>CM057456.1:917689166-918973333 GCA_016271365.2 Neoceratodus forsteri | reverse complement strand
TTTAGATTTACTGCACTTGGCAAACTCTTCATAACTATTTACAGTTCCCCATTTATTGGAAGAGGGTGAGTCTGCACACTCATGGTTGGAAGTCATCATCTGGTTTTGAGAAGCATTGCTGAGGAAACTGGCAGGAGCTGAGGATGGCCCCTGGACAACAGGCTTGGCAGCTTGTAGTTCTGGAAACTTTTCCCCACATGAAGTTGGTGCCCCTTCTGTCTAGGCTTACAGTCACATTCAGTGTAGACAGGGCAGAGACCGAGGCCGGCATGCTTCAGACCCCCACGTCTGGTCTTACCATTCCTGAGTGGAACGAGGCTATTGTCACCCCTATTTTTAAGACAGGTAATATTAAAAATGTGGCTAATTATAGACCCATTAGCCTGACCTCTGTTGTGGGTAAAGTATTAGAAAAATTGATACAGGCACACATAATGTCCATATAACTCTTAATAACCAAGTTGATATAACCCAGCATGGTTTCTATCAAGGAAAATCCTGCCTAACCAACTTACTCAGCTTCTTTGAGTCTGTAAGTACTGCCCTAGACAAAGGCCTTCCTGTTGATTTAATATTTTTGTATTTCTCTAAAGCCTTTGACACAGTCTCCCATAAAATACTACTTGAGCATGTGATTAAGTTTAAATTTCCAGCATATATTATAAAATGGGTTGCATTCTGGTTAACCAATAGAAGACAAAGAGTTGTGATTACAGGACATGCTTCTGTGTGGGGCACCGTTAATAGTGAAGTACCACAGGGCTCTGTCTTGGGGCCTACTCTTTGTAATGCTATGATATCTTCAATGCAAACCTCCGGTAGTGTGTGGATGGCTAAATATGTGTATGACCTAGGCTGTACTGTGAACAACACCCAAGCAGAAATATATCTCCAGGTGAACCATACCAGTTTGGAGACCTGGGTTCATGAAAATAAAATGAACTTTAATGCAGCTAAATGCAAGATCATGCATCTTGGCCTCAACGATACTAAGAACCCATATAGACTTAATAATGTCAAGCTCCAGGAGACAACCGATAAAAGGAACTTGGGTGTGACCGTCAACAACAAATTAACCTTTGATACCCATATCGGGTCTGTGGTTAAGAAATGCTATCATATTATTGGGTGTATTCTTAAAAACATAAAAAGCAGAGAACCAAAAGTACTAATCCCCCTTTACACTAGCCTAGTCTGACCTCACCTTTACTATTGTACCCCTTCCTCTATTGGTGGGAAAACAACTGGTCAATGGCGTACAGAGAAGGATTACTAAGAGCATAAAGAATATGCAAACTTTTCACTATGGAGAAAGGTTAGAACAACTTGGCCTATACTCGATGCAGTATAGACACTTAAGAGAAGAATTATGCTTTACATTTAATGTGATACATAATGAGTTCCTTAGGGAAACAGTAGGGTTAATGAGACAAACAGGTCTAACCAACACCAGAACTCATAATCAAAAATTAAGAGGAGAAGTCAACAGAACCAAAAAAAGAAACGACTGGTACACCCAAAGGATTGTTTCACCATGGAATGCATTACTTTCATCTGTAGTTAATAGTGAAAACACGTCCATGTTTAAAAATAGGTTAGATCAATTTTTGGGTAGTGAAAATACATCTTATCTTGGTTAGGCAATCCATTCCCACCTGACCAGATGGCAAGTTTCAAAAGGCCTTTGGTCTCCTAACTCATATTTAACCTAAGAACCTATGAACCCCTCAGGTGGAAGTACACATGGCAGTGCTGTAGATGGTGGCACACCACCAGGTTGTCTCCCAGGCTGATCTAAAAGGTTCATTGGATTCAGCACATTTATAAGTAGCACATTTATACACTTTAATAGCTTGCAGTAGTCACAATCAGTTCAACTATGTGCCAACATGGCCACCATGGTCCTTTACCTTGAAGGCACAGACTTTTTCTGATGGGTGCTTTTCCCCTAAGGCTAGGGTGACCCAGATTCTCATAGTTCATACAAAAGACACACAAGAGCTTAGCTTGAAACTGTAACACAATATCAGACAGAGCTTGAGGCTCGGCTCTCTACCAATTTCTGCACTTAAACCACAAGCAGAGCTTGAGGCACAGCTCTCCACCATTTAGCATACTTTACTTGTTAGCAAAACTGATCACTGTAGCTTCTCTTATGCTTAAGACACATTATCACAGTTCCTTGTGCCTTCACTAGCATTTGCAGCTCCAACTTGGACACTTAGACATTCACTGGCCTCCTGGGCACTGTCAGGAAAAGCTTTGCATGATTAGGGAACTCCTCTTTTAGTCCTGCAGGTACATAACACAGTCACAATCAGCATTTATGAATTACTGGACCCTTTCTTGGTCACTTGAAACAGATGTCCACCCATCTCTTAAATGCTGGTTAAACGCAGGGTGCAGACAGTCACAACTTTAGACATTTCTGAGCTCCTATGCCCCTTACAGATCTCTCAAATAAACTTGCACTTGTAAATAGAAGTTTAATCTCTCAGAAGGATTAGCGATACTTTCCTTTTCTAAAAGTTACAGATCTCATCAGCACTCTCACTGCTGAGGCAGAAGCATTTCTTGCAGCTCTCTCACAACTGCAGAGAGATGCTGGCTTCTTTTCCACATTTTCCTAATATGGTAAGGCAGATGCTAGCTCTGGAGGACAATTTCTGTCAATTCCCAGGCTAGCGACTTCAGTTACTGGCAACGACTTTTCTCTGGCAGGAGATAAGAGCCCCCCTTCCCTGTGGAGGGGCTCACACTGAACCACTAGGCCCATTTTCTCTAGCAGAGGATGGACCTGATCCCCCTTCCCTGTGGAGGGGCTTGCCAAGGAACTGAAACTCAACCTGCAATGTCCCTGGGATTTATGGAGCTCTTCAGGAGCTTCTGATTGGCTGGATCCACTTGTATATCCAAAAGCGATTGGCTAAATCCACTTGTCAGTCTTTAAAATGAATATTCATAAGACTCCTTCAACGCTTAATAGACTTCCTGTTTTCCCCCCACAAGCCTTTCTCAAAGTCCCATATGTCTCAGGGCACTGTCCCAACAATCCTTGCACTGAAATCCTGGCTTTCTGATTGGCTGTTGCTCTGCAAGCATGGCTGCTTAAACTTACAGTCCCCTCTCAGTTCTTTTCAGTTCCAGTTTAAACATTCTGTTGCAGCCAGGTAAAATGCTTTATGTAGTTTGTAGCCCCACAGTCCAATTGCCACTACTGTGTCCTTTCAAATGCTGCCCTTAATAAACATTTAATTGCAGTCCCTGGCCTATCACTGCTGCCAAAATCTGTAGTCACTAGGCAGTGGACAAGTGGCTCATAAGGGTCCCATGTGACAGTCTGGAACAGCCAGAAAACATTATTTTATTTATACAGCCCCCTTTGTTGAGTAGCTCCCCTTTGTGTCCTGGACAGCGCTGCTTTTGTTTTATATTTATCTACCACTCTGTCCCTGCAGCAACTGCCGAAACTCACACCTTCTAGGAGCAAAACAGACCCACTCAGGTTAGAAGGTATACAGAGAAAAATGTATTTGTCTTTTTAAGGTAACACTGCTGTGGTGCTTCTTGAAGAGACTTGTAAGAACTTCATCAAATAACGTCAACAAATAAATCCACAATATGTTATAAAAAATTCAGAATAACTATCCAGACATATGATTTGCCAGATTTCAAAGTTAAGAAGGCTCATTTTATTTTGTCAAGCAAAGCAGGTTTCAGAAGCACATCGGCTTGCTTCCTGTTACAGCAAATGTTATGAAAAGCTAACTCAAAGAAGATTCATAAGGGACAGTACTTATCAGTTATACTGTAGTTCTTTGTAATAATTAACAAAGCAACCAGAAACACATTCAGGATCAGTAATTAATGTGTCCAAATGATCATCTTTTCAATTAATTATTAAAAACACATCATGGCGACTCAGCACTTCTTTATTGAAAAGACATGAATGTATGAATATGATGCTGCAACAGATGCACATTGCCTGGAAGGGTACTTTCACTGCTTGCTCTCTTTTTTTCTGAGATACTGCAAACATGTACAGTACTGACAAATATAACCCAGTCTAGTTCCCGTCTCAGTTTTTGTGACCCTGATGGTGCTCTCCTTGAGCTTGTTGCAAGTATTAAATACCTACGTTTTATTCTGGATCCCACAATATCATTTTCATACCATATTACAGAACTGCATATCTGTCTATTAAAAAAAGGTTAATCAGAAGCAGAATGCACAGCATAGGCTGAAAAAATTTCTTACTCATGATGCCCACTTGACAGTTGCTGAAAATCTGTTTACTCCTGCTGCTTAACTTTGGGTGTTTCATTTACTTACAGAAACATGAAAACATACAGCAGACAATGGCTGCAGAAAAGACCATGAGTGCATCCAGCATACCTATTACACCCCATGTTACCCTAGGACCTAATGTCTAGACAGGGTTCATGCCCTTGCTTCCAAACTTACCCCCCACCTGACTGCTACCCCTCTGAGTAATTAATAATCCCTTAACTCTGTCTCAGCTGTTGTTGAAACTATTGCTTTTTGTGCTAATTACATCAGCTGGTAAGCTGTTCCATGACTAAATGACCCTTTCTGTAATGTAAACCTTTCTCACGTCAGCTTCCACTCATGTCCCTGTGTTTTTGACTTGTCACTTTTGCTGGATAGTTTCTCACAGTTTACCTTATTCATTCCATCCAGGAACTTGACGTTTTCTGTCATATCTCCCCCTTTCCCTTCTGGCCTCCACCAAATACATGTTCAGTGCTTTATCTTATTCCTCATATGATCTGCCCATTGGCCCTGAATCATTTTGCTTGCCCTATGCTGCACTATCTCCAGCCTTAGTTTGGGACTCCAGAACTGTGCTCAGTATCCCAGATGCTGCCTCACTAGTGTTCTGTACAGAGGTAATATTAACTCTTTCCTGCTGCTACTAAAACCCTTCCCAATACACCCCAGCATTCTGGGCAGCTTGATGTAGGTCTTGCTGCATTGGTGGGATTGTTTTAGGGAGTCAATTATTATAACTCATAGGTCCCTTTCCTCAGCAGTAGTGTCCAACTTAATCACTCCAATCCAATATTTCACCCTTGAGTTCTTGTTCCATACTGTATGTGCATCACCTTGCACTTTTTGGTCTCTGAGTTTCAACTGCCATATTTTGGACCACCTTTCTAACCTTTGCAGGTCCCCCTACATGTCTCTTACCCCTCATCACTATCTACCCTGCCACAGAGCTTAGTGTCATCTGTAACTGTATTTCTATTTTTATGTTGCTGATAAACATATTGAAAATGGCTGGCCCCAGGACTGAACGTTGTGGCACCCACCTGTGACCTCCCTCTCCCCTGACGTGACCTCATATTCCACCACCCTCTGCTGACTCCATCTCAACCAACTTCCCACCCATCTTACTAGGTCCTTCATTCCACCTAGATCCTCTCATATTTTCAGCAACCTTCTATGTCGCATAGAGTCAAATTCCTTGCTGAAAATAAAGTACAGTATAATAAATTTACTGATGGTTCCTTATCCAATTCCTACGTCACCCAGTCAAAGAATACTATCAGGTTTGTCTAAAAAGACCATCCTGCCATGAATCTGTGTTGCTTCCTATCCTGGAGCCCATTTTTCTCCAGGCAGCCCACTAGGTCCTCTTTGACTAGTGTTTCCATCAGTTTACAACAATAGAGGTAAGAGTGATGTGCCTGTAGTTACCCAGTTGCTTCTTGTCAACTCCCTTGTAGAGCGGAACTACATTTGCTACCCTCCAATCTTTCACAACTATGCTTGACTGTAGTGATTTATTGAATTGCCCTGCCAGGTGTTCAGCCAGTTCTGGTGCTAATTCTCTGAACACCCTTGGGTGCAATCATTCTGGTCCTGGGACCTCACCTAGTTTTAAAGCCACAATCCCTTTGCTGACATTTGTGAGATCACCCTTGCAGTATTCTTTATGCCACTTTCTGGCAGGGGCTTTTGATCCTCCACAGTAAATATACAACAGAAGTAGTCATTAAGCATAGCTGCCTTGGTTGTTTTCAATTACCCTGCCCCATTCTGTCAGCCTTACAATTCCCCCTCTCATCTTACTTTTTTCCCTAATGTATCTAAAAACTATTTTACCCCTCCTTTGACCTCCTCCACAGTATGCACCTCCATGTCTGCTTTTGCATCTCTAACTCTCTTCTTGATTTCCCTCACCTTTGCTTAGTATGCACTCCATTCCTCAACTCGGTTTTACCTTACCCTTAGCGACAGCGATTCGGAGACATCCCGACAGTGACAGCCACATTACAGAGTGTCGGACAATGCAGTGTCGACATGTGCCACTGAACCCCATGGGGCTCCACCTCACCCCACCCATGGTCTTCAGGATTCTAACTCTGAGTCGAAGTTGGACTGGGGGGGGGGAGAAACACCTTGCGAGGTAATCCCCTGTCTGTGCAAACCATCAGAGCGACATGCAGATTTTGGCCAAATCCTGTCGCTGTGATGGTTTTCACCGTCGGGGATCCGCTGCAGCGACCGTAAACCCCTCATCCCCCTGCTTCTCTTTGATGACCTAATTTTGTGAAACAACGTTCTCTGTAATCTATGGACTGCTATGTTTCACCCTCAGTTTAAATACTTAGCCCGTAACTACTTCCTCAGCTGCTCAACTTGCACTTGCTAATGCACATGCATATTTAACTCAACTACAGCATGTACAGTACATGTCACATTCAACTGTCCTGCCAGTGAATTGGTTTAGCATTGTTTTTTACAGTTGGCAATGCACTGGCAACTCAAACTGCATTGTTTTTTAACACTTAACTAACTCAAGAGCAATGTTTATAAAATGTTTTTGCTACCCAGTTGGAATACAGCTTAAGCCAAATCACAACAAAATGCAAAACTGAGATGTAACGTTTAAGAAACAGTTTATGTAAGACTTTGTACTGAATCCAGCAACACTTATGCAAGGGTGTTCGGAGAATTAGCACCAGAACTGGCTGTTATGCGAATACTGCTTGTTTATGTGCGTCTTTCTGTATTTGTTTACCCTCCACCCCCTGTAACCGATGTGGAGCCTTTGCAAAAGAGTCTGTGACTCAAAGGATTGTAATTCCGATTATATTCAATAAATAAAAATAAATAAATAAAAAATCTCAATCAGAAATGCTAGAGCAACTCATTGGTGAAACGGTTTAATGTGACTTGTACTGTATCTACACTGTGAATTGTAAGCTTCTCAATCTGCTGTTTCTGCCTTGAGGCCAAGGTCAGGTCTGAAAATGGCCTTCATCCAGCACAGTTATCTGATAAATAAATGACTAAATAGATAAATAATGACATCAACAATTACATCTATAAATCAATACAAATAAACAAAATAAATACAGTAACTAATTGCCAATGTGACACTGAAAAACATGCCTATGAAGAGCATAATGAAGAATTAGTAAAGTTTCTCAAAATCTGACCAACAGATTCAGATTGGTCAGATTCCGAGCCTTGTTAGGATATACGATTTTTGGTATTGAAGGCCAAAACTCCTGAATTCTAAATAATCCTAAAAAAAGGACTGGATTCAGAATCAAAATCTGATTTCACATCTGACTGTCATTACAAACTTCACCCACCTCGCTAAAGGCTGCAAGAAGGTGGGAGAAAGGGGTGTCTGTAATGGCACTGGAGGGTGGGATCAAGCAGCCCTTATATTGATGGGACAGTGTATAACAGAGGATGTCTAAAAAGATCTGAATGCTGTTAAGGAATCCAATCAACTTTCAGGATTTTCATAACCCATTTTTAAATGACTTTTAAAATGGAATGCACCCTACTGTTTTACTTAAACAGTGATATAGAAATGGGTAAACAACAAAAGACTTGGGCCCCACGGGGACGTCAATATCTGGGGATGTGGGTCACTCCTCACAGTGATGGGTATGATCCTCAAAAACCTAAGTCCAGTTATGATAGAGATTAGAAAAGGGACAATTGTCACCTTCAAAATAATGGCTTTCAAAAAATTTGTTTTTATCCCAGCCAATCTCCCAATTCACATCATCTCAAAATATTGGCAGAAAGTGAATAAATTAATCTCTTCATTTCTGTTGCAAGCTAGTCCCTCCCCCCCAGGTTTAGCAATAATGTACTGAGGGCATCTTAGTAGGGGGTAGCTGGAATCTACCAATGCCATGGGCATACTACCTATCCCAGTGCTGTAGCAAGACATTTTGGAGCCTGGGGCAAGCCACTAACACCCCCCCCCCACAAAAAGTGTGAAATAGGACACATAAGAGCCGGGGCCCCCAGAAGCTCTGGGGGGTTTACATGCTCTGTGGTGAGTCTGAAGGCTTTTCTTGAAGAAAAAATATACTTCTGTTATATGTTCCCTACCTCAGATTTCAGGGGAAATTTTTGCTCCCATGGAATCTGAGGTGAGGGAGATTCAGACTCTGGCTGGCATTAGAGTCTGCAGCTGCAATTGTTGTGGACAACTGCCTGACCAACAGTGCCATCAACCACCCACCCTATATACAGTATGCATTTTTGAAATATACTGTGAAAGATTTCTACATAAAGCATGGTGGTCTGGGGGCCACTAGCCCCTGAGAAGCTCGGGGGGGGGGGTTACATGCTCTAGTCTGACATGATGAGTTTTGGGTCTTCTTCTACTGAACCAAAACACACTTGTGTTACATGTTCTCCTGAATCTCTCCCTACCCCTGATTTCAGAGGAAATGTTTTTTTCCACATGGACTTAGAACTAACTGTGTTGTAACTTACCAAATGTTAACTAGACCCCTATGATTTCTTTGCAACCCCTAGGAAGTCCTCTGCAACCCCTAGGAACTCCTAAAACAGGGTTTCTCTAGTATTTATGTATATAAAATATGGGGGTTTGGGGAGCTTTGCAACTCCTATGATTCTGCTGAAATGATGCCACTGGGGATTTTCCAGTTTTACCTGGTGGTAAAACGTTTAGTTTCACCAAAATTTGAGTTTTTTTAAAAATGTTTTAATTTCATTTTTCTCAATATATATAAAAATGATGATCACCTTATGTAACATAGAAATAGCACTGTAAACCTTGAAGGGTTAAGATTGAGAAAAAAAAAAGGCTTATGGTGCCCTGCAGAGGCGGTACCTAGAAAAGTAGACTTAACATGTATGCTATTGCTAATATAATTGCTGTTAATTGTAGTAGCTGAAAATACCATTTCTGGGAAAACATTTTTCATTGCACAACTGTTTTAAGTAAGTAGTGGGCATGCAGTCATTATTGCTCCATCTTTATTTTCATCGTGCTTCACACACTCCATGTTTCAGAGCACAGGTTGCTCTAACAGTTAATGCTGGGATTCTGAGCTACTATCTCAAGTTCAGACATAACTCTTAAGTTATAAACTATAACTAGACATCTAGTAGATATACACACTGAGTCTTATCAGTGACCCTTTATTTTGTAGCACAGACTCCAGTTTGTTTGTTTCAAATAAATGTTTATTTAATTCTTTTAATTTTTTAAACTGCAGTGCTACTCCCCCCACCAAACACACACACAAAGGAGCCTCGAGTTTCAAATTTTTTTTATTGTATTTTAAACTGCTGCTAATAATCCCCCCCAACATAAAGAAAGAATAATTTTTGCTTCAACTAGAATTATTTGTTCTATTATGCTGCTGCTGGCTGTCTACTGCATTCAGTAGGGGTCAGACTGACTCGGGAGGAGCGTGGCTGGCTTTTATGGTAAATGCAGGCAGCTAGCCAGCCAGCCCAAGCCCAGCCCAGCAGATCATTTGGATAAAGCATCAGCCACCCATCCCAGCAGCAGGGAAAATGATTTTAAGTTCGAGAAACTGCTGCTGCTGGGATGGGACTAGTAGGAAAGGCAAGCAGCGCAGGTGGGGGGTGGGGGCCTGGGGACCGGGCAGCCAGGCCTCCTGGCATACACGCCTGTCAGGAGTCATGACTCGGGAGTCCCTCAGTTGGCACTCAGCAGAGTTGGCAAGATGGGTGGTGCAGGGGGGGGGCCAGGTTCAAGAGAATCAGAGAGCAGAATGGAGAATGAGTCAGAGGGCACCATGGCGGGGGTCAAGTCAGACTACAACATTGCCCGGCCACCCCAGGCAAAATAAAATCCAATCCATCGCCTCAATGGAAGTTGGCAAGACAGGTGAGGGAAGGGACAGGACCCATACCAGAAGGGAATCGAGGGATCATTTAAGAAATAAATTATTATTCATACAATTAGCAGCTGCAGAGGGAGAATGAACAAAATCAGGGGGTGAGGGAGAACGTGGCTGAGCCAGTCAGCCCCAAGGTCCATTCCAAAAGGAGGACAACAACACAGCAGTGACTGGTGAACAACCAGCCCAGGCAGACGGCAGTAATCAAATCATATCCACTACACTAGGCTAAGACAAGCCTAAGTCCTAACCCTTTGCCTTCATATAGATTCATCATCATCATCATTCATTCAATTCATCAGCATAAAAAAAAAATATATATTTTAATTTGACGGATGTGGAACTCACAGGAAGGCAAGGGGTCTCGTCTGTCCTCATCGAAAAATAATGCCAGCTGCTACAAACAAGAAACAACACAATCTCTGTCTGAATCTCTCTCCCTAGTCCAACTCCAGAGCTATTAGCTCCCTCTGCTCTGCCACTAACAACTTTCTGTGGATGCCGCAGCATGCTATCTGCTTTTACCTTATATACTTGCCGCTGCCACCGGTCCACCCACACAGACATGACGACTCAAGTCTCTGTCTCTAACGGGGTGTGTACCACATGATTCTTCTTGGCAAAGCTGGCATACTATGTGATTCCTTCCCCCCCAACTTGCTGGTCTGTGGATGCTTCCACCGCTGGCAGCAATAGTCATTACCTAAACAAAGTACAAAACACAAAATTTAAAGTGATGGTGCTCACTTTTGCAAGTTATTAATAGAATGAGCTTCAGATGAAACTGCACCCCTTGGAGGCTTGCACTCAGGGTGGCTGCCCAACCCACTCAGCCCACCTTTCCTATGGTACTGACCTAGCCTTCAGAGCCAAAGAAGCCTACAGTGGCTAGAGAGACAGAGACTAAAATTTGGCACCAATGTGGGTCAAAGCTGAACAAGCCTGGATAGGGAAAGTCCCAGTAAATTTACAGTAGGATAGTTGCTTGTCCAAACTGCCAGGGGCCACAGTAACCATAAACTATACCAGGATGGCCTGGCTCAGACTTCAAAAACTTAGCATCTGGTGGGCAGACTCACTGGACCCATATGAACCTCTTTAGAGCAACTGAAAAATCCAGGTGAGTAAATCATACATTCACTGGGAGGGTTAGGCAGCAGCTGGTAATGGAAAAATAAAACACATTATTTGTCCTGACTGAAGATCTTGAATTTTTTTCAGAAACTTAGAGAGGAGTTTGGCCTTCTGACAATAGATTATTGGAGATACCTACAGCTTGGCCACACTAAAACCTTGGCTGGAACGAGGATACATGAGCTGTCAGAGCCCAATAATACAGAAGACCACTAGCTGGTTATCTAATTCCAAAGGCACAGAGGGAATAATCTATAAGCACATCATGCTTACACAAGCCCTGGAGTTGGACCCCTTCAGGTGGGTGGTGTTTTTTGGGCAAACCATCACCCCAAAACAATGGGATCAATGTTAGAGTATCTTACTCAAAATGACATCAAACCCTAGACATCAGCTGCTCCAGAAGAAAATTTTGAGTTAGTGGCACAAAACTCAACAAAGCTAGTCTGAATGGGTATCAACATCTCAGATCAGTGCTGTAGATGATCACACTCTCCTGGGAATATCCTGCATGCCATCTGAGAGTGCCCCCAAATTGAGCCTTTTGGCAACAGATCAATACCTTGGCTAGCAAACAATTTGGGAAGGTGTTGCCTCACACACCTTTCATATGGATACATGGGGCTATGTCCTCAGTTAGTCTATTCCCGCACAATAACTGCCACGAATCTTGATGCTGTGAAGAAAGCCCAATGACTATTATAATAAAATCTGAGAGGCCTTTGTTCATTAGGGTGTCCACTTTTCTGAGGGTATCTTACAAGGCAAAGTGTGATATGCAAAAGTTGCAAGAAATCTGGGACCTCTGGTTCGTGCGTAGTGCCGCACCAGTTAGTGAGTAAGGCACCCAGCTAGGGATAGGCACATATAGATGGTGAGGCTACAGGTTATGACAAATAGTAATTTGAGGCTCTCTGACCCTCAGTCTAAGCAAATAGGGTACCAAAAAGTGAAATGCTAGCACAGGTTAATCTGAAGCATTAATCTCTGGGATAATGGCACTATCTCGCTTAATAACCCACTTCTCTGTCTCCCTGTAATCTACAGATTCCTATGCACACCAAGGCTGATTGGGGGGGGTAGATGATTACACAGCATTCCAGGTTTTGATAATTTGATATAGATAAATTATTTTAGATGGACAATTAGTAGGCATGAGTCATGATGTATCTTACATATTTTACTTCTGGTTCTTGAGTAAAGACATTGCAAAGTTTAAATTCCCCAGCAAAGTTCCAGCAAAGTAGCCAAATTCACCTCCATAGATCATTTCATGAAGATTTTGGATTTAAGAGGAAATTTGCCTTTGGTAACTTTGCCTTGCAACTTCTCCTTGGGGTACACAAAGCCGAAGTTGGGTCAAAATAACTTCCACCAACTACTCCTTCTGGGTTTTTAGGCAGAGGTCAGTCAAAGTTTGTCAAATTTTTCTGAAACGTGGTATGGTTGTAGTCCAATAGGATCTGCATATTGGATGCATTTTGGATGAATAGCAGACTTAAATTGTGGATTGGCGCTATGGTCAAACTGGGACATGATTTTGCAGTGTTGTATACCCCATGAATTTTTCCAGGGGTATTATGTGTTATTATTGTAGAATACATTGAGACCCTTGTTTGGATGTATATAGTGTCCCTTAACTCTAAAGGCTGGTGGTGTTATGGCTTGTTAAAGTTGCAGTGTTATTATGTGGGACATTCGGGTTAGTGTGGTCACTTGCAACCTATGCAATAAACATGTCCCTTGGGTTGTTTACTGCTGCTCCTCTTGTCACCTCTAACATTGCCCACCAGCATGGCTGCCACAGATGTAGCAGAGAAAAATTTGGCTAAACTAATGCCACCACTACCAACTACTCCTTCGCTATTACCAACTCTGGAGCCCACAAAAATGCTGCCACAGGCATAGTTTTTTTTAACTGTAGCATTATTTTACCCCACAGATTTTGAACACTTTTTTGCTGCCTCCCTGGTACCTCTCCCTTTAGTATAACATCTCCTCCTGGTCATTCTTATATGCTAATTATAACAAGAACAACAGCACCAGAATATTTTTTTTCTCCTTCTTTGGGGTGTGGGTTGCAAGACAATACACAAAGAGATTTAAGGCAGGAACTAGGGACAACCACACAAGACTGCACTAGAATTTTCAAGAATTTACAGTGAAACAAATACTGTATTTTTTTATTTATTTTTTATTTATTAAATTCTCAGATTACAAATACCTTTGAGCAGAAACTGCTCGTTTACAAAGGTTCCACGTCAAAGGATGAGGGTCAACATACATACAGAGGTAGTAAAAGAATGCACAATAAACAACCAAAACAACTAAAAGAAAAAAAAAAGATACCAGTTATAACATGCTTTGAAATAATATTCATATAACGAGCAGCTTAAGTAGGCAGCTGGCTGCGGTAACAATAAGAGATAGAGGGCACCATAGGCAGTTAGTATTGCAGGCGTGCGACCGGAAGAGGAAGTTGGCAGGCTAATGGGCCACTGTCCGATGGTGGTGGAAAATGTCTTGTACCAGTGGAGATGCAAAGCAGGAAAGGAGTCACAAGGAAGGCTCAGTGCCAGAGGGAATGAGACTGGGAAAGGATGGGCTGTGAGACTTGAGTGAACTGGGAGGTGTTTAGAGAGATCTCTGTTCAGAGAAGCAGTCACATTGAGTGGTAGAGGTGAGGTAAAGTTTGAGATGCCTTTTGAAGGGTCCAAGTGTAGTAGAGGAAAGTGCTTCTTTATTGAGGGAATTGAACCATTGAGTGGCTCTATAGATAAAGGACTGCTGACCCATGGAGGTACGACGTCTGGGAACCTGAAAGGTTAGAGATTGGGCACCACGTGTTTGTTGAGTGCCACTGTAGGTAGTAAGGAGTGAGCTAACAGCAGGTGGCATGAGACCGAGGAGAATCTTTTTGGTAAGTAAGCAGGTCTGGTATTGTATTCTGCTGAGTAGGGGGTAGCCAACTGGCCTGAGCATAGAGGTCACAGGTGTGAGTTTGTCGGGCTGCACCAGTTAGTAGTCTACAGGCTTTGTTGAGAGAAACTAAAATCCTGCGGAGGGCACTTGTTGAGGCAGAGCCATAGATGGCAAGGCCGTAGTCAATGATAGAGGTGACAGAGCTGTAGATGGCTAGTTTAAGGGCATCCGCAGCCATACAGTGCTTGTGTTTGTGTAGTAGTCCAATCCGTATATTGGCAGTCTTGGCAACAGTGTCAATATGCCCGAGTGTAGAGAGGGTACTATCCAGGGTAATACCAAGGTACTTGAACTCCTTGACATGTTCAGTGGGTTCCCAGCGTGGTTCTTGATGGTGAGGGACAGAGAGTTGTGCCTGCTCCATCAGTTACAGAAGGACATGGCTTTAGTCTTGCTGTGGTTCAGGTCAAGTTTATGAGAATTGCACCAGTCTTCGATGCACTTGAAGTCGAGCTGCAGCTGGGATTCAAGGACTGTAATGTCATGGTGGCTGGAAAACAGAACTGCGTCGTCTGCGTATAGTAATATTTTTTGGTGGCAGGCACTGGGGAGATTGTTAATGAAGAGGGAGAAGAATAGAGGGCCCAGAACAGACCCTTGGGGGACTCCGGTTTCTCATCCGAAGAGATCCCTGCAATCCTTACACTTTGGATCCGATTATCAAGGTAGCTGGTGAACCATGGAAGGGCATCGCTGGAGATCCCAATGGAGGACAGTTGCTTGAGCAGTAGGGAGTGGTTAACTGTGTCAAATGCCTTGGTAAGGTCTATAAATACTGCCCCTCCACAATTCCCTTTGTCAAGCGTGGCATGGATGAAGGTTGTAAATTCCAGTAGTATGCCAGAAATGTTTTTATCTTTTTTTTGTCTTTTTATGTTGCATGATACACTACACAACAGAGATTATTTAAGGTACTAGGGATTAGAAAACCACACACAACACTTAAAATACTTTACACAGACAGTAGAAGAACAGAAAGATTTTTTCTACATATTTTATTTTTTTTTGGGGGGTTAACCAGTCAATACACAAGAGGGATTTAAGGCTAGAACTAGAGGGGCATCCATGCAAGACTGAACAAGACTTTATAGGACGTTACACTGAAACAAATATGCACAATTTTTTTTTTTACTTTTTCCTTTTTATGTTGTCTTCCACACACGCTCAAGCAACATCTTGCGGTAGTAGCACATTCAGAGGTGTATGACTGTTGTGGCGAATGCAGGGAACGCTTTAGTGGCTGCATCCCTAAGCCACGAATTAGCGAGCATGCTGGCAATGACAGCAGTTTCAGAGAGAGCCACAGAGTTGAAAGAAATCTACCACTCCAATGAGGTGCTGTTTCCTCACTGGAGTGTCAGATGACAAGGCTCTGTTATGTGCCTTTCCTCATGAAACATTCCAATAAATATAGCAGCTCCTGCAGCCCGCCACACAATCCCCACAAAGCCAACACTGGAGATGTCCAATCCCTATGTTTGCATGCCCACCCAGTTCAATTTGTTTGCCAATGGGGGGGCCCAATCCCTGTCGACATCATGTCCCCCCCCACATGCACACATACACACACTTTCTTTGCTGATGGAGCTGCCCAATCCCCTTAAGCATCATGTCCCCCCTCCAAACACGTGGCACATTGGGAGCCAACCTCAGTGTGCCCAAAATCATTTTTTTACCTGTAAATAAAGAAAACAGTCCCCTGAAGTCTGGTTTCTTTTTTTCTTACCTGTGGAAAAAAAAAACGGTCCCTCATTGTGCTGCCGTGCCCCTTCCCCCTCCCTAACCCACACCCACCTTCTGCACACCCCACATCTCTGCACCCCCTCACCCCATACTTACCTCCGGAGGGCCAGCACTGCAATCTTGTGTGGAGCTGGAACACGTCTGAACTCTTGAAAAGCCGACTGGGAACAGAACAAAATGCGGTAAGCTTTATAATGGCAGGCAATGGGGGTTTCAACTTAGGTGGATATCTCCACCATTTTGAGGAATTTTGGTGCCAGATTTTCAACATGGAGTTCTTGGGACCCCACCTCATGAACACACACACTGTCATCTCATTACTCAGTCCTGAAAGGTCATTTCACGGTCACTGTGTGGAATCACCTTTCGGGACCGATTAATGAAATGACAGTGCCACTGTTCATAAGGTGCGGTTCCAAAAAGCCCATGTTGCAAATCTGGTGAAAAAATTCAAAAAAATGGCTGCATTATGAGTGTGCATTGTGCAGCTTCCATGCGCCCTTGCAACTTTGACAATGTTTTATACTTTCATTCCAAACTTTCAACATTGCCATTTTTCCACACCTCCTTATGAACAGTACAGCTGGCATTTTTCACATCCTGCCCAAAATGTGTTTTCGCACTTGTGGGAAATCAACTTTCGGGATACTAACATACTATTTGCCAGCAGATTAGGCCTTATGGTCTATCAAGTCTGCTCGAACCTAGATCCTTAGTTGGGTGCCGAGACCCTCCCACCCCTTGTGCTCCAGAAACCCTATCATCCATCCCACCCCGGGATGAGCCATCATCTGATACATCCACTTTCTGTGTCTGTCCCACCTCTCTTAAAAGCTCTCCACTGTGGATCTCTGAACCAGCTCACCAGGCAGAGCATTCCAAGGGTCCACCACCCTCTCAGTGAAAAACCTCCTCCTCTTTTCCCCCCTCACCCTTCCACCTTCCAACTTCAAACCATGCCCTCTGGTGATGCCTCCCTGCTTTAGTCTAAAGATCCCCTCCATGTTTACCCTATTTATTCCCTTGAGGTACTTGAAGACCTCAATCATGTCCCCCCTGTCTCTCCTCTCCTCCAATGAAAACAGGCAGAGCTCCTCAAGTCTGTCCTCGTAAGTCAAATCCCCTAGCCCTCGTATAGATTAACAAAATCACAGTGCCACTGTTTATGACAGGAGGTCCCAAAATGCCTGTGTTGAAAATGTGGTTTAAAAAACCCCCAAAATAATTGGGTTACGGGCATGCGTTGTGCAGTTTCTACGCATGCTCGTGACTTCACCAATTTTTCATATTTGCACTCCAGATTTTCAACATTTATTTACACCTCCTCATGAACAGTAGAGTTGTCATTTTTCACATCCTTCCCAAAATGTGTTTTCACATCTGTGGTGCCAAATGGCACAGTCGCTGTACAAAATCACCTTTTGGCTAATGAACTGATAGTGCCACTCTTCATGAGGTGGGGTCACAAAAAGCCCATGTTGAAAATCTGGAGTGAAAATACCATCAAACCGTTAGGGTTTCCAACTGTAATGCCCCACCCTGTAGAGACTGACAGGCCTCAGGGGTGTGACTTGGGATCGTTGGCTGTAATGCTCATGTCATTCCACCCCACCCCACCCCCCACCCTGCAGCTAGTGCCAGCCATCGAGGTGTGCCTTGGAGTTTTCAGCCCCAAAGTTCACCCTATTCTCCTATACTGCACCCATCCCAGTGTATTTCCTCATGGAATGGGGTGAGCGTAAGGCCTGAAGACCCCAAGGCACAACCCAACACTTGTCAGTGTCGGCAGGGTAGGGTGAGGTAAAATGGCGTTAGTGTTATGGCTGGTAACCCAAAGGTACACCCCAACACCTGTCAGTCTCTGCAGGTTGGGGGTGGGGTTGTCGTCAGTTCAATACTTCGCTGCCATTCCTATCATGCATCTCTCTAACTCCTGCACTACCAAAGCCAATGCCAGCAAGACAACATTTGGCATTGACAAATGCTTGTTTGGTTTCAAAGCAATACTCAAGTGGGACTATTGGGACTAGGGGGACACACATAAGTGATGACTACACAACATCAGGCATATATTTTTGTGTGTGTGTGTTTGTGTGTTTTTAAGAAAAACAGTACACAACAGGGATTTCTAGGGGTTGGACTCGGACACACACAAGGTACTAAATGTACATAAAATGAAGCTACCTCTAAGCAACAGAAACAATAATTGAACTACAGTAAGTATACTCAGAAACAATTCTGTAAAGCAAACCTCACTGTTCTACACAACTAAACTAGCAATGCACAGTAAAAAGGGGAAGAAAAAAAACACTAAGTAAAAAACAGCACTACACAAGTAGAGACACAAAAGGCAAGCCTATCTTTTGCTGCTTCAGGACTGAAGCTACAGAAACTCCCCTCCCCAAAACACACTACAGCACTGTCTGCAATACACAAACTGAAAGTACTAATTAAAGTAGGAAAATGGCCAAACAATCAGTAAATGATTGATGATCCATAGGCACAAGGCACAGCACACCCTTGAGTAATTTTGGGCAATATACTGCAGTTTAAGGGGTTTTAAAAGGTTTTCTGAACACAGCTCTGAGAACACAACTGACTCCAGCTCTTTGCTTCACATACTGTACTGAGGTCAGCCTCTGCATTGAACAAGAACCCATGTGACCGCCTATCCATGAATCTTTGCTAACTTCGACTTAGGACCATTATTCCTAGTTGGAGTTAGGCAAAGTTGCCATTTTTTGCATTCACGAATTCTGCCTTTCAGGTGAAGTGTGACTTCACCCTGCATTTTTTCCTGCATTCGGGAATTCCGTCTTTCAAGTGAAGTGTGACTTCACCTTGCAGAATAATTTAGCGAATTCTGCAAAATGTGCGAAATAATCTGTGAAGTGAAGTTTTCCAACTTTGCCCATCACTATTCTTGGGATGGCATTATGAGACTTAGTTGTAGTTGAAGTAGATGTCAGTAGCCCCCTTGAACTACTCTTAATTCTGTTTTTTGTGTGTTCGGCATGCGTGCAAGCGCAAGCGAACACATTGGTATAAGAGTACCCTTTGAGGGGTGTGGCGCTGTCTGCCAAATGCAGAGCAGTGTTGCAGGGGGCATGACAGTGCCAGACCAATCAGCATTTAGGCTGACAGTGACAGAGGCTATGGTTTTCTGGGCAGGGACAGGTACCAACTTCAAGAGAAGTTGCCGCTCCTTTGATCCGCGCCACCCAGCAAGCCAGGCTGATCTGGAATGTTTGCCTGCAACAAATAAAACTGTCCATCGATGTCTGTTGCTGGCAGTTGGGCAAAGTGACAGAGTTCCTAATGATCTACAGTGCATTTAGATATATCACTGCCAACCCCAGGTCTCCTTGCATTGTTATTTTTTAAGTATTAAATGCACAGGGGACAGGTTAGACAGGAGATTACAGGGACTCTGTTCCACCACGAATTACAAAATTGTGTGCGAGAGTTACTGCATTTCAGTCATCTTTCTGCTTTGAATACTATAGGGAGGTCTACCACCTAAACATTCACAACATAACCAGTGCGAATAAAACAAGCACATTTAATTTGAAGTGTGGCTTCTTTAGCAAAGGAGCACTTACTCTCTCAGCTATACTCTGAAGGAAGTGTTTTTTTTTTCATTGCACAAAAGATTTATTAGACAGCCTCAAGCAAATCATGTGTCATGTTTACCTTTTAATGAGTAATTCATCCCTCCGATACTACTGTACAGTTGTAAAACTGTCAATGTCCCATTTTACTTCTGTTACTAGACCTAGATTGACAATTATAAACAATCCCATGTGGCTCCCTCATTCTATTTCCTCCCACTGTGCAATGCAGGCTGTACTAAATGAGTTTGGTACATACTCGGTACCGCCCATAGCTAACTGAGGGAAAACTGTGTGGAGTTATGTTTTCTGCTTGTTGACATTAACCTCGACCTCTCCTTCCGGTGGGCCCAGTAAAAAGCCTTACTCCAATGTTAAACAAAAGCTTGTCTTGGGCTTCTACTGTACTATAGCCTCAGATTGTAAGAAGCTATCAAGGGATATGTAATTACTAGACAGAAGGTGAAGCATCAACAAATTGGAGGTGGTGGTCTGGCATGGGAGGTATACTATTACTGGAAGGATATGAACAGATGCTATGGTACCAGAGAAATTTGCTCTTACAGTAGCTACACCTTAGTAGGGATTGGGAAAGATTTACACTAACTTGTATTTGTTTGCACAGTATTTTGTTTTGTTCTACCTATTAGATATAGTCTCCTATGTACCCTTTTCCTAGGTCATACCTGGAAACAAGCCTTGGTTCAGTGGGTGCCTTTCACAGTAGGGTCATCAGGAGTTAGTTCTGGAAAGATTAGAAACCCTTTAGAACTGAGTTCAAGTTCTAATTCAGTAATGTCATTTCACCAGAAGCATAGGGGTTGCAAAGTCTAATTCTAGCTCTCCACCCACCAAGTCATGTAAATAAATGCCAGGGAAACTTTGTTTTACAATTTCCTAGGGATTGCAAGAGTCATTGATTAGGGTTGCAAGGAAATGACAGATGTTTCAGTCACAACCCTTGACACCTCATTCTAATTTAAAACTAGAACACCCATGTGTACTATTAAGGGTTACAAATGCTAAATAAAAGGCTTTTTCCCCAACATTTCAAAAACAGAAGATGCCAGCCTGAAAAACAAATTATTGGGAAATAAATCTTAATCTTTAAGTGAGGCAATGTGAGAATGTGTTGCTCATATGCAGATGTGCTAAATGCATTGAACTGTGACTCTTGGCATTAACATTTTGAATGGCACAATGTGCTTATTTTTCTGCATGGGCAGTGAAACAGTATCATTGCTGTGCTGAGAGTGCAGGTTTTTACTGATTAGTTTTTTCTCTTAGTATCTTTATCTATTCTTTCTCTACAGTCCTATACAAAAAAGAGTTCAAATTCTAAACATTAGAACACTAGAATTATTTGTGGAGTTCTAGACCAGAACCTCAGTGGGTTCTGACAAAACTATTTCCCGGTCACCAGTTTCTAAATAAATAAACAGTTCTGGGATCTGAATGCAACCTAAACCAGATACACAGCACTGGCACCAAAGATGAAGGAAATTTTATTAAAAAATAAAATTGGACCGTTTTATGAATTGATTTAGAATTGAGAAATATTGCTGCACAGTGTCCCAGAATTTCTTTCCCCAAAGGGCAAAATCTGGGTGATTTGGTAACTAGCAGCTATTATACAGAGGCCCCTCTGGAAGGGTGACTTTAAGAATAAACCAACAGGCCTTTTTCCATGCAAAAAAATCCTCTGCATACAAATATGCTAAACAAGGCAATCTGTCTACCTGTTCACCTGCAAACAAGCTTTGTCTCAGTGTGCATTTCCCTGGCCAAAAAATTGTTTAACATTGGAGATATTGGAATCAGGGCTGAGGTTAAGCGGTTTGCAGGCTGCTTTACAGATTTTGTTGTTTATGCTGCCTGGTGTTCCTGCCAAAAGGTTTATGTTCACAGGACCACTAGGCAGCTAAACCTAAAAACGCTAGAACATATCTGAGCCATTAAAATGGTTCAGACAGAAGTCCTCTGAGGGCTCATTTTGGATTGTGCCATCCAAAACCCCAGAGAATTTAATTTCTGTAGTACTGGAATACATACCAAAATGACTGGGGGAGATAGATTCAATAAGTTATTAAAAACAGAGACTTGGTGGATATTTCAGCTGAGAAGTCTTTCTCCGTAGGCCTAAATGAAATAACAGACTATACACCATATTTGTAGGGAACTGTTAGATAATAATGCTGATATCATATATGGTATTGTGTTCACTGTGCATGCAAACACAAATGCAAGTGAACACTTTAGTACGAGAGTGCCTTGACACTGTCTTCCAAATGCAGAGCAGTGTTGCAGGGCCATGACAGAGCCAGACCAATCAGCTCCCAGGCTGACGATGACAGAGTTTCTGCCTTGCTGGGCAGGGACAGGCACCAACTTCAAAAGAAGTTGTCATCCCTTTGATCCATGCTGCCCAGCAAGCCAGACTGATCTGTCATGGTCGGCCTGAAATGTGTGCCTGCATCAAAGAAAACCGTCCATTAGTGTCTGTTGCTGGTGGCCCTAATTGTACCCCAACCTGATCCTCCCTGTCAACACCCCTTCCCCCACACACACACAGTTGTGACACTGGGGGTGCTCAATCCCTCAGTGTCTAAAACTGTCCCTCATCATTTCTTTCCCCTTAAAGGAGAAAACCATCCATTGACATCTGTTGCCCCCCCAAACATGTGTCAGTGACACTGGGAGTGCATAATCTCCCAGTGTCCTCAACTGTTGCAATACTGTCCCCTAGTGATACTGGGGGTGCCCAATCTCCCAGTGTCCTGTCCCTGAAATAAAGAAAACTGTCCCTTGTCTTTTTTTTTACCTGAAAGAAAGAAAAACATCCATCATTGCCTGCTGTGCCATTATTCACCCTGCACTCGACCCTCCCTCAGAACCCACCCCCAACCCACCTCCCATCCCATACTTACCCACCGGAGGTCCATCCCCATAATCTACCTTGGACCACAGACATGTCTTCACTCTTCAAAGCCCAACCTCAAATTGAGGTAAGCACTTCAATGTATTTCAATAGGGTTTTCAGCTTCAATGTATTTCAATGGGGTTTTCAACTTAGTGGCATAACTTGGCCAATAATGTATGGGGAGCCCAGATTATGACCCAAAATTGCAAAGTTTACAATGTTGTTATGGTATCATTGTGACATCAAGAGGTTGTTAACCCCTCTTGGCTACGTCACAATGATACCATAACAACACGAACATCACTGAGCATATGCGTCAAAAAATGAAATGGGGAATTCGGACCAATGGCAGTGGTGGTGAGAGCTGTCACTTAGGCAGAGTGGCATGATGGAATTTGTTTTGTGCAGTTGTATTTGTTAGGGTGACCCAAGTCACTTTATGGGACTTCGGACCAATGGCCTCGGTGGTGAGAGCTAACCCAGAGGAACAGTGACATGACAGGAAAAAAAAGTAACCTTGAATTGGTTTTAACTGGTGCCAATACACTATATAAGACAATGGATAGGCACCAGTTAACAACAACGCACTTTCCCATCTTGAGATCTGTCATAGGCTGTGGATGTAATGAAGGACACTGACACAAAGCGTAGTGTGGCAAGGCTTAAAACATTGCCAAGCCTAAAGTTTTATTGAAATAACAACAGAAAACTACGGACTTTGCAAGAATACGGAAAGCAAAATAAAAGGAACAAAAATACATGAATGTTCCCACAGGCAATAACAGCAAATGAAAAGGCTGCCTGGGAACTCAAATATTTTGTCTGTAAAGTGCAGACTCCCAAGTGGACCAGTACTGGGCTGATCCCAAAATGAATCTGAAAGGGTTACCACAATGAGCTCCCTTTTATACCTGGGAACCATCAGGTGACTACCTTTAGCTCCGCCCCTAAACATCTTGCATAAGCAAAACCTTTACAACACACATCTATTTACTTTTACACTGGGAAAGTCTATATATCTTTATTCAAGTGCATACATACAGTATCCCTGAAATGCAATAATTCCCAATATTAACACAAGAACAGCTTATTGACTGAGTTAGCCCCTCCCCTTACCTGTCTATAGTATTTCTAGGGTGAACAGTGGGCCAGCTGCCTTCTAAGGACATAGCTGGAGCAGCAGGAACATTGAGCACCACAGAGAACGTTCCAGAATGGGGAACAGTTAAAGTAAATCTTTGGCCTTTACAACATTCCTGGCTTTCTATTGTAACTGAGACACAGGAATACCGAAAGGAAATGAAACACTGTATGGAACTAGCAGAAATTCTAAAATTGAGTACACTTTGTCTAGCAGTTCCTCATGAGTTTTATTTCAGTATTTCTTGCTTTGCAACCTTTCTGCTCAATGCTCAGCATAGCAAGCCGTCGTGTAGCACACATGTACCTGAACAAACAAGCTACTGCAATTCTGTGCTACACTTAGGGACACTAAGCCTTTTTATAAACCATAAAACAAATATAACTGTTAGTCAAACACAATTACTGAGTGTGTTCGTAGATCTTATTCCCTAAATAAGATGGTCCAGGATTGGGCCACAGGTTCCATAGTGTTTATTCTATTTCCTACATTTTGCTGCTTTACAACTGCTTAAACAACATTGTATGTTTGTAAAAATGCACTGTGAGGGTTTTCTACCTCTCGCTAGTGCCATTCTGATGCCCCTGCCTTTACAAACCTATTCAAGTGGAAAGGCAGACTCAAGCTAACAGAGATTCTAGCTTCTATGTTCCAGCTTACAAACAGTATCCACTTTGGGGGGTGGTGAGTACTGGATCTCTGGGTGCCTGCCCAAGGTATGAAAATAAGAATAAAGGGACAGCAGAGGCCTATTTTCCAGGTGCCCTGCCTGGAAAAAGGGGAAATGAAAGTATGGAGAAAGAAAAGGATAGAAATGAGAGACAAAAGGTGCTACTACAGTAGGCTTAATACACGAGAAATAGGCAGGATTTGTGGATTTTGGGGGGGTACACAGCACTCTTTCATACTCCTCCCCACCTAAGAGGAAACTATTGGGGTAACCTCATCCTGTATATCTACTATAGTTTCCTAACACAAAAGTGGAAAGGCAACATGCACATTCATAAGATCTCTCACTCTCAAAGGAGGGAGAGATGGAGCTTTAGCCCACCCATTCTCAAAACTCCACCTCGGGGACCCTAAATAACATAATTAATTCAAAGATGATTTCATAATCTTACATTATACGTACTTTTCCCCACAGTCTGAATGTGCATTTTGTTCTGCCCCATAGTGGGACTTAAAATCAGCATTTTTATTAGCAGTCCCAGGTTAGTGGTGTACTGTGAATTTATAAGGCTGTAGGGCCAAGTACCACTGCATTATTCTAGGATTTTTATCTTTCATGTTATGAAGCCAACAAAGGGGGTTGTGGTCCATTAAGACTTCAAATTCTGAGCCCCACAGGTAACATTTTAGAGTTTCAATGGCCCACTTGATAGCCAGACATTCCTTTTCTATGGCAGAATATTGTGTCTCTCTCTCATGTAGCTTACGGCTCAGGTATATCACTGGATGTTCTCCTCTGCTTACTATTTGAAATAGAACAGCCCCTATACCGGAGTCTGAAGCATCCATTTGCACCATAAAAGGAAGGGTAAAATCGAGGCTTCTGAGTACTGGTGCTGCACAAAGATGTGCCTTAATGGTGCAAAAGAATTTTTCGCACTCTGGTGTCCATTTAATAGCATTGGGGTGGTGTTTCTTTGTCAAATTAGTAAGAGGTGCAGCTAAGGTGGCAAAATTAGGCACAAACCTTCTGTAATGACCTGATAATCCTAAGAAGGATCAAACCTGTTTTTTATTTAATGGTCTGGGACATTAGGCCACAGCATTGATTTTACTTATTTCAGGTTTGACTTTCCCATTACCTATTATAAACCCAAGATATCTAGTTTCTTGCATGGCTATACTATATTTCTTGGAATTTATTGTTAACCCTGCTGTTGTAAGGGAACGGAGGACAGCATCCAGATGTTGTAAATGGGCTGCCCAAGTGGGGCTGTACACTATCACATCGTCCAAATATGCAGCGCAATAGGACCCATGACGCTGTAAAGTTTGGTCCATCAGGTGCTGGAATGTGGCCGGCCCATCATGTAGGCCAAAGGGCATAGTGACAAAATGGTACAACCCAATAGGCATGGTAAATGCTGTTTTTTCTTTTGAAGCCTGATCCAAAGGGATCTGCCAGTAACCCTTTGTCAGGTCAAAGGTGGTAATGTATTTTGCATTGCCAAGTCTATCCATGATGTCATCAATCCTTGGCATAGGGTGTGCATCAAATTTTGAAACAGCATTTAGATGTCTGAAATCCAGACAGAGGCATTTACCACCTTCTTTTTTACTCATCACAACTATGGGAAATGCCCAATCACTATTTGATGGTTCAATTACCCCCAACTCATGCATCTTCCTTACTTCTTTTATTACTTCATCCCTGGTCCTCTCAGGTAACCAGTATGGCTTTTGTCGGATGGGGCTAGGGGAATTAACTTCAATACGGTGTTCAAAACTGTGTACCAACCCAGGTTTAGAGGTGAATGACTGGGAATACTTACAAAGAAGGTGATATAACTTTCTCCTCTGCTCTGTCATGAGTGTGGTATTAATTGTAAGATCACTCATTTCTCCTTCATTCTCTAGCTGCCTATTGGCTACTTCCATTTCATTGGTATCACTGTCTGGGCAAATAAAACACCTTGGAGTTGGTCTTTCAACCCATTCTTTTAACATGGTAAATCCAGTGGCGTCATGCCCATAGGGCCCGAGGGGGCATGTGCCCCCCCTCAAATATTGTTGTGAAGGCTATTAAAAAAATTTATTTAGCATTTTATTCTTTTATTGTCCTGTGGGCTGAAAAAAAAGGCGCTTTTTCAAAGACTTTTTGGTGGGGGTCGGGGAGTGGGGGTTACGATCCAAATCGATTGGTGTGTGTATAAAGGCTGAGTGAGAGCTTCCGGCAGTTTTAAAAAAAACTACTTGCTCCCGCTGAGCTGGCGACTGGCTTCAGGGCTGAGCTGAGCCCCTGTAAAAACAAAGAGAGAGAGAGAGAGAGAGAGAGAGACCGTCACAACAGATAGTTGATTGGTGGTAGCTGACAGCAGCCAGCAGCCAATCACAGCTAAGGTGCAAAGAAATTGCTCACGCGACAAATTGGTGGTCATTCATCATTGTCAGTCAATTGAGTGCCATTCTCTGATCTGACAGTCATTTGAGTAGAGAGGAATCATCAGTCAGCACTGAGAGAGCGCGGTCGGTTGGTTGGTGTGTACCTCCAGATCAGAAAAGACTGAAGTTCCTCCTGAATCTTGGCTTTTTACTAGTAGAAAAAAGATCAGTACCACAGGGGAAGGAACTTGGAATCAAGGTGAGGAAGTAGTTTTTTAAATTTAACCCAGCACTGCCAAATGCCACGCCATGGCAATCCGTCCCCCCCACCTCCCTGTATCAGAGCAGAAGTACCTACTGTAACACTTTCCTAATTCCAGGATCTCTCACAAAAAAAATCCTACTTTGCTTATTTATTTTTAATCTTTCCTGATTTATTATTCTGCTTGAAAGGAGGTTATTATATTGACTGTCAATATAATCTCCTTTCAAATAGAATAATAAAATAATTGACTTTATCGTTATTGCGGCCCACCTCTCCCCTGTCGACGATGAGTTTGTATTTAGCAATCTCATTTCTCCTTCTAGTTTAATATTTTAGCCATGTGGCTAGTACAGCAAGCAACTCCGCTGCTAACCCAAATTCTGGAGTGGAACTTGACAGAATCCATACTCCTGTCCTGAGATCGTACTGTGAATTTTACCTACTCCCGTGTGTGTGTTTTTTTTTGCTATATGATACAGTTAACAACTATGGTTATGCTGGGTGAAATGGGTGAAAAGAGAGACATGTAAAGGCACTTTCTGTTTTAGTTTGAAATAGCATGGAATAATTTCGTTAGAACAGAACTAACTACTCAGTATGAATGCATATTATTTTCAATGTCGTGCTCAGAATACAAAAAAAAACACAAGCTTTTATGTAATTCATGCAGCAAGTGTGATCGGGTGATTTTTCTTTTTTTTATTTTGCTGAAAGTACTGGGCACATTTGTTGAGGCATCAGAATTTTTTAATGTGCTTTATCATCAGAGGTGTAAGCTGTAGTTGCAGCTGCTATCCATGTTTGTTGGCCTGATAGGATAACTGCAGGATGCTCAAGCTATTTTTGCATTTTTTTTTTAACTGTCACTTGGTAGACAGAGCATTCAGTACTATATTCTGCACATATTAATAGATCTAGACTGGCTCCACAGTCGTAACCTCATCACCTCTAGTGCTAGCTTTATTGTGGCTTCATACATCAATTCACTGGTGATATCTGAATCTCGAGGATGAAACTTTCAAGGTCTGACTGTGAATACATGTGACACATGTGGCTGTACTGTAATTTATTATGCCATTACTTATGCATCTAGGAATTAATCTGGTTTTGTTGTGTATTTAAAGCTGCTACATCGTATTACTATTGTCTGAAGAAGATAACTGCAAACCATCTTTACTAGGCTTGCTTTGATTTAGTGCAAGAGATACAAATAGAATTGGATTATAGAACAGTACTTGTAGGGTACAAAAAATTAAAAAGAAAATTGCCTTAGTAAATAAACACAATGTTCTATTACAGTATGAATCAACGTTTACCTCAATGTTTATAAATGCTTACAAATACTGTGCCACAACTACTGTAAGTCCTAACTATAAAAAATAATACTCTGCAGTATGCATTAATCTGTACAAGTACATCAAACTGCAACGTGAACTCCTTTTTAAGTGCAACTTTTAGTAACAGACAGTTGTCCAATTGCTTGATTGTGCTTAATGTTCGTTGAGTGATGAAATGCTTTTTCTGTTCCAATTCCATCCTAAATGACCAATCGCTCCAACTAGGATTCGAACTCGATATCACATAACAGTTGAGAATGACCAACTCAAGATTGAGGTTTCCAGTACAGTTTTCTCTTGCAAAACATAGATGTATAATATCTTAAACAAAATAAAAGAAACCAGCTAGTGTAAACTGTTCTTTTTTGACATCCTGTGGAGTGAAACAGTCAACCAGTGAGGGTGGTGGTGGTGTTTTAAGGAAAAAAAAAATCGTTGAATTAGTATGAATCCATCTCGCTAACTCGATGTTCAGTTTCATAGCAGGCTGGTTCATTAATACAAACTTATCTGGCATGACTTAGAAAGCACACTACCAATGGATATAGTACATGTATAGTACAGATTGAATAAAAGTGCATGTTTTGTTTTTATTTTGAGCTCACATTGAAAAACAATGTACATTTATTCTAAGTAGTTCTAGCAATGTTACTCCATATCATTTCAAACTAAGATGTACGGTTCCAACAACTGGATGTTTGCAATCCCCTTTCTTTCATAGTAGTTGTCCTGCTGGCATTCCCTCATAGCTACAGGTTCACTCCAGGTAATAGGGGTTTGGGGCTGACCTGTCACTTACACAGATCAATTTTCTGCTGTTACTATGGGATCTATTTTAAACAGACCATTACTGTCCTGAGGTTGCTGGGTGTGAAGTGAACCTTTACAGTTTAAGCACAGTTGAGAATGGAGAAAAAGCAGATTGGTAGAATAACAATATAATGGTGATGGGGTGCGGTGAGGATGCTTGCTAATGCTAACCTCCTATACCTTAAACTAGCGAGAGATGATCGATGTGAAATCTGAATGCAGGGCTCCAAAATTAGCATTTTCCCAGTAACTCCAGGGCAATTATCATTTGTTGTCTTATAGATTACTTTTTTCCTATGGAAACTGAATTGCCTGGGTCTCTTGCAAAAATCAGCACATGTCTATGGGAACCATTTTCCTGTAGAGTGCTCAATTTTCCTGTAAAGTACAGGAATGGTTGTAGATCTGCGAGTTGTTTCTATGTATTACTTACTAAAGTGAAGCAGACCTGAAATATTATGATGGGGGGATGTGGAGGGAGGGAGGGAGGAGATTATTGAAGGATAGGAGAGGACAAATGCCTGTGGGTGTGAGTTGTTACCTGGAATAATACTGTATTGTGCTGTACAGGTCAAAAAAGCTAATAAAATGTGAAACTCATCTTTTGTAGTTAGTGACCCAGGCAGATAAGGCAGAACCGCTGCTGCTCATGCTTCCATGCTATGCATGGGAATTGAAATTTGTGTACCAGCCCAGGTCCTTGTGTATTGGGTGACCCAGGATCAGATCTCTCTTTCCTGGGGAGGTAAGCAGTGTTGTATCATTCCTGAAGTGGTTTGTGACTGATCTGCCAAGTTTGGTCTCTGACATGTGAGTAAAGGTCGAACTGATGCTCTTTTATCATGAGGGAACGTGCCACCCTGATGGCTTCTGGGATGAAGAAAAAGGGAAGGATGATCAGGTGATGGCTTTTGCTCTTTACCTGGGTCCTCATCGCAGGCTGTCACTCACTGCTTGTGTCCTCCATGCAACTGGAGTCAGTCTTCGTAGAGTATCCATCTTGGGGTGAGTAATGAGTGCATGTTGGGTGAGACTGAACTGGTGAACATGATAGGGGTTATCTCCACTGTGTAAAAATGGGTATTAAAAATTGTAAATCTGTTTCAAACACTTGTTAATTAAATACTCATGTCTGGGTAAGGTATGTCTGCTTTGAAATGGCCTCATAGCATCTTTCATAACCACCGTATTCGAAAGCACTTCTTAAGCCACAAACAGTTCAGCATTTATTAACCATTTTCACAGTGAGGTGAGGTGAGATGAAATGGAGGAATGTTAAGAAAATCTCAAGATGGTTAAACTGGGGGGGGGGCGAGCTCAGAGAGTTTAAGGCCCTGTACACACTAGAACTTTTAAACTGTGACTGGAGTTGTATACTGTGAACTTTTCATTGTTAAAATCTTCCCCTTCCCATGGTCAAACCTGGGAATGAGCTAATGTTCAGTCACTGTGCTTTTTCCAAAGTACAGAATTTTACACAAATAAAAAAAGCACAACAACAGATGACGTGTCATTATTATTCAAATATAACATTTATAGTTGACTATAATGAAATGAAAATTGAAATGGTGAATTCCTATCATTTAGATGTTAATGGATCAGCTACAAGTGGACTAAGTAGTTATGTGATTATATATTATAAAACTGAACTTGTGCAATTTGCGAGTCTTTTATGATAAAAGATTTTCAAAATGCATAAGTTCTGACTAATTCGTAAACAAAATGTATACAAAAGGTAACACTGTAAGTAGAATGAACAAAGGACAAAAACAATTGATCATTTCTCTAACCTATATCAGTATTATAATAATAATAATAGTTTTATTTGTACAGTGCCTTTCTATTTCCAAGGCGACTTACAGATTAAAAGAATTTAAAACAAACATTAAAATCCAAAATCTTAAACATAAATAAAAAATCATATTCAGAATTCAGTTCAGTTTTCTACAAAGGCTATTTGCCAAAGAAAAGTTTTTAATCCTCTCTTAAATTCCACCATGGAGGTGTACTCCTGTAACTGATGGGGTAGAGAATTCCAAAGGGTGGCACAGCATAAGAAAAAGCTCTAGAGCCAGATGATTTGAGGTTCACCTTTGGAATCTCTAGCAACCCCTCGTCAGCCGAGCAGAGCAATTGACCAGGGGAGCAGGGAACCAGAAGTTCTTTCAGATAGGCCACTTATGTCACTTAACTTGTTGGGTAACTGCTTTCTGGACTGCTAAAAGTCACCAAAATGCACCATTTGACTTCAATTTTTCAAAATTTTCCCAGGGGAGCATGCCCCCGGACCCCCCTAGAAAGGCTGAGATTTTGTACCCTTCCACAATTTCTGATTGCATGATGCCCCTGGGTAAATCCCCTTTTTCTGATACCTTTCTAGTAGCTCAAGTTCATATGTAACAGGGCCTGTTTGTCTTAATATGGTATAGGGGCCTTGCCATTTCATCAGTAGCTTATCAGAGGAGGAGGGCAATAACAACAGTACCTTATCCCCTTCTTGAAATGACTTAGTTCCTATGCCCTGGTCATAATAGTCCTTCTGCGCTGCCTTTTTGCATAAGTTGTATTGATGAACCATCTGTGTATAGCTGACTAATTTGGAATGTAAGTTTGTTAGGTATTCAAGGGTGGCACTGGTATGTTCCAGTTTGTCTTCCCATTCCTCCCTGACAACATCTAGGAGTCCCCTGGGGTTTCTTCCATAAAGTAACTCAAAGGGGGCAAACCCTGTAGAAGCCTGTGGGACCTCTCTGTATGCAAACAATAGGAGTGGAAGGTAAACATCCAATGTTTTTCCCTCATCATCCACATATTTCTTCAACATTTTCTTCAGGGTCTGGTTGAATTGCTCAACTATCCCGTCTGTTAGGGGACGGTAGGGGATGGTGTGGATAGTCTCCACTCCTAAAGTAGCATATAGTCGGGATAACATTTGTGAACAGAAGTTGCTCCCCCTATCTGTTAGGATTTCCCTTGGTATCCCTACTTGTCTGAATACTTTAGGTAATTCATCTGCTACTTTTTCTGCAGTTACAGTGCAGAGTGGGATAGCCTCAGGATACTTGGTGCAGTAGTCACAGATTACTAATATAAATCGGTTTCCCTTAGAGCTGTTAGATAAAGGTCCGACTACATCCATTGCTATATGGCTAAAGAGAACTGTGATTAATGGCAGTGGTTGGAGAGGGACCTTATCTTTTTTTGTAACAGCGGCCACTTTCTGACACTCTAAGCAACTGTGGCAGTAGTCTGCTACTTGAGCATGAATAGCTGCTCACTAGAACCTTAATAGCAGCCTTTGTAAAGTAAGATCCCTACCCAGGTGCCCTGCTAGCGGAAGCTCGTGAGCCAGTGATAGCAATTTTTCTCTGTATCTAGTGAGTACTAACAGCTGGTCAATGTGTTCACTGGTAACGGGGTGTATGCTTCTCCTATACAGTAAACCATCTGTTAAAATACATGAGGGCTCATGGTCTTTCCCTATAACCCCTACCATCTGGAAAAATGGCTGTAAGGTATCACGTTTTGTTGTTCTATACCAAACCCTTCTTCCTTAGACATACCCTCTCTATCTGCAGAGTTAACATCAACAGTTTTAAAATCTACATTTTTAATATCACCCTTTTTCAACATAACATGTTTTTGTGTCCATTGATGTTTGTCCCTTTTTCTTTCTTGTTGAGATTAGGGGTTTTACCTGGCTCCCCACAGACATTGTCATCAAATGGGAACAGCTGAGCAAACTGCTGTTCTTGTCTGGTCTGGGCCCGAGTTGTCAGGGCGCAAACACTCTCATTCACCTGCATCAAGCTGGAAAAGTCAGGAAAATCATGTCCAAGTGTAATAGGGACAGGCAGATGGGGAACCAAACCAACAGTCATATCATGCACTTTCCCTTGAACCTGTAAAGTTAAGTCAGTCATAGGATACTGATGGATGTCCCTGTGAATGCAGATCACTGCAGTTTTTGTCCCCTTCTTAGTGTTCTGCGGCTGAACCAAACCAGATCTCACTAAAGTTTGTTTGCTGCTAGAGTATATCAACCCAGTAACCTCCCTGTTGTCAGTCTTCACAGGTGTGACATACTGTCCCCAATTTGCTAGGGCCAACTGGGCAACTGTGGATTTCCTCTGGGGGTAATATCGGGCTATATGCCCTTTCCTTGGTACTCCCTACATGTGATTTTGGGGTTGAATGGTCTATTAAATGGAACAATCTTGGAGTCCCCACTACCAGTACCAGATGAGGAAGAAGAAGAAGAAGAAGAAGAAGAGGTAGGTTTTACCATGGGTGGAGTCACACCAGAACCAGGTTGTCCTCATTGTTGGTTGGGACTGGTCATTAAATAGTCCTTGGCCAGAGTGATGGCTTTTTCTAAGGTGTCTGGCCGGTGCTCCCTCACCCACGCCTGTACATCTGACGGCAGTATACGAATGAACTATTCCATTACTATCATCTCCAATGTCTGTTCTATTGTTTGCACCCCTGGTTGAAACCACTTCTGGTGTAAGTCCTTCAATCTGGTATATGTTTCTCTGGGAGTGTCTTTATTATGAAATCTGCATGTCTGAAAAAGTTGCCGGTATGTTTCAGGGATGATATCATACCTTTTCAGGATTGCCTGCTTAACAGCCTCATAGTTCTCAGCCTGGTTGTTGTCTATATGGCTGCAGGCCAGCTGCACTTTTCCGGATAGGTATGGTACCAAGCGCATAACCCATTGGGTCCTAGGCCACCCATATGCCTGGGCAATCCACTCAAACATGGTCAAATATGCTTCAATGTCATCAGTGGCACCCAATTTGGTCAATTTTATATCCTTGGGTCCATCTACAGGGGGAGGATTATGTGTCTCTAGGCCTCTGATGGCCCTTAATGTATCGTTCCACCGGGACTTTGCTCTCTGAAGATCCATTTCTCTTTGTTTGTCAATAGCAAGTTGCTTAACACACAACCAGTGCACCAGGCTGTGTATATCTTCTGCTGGTTCATCAGTAATTTGTTCTGTAGTGGTCACATCCTCACCTTTGTCTCTCGGCTCCTCCTCTTTCATCTCCTTGGCTGCTTTTCACTGGAGGTCTGGCCCCAACCCTGTCAAAGGGGTCTCTCCATGCTTGGCAGCCATGGTTCGTGATAGAGCACTGCTGGGCTTGTCAAGGACCTGCTCTTCTTTTTTCTCCTGCATTCAGTGTCCAGGTACTGGAAAGCACCAGTATCATCAAAACATCCCACCACTGCCACTAGTGTCATAGGCTGTGGATGTAATGATGGACACTGACACAAAGCGTAGTGTGGCAAGGCTTAAAATAATTGCCAAGCCTAAAGTTTTATTGAAATAACAACAGAAAACTATAACCTTGCAAGAATGCAGAAAGCAAAATAAAAGGCACAAAAATACATGAATGTTTCCACAGGCAATAACAACAAATGAAAAGGCCACCTGGGAACTCAAATATTTAGTCTGTAAAGTGCAGACTTCCAAGTGGACCAGTACTGGGCTGATCCCAAAATGAATCTCAAGGGGTTACCACAGTGAGCTCCCTTTTATACCTGGGAACCATCAGCTGACCACCTTTAGCTCCTCCCCTAAACACCTTGCATAAGCAAAACCTTTACAACACATATCTATTTACTTTTACACTGGGAAAGTCTATATATCTTTATTCAAGTGCATACATATCCCTGAAATGCAGTAATTCCCAATATTAACACAAAAACAGCTTATTGCCTGATTTGCCCCTCCCCTTACCTATCTATATTATTTCTAGGGTGAACAGTGGGCCGGCTGCCTCCTAAGGACATAGCTGGAGCAGCAGGAACACTGAGCACCACAGAGAACGTTCCAGAATGGGGAACAGTTAAGGTAAACCTTTGGCCTTTGCAACATTCCTTTCTTTCTGTTGTAACTGAGACACAGGAATCCGAAAGGAAATGAAACACTGTAGGGAACTGGTAGAAATTCTAAAATTGAGTACACTTTGTCTATCAGTTCCTCATGAGTTTTATTTCAGTATGTTCTGCTTTGCAACCTTTCTGCTCAATGCTCAGCATAGCAAGTCGTCGTGTAGCACAGATGTACTTGAACAAACAAGCTACTGCAATTCTTCTGTGCTGCACTTAGGAACAGTAAGCCTTTTTATAAACTATAAAACAAATATAACTGTTAGTCAAACACAATTACTGGGTGTGTTTGTAGATCTTAGTCCCTAAATAAGATGGTCCAGGATTGGGCCACAGGTTCCATAGTGTTTATTCTATTTCCTACATTTTGCTGCTTTACAACTGCTTAAACAACATTGTATGTTTGTAAAAATGCACTGCAAAGTTTTTCTACCTCTCGCTAGTGCGATTTTGATGCCCCTGCCTTTACAAACCTATTCAGGCACAAAGGCAGACTCAAGCTAACAGAGATTCTAGCTTCTATGTTCCAGCTTACAAACAGTATCCTCTTTGGGGGGGGTCCGAGTACTGGATCTCCAGGTGCCTGCCCAAGGTATGAAAATAGTAATAAATGAATAGCGGAGGCCTATTTTCCAGGTGGCCTACCTGTAAAAAGGGGAAATGAAAGTATGGAAAAAGGAAAGGATAGAAATGAGAGTCAAAAGGTGCTACTGTAGTAGGCTTAATACACAAGAAATAGGCAGGATTTTGGGGGGTACACAGCATTCTTTTACAAAGTCATCATGACAGAAGTAAACTTCTTGAGATTTACAGTGTTGTCATGGCGACCTCTCGATGGGAACACAGTGTTGTTATTAACTGGTTCCCATCCATTATCCTCTATTTTATGAAAATTTTTGCCCCAAATTTTCAACATACCTTTTTTGAGACACCACCTCATGAACAATGCTAGTTATGTTAAGGAAATGTGTCCTGAAAGGTGATTTTGCGGTCGCTGCGTGAAATCTCCTTTTGGGCAGGACTTGAAAATGTTCTCCACCATTGTTCATGAGGTGGGGTCATAAGAAAGCTATGTTGCAAATTTGATGTAAAAGTATTGAAAAACAACAAAGTTATGAGCCCACATTAAAATTTGCGAATGCAGGCTCATAACTTTGCCAATTTTCAATATTTTGACCCCAAATTTTCAATATAGCAATTTCTTCACAGCAACTGATAAATGTGACATCTGTTATTTTTCAGATCATGGCAAAAATGTTTTTTTTGCATCTCAAAAGGTGATTTTGCAGTCGATGTGCAAAATCACCTTTAGGCAGGAGTTGAAAATTTGCTCTGCAATTGTTTCTGAGGTAGGCTCATAAGAAGGGTATGTTGAAAATTTGGGTCAAAAATATTGACAAACAAGACAGTTACACTGCCTAACATCATCACTTCTACTTTGCATTCTTAACTGTTGATAAAATGATTCCTTCACTGAAGCAATTTTTAATATCACTTTCAGTGGTATCAGCACCACACACACCCTGACACCAGTGCATGCGACGAACACTCGGCATTGGCAAATGCTTGTTTTCCTTGCTAGAGATGCTTACATTAATTAATAGTATAGAATGTAGTAATAGGGCCAGTGCAACTGTTTATAACTAGATTATTTTAGCTACAAACAGCAATAGGCTTATGGAATAGGGAGTTTAACAAAATTAGTGAGAGAATGAAGTCCTTCTTTATTGATTGATAAAGTCTTCATTCCTGCCATGAGTGAAAGTTTTTGTAAAATGTGACCTCCTTGTCTTTGCATACCCATTTTGCCTTCCTTCTAGCTATAACTGGTAGTGCTTTCCAATCCTAGAGGTATTTATTATGTACTGAATACATCTGTAAGGATGAAAAGTTAAATAACTTAAACAAAGGAAAAAAAAATATTATGATGGGGTGGTTAAGGTGACCAAAATTCTTGTTCATTATTGAAAGAGACAAACTGTAAGGACTGTTATACAGTTGATTTATAAAATAAAATGAAGACACAGTGACCCCAATATTCAAAGCCTTGCGATGGGTGCAATTGTATTTAAACTCGTGCTGTGCATGCATTTGTGCCATAATCCTTCATTCAGAGGGAACCTTGCATGCACTATTAGAGTCAGCGCACCGATACAAAGGTAATGTATGCAACATGCAAATGTGGGGGCAGTACCCTGCATAACATGCATAGTGTGATATATGGGGTGTTAGTGCTGCTCAAACAGGATTTCACAGGTCACATAATGCTGCATAAATACTGCCTATAAAAGGCTGTCTTAAACAAGGGAAAATCCGAGAGGCGGAAGGAGACACTGCTGGCCACATACCAAGATGGTGGACATAGGAGCACAGAACAAGTACGTCATGCAACAGGACATGAAGTCTTGGGACAGGGCCCATGCTCACCCTAAGACCAGATGTAGGCCTCAAAGGTGCTATGTTGCAAACAGGCAGTACCACTTAATGGGTCACATTCAAAGTCCTCAGTGACGACCAGGCTCAACAAGCACATGCTCAGGCAGCTGAGTGAGCTGCTGCATGGCCAGCTCTGGACAGACACCCAGCACAGTCATGTGTTGTCTGTAGAGCTCAAGGTGACAAGTGCACTGTATTTCCTAGTCAACGGAATATTCCAGACACTGATGGGGGACACCACCGGTATTTCAGTCAGCCACCTCGTGCCTGTTGGGCCAGTTCCTAGATGCTTTGCTGGTCCACACTGGGGAGTTCGTCATATTCACTACCACACCAGCAGAGCAAACAGCAACCATGAAGCAGTTCTATTGGGTTGCACAAATACCAGCTGTACCCAGTGTCATTGACTGCACCAATGTTGTCATCCAGGTACCTACCATCACAAACCCACTCAGCAGGTCAGGCCCTCTGCTCCCACAGTGCCAACCTCTGAGTGCAGTCTTGTGAACAGTTAACAGAAACAGAGTAACCCTCCTGTCTGTTTCGTGGGTTCGAATCAAACTTTGGTCTCAGTTCTGAAGGGATTCAAACTGTGAACCTCTTGCTAGCATACCCAATGTACAGCCTCAGATAATTCTGCTCTTCAGTGGGGGCCAGATATCTTTCACCTACGGGCAGCTAACCAGGTTACAAAATGAACCCTTAAAAACTCTAATAAAGGCCTCAGATTACTCTTATCATTTCCCAATTTAGTATTACCATATAAGCTTATGCACAGTGTTGTCACACTCTCAACCATCCATGCATCACAGGCAAAAACAGAAGGACTTGGAAGACACAAATAGTCTATTAAAAATGAGAAGTTTACTTAAAAATAGATACAAATCTAAAGTGTAAATACAGAACCATTTATCACAAAACATACAAATCACTTAAACAAAACAGGTTTAAAAGTGCAGACTTAATCTCCTACCACAGTACTCTTAAAATTGTCTCTTCTAAGGTATATTTATCTCACAGTGCTGTAGATGTTTCTTTTCAGAGTCCAAACATTTGTGTCAAAATGGAAAACAGAATGCTGTTTAAAAGCTGGCTTTGCCAACCTCTTTGCATGAGGTCACCTACTCCTCCCTGTTGGAATATAAAAAAAACAAATCTATGCAAAACAGGATGTCGTATCAAAGTATTAATTCTCTGACCTCAGCATAACTCATTTTCTCATGTGACTTTCTTTGATCTTATGAGCAGCTTCCTCTTTCCAGGACATCAAAGGACTTGTTTTGTTTCTCTGTCAGATCTCACAGAGGTGCAACATGCTTTTGTATCACCATGTGAATTTTACTGTGTTTCCTCTGAACATTATAAATGTTTATGATCTTTTGTGGCTGTTGAAAAGCTGCAATTAGTCACATAAAAAGGAGATCCTAAATTTTAAGTCTCTTCTAGCCTGTAATTATCTCTTGGCCTTCCAGGTAACACTTATTAGCTAAAACATGGGAGGAGGGTTGTCATTCCACAGACTGTCAGCATCTCTCATGAGAGACATTCAATAACATATTTTTATATTACAAAAAGCATAGATTAATCAGAGCCAGCTGTCTAAGTGTCACACCCACCAGTGATGGAGTGGAGGCCTATGTCAATAGGAAAGAGTACCACTCCATCAATTGTCAGGTGGTCTGCGATGCAATAGGGCACATCATCAGAGTCCTGGCATAGTACCCTGGCAGTGCCCATGACATAATCTGGCGCTGATCCATCCTGTGCCAGAGGTTGGAAAGTAGGAATATCTCTATTGGCCACCTCATCAGTCAGTATACACCAAAGCCCCCCTCCTCCCCATGTTGCAGATGATGACACTAACCACTGCCCTTTACCTACATAGGGAACAGTGCCTATCCCCCTGAGTCCATGGCTTCTCACACCTGTCCTACATCTCACATCCACTGCAGAGGACAGATACAATGCAGCACACAGTGCCAGTCACACATCATCATTTAGTGTGTTTTTCTAATGCACAAGTTGTGGTTCCAGTGATCATTCCAGTGGTATCCTACAGAACACCTCTAAGAAGGCCCATGCCATATTCCTTGTCAGTTGTATACTACACAACATGGCACTTAACTGTGGGGTATGCATGCTGACTCCAGTGGAACAACCTGCAGTGGATTCAGAGCCAGTGCACCAGAAGATAATGAAGCAGCTCGACAGGCATGACTCCAGAAGGGCCAGGAGGGCCCAGGAGTACAGAACCCCACTTGTAAGATATATCTTCAGTTAAGAAGGGTGAGTACAGACCACACAGGAGACTGTAATGTGTTTCGTCAATGTATTATCATACACCAATACCAGTACTTACAGAACATCATGCAGTCAGGGGGCTTATCAAAAGTGGGGAAACAGAAATGTATTGCAACTAGGCAGGGGGGCCGGTTAGCAAATAGGGAGCACACACAAATACATTCCATGTTAGCAGGGGGTCCTAAAGGGGTGTCAATATAGATACATACCATCCAGGCAGGGGGCAAAAGGGGGGTTGATGGAAATACAGGCCTTCCGGACAGGGAAGGTAGCAAATGGGGTATATAGAAATACAGTCCATGTTGAGGGGTTCCAAAAGGCTGTTCACAAAAACACCTGCCAGCCAGGTTGGGAAGTTTGCTGTACTATAGACCATCTGGCCCAGGGGATATGAATGACTGGGCTAGGTAACTGGGGCAGGTGGCAGTGTCACATGGTTTCTGAAGGGGGGAAGATGAGAAACATGTTGGTGAGGTTTAGCCATGCACATCCTATGTGCGTCCCTTACTACCTCCCTGGGTCCGACAGTATATCTGCACTGTACTCGGTATCATTGGGGGGGCTCATCCATGGTATGGGAGATGAGCAGGATGACAGTGTTACCCTTACATGGCCATGGCCCCGTCGGGTACTGTCTCGGGGGAGGAGCAGATCACAAACTGGTGTGTGCAGTGTCCTTGGAGACCTGGATGTGCTGGCCATTCTTGTTCTAGCACTGTGACATAGGCATATGCCATCGGGTGGCACTAGTCCCACTGGACAGGATGGGTTTATGGCCAGCCCTCACAGTGCCTGCCACTATATGGCTGCAGCCTCCAATACAGTGGAACACAGGCAATCCATGCAGGAGGTCATGTCCCAGTGATGTAGCTCAATGGCTGAGACCAGAACCTGGTGCAGGTCACATAGGGCTGCCAAAAACTGAATGAAATGCCTCCACCCTCTCCTTGGCATGCTGCATGTCATTGTGCAGCATGTGGCTGATGCGTGTTAGTTCCTGCTGTGCAAGACTCTGTACCTCTATGTCTGACCACAGCAGTTGCCAGTTGTCAGCCACATCCTGCTGTCACTGAAGACTGTCCAGTGGGACAGGATCATGCAGCACTCTCAGACATTGTATGGCCTGGGCTGCACCGTAATTGGTGCTGAGGTCTGCTGTGGTTGCTGCAGGCTGGCTGTGGGCAGCCCAGTGGGATGGGCATGGGGCAGGGCTGTGGCTGTGCCAGAGGTTAGATTATGGGGTAGCGCAGCAGTGGCTGTGCCAGAGGTTGTGGGAGCTGCACTGCTGTGAAAGCTGAACCATGTTGGGACAGCGTCTGGGACCCATTTGTACTGCACGGGGCTGGTGGAGGGGACAATCCCTACTGGTCTTGGGCAGACCCCTCTTCTTCCACATTCTCCTCACTACTGCAGATAGGTGGCAGACAGGGGCAGCTGCCACCAAGATGGACTTGGATCATCCTCAGTTGTGTGCAGTATGATGTGGTGTGTTGTTGAGAGAAGAGAGGAGAGTTCTAGTGCACATAAAATACAGAGCTGTGAGCTAGCCGAGGCTGCATTTATGACCACCATACAGTGAGACATCACCAATGATGTGCTGTGTGTGTGGTGCACTGCCTGTATTCCCCATGTCCTTCCACACCACATACCCACACACTGATGAACACACACTCTGTCACCATGGAGCACACAACCCAACACCAGTGAGTGCATGCTCCAGCATCAGTGAGAAGACACCTCAACACTAGTCAACATACATCCAGCACTACTGAGCACACAGCCCAGCACCAGGGTGCACATACACCATCTCAAGAGAGCACACAACCCAGAACCAGTTAGGACGTGGGTAACAACACATGTGGCACAGCTGAGGATTAGCACACAGATGGCTACACACCAGGTGACATGGAAACTGTAGTGACCCAATGTGTCACCCAACACTGGCATATGCTGGCAGTATAGCTTAGAGGTTAGAGGAATGAGGTGTGAATGCACTTGGTACATCCAGCAGACCAAACCTGAGTTTGATTCTCACAACCTCCACTTGCATACTGTGTGACTCTAAGCAAGTCACTTAACCACCCAGTGCTCCCAGGTCACTCCTGAACACAGGCACTTATGCCTAGTGGGCTTTACCTGGTTACCAAAGACTAAAATAAATATATACACACACATGGCCAACAGGATGTCACAGTGTTAGTCACTTACATGACATAAAAGGTCTCACTTGGCTCTCATAGCCACCACCCGGCACTGCCATCACCTCCACAGGCAGTATGGCAGATGCTATGGCCTCCTCTACAGGATCCAGGGTACATACAGCCTCCAATGCATGTGGGTCCTCACCTGTGGCATGCAGTGTTCTTGTGAGCATTGCCATGATTTTCTTTGTCCTCCCTATCATGTCCCTGAAGTGCTTTCTTACAGCTTCCATGGCTCAATTGTGGCTGCCAATGGCACTGACTAAGTTGATGATCTCTTCCCAGGCTGACATACCTGGGCTTACCTGCTCTGCCTCCTGGACAACACCTCCTCCCTGGTGATGTAGTCCTGTGCCAGAGTTTGCAACTCCTCCACAGAGAAGTGGGGAACTTGTAGTCATTCCATGTGATCCATGGCACCTGCTCTACAGGGAAGTGAAATATGGGTAACCAGGGAGTACAGACAGTGACACACAGCTGAATGGTATTGTGGTATAGCCCTCCTTGGCCATGTAGGTGTTGCAGCAAGGCATGCCCTAACACAGCCATCAGTTGCCTGACATAGACCTGCCCATGTGTAGACATAGCCATTGTCAAGGTACACACAAGATCAAGACAGGGTGGACATCGGCAGGGGCCACAGGAACCCAAGGCCACCCCCCCCACCTATGCATGTTTGTGAAGGGCACCTCTGCTGTCAGTTTCCAGCATGCACTATTGTAGTGCTGGTGCATGGTGGAGTTCTTTGCTCTGTCTTTCACTCTGAGATGTGGATGCAACAAATAGGAATTTGTCATACTACTAACACCAGTGTCACCCTCACCAGGTTTTGTGGCATAGGGACACTATAAGTTCCTAGGTGGGTGGATGGAGGCACCCAACAAGGAGAGGCAGGAGTCGTCCACAGAGGTTTGATGAAGAAAGACTTTCATTAGTCATAAGGGGTAGGATGATATGGTCACAGGGGAAAATACTATCAATAATAAAGGCAAGAAGAATATACAGAACAATCATTATCTAAACAGTAAATACACATAAATAACTAATCTCAGGTCTAAAAGGTACACCATTGCCTAAAACTTCTACATTTCTATATTGAACTGAGTGCTCTAAAATAAACAAAAACTGGTCAACCACTGGTACTAACAGCTCTTTATACAATGATTGAACACTGCATTGCTACAATGGGTTCAAGAATTCATTCTAATTTGGAGTCCACTTTTGGTGGCAGTAATTCATTCACACAGACATTAGGTGGAGGGGAAAGAAGATGCCTAGATGCAGGGAAATCTTGATTGCAGTACTGAACTGGCACTTCAGTTGAGGTCTTTGTAAGGCCACCAGGACATAAGAGAGAGAATTGGTAAACAGGCCATGGTTTCATCGGCAAAAAAAACCTCTCTTGAGCTGCCAGGACAAGAGAGCTGAACAGAAAGTTTACAGTGCAAATCCTTTAGTGTTAGCTGCTGGGATGAGATGAACTGAAGAAGATATTTCAGCACAAGCCCTCCACTGGGCTGCTGGGATGAGATGAGCTGAAGAAGATACTTCTACACAACCCCTGTCTATATCAGGTTATAATCTATTTTCCTTAAACAGGCAAAATAGAAAAGGTGGCGGTATTGCCTTGTTTGTTAAGTCTTCCTTGAATCCCAGTGAGGTTTCCTTTAAGGTCAAGACTTCCCACACTGTGGTGGAATCTTTATGGGTCTCCATAAACAGAATGCATAACATTAATTTAATAGTAGGGCCATGCTATATGTCAGATAGTCCTTTCCAAGTATCACTTAAAATCTTTAAGCAAATGGAATCAGCAGCCGAACTTGGAAACATATTGTTTATGGGTGACCTGAATTTAAGTGATATTGATTGGTCAGAAAAAACAGCCACCGCCTCCATTTCAAAAGAATTCTTGGCACTATGCAAAGAATTAAACTTAATTCAACAAGTACAATTCCCCAACAAGAGATAACCATACTCATATACCAATGCCGCAGTGACTCCCTGATGGTGAAGACCATCACAGTGACAGGATTTAGCCTAAATCCGCATGCCGCTGTGATGGTCCCTGCACGGCCAGGGGATTGCCTCACAGAGTGTTTACCCCCCAGGTCCAACTCTGACTCAGAGTTAGAATCCTAGAGACTGGAGGGCTGGGGGGCGCAGCCTCCCAATGGAAACATGGAGGCATCCCCGACACTGCATTGCCGGGCACTCGGCAATGCGGCTGTTGCTGTCAAGGATGTCTCTGTAGCTGCTATCGCTGCAGCATGGTAAAACTAATAATACTCTTGCTATTGTGTTAATCAGAGATTCTTTAACTATTAGTAATTGTAAAATCACAGCTCCAATAGGGAATAGTGATCATTGCAATGTTAAATCTGCCCTTCTTTTATTATGAATACACTCAAATAAGCTGACTAAGGTTTTTGCTTATAACAAAACAAGTCAGTTCTTAATGTCTACCTTGCAAATATTGTTTGGAAGGCTGTTTTGAAGGGGCTAGACATTGATAGTATCTGGAATTCCTTTAAAAATAGTATCTTAGATGCTGCACACAAATTGATTCCAAAGAAAAATGAAAGGCACTATCACCTGAATACTAGATGGTTATCTGGTAAACTGATTAAATTAATCAAAAAGAAAAAGAAATCATTTAAAAAATATTCTGCCAACAAAAATGAAAAAAAAACTGGGATTATTTTAAAAGAATCCCGAAGAAATGTAAAAATGCTATTAAAAAGGCAAAATATAACACCAAAAAATACATCGCAACACAGGCCCAAAAATGAAATCAGAAGACTATTTTTAGTTATATTAATTCATTAAAAAAACAGGAATGTAAAGTTGGTCCACTCCTGGTTGATGATGCTGTAGTATCCTCCTCGAGGGAAATGGCTGAACAATTAAACTCTCATTTTGGTAAAGATTTTAATAACACATAAGGCTCAACCACATCAAAAATTGAAAATATAAAGGATAAGGTTACCTTAACTATTGATGAGATTACCTAGAAGTTAAATAGTGTTGAACAAGGCTCATTCTCAGGCCCTGATTGCATCTCAGGGGATATTATTCTATTTATGAAGGATCATCTGTCACTCCCTTTAAAAATTAGTTTTGAATATAGTTTGAACTCTGCCTCTATCCCTTCTATGTGGAAATAGATGAATATCACCCCACTTTTTAAAAAAGGTGATAAAATTAATCCTGATATTTATTGCCCAATTAGTTTAACTCCTGTGTTTCGCAAAATTCTAGAAAGAATTTTTAAAGATATGACTTCCCCAGCTGTTAAACACATTGATCTGTCTCAACATAGTTTTATGAAGGGATGCTCCTGTATTACCAACATGGTGTGTTTCTATGACAGTATAAGTCAGTACCTTGACAATAGTATCCCCTCCAATGTAGTTTTTTCTTGATTTCAAGAAAGCCTTTGATTCTGTGCCCCACTGGGCCTTGATTCAAAAGTTTTTATCACATGGCATTCACTCGCTCATCACCCAATGGATCTTAAACTGGCTAATCAATAGATATCAAAAAGTAGTCACTGATGGTCATGAATCCTCATGGCTTCCTGTTATTAGTGGGTTTCCACAAGGCTAAATCCTGGCCCCTGTTATATTTCAAATCTTTATCTTAAATCTTTCTTTCCCATAACATGCAGTGCAGTTTAATTAAATATGCAGATGACTACAAAATTAGCAATCCCTGCATTAGCCTCGAAGATGTTAGGCTGCTACAGAAAGATTTTGATACCCTAGGGGCTGGGTTAAATAAGTGGGGCTTAGTTTTTAACATTTTTAAATGCTGTGTTCTTCATTTTTGAAAGGATAATCATAGAAATCAATATTCATTATATAATGAAGTTCTTACCAGCAAATTCAATGAAAAAGACCTAGGTATTATAATAGAACAAGATCTAAATTTCAAATTGCATATTTCTAACATTCTCAGTAATGTTAACAAAATATGGTGGGCCATAAAACATAATATAAAATCAAAAGACCCAGATATTCTTTTACCACTTTATAGAGCATATGGTAAGGCCACACTTCAATTACAACTCCCAGTTATGGTGTCCTTACCTTCATAATGATATTAATAAGCTAGAAAAATTCCAAAGAAAAGTTACAAAATCAATCTGCCTGGATAATACTTTGACCTATGAGGAACGACTCTCAAAGTACAACTTAATGCCTTTCGAACTGCGCAGGCTGAGAGGAGACCTCCTTTTTACATGGGATATCATTAATGAAGAATCACTTCCAACTAACTGTGGTCTGTATTTTAAACTAACTATAATTAATACAAGGGGTCATCCGTTGCAGCTGTCAAAAGCTAACATTAAATCTAAAAAAGAGATCATATTACTTCTCACAAAGAGTAGTTAATCCATGGAATTTGTTACCTACTTCTCTGATTATTAGCAATAATAAAGGCACATTTAAAAGCAGATTAGATAACTTCTTAATGTCAAATAAACATTTGACCTATTATAAGTAATATTTGGAGCTATGGGCTATAAGCCTCCTTGCTCTTAACATTTCCTTAGTATGTTCCTTAGTAAACCCTCCAGTGGGCTGCCAGGATGACATGAACTGAAGAAGGTGCTCTGGCACAAACCCTCTAGTGGGCTGCCAGGATGAGACAAGCTGAAGAAGACACTTTGGCAGGAACCCTCCAGTGGGTTGCCAGGATGAGACGAACTGAAGAAGATGCTCCAGCACAAACCCTCCAGTGGGCAGCTGGGGCAAGACAAACCAAAGAAGATGCTCTGGCACAAATCCTCCAATGGTCTGCTGGGATGAGAATAAGAGAAGAGAAGATAAGTTGGCAAAAACCATCCCCTGGGCTGCCAGAATGAGACAAGTTAAAGAGTACACAATGAGTGAGAAAAGGATGCAACCAGAACGATGCGGGTCTTTGTATGGAAACTCACTCTGAAAGTCTTCAGACACCAGTTACAAATGCTGGCCTTTGGATGCCAACATCAAGTGGTGCCTGAAAGAAAAGTAAAATAGCAAACCAGGTGTCGAATCTTCTGGCAGCTGGATGGGATGGTCCTTAACAGGATAGGGACACAGATGAATCTGGACAACAGGTGGGCCTCTCCTAGCTGGTGTCTGTACTAACTAAGGGAACCAGTATGTTACGATGTTTCAGTGAGGTGCCCAAGCAGGAAAAATGCACATGCAGCAAAAATCAGGAGCTCGGTGGTGAGACAATTCCCAAACCAGGTGGATGAGGATGCTTGACCACACTCTAGGATAGCTGTTGACAACTCGAGATACAGGCCCAGGTCATAGTAAATGGAACACAATTCAGGGCAATGGCAAAACAAAAACTGGAAGCTCCTGCCACAGTATTGGGCAATTGCCAGTAGCAGAAGGCAAATCACACATTTCTTGGGCAATTGCCAGTAGCAGAGGGCAAATAACCAGTTTGTGGGCAATTCTCAGTAGCAGAGGGCAAAAAAACAGTTCAGGGGCAATTGCCAGTAGCACTGGACAAATCACACAGTTCAGAGTCAATTGCCAGTAGCAGAGGGCAAATAACCAGTTCGGGGGCAATCACCAGTAGCAGCGTGCAAATAACCAGTTCTGGGGCAATTGGCAGTAGCAGACAGCAAATAACCAGTTTATTCACGTTATCAGTATTATTGTCACTCTAAATTGCCCTGTCACTAACACCGGTTAACCCTCTCACCTTCTGCTATCCTTTTTGTTGGGTTTGCTAGCCCATGCTAGCACTCAGCTGACTCTATGTGTGGTCCAACGGTGGGGAAACATATAAACACCCTTCCCCAGTGCTATTCCAGTTGCTGGCAGTGACCTATATTTAATTTCCTTTGACAAGTTAGCAAAAACAGATGCAGCTGACTCTTTCTGTCAATAGGATTTGTCTTGCCCCTTTGCTCTGTCCCTTTTGCTGCACATACAGGAGCTTAAATATAAGTACTTATTGCCTGCAACAGTAGGACCTGCTGTCCTTAACTCCTCTCGGGAGTTTATTTATAAATATTAATTTGGGATCAATAAGGCCAAATGTCCTTAACTCCGCCATCACTCCTCCTCCAGGAGCTCCTTCATAAATAATTGCTTTTTTTTCCAATGGGGCCTTTTGGCCCTTCACTCAGCCCTGGGTGTCACTTTAACCAAATGAATATTAATTTATTAAAATTAGGCCCACAGACCGCCACCTCTTTGGCTTCCAGCCATCCCTGTGCCCTCGGCGCTCTAGACAATTTATAATTATTTTAAAACTTCAGGCAGTCAGCCAGTGGCATAGCTAGCTTTTTTACCGTTGGGGGGGGGGGGGCAAAGACTGATAAAAGTCCAGGTTGTCCTGAGACATATTTAACCAGTAGGCCGGGGCGGCCCCCAGAAGCTATCAGGTTTTAGAAGCATTCTAGTGCATTTTGAGGGTAATTTTGAAACTTTCCAGCTGCTTTTAAAGCTTTCTTTACCTTGTTGCAAACAACAGATATCACTACCAAAATGACGTTCTTTTCATTTTCCTTTTCAAAATTGGCAATACTCAATCTCGTAAAGTCAAAGAGCAAAAACTACATATTTCTCCAATCTAGAAAATTAAAATATAAATGATTCAATTCAGTTACAAAGGCCATGCATTCTTGAACCCGCTCAAACAACCAGTCACATCAGCATCTCTACAGAATTTGAACAATAATGTGTTTATTCACTAGAGCCAGCATGTTGTTCATGCATTATCCAAATTTCCCATTTATGAAAACCTGTGTTAGCAAACTTGCATACCCAAAAATACAAAGTACCCTGCAGTATATATCCGATCCTTGCCCACCAGGTCACTGGAGTTTTAATCATACCTTCTCGGATGCATAAGGTGTACATGTTACTCTGACCACAGAAGAGAAAGACAGGACAGGAGGGGTGTCTGCAGTTTCAACATTTTGGGACAGGACCCTAACATAAAATGGCATTTTCATTTTTCACATAATGTTCGGATGCTCTTCTTGGGTGGCAATGAATGATCTAGCCCATACAGTGGTTTTGCATCATGTCCTGTGCCACCAAAATGTGAACTGCTGTAAAAGTCATACATCAGTATAAATCAAATATGCTGAAGCGTAGCAGCAGTACATGATGTATTTCCTTATTTAAAGGATTTTATCAGGATCATGGCACACTGAGCCAAAGATCAATTCCTTCCAATGTGGAAATGGGCATAAATGTAAACATATTAAACAGAGAACACTTGAAAGACGTGACACTGCAAAATATGGTTGCCAACATGGTATTTCAAAAATAAGAGACAGCTTCTTAGACTCCCTCCCCCACCCCCAGTCACTTCCCAGGCTGACTTTGCTGCTGGAATAAGAGCAAAAAGCTGGAAGTATGGTACTGATAAAGAGTCAGGCTTCAAAATGCATAATTACAGACATGTTGAGTTACCACTTTTATTTAAAAAAAGGCAAAATATGGAACCACACGTGAGGAATGGTAAATTGCATAAATGAAAGCCTGGTGCACCTACTACAGGCAGAATGGTAGCTTTAGTATGTGTATGGTTACTTTTTTTTATAAATATATCATCATCATTACAGCATTACCAAAAGACTATCAGGCACAGTGCTGCATCTGGCTGTGGGTGAGAGACAGAAAGAGAGAAGGAGGAGGGAGGAGGGCGTCTACTGGGGGTGGGATCCTGCTAATCACTACTGGCTGAAGTGATGGAAGCTACCCAGTCTCTCTCTCTCTTGTAGGTTTTCACACTCCTTTAATCCTCAAAAGACCAAGTTCCCTTTAAAATAAATGTCTATCCCAAATGAAGAGCTCCCTACTGGGAGTTTAAAATGATGCCTCTTTTCTAACTTTACTTCATCCACACAAAAGCATTTTCCACAGATAAATCCTAACTGCCAACTTCCTATGGACTCCTCCAGTGCCCCAAAGGAAACAAAAGCAGCCAGCAGTACAGCAATCTGGTGGAAGGGTACTTAGCCCAAGTAATGCATTTTTAACTTGAAAACAAAACAGCATTTCAGGTTTTCAGGTGACATGCTGTTCTGTATCAATATTTTCAGTTAGTTTTCCAACTGACTATCTTTAGCAAAATAAATGGAACAAAATGAACAAACAGGAAGCACCCTGACTTGAGATTTGTCTTTCTGATAAAACCGCTACCCTAAGGACTAAGTCACAAGTACGGGAGGACCGTGCAACTGTAATTGAGCAAACAGAATTTGCCCTGTCAGGGTTTGCTTTTGTGTTAAGCTAAAGAGGAGAGACTGTGATCTGTTGAAATTATTTACTTGCTTGGCTACCTGCTGCAATTATAGTCTCTTTTCCATGGATGGCCATCAGGGCAAATGGATCCCTTAAAAGTCAGGCAACATAAATTGGGGGGATTGAGAAATACAGTGTAGAATGCTGGCTAGCGACAGTGCGATCACCTCCCTCAGCTCGCTCTCTGCTGCCCGGATGCTCAGCTCCATGACAATGCAACTTAATGCTGGCAAAATGAGTCAGATTAGGCTAGTGTATTTTATTTTTTCAGATACATAGATAATTAATGATGGCATTGGCAGATAAATGCCCAGTGGCCATCTAATCTGCTGCACAAGTCCATATAATTTTAAGCTGACAGACAGACAGTTTTCCCACAAAAATGGCTATCATTAGCTGTAGCAGCAACCCCGTATGCACATCAATATTAGCTTCAAGCTGGGAAACTGGTTTTGCACTACCGCTACTGCCAAGTTCGTCAGTATGAAATACCGGATAAGACGTGCCCCATACTGATTTGATATGGGATGGAACAAGCACTTTTTTGTTAAAATATAGGATGTCCTTTATGATACGGGACTGCTGGCAACCCATCAAAGCTTTGAAAGCAGCCCCGGTGATAACTTGCAAAACAAAATGCCAAGCTGCTTAATTGGTTCAGGATGAATAAATAAATTGACACATACTAATAGAGATGTACCAATCAGCAGTGTGCAAAGTGTGTCTTGAACAACTGAAATGAAAATGTTTCAAGACTGGCATTCAGAGTTGGCTTGGATAATTGGTGAACTGTGACTGCAAGTAATTTGTGATGTCCAGCCTGCATCGAACCTGATGCAGACTCGGACTCCTGTGCTAAGATGAGATGGCTGGCTGATGGCAGTGAAACACACCTCCTGACATGGTTGCAGACAGAGTGGAGTAAACAAAATAGAGCCAACGTGCTTCTTGCTAGCACGCTCCAACATTCGCTGGGCATGGCATAAGTTTGACCCACCACTGACCACTTCAATTGACTCATGAGCCACCTGTGGAACAGAATAGTGTTGTGTTGCAGCCAGTCAAGAGGAAATGTTTAAACACTACAATTGCGAGGGTATGGCAGACTATCAGGCTGGCATATAGCCCCGAAACTCATGTAAGAATCCTGAATCCCGCAACCAGTACGGGAACAAGACAAAATTAAGCAATAAGGCACAACAGGGTGTGGTATATCATGGGATATCGTCATGCCTTGGGTGGTAGGGCACGAGGCCTCAGGCCGAGTGCGTCCAACCTTCCGAGAAGTGATGATATCCCATGATATACCACACCCTGAAGTGCCTTATTGCTATTATGAACTGGTTTATCAGTTTTGTTAGGAAAAATAATTAAAAAATACATTTTAAAAAGTTTTAATGCTCTTTTTAAAGTGTTGGAAGAACGTCTTTAAAAAAAAGAGTTCCTGGAGGGCTTTGGGCAGCAGGTGGCACTGTTGCAAGTGGAGTTCATGTTGGAGTGCAGCTGCAAGCACCAATATGTTGACAGGGACAGCGATCGTTGTGGTCTGTGATTCACTCCCCCAACCCCCCAAATGATGTTGTGATTATTGGAAGCCTGGAGTAAAAGAAAACTGTGATGCTTCATTTTTAAGGGAGAAGGTGAGGTTAATAAACAAGTTTTTTGTAATTGGGAGGGCCATTGTGATATCGGGAATGTTTTCTCCTTGCGAGCGGCCGTTAATGAGCTGCATGGTGGCGTTACGGTATTTCTCTGTTGGGAGCGAGTGCTTTTATTAATGCTGCAGTCGGCAGTTGCCCATTGTGTTGTTTCAGCTGGCGGGTGTTTTGTTTAAAAATAATAAAAATTCTTTCCGGTTGCTGACACTCCTACTGTGTGAAAGCGAGTGAGGAACTGCTCATACTGACTGTAGTTTTAGCGGTTTCTGTAGCTGCCACTCGCCCTCGGATAGCTTTGTTGTGGGTGAGGAGGCTGGTGGCCAGAAGCCTTTTGAAGCTGTGATGATGTAGCTAGATATTATCAAAGCTTCAAAGAGCTCTTAGCCAATCAGATTTGTGTATTTATGATCACCAGTTCATAACAAGCATTATACAATGTGGTAAATAAAATTAGCCAAATCCTACAACCTGATTGGTTGGCTGGTACCTTTCCCAGTGTGGAAAATCCTCCAGTGTACCCACTGGAAAAAGTGCCAGCCAACCTTATATCGTGCCAATCCAGTCGCATTCACTTCAAATGAAACTGCCGCGATTTGTCCTGTCGCCGCTTTGCTAAAACACCACAGTAAATTTTTTACAAAATGACATTCTCTTTCGAAGTGTAGAGACCTCAGTGAGTTAGAAAATAGTTAAAAAACATTAAAGAAACAACATTTGCCATTGTATAATAACAATTTATCCCTCCAGGGTGTGGGTATACTGGCAGACTTAACATGACTGGTGTGGTTCGGTCATGAGGCCACACCAGCTGTTATAAATCCTCCAGTATACCCACACCTGGAGGGATAAATTGCTTAATTTGTCAATGCCAAATGTTGTCACGCTGGCATTGGCAGTGGAGGAGGTGGAGAGGCATAGTGCTGTGAGTTTGTTAATGTATCCCAAAAGGTGATTTTGCACAGCGAGTACGCCACTGTGCAGCAGAGCTGTGGAAACACGTTTTGGGCAGGCTGTGGAAAATGGCAGCTGGAGTGTTGATAATGATGTGTGCACAAATGGCAGTGATGAAAATTTGGCGTGAAAATATTGCAGATTGATGAAGTTACAAGGTTGCATGGAAACTGCGCAATGCACACTTGCAACACAGTCATTGTCTGGACTTTCACCACCAAATTTTCAACATAGGCATTTTAGGACCTCTGCTGATGAATAGTGTCACCGTCATTTCCTGAAAGTGTCCTGAAAAGTGATTTCACACAGTGACCGTGCAATTCTGCACCGGACGTGCGAAACACATTTCAGCCAGCTGTACTGTTCATAAGAAGGTATGGAAAAATGCCAATGATGAACAGCTGGAGTGAAAGTATTACAAATTTACAAAGTCACGAGCGTGCATGCATGCTCATAAAACACTCATTTTATTGACTTTCATCCCTAAATTTTCAACATAGGCATTTTAGGACATCTGCTAATGAACAGTGTCACTGCCATTTTCATAATGTGTCTCGAACACAGGCTTTCCACAGTAACCATGCTATTGTGCACCGGAACTGCGAAAACAGATTTTGGTCAGGATGTGAAAAATGACAGCTGTAATGTTCATTAGGAGGTGTAGAACAATGGCACTGTTGAAAATGTGGAGTGAAAATATTATAAGTTTGTGCACTTACGAGCGTGCGTGCAAACTGCGCAATGCACACTCGTAACACAGTCATTTTATGGAGTATTGCCACCAAATTTTCAACACAGGCATTTTAGGACCTCTGCTCATGAACAGTGTCACTGTCATTTTCGTAATGTGTCCCAAACAGTGATTTTGTGCAGCGACCGCGTTATTCTGCACCGGAAGTGCGAAAACACATTTCGGCAAGGATGTGAAAAATGACAGCTATATGGTTCACAAGAAGGTGTGGTAACATGCCAATGTTGAGAATCTGGCATGAAAATAGTGTGAATGCGCTAACTTACGAGCGTGCATTGCGAAGTTGCTATGCATGCTCATAAAACAGTCATTTTTTGGATTTTTCCCACCAAGCTTGCAACATAGGCTTTTTGAGAGCCCCTCTCATGAACAGTGGCACTGTCTTTTCGTTACTCAGTCCCAAAAGGTGATTTCACGCAGTGACTGCGAAATCACTTTTCAGGACCGAATAACGCCATGACAGTGCAAGAATTCATGAGAAGGGGTCCCAAAAACCCCATGTTGAAAATTTGGGTCCAAAATTCACAAAAAATACCTGAGATATGCATTAAAGTTGAAAAACCTCTGTTCATTCCATTATACAGCTTACCGGCATTTCTTCAGTTCGCGGTCGGCTTTGTAGCGTGCAGACGTGTTCCCGGTCCACCGAAGATCATCGCGCCAGACTCCGGAGGTAAGTATGGGGTGAGAGGGGGTGAGGGAGGCAGGGTCGCGAGAGGGTGGTGCGGGTGGGGGCATCGAGACTACGAGGGACCATTTTCATTTAACAGGGAAAAAAACATTGCAGGACAGTTTTATTTTGCAGGGATTTGGCATGCTGGGGTGTGCTCCCAGCATGCCACCTGTTAAGGGGTCTATAGTCGATGGGGGATTGGGCACCCTCATCAGCACATAACACAGGGGGATGAGGAAGTAATGCCGACAGGGATTGGGCACCACTGTCGGCACACAAAGAAAGGGAGGGGTGAGCCGAGGATTGGGCACCCCTCGGCATTCAACAATTGGGGGGTTTATGCCGATGGGGAGTGGGATACCCGCTGGCACACAAAGAAAGTGGGGGTTAACCGACAGGGATTGGGCACCCTCGAAGTCGGCAGTAGTTGGGTGGCTGCCCCTCGCCGATCATGCTCCATGTCGGCGAGCACGAGGAAGGGTCCATCATGTATGACGAGCTTACTTGACTGAGGGACCTTTTCTTAGATATGCTCACCACATTGGATGCATTGTGTGGGACGGCATGCAGGCTGATTGAGGAATGAGGGACGCACCTACCAGTGCTTGCCCTGCATTCGCCCAACAGAAGACCCCACCTCCAAAGCTGCACTGTCCCACAATGTTGGCTGCCCAAGTGTGCCAACATAAAAACTGGTACTTCAAAAGTCCCGCTCAAATTGCTATTAATGTCTGAGGGCCCACCCTGCCCCACCATAATCGACGACACTGCGGTCAGCACCTAACTAGTGGTCCTGTCACTGACTCATGGACCCAGTCAGGGGTAAAGAAGTGAGTGTTGGGAGCCTGGATGGTGCTGGCAGAGGGAAGGCCTGAAGATTGGAGACAGGGGATGGTGGAAGACTCTGGGGCATACTGGGCTTCAAGCCAGCTCACTCTCTTCCCTCACTGTCTCCAAAGATACAACTCTTGACACGCCACTGCTGAGGGATTGGGTAACTTTTCTTTTATTTAAAAATAAAAAAAGGGGGCTAAATTGGGCCCACACTGTGATCCAAGCTCATTGGACAGACCACTGCCCCACATGGACTTTCCACAGAGCACAGCCTGAGGAACAGTTCACTGATCGGAGGAGAGGCATTGCAAGAGAGCCAACAGAACCAGCTTCAACTATCCAGATAAGCCCCATGGTTCCTGTTGTTCTAACTCAGTCCTACTTCTTCCCCGCTCAGCAGTTGACTACCTCAACAAATGGAGACAGGGCTATCCTAGATCTAGTACTGACTAACAAAGAAGGGATCACAGATCTCCAGGTAGAAGGTCACCTGGGGGCCAGTGACCATCACATGGTATGGTTCAGTTTGGCTACTACATCTAAATCATCCCATTCCAAGGCAAAAATATGGGACTTCAGAGGAGCTGACTCTGATAAGATGGCCCACAGAGTTAAGCTAGCCTGGCAAAAAGAAACACAGGTGAGGGGTACAGGCAAAGTGGGCAAGCATTAAGGATGCAATACTTGAAGCAACATCCCATTGTGTTAGACAGAAAAGGAAGTGCAAAGAAGAAGGAAACCACTTTGGTTCTCAAATACAGTAGCAGAAAGGTCAGAGCCAAAAGGCTGGCCTTCAGGAAATATAAGGGAACACAGCGGGATGAAGATAGGAGGCATATGAAACTGCCTAAGGAAGCAGTGAAGCAGTAAGGCAAGCAAAGTCCCAAACTGAGGAAACACTAGCACGAACAGTAAAAGAAGGTGACAAGACTTTCTATAGATACATTAGTGAAAGGAGAAAGTCCAGAGGGGTATTACTAAGCTTAATGGAGAAAAGGGAGCATGTGAGGAGGAGGACCCTGTAAAGGCATCTATCCTAAATAGATACTTTTGCTCAGTATTTACTGAAGAGAAGGTAGGGCAGGGCCCACAGCTCAGCATCATGGACACAGGGGAGGGGAGGGAGGTGAGCACTACTCCCTTCACAAAAGAAAGGGTCCTACAAGAGCTTGCTAAGCTCAGGGTGGATAAGGCAATGGGACCTGATGGCATACATCCCAGGGTACTTAAGGAGCTAAAGGAGGAACTAGCAGAGCCATTAGCAGAATTGTTTAGTGAGTCTCTGAGCACAGGAGAGGTCCCAGAAGACTGGAGAAGGGCTCATGTGATCACGCTTCACAAGAGTGGTAGCAGGGAGGAGGCGGGGAACTACAGACCGGTCAGTCTTACCTCAGTAGTGGGCAAGATTTTGGAGGCACTCCTTAAGGAAAGGATAGTGCAACACCTGGAATCCATAGGGGCACAGGATCCAAGACAGCATGGGTTTACAAAAGGAAGGTCCTGTCAAACTAATCTCATAGATTTCTTTGACTGGGTAACCAGAGTGGTGGACCAAGGGAGCAGTTGATGTCGCCTACCTTGACTTCAGCAAAGCTTTGACACTGTTCCATAAAAGATTGATAAATAAGCTGGGTAGGCTCGGGTGGGTCAGAAGTTGGTCAACTGGGTGGCAAACTGGTTGACGGGCAGAAAACAGAGAGTGGTGGTAAATGGTATACAGTCAGAAGAGATGCAAGTCACAAGTGGGGTACCTCAGGGATCAGTCCTGGGGCCAGTCCTCTTCAACATCTTCATTAGTGACCTTGCAGATGGACTAGATGGTAAGGCTTGTCTGTTTGCAGATGACACCAAGATCTGCAACAGAGTAGATGATCCAGATAGGGTGGGCAGAATGAGAAGAGATCTGGATAAACTAGCAGAATGGTCAGAAGAGTGGCAACTGGGATTTAATGCAAAGAAGTGCAAAATCATGCACATAGGGAAGAGAAACCCTGAAGCCACCTATAGGCTGGGGAGGTAGCTAGCAGTCACAAAGGAAGAAAGAGACTTGGGCATCATCATCACTGATGACCTAAAATCATCCAAGCAGACCTCTAAAGCAGTAGGTAAGGCTAGGGGGTGTTAGGTGTTGGTAGGGGGTATCACAAGTCAATAAGGAGGTAATAATCCCTGTACAAGACACTGGTTAGGCCCCATCTGGAGTACTGCGTGCAGTGGAGGCCACACCTTCACAAGGACATTAACCAAATTGAGGCAGTCCAGAGAAGGGCAACCAAAATGGTGCAGGGACTGCATCAGAAGACATATGAGGACAGATTAACGGAGCTCAATATGTATACCCTTGAGCAAAGGAGGGAGAGAGTGATATGATCGAGGCATTCAAACACCTTAAGGGCATAAACAAGGTGAAAGAGTCTGACATGTTTAAATATAAGAAAAATAGCAGGACAAGAGGACACAGCATGAGATTAGAGGAGGCCGATTAAGGGGAATGTGAGGAAATTCTTTTCACAGAAAGGGTGGTGGATGCATGGAATGGCTTACCACAAGAAGTGGTGGCTATGAATACAGTGCAGGGCTTCAAACAGGCATGGGATAGGCATAAGGGAGCAATACAAATGACTATGAATAGATAGGTCACTGACAGAGCAAAGGCCGAAGGCACATTTATAAGGTAGAAAAAGAAATGGGCAGACTGGATGGGCCTTGCGGTCCTTATCTGCCGTCAACTTCTATGTTTCTATGCTGGATTCCTATTCAAAAAGTGCTCAGGGTTCCAGCTCTTGAACCCCAAACCCACATTCCGCTAATATTTTTATTTTTAAATACAATCAATCAATCAATCAAAGTCTTTATTAAACCAGGCGATCACCGTTGAGCAAGTTCATTTTCGATGTGGACCTGGGTTTGTTAAGAGGGAAAAAGGAACAATATACATGGGATGCAACACACAAGAAAATAGTAATAATACAAATAAAGTAAGATACAATAATACAGTATATACAAAGTATCAGCAGGTAGCGTTGACAGTAGTATATGTTTGGAATAGAAGATACAGCTAGTTTTGGGTAGGACACAATTTTTCATAAAAGTAAAGAAATATACATATCAGATGCACCAAACACAAATAAAACCTAATATAAAAAGATATATAGTGATACGGTATGGAGAATTTAGAGCAGGAACCAGGGTCAAACACCACATCCTGGGTAGGGACAGCAGTCCCAACATGTTGGCAGCCCAAGCTCATGCTGCCTGCTTGGGGGGGGGGGGGCATTCTGAGCAAGAGCAGGTAGCCAGGGGAAAAAGGGAAACTTTCTTTCTTTTTTTGTTTTGTTTTTAAAACTGCTCTGCTCTACTGGCTAGAGATTGGGGGGAATAGACACCTTGCCAGGGAGGTCCCAAAGCACTGCCCCTATGTTACCCATGCTACTAAGGCACATTTTATTTTATTTATTATTTCTCTGTTGGGCCCTATACTATAGGGCACTATACTATGGTAGGAGGGTGCCTCCACCTAGACGTGTCAACACCGTCTCCACTAGATGTAGATGTCGGTGGCCACCACTGCCACACGTCCATGGTACCACTGTACACAGCACACACACACACATGGGTAACACTGGGCAGGAGTCACATGAATTCTGTTCCACCACCTCTCCAAAACATGTACAACAGTTCCACCACCTCTGTCATCTTGTCCTATTGACTTCTATAGGGCAGTTCCACCTCTTACAAATGACAGTTCTAACACCTAGAAATATGGACGTGAGAGTTCTACCACCTAAGCATTTCCAGTGTTGCAGGGCCCCCATATTTACAGGGATTTCTACAGTTTACAAGAAAAATTTGCCATCTACAGGGATATTGTTCCCATGGACTTACACTGCTTACACTGGAAAACTGAGTCCTTTAGCTGTCATAGTAATTAATGGAATCTACAGGAAAACATAAAAAAATGGCGATAGTGGAGAACACCAGACCACTTTCATAAATGTTTTTGTGAATATGGTGATTGCGTTGAGTTACATAGCAGCAGGTACGCTATTAGGTAGAGGCATATGCACCACGTAATTGTGTTACAGCAATTTGTTTATTTGAGTTGGGGGGCTTTTCCCCCAACACCCCCCTTTAGGGAAAAAAAACAAGGAGGATGTGGGGGGACAAAGCCCCCAACTCAAATAAATTGAACAGAAACGCAAATGGCCGAAACAGTTTTATTTAAATTTAGTTAAATCTGTAACAGCATTCTATATGTGTGTGGGGGGTAGCACTTGCTTTGTGATTGTGTTACGGCAATTCATTTATTTGAGTTGGGGGCCTTTGCCTCCCACACACCCTCTTTAAAAAGAAAAAAAGGGAGAGCTCAAATGGTGGTCTGGTGCGGTTTAAAAGTGTGTTCCCAGTATCGCTTGAACCCACGCTGAGCACTGACCTGCACTTGCACTGAATTGCCAAGTGTTACATCAGTCATACATAACTTATACCTACACTAATCTTTGCTTAAGTAATGGTGCTCCAGTATTCTCCACTGTTGCCAAAAAAACTTGCCCAGGCGGTACATAGAACAATCCAGAGCAATCTGGGAGCCAAGTTGTAGCCTCTCCATACACACAGTTCAATGCTCACCCATGTCGCTTTCTAGGTCATTCCACAGGACATCTTCCTCCATTGCCTATAGTTCAGCTGTGGAATCTAGGTGCTGCACTGTGCTCCTTTCCATACTCCAGGCATTATCAAGCATGCTAGTGTATGCAAATCTGCCAGTAATGGCATGCAAACATGGTTGCTTGCCCACTGACTGCAAAATCGACACCTTTGCATACTTTAGCTGAATATTGCACTTTTGCCTGCTGTGTAAACATGTTTGCGCTAGCATGCTGCATTATGCTAAGCCAGCACTTGAGCAATGTCTGTCTGCAGCACAGGCATGGTGTCATATATGATGTCATCTGACTGTGCAGTCCTGCATGCCAGGCTGTTATAAAATAGTGGTGCACAGCCCTCCACAGGGCTATGCATGCACAACATGCTCATGTGTGCCCAATGCAAATTCCATCCCATTCCTAGAGCATGCTCCCAGGACCCCCCCCCCACATGAGTGTTGGGAAATGCGAAATAGCACAGTGCTACCATGGCAAGACACACCCAGACAGCCTACAATCTGGCAGAAGCATACTACAAGTGCTAGGAATAGTCTGAGGGTAATATGATATTAGGAAGACAATGCAGGGCCATGCAGCAAGGGGACCACAGGTGGTCTAACACAGAGATGGCCAATTTGGTTGACCTGGTATTGGTCAGAGAGGGCCAGTTGGTGGGGGAGAGGGCAGAGTCAGACAGGCCATGGGTAGAGGTGTGGGTGTTTGTGGGGCAGCACCTCACATGTCATGCTGGGGTCACCCACACTGGAGAGCAGTGTCAGTATTTTTTCAGTGACCTCCAGAGGAGGGAGACATCCACCTGCAGCAACTGAGGGCAATGGTGAATGGTTGCACTGTGCCCAGGCCAGATGAGTACTGATGGCTGTATGTATGGTGTGTGTAATGGCCTGCATGCAGGTCTGTGTCATGATAGTGTGTGAGGCTTACTGTTCCCAAGGCACTGTGCACATTACCTGTGTGTTAATGTTGTTTCCCTGTGTGCTATGGGACATGTCCCACTGCATAGCCTGTCCATACGTATGCAGGTATGTGGGCCCCCTGTTCCATGTGACGTCCCCATGTCCTGTACACGACAGCACCCATCATGGTTGCATTAGGCATGCACCTGCTAGGGCTGCACAGTTGCGGGCTACCACAGTGACATGGCAGCAGTGTGACTGCATGACAGGATCATATATAGTGTCATATAATGTAATTCAGAGTATGGTGACCGGGTACAATGACCTGAATATGTAAATGCTCATTGCCAGGTACAACCTGGGAGGTAGTCACATGTGTCCTAAATGTAGCTCTGCTGGTGGGTGTACCCACGAGGATGTGGCTGTGGTCACAGTCTGTGAGGTGCACGCTGTCCATGTTACACCACATGGGCACTGGTATGCATATGCCATGTACAGCACAGGATACTATTCCACTGCACAGGGGATGTTGGGCATGTACCTGTCACTGTGGCGGGCCACACCTACAGAATCCTACTCCCCAACCTGTTGCACAGTTACGCCTTGTCTGCCCATGTCTTCTGAGACCTGGTGCAATATGCATGGAACTGTATACTGTGCTATGTATAGGACCTGTTGCCAACATGTATGGGTCTTTTGTACAGTGGCTGAGGAAATGGATGGATGTAGGCACTACACAGGCCAGTGTACAGTGTGCCAGGTGAAACCAGCCACTGGGGGATAGATCATATCTCCTGCGCCATGGTCATGGCTTGCATGGGCTGGGTGCCACAGATAGTCACACATGTATATTGCAGACATGCTCGGACCTGCCATCTGCATCATGCACATATGGCAGCTGTTGTGCAGTACTGGTGTATGGGCAAGTATACTGTGTAGAGTCTACAGAATGGTGTCCTATGGTCCACTGCAGGTTACTAATCACATCTCGTATCCCTCCCCTGCTGACCACATCATACAGCAGGCACTGGCCAGAGCCACAGAACAGAAGAGTCAGAGGGAGAAGTGGGCAGGGAACTCACCTGGACATGATGGGGCCAAGAGGAGCAGATTCAGAGAGAGCCATGCATGTAAGTACCCTGCACTGCTTGCTGCACCAGGGGTTGCATGTTTACTCTCATAGGTGCAGTAAGAGGTTGGACCACTATGGCCATGGCCCTACTACTTTCATCATAACTGTTAGGGCCTGGCCTGCTCAAGTTTTGCAATCATGGCAATTTATTACTATGGAGACTATGCCTTACACATGCAGCAGGTGCTGTAACACCTGTTACATGATAATTACCCTCTATGTGGCTTGCCCAGTGTCAGCAGAATTATGGAAGGTAGAAGCCTGAGTTGTGTTGATGGTGGTGGACTGGGATCATGGCCCACTGAGTGATGGCACAGTGGTTAGACAGTACTAATGAACACAAAGGGCCTGGCCTTCATGGGGGCATTACCGTGCAGGGAGATGCTGGCAGTCAGTGAGTGGGGTTACACCACATATTGTATATCTGATCAAGACCACAGTATGGATGTGGGTGATCTCACTCTATGGGGAGGAACTATAACCCTTACATCCTTGGCCCTGCCATTATTTCTATATGTCCATCACTTATGTGTACACTATATTGCTTGCCTCTGTGGCTGGTGATGGCTGTCCATGTGTAGCCTGCCATGCAGGTCACATGCCTGAGGGGGTCTCACCTATGCAACTGTGGTTGGAGACACCCACCCTGCACTTTGGGCTGTGCCCCACCTGTGACACTGTGATGTGTCATGGTCTGTGCAGTCTACTGCTTTGCACCTATGTGCAGCTGGCATGTTGCCCTGTGTCTGTCTATTGTGCCATGGTATGCCTTATACCATGCAGTGGCATGTTCCCTGTGTTGCTGACCTTATGCCACAGGGAGTTAGTAGTAGTTCTCACAACCCTGATTGTCAAACCTGTCAATGTCTGTTGAGTCTGTTTTGCCACATGCTTGGGACTGTGTATGCATGGCTGTCATCAGGAAGTAGGCACAGGCCACTGTAGAACTAGTACACCACTGCAACCCACCATGTGCATCATATAGCACCCATGGTAGTTTACCTGCAGTGGTGAAATCTCCAATGCCATTTGTAAGGTGTCATGCCTGTGCAGCTCAGTTGAGCCTGGCATATTTGTCATGGGATCAGCAGATGGAGGAGGGATTGGTGGGAGGTACATGTAGTGTACCATATGTGATCACCCATGTTATGCATAGTTGGTAGTGTCTAACCAACCCAGTGATGAGTAGGGTATGATTAAGCCACTGTATATGGGTGGGCAATACATATATTTGGACATGACTGGGTCTTCGTGGGGCCAGTGTCCTGCACTTGCTCAGTATAAGTGACAACCCTGTACCCAGGGTGGTGACAATATCTTCAACGTGGGAAGGACACCTTCAGGTAGGTCTGCTTCCCACACTGGCACTGTGCCACAAAGGGGACTGCATATGGCACCTGACCTGTGAACACCACCACGTAACTCCTGTGGTAATCAGACTGCTGCACAAAGTGCGGCATAATGGTGCTGTCCATATACAGCTGAGCTGTGTGTAATATATGTATGACTTGGCCAGACCCTACAGCTGACAGGGGTGGCTCATAGCTGCCTATTGTCCTGCACACCTGTCTTGGCCTGTGTGCTGCATGGCTGGTGTGCAGGGCACAGAGTGTGTGTGCATCCAGACATTCCACAGCCTATTGTTCTCTGGTTTGGTGCTGCTGTTGCCTGTGCTGCAGTTCCACATCTAGTGTTCCTGCCTGTGTTGAGTGTCACTTGCACAGCTCTATTCTGCTGTGTTGCAGAATGGAACACCCACTGCATGTGCAGCCCTCTGCTGTTTGGGGCCACAGTGCTGTATCAGATATGCCACACACATTCTATTCTGACTGCATGAATTCCTTCACCTATGTGTGGCATTGTGGCCCATGTGTCATCTGGTTGTGCATCTGTTATGCACGTTATGCCACTTCTGTGTCCCTCATCAGTGCACTGCTGGTTTAATTTGATGTATTTCTTTCCATAGGTGCTTTGAGTGGATGCAGAACCAGGGAGGAGAACAAGGGATTCATTACTGCAGGAGGGATGGGACATCCTCCTACAGAGACAGGTCTGCCTGCTCCAGTTCTCGGCATGAGGGGTATGACAATGCATACATGCCATAGAGGACCTTCAAGCAACCATTGCCCAGTGGCTACAGCAGCAGCCACCAACACCTCCTCTGCCATAGTCTGCAGCCCCCAATGGGCCATGGACCTTCAACTGATTCGTGGTCTATTGCCCTTGCTTTGTGTTATCTTTTGGGCAGGTGATCTTTGTCAGTTTCTACTGGGCTGGTACCCTTTTTGCTTTGTTGTCCCCCTCCCCATTTTCTAGAGGCAATTGCCTTTGTTTTGTCACTATGATTGTGTTTTGCTTTTGTACATAGTAAACTGTTGTTGTGATGCCTATGCAACTGTGTCTTGTGTCCTTCAGTGGTGCCCTCCTCTCACACTCACAGTCATCCCCAGGGTTCAGCACTATTCACAGTGCTGTCTTCAGTGCTATGCAAATGCAATGTGCTGTGCCTGTGCATGTTATTATATGGCATGCAGTCTACTCTATAGTCATAGGATGTAGCACTGATGCAATGCCTTTCTATATACCTCAGTTGGGGACAGGCACAAGTGGTAGTGCAGACACTGCAATGATCGCGCTGGCACACTTTTCTGAATATCAGATCCTATTTTCTGTATTCATGGACATTCCCTGTAGTGGTAACACTATTTAGCCTTTTCTAATCTGATGCAATCTCCTCCCCTGTTGTTCCAAGGCACATTGCTAAACTGAGTTAAAGCAAAGTAAAGTGGTAATACTGGAAGTAATAATTGAGAATGCAAGGCAAAGCACATTTTATTTATATGGTGCCCTTTCCAATGGCTCAGATAATCTCACAACAATAAAAGCAAACAGGCATAAATTTAAACATTTAAAGAAAAGTAAACTACATGCAGTTAAAATATAAATACTAAAATAGAAAAATAAACAGCTAAAATTAATTAATAATCTGGATTAATCAATAAACTGGACAGTGCAGACCACCATGTGTTTTACTCTGCAGAAATTGTGGACATATTGAAATTGTATTATAAAGAATTTAATCTTTGACAGTCTCAGTATTTGGCTACTAATATGTCTCAATACTTGCTTAACCTATGCCTCCTCAGTTGTCTGAATTTGCCCAGCATAATTTAAACCTTATTATATTAAAACCAATATTCTAGAGCTTTATCTTCTAAATGAATCATCAAATGGGGTCCTTGCCATTAGCAGCTGCTGTCATGAATCATCTGAATCACTTAGAATGAAATTCATTTTTTTCTTAAGCATGTTTCCTGTCTGAAGCCATGCTGATAAACATCCTTCAGAATAGGAGTTTATAAGCTTCCCATAATGAAATCAATGAGGTGATATCAGAATAGACAGCAAGGAAGCCAGTGGTCACATATTACATCTTTTCTGACAGGAGGATTCTTATGTGAGAAAACTATCATTTTTTTTATTTAAAATGTGCTCCAGCTGGTATCACCCCATGAGATGCAGCATCTCAATTTTAAGGATGTATCAAGGAGACTGCAGTAGGTAATTTTGTTACATGCATTGGCCCTTACACATTAAGGGGCAGATTGCCTATGTGCCGCCGATCCACAGCAAGTAGGCTATCCAAATCCCCTGTGCATATACATGGAAGGGACATGCATCCCTTCCTCACAGGATCCAGGGACCCTGCAGCATCTTTTGCACACTCCCTCAGTTTACACATGCCAGCTGTGGTTGGGCAAGGAATTCCCCCACTGTGCTGCCATAGCCCTCTGGACTGACTGGGAGGACTGGGGACAGCTATTCTAGCACTCACCAGTCTTTTTAAAAAATGGCCATCCCATCCAATCCCAGAATCCCCTTCTTCATGCAAAGTAGGGGATCCACTAGGAGACCAGGTCAGGCATCTGACTGGTTGCCCACCTGTATCTTCTGATCTGCCCTCTGTGCAGCAGCCCAATGGGGGCAGGGCTGCTGACAGGCACCACATAGTGGCATGCATTGGTGCATGATGTGCCCTGGGCACCTGTCTGTGGAAAGGAGCTGCACAGGTTGGGTATGTGCTTCTTGCACATACAGGGCTTGTATTTGTGGATAGCCCTCATTATGGGGATAGGTATAGTGTAACTCAAGACATGTAAGACAAACTATGTAAACAACTGAAGATTTATTTGAATGTAAGAGAGGAGAAAAAAAATCAGGCAGGCCAAGTTTTTACAAATATAAGATCAGACTAAAATCCTATAGCACTGTAAATAGAAACAGCTGCATGCTCCATTGAATTAACTTAGCCGATTAGTAAGCATTTATTGCAACCTCTGTATTGTACATATTCTGTATAATATATATTCTTTGCAAAACATCACATTAATGCAATATTTAGTGTTCAGGCTATAGCGAAAAAAGTAGGGAAATGTGGTTTTAGGGTTTCCAACCATAAAATCCAACCCCATTCCTAAACAAATCAGGGTAGGAGTCTTCCTAGAGTTTATCAACCCTAAAACTCACCCCGTTAGGTGTGAATGGTTCTGCAGTACATAGAATGGGGTGAGTTTTAGGGTTGACAACTCCAAGACTCTACCCCTGATTTGTTTTAGCTTGAACCTAAATGTTGCATAAACACCATTTTCTTGCAAAGAATTTCCTTCCTTTTTGAGATAGTATAATCATATTCTTATTTTCCTGCTGGAGCTCTGGGCCTTCAAGGCCCTGCGTTGCCATTAATCCATACTTTTTCAGACAGTATAATCATATCCTCCTTAGTCTGGTGTAGCACAGAACCCTCTAGACCCTGTACTCCCATCCCTTCATAGATGCATATACAGTGAAGCCACCAGGATGAAGCGCAGTGTTGCAGAATTTTGCAGTAGAGTTACTGCAGCAAAAAATGCAATTTCAATGGGAGTTGGTCCCTTTTGTCATGCAGGAAACCTGTGACACTGTGCTTCATCCTAGCAAGCTTCACTGTATGTATGTTCATGTGGAAGTGTAGGGCCCTCTGGCCCTATACTTCCATTTGTACTGTAGGACAACAGCAACCAAATTGTCAACATAGCCTTATTACCTGAGTTTATGAACCCAGTAGTAAAAATTGTGAAATCCCTGCCAAAACATCATTCCATGCCACTGCAGTATCATTCTATGCCAGAGGTGTGAAAAGACACTTTGAGCAATATTTGAAAAATAACAGCTATCAAATTCACATGGTGGTATATAGAAATGGCTATGTTGAAAATTGTGGGTAAAAAATATTGGAAATTATGAAAGTCTCAAGCGAGCATGCAGAAATGTTAATGAATGCACACAACTGTGCCATTTTAGCACATTTTGACCCACAATTTTCAGTATACCCTTCTTATAACCAACCTCATAAACAAGTATGGTAAAAGTGTTGAAATCCTGTCCAAAGGATGATTTCACCAAGTGACCACAAAATCGCCTTTCAGGCAGGATTTGCAAAATGACACCAACAGTGTTCATGAGGAGGGGTCTGAAAAAGAGAATGTTGAAAATTTGGTGTCAAAATATGCAAAAATGGCAAAGTTATGTATCAAAAGTTGAAAACCCCATTGAAATACACTGAATCATGCTTACCTTAGTTTCTCATATTGCAGTCAGTGGTTCTAGCAGCAAGATGTGTCTTCCATAGGAGAGTGGATCTTCAGCCTGGCACCTGTTCAGGTGAGTGAGGGTGTGTGGGGGGGGTGGGTGCTGAGTTGGAGATGGGGGTGGGGTGGTCAGATAAGCGAGGGACCATTTTCTTTTTTACAGGAAAAAAAAAACACATTGAGGGACTGTTTTCTTTATTTCAGGTTGGGATCCTGATCGGAGGGTGGAGGTGTCACTAGGCACCAGGGAAAGGGAACAAATACATGGGGATGATGATTGGAGGGTGTGGGGTGCCACTAGAAACAAAAACAGCAAACAACTGCGGTTTGTTGCATTTTTTTTGCTACCCGCAGATCATAATCCACACATCTGATGGGAATGTAACTCGGCATGTCAAGCAATCTACTCCGTGAAACTGCACTTGCAAGCTGTTGTGCAAATATGTTTAATGGTTCAGAAGTTATTAAAGTGCAAAATTTGGGGTTTAACATAGAAAGCCCTGCATAATTCTAAATACAGTGCCACTATCACACCACAATAATAATGTGCAATGTTCTCCAAAAGTATATTGTACTTAAAGCTCTGTGTGCTGAATATTTCAATAATTGCTTTCCCATATTTGTCATTGTTATACACTGTATGGTTTATTGGTTGTACTTTCTGAGGTCGTACCTGAAAATAGGCAGATGCTTTTCTAGTGCACCCTACCTGGTTAACTCATTACCTCCTGGGTGGCCATCTTGTGTCAGGTAAACAATGGATAGTTAGGATTTCATATGGAGCTATTGGAGGTAATGAGCTAATAATCAGTTAGTTAGTCACTCAGTCAATTAATCAATAAATGTATGGCTTTTAAATGAAATGAAAGATGTATTTTTATCATGTCAAACCATCAAACAAAAAATAGTAAAAGAATTAGAAGGACAGCAAAATAAAAACTCAAAGAACAAGAACATTTATACAGCAGATTGGGTTGATACAGAATGTTTACAAAAAAAGGAAATTAATTCATAAGGTTGGTAGGAGAGTGGTAAAATCTAATGATGTGGAAAGCGGAAAGGCACTAATAAACATAAAGGCTGAATATAAAAATCTGTTAAAGCTAAAGAAATTAGATCAACAAAAATACATCTGGGATAAATTGCAATCAGCTATCAGAGAAAAGGATGGTAGTACTTTTTGGGACCTAGTAGCCCTTGACAGAAATAACAGAAGATTTAATACACTTGCAGTAATTCCACCAGACAAATGGATGAAGCACTATGAAGGAATTTTTAGTAAATGCAAGGATAGCCCAAGGATAGAAATGAATCATTTAAAGAAGACAGATGGGAAAACTTGGTTAGAGTTCACAAAAGAAGAAATAATGGAGGCTATAAAAGCGCAAAAGAAAAATAAAGCCCCAGGGTCCGATAATATTGGGGCAGAGTTGTATCATGCAATTGTTGAATGGTGGGCCAAATTATTATTGGGCTTATATAAGAATATAACTAAGTATATAATGTATGGTAAGTGCCTATCAACCACCATAATCAGCATTCACACAGCTTTGTTATGCACTGTTTAGAATTTTAAAAGTTGTTAACCACACTTCAGAACTTCCAAACAGTGGCATAACAAAAAAGAATGCACCAGAGTTCCAAAATTCTCACACATAGAATGCAAACAGTGTTTTTTTGACCATACACTATAAAAGATGATGGCTGGGGATCAGGTGATAACTACGCTGAAATCACCTCTCATGGTTGCTAGGGCTACAGTAAACCTCTCGAGCTGCGCTTTCGAGGTTTACCATGTTGCCCTAGTAACCACTCAAGGTGATTACAGTGTGGTTATCACCCGATCCTCAGTAATTATCCTCTATATGACATTACCAAACAATTGGAATATTGGAATGTTAGTTCCATAACACAAAAAAAGGGCCTACAGAGAATCCAGAAAATTATAGGCCTAGTTCATTACTAAATATAAACCAGAATTATTTTCTAGATTAATATTGAAAAGGATCCAGTTTTGGATAGAAGACAATAAAATTCTGTCAACAGTACAGGCAGGTTTCATTAGGGGAAGATCTACAATAAATCAGATCTTTACCCTAAGATATATAATTGAAAAATATGTAATTATGAAAAAAAAGAAAATTTATGTAGCTTTTATTGACATCAAAGCTGTTTTTGACTCAGTTAACAGTGACATTCTATGGGAAATACTTACAGAAAAAGGAATATGTGAAAAGTTGCTGAATATTATTAAGCTGTTACATCTGGCTAACATAATTGTGATAAAATATAATAAAGATGGGAATATAACAGAGACAATAGATGTAAAGGTTGGAGTCAAGCAAGGATGTATCTTGGCTCAAACACTGTTCAACCTATATATTGACAAATTGGTGGAAGAGCTAAAAGAGGTGGAAACCTTTGCACCGAAAATAAATGGGATTGATATAAAAATATTATTATACACAGATGATGTAATACTCTTAGCGCAAACCCCCTTAGGACTAAAATGGGCAATTATAACAACAGTAGATATACTAAAAAAAACTGGACATGATTTTGAACCAGGAAAAAAACAAAGTAATGGTGTTTGCAGAAAAAACAACAACCAAAACAGAAAATTGGAAAATCAGAGAAATGCAAATAGAAGAGGTAAAGGAATTTTGTTATCTTGGGGTTACTTTTACTCGACATTTAAGATGGAAAAAACACACAGAAAAGATATGTGAGAAAGCAGAAAAAATGATGAACGGAATTAAACATTTTGCTCATACATTAGCAGGAAATTCCTTTATTGAACAATATAGGTGTTGAAGAGCTAAGATAGACTCACAAATTATATATGGGTGGAAGCCTGGGGATTATCAAAAAAGAACAATTTAAAAGAACTCGAAATGGTTCAAAACAAATATCTGAAAAACCTTCTAGGATTACCAAATTTTTCATTTGCAGCAGGGGTTTGCTAGGATGATTATTAAAGCAGTATGTTACTGGGCAAAAATAATTGCTGCACTAAGAGAAAGCATAATACAAAACTGCTGGATTGATGCAAAAATTTTATAGACAAGAAGGAATTAACCTGGTTTGGAATTTTTAACCAAGAACTGAACAGCAATGGTTTAGAATATAATTATATTTTTGGAGAGATGGAAGGAGGGTTAAACCCAGTTAAATCTGTGGATGAGGCAAAACAGAGGATAGGGGATATAGCAAAAAATATGTATCATAACAAAGTAAGAGATGCATGGGGTAATGACACTTTAAAAATTGCAAAAACAGATTTTAAAACAGAAAAGTACCTGTTACAATGTGATCTGCTAAAACACAGGAATGCACTGGCAACATTAAGATTTGGTATATTCACAGGATGGAGAAATTATTATGGAAACAGCATGACCATTTGCCCAGGTTGCAATAAAGTAAAAATAACAAGTGCACACTTAATTTTTAAATGTAAAGTTTTTACGACAGAAAGGGAGTTCTACATTAATCAGCACTTTACTATTCATAAAGATGTGACAAGAAATGAGAAGCTGTCCACTGTTTTAAATTGTAAAGAAACAAAACAAATTTTTGCAATAGCGAGTTTTGCACATAAAATGGTGATAAAACTGAAATGGAATATATGAACCGAAACAGTTAAAGATTAACCCTTAAAGGTTTTACGAATATGATATAGGTTGTAAGATATTTAAAATGTATAAGATTGACTGTCTGTGTGTTTATGTGTAAGTTTTGTATGTGACAACATTTTTTTATATACATACTTTTAAATAAACTAAACTGTCCTGGCCTGCTGGCACTGAGGGTTGAGGCACTGGATGCCACACCTCGCTCCACACCGGTGACCGGGTTCAGGAATGAGCCTGGATTGTCGTGGGTTGGCAGGGGAGGACTAGGATTGAGCATCTGTCGACAGCTCTCCTATTCCTGGGGAAAGAGTGGGATCCACACAGCGCTCTGGTGGTCCCTGGGGATGCCCAGTGGTACTGCAGATGTGCGGGTGTCTGGAGGGAGGAGCACGGCAGACATCTGCATGGTTGTGTATGATGTCATTGAATGTCTGTGCTCCCATTGGGTGAAAAAATGGAAAAAGAATGGGCGTGACTGAGCAACTTGATGGCCGCACCCTGCCATGAGGGGAGGATTGTCGTGGAATCATGCTGTGGGGGGGGGTTCGTCATTGGTCCAGCTGGCAGGGACGGGGGAGTCCTCCATGGCCGTGCTGGACCCCCCCCATCATGTGAGTGAGCCTGCTGCTCTCTTTGCAGGCAGGGCCGGAGGCTGGATGCCCCCGCTGATAGGCACCACAGCAGGACGCAAACAGAGAGTTGCAATAAAAAGAAAAACAACTGAACTGAACTGTATGGCTTTTATGTGTTACATTTATATGTGAGTTCCCATACCACAGTACCTCCTCAAAAATGCACATTCAAAAATGCACAACTTATGTGGCAAAGAACTCAGGCAGTCTAAATATTCTTTGTCAGAAAACAAATAACAAATAAGTAGGCAATGATCTGATATTAACATTTACTGAAATGCCAGTGAATTAGTACTGTCCATATAAGCCACTGTCTAGATGCTCAAAACATTTTTTCATACCATGAGTATGATCATGTTGATTTTGCAATACTTTCCTCTACAGGAAAAAAAATTCCTGGTAAAACAAAAAAACAGAAATTGGGCATCAGCTACAGACTGAAAAACCTTGTCACCCCAGATGTAATGTTTGCTATTACAAGGGGTATGTTGTTCCCCCTTCTGGACTACTGGCTTCACTTCTCTTGCGTCTTCACAAATCAGGTGTGGATTGTACCTTGGGGTTGTAAACTGTAATATTCACCCCATTCCATCACTAAATAAGCTGAGATGGGTACAGTATATGAGAATGGGGTGAGTGTTAGGGTTGAAATGACAACCCCAAGGTACACCCCACACCTGATTTGTAAAGACACAAGAGAGGTGAAAACATAATGGTTTTCCCGCCTGCTGGGTGGGGGTGGAGAGTTTGGTTGGAAACCCTTATGTTCTATTTCCTGACTTTTTGGGCATTAAGCCACCCTAGAGGGACACTGTCACCCCCTTAGGCCTCAAAGTGTCCCAAGTTTAAAAAACAAATTTTGTGATTGGTCACATTCTGTAGAGACTGTTGATATATATATATATCATAGTTTAATTGTGGTTCCTTTTTTCTTTTAAAAAGTGAAAAACAGACTCCCCACCATGCTGGTGTTACCACACCAAAACATGTTTGTTTACATTTTTTGATCAACTCCCACAGCATCTTTCCTGGACTTGGGAACACCCTAACTCAGTCTAGCCACTCATGATGCAGCTAGAGGAGAGAAGACTATTGCATCTTGACTCACTGCATTGTTTGAGGGTGTTTCTAATGTCCGGGAAGTATGCAGTACGAGTAGATCAAGGATTTGAAACAAAACAAGGCTGGGTATAAATACATTAGTAGAATGCATTTCAGTCCTACTAAGAAAAGAAGCAGATAAAACAACCAGCATCATCCATGAAATTTAGGGAGGGTAAGCAATCATAAAATGTGGGTTTTCAGCCAAAAATAGTATGATGCAAAAAGGGTTGAGTGTCCCTTTAACATATATATATATATATATTTTTTCTTTTTGCATAGAATTTCCTTTCTTTTTGAGATAGTGAAATCCTATCCTCATTCATGCAGGACGCTTTGGATCTGTGAATTCATCCTTGCTCCCCAGAGGTTGACTCATGTTTGTATCAATGTTAGAGCTATTTCTGGACATGCAAACTATTAAATCATTGAACTAACTTGATAGAAACATTCCTTGACACTAAATACTGTGTATGGGGTCCACTATTTAAAGACATATTATTCTTCAAAATAAGAAACTGCTCTGCATTCTGGCCATTTGCTCTGATTTTTGAGGGCTAGTGCTATGAATTTTAATGCCGGGAAGTTGAGAGGTATGGTTCCTCCCCCCTCCCCTATGCAGATCCCTGTCCTATTATGTCATTTAATAATTTCCCTGGTAGTCTAGTGGTCCCTCCCCCCTCCCTGATGCAGATCATTGTCCCGTCACGTTGTGTAATCATTTCCCTGGTAGTCTAGTGGTCCGTCACCCCTCCCTGATGTCGATCCCTGTCCAGAGGCATGCGCAGAGTCAGTAAACAAGGGGGGCCAAAATTCTCTCAAAGCTAGGGGTGTGTGGGGGCATGCCCCCCTCAGTACATTTTTTTAAACAGGCAGGGCAAGGCAACTTTTATTTGTATGGCGCCCATTCCTAGTGCCTCAATAGTTCAAAACAGCAATGTAAATCAGTGGCAAGGCAGTTTTTCTTTTTGTGGGGGGTGGATATGATATTTGTGAAGTGGGACACATAAAAGCCAGGGGTCTGGGGGCCACTAGGCCCCCAGAAGCTCTGAGGGTTTACATGCTCTGTGGTGAGTTTTGGGGCTCTTCTGGAACAAAAAAAAAAACACACACACTTTTGTTACATGTTCCCTACCCCTGATTTCAGTGGACACTTTTTCCCCATGGAATCAGGGGAGTGGGAGACTCTGGCTAGCATTAGAGTCTGCAGCTGCAATTGCTGTGGACAGCTGGCTGACCTACAGTGCCATTAACCACCCCATACACAATTTTGCAATATGCTGTGAAATATTTCTATATTAAGGCAGGGGTTCTGGGGGCTGCTAGGCCCCAGTGGCTCTGGGAGTTTACAGTTTCTGTAGTGAGTTTTGTGGCTTTTATTGAAGAAAAAAAAAATACACTTTTGTGAGGTCTTTTCTACTGCTAAATCGAGGGGAAAAAATAATTACTTCCCCTGGCCTGAAGTCATGGGTGTAGAAGAATCTGTCTGGCCAGTGACCAAATGGGTGGTCGGTCACGTTGGGGGCCAAGGACAACATCCAGTTGGTGAGGCATTAAGTGGTGGTGGAATCAACCCTCCTTCCCTTCCTTAACTCACTCGCTCATTCAAAGGTTTGGGGACTGAAACACAGAGACAGCATTAGGCACTTGACTCACCCCCCCCCCCAAATCTCCCGAAGATTCCATTCCTGGGTGGCTCCAAGTAAGTAGTTACATAATCAGCCTCAGGTTCCCACTTCTTCCAGGCTAGTGCTCAGCCAGCTCAGTCAGACTGCTCCCCAGTCCTCAGTCCTGGAGGACCTCAATAGTTAGAAAAAGAACTAAACATCAGCAACAGCAAATCATAATGACAACTTTTAGTTAACTTGCCTTGGCCTTGTGCTTCACTGCTGCCTGGTGTTCCAGCTCCTGCCGTATCCTCCACCTCCTTGATGATCGTCCATCTGACTCCAGTCTGACCAGCAGGCAAGACTCCGAGAGAGGGCCTGACTGAAATTCTTTGACTGCTGCCCTAGATGTTGTCACATCTGCACTAATTCCAGGCAGGCAGGTCGTGGGCCCACGGCCGATCTGTGGTGCTGGCGGCGATCAGACGACTGGAGAGACGAGAGGTTCCAGCACTAGGTTTGGCAATTTCTGGCAGCCAAGGGGGCAGTTTCAGTGGAGTAGTGCCCTGTAATTGGACTCAGAGGAGCCGTAGTCTGCAGCAAACAAGTTCAACGCGTGCTGGCAGCTCAGATCTGACACACACACTACTTGGAGTCGGAGACTGGAGGAGGTCAGTAGTCACTCGGTGTACCAGGGAGGAGGAGTAGTAGAAGCATATCTATCCAACATAAGAACAACAGACCATAAGAAAATAGGCAGCAGAAGGAGACCTCTCAGTCTATCGGGTCTGCTCGAAATAAAAAAGATTGATTCTGGCCTTAAGTTTACATCTGTGACCTCGACCCCCTCCCACCCCGAATTTTCCTGACTTTCCCCTTACGAGGCCACCAGACATTCCTTTATGCTTGTCCCAGGCTCTTTTGAAGGCACCCACAGATTTTAATTCCACTGCCTCCTATAGCAGCTCATTCCACATTCACCACTCTCTCTGTAAAAAAGTGCCTCCTTACATCCCTCTTGAATCTACCCCTACCAGTTTAGGTTGTACCCTCTGGTGGTGGTGTTGGCCTTTATATTGAATAGGCTCCCGCAGTTCACTCTGTTAATTCCCCTCAAGTACATGAACGTCTCAATTATATCCCCTCTCTGCCTCCTCTCCTCTTCTCCAGAGTGTACATCCCTAGGTCCTCCAGCCTTTCTGCATATGATCTATTCTGCTGTCCCTCTAACATTTTTGTCGCTTTCCTCTGGACCCTTTCTAGCATGTTTATGTCCTTCTTCAGGTGTGAATGCCAATATCTTACTCTGTATTCCAAGTGAGGTCTCACCAGTGATCTGTAGAGTGGCAGAATAACCTCACTCTTCCTACTGCTAAATCCTCTTGCAATACACCCCAGTCCCCTATTTGCCTTTGCTACTGCCTTTTTTCATTGAGCCGAGTGTTTCAGGTCAGTAGAAATGATCACCCCGAGATCCTTTTCTTAATCCGATGGCATAATGTGAACTTTTCAAATGTAGTACTCTGTTCTTGACTTCTTTGCTCCTATGTGCATCACCTTGCACTTTTTTTTTGATCATTTAACAATTTGTCCCTACTGCAGCCACAGCCCTGCTCCACATCCAGCCACCAACCACCACTTCTCCGCTTCACCTCCGACCCCCAAAACTCGCATGCCCAGCTGGCAGACGCATCTACACCTGCGAAAGGGGCCCCTTCTCATAGCCCCCATGCCCGGCGAGGAATCATTACCGGTACATGCCATCCAAGCATCGTTGGTCGGTCGTCGAAACTGTGGCCATCAAGTTGCCATGGGTTTGTGCTGCTTTTTCCTTTTATCCCCCAATGGAAGCATGGATGTGCCATGATGTCAATGCACTAACGTGCAGACATCTGCTGTGCTTCCCCCACTAGGTACCTGCATCTCTGTAGTACCTCCGGGCATCCCTATGCACCAGCAGAGCACAGTGTACATCCACCACTTATCCCCAGGACTAGGAAAGCTGTCATCGGACGCTCAATCCTAGTCCTCCCCAGCCAACCCCCGATGACCCAGGCTCATTCCTGAACCCGGGTCGCCGGTGTGGAGTGGGGTGTGGCATCCAGCTCCTCAACCCTCAGCACCACCAGGCCGGCTTACCTTGCATGTTTTCACTTTGAACCCTAATTGCCATATCCCCATCTCTCTAGCTTGGTTAGGTCCTCCCGCATCTCCTTTATTCCCTTCTGGGTGTCCACCCTCCCACAAAGCTTGGAGTTGTCTGCGAACATGCACATTTTCCCCAAATGTCTTCCTCTATGTTGCTAATAAAGATGTTAAACAACACTGGCCCTAACACCGACCCCTTTGGAACCCCACTGGTAACCTCCCTTGTGCTGGAGAACTCCCCCCACTACTACCCTCTGTGTACTGGCAATCAATCCATCTAACTAACCTTTCCCCCACCCCTAAGTCCTTCAGCTTCATTATCAACCTTTTGTGAGGCACAGAGTCAAAGACCTTGCTAAAGTCCAGATATGTGATATCCACTGCCTAGACTTTGTCCACTGTCCAGGTGACCCAATCAAAGAACTCAATCAAGTTCATTTGACATGATCTGCCTGTCACAAACCCGTGTTGTTTACTGACCTGTAGGCCATTTTCCTCTAAGAACTTGACCAAGCCCTCCTTCAATGTTGTCTCCATTAATTTACACAAAATCGAGGTCAGGCTGACTGGCCTGTAGTTACCAGGGTAATCCTTTGGGCCACTCATATAGAGTGGCACAACATGTACTGTTCTCCATTCCCCTGGCACCACCACCCTTCCCCCATATCAAGAGATCTATTGAATAGTATTCTCAGTGGGCCTGCTAGCTCCTCTGCCATTTCTTTTAGTATCTTGTGGTGTATTCCATTAGGCCCCAGGGATTTTTTCACCCTCCCATTCATAAGCCCCTCCATCACCCATTCAATCCCTATGGCCCCTATCGGGTCCTCGCCAGCTCCTCCTTGCTCTTCCCACTGTGCGGTATTGGGCCCCCTTTATCTTTGGTAAAAAGGTGCAGAAGTATTCATTTAATACCTCCACTTTTGTCCCCTCTTCCACCACTATGTTTCTCCCTGCATCAGCCTGCCTATACCATCCTTTGTCTCTTTTTTCTTTAATGTAGTGAAAGAAGACCTCATCCACCTTTTTTTATCCATTCCGCTATCTGGAGTTCCTTTTTGGCTTTTGCCTGTATTACCTCCCTTTTTGCTAATTTAGCCAGCCTTTGGTACTCCTCCTCATCCTCTACCCTCGCTGTCTTTCTACTTTTCCTGTATACAGCCCTTTTATCTTTCACTACTTTTGCCACCTCCCTACTAAATCAGACAGGCGGTCGAGTTCCTGACATCTTTCCCCTCATCTTTATGCAGCTGTTTGTAGCCTTCTGTGTGCCCCTCTGATTGTGTCTCATATTTCCTCAACACCCAAGCCTTCCTCTAAGTTCCCTAGGTCTTCTCTAATCATTTCCCTCATTCTCTTGAAGTTAGCTTTCCTGAAGTCTAGCTCTCTTGTCTTTGTGGAGATGTCTTCCCTACCCATGTCCAGGTTGAACCACACTGTGTTGTGGTAGGTCCCACCCATGGGATCCCCAATGTCTATGTCCTGCACTTGTTCACCATTGGAGAGTACCAGGTCCAGAATTGCTTTCCCCCTTGTGGGACTGGTCACATACTGCATCATGAAGCCATCCTGGATTGCATCCAAGATTGCTTGGCTTCTGGCGTAGGATGTGGCTGGACTACCCCATTCAATTTTGGGCAGGTTAAAGTCACCTACCACTACTATCTCCCCCTCTCTGCAGCATTTGTTAACCGAGTGCATAACTCTCTGTCCTTATCCTCTACCTGACTGGGTGGTCTATATATGACCCCCATCCTTATCTTCCTTCCTTTATTCATTTGGAGCTGGAGCAACAGTGCCTCCGTGCTCCCTTTTTCAAACTCCTCCCTTGCATACACAATACCTTGCCTTATGTATGCCGCCACCCTTCCCCCTTTTCCTGTCTCCCTGTCCTTTCTATATAGCCTGTAACCTGGGATTGATAGGTCCCAGTCGTGGTGTGCTATTGCCCAGGTCTCTGTAATGGCAGTGATGTCTACCCTGCTTCTTGCTAAGAACACCTGCAGTTCTGCAATCTTGTTCCCAAGACTGTGCACATTCAGCGTCACTACCCTCCACATTGTCTCTGTCGTGCCCTTGCTCTTTTTCTGATTTAGTCCTACTTGATTTGTTTCCCCTCTATTTTCAGATTTGATATAATTCTTTCTCCCTTTTCCTTGTCTCCGCTGATGTGGGGGACACCAGCCTTCCATATTCTGCCTTATGCCCTTAGCAGTTTAAACCCAATTCCCTTGCCATGTATTTCACCATTTTAGCTTTGATTTTCTTTCTTTCTTCCCAGGTCAAATGTAGTCTGTCACCGCTATTGAGTCTCTTGTCCAACCATGTGACTCCCCACCTGCCTATAAGACCATATCCCTCCTCCTTACACCACTGGCCTAGCCATCCATTAAATTCCACTATCCTCCTCTTCCTAGCTGTGCTTGTCCTTGGTATAGGAATTATCTCAGACGAGGTTAATGATTTCACAGACTACCAACGACAGCTAAGTTCATAAATCTGTGCTGCACCACCTCAGTCTCTTCCCCTGCTAAATCATTTGTCCCAATGTGCAGTATAAAGTCTGTTTTTTCCCCTGCTAACCTTACTAGCTCCCTTATTTTTTGATTTGTAAACAGAATTCAGGCCTGCACCCAGGAACTGTGCTTGGCGGAAACAAGTAAACCAAAGAAAGCCAGATGCCAGCACAAGTTACAACCACTTTCTCACAAACCACAAAGGTTGTTAATTTCACCATCCGTAGAGAACAAAGGAAGCAAGAAAAACTATCTTAGAGTGCTAAAAAGTGCTTCATTTTATTTTTAAATGCACCCTTCTTCCATAAAACGCTGTCCTTTCTTACAGCATAAAAGTTCCTAATGCGTTTCATGCCCCCTGGCGCTTCCTATGATTCCTATGACTAAGCGCCAGGGGGCATGAAACCTTTGTTCTCTATGGATGGTAAAATTAACAACCTTTGTGGTTTGTGAGAAAGTGGTTGTAACTTGTGCTGGCATCTGACTCCCTTGTTTTTTGAGTTGCTTTACCTGCCTCCATCCCAGGTGCGCACACCACTGTTGTCCTCATGTGTTCAAGTTCAAGTTTAAGTTTATTGCAGGAAAACTCCATTGAGCAAGCTCATTCAGAAGGAGGTCCTGGAACATTTACACAGACATATGAGACCAAAATCAAGTGCGTACAAAGTTCATCGCTGACAACTCATGAATGGACACAACAGGTATGGCAGGATTCAGACAGTAACCTGATTTGTTTTTCAGTCTGTGTGTCCTCAACTCTTCTCCATTGTATACCTTTTATTATCAAGTCCCCATAACCTATTATTCTATTCTTTCCAGACTGACTGTACTCCCTATCCTTCTTTCCCCTGTATCATGATTACCCTTTACCTCTGGCTGTTCCATGTCTTGAGCCACTATTTCTCCTCTTGTTTCTTTGCCTCCCTCTTCCACCTGATTCCTGTGTGGACCATTCCTCCCATGGTTCCTGCCCCCTGTATTGTCTGATCTCAGTTTACTTTTTTCCTTCTTTTCCTTTCCTGTCTCTCCTTTGTTTTTTTCTTTCCTGTCTCCTTCCATCAAGACATATGGCTTCTAGCCCTCTTGAGCTACCTTCTGAATTTGTTCACCCACTACCACATGGCAGAGACAGTTTAGCCATCCAGACAGTGAGCAGCCTAGCCCTGGCTGCCTCCCCCCCCCCCCCATTACCTTAGCAACACAGCCAAACATGCTGGGACTGGAGGAGAGGAAAGAAAATTAAAAAGTGTGACTCCCTGCAGTGGGCCAAGGTCTGCAGGTAAATTTTGACATAATCCAGGGGAAATAAGGGAGAAATCCTGTAGAAAAGTCATTGCTTACCCTAAGTTACATTATTAAACAATAACTTTTCTACAGCAAATTTGGGACTTTTGCACTGCACAAATAATAGCACACTCCAAAACCAGGACTTTGAATGTCCCAGGCAGACTTTCTTATTTCCCAGGACAGGACACTGAAAAATGGGATATTACCAGCAAAACCAGGATAGCTCATGGCTTGAACAAAAATTTCGGAGGTAATTTTTGGGGGGTGTTTGAACACCTCCTTCCTATGCCACTGATGTAAATGGTGCATTTTCCTGGATTTTAGAGCCAAGTAATAGACTCTTACTTAGCTCCAAAATAGGAGATTATGCCCTGTATTTAATGCCATCTGTCGTGGACAAAGTTAATATGCCTTGCAGCAGCATGGAGACCAATGGGGCAGAGGAAAGTATTAGGGCATACCGAAATGGAGCCCGAAAATTATAGCCCAGGACTTGCCCATGGCAGAGTCGGCAATCAATAAATGAGAGGGGTGCAGGGGTGAAGCCCCCCAAAACACAGAAACAACCTCCACCATGGGCAGTTCCCGACTGTCAGGATACCGACTGTTGGGCTATAATTTTCAGGCTCCTGGGTGTCGGGCTTCAGCATTTTGGTATGCCATAGTAAATCTGGGCAGAGAACAGAAAAGAATACCTGTGGCTTTCTCAGTCTGCTGGTGTCCCCCCTTGCTTGAAGACAGCTTCAATGTCTTGGCCACAGTGCGTGTTATCCATCCAAACTATGGAACCCAGGTCCAGTATGAAGATTTTGATTAGCACCATCACTGTTGTGTCCCATTTCCTCCTCATTCTTATCCCTAGCTGGCAATAGTCAGCTGCATCATGTTGGAGTGCAGCAGGTGGGAAGCAGTCACAGTTTGCAGTAACTGTGTCTTACCGACGTGACATCTTCCTGATCCCCTCCCACATCAGCAGAAACAGTAGTAAACCCTGGTCAGGGCAGTGAGTGGGTGAGAGCCTGAAGATTGTTTTTTATATATCCCGCTGGCCACCAAAATGATGTGTGACTGCACATCGCCACCAAAGTAAAACTGCCTGTGATTGGACCACCCAAGACAACGCACACTGGTTGTCTGAGGTACTGAAACCAAGTTGTATATTACTATCTGTTGTGTGGTTGGGCAATGGTGGCTGGTAGGGGAGACTAACTGGTTCAGGAGTGACAGTTCTTGCTGAGTCCAGCAGAATCCCAAATAAAAAATAATAATAATTATTAACATTTGTTTGGCTGACTTTTAACAGGGGGTCTGGAGCCAGCGTTAGCCCCTCCTGTGCATGCCTATGTCTCTGTCCCGTTATGTTGTTTAATTATTTCCCTGGTAGTCTAGTGGACCCCCTTCCCTGATGCCAATCTCTATCCCATTATGTTTTTTTAATAATTTCCCTGGTAGTTTAGTGGTCCATTCCCCCCACCCCGATCGCCAGTCCCCATCCTATTTTTTATTTTATAAAATTGCCCTGGTAGTCTAGTGGTTTCTCTCCCTTCCCTGATCGCTGATCCCCATACTGTTCTTTATTTTATTAAATTGCTCTGGCAGTCTAGTGGTCCCTCCCTCCTTCCCCATGCTGATCGCCATCCCGTTATTTATGTTTTTATAATGTCCCTGGTGGTCTAGTGGTCCATCCTCATCCCTGATCCCTGTCCCCTGAAATACACATTAACATATTCCTAGTGATCTAGTGAACCCCCACCCCCTCACCCTGTCAGGTAGGGACCCACCTCCCCGCTCCCCCCAGCCTGACCCCAGCCAGCAACCAGTACAACACTCCTTTCACCACCATGGCAGCCACTGACTGAGCTATGAATGAGTGTATACTGTATACAATAGGAGCTCATTGACAGTGATTGACAGAGCTGTCATCACTGTCAATGAGTGCGCACTGTGAAATGTGCTGTAGCAATGCATCTGCAAGTCATTGGCACTGACAGTTTGCTAGTAACTGTTAATTTCCTCTCTATTTATAATTTTAATGAAATGAATAGTTCATGCTATATGTGGTGGAGCATTATTACAGTACTTGTTTCTTTTAAAGCTTATTTTTTCTTAGTTTATCCTGTTTGCAGATCTGACTTAGTAGCAGAGACGTGAGCATGGGTTTTAAAACACAATTGTAGATAAGAGCAGATTGTGTTACTTGTTGACTATCATTATGATTATGAATATTATAAATAGATTTAGCTAGATGTGTAATGGGGACAGTTTATCTATTTAGCTTGTTTTATTTATTTATTTATTTTTAGTTTATGAAGCCACTGACTCAGTGAGAGCTGAATGTTTTGGATGCTAGTATTGGTATTCCATTTAATTTAATGGTGATTCATTTCTATGATTGTGTTTTGATATTATTTTGTTTCTTTGAATAAAAATTGAGAAAATATTTTTATTTTACTATGATAATGTGGTGCCAGTTACCATCAACATTTGTTGGACTTTAATCAGGAGTTTTGTTCGACATGCTGCAACAAACTGTGCGTGTTGCAAAAAACAAGACGTGCAATTTCCACGGCCCATGATTTCCTCACTGTTGACAGTTTCATTCTTTATCTTGTGTTTAGGTTTTGCATATGAAACTTGTTTTTAGAATTGTAAAATTAAATATGGATTAGTTGAAAGGCATGCATGTTTGCATCTGCAATCAATCGTATGAGACTTTTTTTATAGCGTCAGAGGTATTGACAAGTTCAACATATGTGGATGTGGATCACATGGAATTGATTTTTTTGATCGGCAGTCTTGTGCAGCTGGTTGAATGATTTTCTATTTCTGTATCATACTTTATATACTGTATCATGCTTCTTGGCCACATTCCTTACATTTGCCAGGTTTCCGACTTTTTTTTTCTGTGACTTATGCATCATTCCATCATTTTATTGTCTGCACTCTGCTTCTTACGGTCTGCATACACCAAATTATAGTGCTTATTTTTTATATAAAATTGTAGAATCTAAATAATTTTATATGGATATAGGCATGCATCAATTCCTAGTTAGCGTCATGCACGATGAAACGTCAAAATACTGGTGCTGATCCTATCAGTAGAAAATATTATGACTTCTGACTTTGCACAAATGCTGAACTCTATATTTGAATATGCAGTGCATCCCAGCATCAGCTCTGCAGTGAGAGGGTATATTGTCTTGTTATGTGAGACACCCTAGAGACAGGCTATAAATCTGTATATGTCACAAATATTATGATTCTACAAAGTACATTTTTTTCAATCCTAACATCTGCTTATGTTTTCATTCATACCACTGAATTATCCAAAATGTGAGATTTTTTATTTTTTTTTATCTTGCAAATCCTTGCCTGTTTCAGATGTACGTGGTGAATGTGCTGTGATTTATTTTTCCCTTCGTAATGCATAGTCTTGACACAGAGACATCCAGATACCACTACTTGAGTGCAGGTGTCTTGAATTCTATACTTTACAGTCATAATCCTTTTATAATTCACTGTTGGTGTATGCTTATATGAACATATGGTCCATCTTGCTGATAGAACTGCTTGTAGTCTAACTTGTGAGCTTTAATGTGCAGTTCTTTTCCAGAAGGTATTTCTCTGCCCCTTCCCCCCACACATAAACGTGTTTACAGTATTCCCTATAATAACAGCTATACTAAACTTTAATATTTTGATCTGTCTCTTACTGCAAGGTTTCTATTCACCACCTCACTCTCTTCCTCCTGATACGCTGACAATTGTGTTAATTGACATTCCTCTCTGTGATTTAGATTTTCCAAGAGTCCATATATCCATGGAAATTTGCATTTCTAATTGTTTGTGGCATTCTATGGGTGCATCAGTGACCCAGCATCAATGTTTATAAAAGAGGTTAGGTGGGTCCATGCACCAAAAACACTGGAGTTGCTGTAGCTGCAGACTAGTGACAACAACATGACACCTGTTGTATGTGAATTGCCAAAGTGATCACCAACCCAATCCCCTGACGTCACGATAAAGTGGATGGGATGGCGGGGGTGATGGTGTATATGCATGTCAGGAGGGGTACTGTGACCAGAATGGACATGGTATGTCCCATAGTAGTGTCTGAGGGACTCCGGGCATATTCAGTCATGATGTGGTACTCATCAGGATTTTCATTTGCTTAGACATACTGCCTATGGGATGGAATCATTCAGATAGTGTTTGTGGAGGGCAAGGACACAGACAATGCAATGGCATCTAGTTGGCACAGCCCTGGTATATGCCCTATATGTAGCAAGATCACATATGTATGTAAATAGTGACCTGTATGTACATGGTGAGGGACCCCAGTGGTGGAGCAACTGTTTCCAAACACCTCCACAGATCCCTTGTAACCACCCACTCATGTTGTGCCATGTTGACTGTTGCCTACTGACATATTCCATCAGGCTACCTATGAAGCAGCTGCTAGGGATCTGTGGACACTGCAGTGTCTGTACCTGGACCTCCCCCCTTCCCACCACCATCTAAAAGCAGTCACATCCCATGGGTAGTATGGTTGGACTTTGAACTAGTGCTCATTACAGGGCTGGTCCTGCCATTAAAAACTCTCAGTAATTATGAAAAACAGAAAAGCTTATTTTGCGATTAGTCAGTCAGCGCTAGTACATCCACCGCAAGGACAAAAAGTAAACATGTTACAAGAAGACCATCAATCTAGCAAAATAAAACCAGGCACACTGTGGAAGTGACAAGTCTATAGTAAAACTGACAGAAGATATCTTCACACGATCGCTGCTGTCAGCATGAAAAAAGCTAGTAAATGGAAAGGATCTGTAGTGCACTGATAAGTCTGCCAAGAGAAGGGATTTGTAACAATATTGAAAAATCAGATTTATTCTGTCAGATATGGCACTGACAAGTATACAAGAGTGACCAGTCAGAAAACTGTCAAAAGCTGGCACTGAGCCACTTCACAGAATTGACTTCAGTCCTCTGCGCATGCGGTACTTTAACTGCAGCCTGACTCCTTTCACTTTCAATCCCCATTCAACAGCATTGAAACTGTTCTGCGCATGTGGTACATTATCTCCAAGACCGATTGTGGAGCCAACTCAGAGACAAGAAAAACACAATTTTTCAAAAGTAAATATTTTAAGAACTACAAACCCCCAAGTATCAACCACCCTCAGGAAATCCTTCCCCACCAACCTACTCAAGCATACAAAATTACACATTTTTAAAGATTTATAGTTTTTTTTATCTAGAGAAGAGCAAAAATTCTAAAAAAAAAAACACCTTTGAAATCAATGGGAAAATTGTATTTTTTTTCACACTTTAATATCTTTAAAAATACTGAACAAATTTACATAAGACTTTCAGGGATTATAGATTCTGTCATGGACGACAAATTCTGAAAGTTTCAAATGAATCTGTAAAACCATCTTGCTGCAAGCAAAGACAAATTGAGATTAACATAGAACTCACCACCCACCCTCACTATAGGGGAACTACTATGCCCATATAATACAGTACTGTTTCTACTGGTGAACAGAAAATTAACAGTGTATTGAGAAAACCCATAATGTTCCTTGCATCTAGCAGTCCCCACCCCTGAATACTTATCCGTTGTTCTGGTAGTCTTTCCCTGATGTGTAGTGTTCCCCCTGATCACCCATTCACTGTTGCATTAGTGCTTCCCTGGTTCCTAGCTGCCACTCCACCACTGATCACCCATTCACTGTCATGGTAGTCTTTCTGTAACAGGGAGCTCCTGCCACTCTTGAGGACCAACCTTTTCTAAAATCTGTTGCAACAGTTCTTCTGTTTCTTAGCCTAATCTATCCATTACAATTTCTAGTCCATAAGGTTGGCCAGCTATGGGCACCCCCTTTCCTTTCTTGACTATGCTATAGTGTCCTCTTTAATTTTGCTTTTCCTTCTCAGGTCCTCATACAGGGAGGTTATTGTGGTGACCTCTGAGCATATGTAAAACAGCAGGTTGTGTTTATCGTTGTTGGATGTTGTTGGATTTAGTATGTAATAGCACTATGTCATAAAATACTTTAATGTATATACCTTATGGGTGGGATATTCAAACTGCGCCCAAAAGTGCGCCACAGCAGGAGCAAGCGCAAGTCACTTGCGCACATGCGCAATTGTCGCCATACTCAAACATGGAGCAAGGCCAATTGCGCAAGCAGCCAACGTCTGAATATCACACAAACTGCGCCATAGCTCAACCAGGAAGGGGAAGCTGAGCAGAAATGATGTGCCATAGCACAACAAGGCTAGCCCAGCTGAGCATTCCAGAGGTGCCATAGTGCAAGCAAAGAGACCCCCGCAGCATAGCAATGGAAGTGCACAACCAGGGAGGTAGGCAGGGCACACCACCCAAGCCACAGATGGGCACAGGGACACACTGCCGAACCAACAATGTACCCCCACACCCCAAGCACAGCATAACTGGGGGAGGGATGGAGCAGCCACTGGGCCATGGGGACAAGCAAACAAAGCACATCCTGGCAGTGTTACTGCAGCACACCTACTGTCAACCTGAGACTGGCACACAAAGGGGGCGGAGCACCCCAGTTTCCAGCGCCCCCCCCATGCACAGCATTCCCAGCACTGTGACCCCAAGACACCACCCATGCGCAGTGACCAGCACTGCAGGAATCCCCAGCCCCCCCCCGGAACACTGCAACCTCGTGAACCACAGAACCACACAAGCCAAACCCACCATGACCACCCAGCAGTGGGTGGCAGCACACAGCAATACTGACTGGAAGCCTCACTCACACAAGAGATACCGCCCCACACACACGCACACACATACCCATGACCATACCACACCTGATGCCATGCACACCACTGCAACTGAGCACCTATAGCCAGCTGCAAATCAGAGACCACCACAGTATTCATATCAAAATATATATGTAATAAAGATGCATAACAAGAACAACAAACAGTAACATATGTACAAAGCAGGGGTGGGGTATGGGTATGAGGTAGGGGTGGGTAAGGGCAGGGTGAACAACTGGGAGAGGGAAGGTGGGGATTGCTGACGTCTGGCTACCGCCTGGCAGCCTGCCCTCCTCCTTCTGCCTGGTGCTGTGCCCGTGGCCTCCTCCGGCACCGTATGCCATGCTGCTGTAGGTTGAGGAGGATGGTATGTGAGTCCATGGCCACTTGAGTCAGCCTCCGCATGCCCTGCTCCAACATGCGCAGGATCCGGATACCTAGGACAAGGGATCAGAGTCAATGGCTATGACTGGCCACATCCCTGAATGCCACCCATCATGCATGGCATACAGCCAAGTGCCCCACTCCTGTGATGGACTGCACCCACCCACAGTGACCGTGCACAAGACATGCCCAACCAGCCAGCAACGGCCACGTGTACCACTGCACACACACCGCCCATGTCCAGCACAGCACAACCAAGGCTGCCCAGTGACGTGGCTACGTGGTGGATGCTAGTGCCACAGCCATGTGCCCAGTGCATGCATGGACCACCAGTGATGCACACACACACACACACATATATGCAGTGCCACTGGACAGTGATGACTGTCACATGTTGCGTGCATGGTAGTGTTGTCCATGGAAGGTGTCCGTGCCCCCCCCAGCATGCAATAGCATCCATGATGTAATGACACTCACCCTCATCAAGCCGCTGCAGCAGGTGCTGCTGCAGCTGCGGCTGCTGCTGTGGCTGTGGCTGTGGCACACCTCCTCCGCCAGCCACCCTGGCACCACCATCCCAGGCCTCAGCCCGTGCCCGCCTCTCCTCCTTCATGCCTGTGGGAGACAAATGAAGAGAAACACATCAGTGAGATCCCAAAGCAGACAGCCCTTGCCCCATTGAGTGTACCTGCCCACACAACCAGACCCAAACAGCACACACCTGCAACACCCTCACAGCAAACCATAGCCCAACCCACCCCATGCGCAGATCACATTACACAGTCACCCATGCGGACAATACCGTGCATACACAGCACACCCACCTGGCCTGGGCACGATGCCCCTCCTGGCATGCGACTTGAGGCACTCAAGCAGAGCACGCTCCCTCCTCCGCAGGTCGCTGTAGCAGTGCCTGCACTGCTCAGGGGTCCTCCTCCGCCCAGTGACCTGCTCCAGGGCAGTGGCGACCTGCTGCCACACATGGGTGCGTGGCACCTGCAGGGGCACTCCTTCAAACAGTGAGCCATGGTGAGGCTCCACCACAGCCACCAGGTTTGCCAATTCCAAGGCCCCCCATTGTGGTGCTCTCCTGCGTGCCATTTTCAAAATGTACAGTGGCAATATGGCACTCCAGCGTGGCAACCCACATGGAAATGTTGCGCCAATACAACTCCATCACTGCCTATCGCGCTGTTAGGACAGCGCCGTCACCATCGCGCTGTCACAAACAGCGCGATAGAGCCGTACACATGCCAGACGTACAGCGCCAGGGGGCAAAGGTCGGCCACAAGGTCATGGGTCAGTGGCGCAAGGCCACGCACAGCGCCATCGGATGTCCACACGTCCTGCATGATCGGTCACCTGCGTGCCAGTGCCACAGTGGACTATTGTACAGTACTGCCACAGCGCCATATGGTGACCAGCACTGTAGCACCTCTGGCACAATGGTGGCCGTGTCCTGAATTGCTGATCGCGCACAGCACGTCATCAGCATGGCAGACACCTGCATAAGCTACCTGGGCATGAGCAATGCAGTGTACCTCACAGTCACAGAAATGCGCCATTGGCTCAGCCGGCTCAACCATATTGCGCAAAGCGCAACGGCGCGATATTCAGCCGACACATGCAAATCATCTGATCAGCCATTCAAAGGCACAGTGGCGCGATTAGCATGTCATTAAAGTTGTGCCACTCCTAATTTGCATGCATTGTGCTATAAATACGCGACATTGGGCTGCACTGGCCAGATTCGGTTACTGCAGGTGAGAGGTGAGTTGCATGCTGTGTGATGTTCTGGCCAATGGTCATGGGATAACGCTGTAGACTGCACAGTGACAGGTGTCCACTTCCACCCATACAGACCGACATGACCGAGCAGAGCCAAGGTGAGGGTGAGGATGGTGGGCGAAGGAGGAGGCCCAGCTTCACCACGGTGGAGACAGAGGCCCTCTTCCAGGCCTACCTGGAAGAGGAGCCACTACTGAGTGGACGATGGGACACCCCTCAGGCCCGTGCGGCTGCATGGGAGGGGGTAGCTCGGGCAGTGAACCTGCACGGAAGCCACCAGCGCTCCGTGCAGGAATGCAAAAAGAAGATGGGGACAGACTGCAGAAGGGTGAAGGAGAAGGTGGCAGCCCTCAGGGCGGCACGTGCTGGCCCATGCGGGGGCCAGCCAGCGGTGGCAGAGCTGACCCCGGCTGAGGACCGACTGGCTGCATCAATGCAAGGAGTGCTGTAGAGGGCGTACCAGGAGGTGGATTCCAGACAGGTGGAAGCCCATCACTGCACGGTATGACATGGTGGTGGTGTGGGGGGGGAAGGTTGATCACATGCACTAACATGTCCTCACTTTCTGTTACAGATCCCGTTCGTCTGCAGAGGATGGTGGTGGGACCATGGAGTGAGGAAGACCTGCCAGAGGTGGAGGAGGGTCCATCCACCTCTGTCGCCAGCCGGCATGCACTGCACCAGCATGTACGCCTGGCTGCCACCTCTGTTGTCGGTGAGTCAGGTGTGGGGGGTGTACAGCCTGTGTCTCAGCAGTCTGGCATGCAAGCATGCCAGCACGCTGTGACTGTGGCTGTAGCACGTACCTGCACCATTGATGATGCAAGGACTGCAATGGGCAGTGACACGTGTGTGTGTCCCATGACGGACACACAGCAGGCCAGCACATGCCCCTGGACCTAGCTGGTTCCAACGTGTTGTGCAAGCACGTCAGCACAGTCCCAGGCTGTGCCTGTCCGCACTGGTGGGGCAGCACCGATGGCTGTGCAGGTCTCTGGCACTGTTGAAGCTACAGCAGTGGAACGAGTGGTCCCTGGGGCACAGCAGTTGGAGGGGCAGCAGCAGCAGTCACCCACCAGATCTGGGGGTACAGGGTCCAGCAGTGGCACATGCACACCACCTGTTGACCTGCCCACACCTGGTCCTGGTGAACAGCGCCCACCCTCAAGGGGTGTTGAGCATCAGGCCCTTCCATACCCTGGGGGACAGAATGCTGATGTGGCACAGGACCCATTGGATGAGCACACCCGCCTGCTGCGGGCATCAGTAGAGCAGCAGATGCGGGTTGCAACGTGCGTGGAGGCACTGTGCGTGGCTGTGGAGTGGAACAGCAGGGACAATGCATTGATCCTTGCAGAGATGGTCAGACTGCGGACGGATGTGACCGCCGCCATTGACAGGCTGACCCAGGCAGTGTTCTCTGTCATGGCCGCATTGGGCACACAGTCGGGTGCCCCTGTACTGCACACCCCACACAGTACGCTCTCCACTCCCCATTCCTGGTGTCATGCGACACCCAGACTGTCGACGCCGGGTTCTGCTGTGGGCATCCCGAGCACACCTGGTGCAGGTATGTTCGGCATGCTGCACACCCCTGTGCAGACAAGGTCGCGATCGCGCAGTGGGACCCCTGGTGGTCCATCGGTGCCATCCCATGTGGCCCATGATCAGCCTGCCAGTGCTGCTGGGACATGGGGGCCACCACGCATCCGCTGTAGCCGTGGAACAGTGCAACATGACTGACCTGTCTCCCAGTGTGGGCCCTGTCTGGTGCTGCCCTGTGTGCAATGTGTCATGGTGGGCAGTGCACTGGTGGGTGCCCTGCCCAACACGCCGACACGCTGACCACTGCACACCCACCCCAACTGCTGTCCACAGGTGTGTGTGCACGATGATGCCTGCATTGTACTGTACACCAAGGCAAGGTGCCCAGCATCTGACACACGTACTTGGACAGTACAGGTGGTGGGGGTGGTCTGTGGATCTGGGTGTTTGCCATGTCTGTTCCTGCTCTGCTGTGCACCTGCCCATGTACGCTTTGTGCCTGTGTGTGTGTGTGTGTGTGTGTGTGTCCATATGACTGTTCACCCCTCCCTGATGGTGTGTTCATGTGCCTGGACCCTTCCACTCCCCTTGCCGTCATGCACCCCTGGTGTGTTACCCTGTGTGCCTGTGGGTTGCGCCTGGACAGTGTTGGTTGTATATGGCCCCTTGACTTACCTGTGTCATGCATAATGCTCCTCCGTGATGGTGTCCCGGTGCAGCTGGGCCTGCCGGATCAGTCAGGGGTCCCGCCGTCCAAGGGGGGGCTGCTCATCACCATCATCACCTGCACCGCTGGCATCCCTATCGCTGTCCCTCTCCTCGACCTGTATGGCTATCCCACAGTCTTTGGCCATGTTGTGCAGGATACAACAGGCCAGGAATATCCCACAGGCCTTTGAGGGGCTGTACTGTAGGGCACCGCTGGAGGTGTGTAGGCATAGGAAGCGTGCCTTAAGCATCCCAAACACCCGCTCGATGATGTTGCATGTGGCGGCATGTGCCTCATTAAAGCATTGCTGCGATGGGGGTCATGGGGCTGCCGGTGTGAGCAGCCAGGGATGGAGTGGGTATCCACTGTCACCTGTGTGGAGATAGTGGAGATAAGTTTCATGTTCAGGTCCACATTGCCCATATCCCTGTGTGCCACTACCATGGCACCTGTGGCATTCCACCCTTGCCCCAATTTTGCAATTCCTACATGCGTACTCACCCACTAGATGGCCTGTGGGGATGTCCCCACTCTCGAATCGATGGCACAGTGCGGACTGATACCATATGAAGGCATCATGTGCTCTGCCAGGGTGTGTGGCACAGACATTGATTATGCGCCCAGTGGCATCACATACCACCTGGCAGTTGACACTGGAAAAGCCCTTCCTGTTCCTGTATGTGGCCCCATCGGGGCCAGGTGGCGTGCGAATAGCCACATGGGTGTAGTCTATGGCCCCTAGCATGCCAGGCATACGTGCTACCCTGTGGAACTCCTGCATGTTTGCTGTATGCTCTGCCACGGTGCTGGGGAAATGGATGTACTCCGCAGCATGTGGCAGCAGTGCGCTGAGGAATTGGGTGAGGATGCATGACGTGGCTGACTGTGTTATGCCTGTGGTGTCCCCTGTCGGCCTCTGGAAGGTATCCGTGGTGAGCAGGCACATGCAGGCTGTTACCTTTGTCTCCACTGACAGAGCGTGACTCCGTCGTGAGGGTGCCTGCATCACATCACTGCACAGCTCACAGAGCCGCCTCAGTATTGCCCTGTTCAGGCAGTACTGGCCCACAATCTCTACATCTGAGTACAGCTCAAAGCTGATGCGGGCACGGTACTGCCTGTTGGGGGCATACCGCCGACGGGCCCTTCCACGGCCACGTCCCCCTGCAGCATGCCTTCTCACCCCCTCATTACAGCTTCCATGTGGAGCTGGCACTGTCCATATCCCTGGCTTGTGTCTCCCCGCGTTGTTGTTCTGTTACCCTGCTGTCCTGACTGCTACCTCCACTGCACCGGTACACCTACTGGCCTCTGCAGTCTGTGGCCCTGCACACCCTCCCTTGTCCCTCTCCTCTCCTGTGCACTCCCAGGCCTGCACTGTTTGCCACTGTCTCCCTGCCTCATGTGGCTACCCTGTAGCGTTCTTGCGCCTCTTCCTTGAGCCTTTTTATTGTGGCTCATTTCCGCTGTGGCACACCTTCCGGCTCATCTGCTGTTGCACATTGCGCAAGTCTTTGAATATCGCATTGCGCTCTTTATGCATGGGTCCACCTCTTCGTTGCGCATGCCTTCATTTGCATTGCGCTGTTGCTCAGCCTGTTTTCAGTGGCGCAATTGCCTCCTGCTGAATATCGCAGAATGGCACAATTTCAGACTTGCGCATGAGCAACCCTTTTGAATATCCCACCCTATGTGTATAAAACCTGTAAATGTTGAAAATACTATGGCACTAGATGTTTTTGATAAAGGTAAAAAGTACTAGGTGACTGTATATTATAGAAATTAAGTTAGTTGTGCTATTTAACAGTCATGTAAATTGCTGTACATTGAACATGTCTGAAATGTCATGGTGATTTACATATATCCCATGATGCTTTGCATTATGGAAGTATATGTTATGTTGTGTTTCTTTGAAACTTGGCTTATTGTCAATGCCCTTTAGGGTAACTCATGTTTCAGTGTTTCTGCACTGAGGTTCTTTGTCTTTAGCTTGTTTTTTTTTTTTTTTTGAGCCCTCCACTCAAGCAAACAAGGCCCGCATAGGTTTGGAGGCTGAATCTCAACTGCTTAATTAGATCAGAGATCAGTAAGTCAGTAGGTGTTGGCTAAGTGTAGAGAAATGACATACATAGTCTCTTGCTGCAAACTGATGTACTGAAGAAGGGATATGCCATTGCTTAATGTTATCATCTGCATTTTGAATAAACATCACACAGAGATTGTGTGTTGAACTTGAAGTTCAGTGTCTGGTACATCTGTTATCCTACAACCACTCCACACTTTCCCTGGTGTCTAGTGGCCACCCCAAACCCTAGGTTGGTGCTCATTAGTAAGTTTCCTTGTGGTCTAGTGGCCCTCCTTAATGATCACAATCTCTCCACCAGACACACCTGCTTAGGACCCCCCCCCCATCCCTCACCACCTACCTATTAGCCTATTTGAACCTACCAAAGCTCCTATTTCGGGGTCATTCCTCAAAATTTGCCATCTCTCATTTATAATTTGCCTCGCCCTATAAGACTGATGGTTATAATCCAAAACTATTGTCACTTTTGTTTCATTCTGTTGTTTTTGTTATTGAGTTTCTACTTGCTAGACTTTCCTTTCCTTTCCCTTTTCATTACTCATTTTTGTTGGTGTTTTATATGCTTCACTGAGAGTCTCCCCCTCTTCTCTGGTGGACTCACTCTCAACTCTCTTCTCACACTCATGTGCTGGTGAACTCATCCTCATCAGTGACTGCAACATTAATTGGCTTTCCCGGACCTCCAGGTTGACTATCCATAGGGCTGAGTCCCTTAACTGTTCGCAACTCATCACTGAACCCACACAACTCAGTCTCCACTCATCTAACCATACCCTCCTGGACTGAGTTGTTTTCTCACGCCCCCGACTGCATGGTTGCAGCAGGTATATTAACAACACATTCAGTGACCACTGTTTGACACACTATGCCAGACAAAATCCAGCTCCCTCCCTCCCTCCTATCCAAGTACATCTGGCCAAGATCCCTCCATCACTGAATTTAGGGGCTCTACTGAGTGACTTTGCCACTACTGACTGGTCCTCATGATCACCGCACCAGTCATTGATGTGGCCCTATCCCTCTTCCACTCATTATTTGCTTTCACCTGGGATAAGCATGGATTACCTGGCACACCTCCAGATGTCAGGCTTGAAACCCTCTTCCATCAAGCTACAGTACATCTGGTTGCAATTTTGGCCTATCTTTCAGTGGGAAAGAAAAAGTCAATTTTTCCCACACTACATTCAGGCAGTTTTTCAAAGGTCTCTTGCACCTTCTGCCTCCAGTCAGGGAGTCGGTTCCTCCTTGGAGCCTAAACCTCTGCATAGACAGGCTCATGTGACCACCTTTTGAGCCTATGGCCACTGTACATATCAAGTTTGTGACCTGGAAGTCTGTCTTCCTGGTGGCCATTACCTCTGCCAGGAGGATTTCAGAGTTACAGGCCCTGTGCATTGAGTCTAATTACATCATCCCACACAACAATAAAATTGAGCTCAAGACAAATAGCAAGTTCCTGCCTAAGGTGGTTTCAGAGTTCCACCAAAACTAGTCCATTACTCTACCTGTCTTATTTACTGAGAAATCCACTCCTGGTGAGCAAAATCTCCATAACTTGGATGTCAAAAGAGCTCTCTTTTACTACCTAGAGCATACTAAGCAGTCCAGAGGCTCTTCCACTCAGTTGTTCCTCCCCTACGGGGATGTAGGTAGAGGAAGACCAGCTACCAAGGGAACTATTTCCCGCTGGTTGGTCTCTTGTATCAGATTCTGCTATGAAAAGGCTGGTCATCAGCCTCCTGTGGGGCACAGGGACCACTTCACCAGGGGCACTGCAGCTTCTATGGCAGCAGCATGGGACATACCCCTTCTGGATGTCTGCAAAGCAGCTACCTGGAAATCTGTGCACACCTTCATGAAGCACTACAGTTTAGATGTGCAGTCCATATCTGACACCAAATTTGGCAGGGCAGTTCTGCAGAGCCTCTTTCTTAAGTAGGTTCTCTGCCCACCTCCCACTTTGTACTGCTCAGTAGCCTGCTATAGTTACTGATGCTAAAGGACTCCTGGGATAATAAGAAAAAATTACTCACCGCAGTAATCTTTTGTCTTCCAAGGGATCATTCAGCATCAGTAAGCTCCCACCCTTCCTCTCCAGTTCACTTGTCAGGAGAAGGGCTCTGTTTTCAGTTTCTTACCAAATTGGGGTTTTTAATAAAGAGTTTTCGTGCTCAGGTTGTCATTATCTGTTTTCAGTTTTCAGACATTTGTATGTTTTTTGAATCCTGTTGGTTCACTTTTCAGGGCATGTGCCCATTTTCTTCAAATAAATTTTGAAGCCCTTCTGGCTGCTGTCACTCAGCACACTCCCCTCCTGTGTTTTGACTGGCTGATGCCCTAGTTCATTATAATTCTCTTAAAGGCATACTCCAGAGTAGTTGCACCTAGCCAGCTCACTGCTATAGTTACTGATGCTAAATGACCCCTTGGAAGAAAGAAGATTACTGCGGTGAGTAATTTTTTCTTTTTGGTCACCCAAGCCAAGGAATGTTAGAGACATAGAGGCTGAAAGAAGGTAACACAGAAACACAGAAACACAGAATTTGACGGCAGATAAGGACCGCTTGGCCCACCCAGTCTGCCCATTTCCCTACCTAATGGATAAGCTGCAGATCCTATCTTACCAACAGCCTGCTTCTTCCTACCTCCACCCCCTAGAATTGCCTTATGCCTGTCCCATGCATTCTTGAATTTCACCACCGTTTTTGACTCCACAACCTCCCCAGGAAGGCTGTTCCATGCATCCACACCCTCTCCATGAAAAAATACTTCCTCACATTACCTCTGAGCCATCCCCCCTCTATCTTCAAATTGTGCCCCCTTGTTGTTGCACACCTCTTATCTGAAAGATGCTACCCTCTTGTACTTTGTTGACTCCCTTGAGGTACTTGAAAGTTTCTATCATGTCCTCCCTCTCCCTCCTCTCCTCGAGGCTATACATATTAAGCTCACAGAAACATAGACTTTGACAGCAGACAAGGACCGCTTGGCCCACCTAGTCTGCCAATTTCCCTACCTACAGGATAAGCTGCAGATCCTAGTTCACCAACAGCCAATTTCTTCCTACCCTCCACAAAAATCGCCTTATGTCTGTCCCATGCATTCTTGAATTCTCCCACAGTTTTAGACCCCACAACCTCCTCAGGAAGGCTGTTCTATGCATCCACCAGCCCCCTCTGTGAAAAAATACTTCCTCACATTGCCCTGAACCACCCCCATCTATCTTCAAATTGTGTCCCCTTGTTCTTGCACATCTCTTTTTCTGAAAGATGCTACCCTCTTGGACTTTGTTGATTCCACTGAGGTACTTGCAAGTTTCCATCATGTCCCCCTCTGCCACCTTTCCTCAAGGGTATACATAGTAAGCTCCTTTAGTCTCTCCTCATATGGCTTCTCTTGCAGACCCTGCACCATTTTAGTTGCCCTCCTCTGGACTGCCTCTATCCAGTCTATGTCCTTGCAGAGATGGGGTCTTCAGAACTGGACGCAGTACTCCAGATGGGGTCTCACCAACTGTCTGGAATGTAAGGAATGGAGAGAAGAGGACAGTCTTGTGCCATGGTGGTTAGAGGCTTTGAGTGGTGCCCAGTAACTTCGAGATAGAGAGTGTGAGTGGTGCAAGAGGGATCCATATAAGAGATGAGAGTGAGCATCGTGGGTAGCTTTTAAAGAAAAAACAGGTCCTGAGTAAAAGAATTATAGGAAAGGTACTAATTTCAAAGGATAGTAAAAGAAGGCACTGTGTGAAGGCACAATACTCCAGTATTTATTTGTTAGATATGTGGGGTGGGATATTCAAAGGGGTCACCCATGGCGCAACAGCGTTGCAATATGCGCAACCCACTGATGTGCCCTGGCATGATATTCAAAGGAGGATATTGTGCTGTGCAAATCCCAATGTGCCAGGGCGCACCAGTAGTGTATGTGACGCAAGTGTGGGAGCCATGCCCATGCATATGCGACACATCCCGATATTCAGCCTGGGATGCTGGCGCATATGCAGTAAGACAAACCAGCCTTGCACCACACAGGGGGGTGCAAAGATCCACCCATAAAAGCAGGAGCAAGGCCTGACTACTCACAGGTGAGCTATTCACATTTCGGGACTGTGTAGTACAGTATGGTCTGCACGTCCATTGGCCCACACAGGGGACCAATGGGCATACAGCCGTACTGTACACTGTCAGTTGACGGGTGGCCAGGTGGCTTGCAGGCGGGGAGCTGCCGCCTGCTGCTGACTGGGGGGGAGCGGGGTGGCTGGTCTGAGTGTGCAGGTGGGGAGGGGGGTACCGCTGGCCCACCAGGGATTATATTTACAACTAAAGCCCGTGATCAGGCTGAGGATCAGGTCCACTGGACCACCAGAGGGATTTAATATAACAAAAGCCCGTGATTGGGCAGGGGAGCAGGTCCACTGGACCACCAGGGGATTTATTTTATCTAAAGCCCACGATCAGGCAATGAGGTAGGGTCCACTGGACCACCAGGGATGTAATTTTAACTACAGCCCATGATCGGGTATTGGGACATGTTACCCGCCATGGGGCAGGGGGCGTAGGTCCTCAACGGCTGCAGCCTGGCAGATCGCCAGGTGCAGGTTACCGGGGATCAGCACAACTGCATGCAAATGGGACCATAATGACATGCAAATGGCCCCATTTGTGCCTTGCATTCATAATGGACTCATTTGCATGCTCACATCTGAATATCGCTCTTGCTACGCATAGCGCAGCTGCACTTGCACTGGCACAGTCCCTGCTCCTCACCTGCCACTTGCGCTGGTGCAGTGCCACTGCACTGTGCGCAGTGCAGGCACTCCCAGTGCTATATTCAACAGTGCTGAGCCATGGCGCAGCACCATTGAATATCGCCTGGTCCATGCCCTGGCACAGTCCAGTTGCGCTGTGCCCAGGCTTGCACCTCTGCCTGGCACGGTCTGAATATCCCACCCACAGAGTTTTGGGAAGCCAGAGGAGGGGGGGAGAGAAATTTTATACAGATTTAAAAGTTTTTTTTTTAATGGGGTTTGATTTATTAAACTGATTTAAAAGCTGTTTGAAACAAAAGAAAAGTTTTGCTGTTAGTTCAGTAAAGAAAATTAGATGTTGAGGAGATGTTGCATTGTGATGGGAAGCAGCACTGAGTGGGAATTTTGTGGTTCATGTGATTTGATCTTGACACTGTGGTGTACTGAAGCTGAAGAATATCAAAGTTTTAGAGTGGGGGTAGTGCCAGTGGTGGTGGTGGGGGGGATGATAGACACCGGTAGAATACATGTGGGTTATAAAAATTTTTTAACATCACTGGAAATAAATGAGTATATGTAATTGATATTGTGTCCATACCTAGTGCATATATATATATGGGATATTACATGGCTGATAGTGAGGTAGTAGAAAAATCTTCATGAGCTATACTTGATCTCCTGATCTCATGAATGGCAAAGCCCCGAGTGAGGTCAAAAGACATCAAATATGGTGAGTGAAGATTTTTCTATTATCTCACGCTCACCCATGTCATATTTGATAGGTACAAGAGGTGTTTAGGTGTTTTGTGATAGAAAGGATCAAAAGTTACAAAAGGAAAAAAGTACAAAATGTAAACTCTGCCCTTTTGAACAATGGCTTAGCTCAAGAGAAACAAATCAATACATTCCAGATCAGTATAGTACAAATCAATGCAATCAATACAGTACAGGATAATATAATAAAAACGGGTGTGAAGTAGAAAGCACCTAAGTCTGCAAAACATTTTATGTATGCTGTTGTCTGTACTGCACATTGCTTCTGGGATATCATCAGTATGGTTAATGCTGCTCTATGACTGATTTAGTATTCCATAGTGACATACCCAGCTTTGCAAGATAGTAGTACTACCTTGAGATTGGGTCATGCATTCCACTGTGACATACCCAGCTATTAGAAAATGGCAATGGAAAAACTATCATCTTGATTGGCTAGCTGCTTTCCATTGCTGGGCGGGTATTTTTCGATAGAGCCCTGTCAGAAAGAAGAACAAGGAGCTCCATCTCAAACTGGTATCTGTGTGCCAGTTTGAATTCCATTTGCTGCCATTTTTCCCCCACTCCGTAACCCACCGAAATGCACTGCCAACAGGCTCCCGGTGATACAGTACACAAAAATGGTCTAATATAAATAGAATCCCCGGAATCCCCAGCAAAACATAGTGATTATTTTTTTTTTAAGATAACCACAGCCGAGTGTCTGATGACACCACTCCCAATCTCTGCAAGCCTGCCCGCTCTAGTAACCAGCTACCCAACATCACAACTCAACATCGGGGACCCTGTACACACATCCGGCTCCTCTCTGAGCTTACCAGCCTGCTCCCCCGAACTCTCGGCACAAAACGGAAAAAAAAAAGATATACAGTACCTCAACAAAACTACTTGCAGGGAAAATGACTGAACTCCATCCACTCCTCACTCCCCGATTGTTCCTTTGTTGCCTTCAAAAAAACAAAACAAAACGAACTAGGGCCATTTTATACAACAAAGTCAGCTGCCTTCCCCATGGTTGTCGCATTGGACTGCAAGTCCCAGGAAGCCATGGGGCAGCAGTGCAGACTGTAGTAAACATCAGCACCATCTACTGGCAAAAATGCCACACTACAGGGACTACTTAACAAGAAAAATGTATTTTTTTGTTTGTCAGGCATGTTTTAAATTTTTTTTATTATTTAAAATGTCACAAACAAGCCATTTTCTAAGCGCAATAATACCTTCCAGGGTGGTTGGTATTGGGAAATACCGGACCTTCCATGGGCTATAAGGCCTCCGCCTGCAGCGTCGGGCCTTATTACGCCCCTGGGCAGTCCGGTATTTCCCAATACCGCCCACCCTGTTGGGTATTATTGCTTACATAGTTTTATCTTGGCCAATCGAGAGCCACACTTGTTGCATAGATAGGTAGGTAGATGGATGGATGTCAGAGATGGGCAAAGTCGGCAACATTTGCTCTGCAAATTAATTTGCATATTTTGTGTAATTTGTGAAATTCACAGATTGCGAAGTATGGAATTTTGCCTACAAAGTGTGCAATTATGCCTGCAAAAGTCCAAACTTCATGGCATAACTCCACACTTTGTGGCAAAAACTTCATGATTCGGCTGAAGTCAAAGTTCCTCAGGTCTGGGGAAGTTTCATAAAGATCCACAAAGTGTGCATTTTTGGCATTTTGTGTGAACTTCACTGGCAAAGTTTTACTCCACCATATTGCTAGTGGACAGACAGACAGACAGATAGATGGATAGATGGATAGATGGATAGATGGATAGATGGATGGATGGATGGATGGATGGAGATAGATAAATAGATAGATAGATAGATAGATAGATAGATAGATAGATAGATAGATAGATAGAATGAATGGTGGCCACAAAACAGTTCTCCATTAATGTGGAATACTATAGCAAGTGTTGTACCAGTAATCTGTTGTTTTAACTGGGAAGTTAATTCAATTGGCACATAGAGTATGTCGCACATGACTGGTGGTGGTGTGGGAAGAGAATTTCAACACACACAATTCTGGCAGAGCATCTGAAGTTCTGTTGCTTTTAAAAGAGCATCCAGACTTGTCTGGTGTCACTGATGATTTACACGCCTATTTGTGCTTTTTATGTCTTATTAACTTTGCAATTTTAACTTGTTTTTACGCTGCAATACTCTAGTATTTTTTTCTGTATTACTGCAATTATTATTTAAATGTTACTGTGAATGTATCCTATTCTATAAAGGATAACCTTGAAAATGTACTTTGTCCAATGATCACATCCAGTTTAAATAAAAATAAACTTGAAACGTGATTCAATTTGTGTCAGATCACGTAAGAAAAGAACTGCAGTTGTCACTTTTTGGCACATGCATCACTTTGTTGCAGCAACTCACATCAGCTGTTGCAAAAACATGGGAGTCTTTTGAACTATATGGCTCCTGAAATTGTGTGCAACTGGACAGGTGCTGACAAAGCCTAAAATTTCTCTTCCATCAACATCTGACCAGTTTTTAAATCCAGTCTGTAGAGTTTTACTTATTGCATTTAGAAGGTTTGTAATTCTTTTTGATAAATTTCTTAGTCGTTTCTGGAAAATCTTAATCTTTGTATCCGATGTATTTTGTTTACTACCTTGAATACATACCACATTTATCTCGTTTTTTTTTTTAACAACTAATATTCTTTATCAGCATAACTTATCAAACACTTTTTGTTTATTTTTAAAGATTTTCTCACCGGGATGATAAACATCTTAACTGATATCATTTGGCGCTTCACTGGAGACTTCATGGCCCCAGATTTCATCTGCAGAATTGTGCGGTACCTGCAGGTATGTTAAATAACATAGTGCTTTTCAGCATGTCTTCCCCTTGCAGAATCATAGTGCCTTCTAGCAAGTTACCCCTGTAGGTTTTCTAGTGATGTTTCTAGCCTGTTTAAGAAATGTTATTCCTTAGTAGACAATAACTTGCTACTTGTATGCTAATCCACAGAATTCCTTTCTCCAAAACTGCACATCAGCTCCTTTTAAGGACTAGTACACTGCCTGGAATTTTTTAATATTCCTTTTTTTTTTTTAAATAGTGAACTGTTCATTTTTATTTATGAAATGTAGCTGGAGGATTTTCAAGAGGGTTAGACCTGGATGCAAATGCATGCTTCATCTGTGTCTGCATCCATTTCTCTGCGTCCAGGCAGGCCTACTGCTGTATTTAGATATTGTCTCCATTAACTACAAACAGTCACAAATTGCAGCTAAAATGGATGTAACTGCATTCAAAATGGATGCAGGTGCAGTTGCATCCATTTTTCAGTGCAACTAGGTCCATATTTGGACAGTGATGTTTCACGCTGTATGACACTGTTAGGCCTCCAGTGGATGACCTAACAGGCTTGGATGCATTTCTGCTTTGAAAATAGTAGCACAAGCATCTTGGTTGGATCTGTTTGAAAATCCCTCCCATATATTTTTCTTTTCCTTTTGGTTATTAGAAGAGTTTCTAGTTGGCAGTACTGGATGTAATGTGTGGGCGAGTGATCTAATTATTGGCCAACATATCTTGCTCAATTCCTCTTTTATCTCACCTGTATTGTGACATCATTAACTATGGCATCACAACTGATTAAGATGAGCCACTCACTTGCTGCCAGAATGATCACTTGTGATGTTACAATAAATGAAGTCACAATGCTGGTGAGATAGGAAGGTGACTAGAAAAAGATATGGCAGCCAGCTGATAAAGTACAGCTCTGCAAATCATGTCTAATACTATCAGGTAAAACCATTTGATGAGCAAAAAGAAAAATGTTCCAGATATAAAAAGCAACAACTGGCTAATTAACATTTTATATTTACTATTTTTACCATGACTACTTCATTAATACATTTCAGACAAAAAAGAAAGAATATTTTATACAATTTGCACTTGCTTTGGATTTATTTTGTGTATAAGCAATTCAATGTTTTGGTAAACAGAGTATGGGGTTAGTAGTGCTTATGTAACTGTAGTTTACTTTTTGGCTTTTCTCTATGCCCACCCTTGGTATGGAAGCCAGGTAGTGAGTAGGGAATTGAAAGCCCCAAAAGCTTACCTACTCCAATTCACAGAGAGTATGACCAGTAGCATGCAAGAAACCCCGCCATGTGGAGGAAACCTCTGAGGACCCATGGCTACTTACCTGCCCATCCTCACTGCAAACTAAATGGAGATGATCCTAGGTTCTTACAACCATATTTTAGTTTCTGAGTAAGGCGAACTGTTTGTAGAGCTGACGTTCCATTTTCAGAGTCTGCTGGATGATGCGTTCTGGAAGGTCGATTTTGAGGCTGAAGAGGCAGGTACATTCTGTAGGAGTGTCCGGATCCTGAATATGGATTAAGTCCAGCTGAAAAAGGATGAATGTGATCCAGGATTCCAATGTGATATTGGTTGATATTCAATGGGGTTACAGAGTTAATGCAAGCATGAAGAGCATGAATCAATTAAATAATCTGCTAGACTCTGAATTGTGGGAAGTATGAGGGGTTGAGGGGTTATGAATTTCTTAAAGTAATCTATCAAGCTTAATAGAGGGTTTGACATCTGGATTAGGGTCTCAAGGCTTGGAGTTAAGCAATGTACGATATGTCACAATGTAGGCATCTATGGAGATGATCAAGGATTCGGACAGAAGCTTTAGGTGCCTGGTAAGAGGGGTAATGTTGAAGATTTTAGACCAATGAAGGAAGGGTGGTGTATGCTGTAGGGATGGTAACTGGATAGTGATGGGAATAATTGGAAAGTTCAGTACAATGAATTCCAGGGTTGACTAGAGTTATTGTTGCTATAATGAGATTTGCATAGGCACATGTTCAGAATGGACTGCTGTTGGAAGTGGTAGATAGGGGTCTTTGAATTGTATAGACTGATGTAGCGAAGGGAAGTTGAGAGTAGCATGGAATGTGATGGGTGCCTAGCATGCTTAGTTCAATATAGGACTGTTGTAGGGCATGACTGGGATAGTGAAACAGCCAGGTCAGTTGCAGATGTGCAGATTGAGGAATCAGTGGAAGCCTGCTGTCAGTGATGGTATTAACTGGAGGGAGTTTGGGAGGTAAATCCTGAGGGATGAGTTAGAAGGACTGCTGGATGGGTAGCTGACATGAATTAGGGTAGCATGATGAAGAGATGTAGATAACATTATGAATTATGGTGTCATCCAGGGGGTAGGAAACAATGGCTCTGATAGAGTAACTTTAGCAAGGCAGCTAAGCACCAGATATCCAATGATACATGTTCTGGGATAGTAGCTGGGGAAGGTCTTAGGAACATCCAATGGCTATTCAGAGAATACAGGAAAAATAATGTGGTCAAACAGAGTCAGCGCTTTTAGGAGAAGACTATGAGGAGAAGGTATAACAGATGGTGCCAATGATGTTATGAGATATCCTGTGGTTCCCATTATCCTTAACAGTGATGGTTATTATAAAGTTGGAACATCTTGGAAGGAATTAGGGTCATGTTTCCAGGTAAGAAGATAGGAGTGAAGGAGACTCCACTAAATCTTGTATCCTATGAAGACATGGGACATAATGATGCCTATACTGCTCGAATTAACAGAATATATAGGCATCCTGCAGAGTTGGTTGAGAGATGAGATCTTCTATAGTCCAATTGAATGGGATTCCAGAAATGGGTCCTGGGGATGTTATTGGAATGCACTGATGGTTGTATGATGACGCAAAAGTCTATTAGGTATGCCACCCCTGACAAAGAGGTCTTTGTGGTCTTGAAGCACTGGGCTGCCTATACTGATATGGTATGTTTGAACCTGCACATTATGTTTTATAATATGTTTGCTATTTTTGCAAAACTGCTTTTTTACCAAAAGATTTTTGGATTCTAAAAAATAAAATATTTAATTGAATTAAATACAGCTGCCTGCCTGGGTACCTCTCTTATTCTATTGTGCTGTTCAAGGGATGTTGCTGGAAGAAGGTTTCCTCTGGTAAAAAGAAAAGGTATTCCATAAAGCATTGGAAGGGAGTTGTTATGATGGCTGAACTAGGGGTAGGAGTAGTTGATCAAGCAGGGATGCTGGATGTTGTTAGTTGTAGGAATGCCCAAAGGAGACACAGCAAATGTGCAAGAGCCCTGAGCCACCTGGGTGGTGAGGAGGAAAGCAGCAGTCCGGGATAGAGGGAAATGACCAAGCAGAAGTCCACTTACTGAAGGATGGAGCCAGATAAGAAGATGGCTGAGGTCAAGCAGTACAGACATCAGCAGGTGCAGGGAAGGTATGGGACAAAGGGAAGTGTCACAGCATACCAGTATAGACTGCAGGAAAGTGGAACCAGTCCTTGGCAGGAGATCCATGTCAAACCAATGAGGAGGCAGTTAGGCACAATGGGTCAAGGATCTGAGCTGCAGAGCTGGAGACCTGGGTTTAAATCCCACAGCTGCCTAGGTGCAGACTGTGTGATACTGAGCAAGTCACTTAACTTCCTTGTGCCCCCAGGTCACATCTGGAAATAAGCTTCATCTTAGTGTGCTACTCCTGGTTAAACAATGTTCCCTTCCAAGAAGTGAATCCAGGTACAAGGTGCAATGAATTTAAGGTGCAAGGATCCTACCTCTGAAGGAGATGCTGAACTGGAACAGTTGGCAGCAAGGTGCTGCAGCAATGGGGAATGGGTCCCCACCTCCAAAGAAGGTGGCGAACTGGAATTGCAGACAGGAAAAGAACTGGAATTGTTGCTAGAAGACCACTAGATGGGAGAAGGGGAGCATCAGGGGAAAACTTGTAGAAGGACTCAGGCACACATTCATGAAGAGGAGCAAATGGCACATATCCAGCAGGAAGCAAGGGGAATGCAGGCAGACATGTCCAATAGGAAGGCAATACGGAAACAGAACAAACTGGAGTAGTGATGAGGGAGGACAAGGCAGCATGGAGCTGAAGGTCTACAGAATGAATGAGGTGGAGTCAGAAGGCAAGCCACAGCAACAATGTACATGAGCACCAGAGGAATCAGAAGGCAAGCAGCAAGGAAGTCCAGGAGTCCAAAGGACAGGGTGGAGTTTGAGACTGAACAACTGACGAGGTCCATATCCAGAGTGTGAGGAGGCCAAGGATGAGGGCACATACACACAACTCCCATGTACATAAAGGATGCAGTTGGTTGAGTCAGGAGGTTGTGGGCAGATGGAGTACAGTGGTCCTGTTCTCGAAGGAAGCAGCAACTGAATATTAAGTATAGAATGTAGGTGGTTGAGACAGTAGATGGAAGACAGGCTTCCATCCCTTGTAGTCCGGGCAAACTAACCTTCACTCGATGCCACACCTGCAGGGTTAGGGATGGAGACTGTTGGAAGCTGGCAGAGAATATAACTGGTTGAGACTGAAGGTAGAGGAAACAGATTCTCATCCTTGGTAGACAGGAGAAGCCTACCTGCAGTATTATGTCTCAGTAGGCAGAGTTAGGGAGGAAGCTGTTGGACTTCTGGTTTGGGCTGAGGAAGGAAAGGGCATCTGACTACTGCGGAGTAAGAGGTAGGCAAACAAAGAGCAGAAAGAAGGGGGGTGGCTGTAAGTAAGAGGTCAGGGAACAGGAAGAAGACAAACATATTGGGGAACATGAAGCAGACAAAACACATTATTGACACATAATGGAGAATGCCAAACAATACAGAAAGATATGGGAAGGAGCACCAAAGTAAAAGTAGGACAGACTGAACCACTACAAGGAATCTGGAAGAGGGGCATGCAGGAGCATTAGGGTTCAAAGTACTAGGGGTATAACAAGGTAACATAGGAATGATAGGCTGAGCAGGGTATATGAATGTTGGGAATAATAAATGGTAAGGTACAGGTAGCACTGAAGACAGACAGAAACTGTTAGATAAGGCTGATTGCAGAGTGGAGTAAATACTGAGGAATTGCAGGCTCCAGACAAAGGTTAGATGTGGGGTGGGACTGGTGCAGTAGAAGGCACATGGAAATGGAGATGGAGTCCCAGCGTGAGTGAGAAGCCCAAAAGAAAACACAGAAGAGCAAGGGACAAGGGTAAGAACAAGGGACGGGGGGACTGAAGACAACGAGGAGGAAGGGGAGGCTTTTTTTTTGTTCATTTTTTGTTTGCTCAGGAATCAGGCATCAGTGCAGTATGTGACCTTGGGCCCTGCACTTAACAGTTATAAAACAAGTTTCAAGGGGTTGCAGGGAGGGACCAAGGGAAATGTAGCTTGAAGGGAACAGACTTAAGTGCCCACAGGTTCACAAAATAGCAAGAATGGATCATTCTGACTGTAGGAATAACTACTCCACAAGGAGCAGTACTCTGTCAGTACATGCAATTATGAAGGTGTGGCTTAATGAGTTATCTGGCTGTGAGAACATGGCCTCTAGATCCACTGGACAAACAGCAGATATGCCTTTGCTGCCCTTAGCCAGTCAAAATGTCATTGTAGTGCTGCTAATTAAATACAATTGCAGCATGTTTAATGTGTGCTAGTGATTCTGTTCCCAGGTCCCAGAAACTGTCGGTTCATTAATGCATGTAATAAATGGCACTGGAGAATGGGATAACTGCACCAGGTCTGTCTATGCTTCTCGACTAATGCCTCTGACAAAAAGAAAATAAGAATACCACACTATAGAAGTTACATGGAGTCTGACCCCGCACCCAGTCACAACAAAAATAGGTAGCAAGAGCTGGGGAACTCATTACCATATGGGAAAATCTGTGTCTTCAAGGCAACAATGAAACTCCATACAGAGTCAGTTTATTGGCCTGAAACTGACAGCATGCAATTCACTGGTCATGAGCTGCCCTGTAGCCAATATTGCAGGTTCTGAGGGACTACAGGAAATGGGACCAGGCAGATCATGGACAGGAACTAAAGTTGAGAATCATATCGAGTCACTTACCCCCCCCCCCCCATGCCAGTCACAAGCAATACAAGTGGGAAAAGGGTGAAACAGCAGGAAACATGATGCAGTTCAGCTAGGCCATCTTGTGGGATGATGCCAGAAATAACAGGAGCACTGTGCTGGATCGAGTGACGGGCAGTGAATCAAACAACACGTACAGGGTGCAAAAAGAAGTGGGTATTTCAAATACGTAGCAGGTAGGAAGGGAGAGACAATACAAACCATTTCCAAGGTGGTGCAATGAACTTCACGGCCACTGGAGGCAACACAGAGGGCGTCCACCCCTGCAGGGAATGGAGCAGCAGGATTGGGGGGGAGGCACAGGAGAAAATAGGCTGAATTGAATGACCTGGGTAACTGGATGGAGGATGTAAAGTGAGGGACAGACCAGGACAGAGAATGGAGGCAACAGCTGGGCCGAGAGGAGACAACAGAAAACGGTGGAGGGCAGCACAAAATAAGGTACAGAGAAGGGGGGGATGGCAAGTGGGAGGGGGAGACAGCAAGAACAGAGAAGAAAGCAACAAACAATCACAGTAAAATGTTGGAGAAAAGGGGGCTAGAAAAATGGGAAAGAAGGCTCGGAAGGGAAAAAAGGGGAGAAGCAAACAAGCAGGAGAGGTCGACAGGAACAAAAGGAGTCTCATCTACACGAGCCATGCAGGAGCCCAGCACTTGCGAAGGGGGGGTGGGATTTGCAACACGCTAAGAGGGGGACTGCCGTAGGAGGCTGGCCTTTATTAGGGATGTGGGAGGAGCTATTCCGCCACATTGAACCTCAGGCTTTAGCCCTCCCAAAGAATTTACATTTACATAGCAATTTTCATAATCATTGTATTCCAAAGAACTTTACAAGTAATAAGAGACTGGAATGTTGACCAGAACACCAGTAAAAATCCTTTGCACTTGCAAAATGGGCTTGGGTTCTTTTACTTCTACCTGTACACCCACCAAGACAATACTAGAGATGGACAGAAGGGAACTTAGTTTACCATCTCATCTGAAGGGGGATACACCCAAACAATATAGCATCCCCCTAGTGCTGCAGGGATGTGGCAGCATTCATGGTTTGAGCCCAAGTCCTGGAATGGGACTAGAATCCATGACTTTCTGGCCCAGAAGTGGATGTGCTACCAACTGAGCTGCACTGATACCAATGTAATAAAGCATATAGTCAGGTCCATGTGATAACAGAATATATGATTTATTTATTATACATCTGTGTTTTGTAAAGGAACTCTTTCCATGTCATCAACAGGATTCCCCTGTAAATGAAACATTTCATCCTATTGAGAGTATGCTGTATAAATAGTTTAGTAAATAATAAACTAATAAATAGATACTATGCCATTAACCAGTCATCCCAGACATGATGCTAGTCTGTATGTGAGTTCCTCCCAAGAAGTACTTCCACTTTCAAAACTCAGCTTTTCTTTTCTTTTATTTCTTTAACAGCATCATGTCACTAAGACATCTTGATACTCGGTGCTTTCTTGGCTGCAACATTTCTGTGAGATTATATTCGTTTGAATCACAGTGGAGTCTGGCTTTAAACATGCTTGGATTTCCCATAAAAGCCAACAAGCTGTTTTTTTTTTTAATATTCATATAAACTTAGCTGTTGCACGAGAATTGAGCAACAGAGCTCTGGTTGATTGTGGGGGATGGTCTCTGAGGCACTCCACTTACCTGACATCATGGGTTGTGTACACCTGATAGGTTGTCTGATGCACATGTGACTAGTTTTTAGGATGTCCCCTTCTGAGTGTCCCTGGTCACTTCTAGTCAGTTAAAATTGTGCATCTAATATAGGTTGTCGACTTTCCAGAGCTCCAAAACTTCAAAACCTAAAAGAATCACTACAAGGTAGGCGTATCAGCTTTATTATCTTATGTACACGCTACCACTAGTCTGTAGACAGCATAGCTTATTTGGCGTTCTCTATGTCGGGCTAGTACCAGCTTTAACTTACTTTATAGCAAGACAGGCATAGATTCAATGCTTTTATCTATGTTATTTTACAATACAGGACAGTTTTCAGCACAAACAAACAAATTATGTGCACATATATGTTTATTGATATTGCTCTGGGTTCCCTCCTAGCGGTCCCAGACTCTATTATGGTCACTGATATTATTATTTGAGTGCTCTGGGTTCCCTGCATAGCGTCCCAGACGCTACCATGTCACTGTGATTATCATCATGAACTTATATGCCACATTTGTGCTCTTGAATATTCTCGTGAACTTATATACCAAATTTGTGCTCTGCTACTCCTGCTTAGCAGTATCAGACACTCTCCTCTCTCTGAAACACCCTGGCTTCCTACACATAGTGCTCTACAAATCTATATTCAGTCCTCACAGTGCTCTGCTAGCCCCTGTTTCAGCGGCTCAAGACACTATAATATATATTTATGCACAAAATTTACCTGCAATACAAGCAGTAGCTTCACCAGACTACTTGCATGGTGCCCATAGTATTTCAACATGGCGATCCTTTAAATGTTTATTTATGACCCTCTCGCCTCACGCCATGCCTTGCAGTGGAAAACGCCTTCCTGTTTCTTCTCCAGCTGCCCTGCTTCACTATTGGCTCCTTACCTCGCGAGTCTCTAAAACGACGTCATGAGACTTCCTCGCAACTCTCGTGACGCCAGACGACGCCGCACTCTGCATTCACTAACGCCGTGAGACAGAAATGCTCGCCATCTCGCCGCGAGCGTCATATCGCATGTGAAAACGCCTTGCGAGACTTCAAGGAACTCACCGACGCTCTCCACAACCCTCCCTACAACAATCTCATTCCGCTTCACGCCGAAACCACAGCGAAGTTTAAGTTTTTGCACCTAGCAACAAAACACCATTCCATTCCAGATACAGGCTGCTTCACTTAATTAACAGCCCTCTACACCATGGAATCAGCTGGTGTCACACAATGAAGTAGTAGAGTCCTCACACTAGTGCAGAAACACTGTTAGTCCCTTCACTAGCCTGGTTCTAATTTAGGGTGTATAGTGGCATGCAGAAGAGCAAGCAGTTTCCCCAGATTTGTGAACCAGTATTGAAGGAAATGAAGCATTAAATGCCCAAAGTCAAAAGATTTTGAAGGTTTTTTAATAAAACAATCCTTTGGTGCTAGCACATAAACAGCATGAGTACGCAGTAACTACTGAGGGTGAACTGAAGGAGTGATGAAACAACAAAAACAGAGAGATAAAATGCCAGCAAACCATCTGAAAACTGTCCTCAGTGCAGTCATTTGTGGGTTATATATACACTAAAATGATTACTGGGTATTGCTTAGAAGTGGAGATATTTTTGCTGTAAAATAATTTCTTCCAAATCAGATTTGTAGTGTTTTAACTGAAATATTTTGATGGTGAAATTCATTACGATCAGAGAGGCAGAAATAGATTCAGAACTATCAAAGAAAAACATTAAAAATGATGGAGGCATAAGGAAATTAATTTGGATAGAGATGAATGAAGCTTAAAAAGCAGATTTTTTTCCCCTGTGCCTTTTTTATCACACATGTAAAAGTAATGACAAGGTCGCTACAGTAACTAATGAAAAACAGGCAGGTTTTTCAGGAAGCAATTTGGTTTGTTTCACTTGTTTGCACTTGTTGAATTATGAGTCAGTGCTGGGGCACAGATGTTTTAGCAATTAACACTGTTTATATTTGTCCAGGCATAATATGATTTTAAAGAAAAAGGGAAAACTAAATGAAAAGGTGGATAAAGCATGCTGCACTGATAAGTTAGGACACTAAAGAACTGATGTAGACATGCAGCAAAGGTTTGCTTTGATCATGAAGTTCTGGTGAAGTCATTGACTTCGACTTCTCAAAGCACTTCACAAAGTTGGCCATTTTGTGGCAACTTCGACTTTGAAAAACTTCACTGTCACTTCTCATGTAACTTCACCTTAGACATTGCTTAATGGTGAAAGCAGGCAAAGTTTTCACAGAATTAGCTGTAGGCCACGTGCAACAGTTCCTGAAGGTCACACAATGCAGCTCTGGCTACACAGTGTACTTCACTTTTACTTCACAGCCTATATGAGTGGAAGAGTACAGGTCTGTTGCTTTTTAAGCATTGGAAAGAGATATAAAAATAATTATTTTCAGTTTTTTTTTTGTGTTTTCTCTTTGCTTAGTAGTTTGTTAGGAAGGTTCTCTGTGATTTAGGTCTTATTTTCTTAATATTTCTGTATTTTTTCTATAGCCTTCTATCTGTATTTTCCTTTTACTTCTGTGTTCAGACGCTCTGGTTCTATAAATTCTTGTTTAGTTATTATTTGTTTGTTTTTTTACTTGTCTGCCTTTTCCAAATTTGCTTTCTTTGTGTTATTTTTACTTTTCATACCTTTTTAAGTAAAAATGAGTGGAGACAAACAAGACAGTAGGAGGAGTGAAAGTCAGAGTGAGGAGAGAGGGACAGTCATGCAGTCGACGGATGAGACACACCATTCCATTTGTCTGAAGAAGATGCCTTTAGGGACAGCACCAGCAGCACTAGTTGTTGGAGGAAGGGCCAGCAAGATGCCTGTAGCAGCAACGGCTTCTTTGTCTGGAGGGACAACCCACCTGCAGTGCAGCAGCAGCAGCCAAGTATCAGCTGTTCTGCCTCTGGAAGAACCTGCAAGTGATAAATCTTCTGTGCCCCTTCCCCTGTGTTATTGTCAACGCCACTGGCTGATCCCCGTGAGGAGAAGCTTCCAAGACCATCCACTTCAGGATCCTCCCCTGAAAGCAGCACAAGTCCCTAGTTTGGAATTTTTAGATTTGGGCCCTGCATGTTGTGATGTGCAAACTGTGCCAGAGAGTTGTTCGGCATGGTAAGTACAGTTATTACACTAGAAGATCGGAGAGGGGTTGGGGGGGTGCCTTAGACCACGAGGGAATATAAAACTGTTCATATTACTTAGTAGTATAAGGCCGATCAGGGCTTGGGGGGGTGCAACTAAACTACTGGGAAGTATATTATTGTACATCTTACTTACTGGTATAAGGGCGATTGGAGGTTGGAGGGGTATTAGACTACTGGGATTTACAAGGGTGATTGGGGCTGGGGAGGGGGACCACAAATATATTGTCATTGGGGTAGTTAACTCACCCAGAGGACAAGCTCTGAGTACTTAGATTAGGCCCTTAGACCAGCCCTGGCTGGTCTATGGGTACTTAGAACTTAACCTCTGGGTGAGTTTTGTGAATCCCAGTCAAAGTGCTTTGGCAACCTACGTTTGCCACATGCTCCTAGCACCTTGCTGCAGCCCATTTTGTAGTGCACGGGCAGCATAAGCCCAGTTTGGGTCAGGCAGCCAGTGGAGGATGCAGGCCGCCTTTGTGAATCACTCCCAAGGCATCTTTTGGCACAAGGGGCACACTGCACCATTCTTTGTGGTGCAAGCCTCTTGTGTCATGCCAGGCATGAAATCCCTCCCACTTCCTCCCTCTGCTAATGTCCTCCCTCCCTCCTTACTGTTCTCCCCAGCCCCCACCTTGTGTGTGCCAAGGGGGTGCCCATCTCCTGCGACTCATGTGACCCCAGCACACTGTATGGCCAATGGGAGTGCCCAATCCCGCTGCCTGCCACCCCCAAAACAACCAGTTGGCATGTTAGGAGCCCACCCCAGCATGCTCCATGCCCCCCACATACTGTATGGCCAGCGGGGTACCCAACCCCTGCTGGCTTCACCCAATGAACACATAGGTGGCATGCTGGGAGCCCACCCCAGCATACCAAAAGTGTCCTTTTTTTATTTTTGTAATTGCTGTCCTTGCCTCTGAGCACCCACCCCCACACCCTCTCACATAGGTGGCACGATGGGAGCCCACCCCAGCATACCAAAAGCATCCTTTTTTTACTGTCAAACAAGAAAACGGTCCCTCGTTGAGTCCTTGGCCCACCAACCCGCATCCACCCTCTGGGCACCCACCTCCCCACACCCCCCCACCACATACTTCCTCCAGAGCCCGCAGCGACAATCTTCGGTGGACCAGGAACGCCTGCACTCTTCAAAGCGCACCATGAACTGAAGAAATACCGTAAGCTGTATAATGGCATAAATAAGGTTTTTCAACTTAGGTGGATATCTCAGCCATTTTTTTGACTTTTGGCATCAGATTTTCAACATGCGATTGTTGACACCCCTTATGAATTCAGTCAGTGTCATGGCATTATTCAGTCCTGAAAGGTGATTTCACGGTCACTGCACAGGATCACCTTTCGGGACCAGTTATCAAAATGACAGTGTCAGTGTTCATGAGGTGGGCTTTCAAAAAGCCTATGTTGCAAATTTGGTGAAAAAATTCTAAAAAATGACTGTTTACAAGTGTGCGTTGCACAGTTTCCATGCACACTCGTAAGTTCGCAAATTTGTAAGATTTTCACTCCAGATTTTCAACATAGACATATTTCCACACCTCCTTATCAACAGGGCAGCTGTCATTTTTCACAACCTGGCAAAAATATATTTTCGTGCTTCCGGCACAAAATAGCGTGGTCTCTGCTGGAAATCAGTGTTTGTTAGAGATTAAGACAATCACAGTGACATTGTTCATGAGCAGAGGTCCTAAAATGCCTATGTTGAAAATCTGGTGGCAGAAGACCATAAAGTGGCTGTGTTATGAGCGTGTGTTGAGCAGTTTCTACACACACTCGTAAGTTTGTGAATTTTTAATATTTCCAGTCCAGAATTTCAACATTGCTATTTTCCCACATCTCCTTATGACCAGTGCAGCTGTCTTTTTTCATATCTTGGCAGAAATGTGTTTTTGGACTTCTGGCTTACAATAGTGCAGTCTCTGTGGGAAATCATGTTTGGTACAGAGTAAGAAAATTACAGTGACACTGTTTATGAGCAGACATTCTAAAATGCCTATGTTGAAAATTCAGTGCAAAAATTCAAAAAAATGAGTGTTTTACGAGCGTGTGTTGCGCAGTTTCCATGCGCTTTTCACTTTGCAATTTGTCATATTTTCACTCCAGATTTTCAAAATTTGCATTTTTCCACACCTCCTTATGAACAGTATAACTGTCATTTTTCACATCCTGGCTGAAATTAGTTTTCAGACTTCCAGCACAGAATAGTGAGGTTGCTGTGGGAAATCAGTGTTCGGTACACAGTAAGAAAATCATAGTGACAAGTGTTCATGACCCGAGGTGACAAAATGCCTATGTTGAAAATTTGGTGAAATAATTCCACTGAATGACTGCGTTACAAGTGCGGGTTGCACAGTTTCCACACAGGCTCATACCCTTAAGCACGCCCAGGGCATTAGGTTTCCTAAGACAGACACTTAAGAAGTACGAGGGTGAAATGTTAATCAGATGCAAGAGGCAGAGATGTACTCCATTAGGATATAGATGTTAAAGGGACATGGATACAACTGGGGTAGGGGCCTGCATAAATGCCAAACACCAATGCAAATACCTGCAAGTGAACATTCTGCATTGACAAATATTTGTTTTCTCTTGTCCCAGAAATTACTTGCTTCATGCTGCATCACTGCACTGTGTCACTCTCCCACCATAGCAATAGCATCTCTAACTTGTAATTCACTTTAGTACCCAGAAATGCAGTATATTAAAATCACATTTCTCATGTTTTCTCATGTCCCAGAAATTATTGCTACATGCTTCTGCTCTGACATGTCCATCAGTCTTCCACCATAGCAACAGCACCTCAAACTTGATGCCTGAAATGCACTACATGAAAATCTCATTTCCCATTTTTTCTCATGTTCCAGAAATTATATATATTTTGCTATATGTTGCTGCACTGTCAGTCTCCCACAACAGCATTTTTCTCAAGTCACAGAAATAATATATGATGTTGCAGTATGGCACTGACAACAGTGTTGTGACATGCATGCTTTGCTAGACAGTTCAACAGAGTAAATGGGACATACACTTGGGCACTAGCAGACAGCACACTCTCCTTACAGTAAGGCACCACCATGAGTTGGATGAATACAAGAAGTCAGCTGAGAGGGCTGAAGTGGTGTCACTGCTAGTGGTCCTTCTGTGTCATTAGGGTCGGTCCGGCAAGCGGCAGCGAGGTACACAGTTGCAAGAAAGGGGCACAGGTGATTAAAGTGGGACCTGCAGCCATGGAAGGAACCTGAGACCCCAGCTGCAGATCCTCCTCCATCTCAATTAAGAGATGAAACAGCACAACTACATGTTGAGATGGGATCTGAGATGCTGAGGTGCATCCAGGGATACCACACACCAGATGTGGCTTTCAAACCAGCAGACTCTCCTTGAGGGAAAAGAGGAACTCCAGGGTGGGGTTGCACCATCTGTCACATCTAGGCAATAGCAAGGATGCACACTATACAAAATTCTCATTTGCCATATTTTCTCAAGTCCCAGAAATTATACATGCTGTATGCTGCTGCATTATGTTAGTCTCCAACCACTGCACCTGTCCTGCAGCACTTTAGTGGGCAAAATTCATGACAGGATGAGAAGGGACCTGCGAAGACACAGGTGAAATTATTTAGACTCTTGTCCACTCACTGAAGATGAGGCAGCAGGAGAGGATACCTGTGAACACAAGAGTGAAATTCTATAGAGCCAAGCCCACTCATGCTCTTTTGTACCTTTAAAAGGAAAATGACAGTAGAAAAGTGAAACAAAAAGAAATGGAAAGATACTGGCACATTAGTGATGGCCATGATGTATAATGGCACAGCATTGCACCACAGATGGAGGAAGAGTAGGCAAGTTGGTGGCTGGAGGATGCAGCAGGATATTAGAAGCAGGGTCACACAGTAGTCAATGCATCTGGCATTTCATCTGGGTTAAGAGTCTGGGTGTTTCTGGAGGCATGGGTGAGATGGAGGAGGAGGCCAATATTGTTTCCAGGTGAGGAGAAAAGGAGGAGGACAGAGAGTGGATTGTCATTAGTGAGGGCAGGCACGACAGGAGGTTTGCATTAGGCTAGTGTCTGGTATTTCCACTAGGTTAAAAGCCCAGGTGTTTCTGGAGGCATGCATGAGATGAAAGAGGACCAGGCCCATGTGAGGAGGACTGGAGGAGGAGGAGGAGTGGAGGCCAGAGTGCAGAGTGACATTCGCCTCTTTCTTTCGGTGTCCTCCAAATTAATTAATCTACTGCTCCTCATCCCAACGAATACCCCTCTGCATCCTCAATATCTGAATTTTCACCACATGGGAATTCTGTATCTATTAAGTCCACAGCTAGCTCTGTGGGGGATGATTGTCCTTCCCTTGCTTCACTGTGGTGTGTCAGTGGTGTCCACAGTGATGTACTTCTGTTTGGAAGTATAAATGCACAATTCATTTCAATGAATGCCAACATACTGTAGCTATATTTTGTGGGGATAGGTTTATATGTCAGTCTGTGATGACTGACCCTGCAGTGCTGAAAACACATTCCAAACTAATGCTAGATGATAGGTAGCTTAAATATTTAAAAGCCACATCTGCCAGTGCAGGCCACTCTTTAACTTTGTTGTTACAATACAGCAGGGGTTCATCATCAGCTCCAAGGTGTTTGGGGTCTGCCAAATATACCTCAACCCATCTGGCTGCTGTCTTTAGTCTGACATCCTCCAGTGGTTCCTTCCCCTTCTTCTCCTAACAGTCAGCAATACCAACCTGTGCAAGAACTGTCCATAGAGGATTTTGGAGGTGGTTTTCTTGTTGTCTTACCGGTAGATGTCAAAGCTGCATTTCCGCAACTCTCACTTGCCTTGCTGACTGTTGGTGAGAATGAGACACTGCGTTTCATCTCAATGTCCTGTTTTTTTTAGCATTTGCAATCCACATACGCAACTAATCAGCAGTCTTTGAAAATGCTCAACTTTCTGACACCCCCATCAAGTATGGGTGAAAGCCTCTGTTTGTACCACAGATCCAGCACTGTGACAGTACTGAAATCCCCAGTTGTCAGGATAACATTCAGGTGTCTGCTACAATCCCATTACATTAAACATGTGTTCAGACAATGCACAGCTTACAGAGTCACCTGTTGCCTCAGACTGCTGCTGCACATTACTGATGGTCTACCCCAGCACCCAGAGCACTGGAATGGCCTGGCTAATAGAGGAAGAGTCACTCACTACCTGTGTGGCACGATCAAAAGGTGTCAGGATCAAAATCAACCCATCTATCAACCCCCACAGTTCTGTGGTCAGTGACATAGAAGCACCAGAACTGTCACAGCTTGTGAGAAGCAATATACAGTATATGCTGATAAGGCCTTATACTGTTCATATATCTACCCTAGCATATATAGGGTCAAATTCCACCTCTTGACAACCCTCTGCTTTAATCAGTGCTGAGGCAAGCTGTTTCCTTTTTTATTGCAATGAACATAATTGGTCCCCGGCCTTTCTGGACTTTTCAAAATGACCCCACGTTTAATGGCACAGGGTTAGCACTTCTTTAATGTCACTGACAAGAACTCTTGCTTAGACAGTGTGCAGTGAAGGGCATCCTAACAAAACCTCTATCACTAATAGCCTTGGGAATGTCTGCACCATTGTTGCTAGCTATGCAATCTGCCTTTAAGGATAATTGGTTCAACCAAGTGTCAATCTCCTCCAATATGGATGCCGAAATGTTGTCTCCAGTGTGCGAATCAAGCATGCTTTTCACAGCCAGTGTTGCATGCTTGTGAACTTCAGGTATGTAGCTTCCATTACAATTTGGTCATTTGCATTTGCTGCCAAGGTAATGAACGACCCCCTTCAGTTTTATGCAGTGTGCTGCTACACACATAAACAAACTAGCACTTTTGGCCCACTGATCCACAAATCTGTGGTAAGATTGATGTATGGACTGGAGGAATGCTGCAGGGCATGTGAAACTTCTTTTTCAACAGCTTCTCTTAGTTCAGGAATTGCCTGCTGTGAAAAGTAGGCCATGGATGGCACCTTCCACTTGGGGCAGGCTTTGGACATAAACTGAAGAAAAACAGCATTGGACTCAAAAGAAAGTAGGAGATGAATAGTAATCATATCTGCAGCGGCAGCGTTCACTACCCTGGCCACTGAATGAATAGGGGGAATGTACATTGTTTAGATAGAATGCTAGTAACAGTTGGTTAGATTTTTTTTGGGTGGGTGCTTTTTAGTAACAGTTTTGTGTGGGTACCATGTTGCTCAAAGGATGTCACAGACGGAGATGATGTCAAGAACCATGTGACTTGGCTGAAGTGTTTTGTCAAGGTGATGCTACTGCTGCAGATTCTGCAGCTGTTGCTCATCAGTGATTTCATACTTTCAGAGGTACTACTGACCTCCTCCTCTTCTTCACCTGTGTTTTCCTCCACAATATCCTCCACCTCATCTGTACAGTACCCCCCAAATCACCTGCAGATAGTTTTCACTTATGTGCTTGCCACCTTGCCATATGTTTGACATTAAAGATGAGTATATTGTACACCTGTACCGACACTAGACCCTTTCTTGCCATGACTCCAACCATTGCAATGGGAAAAGGAGGTTGATTAGTCTAATTTTTGCCTCCTAAGAATCAACAGTAAAATGCTGTTAATTTGGTTCAAAAGCTACAGTAGATTTACATTCGAGAATCATTCTTCATCATGTAGCAGCTAACACTCAGAGGGTAAGAAGGAAATTTTTCTTATCTTAAAATACCACAAACCTATGAGAAAAAGGTGGCTGTGCTTTCTGCCCAAGTGATGCAGATGAAAAACTGAGGAACACAGGGAATGCAGGAAGAGAAGGTGGCATCATGTTATGAAAAACTCCAAAGTGATACATGCATCCTTAGCCTATCAGATGGATATAACCCAGGTCATAAAGATTCAGGAATGCTGTAAAGGAATGCAATATATAACAAAAGACCTGACTTATCTGCAGCATTTCATAATGTAGTAGAACATTTTACATCAAGCTGGGATAACAAATAACAGTACCATGTGATAACAGCACCGCCAAAAAGAGCACTGTACTAAACGGTGACTACATATTACCGGTGGCAATAAGAACAACGGACACCACAGCACCCTACAAAATAAGCGATCTTACATTACTTTCTACTAAAGCAACAAAGAAACACAATTGTAAATGGGGGCTACGGCCCCCCACCCCCCCCCATAGCTAATATAATCAACTCGGGGGGGGCATGACACTGGGGGAAAGAGGAAATTACAGGAAGTGGGCTACATCATGGGGGGATGCCTGTGCACAAGGGGAGAATATTGGGTGTCGGACAATCTCAGGGGAACAGAACATCTCAAAAAATAAAATAAATAAACCACAAACACCAAAAAACACAAAAAACAGAAACACCACTCCCGTCCTGAACCCTGGTCCACCAGCATCATAGACCATCACCTAACCCACCATACTAGATAGCCAGCTGAAAACAGCCCTACCAAACACTCCTATCCTTCACTTAATAACGCTGCCTAGCTATTCAATCCATAGCTGTCCTTTACTTTCGCTGTAATTCCCCTCGCTATTCGATCATATTCGCTGTCTCCATAGTCACTTAAATTGAGTCGCTGATATTGAGTTGCTCAATTTGAGTACCTTATATTATGGATCACCACAAAGGACAAGACAAAGATGTAAATCACAGGCAAGGTTACACAAGGCCTGAGAACTGTGTCAAAGTACAAAGTATCCGAGCTTTGCAAACTGGACATCTTCAAGTCAAACTTCAAAATCTGGAGTTCACTCTCTTCTAGCTGGGAAAATCGGACATTGGGCAATTTGTTCTCATGTTAAAATCAGTACACAATAGAAAGGTAGAGGCCATTAGACTACTAGGGAAACATCTGGCATTACTGTATTTCAGGGATCAGGTGGTATTAGCCACTAGACTATTAGAGGTACTGTATGTTTGGCATTATCACATGGATTTGGGAGGTGCAATAGAGTATGAAGGATAATTCAGACATTATCTTGGGGTTCAGTGGAGAGGAGGAGAGACACGTCAGTGTTAGGCACTGCTGCAGCAAGGGGAAAGGGAATCACACATCACTGTGCACATTGTTAAGTATAGGTTATGAAAGCAGTAAAAAGCAGTACCATGGCAGCCCTTTACTATTTCAAAATCAGTAGAGTATGCCACTGTGTTCTGTATGCCAGAGGCTTTCCACAGTTGCATAGGCCCGGAGGAGTATTTAGCATAATCACATTATCCATGGAGTGCCACACACTGTGGCCTTTGAATATGGACCCTTCATGTTCAGACATGCAGGCCCCAGTAAGTACAATGCTATTCACGTTAGTGCCATGCTAACCTGAATACTGAGGCCAGTTTCATTCTAGAAGCTCCCGCAGTATAACCTACCAATGCATAATTAACAGTGTTATTACAAACCATTAGCACCTGCTCATGTATTCTGAGTTCAAAAATCCTTTAGGTTTTCCTAATGTAATAGCAACCACAGGCACAATTGTACAAATAAATTATAAGTGTGTTATCTTGTCACAGCTAATTAAATCTTTGGTAGACAAGATGTCATTTGTTTTGGCATTTTTCAATGTTTATGTGTTTCTGCCACTACACAATAACTGCATCTTGCATATCTGTGACAAGATCAAAGAAAGAGGCTGCTTCTATGGGTGAAAAGAGAAATAAAGTGATAAAAACAAATGAAAATCAAAGAAAGAAGCCAACAATACTAGTCAAAACAAGTATGTGAAAGGTAGGAGTAGTAAATGTCATGTTGTTCTATCTTCTGCTGAGCTAGATAATTTAGAGAGGAAACAAGTGAAGGTAATACAAAAAACGTTCTTGGTCTATGAAAGTTCTTTCAGACTGGCTTAATTCAGTACATTTGGAAATTGATCTAAAAATGGGTGTAAAGCAGTGCTGCATTGCTAGGATTGTTTCACAGCCATCTGGTGACTTACCAAAGACTGCAGGAACAAACCAAGAATATCTACCCTGGCATGGTCCCATCATGCAGTGCAACTCATATCTTGTAATGCAAACAGATGAAAATTGAAGAACCTAGTGTAGAAAATTAACTGCAAGTTCTTGAAAAGTTTTAACTTGTAATGAAAGCTATTTTTGCAAAAGTTAAATAGCAGCCACAATATTTCCCATAGGTGTGTTCCAATTGTTTTGTACTGTGTGTACACCTTGTTGAACAGCTCAGCATAAAGCATTCCAAAACTAAATCAGTCTGTCTATCTCTTCTCATTTATTCAGAGAATTGTAGTCATACAATCATTGCCATGTTACAAGAGGATTAAGCCATGAGAAAGGATGGGTCTACTGTGGAATTAATCCATGGTTAGGTCATTGGAGGCACTCGGCCAACCGTTCAGCCATGGAGTAATTCCACAGTAGATCCATCCTTTCGCATGGCTTAATCCTTACTTGACCAGCAGATCCTGGGTAGGGCAACATATAAAGTCAATTCAGAAGAAACATTTTAAGGTATGGCAGGGCAACACAGGATACAAGTTAGTGCAGCAGATACAGTAGGATTAAAATACAATGATGTAGCACTACTGTAGTTCAGAATCTGGAACAACAGGCAGGAAATTATACATATGGAACATAAGGAAAGCTAATAGCATACAGAGAATAAATATAACATTGTGGTGTTTAGTTGGTGAACTGTACCATATAGGCAGCAGTCTCTCATAGTGAGGCAGTGAACATGATAAACATAGTTTAGCCATGAGTACAGGCTTCAGTACAGAGATCAACAAGAGCTTTGAAAACTATATGACTGAACAGGATCCCTAACTTGAGCAAGGCTTGCAGATTGTGCCATGCAGGGGGGATAGTGTGGCTAAGCACAGATTTTTCAAACATATAGTGTTTAGGAATATCCAGGAAAATAAGATTACTTCTACTCAAGGCACAGAGGCTGGGAGATCTATAGAATAAATCGGTGATGAAGGATGGGAGATCATTTAGCAGCACTTTATATGACCACATACACAGATTTTTTTGTACCTGCCTTGTTGTCAGGGAGGTCCAACCAATTGATGCATACAGTGAGAAGTGGGGAGTCCTAGCAGCTAAGTTAGTTATGAATTTGAGTGTCTTATGATATACAGTACTGCACTCAGTTTGGATAAACAAGTGGAAGAGCAGTGGCTTCAGATCAGATCCACATGGTCTATGATCAAGAGAAATGTATTTATTTATTTGGTTTGTGTTTACCGGGTATGTACACTAGACAAGAGTATTGCCTATATTCAGGCATGACCCGGGAGAGTACAATCAGGAGAGAACAAGGTACCAAGAAGGTACAAACATTAGTGACAAATTGTTCATGGTGCAGCATGAAGTGGGAACATAACAAATTCGCAGATTGCTGACAAAAGCAAGACATATTTCTGTGGAAACTGAGAGTAAACAAATACCCTTGCATTAGCTGCTTGCACTGGATGAAACAACAATAATAATTAAGGGCATACAACAAATGCTAAAGAACAAATAACAGTTTTAACTGCCGATTTTGTGGAGGGAGTGGGAACATGCAGATTTTATACAGTGGAGGGAAACAGTAAGTTCCATGTAGCTAAGGAATGCTACTGGGAGTCAGTCTCAAGTTACACCACAGAAGCAGCCATCAGAGTCAGTCAGGTGGGTATGGAAACCCAGTTTAAAGGCTAGGTGGGATTTAAAGAGTTTAATGTGAGGGGGGAAGGAGTTCCAGATGATGGGAGCCGATATAGCGAAAGAAAGTTCCCCCTTTTTTGTGAGGTATCTGGGAATTTAAAATAGGGTTTGTACAGATGACCTAAAGAGATATGCTTGGGAGGGATGAGACAGCAGCCTTGAGAGATATTCAGGTGTCCCCATTCTGAGGATATTGTCAATCAAGCATCCAGTAGAGTAGAGTCTGTGCGAAGTTGGAGAGAGCCAGTTTAGTTTGGAGTAGAGTTCACAGTGATGAGTCAGTCTGAGTGCAGAGAGGGCAAATTGGCATATGCTGTTGTAACATGTGCTCCATTTATAGAGGGATCCTTTGTTAGCATTAAGGTATACCTGTGAGCAGTATGTAAGGAAGGGAGGGAAGGAGGAAACCTTGTGCAATAGCAAGCAGGACAGCATCATTCAGTGAGGACCTAATTCTATAGGCAATACCCAGCGTGGAGCTAACCGCCTTGCAAGTAGCCATGAGGTGGAGGTTAAAATCCAGAGATGGGTCAAGTGTGACTCCTAGGTACCTAAAGAAGTTAACAGATACCAGCGGGGAGCCATCAAGAAAGTCTGAAAGTACTGCAAGATCCAGAGCACTGGATTTGATTCTAGAGGGGGAGCCAAAAAGCATAGCCACAATTTTCTTAGCATTAAGTATGAGTTTGTTTTGTAGAAGCCAGACTTGTAAGCGGTCAAAGTCAGCTTGAAGATTTGCCTTTACTGATGAGGGGTCTTTACCACTAGCGAGAAGCACCATGTCATCGGCATAAAGGATCAGCAAGAAGACACAGGGAACTTAGGGCAGGTTGTTAATAAAGAGAGAGAGAAAAGGAGAGCGCCAAGTATAGATCCCTGGGGAACTCCAACAGAGGTTAAGGAAGGGTCAGAGACAGCAGTTGCAATTTGAACAAATTACCTCCTCCCAGTGAGGTAGCTATCAAACTAGGAGTTGGCAGATGGGAAAAAACCAGCACAGTTTGGAGAGTAGAAGGGGGTGATGCACAAGATCAAAAGCCCTAGTGAGTTCAAATAAAAATGGCCCCCATGAGCAGGTCCTTATCCATTGCTGTGAGGACTTCGTTTGATACCTGAAGTAGTGCAGTTGTGATTCTGTGCCCCATTCGGAATCCATGTTGAGCAGGGGATAGAAGGTTGTGAAGGTGCAGATATTCTGAGACCTGGGTGGCAACAGCCTTCTCAAGTAGTTTATTTAAGGTAGAGAGAATGGTGATTGGTCTGTAGTTAGCCATGTTTTTGGTGTCCCCTTTTTTGTGTACAGGGACAACTCGAGACATTTTCCATAGTGTAGGCACTGTCTGGGTTAGTACAGATAGGTTGAAAATTCTTGCAATAGGGGCAGCAAGAGCTGGAGCTGCCATTTTGATGAAATAGGGCAGTAATCCATCTGGACTGGCAGATCCATGAGGGGAGATAGATTTAAGAAGAAGAAGCATCTCGGTAGTGGAGAGTGATCTGAGCAGAAAAGAGGGTCCTGAAGGATGGTGGATATCAGGAAGGGGTGTAAGGGACTGGTTAAATTTTGCAAGGTATTCAAAGAAATCAGAGAATTGCACATTCAGGGCATTTGCAATCGTAGGTAGATTGTTACAGTTGTAGTCATTTAGCATCATTTCAGTTATGGCTGTCTTGGGCCTTTGGCCTATGAAATTTTTGATGTGGTTCCAAAAACACCTGGAGTCACCCACTGAAAGTTGGAGAAGCTTAAGGCAATAGTTCCTTTTTGCCCTCTGAATATCTTTTTTGCAGGCATTCCTTATTTTTCTATAAATAGCCCAGTCATCTGTCCATTGAGATTTCTTGGCCAGGACCCAGGCCTTATCCCTTCTTCTCATAGTCTGAAGGAGGTCTTTATGTAGCCATCTGTTTGCAGAGCCCCTAAGATGTCTTTTTTTCAATGGGACATGCATATCCTGTAGGAATAGTAGCTGAGAGTTTAGGTAGTCAAGTGCTGTATTTACATCATCAGTGATATAGATGGGCGACCAGTCGATGTTATTAATATCATTAAGGAGTGCGCTTGAATTCAGTTTGGCAAAATCTCAAAACTGAATGGGTGTGGGATGGGGGCAGTGACCATTCCAAATGCAGAAGGTAGGTAGGTGATCACTGATAGAATCACAAAAGGTGACTGCAGCAATAATGTTATTTGCTCTATTTGTGGCTATCCAGTCCAGGAGAAATTGAAGCTTGCTGTTTGCCGAGAGTGGAGTGGGGCTAGTAATCAGTTGCGATAGGTGAAGTCAGTGAGACCGTCCGTGTACAAACCAGAGTGGGTACCTGATAGGTCAAGGTTGAAGTTACCCATTAATATTACTTCAGATTTACCCTTTAGAGTAGAGAGATAGCTCAAGAGCCCATTTAGGCCAGGGAGTGCTCCCTTTGGAGGATCATAAGCACATATCAGGTTTAGCCTTTTTTCCCCGCCGAAGAGCAGAACAGTATGCAGAGTTTCACAGATACTTGATAACACTGAGTGTTGGACAGAGATACTGAGATGTTCTTTATAATAGAGAGCAACCCCTCCACCCCTCTGTTTAGAGGGCCGATCAAATCTCATAAGGTAGTAGCCATTTATTTTGTATACTGTGTCAGGTATGTCTGGCCTAAGCCATGTTTCAGTTAATCCTAGAATATCCGGGTGATAGTGGGCTACCCAGGCTTCCAGTTCAGGGAAATTTGCAGGTATACTTCTAATATTCATATGAGCAATTTTGATACCATTTGCAGAGAACCAGGTAGAGTCATTTGTTGATCTAGCATTGTTGGGGGGGGGCAGGGTTTGTTTCAATATCCCCAGATAGGGATAAACACAGGAGAGTCACCTAAGTTTCTCTGGTGAGGCGATTGATGAGTTTGGTGCATTTGGGCATGACAGCGGAGTGACGGAGAAGAAAATGACCAAGTTTGGCAGGATGTGTTAGATATAGGGCCAGGTGAAGGAATGGATGTGATTTCCCATAGGGAAGCAGATTCGAGTAGACAAAAGAGTTTTCTTCATGTGAATGGAGCCCAGAGTCATCAGCAGTTATATTAAGCAAGAGGTGGGAGAGGGAAATAAGGGAGAGTACTAGTCCTGCAATAATCAAAAGTGCCCTAGGCCTCATAAGAGAAAACATCTTATAATGGGAGAGAGAGAAAGAGCACTTCAAACAATCAACCCAGCAGGAGTGGGAAGTGGAAGCTAGTAAAAATATTAGGGGTCCCAAACTAGGAAGAACAAGAGGTGGAGGGGGAACCCCTAGATCAAAGAGCTAGAGAGCAAAGCAGAAATGGTGCCTTTTTGATAGTGCCTATCATTCAGGTTGGGGCAGTTGAAAGGTACCTAAAGTATCCAGTGACAGAAAATAAAAAAAACAAAAAAAATGAAGACACTAACTGGACAAGTAGGAAGGTATGTCTTTAAAAATAATTAAGGGAGAGAGTGGAAGAAACGCAGAGTCCTGTTCGAGTTAAGCCGAGGAATAAGAAGGGAAACAAGGAACACCCTTTTGAATTTAGTTATGGCATGAGTTTTGTGAAGTTCTGAATTCAGAGGTCTATAGGTTAGAGTGGTGAGAGGAGTGGAAGGTTTGCCTAGCCCAATGAATATCAGGCAGAGAGCAGCAAAAGGCGGAGACAGATGGTGCACTGGCAGAGAGCCACAATGGGCAGCATCAGATGGTGCATTTAATACTGTGAGGGCGTGGGGGATGGGGCCAAAAAAATAAAGCAAGCAGCAGGTCCGAGTGAGCTGCAGCGTCTGCTTCAATAAATTATACCTAGTAGACAGGATTTTCTTTAAAAACTAACAGGCTGCAATGAGAGTTGTCTTTAGTGAAATTAACCAGCCAGGATTTAGTTACAAAATCGCAGGCTGCAGTGACTGTAATATTAGCTACAAAAAATACACAGTCTCTCAGTAGAGCTCTCGGGATGAGCAGGAAAAAGGTGCCAAGATTTAAACTGATGCAGTTCTCTCTCTCTCTCTCTCTCTCGTACCTTCCGATGGCCAGTTGGAGCGCTTCGGACCTGGTGTGCAGCAAGGGAAACCTGGGGAGGGCTTCTTTCAGCTTAGCCCTCCTGACCCTGAGGAAAGAGGGAGAAAACAAGGCTTAAGTAGGTTTAGAGAAAAGAGATGGGCCAGTAAAAGATTAGGAAATCTAGGTAATTCACAAGGGTGGCAGTGGAGGACAGAGTTACAGGGAGTGGAAGGAGACAGAAAATTTATAGAGATCAGTTGAAAGCACAAGGGAATCAGGCTAGGAAAGGAGCAGAGTATAATTTATACTTTAACTGTAGTACTGCACTAAGGAGTAAATCCTCACTGATGGAAAAAGCAAAAAATAAAAACAAGCAAGCAGCAGATCCGAGTGAGCTGCAGCGTCTGGTTCAATAAATTACACTTAGCTGACAGGATTTTCTTTAAAAACTAACAGGCTGCAACGAGAGTTGTCTTTAGAGAAATTAACCAGCCAGGATTTAGTTACAAATTCTCAGGCAGTGCCGTAGGAAGGCATTTTGGTGCCCTGGGCAAGAGACTAAGTTTCCGTCCCTCCCCCCCAAAATAAAAGAGTTGGGGGTCTGCAAGGCCCCCAGAAGCTCTGAGTGGTTTGCATGCTCTGTGGTGAGTTTTGGGGCCTTTCTGAAGAAAACATACTTTTGTTACTGTTCCCACCCTGATTTCAGGGAGGGCATATTTGCTCCCATAGACTATCAGATGTGGAGACTCTGAGTGGGTGGTATAGAGGTGCAGTCAAGAATTGTTGTGGATGAGTTGCTGACCAAGAATGCCATCAACCACCCACCCTATATGCATTTCTGAAATATACTGTTAAAGATTGCTACATAAAGCATGGGGTCTGAGCTGATACAGTAATCCCTGTAATGTGTTCAGACAACATAAACTTTTGTATCAGGATATCCAAATCAAAAATGTACAGCAGGGGATTTAAAGGACACCCCGTCTTACCTCACCCCCTTTCTACCAGAATTGTGTCTCCCATAAGACTATTTATCAAAGGCAGGAAGGATGCCCCTCATATAGAGATGGAGCCATCTAACAAAGGTCTTAGGTATCCCATGATGTAAAAGTGCCCTAAATAAAAACGTATGGATAACTGTGAAAGGTTTCTCCTGGTCCAAACTCAAGAGAAAGCCTCTGAGGGATCTTAAATTGTCCCAGGCCACTACCTCCTGAATGGCTATCAAATTATCCCCCAGGGACCTCCCAGGAATCGCACAGGTCTGCACAGGAGAGAGAACTGTATGTGCTATGATTGTGTAATCCCCCTCCGTTTTGGGGGTTACCAGGATGCCCATTGGCATTGGGACCCTGCGTGATGCCAGGCTTGGTAGTGTGGAGCCTTGGCATCATGTGCATCAGTAGGTTAGTGCGGGAGAAAGTGCCCAAGTGAACAGTCCAGCTGAGAGTTCAAGGAGAGTGGCCATTGTTGTGAGGAGCGTTGGGTCCTAGTAGCTCTGTCGGGGGGGCAGGCCACCAGTTGGGGCCGGAGGTTCCGGGGCCCGGGGTGGGCTGATAGCCCTCAGACCCAAAGGAAGAAGAGGGCCCCCCACATCCATCGGTGGGGAGGGTGAGGCAAGAGATCAGCAAAGAGCAAGGAAGCAACATCAAAAGAGGAGCTCTTCCAGCTCCATAGGAGAAAATCTAAGAGAACTAGTGGCTGCCTTCAGGGGTGTAGCCAGGGATTTCAGATCTGCACACGAGGTGGACTGAGTGCTAACCCCCCTTGTTAGGGTGAGCTACCCCCCAGTGTGTAGCCAGACTATATACAAATGTACACCAGACAGTGTTTGTTGTTTCATTTGGAACAATACAACTTTTGTATCTCATGACAGTAGTTGTTGCCATGCACGGGTAAATTCAAATGCCATGCATTGTTCCCTAAGACACCCACATACCAACCCAGAGCCTATAAAGTTATATTGTCCTTGGGATGCAAAGAGAGTATTAGTTACCAGTCCTTCTAGTTTCGACTACTATGAATAAAATTACAGAAAGGTTCAGTATTTTCTTTGTTAGTTTTCATGGAAAAAGGAAGCAGTTCAGAGCCTATTTGCTACCCCCCCCAAATAAAATTGCACACCATGGAGTGATTGGAGTATGCCAGCCTACACCCTTAGCTGCCCTGGCAGACTCTGGACTTGTAAGTGGCAGGTATCAGGTCTCGGAGGGTCCAAGGTGGCAGATTGGACATTTTGCCATAAGCCCACGTCCGCCTTAACTGTGAGGGAGTGAAATCTTCTGTAGTGCCCAGGGAAGAGTCAGTCACTACACTGCAGCCCTGCGCAGAGTTGGCAAGGGTGGGATGGCTGTAGAGAGAAAGGACTGTGCACCATCCCAGAAATGGTTTCCCTGTTTGAAAACACCAGCAGTGGATCCCAAGTTCCCCATGGCAAGGAATATAGCCACAGAGAAGTAGAGGAAGATAAAGTTAGAGCCTGTTTACCACTCAGAGTACTGAGAGCCCATTTGGCTCTCAAGAGAAAGTGTGACAGGATTTGTTCAGGACCCAGGTCCCCCAAGTGAAGTACCACAGCCGATTGCCATTGTTTGTGCTGTTTTGGAATATGTGCCCCTACTGCTCCATGGAGCAGATGAGTTTGTGGCTTGAGTCTTGTAACGATCTGGAAAAAATAAACTATGCTTGCTTGCATCTGGATTTTCAGCTGGATTGCTTCATTTTGTTTCTGCCTAATGTACTGCTTGTTGCTGTTGTTTCCTAATGGATTTACTAACAAAATAGCCTGATTACCCTCCAGCTAGTAAGCAAGTCATCCAGCACCCAAGAAAGATAGAGTTCACGCCACCGCTGAAAGAATCCCAGCCACTGCTGAGGTACTCTATTTTATCTATGTTGAAATCACTGGAAAACTGTCTGAATCCTGACCAGGGGCTCCTCCTTTCCCCATGACTGAAATAACATCCAATACCCCTAGATATGGGAAAGAAGGAGAGGTGCCCAGGACGGTCACCAACTAGTAGACTCGAGGGGGAGGTGTAGCAGTCTGCCTTGAGGTGAAATATTGCCAAAGTATGTACTACAGAGTGGGGAGCTGCCAAAAAAGTTACCAGAAAGACAGAAAGGAGGTTACAGTTGTTAACCCAGCACATAGAATTTTATTTAAAATCTTCTGGTCATTAAATTAATAGGCCACTAGTTTCCAATGCAGGTTCTATCACTTTTTTTATACAGAAAAAAAGATTATTACATGAGAACTGTCTTTAGGTATTTCACATGATCCAAAATTTCAGTAAACACTCCCGCCAATATGAGTCCTAGTTCTGATAAAAGGACTTTATATAGCTTTTATCAGAACTAGGACCCATATTGCCACTAAGACAATCTAGTCTTAGAGAAGCACATAGATTGTACTGCCAGTGCGGCACCAATGTAACTTCCTCCAACCTGGTCAGAGTTATCAGCTCCTGACACTCTTGTGCTGATAAACCCCGGCCCCTATGCTGGGGAGAACAAGAAAAGTTTCCAAATCTGCTGTACCTGAAACCCCAGAACTACTCTCTAAATGACTATTTGCCTGCCTGCCACCCTCACAAACATCTCGGACTCCCCTCAGAACTCCAGTCTCAGCACTGCAGTCAGCTAGTTCAGCCTACCAGCTGCGATCAGCGACAGTGCGCCCGCCCCGCGCCCACTCACATATTACAAAAAAAGAGCTAGAGACTTGACGCTCCTGGCCTGGCTCCCAGTCAGTCACACTGCTCCTGCCGGGTGTCATGTCAGCCTAGATTAAGAATTAACTTGTACTACCAGTACCTGGGAATGACTGAGCCCCGAGCCATGTGAACTGGAGGTCGGACTCGGAGTGAGCACGAGCGCCGAAACCGAAAAACTGTAAAATAAAACTCACTCAGTCTAACCCCCCCCCAGGGAACAAGACGAGGAGAGATGACTAGCTGGTGACTGCTGCTTGCTTCAGTCAGTGCAGTGCTACACAGGTGGGTCACCGCCGCCAGACAGTTGCTGCTCACTTCACTACTAGTGTGTGTGTGTGTCTTCTCTTAATCTCTCCGTCCAGACCACGACACGCTGATGCCACGCCCACTGCTCTGCACTCTAGTCTCTGCCTCACACCCTCCTTCCTACTCCTGCAAGTATTATTCTCCACCTTCTGACTGACTAAACTACTGAGTGCAGGTGTTTTACAGTGCCATTCGTTCATCTGCCTCACTACTACAAACTCATGAGTCTCCCCAGGACTTGGCTTTTATACTGTCTCTGGACCCCATCACAGGATTTTTTTTTCCTTTCCAGACAGCAGACCATGTGACAACCCCGACTTGCTGGTCCTTCCGCAGGGATGCCGATGCCTTACTGGCAGGCATTAATTACTTCATTTAAAAACAAAAAAGAAAATTTTTTTAAAGTAACAGCAGATTTAACTGCTGCCAGTGCGCCCTCAGAGGCATGCAAATTGGCGAAAGTACCACCCGCCTCCACCCTTCCATGGTACTGGCTGCAGCGACTGTAATATTAGCTACAAAACCACAGTATCTCAGTAGAGCTCTCAGGACGATCAGGAAAAAGGTGCCAAGATTTAAACTGACGCAGTTCTGTCTCTCTCATACCTTCCGATGGCCAGCTGGGGAGCTTTGGACCCGGTGTGCAGCAAGGGAAACCTGGGGAGGGCTTCTTTCAGGTTAGCCCTCGTGACCCTTCCGATGGCCAGCTGGGGAGCTTCAGACTGGGTGTGCAGTGAGGGAAACCTGGGGAGGGCTTCTTTCAGCTTAGACCTCACAACCCTTCCGATGGTCAGCTGGGGAGCTTTGGACTGGGTGTGTAACGAGGGAAACCTGGGGAGGGCTTATTTCAGCTTAGCCCTTACAACCCTTCTGATGACCAGCTGAGGAGCTTTGGACCAGGTGTGTAGTGAGGGAAACCTGGGGAGGGCTTTTTTCAGCTTAGCCCTCATGACCCTTCCGATGGCTAGCTGGGAAGCTTTGGACCGTGTGTGCAGTGAGGGAAAATGTAGCTTGAACCAGTCATTTTCAGGCATCAGCAGAAAAAAAATAGTGTTTGTCTTTATAACAGAATCGGAGCAGGGCACATAGTTTCTTACATAAAACCTTAATGCGAGTAGTGAAGGACAATTTGCTATTGAGCTGTAGCCCAAGACACTTGTAACTGTCTATCATCTCTAGAGTGTCTCTCAGCAGTAATAAAATTGAATGTATTTTGTTTTATCAGTATTCAGTTTGTAATGGAATAATTTCTGCCATGATTGTACTGTACAGCTACACTATATCATCATTATTGATTGAGAGTTGGAGATTAATGAAGGCCACCACTCGACTAACAAGTGCTTTGTCAGTAGAATAGTGGCCTTCATTATTCTCCAACTTACCATCATAATGTATAAAATAGTAATAGAACATAATTCCATTCATTTCAAGGGGGTACGCCCTAGTACTCTGACCCATGGACATCATCTCATAAAGACTCCTTCCTCTGGCTCCCTAATACTCAAGTAAGAGATTTTTTACTTATATCTATACTTGGTGGGTTGTCTGTAGCAGCATGGCCATACCCGCAACAGTGGCTATAGTGTGTGTGCATGGGGGGGGGACTAGCCATGTAGATGAGTGTGTGTCAAGTTTTTGCTACGTTTGTGTTTGACCCTTAAAGTCTGTTTGTGTGTCAACATTCAAAACTATGAAAAGAAATAGTAGGAGTACAGGCCAGACAGAAGTAATTAAGTGGTTTTTGGTGTAAGTTTGTGTATTGGGGTGGGAAAAACATGTGTTTCCATTGGTATGTATGCTACAGTTCAACTATGAAAATGAGATGAGGGAGAGAAGAAAACTGAAAAGCATACACTGGCTCCAAGCATGCTGAGTGCATGCTGATGCATTCAGATACAGTATGTATTGAAGAACCAGTGAACTCAATGTATGCAGACAGTATGGCTTAGTGGTTAAAGGCACTGAATGACAAGCCTGCAAATGTGGAAACTTAAAGACCTGGGTTTGAATCTCATCAACTCCCACTTGTGTAGGGTATGATCCTAAGCAGGTCACTTAACTTTTATGTGTGCAGTTATCAGTGATCACTTGCTTTTTTGCATGCATGGCACATGCATGCAGCCTTTCCCAATTTAACATAAAAATCATGGTTTCCACACTTGTTTGCTGCATGCATGCCAAATGCATGCAGTCGGTTCCAATTTAACATTTAAATCATACTTGCAGCATACATACCACTTGGGTAGTTTTATGTGTGCAGCATTATAAACATTTCATACAATTATTTCTGTAAGGGCTGGTGCCTTGTTTTTTTTCAGACTTAGTGTAGCTTTTATGACTTCTTGTTTAGTCAAAGGCCTGAATTGATATATTATATATTTTACATCCAAGTTCTTCCATGCAAGAACTAGGCTCGGATCATGCAGTATGTTACTATAATATTCAAGCCAAGTTCTCAGTTCTATTTGGTGGACAAGGTCATTGCTCCATCCCTTGAACCCTTTAGCTACTAGGAGCCAAAATGTTTTAGCATCATTATTATCAATAGCATTTAACATCGGCCACTGTCTACCCTTACAGAAATAATTACATGAAATGTTTGCATGCTGCACACATAAAATTACCCAAACGATATGCGTGCTGCAAGTATGATTTAAATGTTAAATTGGAACCAACTGCATGCATATGGCATGCGTGCAGCAAGGAAATATCTTGGTATGTGGCTGGACAACAAGGTTTCCTTTCACAACCACCTCAACGATCTGGCAAAGAGGCTAAAAATTAGGCTAGGTTTCTTCTTCCATAACAAGTCCCTCTTTCCATTGGATACCAGAACTAGGCTGGTTTCTTGCCACTACTTGACTATGGAGATTTAATCTATTCCTCCACAGTGGCCTCAGGACTCAACAAACTAGACGTTCTCTACTACTGTGCCATACAGTTCATGACAAACCTACCCTACTGAACCCACCATTGCAATTAGCTGCTGGTTGGACATCACTCTCAACTAGAAGCATGCTTCATGCTGGTATCTGGACTCTTAAGCTACTCCTGAACAAGCTCTCAAACTACCTCACAACCCTTTTCCGTATTTCCCATAGCACCTACTCTCTTAGGAAAATTACCTCCTCCTCCTCGATGTACCAAGAACTGGCACTTCACTTGGCAAGTGGGCCATATTGAGCATACTCCCAACTATCTGGAACCAGCACCAAGGCATACTGAAGCATCCCGGTACTGTCCCTGTCAGCCTATTTAAAAGGTTGGCTGCAGCAAAAATAAAAGATAGGTGCAGCTGCTTCTAAATCCTAGCTCACTGCTCTAACCCTAGCCCACTGCTTCCTCTTACTTACCAAGAAATTAGCTGCCTTGATACTCTGAAACAAGCACGTTCTACCATTTTTTTCTTTCTGTACTTGTATTTTTCTATGTCATTGTCATTTTTATGCAAGTATGCAATCTGTAAAGTACAGTTACATAAGAACTTACCATAACAGTAGATCTTCGAGAAAGGCTTGTGCAGTAGGTAATTACATATAGGACTGATGCCAGCAGGTGGCAGGACCCCATGGAAAAATTTCTAGCTAACAGTCCTGGCGAGGGACTGCCCCCACGTCAGGTGACCGGTGTCAGGAGACGTCGGTATAAAGGGGCGGTCCCGGACGCCCGCCTTCCAGTTCTTTTCCGCCACAGGCCAAAAGAGGCCGGACAAAAAAGAAGCAGATATTTCTCTCACTGGAAAATGAGCTGAAAAGCCTAGGGGGATGGAGGGCGGGAAGGCATTACCTACTGCAAGAGCCTCTCTCGAAGATCTACTGTTACGGTAAGTTCTTACGTAACTGTACTATCTTACTTGAGAGGGCTCTTGCAGTAGGTAATTACATAGAGGACTGAATCCCAAGCAGTCTGGAACAAAGAGAGGCACCGGGAGGAGGAAGACTACTCCAAAAGGTAGTTCTGGTTGTGCAAGTCTCAAGATAGCAGGCGTTGCAAAACAGCCAGAACGAAGCCTGCTCTACGGCGAGATGCAACATCCAAACTGTAGTGTTTCGTAAAGGTATGGATGGAAGTCCAGGTGGTGGCAGCTCAGATGTCTGCCGCAGACACATTCTTGAAACAAGCCACTGAGGCAGCTACTCCTCTTGTGGAGTGGCCTCTGACTTGACCCGGGAGAGTCTTGTTGTATTTGTCATAACAGAAAGTGATGCAATGAGCCAACCACTTAGATAGGCATTGCTTGGAAACAGCATTGCCTTCCCTTTTGTGAGCAAAAGAGACAAACAACTGATCAGTCTTTCTGAGATCCTTCATCCTGTTGGTGTAGTATTTCAGAATCCGGTGAACATCCATAGTATGGAGTAAATACTCCCCTTGATTACAGTACTGCGTAAAAAAGGCAGATAACTCTATGGACTGATTTAGAGTAGACTCAGCTACTACTTTAGGGAGAAACTTAGGATTCATGCGAAGAGCAACTGGTTCCTTGTGAAAAATCAAGTACGATTTTACACATCAGGGCCTGAGCCTCGGAGATTCTCAAGCAAGTAATGGCCACCAAGAGAGAGTCTTCCATGAAAGGAACTCAAATCTGCAGAAGCTGCAGGTTTGAAGGAGGGAGAGTAAGTTTCTCAAGAACAAAGTTCAAGTCCCAAGGGGAGCAGAGTACGGATGGGGGCCTCAGATGGAGGACCCTCTGAGAAAGGTCTTGAGACCTCCAGTTGAGCAAAGCCTTATCTGTAAGGGAACATGATAGGCCAAAATGCGCCATGTGTACCTTCAGAGAGGAATGGTTGAGACCCAGGTCAAACAGATGACGTAGGTACTCCAGCAGAAGCTCAGCTGAACAGGAGAAAGGTTCCACGTTCTTGGAAGTGGCCCAGATAGTGAATCTTTTCTACTTCATGGCATAAGTGGATCTGGTGGAGGATTTTATGGCCTCCACTAAACTCTCCACCACTTTGGGAGGCACTTCAAAATGGGATTGGGCTAGGTCTGCAGGAGCCATGCATGCAGTTGAAGGGATTTGAGGCCTGGATGGACCAGGGTCCCCTGATCCTGGGTCAACAAACCTCGAGATAGAGGAAGAGGAAGAAGAGGATCCTCTGAATATTGTTGTAGAAGAGAGAACCAGACTTGCCTGAGCCAGAAAGGAGCAATCAGAATAATTTGCGCTTCTTCTGAAGCTAGCTTCTGCAAGACTCATGGGATCAGTGGAATTGGGGGAAGGCATAGACGAATCTGTCCTTCCAGTCTAGAGACAGAGCATTGCTCCAAAAAGCGCCTTGCTCTGGAACGAGTGAGCAGAAGATGGGAAGTTTTGCATTTAGGGGGATGCGAACAGGTCTACCTGTGGTGTTCCCCAAAGTTGGAAGATATTGTCTAGGACCCATTGGTCCAGTTCCCACTCATGAGTCAGAGCAGAAGAGCGACTTAGCTTGTCTGCCAGGGTGTTGTCGACTCCCGGAATGTGAATTGCCGTGAGGTGAAGGTCGTGTTGTGTTGCCCAATCCCAAACCCTCATTGCCTCCCTGCATAGAGGGTAGGAGAGTGTCCCTCCCTGTTTGTTGATGTACCACACCACGTACATGTTGTCCGTCTGGACAGCTAGGTGGCCGGGAAGGCTGTATTGGTGAAGGGCTTGGAGAGCGTACAACACTGCCCGAAGCTCTAGCACATTGATGTGGAGAGCTTGTTCTAGCTTGAACCAGGAGCCCTGGGTCCAATGAGGGCCTAGATGGGCTTCCCAACCTTTGCCTGAGGTGTCTGTGGTTAGAGTCTGGAAGGGAGGAGGATAAAAGAAAGGAACTTCCCGAAACAGGCTTTCTCAAACTATCCACCATTGCAAGTTTCGCATCATCAGTGAGGAGATCAGTACTGAGTGATCTAGGTCATCCACTAGCTGATCCCATTGAGAACGTAGAGTCCACTGAGAGATCCTCATGTGGAGTCGAGCGCGAGGTACCGTCGGGACAGCAGCTGCCATGAGCCCAAGAAGGCGAAGGACCGACCTCGCAGAGACCATCCTGCGGTCGGACAACAGACTTATTTGGGTCTGAAGGGTGGACGCCCTGTCCAGAAGCAGGAAGGCCTTGCCCATGGTCGTATTGAGAACCACCCCAATAAACTGTAGCCTCTGAGATGGGTCCAGATGAGACTTGGAATGGCTGATGGTAATACCCACACAGGCAAAAACCTGCTGGGTAAGGGACAGGAAACGCAGGAGTTTCTTCCTGGACGAAGCCGCCAGAAGCCAGTCGTCCAGGTACAGGAAATCCTGCACTCCCTTGGTGCGCAGGTGGGCCACCACCACTGCCAGGCATTTGGTAAATACTCAGGGGGCCGAGGATAGACCAAACGGGAGAGCGTCGAACTGGTAGTGGTCCCCCTGGAACGCAAAACGAAGGTATTTGTGATGAGATGGGTAAATGGGAATGTGCAGATAAGCATCCTGCTTATCCAGAGCACAAAGCCATTGACTCGGCTGGAGGAGGGGCTGAAGGCTCTGCAAAGAGAGCATCCTGAACCTTTTGTACTCTACGTAAAGATTAAGGGAACTGAAATCCAAAATTGGTCTGAGATCTCCTGTCTTCTTTGGGACCAGGAAGAAATGGGAATAGTAACCCGCCCCTTGCAGATGAGGGGGGACGGGCTCTATCACTTGCTGAAGAGCCGAGATTTCCTCCTGGACCAAGAGATGTTCCCGTGAATACAACGACTTCAGAGGGGGTGGCGGGGTGGTTTCTGAAGAAACTCTATGGAGTGACCTTCTGCTATGAGCTGGAGCACCCAAGAATCTGTGGTTATCCTCTCCCATCCCGGAAGGTGAAGGGAAAACCTCCCTCCTACCGGTTCCTCCGGGATTCGGAGGCAGTGGGAGGAAAGGAGTCAGGTGTGTGTAGAGGCGCCACAGCTGAGCACCGCTGCTTTTTGAGGGGGCTTGGCAGCTGTGGGGCTGGGCGTTGGTGGCCCGCCTTCCCTGGGGTTTCACCTTTGGCCGATTCCGTCTGTGAAAGGGATGGCGCTGCTGCCGATAGGGATGGTACATGGAATCAACTGACTTCAGAGCCGTCCCCTTCTCTTGCAGATCAGTGATGATGTTCTTGACATCACCCCGGCCACCGACCCGGAAGGTGCTTCCCTGGATAGCAGAGTGCCTCGGGACCAAACCTGACACACGAACCAAGCATGATGCCGTAGGCTCACAGCAAAAGCTGAGCTTCACCCAGCAGTGTCCATTGCATCGCATATCGCATATAGCATGTGTCGACTGGCCGAACGAGCAGAGTGAATCGAGATCAGCCAACTCCTGCTTGAGTTGAGAGTCAGGCAAGGAGTCCAGTTTGGCTTCCGCCTGAGTTAGGATGGCTTTCTGGTAGTCCCCCATATGGCCGACATAGTTCAGGGCCCTGATCCCAGTGTGGAGGAAGCGTAAATCTTTCTCCCATACTGGTCCAGAAGGCGTGAGTCTTTATCAGGCGGTGACAAGCTAAAAGATATTTAGAGTTTGCCGACCGGCCGTGAGTGGCACTAATCACAACCGAGTTGGCACGAGGGTGAGAATGCAGGAAAGCAACACCCTCTGGAGCCTGATATAGCCTGTTCGACTTCCTAGGAATTGGGACTAATGCCGACGGCTGCTTCCATATTGTGGTAACAAGGTCAGCCTTGAGGCTCTATCCAGGATGGCACCAAGGTAGGAGCTGTCACAGGCAGATCCAGATGATCAGTGAGTTTCAGACGCTGAGGATCTGGTTCCAGGGAGTGCCACTGATGAACCTCCTGGATTTTCCTAAGCAACTCCGTAAAAGAAGGATCCTCCGGAGGAGACTTCGGAGGAGTCCTTGGCCTGGGCTTCAATGGAGAGCGAGGCTCATCGTCTCTCTCAGAGCAACTGTTGGAAGAGTCAGAGGATTCTGGGGGTGAAGAGGAGGATGAAGAAGAGAAAGACTCCCTTTCCCGACCCAGGGGAGGAATGGACCCCTTGGGAAGTCCCCGGGGAAGCATGTCCTGCCCCTCTCTGGATCCAGATGGAAGAACCCTGGAGTCCAGAGATGGTGAGGGAGTGTGCCACCTCGGATGTACGGGAACCTGGGATGGCACCGCTGCCTGAAGGCAGCTCTTGACCTCTTTGGTGAGCTGAGCCTTGGCCTCAGCCCACCAGGAGGCCAGAGTCTCCTGCAGGTCCACCGGTGGCCGTGAGGGTGGTGGAAGAGGAGGAGGTGGGGGATAAGGATATGGGTTGTAACCGTATGGAGTGTATCCAAAACCCGGCTGCGGGTGGCCCAGCATCGGGTACTGTGGTGTTGAGTACTGCGGCATTAGGAAACCCAGCGTCAGGTACTGTGGCGCTGGATATTGCGGTCCCGGGTATACTGGCATCGAGTCAGACGGAGGATACCCAAGAGCCGGGGGGGGCTGCTGGAGCAGATGGCCCAGCTGGAGGCCTCAAGGGCAGGTCCATAGTGGAGAGCCTGGAGGGCGGAGGGCCTGATGGGAGCGGAATGTGTCCTGGAGTCAGTAAGGCCCATGTCAGAGCTGACGATGGAGGCCCTGATGCCGGAGGTACTGATGTCGTAGGGGCCGGCGTCGGAGCCGGCGTCCGGTCCGGCGCACCAGGTGGAGGAAGGACTGATGGAGGCAACAGATCCCCAGCTTCGCCCTGGGACAGAGGGGAAAAGTCCCTGGGGTCGGGTTGGGGAGACTCTGGTTCCCCAGACGGCAGTGAAAGCTGCGGGGAACTGGGTACGATGGACATAGGGGGGTCCGTCATCGGTTCCTTTGCCGGCCAGACGTCGGACGAGCTGACGTGAGGCTTAGAGGCGAGCTCTCGGCGGGCGCTGGAGGAGCCGACGTCCGACTTACAAGAACCATCACTGGAGGCGGGCTGAGTAGAACAATCAGCCTGGTCCGGTGAAGTGGAGGCAGGCCACCCGGGGCAGACGCTTTCGGCCCTCTCGGTGGATGTCAGAGGAGCTGATGCTCGGCTTACTGGAGTCGCCCACAGTGGTAGGACGCAAGCCTGTGGCCGAACCAGGGGCAGAGGCCTCCAACTGCCCAGAGGCACCCACAAGGCCGGAGCGTGAGCCAGACGGGTGGGCCGATGCCCCCTCGGAAACCTCCAAGGCGGCCATCGAGGAGCGATACCCGGGAGGGGATGTTACCTGCGTCCCAGTGACTCCCAAGGGAGACGCGGTGGAGGAGCTCTTGTCCCGGTGCCTCTCCTTCTCCTTCTTCTTCCGATGACCTTCAGGGGAAGTGGATGCCTGCCTCAGTTTTTTGAGCTCCTTCTCCATAGAACTCATTTTCTTCTTTAGAATATGGGTTTCCAGGGATTGCTGCCACCTTTTCCGGGAAGCCGCGTTGAAACTGAGGCAGTGCTGGCACTTCTCGACTGGGTGATCGGGGCCTAGGCAGAACAGGCAGAGGGAGTGGCCGTCCTTGTGCGGTAGCTGGGCGCCACATGAATTGCACTTATTCTTGTGCTCAGAGGGTGTAGGGGACGACAGACACGGACGATAGTACTGACGTTAGTTGAAAAAATAATGATTTTTCAGTAACAAAACCGACGAAGGTAGGGCTGATGAAGCACGAACTTTACTGCGAGGCACTGCACTAGCTAATGGCGGGAAAGAACTGGAAGGCAGGCATCTGGGACCACCCCTTTATACCAACATCTCCTGACGCCGGTCACCTGACATGGGGGTGGTCCCTCGCCAGGGACTGCTAGCTAGAAATTTTTCTGTGGGGTCCTGCCACCTGCTGGAGTCAGTCCTATATGTAATTACCTACTTCAAGAGCCCTCTCGAAGTAAGATCTACCTGTCTGTGTCAAAGGACCTCCTTGTGAATGAGCTTGCTAAATGGAATTTTCCTACAATAAACTTGAACTTGAACTTGAAGCAAGTGCGGAAAGCATGATTTTATGTTAAATTGGGAAACACTGCATGCATGCAATAAGAAAATGGTCACTGATAACTGCACACATAAATGTTAAGTGATTTGCTCAGAATCACACCATTCACAAGTGGGGGTTGATGAGATCCAAACCCAGGTTTTTATACCTCCAAGTTTTATGGCTGGTAGGTCAGTGCCATTAACCACTAAGCCATATTGTCTGCGCACATATAGTTTGCTTGTACTTCAATACATATCTAAATACATCTGCATGCATGTGGCATGCTAGTAGCCACTGTTATACTTTTCAGTTTTCTTCTCTACCTCATCTCAGTTTCACAGCTGAACTGTAGCACACATACCAATGGAAACAAGTGTGGTTATACAAAAGTGGGAACAAAGAGGAAGCAGGAACTACAGACCAGTCAGCCTCACCTCGGTAGTGGGGAAGATCATGGAAGCACTACTGAAGGAGAGATTGGTGGAACATCTGGTTGTCAATGGACTACAGGACCCAAGGCAGCATGGTTTCACCAGGGGAGGTCATGTCAGACCAACCTCGTTGAATTTTTTGACTGGGTGACTAGGGAGGTGGATCAGGGGAGGGCAGTGGACATGGCCTATCTGGACTTCAGCAAGGCCTTTGACACTGTGCCACATAGAAGACTATTACACAAACTGGGGAATATGGGTGTGGGCAGGACAGTAGTGTGGTGGGTAGGTAACTGGCTGGGTGGCAGGACACAGAGGGTGGTGGTAAATGGCTGTCACTCCACAGAGGGAAGAGTGACCAGTGGAGTACCACAGGGATCAGTGCTGGGATCAGTCCTATTCAACATCTTCATCAGTGACATTGAGCAGGGCCTAGAAGGCAGAATTTCACTGTTCGCTGATGACACAAAGCTCTGTAACAGAGTAGACACACCAGAGGGTGTAGACAGAATGAGAAGCGACCTGCAGAAACTTGAAGAATGGTCAGGATTTGGCAGTTGAAATTCAATGCAAAGAAGTGCAAGATAATGCATATGGGGCACAAAACCCTGGCACAATATATCAGTTGGGGGTGAGGATATAGCATGCACCAAGCAGGAAAGGATCTTGGGGTTGTCATCTCTGATGACCTCAAGGTAGGGAAACAGTGTGACAAGGCAGCAGGTAAAGCAAATAGGATGCTGGGATGTATAGGCAGGGGCATCACCAGCAGGAAATGGAAGTCATAATTCGCTTATACAAGACACTAGTGAGGCCCCACCTGGAGTACAGTGTACAGTTCTGGAGACCATACCTATGTAAGGACATAGACAGGGTAGAGAAGGTTCAGAGGAGGGCAACAAAGATGGTGAATGGATTGCATCACAAGTCCTATGAAGACAGGTTGAAGGAACTGAACATGTACTCCTGGAGGAGAGGAGGAGAGAGGGATATGATAGAGACATACAAGTATCTTACAGGGAGGAACAGGGTGAAAATACTATTTTAAGTGAAAAGGTGTTCCAGGACTAGAGGGCATGGGATGAAGTTGGAGGGAGGATGATTCAGAGGAAACATGAGAAAGAATTTCTTCACAGAACGGGTGGTGGACAAGTGGAACACCCTGCCAGAGGAAGTGGTGGGGCTGAAACAATCACGATTTAAGAATGCATGGGATAGACATAAAGGAATTCTGGAGGTCAGGGTGAGGGGCAACAGACTTCTAGGAAAACAAACTGAACTTACAAGCTCAAATGGGCAGACTGGGTGGGCCATAGACCCTTATCTGCCGACACTGTCTATGTATCTATGTATGGTTCTTCCCACCCCAATACACACACTTACCCACAAAACCACTTAATTACATCTGTCTGGCCTGTACTCCTACTATTTTATCTCCATAGTTTTGAATGCTTCCACACAAACAGACTTTAAGGTGCAGACACAAAAGTAGCAATAACTTGACACACTCCCACATGGCCACCCCCCCCCATGCACACACACCATAGTGGGTATGGCCATGCCGCTACAGACAACCCACCAAGTATAGATACTGTATAAGTAAAGAGTCTCCTACTTGAGTACTAGAGAGCCAGAGGCAGGAGTCTTTAAGACATGATGTCCATGGGTCAGAGTGCTGGGGCGTACTCTCTTGAAATGAACATAGTTATTTTTTATTACTATTTTGCATGCTATGGTGGTGAGTTGGAGAATAAAGAAGGCCACTGTTCTACTAACAAGGCACTTGTTAATTGAACGTGGCCTTCATTAATCTCCAACTCTCAATCAATAATGTATAAAATAGTAATAAAAAAAATACCCCCCCAGACATTTCAATGGTGCACCCCCTGCAGTCTCCTTTGCCCTTTGTCATAATGTGCCTGAGTGAGGGGATTTGGAGGTCAGTTTCACTTGGGGGGGGCATAAGCCAGACTATAATGGGGGCTCCAATAGTCTGTGCATACCATACTGCTCAACAGTCTGTGAATGCAAGGAACAGCTCTGGAATGTCTGTAACATCTCTAAAAGGTTTTTTGTTTTGACTGAAAAGTGATATGCAAATCAGGAAAAATTAAAATGTATAATGTTCATCTGTACGCACCCAGGAGCAGTGCGTCAGATTTGGGCTTAAAACCACATGGTTACTAACCAATGTTTTTCCTGGCTGAAGTTCTGCCCCCCCACCCAAAAAAAAACAACAACTTTGTCCTGATTTTTCTCCCTGACTCCATTCGACTCAATGCCCATCCCCTATGGGTCATGAAGCTGCCCAAAGATGAAGAAACATGAAGAACACATTAATATTTCAGTCAGTCCTCCTTCCACAATCCTCCTGTAAAAAAACATATTTACTTTTGCTTACCCAGCCATCTGGACAGAACCTGTAGCCTGGCATAGTGTGCCACCAGCCCAGTTTTCAGTCTGCTCCCCACCTTCCACCAGAAGCTGGATGCCAGGACCGATGATCACAGGTCCCCAATGTGGTCCACGACCAAGTCACCTCACCTCTGAACCCATCCAACCTGGGTTGCTTGCTTTTTGCTTGGTTGCTGCTGTGGCTGCTGCCACACTGCACTGATCAAAGCCTATGAAGGCCACACACCGCTGTCACCACTGCTGCTAAGCCTCGCTTGCTGCCGTGGGGGTCTGTGCTGTTTTTTTTTTTTTTGCAAGGGGAGCCTAATAGAGTAAGTAGGTAGCCTTGAGCTAGCTTCTAGCTCACACTCTACCCCTTCAGCTACCAGGGGAGGCAGAGACTCACTAAGAGCAGACCAACAAAAATATGATGCCACAACACTGCTATTGAGAGTTCAGTGCTCACGGACTCCTCCAAGCTGTAGTGTGCAGTCTGTCTACTCTGTGGTGGGAAAGACAGTGTCACACTTGCAAGACTTATGTGCTCTTTCTTGGCTGGAGCTCATCCACATCACATATGATGATGCCATCACTAATAGGTGGAGAGAGTGGACAACACAATACAGACTCAGTTGAATCTGGAGAGTACCTGTAGCATGAGCACACACAGGCTAGGTGGGCACTTATTGTGCAAAAGATTCAATTCAAATTTAATGCCATTAGTGTCACACCATAAGAACAACCTAGGCACAAATATGGGGGTGGGGTGGGAAACTTCCCCCTTCTGCCCTACCTAAATGGCACCGTGTTTTATGGTAGAAATTCATTCTCAGGTGCTAATGCAATAGTTTCCACTGTGTTCTGAGGTACTGTATCTCTGTGTTTCATGATGTGTCCTGATCATCACATGGGTTAGTGTCCCTCATTTTGAGTGTCCATGTCCCTCATTTCAGTGACAAAATCTGATATATGATGCACGCTTCCAAGACTCTACTCAGTGCAAAGCGTGCTGAGCATGGCCATAGTGTATATTGTCAGGAGGTCTAAACCTCACTCTCAGGTTCTGGGCAATAATGGGCATGCAAGGAATCACAGACATGTTGCATAAGAGTAATAAAGCTTGTTTATTACTACCGAAAGGATAATCACAGTTGCCCTAAGCAGTTCTTACCAGTATGAACTGGGAGCCAGTACTAAGCATTCCCTATACCTCAAGGATTCTCCATGTCTCTTAGGGTCTCTGAGGTAGAAGACGTAATGTCTTACATTATATACCTATGATAATTACCATGGTTACTGTAAGATAGAAACATCTTGTTACAGAGAAGAGCCTTATTGGCTAAATTAGAGGTGGCTCCTCAGTCCATGATACCATTATACAATTTTGTAGAAGTCATCACTTTGTAAAGACAAAGAAGTAGAGTTTGCATATAGCAGTGTAATAATACAAATCATCAGAAGATGGCAATGCTGACTCATATATCATAATCATTACAAGGACACAGATGTCCCAACATCTTGTAATCAAGAAATACAGATATATATTAGAAAATCAAGTGTATGACAATAATATGCATACATATCCTGACATCTACTCTTATACGGTAAATGCCCTTAGCTCTATATGTTAGTATAACATATGCCTAAGTACTATCTGTCTATGGTGTACCTCTGGGAGTACCAATAAGGGTGCAGGGACTTCATGTAACATTCCCCCCCTTGTTGCCTCACAAGGGGCAACACAGCAAAAGTAGGGAAGTGGATAGGAGCAGGGGTCATTTACAGATCCAATGCATGAGCCTTGTAAAAGAACTCCAGCTGCACATGGTGTTGACGCAGTGTGCGCTGTAGGCAGCAAAGCATAATAATAAGAAAAAATATCAAAAATGCTTGTATAATAACAAAACCTTTAAAAGTGATCTCTAACCAAGTGTTAGTAAGTGCACTGTTCATATCACCATCATTAATAATTGCAAGGACAGCTTCATTAGCTTTAGAAATAGTATTGTTGGTGTGAATGAGATGGGTGTCTTTCCTTTCTAAACTGATTTTAATGTCAAAGTGAGGGGATCAATGAGTACATTAAAGTAAGGTAAATACTCAGAAAGTGTAACAGATAATCAGGGTTGCCATCAATAATGTCAGCATCCATGAGAAGGACGGGTGTAATAACTGTGTGTCCAATAACTGACTTCTGATGTGGGATGAAACAGAAGTTTGGACTATCAATAGAACATGTTTGCATTCCATAAGTGTAGCTCCTATAATCAGTTACAATACTCTCCGTCTGAATTATATTGCATTTTTACAGTAGGCAGTCTCCATTTTTGCAACTCTACCGTTCAAGTATAAGTTGTTTTGGAAATCCATGTTAACAGGTGGTGAACCTCCTCCTGGCAAGACTGGTAGAGCTTGGAAGTGTCTGGAGTCAACGTTGAGTCCTAGAAGTCTGTGCCATTAGTGCTGATGTCATCATCTATGGAAAAGGACCAATTCATACTGTCTGGGGAATAACTACATACAGGTTTAATAACATCAAATACGTCACAGCGACACAAATAAATATACCCTTTCTTCGCACAGCAGTCCATGTGCGGGGCGACCCAGGTATCCAGAAGAGAATAAAAGACCAAGAGAGGAGGTAAGTCGAGGTGTTGTCTGTAGATGTCTGCATCAAGATGCCAAATGGAGCGTACAGATGCTAGTTTATTGAATAAAGCTGTAGTCGGATCAAAATGTAGTAAAGATACAGTAGAAGAAACAAACATGGTATCCTTACTATAACATTTCTTAGAAGTAAAACATGGACCAGTGTTAGGCTGTCTGGTCACAAAACCCAAATTCCTAGCTGTGGAAAATGGAATAGTTAAAGTCTGTAACATATGCATTGCAATATAGCTGGAAGATTTGCACTGAGGACAATACCATTTAGAGATATGTCTATCACGTATAATATCAGGGATCCTTCCGGATTCTAGATCATGGAAAAGATTATTGATTGTAGTGATAATGTATGAGCCATAGGCTGAAAACAATATCTCATGGGCAATATATTGTTTATCTGCTTCTTTACTGTTCTGTGCAATGAGAGTGTTAAACTTATCTTTAGAATATGTAAATGCCTTAGCAATGTCATGCATGTTGTATACAGTGAATCTTTCTTCCTAACTAAGGCCATCCACACCATGCAATAATGGGGGTATAATATCATTGACCAAACCAGTTTGGAATTTCTGTGAATGTGATTTGATAGCAGCAATGTCGGCTTTATTCCAAATAGACATGGCTGTACCAAAAAGACCTGTAACAGTGCCTGTGGCACCAGTGACATCAGAATTGTCAACTTCACATGTTACCTTTATGAATTTGACCATTAGGATTAGGGTTTTCCTCGAAATTGCCTCTATGCTCAGTGGTATGTACTGGGCAATAGGGTCTTGAGTACTGATTTGAAAACTGCTAGCTTATCAAGAAATAAAGTACTATACAACAATGAAGTGTTAGTAGTATGACAAATACCAAATTCTTTCATATTCCAGTAAGTCAAGTTAAACAAAACAGGTATATGCATAAATTGTGTTGTTAGTAAGTGTACCAGGTAAGGCAGTGGCTGTTAGATCACTATGAGGACCAGGGGTATGTTCTGGACATTCCAAAAGCTGATTATCGGTAGGGGGTAATACAGAAAGGTACATGGCAGCAGAGGACATGTTGTGTACAGCACAAAATTTCCTGGCAGTCTTTAGACAAGGAATTACAATATAAGGGATCAATTAAGGCAGTAATATTGTATAAACCAGAATGTCTAAGAGCAGTTTGGAGCAAGGACAGAGAACCATTGGGGGATAATTTTGCATTGGGACAATCATGGAAAGTACCCTTGGAAAGCTTGGCCACAGGGAGAATTTGTCCTTGCGATGTGGTTTGCCACTCAATTTGTAGGGTAGATTTTTCAGGAGCAACAACCAAGGCAGTGAGGTAGGTGTCTGAACCTTCCTGGATAGTAATCAAAGTGTTGGGTGTATTGATGGAAAGTCCTCTGGGGTAAATACTGGAGGATTGAGGTGAGGAAGGAGGTGCTTATCGTGCCTTGTATGCAGGGGATAACTCTGAGATGAGGAGAAAGTATAACAAGATAGCTATTTTGTCAATGAATCTGAAAAGGAAAACCAAACATTAGTAAGTTAGTACTATTTTGCCCAATGGGGTGAGAAAAAGTAATTATACTCCTTTATACAATTTCAGCTGGTTTGCATGCAACCACTTGTCAGTTAGTTTGTTGTTTTGCATGAGTCTAACCTGATAGACTGCCGGACTGAGCTTGTTGACAATGGGGTAGGTGCCTTCCACTTATTGGAGAAGGAGTGTGTGGATGCAAGTCCGAGAACCATTACCTGATCCCCAACTTGCCAATACACTTTGTGTGTGTTTGTCAAACTGTATTTTGGACTGTTACTGGGCTTTGTCCACGTGAGTTGGCAGCATACAAATGAGCATGTATGAGGTCGTGTCTGGGTTTGTCCACATATTGGTCTACAGAGACACGGTCTGCAGTAGGGATGCAGGTCAAACAACAGGTGCTCAGGTAATCTCATCTGTCTACCAGTCATCACCTCAAAGGGTGTCAACTGGGTGCTGGCTGAGGGTGTGCCTTTGATTGCCATAAGGAGTAATGGCAATAGGGAATCCCAAGTCTTGGGATTATCCTCAATGAATTTGGAAAGCATTTGCTTAATCTGCCTGTTGGCCCTTTCTACTTGACCTGAAGATCGTGGATGGTAAGGTATGTGGAACTTTTGATGAACTCCAAGGAGTTTAAGTGCTTCTTTCATCAACTCACCTGTAAAACTGGTTCCTTTGTCTGAGTCTACCTTGAGAGGTAGGCAACACCTGGAGAAAATCTGTTCCACCAGGATTTTGGCAGTGGTTTTAGCAGTACATGTCTTAGTGGGGAAAGCCTCAACCCACTTAAAGAAGAGATTGGTTATCACAAGGACATACTTGTTATTTCTGCTGGTATTGATTAAGGGACCAAAAAAATCAATCTGTATGGCATGCCAAAGGCCAGAATGCATTTGTGGTAGCAGTTTGGCATTTCATTTGATAGGGATGGGGTTGTTGTGCGCACAAACAAGGCAGCTATCTATGTACTGTTTGACATCTTTGGTGACACCAGGCCACAACGCAGTGATCTTAAGCCTTTGGAGGGCATTTTCTACTCCCTGGTGTCCGCCAGTGGGGGTGTCATGCACTTGGTGCAGAAATTCGGGCCTAAGATGACGGGGAACCACCCACAACTTGGTGAGGGTGTCATCTGGCTGATACCAGATGAGCTTGTCATCAGGGGAAAGATGCAACTTACCTTCTTGCCTTCAGTAGGGGTTATGGGTGGGGAGATTCTTCTCAGTACCCTTGTCAAGGAATCTGAACACATCTTTGAGCTCAGAGTCAGTGTGCTGGGCTCCTGACAGGTCCAAGGGGGAAAAGGGTTCAGGTTTCTTCCTGACTCCTGCTATGTGTACAACCACTCTGGCCTCTGGATGGTCCATCATCCAGGTGTCCCCCCTTGGGCCCTTTCCTTTGCAAGGGTGTCCGCTGTGTCATTGAAGTCATGATAAGGTGTGTATGGAGTGAGCTTTGACCTTGTGTACATAGAGTTTTGTGCAAGCTTTGTACCAGTGAATGCATATATTACCAGTTCCTTGTGTTTCACTGGGCTGCCATCAGAGGAGAGGAAGGAGTTCTTCTGCCAGAAAGGAAGAAATTTTGTAAGAGAACAATAAACCCAGTTAGAGTCTATAAAGATCATTGTGTCCTCAGTTCCATGCTGGATGAACTCAAGGGCACAGGCCACCGCTGCCATCTCAGCATACTGTGATGATGCCACACTGCAATGCTTAGAAATTTTAACAGTGTTATAAGGGTAAATGCTAATATGCTCATCCCTGCAATCTGTTCTCCATGGTAACAGGAAGCTGAGCTCTGTAAAGATATGACACAGTGAGGTTCTCAAGTAGCTGTGGTGTAGCAGGGAGAAGGGACCTGGATCTGGAAGATCAGGTGGCTGCAGTGTACAGTCATAGGGTTCTCCTTGGAAAAGGAGTCCTGATGCCAGCATGGATAGCATTTGTTGGGTGGACCTTGATATCTCTATCCTGGAGAAGGAGGGACCAGTGTGCTAGTCTGGTGTTGAAACTGATCCATTCTTCATTCTGTCTGATAGCAGAAAGGTAGTTAGGTGTGGTTCATGTTGATGATCGGAGGAGAGTGCCAATGATATACAAAAAGTGCTTGACCACCAGTAGGTAGCCAGAAGGTTCCTTTCACAAAGGCTGTACTTGTTCTACTTGGTCAAGAGTTGTTATGCATATGCAGTGGGTCTCAGGGTGCCATGGACCTTCTGGGCTAACACTGCCGACATAGTAATGTCAGAGGTGGCACACCCAGATGGAATGTCAAAGCTGGATTAGGGCTGACCAGAGCTGGAGCTGAGGCCAAGGCCTGTTTCAGTGATGTCACAGCCTGGGTGTGAATGGGACCCCACTTCCAGGACATGTCCTTTTTCAGTAATTCATACAGTGGAGCAGCCTCCTGAGCAAAATCACAAAAAAATCTCTAGAATAGTTTACCATACCTAGAAATTTCCTAATAGTGGCCACACTAGTGGGCAGTTGCAAGTCTTGCAATCCTTGAATCTTCTTCCAGGTAAGGCTTTGGCCTTGGTCAGTTATTCTCAGGCCCAGATAGAGTACCTCTTTCTGGCATAGTTGTGCTTTTGCAGGATTACATTTGAGGTCTGCCCTCTGAATGAGGGTCAGTAGTTCGTCCAACAGATCCAGGTGTTGTTCCTGTGTGGTTGTTGCCAGCAACAGGTCATCCACATACTGCAAGAGACGCTGGGGTAGAGAAACCATCAGGCATCCATCATGTGTAAATGGAACAGGGAGGGGCTGTTATGGAACCCTGTGAAAGCAGGTCTACGTGTACTGTCTACCCTGAAAGCTGAAGGCAAACATTTACTGACTGTTGGAGACCAATGTCAATGACCAAAACCCATTGGATGCATCCAGGCAATGAACTATCTTGGTCAGTAGATGCAGCACATCAGGTGCTGATGCCACAGCTGGGAACAACTGAGGGTGACCTGGTTCAGTCTCCTGTAGTCAATAGTAAGTCTCCAGGCACCTGTGGGTTTTTCACAGGCCACACTGGGGAATTGGCAGTGGAAACAAATGTCCTGATCACACCTTGCTTGAGAAGTGATTTGTTTTTCTAAGAGAAGGCAAGGCCTCAGGTGGAAAGGGGTCTTGCCGTTGCCGCTCATGTGCTGGGCCTGTCACTTCAATGACTGTGCATTCTGCCACAGTCATGCTTGTTAGTGGCAAATGCCTCCAGATGCCTTTGTAGAATGGGGAGGAGCTTTGGGAAAGCTTGTGGTTCTTGAACAAATTTATGACATCGTACTTTTGTCATTTGCATATATTGTTGCAACCACATGTGAGTCAGGATCGTAATGGTGTGATATTGTCCCTGAATTTGTATCAGTAACATGTTGGTTGGGTCTACCACACTGCTGTGTGGTGCCAGGAAGTCGATTCCGATTATACTATGGTGATCATGCGGTACCATCAGCTGAAAGGTATGATAGGCCTTCAGGTGTCCCTGGGCCACAGGTAGTGGCAGGGAGCAGTATGCCAGCAACCTAGTTCCATCTACACCAGACATATTGGTCCTCCATCCGGTGGATCATGGAGATGTGTCTGGGTGGTCATCATGTAATACAGACATATCCAAACCTGTATCCAATAGTACTGTCAGTAGACGGCCCCCGACCTCAGCCTCGGTGCAGGGCCTTCCATTTGTATCCAAGACCAGCTTGTTTACAATACAGACTGGGGCCTGTAATTGTCAATCTGTACCAGTGGAAGCATGGGAAGCTCATGGAAGAGAGTCTGGGCCTGGTTCCTTTGAACCACTTCACCATGCTGCACTAATGTTATATAAGAAGCCACTTCTGGGTTCAGGCCTGTATGGGCCTGAGGGCCTGTACTTCCAGTGTCCCTCAACCTGTTGAGGCCTGCCTCAGTTGTATGGCAGCAAGGGGCCTGAATGGGAACAGCATCCACTACAGAGCACACTTACCTGAGAAGTTCTCTGAATTTCTGGTTCTCATCGGCTAGTTCCTGATATGAAGGGCCTGATCTTTGTTGTTTATCCTTATTATTCTTATGGTGTTTCTTGTTTTTGTGGTAGTTCTGGTTCCCACTACAGGATTGTTATTGTTGTTGTTGTTGGGCCTGCTGGGGGTGTTGGTTGTCTGAGGGAAGGGGCTGTTTCTCTTGGGCCTGCCCCTCCACCGTATAGTGTGTCGTGGTCTCTGGAGTAGTTTCCACTGAAGCTACTTTCTTGGAACCAGAGCCCAGGTCACGGATGTAGCATTGATAAACTCTCTTGGTTTTCTGAAGAATGTTGGCAAACCTCTCCGTGGTGGGATAGGTGTTTGGCTCTACCTTCTCTTCTTACTGTAGGGATCATGTTCCTAAGGAACAGGATCTTATATTCAATAAAGCCCACATCTGTGGCTTTTGTGCAAGATGCTTCCTGCTCAGTAGGCCATCCAGAGTCTCAGGTGGAAAGTCGCTGGACTTTCTTTTGCATTCTGTTTTATAGGGTATGCGAGCATCACCCTACTACACCTGGGCTGTGTGCAAAATGAGCTCAGCTGCTACTGGTCAAGTGTGGTGTGTCCATCCTGATGGATGGTATCAGGGAGTTTTGCCCACAGTCCAGGATCAATGGTCGGCGTAGGATCTGGACTGGTAGTCTGCAGCGAGACTAAGCATTTCACATTTAGCATGCACCTTTTCCAAGTGGCAACTAAGGTTGTTGGATCGGCTCATCCGACCAATGCTGTCAGCTATTTGCTGAATAGAATAGGCCACTTGTAGGGATTATTGGGCTGATCAGGCAGAGGTAGATTGCTTCGGGTGCCATCCAGAGCTGCCTGGGCCACGACTGTTGCCACTGACCAAACCATGCCATCTTGTGTCCCAGCCTCGTGTAGAAGCTGCTTAATTTGGGTCTTAAGAATCTGTTTATTTCTTTCAGACATGGGCACGGTGCTTGTTGCAGTTTCGATTATTGTCTCTATCTCCTGCCTGTCTTCCACATTAATAACAGCTACCAGCGGTACTGCCAGGACCAGGCCTGGGCCTGTACCCCCCATCATGGAGGGTGCCATTTTGGCATCACCCATGATGTTCATCATGATGTCGATGATGTAGAATGTGAGTGGCATGTGACGGGTGTCCGCCATGTTGTGAATGGCAGGGTGTCTGGGCCATAGTAGTGGCGTGACTGGGCATTGTACTGTGAGATGTCATCATCTGATACCTCCCCTTCAGATGATGTTGTCAAGGCAGGGGCCAAGCCTCCCATTGCCTTGATATGTCCAGCCAACACCTTTCGCTGATGACGCAGTTTGGCCATCTTGGATTCATGTTCTGCATGATTCACATTTGCAGCATTCACATCCACCTCATCCTGCATCTGTTTTTGTAATACTCTATACACAGCACTCAATTCGCAATTGTCCCTAGTAGCCACTTCTAAGTCATTACATACCTAGTTTATCTCATCCTGTACCTGTCCCAACTCCTCACGCAACTGTTCTTTCATTCTGCTTAACAAATCATTCATTTGCAAAGCCTGCCCCTTATCCTGTCTCAAACTTTCACACTCCGGCTTCAACATACAAAATCCTTGCTCGCCTGCCTGTGCAGAATGATGCAAAAGGGAATCCTTTTCATTTTGCAGTGTTTGGAGCTCAGACTCCAAATCCTGCTCACATCTCACACATTCAGTTTCCTGCAACCCCATCTCCTGCTTAAGAGATGAGATTTGCAGTTCAAGGGTTCGAAACCTCACTTCGGAGGCTTCCAGAGCAGCATAGAGAGCCGCAACCAACAGCCCTTTAGCTTCTCGCTTTCTGGCTGTTTGTCTCATTTCAGGTACTGAGTTGAAATCCCCAGTACTGGGTTGTCAGATTGACTTGTGTCCTGTGCAAAGTCAGCCCATCCTCCATGGGAGGCAAGGAAGTTTGAGACATCGAGTCTCAGTTCAGCACAGATATTTGATACGGAGGCCATTGAGTGGAAGGGAACAAAAATTAAACCATGAAAAGGCACTGTGCTGTGTATCAATCCACAACAGATGCACTTGTTCACAGTTGGGCTACTGTGCACTGGTTGGCTTACAATTCAAAACTGCCGTGGGATGGGTAGAGTCGGCATCAACCACACCCAATTAGCAGCCAGACCTAAGTTATTACAAAGTGGTCATAGAACGGGAGAGGTGATGTGGGAATGCACACCTACAGTCCCTGTTGGGAAGGGAAAAGTTGTAAGCACCAAGTGAAGCTTTGCAAATACCATATATTGTCTGCACGCTGTCGCCAATTGTCAGGAGGTCTAAACCTCACTTTCAGGTTCTTGGCAATAATGGGCATGCAAGGAATCACAGACATGTTGCATAAGAGTAATAAAGCTTGTTTATTACTACCAAAAGGATAATCACAGTTGTCCTAAGCAGTTCTTATCAATATGAACTGGGAGCCAGTGCTAAGCATTCCCTATACCTCGAGGATTCTCCCTGTCTTTTGAGTTCCCCGAGGTAGAAGACGTAATGTCTTACATTATATACCTATGATAATTACCATGGTTACTGTAAGATAGAAACATTTCTAGTTACAGGGATGAGCCTTATTGGCTAAATTAGAGGTGGCTCCTCAGTTCAAGAAAACATTATACAATTTTGTAGTAGTCATCACTTTGTAACGACAAAGAAGTACAGTTTGCATATAGCAGTGTAATAATACAAATCATCAGAAGATGGCAATGCCGACTCATATATCATAATCATTACAAGGACACAGATGTCCTAACATCTTCTAAGCAAGGAATACAGGTATGTATTAGAAAATAAAGTGTATGACAATAATATGCATACATATCCTGACATCTACTTCTAACTTACTGTCAACAACTGCAATTCCTCCCATCCCATTTTTGCAACTAAGTCTTCTAGCAGCTTTATCTCATTCTGTCTTGCTGAGGCATACCATTTTGGTACTTTAGGTTTGCTTATTGCTGACTAGCATATCCTGTCTTGCTAAGACAATTGATTTAGGGCAGATGATCTCTCTAGTACTTAGTCTGCTCCAGAGTAGTAGCTAAGAAATTTGCTTCAAAGCCTCTCTGCCCCTAGTACTACCTTATAGTCAGGTGAACTCTTTTCTTATTAGCCTGACTAGGAGCTGTACTTAAGGATTACTGCTTCAGGCTCTACTGCCCATACTAGTATTCTGCAGGGATTAAGAAATTCTCTTCCATTGAGAATCCCTTCTCTTACCCGCACTTGTAGTGCCCACTGGGTGATAGTCTCATAATGACGGCATATTACCTGCTTCTATGCTTGTCTCTGCTCATCTTACATGTATTGGACCTGAACGTGAATCAAAAAATAACTCCTAGAGTGGAGAATGATTCTCTTTTTACATTGTCAGACCAGGACTTTCCTATCAAGTAGAAGAACTTGTATGTGCTCTAACTTCCCCTAGCCCGCTGCTGGTCCTTCACCTGCACTGGCATACAGGAACACTCCTAGAGCCTGCCCACAGGGCTGCACCACCTTCTGCATATTCCCCCCACTCCCATTGACTCTCTCGGTCAGGGTATTATTGTATGCAGAATCAGGAAAACTGGGAACTAGCCTCAGAACTCCCTATACTGCCACAGACAAATCACATAACTGAAAGAAGACCCAGCCACCCACACTACTCCTAGGACTCTGCAGGTAACTCTTGTTCCTGCTTTTACTATGCTCAGGAAATGCTGAGCTTAATCCAGCCCTCTGGCACCTATGGAATCCCTACCAGAGCTACAAAGCCTCAAGGGGCTTACATTCTTGCATGTTAATGTATGTAGCCTATTAAAAAAATCACTTCTGTTCAGGCCTGGGTATGTCATACTGCTCCAGATGTTCTGGTGATTACTGAGTCCTGGCTCTGACTGGTGACCAGTAACAACGAAGTTAACATCCTCTCCTACTCTTTGTTCAGAGCCGACAGACAAACCAGAGGTGGTGGGGTAGCTATTTACATCAAGGATAAATTCTCTGCCTCCATAATTGACTCAACTTCTATCCCAAAAGAATTTGAAAGCCTGTCATTAAAGATTGAAATTGCCACCGGTGTCTCATTATGTATAATAGGATGCTACAGACCCCCTTCAGCTGTACTACAGTTGTTAAAACATCTCGAAAATATCCTGGGTTCAGAATCTTCAGAGTGTATTATACTAGGGGACTTCAACTTAGACTGGCTCTCCAGTGCATCCACCCCACTTAAAATGTTCTGTGATTCCCTTGGGTTGTCACAGCTAATAAACAAAGCTACTCATCCTAACAAGCTCAACCCTAATAACAGTACTCTCTTGGATATCATTTTAGTTAACAAACCCCATTTATTCTCCCATGCTGGTGTCTTTTTCTCTGATATTAGTGACCATTGCTTCATCGCGTGTGTAAGATTCACTCTTAAATCCACAACTGTACCAAAATTCTCCTTTAAAAGGTGCATATGCAACTTTGATCTCCATGGCCTATATCAGACCTAAGAGACTCCATGCAATGGCAGGACTTCTATCTAGCCAAGTCCCTGACTACGGCTTATGATATTTTCTCAGAAATTGTGCTAGGGGCTCTCAACAAGTATGCTCCCATAGTAAAAGTTTGTGCCAGAAACAAATCCTGTTGGTGGTTTACAGAAGACCTGAAAGATGCTTTGTGGAGTAGGGATGTACTCTGGAGAACTGCTAGGAAAACTAATTTAATAAATGACTGGAATTCTTTCCAGAGGGTGAGGAACCTCTGCACCAAAATGGTCGGAGAAGTCAAAGTTAATTTCTACTGCTCTCAGCTGGACAGGTCCTCAAGAAATGCCTCCAAATTCTGGAAGACTATCAAAGACATTGAAGGTCACACCACTGTATCCTACCTACTAAATTATTGATCAACAATACTGTCATCTCCAACAGACCGCCTATCCTCGATGCTCTCAATAAGCATTTTGCCACTGCAGGGCTAGCCTTTGACTGCTCTCCAGCGAATATCCTCCGCCAACAACTTAGATTGGATACACAAGAAAAATCCATCCCCAGTCCATCCTTCTCTCTGCAGCCTACCTCCCTGAAAGAAGTCGAAGATCTTCTCCTTCAGATGGACACTACGAAAAGTGCTGGGACCGACCTCATTGACCTGTATTTCTTAAAGGTCGGCTACTGTGTCCTCGCAGTCCCAATTACTCATCTCTTCAACTTATCCTTGTCCCAGGGTGACCTACCACCCATTTGGAAAAATGCACTTGTGGTCCCTGTTTAAGTCAGGAGATCCTAGTGACCTCAATAACTACAGGCCAATCTCCCTACTTCCAATCCTGTCAAAGAAGCTGGAGAAAATAGTGAACTCCCAGCTTCAGAAGTACCTGGAATCAGAAAAATTGCTCAACCCATTATAATCCGGTTTCAGAGCACAGCACAGTACAATTTCTGCTCTAGCCAAGGTGACAAATGATTGGCAGCTTGAATTAGACAAAAAACTTTGTCTGCACAGTTTTCTTGGACCTAAGCAAGGCATTCGATACCGTTGATTACAGACTGCTTCTGTCATCCCTCCAGAACATTGGTTTGGATTCCCTATCCCTTAAATGGTTCTCCAACTACCTCTCAGGATGACTTCAACAAGTAAAGGCAGAAGGGGAAGTTTCTCCACCAAAACCCCTATTGAGGGGTGTACCGCAAGGTTCCATTCTTGATCCCTTGCTCTTCACCATTTATATTAACAACGTAGATGCCTCCATCAAAGAAGAACAAATACACCTATTCGCGGATAATACGGTACTGTATACTAGTAGCCCAACACCTGATGCGGCCTGTAAAGCCCTTCAAAATGAATTTAATCTGCTGCAACATCAGCTTATAAACCAGAAATTGCTCTTAAATGCAAAAAAAAACTAAAGCAATGTTCTCTTGCCCTTCAAAATGCAATAAATCCTGCAATTGCTGGGACACTTCCATAGATCACTACCATTCTAGGTGAGCATTTGGACTACATACCAAAGTTCAAGTACCTGGGGTCTGGTTAGACCATAGACTTACTTTCACAGTTCACTTAGAAGAACTGGCAAAGAAACTTAGACAAAGACTTGGTCTGTTCTTTAGGATTAGTAATCTCCTCACAAGAGACGCTAAACTGAAACTGGTTCAAACTACCTTTCTTTTCCTATTGGATTACGCAGACTTTCTATATGGCCAGGAACCTGCAGGTACCCTAGAAAAACTCAATATGCCTTATCACAGAGCCATAAGATTTATCATGGGTCTTCTATACTCTGCCCACAACTGTGCATTGTACACGGCAGTGGGATGGTCATCCCTTGCTTACAGATGGCAAAAAAATGCTGCAGTTTGGACACACAAAGCTATCTCAAATAAACTGCCCCAGTATATCTCTTGTCTGTTTACCTTTGTGCACTCTGGGAAATATGCCCTGAGAAGCACCCTCATAGCTACCTATATGTCTACAAAGCAAAATCTCGCATTGGCAGAGCAGCCATCAGCTTTGTGCTCCTCAACTGTGGAACAAGCTGAAAAAATTTGAAATTAACTCACCCCATCAGCCTAGCAGCTTTAAATCTCTATATCTATATCATAATAAGGAGTCCAGTGCCTGTCTACCCTAAATAGTGATTCCTATAAGTCCAAGCACACTTTAATTACTACTGTTAAAAGACTGATCACATCTATAATCGACTTTTCCCTCTCCCCTTTATCTACCCCCATATCTGTCCCTTCCACATTCCTTTGACCCTGGTTCCAGCTCTAAATTCTCCATACTGTATCACTATATATCTTTTTATATTAGGTTTGATTTGTGTTCGGTGCACCTGATATCTATATTTCTTTACTTTAATGAAATATGTGTCCTACCCAAAACTAGCTGTATCTTCTGTTCCAAACATATACTACTGTCAGTGCTACCTGCTGATACTTTGTATATACTGTGTTATTGTATCTCACTTTATTTGTATTATTACTGTTTTCTTGTGTGTTGCATCCCATGTATATTGTCCCTTGTTCCTTGTTAACAAACCCAGGTCCACTTCTAAATGAGCTTGCTCAACGGTGATCGCCTGGTTAAATAAAGACTTTGATTGATTGATTGATTGATTGATACGGTAGATGCCCTTAGCCCTATATGTGAGTATAACATATGCCTAAGTATTAGCTGTCTACAGTGTACTCTGGGGTACCAGTAAGGGTGCAGGGACCTTATGTAACAATATCCTCAATACAGAATGACAAAATAGTCATGGAGAAACACATTTGTAGCACTAAATATGCATAAGGGATTTGCATGGTCCAAAACAAAAAAGATAGGCTTCACAACACAGAGGCCCCTCTTCGTACATCTGGAATGGGGGATGTTGGCTGGCTATATCCTAGACATTTAATGCAGTAAGCAAACAATACTTTAGAAATTAATGGCGATTTAATGACAAAAATCAAAAGCCATTAAACAACTTGCAAAAGGATCAGAATTAATAAGTTTACCTAATTTTTATGGGAATTCAAATTAAAATGTATTTTAATGATTCTGATTGCTAGCAGTAGTATAAGAAATAGAAACTGATGTGTTTATTTAGATAAGATTTGTACCAGCTTAGCCGCTGCACACATGGCAAGCCTGCAGCATGTGAACCTGATGTGAAATTTAAATGATGTTCACATCAGCGTAACTGCTACACCTATGTCAAGTGTGCAATACATAAACCTGATGTAATTTTAGAAGATGTTCACACCAGCTTACCTGCTGTGCACTTGTCAAGCTTGCAGCATGTGAACCTGATTTGCTTTTTAGGACCTGGTTTGCTTAGGTTCACTTTATGTATGCGCAACCACATGCAAACGTTGCAATTACACATGGCATGCATTCTGCATGTAAGCAGCACACCTATATTTCTGTAAGGGTAGTTTGGAAAAATTTATTTTTTCACTTAAGGAGAGCCCTGTAATTTTTTTTCACTTGTTTTTAATTCTATGGCATTAGCTGTATCAGCTTTTATTTTGGCTATTCTGGAAATGTTTCTTAACTGTTTTTTTCTGGGCTTTACATTCCCTGTCAAACCACCCCAAAGTTGGTGGTGGAAAAGACTTATTTTTTTGTAGTTTTATAAAGCTTTGTCTCAAGTTCATTGAAAAACAACTGTAGTTTCCCATGAACTATGTGGGGGTCCTGAGAGGCCTGATCCCAGGAATTTAAAAAAAGAGTAATTTGATTCAGAATACATTGTTCAAGAGTTACTGACCATTCTAATTTTTTTGAATATCTAACAGGCAGATTACTGAAGGTAGGCTGCATCACACTCACTCCTACCATCTGCTTGTATAGAATAACAGGAAGATGGCCTCTTTCTATTCTGTTGGCAATTATAAGATTTTTTCCCAGAATTTGGAGGGCCCTGCCACAGAATTAGGGTCTATGACAGAAGATCCATTTGTGGAAAAATAAGTTGGTGAGCCCTTGCTATCCCTTGAAGTTCTACTATTTATGGGCAGATATAATTATCATTCATTAATTTGATCAGTTTATGTTATTTTATAATTATATCTTGAATCAGTAGAGACTCTTTTCTTTCATATCAATACTTGAATACATATAACCAATAATAGTGTTATCCACAAACCATCAAATATCCTATTCTGGAATGAAAATCACCAACCAAAAGCAGGTAGGCACTGGGTTAATCTATCTGGGCATGTCTGACTTATTTTATTAGATTATCCCAAATTTCATCAATGATCAGTCTGTTCTTAGTTGGTGGTACATAACAGTTGAACAAAAGTAGTTTAAACCCAGGAAAGGACAAAGTAATCCCCAAGATGTTTTGTCCCTGGGTTACTTTTAATAAGTCCAGAAAGGATCCAGTTTTGACACAGGTCACTAATCCACCTGACCTGTGCCCCATCTCGCCTGACTTGTAACCTGGAATTTGAATCAATGTATACCCATTAAAGCCATGGCCTCCTCCTGACTATGCTAGGTCTCTTGTAGGCAAATAAGATGAAAGGTACAGATATAATCTAACCAATCCTTATCTTGCATTTTTGCCCTAATCTTGGTAGCCCATATACTCTTTGGTTAACAACCACACTGAAAACACTTCTTGAGGTTGCTATGACATCTGAAAACCTCACAAGCTGTGTTCTCGAGGTTTACAATGATGTCATGGCAACCTCTTAAAGTGTTTATAGCATGATTATTGACCAAATGCCATACATTATGTCCACAAGTCCACTTGCTGATCATTTGTCCACCATGCTGGGTGTGCTGTAAACTGCTCTGTTTAGGGATCCTGAAAACTTTGTTTCCTTCTCATCTTTTGCCTACTTTGAAGTATTTTCAGCCACATGTATCGTTATTTTATATTTAATTATTACTAGCTAAACTATTTTATTTAGACTAGTTAGGGTCTCTTAGTGAGTTAGCTTAGCCTGCCTTGGAGCATATTCGGGGCCACTGCCGACCGACTATGTAGTGTACACTGGGGCTGTTTGGACGGGCTTCATTTCCACTCCAACTGCAAATAGTGAGTTTGTTAAGCCCTTTTTAAATTTACCTCCCTGTTTTGATCCATGGTAGCTGGGAGTTAGTGGCAGAAGGAGGTGGCAGTAACGTGGAGGAAAAGAGAGTGAGCACTGGGGAAGAAGAGTTTTGTGCCCTGGTCTGAGTGAGAACTTGATCATGTGACTACCAGGATTCATGAGGGATCTAGCTCTTGAAAGCCAGCACCAAGGTCGAGTGTGGAGTTAGCCGATAAAGGAGGTTTATAGATTTGGTCATGGAATTGAGTCCGAGAGGGCCACATTGTGGGTCTCAATATTGAACTTGGCTGTGTGACTGTTTGTGTCTGCCTTATAATCTGGATCTTTCATTTTGGAGATGTTTTTTACCTGGAGGGGATACTGGGCCCAGTTTGGAGTGGACTGGTCTCTGTTTGCTCGGATTATTGAGGCCTTGCAGTTGTGGGTGGCCACCAGCTAGAATTTGCCTTGCTCTGGAGGAGGGGGCCTGAACAGGTTGGGGAGTCAGCCAACAAGTTTTCTATTCTCCAAGGCTCCCCGTTGAGCCAGCTGGTGGGTTGGTCTAGGTGGGGTGCCGAGGTTGCAGGGCAAACATCTCTGGTGGTGGTCTCCACAGGCAAGGCCCCCTACTCCTGATGGATGAGCAAGACTTCGACCTTTATTGGAATTACTGGGAGATCCTCATTTCATGGAACCCTGACAAGATAATAAAGGCCCTGTCCACACTAGGGGTTTTGTAACGTTACAGTTGGTCTGTAATGTTATAAAACGTGCAGGCACGGTTTGCATCCACACTACAGCATGCTTTATCCATGCTCTGAACCGGTTTAAGAAACTGTACTCAAAATCTGATCTGAGCAGGTTTTGAGAATGGTTGCAGCCCAACACGGTTGCCTTAAACCATTTTAACAGTGGTGTGGATGCACACCGTACTGTAAAGCAGTTTAAGGCAACTTCCGCGGGCTGTCTTGGCAAATGTTTGCCTCCTGAAAGAAAAGGGATAATACTACTTAAGTCCCTGTCCTCGCCATGGGATCCCGAATCGATCAGTGCTATTTTTAGCCCGATCAGTTAACATGCCAGTTCTCTAGTATCCCGCATGCATTGGATTCCCATGGGACTGCTGCAAGTAATCCTGGGAACTCCAGGCATCCTCCAAAGTCAGCTGCAGTGTGGATGGAGGGACAACCGCTCTGAAAACCGTTATACAAAATGGTTTTCAAACAGTTTCCAAAATGCTGATACTGTGAAGGCCTAAGACAGCAGTGTAATGGTCAGAGCTTTAATCTTTTATGTTCTTTGTTTACTGTTGGGCAGTGAGAGTGCTGTGTCCTTTTGGGTATTCCCAGGTAGTGAGAGGATCTGGGACCCCATTTACCTCATTTACCATTATACGTTATTTGACGTTATTTATGAACTTAGTACTCCTAGTGAGAGGGTGTACCTAAGTACTCAAATTTTATTTTCTGTATTTAACAGCTTAAGTTTGCTCATATTTCTTTTTTCATTTTGTGAGCTGAAGTTCTAAGCTGTGACCTCCGGTGTCTACTATATTGCCTCTTTCCTCGGACCTACATGGACCACTTAGACTAATCCCGTCCATTTGAGATTGTGTGCTCTGACAGTAATATCAGAGCACTGTGGAAGGCTTTTTTATAGTGTTTAAATTTTGTTATTTTAGTGAATTCATGGAGTGGATGTTTTAGTATGAGATTAGTTGAATCTCTCCCCTTCAGGGGACAAGAGTGCGGGAGTGGTAAATTGGGGGCTTAATTTGTTTAAGTTTTGGGTGTTTGTTTCTTCGTTTGCTCACTGTTCCCATAAGTGAGAGTTGCGGGACAGAGTTTCTGTTATTTGTATTTTAATTTCTGTATTTGTTTTAGGGGTTTTCTCTCATTTTTAATTGTGGCTTGGCGTTTTTGCTTATCTTGGAGCCGGTATTATGTATCATACGCCTACCCCGGGGTTGTGCAGTATTCGTCCCTCTGTCCTTCGTGTCCCCCCACTGGTGCTTTCAATCTACCAGCACTGTAGAGGATTGGGCATTCCCAGGAGGAGGGATGGGGTGGGGTTTGAACAGTGGTTGACAAAAAGTGGAGCCCTCACATTGGGGTAGCTAGTCCAGAAGATGTCCTGAGGTGAAATGAAGCCTGGAATGTGGCCCTCCATGTTGGTCCCCATACCCAAGGGCACCACCATTACTGGGGGGAGGTAGTTGGGGCAGCCCCAGAGACCCATTCAGCTCAAGTGGTGCTATGCAATGCCAGATCCATTTGGAAGAAGACTGCAATTATTGTAGAACTTGTCGGTTTGGTGGATCTGGCTTGCATCACTGAGACCTGGCTGGATGAAAATGCTGGCCCCATATTGAAGGCTGCTATTCCGTCCAGGTACTCAGTGATATACCACTCAAGATTGGACAGCGGGGGGTTGCGGTCTGATTCAAGACTGAATTGGGCCTCATGAGTGTACCAGTTGAGGAGGCTGGGTCATTCGAGTGTACCATAGTAGCAGGTGTAGGCTGTAGGATAGCCCTCCTCTACCGTCCACCCGGACATGAGAAGTGATTCCTTCAGGAAGTAGCAGACTTCATCGTCGACATGGCATTTGGGTCATCCAGGTTGATGGTCCTAGGTGACATCAATGCCTGGATTGATGATGAACTCTTGCAATTTGGACAGCACTTCCTCCAGTTGATGACATCACTGGACCTTACACAGATTGTTACTGCTGCAACTCATAAACATGGTCACTCTCTTGACCATGTCTTCCTCCTGGTGGTCGAAGCCTCTGATCTGGTGGCGGAACCTGTCAGATGGTCTGACCACTACACCATGGGGTTCAATTTTTGCACCCCCCCCTTTGTAGGCCTACCCCTGTGGAGATGGTCAGATACCTCTCTTTACAGGGTGTGAGCCCTGAAGGCCTAGTGGTGGTACTTGCCCTATCAGAGTTTCCAGTGGCACGTGAGAATCCAGAAGCCTTGGTACTGGCCTATAATAAGGTCATGACCATGGCCCTGGATTCTATCGCTCCTGTCCATGTTCATCCTCTCTCTCTTCACCCTCAGTCCCCTTGGTTTGATGGGATCCTGAGGAAGCTGAGATGAGAAGTACAAAGGTTAGAGTGTTGTTGGCAGTAATCCACGCTAGAGGCTGACCATCTTAGATTGTTAGAACATTATCTAGTCTACCAATCAACAATCACCCATAAGAAGGCAGAGTTCCTGTCTGGGGGGGGGGTTTCAGCACTCAGAACCGACTGGCTCAGCTCTCTTGATCAGTGGACAGGCTGTGCAACCCAGCCTGTCCACAGTCTTGGAAAGCCTTTTGACAGTCAGAGTGCGATTAACTTGCTCGGTTCTTTGCAGATAAGGTGTCTGACATCAGGGCGGAGATCCAGTCTTCACACTGTATGGGGGAAGATGTTGGTTGGTGCTTGGTCACTGTCCCTCACTTTCCTGGAGTACCTTTGACCGGCTGTAGTTCGTGGATGTCATGCGGGTTGTCCAGGTATGCGCCTATGTGCTATAGTTTGGAGTCAGGCCCAGCTTCCCTGATTATGGGTTGTTGTGACATCATTAGCCAGATTCTGGCACAGATAGTCTGGTGCTCCCTTGACTCGGGTGAGTTTCCTAGCTCCCTGAAGGAGGCGGTGGTGACACCCATCCTGAAGAAAGCTTCACTGGACCCAGACTCTTTTGCTAACTACAGACCGGTCTCAAACCTTCCCTTTATGGGGAAGGTTATTGAGAAAGTAGTGGCTGTACAACTGGAGAACCACTTGACCATCCATAACATCTACAAACTTCTCCAATCCAGTTGGCATAGTACTGAGATTGCTCTGGTTCGGGTGCTCAGTGATCTCCTGATGGCAAGAGATCGGAGAAGCTGTTTCAGTCTGGTGCTCCTTGATATCTCCTCAGCTTTTGACACCGTGGACCATGGGGTGCTGCTTGAGCATCTGAAATTCATCTGTGGCCTGACTGGTACAGTCCTCAGATGGTTTAAATCCTTCCTCACTGGCAGAACTCAGAGGGTGGTATTGGGGATTTATTCCTCTGACCCTCTCTCTCTGTCATGTGGGGTCCCTTAGGACTTGGTGCTGTCCCCCATGTTGTTCGCAGTGTACATGCTGCCCCTTGGAGACATTGTGTTGGTATGTGAGGTGGCACTGCTATGCTTGATGATACCCAGCTCTACCTGTCTTTTGCACCTGACCAGGATAATGCACTCTCGGTGTTTAATAACTGCCTCACTGAAATCCAGGATTGGATGAATTCCATCTGGCTGAAGTTGAACTCAGGAAAGACTGAGGTAACGGTGGTGGATCCTGGTCACTGGATAGGGGGGTCAGGGGATGGTCAGCCCACAGGTTTTTTCCTGGGGGACTCCCAGCTCCTTTTCTCCAAATGGGTGTGGGACCTAGGGGTGATGCTTGATGATGGGCTGACTCTGCGGAGTCAGGTGTTGGCAGTCGTCAAGTCATCCTTTTACCATCTAAGGAACATTGCTAGGATCAAGCACCTGGTTCTGTCCGATGACCATCCCACTCTGATCCACGCCTTTGTGACCTCGCACCTTGACTGTTGCAACTCTCTTTACTTAGGGCTACCGGGGGTTGATATTTGCCGCTTGCAGCTGGTGCAGAATGCTGCAGCCCGACTCTTGACGGGGACTCCTTGGTCATGTCATATCACTCCAGTGCTGCACAAACTGCACTGGCTGCCGATTCAGTGGCGGATCACCTTTAAGGTCGGATTACTGACGTAGAAAGCCCTACACAGTCTTGGCCCAGACTACCTGAAAGAGCTTCTGTCTCACTACTGCCCCGAGCGACGGCTCTGCTCAGCTGACAAGGGGTTGCTAGAGATCCCAAGGGTAACACTAACATTTTCAGAGGCCTGTACATTTATGTACATGGCCCCAGCCCTTTGGAATTCTCTACCCCATCAACTACTGGAGTGCGTGACCCTGGGAGGCTTCAATCAGGCACTTAAAACTAATTTATGGGGCCAATCATTTATTACTTAAGTATATACAAAATAACTGATTTTACTGACTATTTTAATATTATTGTTTATGTTAATGTTTTAGTCATCTTTTGTAAAGTGCTTTGGTAATACTGAAAGCGCTTAATTAAATAAAGGTTTATTATCATTATTATTACATTATCCTGTATGTAATGTACCTTTGCAAACTTACTGCAATTCACAGCATATGTTGTGTTGCTACATGATGTATTTTTGTATAAATGTTGCCAAAGGTGAATGTCAACTTTGCTAGGTTTTAGAAAAACTTGCACATTTATCTTTAAAAATGTAGATAATTTCACCTTCATTTGGACTTGCATCACTGTTTTGAAACAGACATGGTTAGTTCATAAATCATAAACCAGTGGTTTCTGGAGGAATATTCTGTAGATTTTCCTGACTAATATATATGTCCTTGTCTGGGTTGCAGGTCTCTTTTCTAGGAAATAGAAATTACCTGCCTAAGTAGCACAATGATTGTAATATGTGAATATACTTACTGTATTTAATCAACTTTTAACTACAAGCTGTACTCTGGTTCTTTTCAGGTTGTTCTTCTATATGCCTCTACCTATGTTCTTGTGTCTCTCAGCATTGACCGTATCATGCAATTGTGCATCCTATGAAGTTCATGCAAGGAGGTGAGACATCATCTTATTATGCTGATACAACATTCATGAAGTGCACATTTATGGAATGATATTGGTTGTAATAATGATATTATCTTAATGTCTATAATTTCTACAAAGTGGTGAGAGTGAATCATAACTGAAATGTTGCTGTTTTGCACAGAAAAAACAGCAATGGATTTGCTTTGCTCTATTGAAAGTGTGTTTGCCATTTTTATGTTGCATGCCAGCCAACATAGATACATAGATACATAGACAGTGTCAGCAGATAAGGGCCTATGGCCCACCCAGTCTGCCCATTTAAGCTTGTAAGTTCAGCTTATGTTTTCCTAGAAGTCTGTTGCCCCTTACCCCTGACCTCCAGAATTCCTTTATGTCTATCCCATGCATTCTTAAATCCCGTGATTGTTTCAGCCCCCACCACTTCCTCTGGCAAGGTGTTCCACTTGTCCACCACCAATTCTGTGAAGAAATTCTTCCTCATGTTCCTCTGAATCGTCCTCTCTCCAATTTCATCCCACGCCCTCTAGTCCTGGAACATCTTTTTCATTTAAAAATAGTGTATTTTGCAGTAGTAGCAGATTTGGAGGTGCGGTCACTGTGGGCAAATGCAGGGCACGCATTAGTAGGTGCATCCCTCATTCCCCAAAAATCCAACATTCAGGTGCTGACACCAACATAATGTAAAGTGGTCACCACATCTAGAAAAGAGCCGCTGCAATAAGAGGCAAGCTCATCATTGGTGGAGCACAATAACATGCCTCCTGACATGTCCTTCCTGGTGAAGTATTCCAGTAAATATGGTGGCAGTGACTGCTGCCACTGCCTGCCACAGTGCTGACTTCTGGGGTGCCCATTCCCCCTGTCAGCTGCCCTGACCTGGTTCATGTGCTGATGGGGGAGCCCACTTCCCATTGGCATAATGCTCCCCTTCCCATTTCAATTGTGTGCCGAGGGGGTGCCCAATCCCCCTCGGCATCTTGGGGCCCCCAACAGTCTTTCTTTGTCGATGGGGGGCCCAATCCCCATCGGCTTCAGTCCCCCATTCCCAGTTCAATCTACCGACGAGGAGCCCACCCCATATGCATAACGTCCCCCATTTGTTGTGTGCTGAGGGTGCCCAATCCCCTCAGCTCTTGCCCCCCAACTCAATATGTGCCAATGGTGGTGCCTAATCCCTCGTTGGCTACAGCCCCAAACACTCAGGTGGCATGCTAGAGCCCAGCCCAGCATGCCAAATGTCCCTAAAAAAAAAACTTCCCGTGATGTTTTCTTTATTTTAAACCTGTAAAACAAAAAACGGTCCTCGTTGAGTCTGGTGGCCCCTCCCCAACCTGCACCCACCTCAGTGCACCTGCCTCCCATATACCCTTATCCCATACTTACCTCTGAGCATGGCGTGACAATCTTCAGTGGACCGAACACATCTGCACCCTTCAAAGCAGACCGTGAACTTAAAGAAATGCCGTAAGCTATACTAGTACAATAATGGCATAAATAGGGTTTTTTCAACTTGGTGCATATCTCAGGCATTCTGGGAATGTTGGCACCAAATTTTCAACACAGGGTTATTGGGACCCCTCCTCATGAATTTGGTCACTGTCATGGCGTTATTCGGTCCAAAAGGTGATTTCAGGTCACTGTAGAATCACCTTTTGGGACCGATAACTAAAACGACAGTGCCTCTGTTCATGAGGTGGCTCTCAAAAGCCTATGTTGCAAATTTGGTGGACAAAATCAAAAATTACTGTTTTACAATCATCCGTTGCAGTTTCCATGCACGCCGTAACTTCCTGGAATTTGTAATATTTTCACTCCAGATTTTCACTATTGGCATTTTTCTACACCTCCTTATGAACAGTACAGCTGTCATTTTACATATCCTAGCCGAAATGTGTTTTCGTACTTCCAGTGCAGAATAGCATGGTCGCTGTGGGAAATCAATTTTAGGGACAGATTGAGAAAATGACAGTGAGTGGCACTGTTCATGAGAAGAGGTCCTAAAATGCCTATGTTGAAAATTTGGTGATGAAAGTCCATAAAATGACTGTTACAAGTGTGCATTGTGCAATTTCCACGCAACCTTGTAACTCCGGAAATCTGCAATATTTTCATGCCAGATTTTCAACACTGGCCTTTTTTCACACCTCCTTATGAACAGTATAGCTGCCATTTTTCACATCCTGCCCAAAATGTGTTTTCCCACCTGTGGCACACAATGGCGTGGTTGCTGTGGGAAATCAACTTTTGGGATAGATTAACAAAATCACAGGGCCACTGTTCATGAGGGGAGGTCCCAAAATGCCTATGTTGAAAATGTGGTAAAAAAAATCCCAAAGATAATTGGGTTACAGATATGTGTTGCACAGTTTCTATGCATGCTCATGACTTCAATTTTTCATATTTTCACTCCAGATTTTGAACGTTGCCATTTTTTCACACCTCCTCATGAACAATACAGTTGTCATTTTTTCACATCCTGCCCAAAATATATTTTCATACCTGTGGTGCCAAATGGTGCAGTCGCTGTGCAAAATCACCTTTCGGCTAACAAACTGATAGTGCCACTCTTCATGAAGTGGGGTCACAAAAAACCTATGTTAAAAATTTGGAGTGAAAATACCAACAAACACCTATGGCATTAGAGTTTCCAACTGTAACACCCCACCCTGTAGAGACTGACAAGCATCAGGAGTGTGACTTGGGATCATCGGCTGTAATGCTTATTCCATTCCACCCCCACCCTGCAGCCAGTGACAGGCATCAAGGTATCGAGGTGTGTCTTGGAGTGTTCAGCCCCAAAGTTCACCCCATTCTCCTATACTGCACCCATCTCAGTGTATTTTCTTATGGAATGGGGTAAGTATAAAGCCCAAAGACTCCAAAGTACACCACAACGCTTGTCAGTGTCTACAGGGTAGGGTGAGGTGAGGTGAGATGGCATGAGCATTATAGCTGACGACCCAAAGGCACACCCTAACACCTGTCAGTCTCTGCAGGGTGGGGTTGGGGCTGGCATCAGTTCAATACTTCACTGTCATTCCTATTATGCATCTCTAACTCCTGCACTACCAATGCCAATGCCAGTGAGACAACATTCAGCATTGACAAATGCTTGTTTTTATAGTAATTTCAACTAAAATTATAGCATTTTATTTGGAAGTGGGGGCTAGGCATAGAGAGACTAAATGCAGCATAGCAGGGGACCAAACTAGTTTAGGAAAGAATGCCAAGAGGAGTCACAAAAGTCAGCAGAGATCAGGAATACCTGGATGGAAAGGGTGGTGGAGTATAAAGGAAGAGGCACTGTAATGAAGAAGGGCTAATGTGAGAAGTGGAAGGCTGTTTATCTAAATGCCAGAGTCTAGCAAATAAAATTAGCTAGCTCCAGGTGATAATGGTGGATGCAGAGTTAGACCTAGTGTCCATTACTGAAACATGGAACATTGGGAATAATGATTGCAACCAACTGTTATTGCAGTACACCCCGTATAGAGTTGTGCGAAGCTGGAAAATTTTGCCTAGCAAAATATTTTGCATAATTTCTGCATTAGGCAAAATTTTTCACCTAGGTGAAATATAATTTTGTCTAGGATGATGATTTCTTGTAATGCCAAATTTAGCCAAATTTTGCCAATTTCACCAATGCTTTTCAATTTTGCCTGTGAATTTGCTATGCATTGTGGATATATAGCTTAAATATCACATGCAGGCTGTTTTCTGCACAGTATACTGTCTGTTGAGTCGGAGAGCAGTTCAGTGTGGTGCATCTCAGCCAATAAACCCTTCAAAACCTCCTTATTTATTTTTCAGAGCTAATTGGTCCCAAAATCAAAATCTTGTTCCTGTTGCTGCTAGTGAACTTTTTTGTTTTGGTATCTTTGGATAATACTTAGTTAAACTTAGGTAGTGTTTTCAGTTTTCTCTGTGTCTGTGTCTGTGAGGGAGGTGAGTTGGGGGGGTCAACCGTGTGGGGTGTGTGTGTGTGTGTGTGTGTGTGTGTGTGTGTGTGTGTGTGAAAGCAGAGCAGGTTAGTTTCTAATATTTGACAAATTTCTCACATGTTGTGAGTGAGTTTCTGTTATTTCTTTTGAGTCATCTTATTTTTGTTGGTGTGCTACTTATTTGTAAGATTTTTCTTATATGTTGACCCTTTTTGGGTAACTTCATCTGAACAGTTATTCATTCTGAGTAGTTCTGTTTCTGTTTCCCTTTGTTTAATCAGTTTTCTGCTGTATTTTTGTATTGGAAGTATTCATGGAGATTGAACACTTGTCCATATCCAGTTATACTGCATTGTTGAATTGCTCAAATAAATTAATAGTGTGATCTAGCCGCTGCATTGCAGCGGTCCTGTTTTTCTGTTTAATTTGCTTACCATATTAACCCTTTCCTCCTGGTTACACCATTGGTGTTTACTACCTGACCCGTGTTATATGAAAAATGACTTATTTTTCAGGAGAGTGGTGGTCCCTGCAAGATTGTTGGGGACCACTTTGTTTGTTCATTTCAAATCTTGTTGTCCCTTCCGTCTGATATTTCTATAACCCAAAATTGTATTTAATAAGTACTAACACATTGCAGGACTTGCCTTCTCCAGACACTACTTATCTGGACTGTAGATCATATTGTGACTGTGAGGTGTTCAGTTTGGTTGGTTGCCAGCAAAATCAAAGAATAAAAGTGGCTTCAAGTCTGTGACTCAATTTTTTACTGCCCAATCTGTAGGTAGCATGCTTTTTGGGGATGATACTGGGAATAAGGGAGACACACACACTAGTGGAGGCACAGAGGTCCAACAGGAGGTGGAAAAAGTTGTCGGTGTGACTGTTGTTTCTGCTCAAGGTGGAGCTGATGGTGGTGAAGGTGATACTGCCCAGCTTCAGTCTGTTTCTCCTGGAGAAGGAGATAAGGAAAGTCAGCCCCCCTCCAGTGAGGAGATGTCAGAGAAGGGAAAGGTTTCTCTGGAAGTAGACCAAGATATGGAGGAGTAGGAGGAGGAGGAGGATATAATATGTTTTGGTACAGATAATGACAAGGTGTTGGATCCCTGTGGGCCAGAAGTGAAAAAGATGAAGAGTGAGAGGTAGTCCATTTAGATGCCAAGCCTGAGGGTGCAGAAAACAGCAGATTTTGGTCCTGGTTGTGGATGTGAACCATCTAACAGCATGGCTGACACCAGATGTATGTCTCAATTTACTGTAACATTTTTGGAAACATTTCTGGATTTCTGGGGCATATTAGGCAGTGGCAACACCAAGACTAGGCCTGAAAATTGTGTTAAACAGTGCAGAAAACATCAGATTTCCATCCTGGTGGTAGATGTGAACATCTAACAGCATGACTGGCATCACATTTCTGTCTCAATTTACTCTAACATTTTTTATGAAACATTTCTGGGCTTCTAGGGCCTGTTTGGCATCAGCAGCAACAAGATGATGCCTGAAATCCTTGGTAAACAGTGGGCCAAACAACATGTTTTGGTTTGGGTGTATGGCGGGTGCCATTTAACATAATGACTGAAACCTGATTTCTGTCTCAATTTAATGTAGCATTTTTTGGGAAACATTTCTGGAATTCTGGGGCATGTTGGCAGTGGCAGCACCAGATGTGTTATGTCTTCGGAATGTTGCACACAACAATAAGTGATGCAACATCACATAGCATTGTGAAACAACTTGTTTAATAGGCACAACACTTGACATTTCTGGATAGGAGGAGGAAAATGTTAAAGAGCAGCTGACACCTTCAAAATAACTTTCATAAAACATAACATTGACCAACAATTCAGTTATATTCCCCATCTATGAAGTACGCAAAGGACAGGCCGGCACCTGTTGAAGGTTGTCGGCTGTCAGGGCCCTGTGCACAGAGTTTGTTTTTATTTAATTTAAATACCTCATGTGAGTTGCTTCAACTCAAAGTAAGAAGTACTTACCACAGCACATATCCATCAAGTGCTCTTTCTTTATTCCAGTGTGGCAACTAAACAATGTAAAAAATGTTCCCATATAACTAAGATAAAAATGTCCGATCCCTCCAGGCACCACACTTCATGATACATCAAAGGTTATGTCACACCTGATACATTTCACACATGCGTGCTTTCTCACACACAAAGCAAGCAAGTGAAAAACATGTGCGTCAGGTGTAAGATAGTCAATAGCATATAAGGAATGATGGTGCCTTAGTGGAGCAGGTGTTTTTACCTTTAGTTATATGGAAGCACTTTTTACATTGTTTACTTGCTACACTCGGTGACTCAATAAAGAATGAGTACTTATTAGACATGTGCTGTAGTGAGTACTTCTAACTTTGAGATGAAGCAGCTCATATGAGGTATTTGAATTCATGTGAGGTATTTGAATTAAAATAAATACACACTCTTTGCACAAGGCCCAGACAGCCAATGGCCTTCAGCAGGAGCCAGCCTCTCATTTGCAAACTCCATATATATGGAATGCAACTGCATTACGATCATTAATCTATTAAAAGTAATCTTGTAGGTGTAACCAGCTCTAAGAAGTAACACACACCGCAAATAATAAGGGAATAAGGTGGTTTATTAAGGGAGGGATACACTGACATGGCACAAAATAAGCATAACAAATGACAGGCAGGATCAGGAGGACAAGGGTAATACAACAATGAGCAGGGAGAAGTAATAGTGAGAGAGAAAGAGAGAACGAGAAAAGGGACTGAATTATATAGGGATCATGAGACAGTAACAAACATAACAGCAATGGTCAAACAAATTATTTTATATACAAAATAAAGAAACAAGAGGACTTAAAGATGTAGATTAAAAAGGACAAAACAGATTTTTTTTTGTTTTTAACACCATGTGTTATCCCTTGCCCTCTTGTCCTAAGCACTCCTCTATTAGAGCAGCCCTTACCTTACCTTGTAACCCACCTCTCCTCTGTCAGCATCTTAAATCATCCCACTCTAAGCCTGAATGCCATGTCATGACTTGTGCTAGGCATTGCCAACAGCGAGAATGTTTTATTATCGCTTGTCCACACCAGTTACCATTATCTTCTCCGTTGAATAATTGATGTACATGTTGACTCAATCTTGTTAACTCCTTAACTGGACCTATTGCTATTGTTCTGTGTATATCATTTCATCATATACAAATGTCTATTTATTGTCTGTATATAAATGTATTGTGCTTTGACCTTGTGTGACACAGGTCCACCTTGTAAATGAGCTTGCTCAATAGTGTTGCCTGGATAAATAAAGATTTTGATTGATAGATTGATAGATTTTTTTATTGGGAACGTACAAACAACAGAAAAGTGGAAAGAAAAATGAGAACAAAAAAGACAAATTAGTTTCTGCTGCACATTAACTGCCAGTGGGGCTGCCACTCAGTGCAGACTGAATGCCCATTATTTTGTCCACATTACACTGGAGTTTAACAATCCCCCATCCCCTGGGTATCAAAAATTCCTGTCTGAAATAATTTAGCTCCTGTCAAAGATGGTAGACTTCTAGCAGGATAGCTGATAAGTCTGCATGTATCACTGGCACTGCTGGTGGGTAGTGGCTGCCTGTGGTGCTGCTGCTGCTGGCTCTGGACAGGGTGTCCTGGCTGGGTCTTGATGCTACTGCAGACTCCTGCTGTTGTCTGGTCCAGTGAGGATTCTTAACAGGTCCAGCCATGCCTCCCTACTGCTCACCCCCTTCAGTGCTCACATCTGCACTGTGCCCCACAGCTGCAGTTAATGCTCTAGCCACCTCTTGCAGTTTGAGGTCCCATTGAAGTGGGTGGTGCACCATGTGACTACCCTGGCCGGTTGTCCCAAATTGGAAACCACACTTTCCACGATGCACTTCCTGCCCTCATAGCTTGCAGGTGACCATTGAGTCACCTGCTGAACTTGCACAAAAAAAATCCCAGGCAGGAAAACTTCGTAGGTGACTGGGCTGTGGGGAGCAGCAGATGATGCCCCAGGCACTGTATCCTCCTGCTGCTTGGGAGGGGGCATGGTCTCTTGCTGCTGTAGTGGAGGAACAGTATCCTGGTGCTGGACAGGGGGCACTGTCTCCTGCTGCTGTGGTGGAGGGGCCACAGTCACCTCCTGCTGCTGGGGACGGGGCACAGTTGTTTTCTGCTGGGTGTTGGTGCTTGGGCAAAAAGCCTCCTGCTGCTGTGGCATTTAATTTTTAATGGTCATCTGAAACATCCATACAGGTGCCCCACTGCCTCTATCCTTCTCCTTTACTGCCACCAACACCACCAATTCCAACAGAACCCAAAAAAAGAAATAGAGATAGAGACTCTGAGAGAGACAGCGGAGGAGGGCAGAATAACACACACACACACACACACTCCACAGGTACTAAAATATGAAATAGGACAAGGACAAACAAGAAAAAGTTTGAAAAATAGTAAAAATTCAGTAGTTTATGCATAAAAGTGTGGTCACAGGAGTATAGATGCAGGGCCTGCACCAGAAGCCGTACAAAGAAAGACAAGGAGCTTCATAGGTATACCCTTGAGGAAAGGAGAGAGTGGGGACATGATAGAAACTTTCAAGTACCTCAAGGAATCAACAAAGTCCAGGAGGGTAGCATCTTTCAGAAAAAGAGATGTGCAAGAACAAGGGGTACAATTTGAAGACAGAGGGGACGGCTCAGGGCAATGAGAAAGTATTATTTCATGGAGAGGAGGTGGACACATGGAACTGCCTCCCTTAGGAGGAGGTCAAAAAACAGTGGGGAATTCAACATGCATGGGACAGACATAAGGCAATTCTGGTGGGGGTAGGAAGAAGTAGGCTGTTGGTTAACTAGGATCTGCAGCTTATCCAATAGGTAGAAATGGGCAGACTGGGTGGGCCAAGTGGTCCTTATCTGTTGTCAAAGTCTATGTTTCTATGCTGCCTCCTTCCTCTAGATATTTAGCATAGGAAATAAACCACTCACTTCCTGCCTATCTAGACTCAACCATGTGCCCACCAGCAGAGAGAAGCCCAATTTCACCTTATAAAAGTGCAAGGTGAAATTACAAGAAATTATGAGGCTAAATTTTGCTGAAAGGCCATAATTACTTAAAATGTTTCACTAGACGTAACTGGCAATTTAGCCATAATTTTGCCGGTGAAATAAAATTTTGATGCATCTCTAACACTGTATAGTAGGATAAAGGTAAAGGCAAGGGGGCGAGGTAGCCCTTCATGTCTGGAAAAGCATAGAGGCTATAGGGCATCGGTCCTGGGTCAAGTAACCATAATACCTTATGGTTTGAACTTGCCCTGGGTAAAGTTATTCCTTGACAAAGGCTGTGGTTCTGATTTCAAACAGGCAGATTTGAACTACTGTAGATAAGGGATTTAGTCAGGGAAGAACTGGTAACTAGGAACAAGTTCAGGGGTGTGGAAAAGAAATAAATAGAATATAAAGGGGTTATTCTCAATGCATTTAAATCATGCTTGCGAACTATCCCAAGCGTAACAAATACAAAAGACCGATCCAGTTCTCTAAGGAGGTAAGGGAGGCTATAAGGGGCAAAAAAAGGTATTCGCTAACTATACACATCACCAGGGAAAGATATGGGGCAGGTACCAAAGTAAATGAAGGAGGCCAAGAAGCTTATCCAGGGGTGCAAAAGGCAGACACAGAGCTTCAAATTGCAGAAGGGGTCAGGGAGATGGAAAAGAGTTTTTCTAGTATATTATAGAAATAAAAGTAGATGAGTAGATGAGTGGGACATTGTATGGCTGGCAGGAGGGCTACTAGAGGATGCCAAGAAGGTAGCAGCCATTTTGAATGATTACTTCTGCTAAATATTCATTGCGGAGGATGGTGGACCTCAGTCAGAAAGTATAGTTAAAGCAGCATTATACAGTGGCAAGAAAGAATGCTGGTCCCTTATTGGTCACACCAGATTGGATCTGTGATGTTATCCCAGCATAACATCACAGATCTAGTCCCAGTAAACTCACTGACCGCATGAAATGTTAAAAAGGTCACTCCACAGCTCTCCCACGAGCAGCTTCAGTGGTCCCCAATGTGCTCAGAAATCACGCTCCCCACCCACTGGCCCACACAGTTTCATCCAGTCATCACTGTCCTCTCATCCCTCGACACTATTCACAACTTATAAAATGTAAAATAAAGTTTAAAAAGCCATAACTCAAATCAGCTTTTCTCCCCATTCGCAAGTGCATGCATGTCGACTCTTCCACTTCTGTTCGTCACTGATCACCTCAGGGGCCATTACAAATGGCCATGCTGGTCTGCCAACCACTTCAATGGCAAATACAGATAGATTAAAACATAAAACAAAACTAAAGCTGCAGTCCTCAGCTTCTCGGTCTGCTCAGCTCACTACAGAACAGTAACAGCGCGTACCCATGGAAACCAACCTGCTCATTTCAGCGTGCCGAAAAAGAGAAACGCCTTTTTTTCTTATTGTTATCAGAGAGCCTTAACAAGTATTTTCACTGTCACAGTGTAAACCCGCCTTCCAGCTACACCTTTATTTCCTCCAGCCAACACTTCAGCAGAGAGTGTTTTACATAAAGAGCAGCGTGAGGCTGTCCAGTTCTCTGACCACTCACTCTAGCTCTGTTACCCTGTCATCTGTACCATAATCCAAGCAGCAAGTCTTAAAAATAATAATAAAAAACCTTTCTGTCCTCCCAGAAGTTAAACAAACTGCACCTCTCCCCATGTGCAGACATCCTCCAATCATGGTTCACTGAATGCTGCTTCAAAAGTTTGCAGATCTTCTCCTGTACATCTTCCTTAACTGATGAGGCAAAAGTTGTAGCAAGTGCGACTGGACCGAGTCAAGACAGAGCCACATCATGAAAACACACACACACACACACACACACACACACAATCTCCACCTAGTAGAGAAGCCCTATAAGTAACTATTTTTTAAACCAGGATACTTCCACAATAAATAATTACAAAAATAAAAATGTAAAACAGTATTTTTTATATATTTTTTAAAATATGTATGTAAATGAACCATTCTATAATAGGAATAATGCATTTAGGTGTGTATGTGTCATGCTGGGATAACGTCACTTCTGGGTGATTGGTGCACTTGGCCTGCAGCCTCGTGCCCAGTCACCCCAGGCATAATGTTATCCCAGCATGACACACACCCTGTCATGCATTATTCCTTTAGTAAAGGAGATTCAGGAGATGGGGAGAGTAGTGTTTTTGGCAAAAAGAGTAAGACAATGTCTTGCAGCCTTGAAAAGGGATTGGGTGCCAGGACCAAATGGGATGAAAATTAGGGTGCTTATGGAATGGCATCAAAACTGGCTGAGCTCCTGTGAGGGCTATTTGATAGCTTGCTCCTGTTCAAGTTGGTTCTAAGAGACTGAAGGAAAGCACAAATGGTTCCTCTACAAGAGATAAGTGATAGAGAGGATCCACGAGATAGAAGGAAAGTGGAAATTGTTCCTTTACCAGAGGGAGGCAATAGAGAAGATCCAAGAATTACAGACTGTCAGTCTTACCTCCACTGTGGGTAAACTGGGGAAGACACTATTTAGGGAAGACCTGGTAAGTAACCTGGAAATAAGTTGGCTCTAGGATAGTAAACAGCATAGGTTTGTGGCTAGAAGTTTTTATCAGACCAACCTGATAGTATTCTTTGACTGGGTTACAAGGGTGGTGAATAAGAGATAAGCAGTGGACATACTGTACTTCAACTTCAGCAAAGCATTCAACTTAATGCCACCCAGGAAGCTGCATAAGAAAACAGAGGGCTTGGGAGCAGTGAGGAGCTAGTAAATGGATAGGGAACTGGCTGGCAGGGGAGATAAGAGAGGGCGGAGGTTAATAGGATCAAATGGGGGGATAGGGAGGTCAAGAGTGAGGTGCTGCTCAGATCAGTCCTGGTACCTGTCTTTTTCAGTATGTTTATCAGCTACATAGGGGAAGGTATACATTGCAAGATGTGTCTGCAGAAAACACTAAGCTTTGTGGCAAGCTGGACAATGAAAAGAGGTTGAGGGAGTTGCAAAGGGACATGGAAAAACATAGAGAGATGGCCAAAGGTTTGGCAGATGAGATTCAACACCAAAAAATTGAAGGTGATGCACACAGAGAACAGGAATCCTAGGGCAGAATACAGAATTGGAGAGGTCAGCTTGGTCAATATATTATCACAATATACAGTGAAGTCAGCCAGGATACAATGCAGTAAGACATCTCACAAATTCCTGCATGACAAAAGAGCTTAATTACTATGGACTTGCACTGTCCCTGCAGAATACTGCAGCACTCTGCAGAAATTCTTCAAGGTACTGTACTGCATCATTGTTAACTCTGCTGAAGGTCACTGGAGAGACCCCATCTGGAATATTGACCCTGTCTGGAATATTGAGTCCTTACCTGAAAAAAAGACATGGATGGACTGGAAACAATATAGAGGAGGATCACCAAAATAATTCAGGGTCACAAGGGGCAGATCCTTTGAGGAACAGCAGAGGGCACAGAACATGTACTCACCAGAGACTTGAAAGGTGATGGGTGGCATGAAAGAGACCATCATGTTCCTGAAAGGAATAATTAAGGTGAGCAGTGAGGAGCTATTCAGTAGGAATAACAGGTCAGTAATATGAGGGAGCATGAATGAAAGCTGAGCGATGGAGTTTCAGGAGGGATGTGAGAAAATTCCTACTTCAGAGAGAAAGTGGTTGAGTCATCGACCACCTTTTAGCAGAGATAGTGGGAGCAAAGATCATAAATGGGTTCAAGCATGGCTGGGACACAGTATATGATTGGATAGTTACACAGAGGGAAAACAGTACAGTGAGAGATGAAGGGGAGGGACAGGAGGAAAACCCTGCCTAGAGAATAGATCATGGGGTAAGGTACTGTATGGAAACAAAACAAAACAAGGCAGACTGGATTAACAAATGATCTTTCTCTGCCATCATTGTTTATGTTTCTATGTTTAAAACAAAGGACAATGTGATTTTTTTGTATCAACTAACAAGATCACTTGAATCCCAAAGATTTATATAAACTAGCTACCAAAAAGGAGGAGCTAATATTTAATTACCATAAAGCCAAAGGAATTTGAGCTATCTCATTGTAAATACTTGATGGAGAGTTTTATAAATTAAACTGTCCAAGATGCCGTGGGATAAATTTTGAAAAAATATAATTTTTTTGTCACACTGCCACACACACACACACACACACACACACAGATATATATATATATATATATATATATATATATATATATATAATAAATTTTCTGTGTTTGCTTTCCCTTTATTTGTAAGCATGCAAATTTTGTGAACATAAGATAACTGACTCCTGCACTACCCATGATGTACTCTTGCTTCTTGCCTACATCTAATTTTACAATATTCTGCTATTGTACTCACAGTCTCTTGCTGTGGCAATGATTACATATCTTAATGTAAGTAAATGATGTCAGGTGTGGACAAGTAGCCACAACAGACGAAATCTAAAAGACAGTAATCCTGTATTGAGGCTAGTGTGCGTAGTCATATTGAAAGAGGGGAAGCTTCATTATAATATGTAAAACCTACCATAGGTACAAGGTCAAGTAATACACTGGGTTAAAAACTGGCAGTTGGATAGAATGTAAAGAGTTGCAATATATTTCTTACAAGTTTACAGAAGCTGTGGATTGTCACTATACAGTACACAGGTACAATATCACAAGTGCTACAATACATGGCTGTGATGTCATACCATTTACAATGACATTTTTGGAATGTTGAAAAAAAGAGTCTGTTGGTGTTTAGTTCCTCTCCCTCAGTCCTGGCCTATTTTCCCCACATATTCAACATTAGAAGCACCCCTACCAAATTCCCTGGGCTACTTATGGATCCCAGACCCATGGTGGTCTGTACATTAGATTTTGTACTACTTGTTATTTTGTCTTCTAAACATTAAAAAAACTGTTATATACAAAAAAATATGGTATTCTGTTGTAACAGCGATGCTCTTACAGTGACACTGTTACAGTGACAGCAACCCACCGACACCTGCAGTGTCCACCGGGTTGCAGGAGTGATGCCTGAGTCATTGACTCCTGAGTTTGGTCGTTCTCCCTTGAGATCTGCCTCCCTTGGAGTTGGAATCCTTAAGTCTGGGGGGGGCACACCCCCCCCGCATGAACACCAATCATGTGTCAGTGTATTTTCTGGTCGGGGACAGCAGTCGGCGGCATCAGGGATGTCGGCGTTTATGTGTCGTCAGGGAGGTCACCGACAAGTCTGTCACCACGGCAACATGGAACCAAAAATATGAGGGTCAGTGTTAGTTAGTTTTAATACACCCTCAGTTTGTAATTACCTTGCAAGCCACTGTAGCCTCACTCTTGTGGGTTTGAGGTCACACAAACCTTGAATGCATAAAAACCTTGCTGTACACTTCATATCTAATTAATTGCAATCTGAAAATATGGAAACACACAATAGTGGTGCTCCACTGGTACATCTTGGGGCAAACACTGTTTGATTAATTTGTAAGTGACTTGGAGGTGGGCACCAGTAGCTGGAGTGCCGAGTTCCATCTGGCACCAAAATGAGGAGGAAAGCTGTATCACAGGAGAAGGAGATAAACAGGATGAGTGAGTCCTGCACCACTGACAGGGTGGACAGATGAGCGTCAATGCAGGCAAAAGCTATGTCATGAAAAGAAGAATTTGATGGCAGAATATTACCCTGATAGTAAAATGCAATCAATTCTATTTATAAGGCACATTTCCAGGGGGCTTAAAGTACTGTACATCCTCAATACAACAATATAACTATACATTCTCTTCCTCTCAAGAAGATAAAAAAAATGACATAACTGTACTATACTGAAACAAGTTAACAGATTTCTCACAGGATATATGGGACTGACATCAATATGGTAGCATATCCAGGTGTTCCAAAGGCCAGAGTGAACATATTGGACCTGATTTTCAATGAGACACAGGGCTTGTGTCAAGCCCTGTATCAAATCCATTTTCCGTGCAGCTTCTCCAAACACCTTTGCCACAACTACACCTAATTTTTGGTAGTCTGGTGCATTTGTGAGACTTTACCTGATTTATGGTAACTTGCACCAAATATTTGGCCCAAGCCCCATAAAAAGATTGCCCAGCCTCGTGCCACACCAGCGACCTGGGTTCGGGAATGAGCCTGAGTTGATGGAGGTTGGCAGGGGTGAGAAAGGATCGAGCATCTGGAGGACTGCTCTCCTGTCTCTGGGAGGGGAGGGGAGGTTGTCATTCCACTTATTGGCTGCCCTCTTGTGATGCCCAGGGGGCAGTACATATCAGGAGGCACGTACCAATGCCCTTGTCTTGGTAGGGAAGGTGTGGTGCAGAGAAAATGGTGGAAAAAGAGCCTGGCAGGCTCTGTGATGGCTCGTCATCCCTGGTTTCTAGATTGGGTCTCTGGGGGGGGAGGGGGAGCCGGCACCATTCTCCCGGGCCCTGCCATTGGGGGTAAGCCACAGAGGAATTTCCACGGGTTGGCAAGAGCAGGGAGCATGCTGGACCAGAGAGTGAGTCCCTCCACAAGGAGGGCCACAGCTGCATGCCAGGGGTCCAGGCGGGAAAAAGAAATTGGAAAAAAAGGGTGCACGGGATTGCTGCAAACTAGACCAGAAAAAGTTGGTCTAACTTGCAGCAGTTGGCACACAGGATAGAAAATCTAGAAAATCTTGATCACTGGCCAGGAGAATGCCACAAACCCTGTGCACCAAATCTTCAGCACACCTGTGACTTTCGGCATTCGGGGCAGTCCGAAACTCCAGCCCATAGGCTTTTAACAGGCTTTTCAACAGCGATACAGACTTGGCTCAACAAGTACTGGATGTCAATGTGTTCCACATGGCAGTGGTTCTAACGACAATTCCCTGACACCACCATTCTTTAATCTGAATATTGGATAGAACTGTCAACAATCCAACAGAGGAAAATCTTAAAGATTTCAATGAAGGGTATTCAGAGTTAAGGTTTGTAAGATACTGTATTGAGAAGTTAGCCCATACAGTCACTTGAAGGTAACATGTAAATACACATATATGATTTCTTGAACATTTGGAGTAATATGGTCATGAGCCTTAGTTCCTGATAGAAGTTGTGCTGCAGTATTAATGTTACATTGAAGTTTGGAAAATACATTATTTGTAACTCCAAATGACAAGGCATAGCAGAAGTCTAGAAACAACAAAGCCTTTTACCAGCATTTTTAAAATGTCAAACTATAGGAAATTATTCAGCTTGTCAAGTTTCCTCAAGTGAAGAAGTGCCACTTTGTGAGTGGTACATAATAGACTTAGATCAAAAACAGCTTAAGATGTTTTACATTTGATGAATTTCCAGATTAAATCTCATTCAGCAACCACAACAGAGTTGGGACGGGGATTTCATCAGGAGTGTCCTAATCTTAAAGCTCATTACATCAGTCTTTTATCAGCTCAGATGAAGAAACTTAGCAGTAAACCATGATTTTAATTGAATAAGAAAAGTAAACAAAGTTGAAGTGCTGCCTGACTAAAAATACACTTGAATATCATATGCATAAAAAGGACTTTCAGATTATACTTATTGATAATATTGCCACTAGATAATATGTAAGTATTCAATAATATGAGTCTAAGAATGAACCCTTTTGGCACCCCTGGTGAGACCACCTCAGGCTTAGATGTTTACTGAATAATTTTCACATAAAACTACATAATGTAAAATAACACCCAAATAAACCCCAGAACTTGAACAGCTGCAACAAATTATCTTATAAAATGGGGTCTGCTTAATTCCAGTTCCTCATTGGTCAGGACCCCATCACATGGTATTGCATTAACCTAGACAGGGGTGCATTAATTGAGAGTACAGCCTGTTGGGTCAAAGGGTCAAAAAGGTCAATATGTTAACTACTGTACATATATTCAGGGTGAAAAAGTTCACAGAACAACCCTGCAACATCAAAATGAAATCATGCAAATAAACAAATGACACCCCCACAGTAACAATGCTCAAGAATCACAAACTGCAAAGAAAATCCATCCAGAATAGGGTTACCACCTGTCCCTGTTTTCGCAGAACAGTCCTGATTTGGACAGCTGTGTCCTGCAGAAAAACATGAAAAATACTAAAGGTAGGACATCCAAACTGTGCCAGGCAGGGGCGCAAGCCTGGGCGCAGCACAACTGGGCTGTGCCAGGGCATGGACCAGGCAATATTTAACGGTGCTGCACCATGGCTCAGCACCATTGAATATGGCACTGAGGGTGCATGCACTGCACACGGTGCAGTGGCACTGTGCTAGCACAAGTGGCAGAAGTTGAGAAGGGGAATGAGCCAGCATAAGTGCGGTTGCGCTAGGTGCATCAACCATGATATTCACCTCTGGGCATGCAAATGAGTCCATTATGCATGCAAGGCACAAATGGGGCCATTTGCATGTGGTGCACCGATCCCCGGCAACTTGCGCCTGGTGCCCTGCCAGGCTGCAGACGTCGGGGACCGACGACCTGCAATCCCTCAGAGGACCCCACACCTGTACGCCCGATCGCGGGCATAAGTGAAGTAAATCCATGGTGGTCCAGTGGACCACTGTCCATCACCCGCTCATGGGCATAAGTGATCTAACTCCCTGGTGGTCTAGTGGACTGCTTCCCAATGACCGATCATAAGCATAAGTGGATTATATCTGTGGTGGTCCAGTGGAAACCCTCCCCCCAACACCCAATCATGGGTAAAATGAAGGGCACCCTGGTGGTCCAGTGGTACCCCCCACTCCACCCACACACACACACACTGAGGTCCATGCCACCCTGAACCCCCCAGTCAATGGTGGGTGGCAGCACCCCGCCCACAAGCTGCCTGGCCGCACGCCGACTGACAGCGTACAGTAGGGTCTGTACGCCTATTGGTCCACTGTGTGGGCCAATGGGCATGCAAACCGTACTGTACTGTACTGCACTGCACAGGCCTGATATGTGAATGAACAGGGATGTAGGACACATATGCCAGCAAACAGGTGAGGGGGGGGACAACGCTCCCTGGGCAGGAGGCATGTGGACTGTGTCCTGGGTGGGTGGGTGGCCACCCACAGCAGGTAGCTGCGATGCTGCGCCTTGCAATATGTCAGCTCCCCTGTGGGTGGCCAGGATTTGTTCCTGGTTCTACCAGGCACAACTTTGTGTCCCCCTGAGTGCCACAAGGTGGGGTTGTGCCAGCATCTGCACTGCACATCCCATGCTGAATATCAGGATGTGCCGTATATGCATGGGCATGCCTCCCGCACTTACGCCGCATACATTTCTGCATCGGGGTTGCGCAGCACAACATGCCCCTTTGAATATCACGCCGGGGCACATTGGTGGGTTATGCATGGTGCAACCCTTTTGAATATCCCACCCTTAATGTCCTGACATTACAGTAGAAACAGTATTTTCCTTTAAATGTTGCAAAAAACTATAATACCTTAACCAAAATACCTTAAAATAATAAAAAACACAACAAACAGCTCAAAAACAAAACACTTAGTCATAATTTTGATTATTTAGAGAAAACATGTCTGTTGCATTGGTCGAGATGACATATTGTCCTGCGAAAAATCCAGTTTCAGAAAGAAATGTCCCACTCTGGGCTTCTGAAAAGGTGGTAACCCTAATCCAGAATCTTTGAAAGAACATACCGCTATTCAAAAATGCAAACTCCAAAAAGCCTTAGTGCTGCTCTCACAGAAAACAAATCTTAAGCACCTAATGAGACACAAAATATATTCCAAAGCAGCAGAGACATATAGCCTACAGCAAAACCTGTAGTAATAATGCAAAATGTTGAAGGGAACAGTGTAATTCGAAGACAGTCAAAAACCAAGCAATACTTACAGGAGAACTTCGAAAAATATAACATTTGGACTCAAGGGAGCCTATATTTCTCATTAGCTCTGTATTTCTTATTGCAATTATGTATTACTGAAGTAATATGCTTGAAAACAGGATTTTCACTCCTTGAGGGTTCAGCACCACCTGTTGCTTGTTCCCAGCCTGGGGCCCGTTATTAAAAATTGCACCATGTGCAAAGTGTTTGTGCACATATTATGCGGGTCATTCTGGAATGCAATACCTGGAAGGGATCTGTAGCACTGTGCTAATGGGTTTAGTGGATGCATGCTAAGAGAATGAACATGGTGTTTTGAGGCAGATGTTGGACATGGCATGGAAGAACACCCCCACAGGGCAGAAATCCACTATCAATAGGTGGGAAGATGGGGCAATGCCACCAGTACAAATACCTATCTCCAATGTGTACACATACCTCACATGTGAAACACAACATCATACTGTACTTAGCTCACCCCACCACCAAGATCCACATGTTCCTCACACATGGTGTCATAACCCATCAGTGATACTAATGGACTTGTTTTCCCCTGGATTGCCCAATGACCTCCTTTGTATACCCAGGATGAATATAGTAGGTTACATGTCATGCTAACTGTGTTAGCACTTGTGCGTAGTGTCACATGATGCACTGCATGGTTGCACTGCACAGGCATGATGATGTCTCCCACTGGTGAAGTCATCTGGTTGCACAACCTTGAACATGTCAGCAGTGTGCAGTACCATAGTGTGATGGAGCACTGGCCATGTGCAGACCATGAATGTGCGACCTCAGCAAATGCACATGGGTCACTCACAGTATGCTGCCAACACAGCACTGCACAGTGCATGCTGCACTGTACAGTGCAAACGTCATGCCAGCCTACACCAGGAAGCAGCATGTCCAGATCCTCCTAAGCATGCTACTGCACTAAAACACGTCTGTCAGGCATTGTAGGGTGGTTGTTCAGTGTGACCAGCACTGGAATGAGGTGGAACTGGCCAACCTAATCAACCTTGTGTTTGACGGGGACTGCTCCTGGGGAGATAGTGGGGGTGGAAAGGCCCCTCTGCAATGTGTAGGCCTCCTTGGGGTAATGCCTCACATGGTGCACTTGGATGGCACACACCGGGGACCAGTGGCACCACCAGTACAATGATGTCTAGTAAGGAAAGCAGTGCGGCCTGTAGGATCTAGGGCCATAGTGGCTGGAGGCACAGTTCTCAGATCAGGTGTACAGTGTGGTGTGTGATTGGTGTGTGTAGAGGATGTGGGCAGACAAGTACAGTGTATGTGCATGACATGTCAGCTACCCCACTGATGCCGTGACCCCAATGGGGTGTCCCCAAATGCCCACGTGGGTATGGGCCCCATGCTGGCCACATGCACTATGTGGGTACCCCATGGAAAGGGGTGAACCTATGCCAATGCATGGCTGCTAACAACTGAACTGCCCTCAGGTGCAATGGGCCCAGCCAAACAGTGGGGGATACCCTGGAACACTGGCACCAGTGGCTCAGGTCTGGCAGCCCCTATCCAGCAGTGCCCCATGGATGTCACACCCAAGCTGGCAGGGGAAGGCACACCCTACATGGCCACAGTGTTTGCCATATCCTAGCAGGATGGCTGCCACCTTGTGGCTGAGCTGCCCACCCTGGAGGAGCCACACTGCAATACCAAGTATTGTCCAGGGACTATATGGCACACAGGTCTGCCAAACACCATATAGCTTACTCCTTGCATGTACTCTGTGCCACCTGGGATGTGTACTGTGTGCACATGGGTCACCCTCTATAGCACACTGTGCTGGCACATGCCCCCAAGTATGCTAGGTCTGCAGTGCCTGTGAGCCATGTGACCATTGTGGTGCAGAGATGGTCAAGCCATGCATATGCATGCACACAGTGCATGGATTGGGGCCATCCCTGGGTGCCTCCACTTTGCAGTCAGGTTGGGACCCAGTATGGTGGTACCCATGCCCCTCAGTGTTAACACCAAGGGGGAAGACCCATAGGGAACATCTCACCCATGCCATTCATATTCCTGCAGCTGGAGACATGGGTGCACCTGCAGGCTACATCACATGCCCTTGCATGACTACCACAAGTGGTGGGAAGTCCCTGTTAGAGTCAGGACAAGTAGATGCCTGGGGTGTGAGACCTGCATAGGGTGCACTGCTGCAAGGCAAAGTTCTCACCACACCTCTTCTTGTCTCCCCCTACAAATCCTGAGGACCAGACAGGCCATCAGCAGCAGCACAAGCAGCCGCAGCACCCCCAGAGGAGGGCAGTAGAAGGTCGATCCCTGGGCCTGATGGGGCCCACACAAGTCACAGCGGGAGACAGCAGTCAAGTGAGTACCATGCATTGTGTGTGTCCTCTGGGCCTATATATGTGTGCAGACATCAACGGATGGCATTATTCACCGATATGCCCATATGGGTCTTTGAGTGGCTTTCCCTAATGTACAGGACTGCACAGGTGCCAAGGGTGGGCTTCTCCCTGCTGATGCCACAAATGTGACCACAGGGCAACTGACACTGCACCATCTCTGTGACCTGACAGGTGTTGGCAGCACTGGGGCCCCGAGGCCATGGAATTCACAGGCAGATGTCTGGTACGCTGTTTCAGTAGCAACCACGACAGCGCTTATTTTTGAGCCTGCACTTTTGAGCGACTCAAAAATAGCACTTTACATGAAAGTGAGTGTTGCAATATACTGCTATATCCTGTATAGTGAGCATAGCAAGGAGCTGAACTCACTACTACAGGATATAGGATCCTGTGTGTCCACTTACCACTGAGCTGCTCAGATAGCGTAGTGGTGTACACCAGCAGTTGCGATGCGAGCAGACCTGCGTTTCGGCCTCACTACAGGATGAATTTTTTTTTGTTTTAAAAACCAATAACTTTCCCCGTGGTCAGCACCCTCCTTGGAGTTGGTTATTTTAGTTTGGGGCGGGCACAGGAGGCACAGCCCCTGCATAAAAAACATTTTTATTGTGTGATGTTAAAGTATTGTAGCGACTGGCCGCTTATTTGTGACGGTTGGTACAATATCCGCCGCCCTTTGACCATGGGCTCTTATGTGTTTGCTTTTATGTGATAGGCGGTCTTCCAGACTCACCTTTATCATATAGAACCCTGTTCCCCGGTACATAGCACCATGGCCAGCTGGGAAGGGTGGGTGCACAGGCTAGGCCATAGAGGTGTGCACAGTACAGGGTGCTGCCAGCATGTGTGTGGGGCTGTACTCCACTGATGTGCACCCACTGGGGCTGGGCCACCATGTGATCACAACCCCAGGTGGGGTCATATGCCCTACTAGCCATGGCTAGGGTGTGGGCGGACCTGCCCGTCACATAGGTTGATTCTACCACCATTGTTGTGGTCCAGCATCAGGTAGTTGTGGCCCTCCATGCTGGAGGCCCCATGGGGAACACCATCCCATGCCATCCAGTGGTGAGCACTGGCCCTGCACTTGGGCTGGTGGATGCACAGTGCCCTCAAGCTATGTTACAGTGTGTGCAATCCAGATAGTGCACATATGTGCCACCATGGTACATCCCACTGTGTCCCTGCCATGCCACACTGTGGACCTCACCATGATGGCTTGTGGCATGGCTGCTGCCAGTGGCCAGCCATGGGACATAGTGACAGTTCCCAATGCCTTAGGGGGTGGGAACAGCACAGTTGGCTGGATCTACCTCACCCCATGGCCAGGTCTGTGTCTGATGGCTGCCAACGGATGACTGGCACCTGTCCATGGGGAGTCCTGATGCTACTGTAGACATCACAGTGGTGCAGATTCCCACAGCGGGTGTTCCTGTGGTGACTGCCATTGCCTGTGTTTCTGGAGGTGCACGATGTACCTCAGAGACCCACCCAGGACCCCCAGTTCAGGCACAGTGGGGCAGACCATTGGGCCACAACAGCACAGTGCAGGTGGGACTCTGTGAGTGTATGCTTTAGGCGTGGTGCAGGATACTCACCACAGCACCTCTCAGGGATAGGGACTCCAGTGTATCCGAGCAGGCTGGCCATACAGGCAGCCATCATGGGGCCGAACACCCTCTGACCTGTGGGGCTTTGTCATAGGGGCACATTTCCCTGGTCCACACAGTGGCCATGACCATGCCAGGCTGATGGCTACAGGGGGCAACTGGTACTTTCTCTGGGGGCAGACTAAGGGTGCTTGTGTGGCAGGTAATGGGACTGGTGATGGTTCATCTCAGGCAACTGGGTACAGCAGCAGCATGCTGTATGTGGCAGGGTTGTCAAGGTGGTTGATTTGGCATCTTTGGGGACCCAGGGACATTGCCAAGTATCCTAGTGGCCCCACACACCCACAGCCAGGTTCAACATAGGGTACTGTAGTGACCACTGAATCATTGTTGCATCCCAGCTGCATCATGGTGTCCCCAAGTGGTATGTTGATGGCGCAGAGTGTGTGCAGCACCCAGTCACATACTGCATCATTGCAGTGGTGTAAACCATGGCCAGCTCACACAATGACACCTTCTGATCCCTGCCCTGTGCATCACTGCTGTATTCAACATGTGTATGCCTGTGTCCTGTCCCACCAGCAACACACAGTGGGCCTTGCCTGGACTGTCCTGCATACCACAGGTGGCCTGTGTGCTGGTGTCTCCATGCACAGTCACAGGTTGTCTGTGCACCCACCCTATCACTCGACACATGCCACTGTATGGTGACCTCTTGCATGGTGCTGCTTCATCTGCATGTGTTACATACATACCACTGCCATACCCATTGCTGGAGTGGGTCAGTGCTATATCTTGAAAGCCTTTCCTCTGCATGGGTCTATCTCTGCATGTGCACCTCTGCAATGTTTGGGTCCCTCATGCTGTCTGTGGACTGCCACATCTAACACAGTACCAGATTGCATATGGGGGCATACTTTGATTGCTGCTACCTGGGCCTACCAGCCACACCAGTCTGTGTGGCCCCAAGGTGACACAGTGTTCACCATATGCCAATTACTTTTATCACAGTCTTGACATGTGCATCTTCCCAGTCTTGCAGTGTCGACAGGCCCCATGTCCTGCAGACAGTAGCAGCACCTGTACATCAGCCCCATGATAACATGGTGGCACTGTACCATACATGGGTTACAGCTGCACATGCTCAGGTATTCAGATGGCATGGGCCATCTGCACTCCACAGTTTATGTGCACCAGATGTGTTCCCTTTGTGGCATGTTGATGCCTTTGCTTGGAGGTTTCCCTATGACTACATATGACAGGCAACAGCTGCATGGTCCACCCTGTGTGCACAGTTGGCTGAGTACATATTCCTTCTGTCCATCGGTGTCTGATGGAGTGCTGCCAAGGCCCAGCAACCAAATGCCAGTGAGGGAAGGGATGACCTGCTCCTCCACTTCGTGCAGCAACAGCAGCTCATTCTTTGCCAACTGGAGAGGATGGAGGAGGCTATGAGACAGCTACTAGCCATGTAGCAGCATGCTTGTGGTGCACCTCCAGCACTACCCTCCACTAGTGGCACCATGAGAGCTTCTCACTACAGCTGAGATGACTTCTATATTGCCCCAGTGTTTGCACCACTCACCCTGTTTCCTTCCCTTACTGGTTTTATGTCATGTTGCCTTGTGTTAAGAATACAGTTTATTTTGATACTCTTGCATCTGTGATCTTTGTCTGTTCTTGTACTGTTGCACTTGTGTATTATGTCTGTTCTTGGTGCCCTCACTGCCCACCCACCGCCACCCCGATGTGATGCTCTCTTCCCAGTACCATGCCCAGGGCTGCACCACTGTGCCATTTTCATGGCCTGCACTGTCATCAGTGCTATATTCAGTACTGCACAAGTGTACTGCACTGCACTTCTAACTGTTTCTTGCATCCCTCGCATTGTACCCTACATTCACAGACTTAGCGCCAGTGCTGTGCCTTTGAATATGGTGGCCTGCAGGCCTAGTGTGAGCACAATCTTGGGTGAAGTGCTATCATTGCACATGGGCAATCCTTTGAATATCTAGCCCCTGTTGTTCTGACCCTACCAGTTGTAGATTCCCGAAGTCTCCATAACAGCACCTCATGGTAGACAGTGTCACAAGCTATAGTACTAAGAGATTGCAGAGGATCACTACTGATACCTTACTCCTAATCCTTCTCATGAAGGACATCATCGCATGACACAATGAGAGCCATCACTGTGCCATGACGCTGGAAGGACTTAAAGATTTAAAACATAAAATTTGTCAGCAGAAAAGGACCTCTTGGCTCACCCAGTCTACCTGCCTAGTCTGTCTCCAGAATCCTTAACTGGTCTTCAGTGATCCTCGCTCTTCCCTGCCCATTTCCTAATATTCTCGTATGTCTCTCACATGCATGCTTGAAGCCCTCTACTTTTTTGCCTCCACCACTTCAAATGGCAGTCTTTTCAAGGTATCCCCACTCTTTCAGTAGTGTGTACTTCTCACAGCCCTCCTTAACTCCCCTTCAGCTTCATCAGGTGCCTTGTTTTCTGGTGCTGTTCTTCATATGAAAGATACCCCTCTTCTGCAACCTATTGATCCCGTGAGGTACTTATCGATCTCTATCATGTCCCCCTCACTCTCCTGTCTTCTAGGGTGTACATGTTGATATCCTTCAGTCTCTCCTCATAGGGCTTTTGGAGCAATCCCTGTACCATTTTAGTTATCAACCTCTGGACTGATTCCACCCTATCTATGTCCTTTCTGAGGTGTTGTCCCAAAACTGGACAATAACACCTGTGGGTCTCACCAGTGGCAAAATAATGCCAACATCACCTCACTTCTCCTACTGGAGATACCTCTCCCTCTACATCCTAGCATCCCACTGGCACTACCAACTGCTTTGCCACACTGCCCTGCCACTTTGAGATCATCAGATATGATAATCCGAAGATCCCTTTCCTGCTTAGTGACTAACAGTACCTCCTCCATCCTATGCTCTGTTCTTGGGTTCCTATGCCTTATGTGCATGATTTTGCATTTTTGGGCATTGAACCAGAACTGCCATGCTCTTGACTTGTCCTTGAGATTCCCAACATCCCTACATATTCTTACCACTGTGGCAGGATAAAGCTGTACCTTATTGTTCTAATCATATTTCATGTTATTTTTATGTGTGTAATACATCAGGGATGTCCATGGTACCCAGTCTACCTTGCAGGGGATCATGGGTTCAAAGAAAACATGGGCCCTTGGAATGATGTATTTCCTTGTTGCTGGGCAGAAACTAGTTAGCAGTTATAGTCAGGGGCTGGGTTTGATTAGACCATTTAAAAGGAAACAAAAGGGCTAATTTAGCAGGGCTGGAAGGACAGGCACATCCATGTGTGTAGAAATAGCCCAAAACCTCTAGTGGTGCCATGCAGTCTATGCCCCTTTTGTCCTGAAGGTCTACCCTGAGTTAATCTAATTAGGTAAATTACTGTACTGAGTTTAGCTTGATTACAACCATCTATGGGGAGGGAGGCTGGATCTACTCCTAATATTCAGGCTGAAACTGGCTTGCCTTGGAGCCCTTGTTCTCATGCTCAAAACTGCACATTTGGTCTTTTGTAATAAAATATTAAAACCTGATTGGTTGCATTGCCATGGAGACATAATGCTAGCCAACTGCAGGAAAGCCAGCATCCACTGGTCCTACTCTTTGAGAATCCCATAAAACATGGGTATTTGACTTTGTTACTGCCTTTTGCCTTTGTGAAAGAAACTACACTTGGGACCATGTCCTGTTGAGGAAGCAAAGACATTTATTTTCAAGAGTTTCTCCTGGACCACAAGAGCCAAGATTCAGCTACTTTTCTAAGGATGCCTTGCACTTCAAATTCAGCAGCCAAGGACTTGAGGTAGAACTTTCAAACCAGAATTACACAGTTTAGTTTTTTTGTATACTTCCAGTTTTTTTTTCCATATGCTGTAATCAAGATCTAAAATATTCTGTCTTTGAGTTATTTACTGTATTTAGTAATTAATTAGTAAAGCCTCTTGCTTACTTTTAAGCTAATTCTGGGGTACATGACAATTAGCTCCCGTCAATTCGCTCCCTACACATTCGCGCCCGACAACTGGCTTCTTTCAAATTCATCCCCATTCAAACTCGCTCCCAGCAATAGGCTCCTGATCCCTAATCTGTAGTTGTAGGAGAACTTTTCAATCAAATGCAGGATCCGTGGTCCTGCTCCTGCAAATACCAGACTGCATGGCTTCTCCGATTTTAAGGGAGCCCTACCCAGCCAGAAGTAAACCACACTCTGGTGGCTAGCTTGGAGCTGCAGGGGAAAAAAGCCGACTGCCCTTTCTGGTCTGCCATAGCCATACCGCCAGGAGCTCAGACCTTTCAGTGCCGGTGGAGAGACTCCATACTGGCCCAGGGAAAAAAGCTGACTGCCTTTTCAGATATGCTGTGCCCGTCAGGGGCTCGGACCTCACCACGCAGTTTCCTCCCTGTCGCTACTGCCACTTTTTAAGGAACCCTGACCCAGCCAGAAGTAAACGGTGCTCCAGTTGCTTGCTTGGAGTTGCAGGAAAAAAGCTGTGGCATTACTTTGCAGCTCCTCCGTGTTCTTCGGCATTGGGTAAGAGGGGGTCTTGTTCAGGGACTAAGCCGTCTGATTGCTGGCCTCTTTCCTCTGCTTCTAGTGGCTGTTCAGAGCATGCTTTTGCTCTGGTTTTAAACTTTTGCAGCTGGGGTTAAGAGGGGGGTCCTGTTCAGGGACTAAGCCACCAATATGGGGCGAATTCGAAGGGGAGGCCAGTGCCGAGTGAATTGACGATGGGCGTGTACTATCAGGAGCGGATTTACACGGAGTGAATTGTCGGGAGCGTATTGTCGTGCTCCCAGCATCAGGGGTGTGACTTTGGATTGTTGGCTGTAATGCTCACACCATTCCAACCCCACCCCCACTCTGCAGCCAGTGACAGGCATCAAAGTGTGCCTTGGACTCTTCAGTCCTAAAGTTCACCCCATTCTCCTACACTGCACCCATCTCAACATATTTCCTTATGGAATGGGGTGAGCGTAAGGCCCAATGACCCCAAGGCACAACGAGACACTTGTCAGAGTCTGCAGGGTAGCTGAGGTGAAATGGCATGAGCATTATGGCTGAAGACCCAAAGGTACACCTCAATGCCTGTCAGTCTCTGCAGGGTAGGGTGGAGTTGGCGTCAGTTCCATACTTCACTGCCATTCATATTATGCATCTCTAACTCCTGCACTACCATGGTCTCACCAGCTGTCTGTACAGAGGATAACTTCCTGTTTCTGCGGCGATGCCTCTCCTATACATCCCAGTATTCCCCAGCCTCTTACTGCTCCTCTCACATTGCTTGCTCCACCTTTAAGTCATCTGATATGACTACCCCAGGTCCCTTTCCATTTTTGTTGTTATGTAGTATTCACCCCCATTGTGTACTCTTTCCTGGGTTTTTGTTTCCCAGGTGCATTACCTTGCACTTCTTAGCATTAAATCTGCTGCCATACATTTGACCATTCCTCTAACCTTGCCAAGTCCCTTCTCATCCTTTCCACCCCACCTTGTGCATCAACTCTGTTGCAGATCTTTGTGTCATCTGCAAAGAGACATACTTTTCTTCCAGTCCCTCTGCAAAGTAGCCAAATAAAGACATTGAAGAGGACCGGTCCTAATACTGAACCCTGCGGCACCCAATAGTAACCCCCCTTTCTTCAGAGTGGACTCATTTATCATTACCCTCTGTGTCCTATTCTCCAGCAATTCTTTACCCAGGCTATCATCTTGGGACCCACTCCCAGGCTGGCTAACTTGTATTAATCTTTGTGGGGACTGAGTCAAATGCCTTGCTACTAAAGTCTAGGTAGGCCATGTCCACAGCCCTCCCTGAGCTGCTACTTGGTCACCCAGTCAAAGAAATCTATTAGATTCATCTGGCTAGACCTTCCGCTGTGAATCCATGCTGCCTTGGGTCCTCAGCCCCTCTGACCTCTAGGTACTCAACAGTTCTTTCCTTCAGAAGTGATTCCATCATTTTCCTATCACTGAGGTTAAACTAACTGGTCTATAGTTTCCGCTTCTGCCTGCTCCCACTTTTGAAGGGGAATCACATCAGCCCTCCTCCAGTCCTCAGGTACCACCCTATCCTCCCATGATTTGTTAAAGAGGTAGTCAGTGGTGTCACTAGTTCTACCTTTAGTTCTTTAGAATTCTGGGATGAATCCCATCAGGCCCCATTGCTTTGTCCACCTTCAGTTTTAAAAGTTCTTTCAGAACCCTTCTTCTGTAAATGGGCTGGTATCAACTTCTGTATCCAGAGTGTTTCTATTGTTTGTTTTAGGTACCTCCCTCTTCATTTGTAAATACTGAGCAAAAATATTTGTTTAGTATCTCTGCCTTTTCACAGTCACCCTCTACCCACCCCTGCGCTTTATTAAATCCTCACTATCCTCCCTTAGTCTTTCCTTCGCTCCTGATGTACCTAAAAGGTTTTATCCCCTTCTTAACTGAGTTGGCTATCTTTCTCAGTTGGGCCTTTGCTGTTCTGATTGTCTTCCCAGCCCTTTTGCTTTAACTGATACAATTCTCTGTCCTGCTCCTTCTGTGATTCCTTGTACTTTCTGAGATGCTTTCTTTTCTCTTGAACCTTCATGCCACCTCCTTTGAGAACCATAGTGGTTTCTTACATTGTTTTGTTTTGTTTATTTGCTTTCACAAAGGCTTGTTACCTCTGTGATGGCAGTTTTATTCCCCATTGTTCTTCCACCCTCCTTCCTGCCCATTTGCTAGTGCATTCTCCAGAGGCATCACTCCATTTTGGCAAAGTCAGCCCTCCTGAAGTCCAGTCACGTTTGTCTTTGTATGGATTGACTCTTATTGCTGTGTTTATTGTGAACCATACTGTTCGATGGTCGCTAGTTCCCAGATGGCTACCCACTCTACATCTGTGATCCTCTCTACATCTCCATTTGAGAGGACCAGGTCTGAAGATTGCTCCCTCTCGAATAGGTTCCAATACTAGTTGTCTAAGGCATGCCCCGGTAGGGCATCTAGAATAACCTCACTCTAGAAGTGGCTGCTGCAACTGCACTCCAGTTAACATCTGGCATATTCAGATCACCCATCAGCAATACTTCCCTTTATCTGCCATTCTAAGTATACTTTCTATCTTCCTTGTCCATTTCCTCCCTCTGGAGGGGGTTTATCTACACCCCAGAGCGGATTGTGGTGCCATTGCCTGCCTCCAAATTGACCCACAGATGCTTCTTCTCCTCCCTGTTTACCCTTTTGTTCTGTTGCTTTGATTCCTTCTCTTGTGTAGGAGCTACCCTCCTCCTCTTTATCCTCCCTGTCCCTCCTGTAGATAGTATTCCTGGTATGTTTACATCCCAGTCATGGTTTTGTGTGTACCATGTTTCTGTGACTGCCACGATATCCAGATGTTCCTCCTCCATCAAGGCCACTAATTCAGGAAGCTTGTTACTTAGACTATGGGCATTGTACTCATTGCTCTCCATTTTTGTTATGGCGTTACCTTCTTTTGCAGCATCCCCCACTGACCTTTCTACCTCGGTCTTTTTCTCATTTAGTACTCCTGTTTTGTAGGGAGGCTGGGATTTTCCTGCTGCTTATCAGTGCCTCCTTGACTAGTTTAAAAAGTTCCAATGAAGTATATTAAACCAATTGCCCAAGACTTGTTTCTTCCTGGACAGATGCAGACCATCCTGCCGGTATAGGCTGGTGTCCCTCCAGGTGGAACCCCAGTCCCCAATGAAGCCAAATTCTGTGCTCAACACCATTTTTCAACCATTCATTAAACTGCATGGTGCAGTACCCTCGCCTCACCCATGCCACTGACAGGCAGCACCTCTGAGAAGGATACTGTGTGCTACTTGTCTTAAGCCCCTCCCCAACTACACAAAGTCCTTCTGCACTGCCTCTAATCTCATGATGGGCCAGTCATTTTGTCCCTAGGTGGACAATGACATCAGCTCAGACTCCCGTGCACTGTTCTCATGATCCTAGGATCGCTTCCTGTCCCCCAAGCCATGCACCAGGCAGGCTCCTTTACTTCAGTTTTCCCTGCTCCCCCAGTTCTACTCCCCCACACTGGAGTCCCCACCAGGAGCTGCTTCTTTCTTTGTGGTGCCCTCCTCCTTCCTGAGGGCCTCCTTGTGACAGTTGTCTGCACCTCCTTAGTCTCCTCTGGGTGCATCCATGGGAACTATGCTCCCCAGAATGGTGTATGGATTGTGGGTGGAACAACTGACTGGGTGTGCCTCTGTTCCACCACTCTTACCTCCTGAGCCCACTGTGGTCCAACTGCTGTGCTTTCTTCGTAACCTCTGAGGTAGTGGTGGTGGCTCTGGTGCTCCCTGGATGGGGAGGTTCCCTGCTACTGTCCAGTGCGGCCTGAGATGGGCATTCTTCCCTCAGGGCAGATAGTTGTCTGCAAACAGGCAGCATCTCAGCCTCAGAAAGACTCCCGGAAGACTGCTGCCCCACAGCCATTACATTATACTACTCCCACATAACTGTCTACCTTGGTTAGGTTTTTTTGTGTGTGGTGTGTGTGTGATTGGTGTGTTTATAGAAATATATGTATTTATATAATGTATGCTTATATTGTCAGTGCAGTGTGCTAGAGAGGATATGACAGTGATATGCACCTTGCTCTCTTGAGGAATGATGTCAGAACCCCAGGTATAAAGGAACTATTTCCTGGGGTGGTGGGGTGAGGTGGGCCTAAACTGTGCCCTCACGAAACAATCAGCTAAAGCTCTGATCTACTGCTGTGATGAGTGCCTTCCTGTCAGCAAGATGCCATACACGACAATTTGACAGAGAAAATACCCTGCTAATCAAACAGAGAAAAATCCAGACATCCAAGTCAGACACAGGTAAACCTCCTCAGCCCCAAAACAGCCTGGTGACTTGTGCTCTGAAAACAGTCAGCCCCAAAACACGTCAGCTGTGCAGAAGGGCAGAAACACAGAAAACAGTAAAATCTTAACAATTGTAACAAAAGTAAAGCAAGCTCCACCTCCCTCTGTTGATTGAAAGACTGCCTTTTCTGATAATTCTAAGTTCCTTATTTCACCCTTCAGTTAGAAGTATCCTCCACCTGAAGAATATTAACTTTCCTAAGGAATCTGCTTCAAACCAAAGACAATTGCAAATTGTAAGGTTCACCTCCCCTGTGTTGTGAGCACAACTTGCTTTCTTGCAAATCTTAAGTCCAGTGTTGCAGCTTCCAGCCAGAGGTAGCTTCACCTGAAGACTATTAGGTGAGACCAAAACACTCTTTCTAATTTACAGTAAGAGCCACATGTTTTTCTTAATCATTTTATATATGTATAGTTTATATATAATGTGGCTTTAGTAGTTTCAAAACTTTGAAAGCATTGGTGTTAGTAATGCATTTAGAAATACATTTTTTAATTGTCTTTACAGTTAAACATGCAGTTTCATATTAGGCACTTTTTTGGGGAGGGTTCAAATTATTTTAATCATGGGCTCAGTACTTGGAAAACACAGGCTGATGATAAAGTGTGTTTTTTTCTTTTAAGTTTGAGATGTATTAGAAAACATTGAACAAGAAAACAATTGGTGATTTTAAAAGCTGTTCTCATCAGAGCTGACATTAAAAAAATCTTAACTGTATTTTTTATTTTATCATGGACACTAGAAACAGGATGTCAACATTTACTCCATGAAACCTGTTATTCAGGTTTTTTTGAATTACATCTTGTCCCAGGCAATCTTCGCAGCATGCGGTTTGTCAGGGTACATTTTTGGGGGGAAGGGGTTGCAATTGTTTTAATCATGAAGCATTGGTGTTAGTAATGCATTTAGAAATAAAATTTTAATTGTCTTTACAGTTAAACATGCAGTTTCATGTCAGTGCACATTTTGGGGGAGGGTTCAAATTATTTTAATCATGGGCACAGTACTTGGTAAACAGACTTTGGTGATAAAGTGTATTTTTCTTTCAAGTTTGAGAAGTATGTATTATATATAAGTGTAACCGTGTTGTAAATGGGACTGGGAATGAATAATAAGGTTACATAGGCAGGTACGAGGCAGTATAACACAGTGGTTTAAGGCTCTGAGCTACAAACCTGGAGACCTGGGTTTGAATCCCACAGTCCCCACTTGCATACTGTGTGACCCTGAGAATCACTTAACTTCCTTGTGCTCCCAGGTTGCACCTGTAAACAAGCTTTCAGCTTAGTGTGTCTCTCCTGGTAAAAAAAAAGTGCCTAGAATAGTTTTTTTAATACAGTTGAGTTTATACTTGGCAAGTAGGTAGGGGATGGTATTTTGAATGTGGCAGTAGGATTTAGCATGTGCACTGCTTTAAAATCATTTCACAACAACAGAGCTGTGTAACTGTTCTTATCCAGTGAGCATAAATGGCAACAGTCACACAGTTATTTCAGCTACACATTTGATTCCATATTACAATGGTTCACTGCACTACACATTTAGTGTATCACACTTTTTCAAATAATGAAACAAATATTCTCCAAATGAAATAACTCACACATACATATTTCATACTTTATTAAAAAGATACTCCACATTTGTAACAAAAAATAAATAAATACATGAAAAGCATGTCACAGAGCAAAATCAGCCCTAACTCCCAGTTCCTTCTAGTAGAATGATGGTACCTACATTTACAGTTTAGCAAATACTTGAAAGCTGAGTAAGTGTTCTGTAAGAAAACAGCTACAGTCTTTACTGTTTACAGCATTGATGATCTGGGACAATTTCTGTGTTTTTTGTTGTTGTGAGTATTTAATGAAATAACTGTTTAAAATGAAAACACTACTGCTAGCTAGACCTGACATACACCAAAAACACAAATAATGAATTAGAGCTTATTTAGCAGCTGTTTCTTACAGAAATCCAGTCTTGATAAATTTGTTTTTAGCAGTTCTATAAGATTTATGTCTCTCTCAAATAAGAGTGTATAGCATAGAAATGAATGTTTGCATGAGAAGTGGGCATGACAGTGGCATACAAGAGTGAAGTCTAAATTGTTTCTTGGCCATTCTGGGATTTAAAGTTTAACAGTAATGTGTGAAGAGAATAAAGATGTTTTTGCATTTGAATAGATTTAGTGCTTTGAAGTTAAAGATATAAATATATATATACCTAGTGTCATGGGCACCTGAAAGAAAGAAGATACTACTAAAATAAATACTGTTCTGACATTTTATTTATTTATTTGTGAGATTTTAAGTGTAGTTTGCAGTCACAGATACATCAACAGCGAAGTTTAGCAGATACCTGAGAGCTAGCTAACTGGGGTTTCTGTAAGACAACAGCTACTAAATAGCTTTGATTCACTATTTTGTTTTCCATGTGCATCAGGTCTAGCTAGCAGGAGTGTTTTAATTTTAAACGTTTTCAATTTTTAAAACTATACACAACCATAAAGGACAGAAACTGCCCAGATCATCAATGCTATAATCAATAGACTCTAGCTGTTTTCTTGAAACCCCACTCAGTTAGATTTCACGTATTTGCTAAACTTGAAATGTAGGTATCGGCATTCTATTAGCAGTTAGTGCTAATTTTCCCCTGTGACAAGATTTTCATTTTTCCTTTTTTGTGTGGGGTCTGTGGGATTCAAACTTAAATATCCAGATTTGCAGTGAAGAGCCTTAAACCACTGTGCTATACTGCCTCCCTAGTAATGGCAGTCATCTGTTTTATGATTCATGATGTTGGTGTAGTAAGCATACCAACATACTAACATACAGAAATGCCAGCAGAATAGGCCTAGCAGGCTTTTGTGTCTGCTTGTTTGATCAGTCCACCCTGGGAGCTGACCTTGCTGCTGCCCCCGCCCTCTCGGGCTTCTCCCTTCCCAGTCCAGGGGAGAGCTGGCTAACTGGGGTTTCTGTAAGACAACAGCTACTAAATAGCTGTAATTCACTATTTTTGTTTTCTATGTGTGTCAGGTCTAGCTAGCAGGAGTGTTTCAATTTTAAAACTTTTAATTTTATCAAACTATACACAACCATAAAAGCACAGAAACCACCCAGATCATCAATGCTATAATTAATAAAACTCTAGCTGTTTTCTTACAGAAACCCCACTCAGTTAGATTTCAAGTATTTGCTAAGCTATAAATGAAGGTATCATCATTCTATGAGTAGTTTGTGCTGATTTGCTCTGTAAGAAAATTGTCATTTTTTTTTGTGGGGCTGTGGGATTCAAACCTAGATCTCCAGATTTGTAATTAAGAGCCTTAAACCACTGTACTATACTGCCTCCTAGTTATGGCAGTCATCTGTTTTATGGTCCATGATGTTGCTGTAGTAAGCATACTAACATACAAAATGCCAGCAGAATAGGCCTAGTGGGCTTTCGTGTCTGCTCGCTTGGTCAGTCCCCACCCTGGGAGCTGACCTTGCTGCTCGGACTTCTCCCTTCCCAGTCCAGGGTATTTCCACTTCATTGGACTTTGCTTCCACAACCCTTCCCTGTACCTGTCCCACCCCCTCTTGAACCCCTCCATCCACAGTCTCTGTCTCCACCAGTCCCCCAGGCAGTGCATTCCATGGTTCTACTGCCCTCTCACTGAAGTAGCACCTCCTCCTTTCTCCCCTGAGCATCCCCCCTCCAGCTTCCACCCATGCACTCTAGTTGCCCCCCTCCTTCCTTTGGAGCACTGTGACTTCGCCACCCTGTTTACCCCTTCATGTACTTGAAGACCTCTATCATGTCCCCCTGTCCTTCTCTCTTCTCCATGTATATATTCAGCTCTTCAAGCCTCTCTCCTTAGGTCCCTTCTCCCAAGCCCCAGATAATTTTGGTTGGCTTTCTCTGGACCCTCTCCAGGAGTCCAATGTCCCTCTTTAAGTGTGGTCTCCAAAACTGCATGCAGTACTAGAGGTGTGGCCTCACCAAGCACTTATACAGAGTGAGTATCACTTCCCTTCTTCTGGAGTGATCCCCCTAGTGATGCATCCCAGCATCATGGCCTTGGCCACTGCCCTCCTACAAGTCTCTGAGTTGTTCATCTTGACATCCACCACCACCTCCCAGGTCCTGTCAGCCATACAACCATTGCAGCGTACATTGCATAGCAGATATAAAATGTCAATAAGCAGGTCATGCAACAGATGTGCTGAGCAGTTACTGAAGCAAGAAATGTATAGCTGTCATTTTTACAACCTGTTCAAAATGTGTTTTGCACCTGGATGCCAAATGGCACAGTCGCTGAGCAAAATCTCCTTTCAGCTAATGAACTGATAGTGTCACTGTTCATGCAGTGGGGTCACAAAAGTCAATGCTGAAAACTTGGAGTGAAAATACCAAAAACACCCAGGGCATTAGTGTTTCTGACCATAACACCCTGCACTGGGACTGACAGGCATCGAGGTGTGACTTGGGATTGTCAACAGTAATGCTCACGCCTTTCCACCCCTACCCCCACCCTGCAGCCAGTGACAGGTATCGAGGTGTGCCTTTGACTCTTCAGCCCCAAAGTTAACTCCATTCTCTTATACTGTACCCATTTCAGATTTCTGTATGGAATGGGGTGAGTGTAAAGTCTGAAAACCCCAAGGCACACCTCGACTCTTGTCTGTGTCTGCAGGGTAGGGTGAGGTGAAATGGCGTGAGCGTTATGGCCAATGACCCAAAGGCACACCCCAATGCCTGTCCATGTCTGTGGGGTGGGGTGGGGTTGGTGTCACTTCAGTACTTCACTGCCATTCCCATTCTGCCTGTCTCTGTGTCTCTCACTCTCTGTCTATGTAATTATCTATCTTTCTATTAATTGTATGTATTGCTATTTTTCCCTTTTTCTAAAACAAACCTGCATATCACATTTGCCTGCACTCTGAGCACATACTTATGAAACTGTGCATATTTGTACTCCACTTCTGCGTAGACCTCATTCTTTCCTAATATTCCCATTATCACACGCATGACTACCTTGCCTTTATCAAAAGTCCCCCCTCTGAAAGTTAATATCACACTTTCTCTAACAGTCCATCATCATTACACCCGACTTCCTGACATCAACACATTGCTTAAATATAACTTTTTTTTTCCAATTGTTTAACCAGGTGAGACACACTAAGCTGAAACTTGTTTACAGGTGCAACCTGGGAGCACAGGAAGTTAAGTGACTTGCTCAGGGTCACACAGTATGCAAGTGGAGGCTGTGGGATTCAAACCCAGGTCTTCAGATTTGCAGATCAGAGCCTTAAATCACTGCACTATACTGCCTCCTGAGGTGAACTTATATCACCTCATGCACAAAACCCATTTCTCTTAAAAAAATAATAAAACAAATGTGCAAATAATCCCAAGGCCGAATATATGCCAGCCATTACTTTTTCATGTACTGCCACCTTCTGTGCCATCATGGGGATTTGCATATGTTTCCCTTGATGCTTTGCATTATTGGGATATGTGCAATTGTGTTTCCTTTAAAATTTGTTTGTCTGGCCAATATCATCCGCGATAACACATACATCAGTGGCATTTGCTCTGGGGTTCTTTTGTAAGCTTCTTATTCCTTCCATTAAAATGTACACCTCCAAATATTTTCCTAACAATGTGTATGCCTTCCTTAGAACAGAAACTAAAACAAATCTTACTACTTACAAATCATTGTGTTGTTTCTCCATACCTCCTTAACAATTTCATACAAATTCACTAACTTCATTATGCAGCCGTGGTGGATCTCAGATTTTGTTGTTGTTAGTACTTTCCCTCATTGTGTACTCTTCCCTTGGTTTTTGTTTCCCAGGTGCATTACTTTGCACTTCTTTGCATTGAATCCATGCCCACTGTTTCCTGAACTGTAATGCATCACCACATTCTACAAGCTGCTGGGGGTTGCTGAACTGCACTCTGCCCCTTGTCATTGCTGTACCGACCCTGGTGTTGACTACTGCATTCTCAGACCTCATGCTGTGAATAGTTTATTTTTTTATTTTATTTTCAACATTTGCAAGCAGCAGAGGGGTCCTCTTCTGTGGTTTTGTTGGCAGTTCTGGAGTTTTCTGGGGTCAGGAACAACTTTAAGCTTCACAAGATAATCCTACTTGAACTTGCAGACAGTGCTTTAGTTGATAGTGCTGTCATACTTTTGACTGCTCCACCCTCATCAGTCAGATTGGTTTTGCCCATCGTTTCCTAAAATCTGGAATTCCCTCCCCAGAAATACGACATTCCTCCTCCAACTACTCCCTTACCTCTGCCCTACAATTACCTTTTCCTCAGCTGTTCCTGCTTAACCCACCTTAATACCTGTCCCCAGTGTCTGCCTTCTACCATGACCCCCGGCAGGGTTCTTAACATCTTGAAGGGGGAAATCAGAAAATGGCTACCCCTTCTCCTCATATTCAGTTCTTGCCTCTCCCCCCCATCTCTTCTCCACCTGCCCTTCTGGGTCACCAGTGTGCACAACCTAACCCCATCCTTTTTACTCCAACAGCACTTGCGTACTACCTTGAGCCTGCTCCTGATACACTCATGCACTATAAATGGTTCTATAGGTTTTGTACGTTCATATGTTCTTTTGTATGATTTTGGACATGTATTGTAATTTACCCAATGTTCCTCTACTGTTTATTGTACTATACATTGTGTTCCAACTGCTGCACAATTTTACAATGTTGTATTCTTTGTACTACCCACATACTATTGTAACTGATCATCCTTCACAACCCTATGTAACCCCTCTCCCAGGTCGCACCGTGAGATGAGCCACTTGTTGTTCAGTGTGCCCTCCTGGTGAAACATTTCAATAAATAAATAAATAAACTGTGGAAACAAACAGCATTCATTACCCCATTTTCAACTGAAAATTTAAAATCTCAGGAATCCCTCACTGTTGCTTGACAAGTGCAATCATTCCCCTGGAATGAGCTACCCCAGAACCTAGAATGTTATGCTATTAGCGAATTTTAAAATGAAATTCGAAACTCTGCTATGGTCATGCTCTCCCCTGCCCTTTAATGGCAGATTTATTCCTCTGCTTGAGAGGAATTATCACCCCATAGTCACTCTCCATAGTGTCAATGTTTCTGATTTATTACTTATGTTTATTTCAGTGTGTGTGTTTATTTTAGTTAGTATTTGATCCTGTGCATTAGGTTAGTTAGGGTATTATATTTTATTGAATTTATTATTAAAATTTAATTGTAATTTATTATGTTTTTATGATATATTTTATAATGTTTATGGTTTTTGATGCTTTGTATTGTATGTTGAAGTTTTTCTTAACTTGTTCAGTGCCTTGATACAGTGAAAGGCGCTATATAAATAAAATTATTATTATTATTATTATGATATTCTGTATTGCATGTTTTTCTCTGTCCCCTTGCAGTTTCAGGGAACCAATAATCGCTTGTTTACTTTCCAGAACTGCATTTTTAAACCCCTTTTATAATAAGTATTTTTCATTCTTCTTTAGTATTTTGTCCATTATTTTAGAGCAGTACTAATTTCTTTAAGTAACCACCCGACAATTTTTGTTTTTCTTCTCCCGGTTCCCATGGTTCTTTGTGGGAACTGAAGCGATAACTTTTTGCCTATTTTTATTATTGTTTTTGTTTGAACATTTTGCTTTTTAAATTAAATAAAAAAAAGAAAGAACATTTTGTTTCAGTTTCCATCCTTGGTGGGAACCAAACCGTCAACTCTAGGAACTGCACCTCCATTTTTTCCTCCGAGCTGTCTCAGACTAGTATGTCTGACATGCCCAAGAAAAGGACAGGACCTACAGGTTTTAAAAATTGTACCTGATGCTTTAAACTTCTGGCTGAGGCAGACTGCAGTGAGTTGTCTTTCCTGTTTGGGTTCTGATGACAATTTTTCCAGCTATGAGCTTTGCATCATGGTTTGCCCCAAAACATTGAAAAAGAGGGCCAAAAAACTTGAGGAAATCATGGCTTCGTAGTCTGCCTCCTCCTCACAACCTGGCTCTGGGGAAAGTCAGCTTCCTCAACAGAAGCAGAAGGACAAAGCTGCTACAGGGGACTCAGGTGTCAGAGTGTCAGGCAGGGAGACCCCTGAGTCTGCCAAAACAAAAAGGTCTGCTGAGCAGGCATTGGAACTGGTGCCTGCCAAAAAAAAGCAGAAAGAAAAACATGTCACTGCCCCTCCAGCTGAAGGAGACACCAGTTGACAGAAACCGAATGCCCTCAGCTGAGGACATGGCTGAGGCTTGGCAATTCTTCCAAGCTTTACAAATTATGGGAGCCTTTATGGGCATGCAGGCCTCCTCACCCCAGGTTCTACAGCCTACAGCAAAGCCTGTGGCGGAGGAGGCTTACATGTTTTATGAAGAGGAGGAGGAGGATCCATAGAGCCTGATGGCTCCCTGGTTCAGAATTTGACTCCCTCCCAGGTCCTCAGAGGAGTTCTGCCTCCACCATTCCTTTGTGAGGCAGGTGGCAAGGTTCCTCAGTCTCTTTCCTCAGAGATGGCAGAGGACGAGAATGAGGTGGAATTTTTGGGCATGATGGGCCTAACACCACAAAGAGAGTGTTCCTGCCCATACATAAATTATTGAAGGCCACTTTAGAAATCCTAGTGGCCCCTACTTAGGCAGCTGGTGTAGACAAGAGAACAGAAAAGAAATACCAGTTAGATAGGTAGTGCGCTGAGTACCTTTACACTCACCCTAACCATGATGTAGTGGTACAAACCACAGCCTGTGAACAAGGCCAAGGTCCCACTTTCCTCTCGACCCCCAGAGAAGAATTCCAGGAAACTGGACAGCATGGGCAAAAAGGTTTACACTGCAGCCTCCCTTTTGCTGAGACAAGCAGTCTGTATGGCCTAGAAAAAAATAAATAACAGCACTCTAGGCTTTCTGCATTGCAAAAAAAGCAGTGCCATTTAACACACAATATTTTACAACAAAGTGTGGGTTCACATACCACTAACAGTGCAGCCCAGCACTTCGAAGTCCCTACACAGCTCAGTACCAGAAGGCCCTCTCGACCTCTATAGTGTCCATGAGTGAAAAAGGCTGCTGGTGACTCTAGCACAGGACTTGGCCGACACAGCAAAGGATGCTTTGATGCTACCACACCAGTTTCATATGTCTGTAGGTGCCAATGACACTGCCTTTTAGGGTCATGGCTCACGCATTGTCCCTCAGGAGGTTTGCCTGGCTCAGAACTCCTAACTTCTCTCAGGATGCTCAAACTAAGGCCATGAATTTCCCCTGTAAGGGGAATTCCTTGTTTGGTGACAAAACAGAGGCCTACATGAAAAAGGTGGATGAATATAAGACCACCTGTGAAAGCAACACTGAAAAAGAGAAGGCTTCCATGTCCCATAGACCCTACAGAAGGAAAGATAGGGGCAGGGGTTATGTCCCCCGCACTTATGTGACATGACTATCCTCCTCAGAGGGGCTTCTTCAGGAGTAGAGGTATGCAGGGTGCAAAGCAGGCTGCAGCCATCCCAGCTCCCAAGGTGCAAGCAAAGCAGAACCCCTGACAGGTCTGGGCAAGTCACCCAGATATTTCTAGTGGAAGAAGGTTGGCTCACTGTTTCCAGGACTGGAAAACATTACCACAAACAAGTGGGTCCTGGAAATAGTGAGTTGTGGTCTCTTTCTGCAGTTCAGAAGGTTTCCAAAATGCAGGCACACAGGACCTACCCACCTTCCTATCCCAGCAGAAAAACTACTACTGGAGTTGGAGGTCAAAAAGCTGCTGCAGGCCAGCCAGTCCACCGGCTCAACTGTAGAGATACTGCTTGCACGCAGGTGACTCTAGTTTGGGAATGAGCCTAGGTTGTCAGTGGGACAACCGGGGGAGGAGGATTAAGCATCTTAAAGATGCTCTCCTTCTGCAGGGAGGGAGTGTTTCTGCTCCTGCTGCAATACCACCACCTGGGTGATCACGGGTGATGGTGCAGCCGGGAGTGCCAAGAGGGAGGGGAGGATGTCAGCCTGGGTCCAGAGTGGCAGCATGTCTCAGCAGGTGCATGTCTTGGACATCCTCGAACATCACCATCCTCAGGGAGTGGGAGAAAATGGAAACTGGACCCTACAGCCACGCTTGGCAATGGGCCCCAATGCTGAGCAATTAGACTGATCCTGGTGACTCGGAAAGGGCTGCACAACACAATTGGTGTAGGTAGGGAGGAGTGGGGGCTCCCTTCTTCCCCTCTCAGGGGCAAACCACAGCAAGATGGGGGCTGGTCCTTCTGGGTGCACCCAGGAGTATGGCCAAGCCATACAGACACCTTTGGAGATCCTGAGAGATAAGCAAGGATGTGGCGCTAGTAGGGGGCTTAAAGAGAAAATAAAAAAAAAGCTGCTGCAGGTCAACGAGAGGGAATGAGTTCCAGTCTGTCCAGTGGGGCAAGGGCCTCTGCTCCAGGTATTTCCTCACCCACAAGAAAAATGAAAAGTAGCAACCCATTTTAGACCAAAGATTTCTGAACAAGCACTTGAAAAGAAAAGCTCAAGATGGTGACACTATCCACAGTGATCCTATCTCTGGAGCAGGAACATTGGTTGGGGTGTCTGGATATGAAGGATGCCTACTTTCATATCCCAGTAAGACCTTCACACAGAAAGTACCTCAGGTTCAGGGTAGGAAACTGCCACTGTCGGTTCACGGCCCTACCTTTTGGCCTATCCTTAGCACCAAGTGTCTTTACAAAGTGCTTGGCAGTGGTCACAGCGCACTTATGAAGACAAGGTGTAGCGGCCTTCCCTTACCTGGATGACTGGCTAGTCTCAGGGGGTCATACCAGGTGGCCAAGGCCTCCCTCCAGCTCAGCCAATCTGCCCTGGAGGATCTGGGGTTCCTGATAAACATCCCAACATCTCAGACAGAACCTGTGCAGGTACTGGACTTCATTGGAGCACAGCAGGACACATTACAGGGAAAAGCTTTCCTTCCTCAGGAGAGTGTGGTAAGATTCACAGAACTGGCAAAGTCTTTCAAAGCTGGGCACCCCAGATCGGCAAGGGTTTTCCCACAGTTGCTAGGACACGTGGCTGCCTCAGCAGTTGTGGTCCCAGGCACCAGATTTCAAATGAGAGACATTCAGTACTACTTAGGGTCCCACTGGTCCCAAAGCAGGACCCTCTATCAAAGTTGGTACCAGTTACAAAGTGCCTTCCAAGTGCACTGGACTGGTGGAAAGAGGAGAAGAACCTCAGAGAAGGAATCCCCTTCTTCCAACAGTCACCCACAGTGGTGTTCACTACAGATGCCTCCCTCCTGGGATGGGGTGCCCATCTGGATGACCTCACTATAAGTGTTGTGTGGACCCCACTAGAGTCCAAGGAGCAGATAAACCTCTTGGAACTCAGGGCTGTATATCTGGCAATGCAGGCTTTTTTATCCCATATCAAAGGTCAGCCTGTCCAGATCAGGACAGGCAATATCACCACCATGTACTACATCAACAAACGGAAAGGAACAGGATCTTCAAAGCTCTGCACAGAGGCAATGAAGATCTGGAGCCTAGCATACGAGCTAGAGGTGCAGCTGTCTACAGTGCACCTACCAGGAATGGACAATGTCCTTCCAAATTCCCTCATCAGAATCAGCTTAGACAGCCACGAATGGACTCTGAACAGGCAAATGCTTGCAGTGGTGCTCAGGAGCTGGGGTACGCCGAAGGCGGACCTGTTCACCTCTTGACAAAACTACTAGCTCCCTCTTTGTTGAAGGCCTTCATCAGTGAGGACAGTCCCAGAATATGCCCTGGTCTTCTGTTGGACAGAGATTCCTTTATATATTTCCTCCTTTCCTCTTCTTCTGAGTGTGTTGTTGAAGCTCAGAAGGAGCCTGCAATTATGATTCTGATTACTCCAGACTGGGCCAGGCAGATCTGGTATACTATACTACTGGCTCTGTCCAGCAAACCTCCTATCACCCTTCTCCTCTGGTGCAACCTACTGACCTTGCCTCAGGGCAGGATAACATTTCCAGACCCCAGCACTCTGAGCCTCAGGGCCTGGTACTTGAAGAATTAGAATACTCTGGGTTAAACCTCTCGAAATATACTTGAAGAGTTAGAATACTCTGGGTTAAACCTCTCGAAATATGTTTTGAATATATTAAAAGTTTCCAGAAAGCTGGCCACCAGGACAACACATGCCTCAAAGTGGAAAAGGTTTTCCCTGTGGTGTTCTTCCAGGCAAATCAACCCTCTAAGTCAGTGCATACTGGACTACCTGGTACACCTACAGTCTTTATGTCTTCACTCTTCTGCCCTTAAAGGAACATAGTCAACCTTTTTGCATCATACTGTCTCAGATTGAAAGACCACATTTTATGACTGCTCACCTTCTGAAATTCATTGCTGTTGCTGGTAGTTTACTCTGCCTCCTTTCTTAGTCAAAATAAAATGCATGGTGATTGTGTAATCATACCCAACTTTGTTTTGTTCCTAATCGTTGTTCTGCTGTTACTACTCACTTCCTGAACATTGGGAACACCCCCAAGCAGTGCAGAAACTCATGATGCAATAGTTTCCTCTGCTCCAACTGCATATCAGTGGCTAGACTGTATCGGGATGTTCCCAAATCCAGGAAAGGTGCAGTGGAGTTGATTAAAGAATGTAAACAGCATATTTTGGTGTTTCAACACCATGTATGATGGGCAGTCTGTTTTTCTCTTAAGAAGAAAAAAGGAACCAGAATCAACCTACCAGCCACAACAGCACATTCTATGGAACACGAACAAACATAAAATGTGTTTGTTAAACTAAGGACAGTTTGTGGTCTAAAGTGGTTGACAGTGTCCCTTTAAGGTGCATCTTGCAGCAGTCTCAGCCTGTGTGCTGGCTGGTAGGGAGAGGACAATAGGCTCCTTGGCTATTTTCAAAAGGTTCTTCAAGTGTTTGATCAATCTGAACCTTCCTTTTAACGATCCAGTCCTTCCCTAGGACTTGAATCGCTGCATTTCCTAGCTCATGGGTGTTCCCTTCAAGCCTACAGCAACTGCTATTCTGAAGTATGTTTGACAGCTGCTACTCTGAAGTATGTTACCTGGAAAGCAGTTTTCTTGTGGTCCTTACCTTTGCCAGGAGAGTAAGTAAGCTCCAAGCTCTGTGCCCAGATCTTAACTACATTATCTTCCATAGGGATAAAGTAGTTTTGAGAACCAACAGAAAATTTCTTCCTAAAGTGGTTTTAGGTTTCACTTCAACCAGTCCATCATACTCCCTGTGTTTTTCATGAACAATCCACACCAGGAGAGCGAGGCTTCATCCCTGGATGTTAAAGAGATAGGAAATGATTTTGTACATAGTTAACTGCCCTTCAGTCTTCCTTTCCATGCCAGTTATGTGTTCTGATGTGCTTTGATGATTTTTTGATAAATAATCTAGTTTTGGGGTGCCCTCTGATCTACACTGAGTTCTACTCTCCTCACCAGCTACTGCTCTTGATTTTATATTTCTAAGACATTCTGTGACATCAGTAACTCCCATTCCATGCTATTCATCTGAATGGCCTGGAATGGTGTTATTGCTTTCATAGAATGTTCAGGCAGAATGAAAAGAGAGATCAGCACCTGGTGAGGAGAGATGGGTTCAGGGTAGTTACAAAGGCAACACAAATAGATTATTAATTTAACAAAAAAGGTCAAAAACATCTCAGCTTACTGAGTAGCCAATAAAAGAACTGGAGGACATCAAGAGGTGTAAAAATTGTTTCCTGCCACCTTTAAAAGAACTTTAAACTACTACTTGGATTGCACTAAAGATGCCAGATCCACTTGAATATTACCTATGGGGATGTACGCCAAGGCAAGCCAGCATCCAGGACAACCATTGCGCTCTGGATAGTGGCATGTATATAGTTTTGTTATGGCAAAAACATCCACCAAACATCTGCAAAGAGAGATACCAACCGTATTGACCATCTCATATGCAAAGAAGGAAAGTGCGCTATGCTTTGTCCAACGAGGCACAAACGACCTGGCAAATCAGTCAGTTGAGGAGACCAAAAGCCATTTATTGCATCTAGGGGAAAATTATCATCACAATCACCGATCATAGCCATCTCAGAGGTCCTACCAGTATGGGACAAAGAAGGCAGCATGCAGGAAATCTGCAAAGAGGAAATCAGGGAGCTGAACATTTGGTTCTAAAACATGCCTGGAAAAAGGATGCCTCTTCACTGGGAACTGGAGGAACTTCTGGGACAGGAGTCTCTTCCACATAATGGCCTGCACCTGACCAACGTAGGTGTTAGAGCTCCAGGGCAGAAATTCAACGCCTTCGTGGACCATTTAAACCAGGTACTGGGGAGGGTAGAAACACAAACACAATTTACTACTCCTCCCCATAAATTTTCCCTATCAGAGGGACAAACAAAGAACAGAGCAGGAAATGGGATAGGTTAGGTTCAGGGAACAATACTGCAAAAGGCTCAGTATTGCAACAGGGCCCTAAAAGGGGGAAAACCAGGCCTGAAAGCCATGTACACAAACGCATCGAGCCTAGCAAACAAAATGGCTGACCTTACAGCTATTGTTGCACAGGTTGATCCAGACTGGGTCACACATGGAGACATGGTTTAAGGACAACCATGACTGGGAGGTAACTATTCTGGGATACTGCCTTTTCGAAGGGACATACCTGGAAGAAATGGGGATGGGGTGGCAATGTGTTAGGAAATGAATAAAAGCTAACATGGTCCAGGACACTCACACTGAAGCCGAGGCTCTTTGGGTTACTCTCAAAGCTGAAACAGGTGCAGTTACTAGAGTAGGAGTATTACAGACCCCAGCAATCAGCTTACAGGGGACAAGGTGATACTAGAATCCATTTAAAATATGGGTATTAAGGGGATGTAGTATTGGTAGGTGACTTCAATTTACCAGACATAAACTGGGGAAACCATTCCACTGCTACAACAAGAAGCAAAGACTTCCTTGACACTCTGCACTTATTGGGCTTAAGACAGCTTGTCAAGGAACCAACAAGGGGTGAAGGCATCCTCGACCTGTTACTCACCAACAGTGACATCATATCAAGGGTAGAAGTCAAGAGCAACCTAGAATCTAGTGGCCACCAGATGGTGTGGTTCCAGGTTAAAATTTAAAAAGAAATTGTGACTTCCGGTTCCGGTTGCCTAGAGATGGAAGTCTAAGCTGAGAGCTCCCGACTTAATCAACCTTAATCCATCGGAATCCAGCTCGTAGACACCGACACCGTCAAATAATCAATCGATCAAGGACTTCATTATGTCTCCTAAACCAAGACATAAAGATGGCTCGAATAATTCTCACCTCATGCTGAAATTCCCTCCCCAAGGCTTGCAACAGCAGGCCGCGCTATGCGCTGAGATAGCTGACTTAATCACCCAAACTCCAGCGGCTCAACTCAGCTCTGAAGAGGACTTCACAATCACCTCAAAAACTCTATGCAGCACCTTCAACAAATAAACGAGATGTTAACTAGATTAGAGCATAGAGCCACAGAAGACAGATGATGCATCATGGATTTAACAGAGCACATGGACAGCCTAGAGGAATCAATGTCGGAAGATACAGCCATTTCGGACATTCACAATGCAGTGTTGAGAGATCTCCACCACAGAGAACATGCCCTCCAACAACAACTAGAAGATCTTGAAACTCGCAATAGGCAAATAACCTATGCCTACACGGCCTGTCAGAAGGCACTGAATCTGGCACCACGATACAATTTATGGACAGCTTTTAAAAGAAATCCTCAACATAGATGGAGACAAGGATCTCAGTATCATTCAAGCCCATTGATCTTTAGTCACAAAACCCAAGGATCCCAAAGCCACTCCGTTCTGTAATTATGGCTTTTATGGACTACCGGTCAAAGAAGAGGTACTCAGAGCTGCCTGGTCCAAAAAACAAGTTCTCTTTGGTGATATTCGCCATTTTTTTACCAAGATTATGCTCCCCAAACATTGGCCCACAGACAGAAAGCATACAATGCAGTCAAACTAATCCAACAAACAGGACACTCAGCACAACTTGAATACCCTACAAGAATAAAAAGCAATACCTCAGAGGGATGGCAGAAGTTGCAGGAGGTAGCAGAAGCAATAAGTTGGGCCAAAAAGCATGGAATATCCATTCCTGAAAATGGAGCTGGAACATCAGACAATTATCTTATGAAGAAATCCTGGCAAGAAGGCCCAAAATGTGAAGACACCAAGAGCAGGGACACCAAAACCATGAGGGACGGTGTATACAATGAAGTGGTCCCCAAGGCATCAATCCTCACGTTGCTCCCCCTCATGGATCCGTCTTCAGATGAAGCTGCAGTTGGAACTGGCTGAGAACATTGAGCTACATAAGCTTGTCTTTCATCTTTCCCCTTCCTTAGCTGCAATCCTTACAAGGGAGAGGAACTAGTCTAGGAGCTCCATCTTAGTGACTGCCTGTAACATAGGGCCGGGGGGCAGGAGCATAGATTTGAAACTCTACAGCGCATAAGCCTCTACTTCTTCGGAGGCTTTTTTTCCCCTATTATGCTTTAGAACACAAAGTAAAATACATTAAAAACTAAGCACAATAAGACTTACAGGCACCACTACGAACTTGAATTCCCATAACTTTGGCCTGGTAGCTTTGAATCCTGTTAGCCCTACAACCAATTCGTATGAAGTTTTGTCTAAATAGTTACAATGCATATACTTTTCAGGGGACAGAGACAAACCCACTACCAACAGAGCTGGGTCTGATGGATTGATTGTGTGGGGGGAATGTCTGGTGGGGGGTGCTCTTCCTGTGGATGCTGCTGTTCCCTGAGGCACAATGGTGCAGAGTTTCAGGGTCTGACTTTTCATTTTGGGCTGGTTTATCTGATACATAGCAGACACTAATGAGGGAATACAGTTGGAGCGCTGAAGGGCACCCCATGACACCCTTCTAAATATTGGACAAGTTAGGCCCATTAAAGGCCTATAATGAAAATATCCAATTCAGATACAGCCCGAGAAAGCTGGATGGTAGCGCCCCATGGTTTGTTAACCTCCTTTTTATTATCCGACACAGACACTGAATATTTGAGGGGCAGAGTGTGTCCGGGGGCAGCTGGGAGCATGGGGGAGGGACCCTCGGTGGGGAAAGATGGGTAGTCACACCATGCAGCCGGGAGAGGTTGCCACCCAGTTTGGTGGCTGCTCCTTCTTATCTCTAAATCGTTACACATAAGGGAAAGTTGGTTCACCTCTGGTTGTCTCCCCTCGGGGGCCCGTCCCTGCTTGTCGGAGGAGGGGGTGCTACATGGACTGGCTCCTCCTATCAGCACATTAATAACACCACTACCTAAATCATTCAAGTCAGACCTTGGCAGAGGGATAATCTTGAATACCAGGGTGACCGGACACAACCCAGCTGGGACACTCCACATTTTTGTGGATTAGTTCTGGCGGGGAGGCTACAGATATAGCCTCCTACCCCACCTGGTAGAAGTGTTCCAGAGGTGTGGAACAGGGTATATGCGCACTTTGAAGTTTTCTAAATATTTGACCTGCTACTTAGGTGGCAGCTTGTAAATAGTTCTGCAATGTTTATGATGTTCCGTTTATATTTGCAACTGTTTATATTATTACTACAGGTGATTAGATATCCTCAGATGACTCAATATACAAATGATAAATCAATATGGTGGACTTAAAAATAGTTTCCTGGAACATAAAGGGTATTAATAGTCCCGTCAAGAGGTCATGAATTATACAAAAATGACAACGGCAACATGCTGCTATAGCGTTTTTACAAGAGACGCACTTGAGTGCAGTAGAACATAAAAAGCTGCGCAGAAGTTGGGTGAGAGATGTGTACACAGCCGAATATCAACAATAATCCAATCGAAGGGGGATGGCCATATTGATTAGAAGAGACGGCCCCTTTATGGTTTCACAAGTGACCTAGACCCGGGGTAGATATGTAAGACTCATGGGAGAATATACAGGTCAGAAATGTGTCTTCCTAAACCTTTACACCCAAAATAAAGAACAAGATAGGATACCCTTTTTAAATAAAGTAATCACAGACTCTGTCGAGACCCCCATAGTCTGATCTTTATGGGGGATTTAACTCTGTGCTGGATCTCAATCTGGACAGAGTTGGCTCTAAAACTACAGGCCCTGCCAGAGCCAGCAGAGCTGTTTCTAGACTATGCCCTGAGCTGTCACTGGTAGACTCCTGAGATTCACTCAACATAAAGAAAGAGATTACACATTCCATTTATCTAAATATAAAATGTACTCCAGAATTGATTGTTTTTAATATCATCTAACATCTTACAATATCTTACAGGGCAGATATAGGCAATATCTGTTTATCCGATCACGCCCATATCTTTAGATGTTGAACTGTCACCTAGAACCCCAGAGTCTATATGGCATCTCAATGTTAGCCTGCTGAACCACAATGAACTTTAAAGACTTAATTCAGAAGTCAACAAAATACTTTTAGCCCTTAACCCAGCAGAAGACACAGAAGCGGGGTCAGATGGGACGCCTCAAATGTTATTTAAGGAGTTATAATTAAATATGCATCTTGGTATAAAAATCCAAAATTAAAGAACGCCTTGATCTGGAAAAGAAAATCTCTCAACTAGAGGCGGCCCAGCAATGACCCTAGACCAACCTACCAAATTAGAATTAGACAGGTTTAAAATTAAACTGAACAAAATCCTAGATATGCAGATTGAAGGACAACTCGATATGCAAAACAAAAATATTACGAACAGGGCAATAAAGCTGGGAAGCTCTTGGCCTGGCAGCTACACAAGAAAAGAACCTCTCGGGCAGTGCAGGGCTACCTACCTGCAAGATAACATATGTCACCTGCTGAATGTAATTTTGGCCCAAAAGACTACTCAACAATTCCAATTAGCCATCAGCATGGACGCCGAGAAGGCCTTCTATGGGGTTGACTGGGTGTTTCTAGTGGAGACCCTGAGGAAGTTTGGCCTAGGAGACAAATTTCCATCAACCATCAAGGCTCTTTATAGTGCTCCAGAAGCTAGAATAAAAGCGAACGGCCTCCTCTCAGAGAGATTTTCCCTCTCACAGGGAACAAGACAAGGCTGCTCCCTCTCCCCACTTCTCTTTGCCCTACTCCTTGAACCATTGGCAGTTGATATTAAAGCAAACCCTCATATCAAAAGGGTGAAGGTGGAAGGCCAAATCCAAAAAATTGCACTGTACACTGATGACTCCTGGCACTTGTGCAGGCTACAAAATTAACCTTACTAAATCGAGACCCTTATCCTGAGTGGCTCCTCATCTCGAGAATTTAAAATGGCTTCCCCTTTCGCATGAGCTCATAAAAATACTACCCAATATCTTGGCATCAATGTATCTGTAGACCTGACTCAGCTTCATAAAAATAATTACCTAAAATTATTCCCAAACCTTCAGGCTGATATGGCCAGATGGCAATTATTACCTCTAACATTATATGGGAGATCATAAGTTCTAAAAATGAATGCCTTACCAAGGCTACTTTTTCTTTTTCAAACCCTCCCTCTGCAGCCCCCCAGAGAATCTGGACGGCTGTACAGAAGGCAACACAGAGGTTCCTTTGGAATAACAAGCACCCTAGACTAGCCAGAAACATTCTATAAACCCCCCGGGGAAAAGGGTGGTTTGGCCCTCCCACATTTTTATCTTTACTTTGTGGCAGCTAAAGGAGCACAATTACGTACCTGGGCCAAATGCAGAGAGGACTCAGGTTGGTGCTCACTGGAGGAAGAGTCTCTCAGGGGTTGGGCGCTTTGGGCCCTGCCAGCCAATAATATACCATTAGGCATACTAAGTTCAGTATCGAACCCCTGGGTTATTCATTTCCTAGCAGTCCTGAAAAAACTCAGAAAGCTTACCCATACCCCAGATGGTCCAGGTCCCTCACTCTGATCAGGTCTGAGCCATCTTTTACCCCACCCAGGTCAGACTCGGTAGCACGGTTCTGACTGCTCATAGACTCTCTACATTTGCACAATGTATAGAATGGCAATTGTCTGTCATTTGCACAGTTGATAGACAGATTCCAGCTGCGCAGGGAGGATCATTTCAGATACTTTCAAGTCTGCCATTGCATATTATTGGCCAACAGATTACATATGATAAGTAGGGACAGAACAGAACTTGAAATTTTTTTATTTCTTTATTACAATTAAAGACAACACCCACCCTCTCTCACAACTATATAAAATCTTAATTAACACTAACATAACAGGTTTGGACCAGGTGAAACAGAAATGGGAAGACAGAACTAACAACCCCTATATCTCAACCCATTTGGGATAGAAGACTGAGTAGGCAGGTGACCAGTTCCCCAACCTGGCAGAGTTTCACTGAAAAATTTTATTATGGTATTTTCTACTCCCACTACAGTAAAACACTTTGGACATCACCAATCAGATCTGTGCTGGAGTGTTGTCAGAATATAGGAACTTAGACACATATGTTCTGGGACTGTCCAATAATGTTACCATTTTGGAGGGAAATACATACTCTTATGCAAAATATTACAGGCCTACAATTCCCTTTTATGAGGTCAGACCTGCTATTGGGCCACCTGACCCTGCTTTTTGGATCAAGATCGTCCACAAAATTAGCTCACACGATGAGGGAGGTAGCACCGAAGTGCATACCATCAAGATGGTTGGCCCCACTCTCACCACAGTGCAAGACTGATTATCCAGAATGAATCAGCTACATACGAACATACACGAAATTTGCCAGCAGATAAAGGCCTAGAGGTCTATCAAGTCTGCTCGAATGTGCAGCTAGCACCCTTATCTCTGCAGCTGCCCTCCTTCCACCCTCTCCCTTCATTAACCCTCCCCTTGTCCTGTCCCATCCTCATTTGAAGCAGTCCACTGTTCTACTGCATACCACTTCTGCAGGTAACGATTCCACCCAGCCACCACTCTCTCTGTAAAAAGTGTCTCCTCATCTCCTCCTGAACCTTCCTTGCTCCAGTCTCATATCATGGCCCTGTGGCCCTCTCCTCCTTTACTTTGAACTAGAAGCTATGGAACAAATTACTAGCACCTTAAGACTGCAAAGTGAATGCTTTATTCAAACATGGTCACCTTGTCACCAATATTTACAAGGATGGGCCGATACCCCATAATAAGAATTATGAACAGAATATAAAGTCTAAATGTTTTGTTAACAGAGGATATGAATTCTTTTATGCCTGTGTTTCCTATGTTGATTTGAAGTTTGAGTCAAACTGTATTTTCTTTTAGATTTGGTTAGTGAAGAGAGCTGTTAATATGGGAAAGTATAGCAATAGTTTTAACTATTTGAAGATTGAGTATCTATAGTCAACAGACTGATATGTATTCGTACTTTCCACTGTTAAAAATTGTTCAGCAATCAGATGGCAAGATTGTAACATCAGCAATTCAGAATTGTAAAACACATCTGATATATAATAAACTTGAAGTTTTAAAAAAAAGAAAAAGAAATCAAGCACACTAAAGCTAAAATCTTGGACTTCAGATGCGCAGATTTTGATAAAATGAGGGAAAAGCTTAGACTTAACCTGGCTAAATTAACACAGACACGGGGAGCAGATAAGCATTGGGCATCTCGAAAGGAAGCCATCATATGAGCATCAAAACAATGTATGAAATGTGTAACTAAAGCCAAGAAGAGAAAAAAAAAACTATGGTCCTCCAAGGAAGTGGCCACCAAGGTCAGGGAGAAACGGATGGCCTTCAAAAGATACAAGTAAACAGGATGTGAAAAAGACACATACAAGGAGAAACTGAAGGAAGCAGGAAAGCAAATCAGGGTGGCTAAGGTGCAAACAGAACAAAAGGATCACCTCAGAGGTCAAAAAGGGAGACAAGACCTTCTTTAGATATATCAAGGAGTGAAGGAAAACCAGTGGAAGTATAGTCAGACTTGATGGGGAGGGCACAGAGGATGACAAAGACGAAGAAGAAATGCTTAACAGATACTTTTGCTCAGTATTTACTAAGGAAGAAGAAGGTTGTGGTCCCACCTTGACAGAAAAAAGTGTAGACAGCAGCAATATGAATTCGACAACTTTCACAAGGGATAGTGTCCTGAAGGACCTAGAAAAACTTAAGGTTCACAAGGCCATGGGTCCTGATGAAATACACCCAGGATACTGAAGGAACTTGGGGAAGACCTCGGCACCGCTGACTGAACTGTTCAGCCTCTCAATTGAGGTCGGAAAGTTCCTGCAGACTGGAGGAAAGCCACAGTTGTCCCTCTTCATAGAGATAGCAGTAGGGAAAGTGCTGGCAATTACCACCCAGTAAGCCTGACCTCAATTGTCAGTAAAACGATGGAAACCCTAATTAAGGAAAGAATTATATCCTTTCTCAAAGAAAATGATATAATGGACTCAAGACAGCATGGCTTCACCACAGGAAGATCAAGCCAGACAAACCTATTAGATTTCTTCAGTTGGGTAACAAAGACAGTAGATCAGGGCAGCACTGTGGATATAATATACCTAGACTTCAGCAAAGCCTTTGACTCGGTCCCACACAGAAGACTATTGAACAAATGTGCCAGTACAGGAATTGGGCATAAAGTGGTAAACTGGGTACAGAGCTGGCTTAGTGGAAGGATTCAGAGGGTACTAGTAAACAGCCAACTATCAGAGGAGAGGGAGGTAACTGGTGGTGTGCCACAGGGATCAGTGCTGGGGCTATCCTCTTCAATATTTTTATCAGTGACATATCTGTGAGCCTAGAAGGCAAGGTGCGTCTATTCGCAGATGACACAAAGATATGTAATAGGGTTGAAACTCCGGGGGGAGTGGAAAGGATGAGGGCTGATCTTCAAAGACTAGAAAGGTGGACAAAAACTTGGCAATTAAATTTCCACCCCAAAAAGTGCAAGGTCATGCACCTAGGGAGGAAAACTCCTTGTGAGGAATACCTCCTTTTCGGAGTGAAACTGGAAGCCACAAAGCAGGAAAGGGATCTGGGGGTGATTATAACAGATGACCTGAAAACATCCAAGCAGTGTGAAAAGCAGCATTAAGGTGAACAGTATGTTAGGCTGCATAGAAAGAGGAGGTGATTATGCCACTGTACAGATCAATGGAAAGGCCTCACCTGGAGTACAGTGTGCAGTTCTGGAGACCTCACCTCAGAAAGGACATAGACAGACTGGAGACAGTGCAAAGGAGGGCTACAAAAATGATACTTGGATTCCACAGCAAGGCATACGAGGAACGTCTGCACAACCTAAACATGTACTCCCCGGGACAACACAGAGAAAGGGGGACATGAATGAAACCTTCAAGCACTTGAAGGGAATAAACAAGGTCCAGGTTCAGGACTCATTTCAGATCAAGAATCATGCAAGAATGAGGGGGCAAGGCATGAGGCTGGAATGAGGCAAGTTCAAGAGTAACACAAGAAAGTTCTTCTTTACTGAGAGGGTGGTGAATACTTGGAATGGCCTTCCACCAGAGGTTGTAGAGACTAGGTCAGTTGGATTATTCAAGAAGGCATGGGGTAGGCACAAATGTATTATAACACTGAATAGCAGTTAAGGGGGGGGGCTAGCTTATGGGCAGACTAGATGGACCATGCGGTCCCCTTCTGCCGTCACTCTCTATGTTTCTATGTTCTATGTTTCTATGTTTAAGACCTTAGGGCCCACTCCAAAAGGGGCACCTCTGCCTCTGTGGCAGCATCTAGAGGTGTCTCCAGATTTGTAAAGCAGCTACATGGAAAACAGTACTCACCTTTGTAAAGCACTACTGTCTATATACAGTCCAGAAGGGGTGCCAGTTTTGGCACTGCTGTCTTGCAGAACATTTTCCCTAAATAGGTTTTATAATATACTGAGCCTCCCAAGATACTGCGATGGAGTCTGCACTTGTCAAGCAGTAATGAGAGATTACTGAAGAAAAATTACTCACTGTAGTAATGTTTTTCTTCTGAAGGATCTCTTTCTGTGCTTGACCATCCATTCCCTACCTCCCTTCCAGAACCTGGAAAGGTTCTTTCAACAGCCTGCTGTTAGTGTAATTAAGCATTTCCTGTTGCTTTTGGCTCACAACTGATTTTTTTGTGAGCTTTTCCTCATCTGTTTTCTTTTTTTCTTTTCAGAAAAAGGTGTTTTTAGGATACAGTTTTTAATAGTCACTTAACTAGATTGGTGTTTACTGCTGTCCCAAAGTTTGAGAAATAAATCTGTCGTTAGAGGGCAGGAAAGAGGTGACCACAGTAGAGTTTCACATTTCATTCTAATGTTTTCTAATTAGCATAAAATTCTAGGCTCTGGGGCAGCTCATTCCAGTGGAATGTTTTTTTTTTTATTTATTTTTCTTTGTTAACCAGGTAAGGCCCACTAGGCACAACTGCCTGTTTACTGCCTGTTTTACTGCCTGTTTGTTGTCCAGCATAGTGAGGGATCCAGAAGAAACATTACAACGGTGCATAATTTTTCCTTTTTGACTTTGAATATGATCTTGGGGTTGTAAACGCTGTAGTTGGAATGTTGCTTCTTGGCTAATGGGGAGGAGCACTGTAACTCTGACTACACACTCTGCAATTTGAAGTGGAACATCAGCAGACTGAAAAATTCTGCTGTGATCTCAGAAATATCACTCAAAGTCTGCTTCTTAGCCTTTCATCTCTCCGGCCATTGTAATGAAGACATTCTGTAGACAGTACAGCAGTAAAGCATAGTGAGGGACAGTGAAATGTGAGGTATGCATCTGAGGGTGTTTTAAAGATTCATTAATAAGGCAGCTACAGCCTTCATACAGTCTGTCAAACTGCAAGCCCTTCCCACTAGCCAATTACAGTACACAGTAACCACAGCACCACTCAGTCCGTCAATAACAGCTGACAGTTGGTACCCTGCTCTCTGGAGAAGGGGGACCCATGATAATTGATGTGCATGACAGAACAGGTGATCGGGGAAGCGCAAAATATGCAAGATGCGATAGAACATATTCTAGAATAATTCAGTTGGCCGACTGGATTGTATTTTCCTGCCTTTAAAGATGCGTATTAATGCTGTCTGTCTGTTAACTTGAGAGCAGGATACTTTCTGATCATGGCATGCTTAAAGTTGCCATCTGTATACTGATAGTGCACATAGTATGGAACCCAGATGGAGGTTTAATAACTCCCTCTATCAGACCTTCCTCTCAAGTATTGGCTCAACAAAGAGTTGTCGCCATTTTTTAGATCACTGACTATGGGGAATCTTCCAAGCAATGTCCGTGGAGACATCAAAATTTATATTAGGGATGGGTGATGGGTTATTCTGCCAGTGAAAATAAAATGTGGCAAAAGAAAAAAACAACTGAGAAAGCAAGTCAATTAGCACAACCACAGACCCTGCATAAGCAAAATCAGGAAATAGATACAATTTGGTTTATCAAATTGTGCAACTAAAAGCATGAGATAAGGTCCTGTCTCATAAAACAGCTAAGTATGCCCTCTTTAGTACCAGACAGAGCTATTGGGAGTCTGGAGAAAAAGCTGTTAAGCTTCTAGCTTATCGTTTCAAAACACAAATTACATTCAGATTGATTCATGGAATTCCTCCTAGCAACAAAATCACACATGGCATAAAAAGAAATACATTGTTTCAGAACTTTTATTCTGCATTATATAATATGCATGGGACAAAGGATTCCTTAAGACGTTTAGACTTTTCTCAACTGTTAACTGAACTGTCTGAAGATGACAAAGCTAGTCTGAAGCTAACATTTCCCAACAAGAACTTTCTGCAGCTATGAATTTCTTTGCTCCTGGAAAAAGCCAGGTTTTGATGGCTTTTCAGCAGAATCTACAAACATTTATGCCCATCAGTAGTGAAATATTTGCTTTTGGCCTATCTGGAATAATTTCATGATATATACCTAATTAATACAATAAAATACACATATCTGGCTTAAAAGATCCTCTGGAATGTTCTAGTTATAGGCCAGTCTCTCTGTTGACATAGACTATAAAATACTGGCCATGGTTCTGGCTCACGAGGATGCAGAATGTTATACAGAGCTTGGTAGGAAACAGCAAGTGGGATTTATCAGGTGTAGGAACTCCTCAGGCAACTGAAGGAGGCTCTTCTCCATTATTTGGGCCTCCAAGAAATTCAGTGTACCCTCTGTAGTCCCCTCACTAGATATTAGCAATGCCTTTGATACCCTTGAATGGGCATTTCTTTTCTAAAGTTTTAGAACAATATAATTTTGGCCCAAATATCTGTACCTGGGCAAACCTGCCATAATAAAAAAATCCATTGTCTCACACTCCTTCGTGCTCAGTAGAAGAACAAGGCAAGGCTGTCCACTTTTGCTATTCTTTTTCATTTTATCAATAGATCCTCTAATGCCAAAACATTTGGACTCCACAAACATCCACATGGTTGAAGCGGGTAACACATCTCATGAAGTTTTAGCCTTTGTGGATTTTTAAGCAATAAGGCATGACCAGGGGTTAGATTAACAGTCTGTTAATCACCCCCGAGGGGTGTAATGTGGCATGAGGCACAGCCGAGTGCCATAGTGCCCCTAGGGGGTGATTGACTGTTAATCTAACTCCTGGGAGTGCCTATTACTAATATAAAAAATGATCCCAAAGAAAAGTGTTAAAAGTAACTTTTTGAATGTTTTCCTCATTTAGAGGGAGATTTTTAATAAAGTAGTTCTTCCACCAATAGTTTAAGAATGCTGGTTCAGAATCAGAATGCATCATTCAAACAACATGAAGTCTTGCTGTATTCTGACTATTGCAGCTAGCCCCAGCACTCAAACTTCCCCGGAGAGTAGAGGGTTAATTTTCTATGCAGAGCATAGAACATTGAGCTCGAGCTCTGTTCAAACCTCTGTCTGCTGCACTTGAAGCACAACTGTCAGATTCTTTACTCCGCTTCTAACTGATAGCGCTCCAGAGATTTCTCCTTTGCTCACGGTTTGTAAGTTGGTTAAAGTCCTCGGTTTTACCGATTATTTTCGTAAGTTTCGGTTCAGATCTCTGTCTGTGGTACAGTAAGTACTAGGTAGTGAACTAGAAGACATAGTAAACTTGTGAAAATTGTAAAAACTGATTTTTAGACTGGTTTGGCTGCACTGACCGTTTAGTGATTTATATATTCTGTCTTTGTTTTTAAACTTAGAGTGTGGTTACCGGTCTTTATCAGTTTAAAAAAAACTGCATCTTCTTGGGTTTTTTTCCTATACCCATGACACGGTTAGAAACCGATAAGGGTGTCTTGCCTGGTTGTTTGCCATAAAAAGGGTAAGTTTGTGGTTAGGATGGCTATGTCTGAGAAACCCAAAAGAAAAACCGGGCCCACTGGGTTTAACACTGCAGTGTGTGTGGGGAGGTCTTTGCTAAGGCTGATCCCCACACCACCTGTGTTGTGTCTGGGGTTTGACCACCTCGATTCAGACTGCCAAATTTGTAAAAATGTCCTAAGTCTACCCTGGAAAAAGATTAGGTAGGCTCAGGGATAAGGAGGCCGTAAAGTCCGCTGTCCGGATGGCCAGCCTGGTTGGTTCGACGAACCTGAGGAATAATCGCTGACCAGGGCGATACTTCTTCGGGCAGGAGAGCCGATCCTGAGGGATCGGTTCCTACAAAACGAAAAGGAAAAGAAAAATCAGCGAGTTTGGATCCAGAGACCCATTTTCCGACTGCCGAAGAGATTGCCAATGCGATAAGGATTGTAGAATTGCTTTGTCTGGTTCCATCTGATCCGGCGCCTTCTGGCAGGCACTCAGTTCGGTCGGTTCCTCCAGTTCAAGATTATGCCCCTGCAGATTTCTATGAACTGGATTTGGAGGGGGATGAAGATTATGATGATGATGGTATGGGAGGTCTGGTTGAGCCCATTGAACCGAACATCTCCCCAGACTGGCCTTCTGGTGTTTCCTCTCCTAGGTTTTCTGAGTCCCCTTCCCACTACATGTTTTACAGGAAAGTGGCAGAAACCCTCTGGCTCCCTGTGGAAGAAGCTGTAGAGGAACAAGAGGAACCTGATTATGTGGAGATGATGGACATCCCAGAGTCCACAAGATTGTCTATTCCCCTTCATAAGTCTTTTGGGAAACAGACACAAAAGATTTTAAAAACTCCAAATTCTGTACCTCCTGTCGACAGAAGGATGGACAAAAGGTACACCTTATCAGGTTCTTGTACAGAGTACTTGTATCAACAATGCAGCCATGTGGGGTTGTGCATGCTGCAGCCTTTGATAAGGCTAATGTACCCTTGGCTTCACACCCCCCAGATAAAGATTCTAGGAAGCTGGATGCCATGGCAAAGAAATAGTACATGACATCCACCTTGAGACTCAGGCAGGCTAATTATATGGCCTGTGCAGCCAGGTACCAGAAGTCCAGGTGGGACACTGTACTGGCACTGGCTAAGCAGGCCTCCCCCCAACTAGCCTTGGAGCTGGAGGGGGTGGCTGCTGATGGGATTGAGGCACCTAAGGTACAGTTCCATGCTGCTGTGGACTACAATGATGATGAGGAGAGTTCGTTCCGATCCCAGGTCGCTGGCGTGGCACGGTGTGGCGTCCAGCGCCTCAACCTTCAGTGCCACGGGCTGAGACTCAGATAATTCTGTCACGGTTCAGCTAAAGCTAAATGGTAAAGTGAGCTTGGCATAAATATGTCCTCAAGCAGCGTGGTCTGGACTATGGAGAATGCCTGCTGTCTACAGTTCAGTGTTGTACCATTATTACTACTCTCCTGATAAACTTCAGAAAATGGGTTACTCCTGCTTAGCCTCTTGTTGGAAATGTAACTCCCCCCATCCAATCTGTCTCACATGATATGGTCATGCCCTGCTATTTCTCATATTTGGAGAATAATTCACGCTTTCTGTCAAAATAAATATTGGGAAATACCTTTTCTCTTGCCCCACTGATTTTTTGTCCTAGGTAACACATCTCAGCAATCTCACCTTGATGAAATTCACAAAACATTGCAATTATCAGCCTCCTTAACATTTAAGAGACTCATTCTTAAACATTGGAAGTGTAGTAAATCTCCCTCTTTCAGGAAATGGTGTGATTGGATGGATACTACCACCAACAATGAAAGACTAAGTAGCATGATCATAAATCAACTAGACCTTTTCACAAAAGTTTGGGAGTCCTTCCTATCCTACAAAAGGCTGAATATATGTATTATTTTGGTTGGAACATTTTATTTTTTTCAATGTTCTGTTGATCTTTATATTTTATTGTATATACTTGGTGTTAATAATTATTGACAGTATGATACTCCTTTTAGTATATATATATTTGAATCCTCTATTTGAGTTCTTAATGTTATTTTATTACAATTGCAGTGTTGTAGCAGTAACTGCTGTATTTATGCTTTGCATTATTGTATTTATGACTAAAAAAAGGGAGAGACCTAGGGGGAGCAGACCATAGACCTCAGATGTACCCTCCTTGTCTAGGGGTGGTTGGTAACTGCTCACTGGAGGCATCCCCTGGGTAAAAACAGTTACACTTTAATTATTTACAATGACCCATTTATCTTCATCCATTAACTCCTTCGAAGCTTTTACTTAGTGCCCTTTTGCTAGACCAGGAAATAAATGACTGATCGTGATGGGTTGTTGTCATGTTTGTAACATATTTATAGTTACAAACACAAAGAACACAGTCCCAGAAATGTTGTCCTGGTCAGCACTGCAATGATAGGCTAGATCCTGACCCTGGACCTAAGTCAGAACTTATGATCCCTTAGGAAAGATTGTACCCTTTACACATTTCTCACTGGAGCACCATGACTCTTACTCCTAGCTATTCACAAGTGGATAAGGTTATATCTCAGGACAAGTCTCCCTACTCTGCGTTTTGGTTTACCATATCTCCCTCCTTGCTATCCACTTTGAGCTCATTCATGTTCTCACATAGTAACTTGACACTGTAATGTCAGTTCAGTCAGTGTGCAGGAAACAGGCTATATGGACTTCCATTCAGGCACTCCTGACTAATAGCTCTGGGCACCTCACATTACCCATATTCTGACTCTTACTGGACAGTGTGCTGGACACCAGTGCAACTGCACTTACCTCAGCCTTCCCTCTGGCAGAGCGGGCAATCTACACAGACCCTCTGCCAGAGGCAGTATCATGATAAAAAGCCAAGTTTGGGATTCTACAGACAAATAGTAGGCCCATATCCTGTCTGCTTTAGCAGCTGAACCTCTGTCACCAGAGCTCTCATCATCTTCAGTACAGCTGACAGCATCGCTCTAGCACAGGGCAGAAAGTCCCCAAAGTGAAGAACATCCGCTTTGGTGAGATCCTATGTGTGACACAAAGTTGCTAGGGGGCTTCTGTTGAGGTGCAGCCTTTTAGAATACTCCCTCACTCCCAGTGTCTCCCATACAGTCTCACAGAATTAATGTCAATCTACACTAAATGGCTTCCAGACTCCAAATCCCCCAAGTCATCATTGCTGTCCTGTTATCTGTCCCTGGAGGCTAGCAAATGACCAGGCAATGAGTTTTGGTGGTCTCACACACTGGATCCACAGACAGCTGCTCCAAGTGGGGGTCCTTGCCTCTTCATGTGGTCTGGCAAGTGACATGAGCCAAAGGTTCCTCAAAGGCACACCTGTACCCTGCTATCACTCTGCCATCTTAACACAATCTACCAGCGCAGTGCCCAAAACTGGCACTCAGTCTTCTCCACTGGCTATCAAGGGTTTACCCAATCTGTAGGCTCCGTGGTCTGGCATTCTAGTAAACAAGCCTCACCCCTGCTGGCAGGAGACAGTTGTTATGTATTAATAGAATAAAATACAAGACAGTGACTGGATTGAGTTTTCTGTTCATTTGCCCAATTGACTTTTCTTGGTGAAGACTTTCTACTTCATTTGTAGGCATGGAGGCAGAAAATGATGAGTAGCAACATGGGAACAAGTCCAAGACAAGGGCCAGGTAGGGGCACAACACTGCAGAACAGTGCATAACACTTCAAGCGTCTTCTCTCTCAGTAAGTTCCCTTCCTCTTGCAGTGTACAGCCACAAATACTTAAATTCAGTCTAGCTGCATTTGTAGGACACTAAGGCGGCATAATGGACACCTTTGTTCTAGTGCAAACACTGCACATAAACAGTGAAGCTTTCCCTAGTGGCACTGACCTGCCTGTAATGGAAGCCTAACTGTGCTCTGCCACAAAAGTGGTGTGTGCTGCAGCACAGAGACACCCCTGCTGCACATGGTAATGAGATGGCATCTCATTATAATGCACTGCTGGGTTAACTGAAGTTTTTGTTTGTGTTAGTAGCTTGCCAGAGCAGCACTACTTAATGCATGCAAAAAGCACCTTTAAAATGCCTGTCCACTGACTCAGCGGTAGCACTACTGCTTGCGGTGCCAATGACCCAGGTTTGGAAGTGAACTCATGGCACTGGAGGGGTGACTGGGAGGAGGACTAAGTGTCCAAAGGGCTTCTGTCCTCTTCTGGCGGGGGGAAGGTTTGCATAGCCCAGTGATTGCCTGGCCCCTAGCAGAAGCTGCAGAAAAGGCACCAGGACTGCCAAGAAGGGCAAGGGGGTGTGTGGCAGATGCTGACGTGTGGTGCGTGGGAGGGTGTGACACATATCATAGCATCATTGTACGCCACAACTCTGGGGGAGAGGATAATGGAAAATACTGGCAGCAAGATGGTGCAGATGGTGCCTGCTTTTCAGAGAAGGAGGGTTTGCAGAGTCCAGTGATTGCCTGGATCTTAGCAGAAGCATGCATGGGAGAGTGTGATGCACGTCATGGCATCATTACACACCGTGCTTCTTGGGGGACAGGAAAATGGAAAATACAAGCAGCAGGATAACAAAGGACATCTGCAGGCCCCACCATCCAAGAACCTGATCCTGTTCCTGGTGAGAGTTGGTGAACCACATTGACGGCAAGCCTTGAGGGAAGACAGGTTGGCAGGTAAGTCCCAGTGGATACTGGGATGTTGGGGCTGGGGTGTCTGGTGGCAGATGGGGCCATCTGGTAAGGGGGAGAAAAACGATTTAAAAAAAGCACCAGCCACCATAACTCAAGCCACCTTCCCAAACTGGGTGATGGTGGAGAATGTTTTGTGCTCCTTTAACCCCCTGCTCAGTACACTATAATTCTTGGCACCTAGTGTCCCCCCCCCCTCACCTATGTCCCAAATTATATAAAATCATGTACTTCTTGCATCCAGTGGTTCCTCCCTCCCTCACCCGATCCTGAATTATTGACATCATATATTCCTGGTGTCTAGTGGTCCTCTCTCACTTAAGGTCCAAATCAAAAAAATCACATATCCATGGTATCCAGTGGTTCCTCACTCCCCAGTTCAATATAGCCATTCTTAGCATTCGTTGGTCTCTAGCCCTGCCTCCCACCCCCAGTAGCTAGCACTTGCCATCTGCCCACCTCCCTGGCTAGCTACTGTCTGCATGTACTGACAGTGACTAAGTCTGTATAAAGAGCATCTGCACATGAGCATGGACTTGGCCATATTATAAACATGGATCTTCATGGACCCCTCCTGAGCTCAGTCCATAAGGCAGCCAATTGTCCCCAAACTTGGCTGATGGCTTCCACCCCCATGACCACATTAACGATGACCTGTGCGCTAACCCTAAGGGCAAGGTGGCCTTTTTCTGAGCAAGTTCTCTTTCACAAAGGAGACCACCATGCTCTCCAAGAAAGTGAAGAAATTTATTGGGATACAGATGGGGAGTGACTGAAATAAATGCAACATTTTGGGGAGAATGCACATTTTAATAATGTTAACCCTCCCTGTTATCAAGAGTGGGTAATGACATCCAGAACTCCCAATCAAAATGAACAATCCACAACAGAATTTGATAGTGGATAGAGTTTGGGGAATTTTACTTTCCAAATAACCAATGATGTCGGCAAGTTTTAAAGGGACAGCAGGAGAGATAGCCACCCATTCTCCAGAGTTTCCAATAGGTAGGTACTCACTTATATGCCATTTTGTCTTATGGCCTGTCAACAAGCCATAGCAGTCCAAAAAAACACAAAGACTGGAGATGGCCATCTGCAGATTACAGGGTTATGGCAGTAGATCATCCGCAAATAGTAATATGGAGTGACATTGGTCCCCTAATGTTAGGCTCTCATTGTCTGGATGGCTATGAATGGCTGGTGCCAGGGATTCTAGTGAGAGAACATAGATCAGTGGGAACAGTGGACAACCCTGTGTACCTCTCATAAGAGAGAACAGTGGAGAAGGAATACCATTAGCAAGAGTCTGGGCATATGGTTGGTTATATAGTGTATGTACCTAGGCACAGATCTGCAGCCCAAATTAATACCACTGCAGAGTATAGGAGATATACACAGAATACACAGAAATCTGATGGCAGAGAAAGGCCCCACGGCCCATCTAGTCTGCCCAACACCCTACCTCCCCCCATTCTGTTATGCTTCCACCCTCTTTTCCCAACCCCTTAAATCTATCCCAAGCCCTCTTGAACCCCTCCACCATTTCAGCTGCCACTACCACCTCCGGCAGCCTGTTCCAGGCCTCCACCACCCTCTCCATGAAAAACTGCCCCCTGACATTACCTCTGCATTGCCTACCTTCCAGTTTGAGGCTATGTCCCCTCATGTTCGCTCCCTTCTTCAATTTGAACAAGCTATCACCCTCCACCTTATTTATTCCCTTCAGACACTTAAAGGTCTTAATCATGTCCCCCCTCTCCCTCCTAGTCTTCAGAGGATACAAATTCAGCCCTCTCAATCTTCTCTCATAGGGTACATCCTGCAACCCTCGTACCATTTTTTTTGCACTTCTCTGTACCCTCTCCATCAACTCAACTTCTCTTCGTGGTGAGGCCTCCAGAACTGCACCCCATACTCCAGATGCGGCCTGACCATGGTTCTGTATAATGGAATTAGCACCTCCCTCTTCCTGCTATTAAAGCCCCTCACAATGCAGGCCAACATTCCATTTGCCTTTCCCACCACCCTGCTACACTAGCTGCCCACTTTGAGGTCACGCAATACCATAATCCCCAGGCCCCTTTCCGTTTCTTTCTCCTTAATCACTCCCCCAAGGGAGTAAGTTTCCCTCCTATTCATCCTCTCCAGGTGCATCAGTGAGCACTTTTGTGTATTAAACCTCAATTTCCAGGTGTCACACCACCTCTCCAGCCTCTCCAGGTCCTGCCTCATGGTTTGCACCCCACTAGGTGAAACCACCCTATTGCAGACCTTTGTATCATCTGCAAACAGGCACACCCATCCCTCCAGACCCTCCACTAGGTCACTAATATAGATATTAAAAAGTACTGGTCCTAGCACTGACCCCTGTGGCACCCCACTGGTCACCACCCATTCCCTGGAATGTGTCCCATTTACCACCACTGTCTGACTCCTTCCCTTCAACCAGTTTTCCACCCACCTGGTGATCCTGAGGTCCACCCCTAGTCTGTCCAGCTTATGCACCATTCCACCATGTGGAATGGTGTTGAAGGCCTTATTGAAATCCAGATAGGCCACATCCATCACTCCTCCCTGGTCCTCTATCTGTGTCACCCCACTGAAAAACTCTATCAGGTTAGTCTGACTGGACCTTTCCTTGGTGAAGCTATGCTGCCTGTCATCCTGCATGCCATTCATCTCCAAGTATTCTATCAACCTGATCTTAAGTAGTGTTTCCATTACCTTCCCCACCACCAAGGTAAGACTAATGGGATGGTAGTTTTTGACCTCATCCTTCCGCCCTCTCTTATGTAGTGCAACCACCTCTGCCCTCTTCCAGTCCATTGGCACCACCCCTGTGACCAAGGGCAAGTTAAACAGCCTCACCAGATGCGGTGCCAGTTCATCCTTCACCTCCTTGAGAACCCTTGGGTGTATTCCATCAAGCCCCATTGCCTTGTCCACCCTAAGTCTACCTAGCTCTTCCCTTACTCCTTCAGCTGTGAATTCTGCCACACTCACCTGCCTGTGGCTGTCACCCATCCCAGCCCGTCCTGGTCCCCTGCCCTCTCTTTTCTCTGTGAAGATTGAAGTGAAATAGCTATTTAATGCCTCTGCTTTTTCGAAATCCCCTTCCAGTAATGTTCCACTTCCCCCCTTACCCTCACAGTCCCATGCTGTGCCCTCCTCCTTTCTCCAACGTACCTAAAGAAGATTTTGTCCCCCCTCCTTGCCTTCTTCGCTATCCTCTCCTCAGTGGCCTCCTTAGCCCTCCTTATCTTTTGCCCTGCCTCCTTTCTTTTTTCCCTGTCCTCATCCTTTTTTGTCCTCCTGTACCTCTAGAATGCGCTAGTCTTCTCCTTGACCCCTAATGCCACCTCTCTAGTGAACCATAGAGGTCTTTTCTGTCTTCTATTCTTTCTTACTCTTCTTATACATGAGTCCATGGCTTAAAATACCCCTCTCTTGATGGCTGCCCATAATTCCTCCACCCCTGCACCTCCCCTATCCTCAACATTTCTTCCCTAACTACCTTCCTCATTCCATGAAAGTCAGCCTTCCTGAAGTCCATTACCTTGGTTCTCGTCCTAACCCTCACCCTGCCCGCTCTCACCCTGAACCTGACAGCTCTGTGGTCACTGGTGCCAAGCTCTTCCACCACCTCTACCTCCTCCACACTGTCCCCATTTGTGAGGACCACATCCAACAGGTTTACACCCCTAGTGGCTCACTGACCCTTTGCTGCAGGAATATGCCCTGAAGAGCCTCTAAGATGCCCCTGCTCCTTGTGGAGATTGCTGTCTGGGCCTCCCAGTTGATGTCCGGAAGGTTTAAGTCCCCAGCTAGCACAATTTCTCCTTTCTGTACCATCATTGCTATGGATTCCACAAAGTGTCTGTCCCCTTCCTCCCCCTGCATAGGAGGCCTATAGACTACCCCAATGCACAGGTTTTCCCCCTGTCTAGGGTGACCCACATTATCTCTGTTTCCCCCTCCTCATCCTGCCCTTCCATGGCCCCAATCCCTTCCCTGACATATAATGCCACCCCTCCCCCCTCTTCTCCTCCCGATCCTCCCTAAACAAACGATACCCTGGGATCCCCGTCTCCCAGGTGTGGTGCTCGTTCCACGAAGTCTAACTCACTGCTACAATGTCTAGGTTCTCCTCCATCATGGTGGCCTCCAGTTCTCCCATTTTGTTCCCCAGGCTCCTGGCATTTGCAACCAAAGCCCTCCAACGTGTAGCCCCGTCCCGTCCTTCCCTGCTGCTAAATGTTCCCTTGATGAGTGTTGTGACTTGGGGGGAGGCCGATAGCCTCTCTGCTCTGCCTCACGTAAGGATGGCCTTGTCCTTAGCCCCCCCCATTTAGTTTAAATTGAACTTCCTTGCCATGAAGTCCCCCAGTTTACTCTTTAGTGCAGCTGCCCCTGAAGAGTTCAGGTGCAGCCTGTCTTGGGCATACAGCCCCCCCCTCCTCCTCCCATATAGAGCCCCAGTCACCTATCCAGCCGAACCCCATCCGACTGCACCAACTTTTATTTTTTTTAATTTTTTATTTTATTCAATTCTCAGATTGCAAATACCTTTGAGCAGAAACTGCTCATTTACAAAGGTTCCACGTCAAAGGCTGAGGGTCAACATACATACAGAGGTAGTAAAAGAATGCACAATAAACAAACAAAACAACTAAAAGAAAAAATAAAGATACTCAGTTATAACATACTTTGAGATAATATTCATATAACGAACAGCTTGAGTAGGCAGCTGGCTGCGGTAACAATAAGAGATGGAGGGCACCATAGGCAGTTAATATTGCAGGCGTGCGACCGGGACAGGAAGTTGTCAGGCTAATGGGCCACTGTCCGATGGTGGTGGAAAATGTCTTGTACCAGTGGAGATGTGAAGCAGGAAAGGAGTCATAAGGAAGGCCTGCTGCCAGAGGGAATGAGACTGGGAAAGGGTGGGCTGTGAGACATGAGTGAGCTGGGAGGTGTTTAGAGAGATCTCTGTTCAGAGAAGCAGTCACATTGAGTGGTAGAGGTGAGGTAAAGTTTGAGATTCCTTTTGAAGGGTCCAAGTGTAGTAGAGGAAAGTGCTTCTTTATTGAGGGAATTGAACCATTGAGCGGCTCTATAGATAAAGGACCGCTGACCCATGGAGGTACGACATCTGGGAACCTGAAAGGTTAGAGAATGGGCACCACGTGTTTGTTGAGTGCCACTGTAGGTAGTAAGGAGTGAGCTAACACCAGGTGGCATGAGACCGAGGAGAATCTTTTTGGTAAGTAAGCAGGTCTGGTATTGTATTCTGCTGAGTAGGGGTAGCCAGCTGGCCTGTGCATAGAGGTCACAGATGTGAGTTTGTCGGGCTGCACCCATTAGTAGTCTACAGGCTTTGTTGAGAGAAACTGAGATCCTGTGGAGGCCAATTGTTGAATGCCCTTATCTTCTCCTTTCTGGGTGTGCTCGCTCTTGGTACTGGCAACACCTCGAAGAAAGAAATGGAACCCCCACTCCCTGCAGTCATGATGCCATGCATGCTTCGAGGGAGCTGGCCACTTAGAAAATTTGGGGAAATCCCTTTTCCACAGACCGGAGTCTGGGGGAAAAAACTAGATAGACCCCAGCAACCAAGTAAAATCTCAGTGTAGGCTAGATCCCTCTATTACAGAGATGGCCACACAATTTAAGGGGCTGGGGAAATGGACCAGAACTGGCCACCATTCCTTAAGAAATCTAGGGGGAAAGAAAATCAGAAAGGAAGGCAAAAAACTTGTAAAACAAGCTAAAATTAGAAACCAAATGCTCTAGATGCTGTGGGGGGAGAGGGGAAACAAAGAAGGAAAAAAACACCACCCTGCCTAACTGACTAAACCACCCCATAAGAAATGAAAGAGATTTTACTTTCATGAGGCACCAGGATAAAAACCCTCGTAGACCTACAATGTAGAAAATGCCCTGCTATGTCCAGTGGTGCCTATCCAGACACTGGAATTGGAGTTTGCAAGCAGATTAGTCAATTTAGAAGCCTCAGCTTAACAGGCACAAATTCTAAATTTAAGGGTACTGATGTGCCAGGGCCATTTTCCGACCCCCTGGCACAGCTGTTGGGGCCAATCTCATGTACAAAGCTTACATCTTGACTGTCAGAGACTGGCAATTCTTCCAAAGTTTCCACAACTTTGGATAAATCAGGATACAGCCTGGTCGGAGTGGCAATACATAGTGTAGGCAAAGGGAAATCTGTTTCCTGACCTATAAGTCCTCCTGCCACCACCACATTATCATTTACTTGACTGACCAGGACTATTTGATTTTGACAAACAAATACTTTATGTTCATTATAGTCCGCAGTACTATTATGACCATGACTGGTCACCATAGGACAATGGATCTGTCCTAATTCTTCAAATATTCTCACTAGTGTTTTAAAATTTCCTGTGTCTTTATGTCTCGGACAATTCAGTACTCTGCAATAGATTGTCTTATTGGGATCTATGTGGCACCATCCCAGGAATTTATGTATGAATTCTGGACAGTTTAAATCTGCACAATTCATTGTATGACTGTAACCTGGAATGGTGATTTTTATTGTACCCATATGACCAATAAAACAGTAGTCAGATTTGGGTTTGGCCCTTAATTTTGAGCGTTCTAAGTCAAAAGCCCATAACTGTATTAAAGTCAGATGAGAAGTATCACCAGTAAACTAGGAATTCATGTTTTAAGAAATATTTTTACTTAAAGGGAAACATCCACGTACAGTTGGGCCCCACCTCCATGTGAAGTGGGGCCCGATTAGCAGATGCAATAGAAAATAGTAAAAATAAACTTACTCACTTCTCATTTATTTGAAATTATATCTAGTTGATCCTGCGCCCTCATTGCCTCAGCATTTTAGGATGCAGAGCCCTCTCTGTCGTGCCCACAAGCACCCTCAGCTGTCCCGTGATGCGTTTCAGGCGGGGGGCAGCGGAGAGCATCTATATATGTCGACTCATTTTAAAATAGCTCTGGTTTGGAGCCTGGACAATCTTGGAATTTCTCTTACAAGCAGTGGATGACCAGTACCCTGCCAGTTGATCGTGGTCTCGGTGTAGCCGGACACGCATAGATTCTAAACGGAGCTATTTAGGTTTTGGCAATACAGATTACTGTGTTGCCAAATATTCAAAAAGCTCTGGTTTAGAATCTATCGTGTCCGGGCTACACGAGACCACGTATCAACTGGCAAGGGTACTGGTCATCCACTGCTGAAAAGAAATGCCCCAAAATGTCCAGGCTCCAAACTGGCTATTTAAAAATAAGTCACATATTAGTATATAGATGCCCAGACTGCTCCTGCCTGAGCGTCATCGCGCGAACAACCAGTGTGACTGAGCATTAGACTCTGCATCTGAAATGGGGGCAATGATGAATATGTTCAAATAAGGCGGTAAGTTTATTTGCACTCTGTGCATCTGTCAGTGCGTCATGGGTGAACAACTGTGTGGCGTTCCGCACTATCAAATTCAAAGTCATAAAGTATTTAAAACAACAATGCAAACAAAAACTTATTACTTTTCTGAGCAGCAGTACAAGCGGAAATATATACATTTTCCATAGAATCAAAATAGTCTCAATAAAAGAATAAAAATAGAAATAAAAATTATGCAAGCATTATATCCTCTCAGTTCCAAATGCCTAAGTTGACAGGCAAAAGACTCACCTCACGAGTTTTACCAAGATGCCAAGAAATGAGGTCCTAGAGCAAGGATGGCTCTGTCCTCCTTCTGTTTGCTCCTACCTTGACTGGATTATCTGCAGATTTATATAGTCTTGTCTAGGCCATTGGCTGAGTTGGTACCTTTGCAGTTTCTAGTTTTTGGGCAGGGTTTAAGGCATTAGTCTTCTGTGTTAGTAAGTAATTTTATGTGTCAGAAGACTATCAGTTAATAACTTTATGTATCAGAAAGCTATCAGTAACTCAAAGCATCTGATTAAAAAGGGGCTTTTTAAGTGAACATATGGGCTGTTACTATGGTCTGATGTCATGGTACAACGTCTAGTATAACCGGGGAATTTTCAGCCAAATACAAAATAAATTTATCTTTACGGATAGCACACACTACCTGCTGTAGTGAGTTATTTTTTGACAGTACCATAGGGATGTGGTGGCCCATGTAGACATCCGGTTACCTTGCAGGTAAAGCCTTTTACAAGAAGGACACAACATGTGATTTATGAGATGAGCATTTAAAATGTCTTGGTATATAATTCTTATTCTAAAGCACTTAACATTTATCAAACAAAAAGTTCACACTCAGTAATAAGTATTAACACAAATTAATAAGTAGATCAGTAAGCTTCAAATATGATTTAGGTTTACCAATGAGCATAAAATGAAAGTATATATCCAAATACCTAGTTACAAGATATTTATGTTTAAGTCTGTTTGTTAGTCTGTCACAGGAGGAAGTGATGCTTCACCTTTAGTTGACTTTGTGGTTAGGCCATTTACAAGAAAGACATTTAAAAAATATTTTAACTTGTGATTTACCAGAAGGAGCATCTTAAGATACCTGTGCATGTATTTTACTGTAAATATGATAAATGTTTGAATCCACACTCAGTAATCATGTTAGTAAGTATTAATAAAAATACAAATCCAAAATCATATCAGTAAATATTGGGCCAGATATTCAAAACTTTGCACTGGGCAAAAAGTGTTTGTGCAGGTTTAGCGTAGGATTAGCATGGGTTTGCTATATTCAAAAGGCCAAATAGCGCGCGCAAACTGCATTAGCGCCAGGCAAAAGCATAATGTATGCAAGGGGCAAACTGTGTGGGTGTGTACATGAATACAGGTGCAATGCTATATTCAACGACTAGCATGGCGCAAAGTGGTTTTGCACGACTTAGCTTGAAACTTTATGCGGTGCACATTACCGCCCAGGAAAAGGTAGTCTTAACCCTGGGCAATCAGCTTTGTGCGACATTATGGCTTTGCGTGGTGTTTGCGCGGCTTTTGTGTCGCTTTGTGCGACCCTAACAAATAAATACAACACATAGACAAAGCCAGACATAGAGGAAACATGCTGCTCACTGCTGGCATCACAATGATGCCATCATCTGCCACCAGTCCCAGCCATGCCAGGCAGTAAGTGGTGACCCTGCCACCAGTGGACAGCATGGCAGTGTGGCCATACAGCACACACCTGCAGACCACTCTTCTGTGGACAACAACAGATGCCAGCATACACATGCAGCACTGTGGGCATGGAGAATGTTGAGGGGAGAGTGTACGGGTGACCAGGCTGTGCCACAGACCAGGTGTGGCCAAAAGGCTGGGAAACATCATGCAGTGCACATGGGCCAGTATTGGGAATACCCCAACACCAGTGTGCCTTTCTGATAATATATGCCACCCCGGCCACATACTGCACAGCTGTGCAACTGTCACAGCACACAAAGCCGGGCATGTATATGTCACTGTGAGCATCCCATGCCAGAGGTGCAGCATCTGTGGGTCACACAACAGTGTAACAGTAATGTCCACTGTCAGTAAACGCCTGCATGTTTGGCCTGTCACTGTGTATAGTGCAGTCATCAGCACTGCCCTACACACCGTAGGCAGTGCTGTGTACACACACTACTGGCCCCCTTGCTACTGCAGTGTCTGTTGTGTACTGTAGCATGACCTACAGTGTGACAGTTGCATGCAGCACCACCACCATCTGCTCCTATGCTGTGGTGTCCCAGTACAGCTGCAGGCAGCAGCACATGTGAAAGTACAGTGTTCAAAATTGTATAATATTCCCTGAACTGTTTGCGCAGCGCTAACACGTTAGCGCAGGTTTAGCACAGGGCTAAACCGTTAGCCCGGTGCAAACTGCATGCAAATCATGGCATAATGAGATGCTAATCTGGATGTTTGCCCAGAGACTATCTAAGTAGGCTCATTTGCATGTCACTTTTGAATATAGCACAGTTTAGCGCTGGGCAAACGTGTTTGCACCAGGCTAACGGTTTAGCCCTGCGCTAAACCCGAGCAAACATGTTAGCGCTGTGCAAACAGTTCGGGAATATTATACAGTTTTGAACACTGTATTTTCACATGCGCTGCTGCCTGCAGCTGTACTGGTCCATTACATTTGCTGGTACAATACATTGGCTACATAGTTCACCTCTACCTACCTTCACATCACAGTGCACTGTGTTAGTGTTGTGGTTTGCATTTCCTGGTTGCTATATTCAGAGCTGTCTTATTCCAGGGCTAAGTTTGCCCTGCACTCCCAGCCTAGTTTGCCCGGCCTCATTTCCATGCTATAGTCAGAAGCTGTTTGCCCCGGGCTATTCCTTTTGAATATAGCTTGCTTTGTGCTCCGGGCTAAGTTTGCCGCTGGGCAGTGTTAATTTAGCCCCGGGGCAAAGTTTTGAATATCTGGCCCATTGAGTACAAACCAAAACTATAAGTAAACTTAATTGTAGGCAGTTAATCATTAATAAAACATATGCCAAAATATAATGCTTAAGTGTTATTATATGTTTAGGCAAGGCAATCTGAAACCCAAGCTACATGGTATTAATGCTTAACTCTGTTTATTTGCTCATTGCAGTAAGAAATGCTATTTCAAACATACCAACCAAAGAATAATTTTATTTGACATTGTTTAGCTTTCATTTATGATGTCCAACAGAGGGTCCCATGGTGGGATATCTGGAATGTCCCATCTAGCCATTATTTCTTCAAGCCCCTGATTCATTTCTTCATTGGTCAGGGATGATGGGGTGAGCAGACCCATTGGGGGCTGAAGTGGGGTGCAGACTGAGCAGTACTCCCTGAAAACTATGAGACCGAATCTGTCCAAGAGTCATACATTCCTGAGAGCAAGCAAAATAAAAGAAACACATTTTCTGGAGCACTTTGTCTATGCCTTCTACCCCTTCAGTGGTACAGCAAAGACTGAGGGAGTGCCATATTCAGAATCTTCACATCCCTAGGGTCCTATGCTAATGTGATAGCTTTGGGCTGTACCACTATGCCAGTGAGGGAGCACATTAACCTGTCATAGAGGCATAGGTCAGGAAGCATAGGCAAACAAGGAGACATTACTGTATCACATTCGCAAGTAGCAATTTAATTAATATCAATAAAAATAGAATAAAAAAATAAAAGTGTACAGGCTAGTTTTTACTAAAGGCAGTGCAGACAAAACTATTTCATCAGAGTCTCTTTCTCAGTTTAAATCTCAATATATGTCTAAATCTCTCTCAACAAAACATTGCTGTATAAGATGTCTTTTCCTGGCAGTTTAAACTCTGCATCCTGATGTTGTAAGTTGCAACTCCTTTTTCTCACAAAATTACCAAAACTTTGTCAGTTTCTGGTCTGAAGAGTATATCTAGTCTTAACAGGTGCATCAAAATAGGACATTCTTTACCAGAGCTGGTCTTCCATTGAAAGTTCTGTACACAGGCTTGTGGAGGTCAAAATGCATCTCAAGGTCAACCCTCCCCTCCCGTATTACAGATTGTTATTTTTTGAGAGACCCAAATAGCTCTCTGCAGTCATTTCAACAATATAATTATATACATTTGCAAACAAAGGGATCCCAGTTTACATAGAAAGATTCACATATACAGTATTTTAACCATAGAGAAGCAAGGGGAGAAAGAATAGAAACAGCATGTGAAGAAAGGGAGATGGAGAAAATTGTGGGACCGTCACAGTGGCCAATTCCTAGGTGCTGCAAGAAAAATGTGATTGTACAATCAGATAGGCAAATGACAGACAAGTGACAGAATAGGAGAGGATAAAATTGATCCTTGCTTTTAATTCTCTCTCTCTCTACATAACAAATGGGACAGGGTCTTACCCCACCCTGTCACATACCCATATGCATTAACTACTGTACCTTTCCCACTGACAGCATGGAGCAGTATAGAAAGGTTTCCCTGCATCCAACATTAAAAGATCAACAGAGTGACTTCCTTGACTTCTTGACCAGTTACAATGTACATTTATGGTTTGCCTGTTTGCCTTACCATGGCACCCTTTGTCAACTCCAAATTGGTCAGGGCGTATAATATGTGGTGACATGGGTTCTAGGGCTGTGTGAATACCTTAGCCAGAATGATATATCAGGTCCCTCAAATATTCAGGATTTGTTATTCGTCTGTGTGTTAGGGAGAAAAAAAAACACAAAACAAAACACTCTATCCCCTCACATTGATGGCCAGGACTAATCTCTTCCCTTTAGCCACCATCCCAGCCTTTCCAAATAATTTTCAACTCCCACCCCTTTCCTGGTGCCCAAGAGACAGTGCCACAGTAAAGGAATTCAGTTGTAAGCTCTTAACAGCATCTTTTCACACACATCTCTACTCTAGCCCGACTCTTCACATTCTCTGTTACATACTGTATATATTTGTATCCCTACTCCAGGAATCCCTCACTTAAGGTTTACACTAGCAGCAGCATCTTTCTCCAGTGCGCTGCCCTGGAGATAGAACTCTATGCTAATTAGGAGTTCAAACTTTGCAGTGTGGTCACACGCCCCCTAGTTCTCCAGTGGCAGATTTATTTCTCCACCTGAAGGCACCAGGTGCCCCAAAGTCAGCTGCAGAACTCTAGTCTCCAGATCGGTTAGGTATCATAAGTATATACAAGCTTGTTTAGACTTTCGTCCTTTATGCTTGCCAGCTTGGTCTAAATAGCTACAGTTTTATTTGTATAAAAACTGTCCAGCCTCTTTTTGAATATGTCTATTGTCTTACTAGTCACCACCTCTAGTGGCAGGCTGTTCCACAAGGATACTACTCTTTGACTAAACCAATGTTTCTTCAGCAATAACTTCCATTTACCTACTGCTAACTGTAAAGGGTACCCCCATGGATCGTGCTTGCAATATTTTAAAGTCAGCCCAAACTCTTCCCATGGTGAGTTATCAGTCAAGGCCATGTGAAGCATGCACATGTCACTCTCTGATTCTTCCATACTGCAGGGTATATAGATCTAGTCTGTTTAGTCTCTCTGTATATGTGACCCCTTTAACTTTAACTGCTCTTGTGGCTCTTCTCTGTATATCCTGTAATTTACGGATATCCCCTTTTTATAAGGTGCCCGTACCTGTGCACAATACTCTAGTTGTGACCTCACCAGGGATCCATACAGTGGCATTATAACTTTGTTATCTCTACTCCCAATATGCCTCAGGATACAATTTAAGGTTTGGTTTGCCTTTTTGAGTATCTTATCGCAGTGAGATCTGAATTGCAAATCAGCACGAACTGTGATCCCCAAGTGTCTTTCCTCAGATGTTGCAGATAAGACTATGAATTCCCATTTTATAGCTGACTTTCATATTTTTTCCCCATTTGCATGACGGTACATTTCCCCATGTTTAGTTCTAGTTTATTTTCCATTGTCCAACTATGAATATTATCAAGGGCCTCTTGCAATATTGTGCTATCATTAGCATTATTTATGATAGCCCCTATCCAGCTATCATCCGCAAATTTTGTTATCCATACATTTTGATGCTCATATTTAAGTGAGGTTATATATATGTTAAATAGACAGGGTCCCAGTACAGAGCCCTGGGGGACCCCACTAGTCACCTGTGCCCAATCTGAAAGCACCCCATTTACTGTCACCCTCTGCCTTCTGTCCCTTAGCCAAGCCTCTATCCAGTTTACTATGTTAGTATCTAAATTAATTTCTCTCAGAGTATTTAGTAGCTCTGTGTGTGGCAATTTTTCAAAGGCCTTTGAAAAATCTAAAAAGACCACATTAACTGAATTTCCCTCATCTAGTGCCTTACTTGCTTTGTCATAAAATTTAAGCATGTTAGTTTGACATGACCTAGTTTTAATAAATCTGTGCTGCATTGGATCATTAAGTTCATTTGTCTCTAGATGTATTAATATGTGCTCTTTTATTATGCCCTCCAGTATTTTGCCCATCACTGATGTAAGACTTACTGGTCTAAAGTTTTCAGGTTTAGATTGTGGACCTTTTTTCCACAGGGGCACAACTGTGGCTTCCCTCCAGCCCTGTGCTACTTCCCCTCTGTCAAGTGAGGTCTGATACATAAAGGTAAGGGGTGGTGCCAGGTATTCATGGAGCTCCTGGAGCACCCTGGGATGAACTCCATCTGGCCCTGGTGACTTATTTATATTAATTTTTTTAAGTTTCTCCATTACATCCTTTAGTTTTATCATTATCTGCCCGGGTTTAGAATCATCACCACCCACTTTAGCATCAGAGATGTTTTTATTAAAGATTAAGCAAAAATAGTTGTTTTGAATGTCCGCCATTTCTTTACTGTCCGCTGTATTTCCCTCCGTGTTGGTAAAAGGACCTATAGTATTTTGACCTTTTTTGTTATTTATCTAGGAATAAAAGGTTTTGTAATTATCCTTAACTTTTGATGCTAATAGGATCTCATGCTTGGATTTTGCCTTTTTTATTTCTTTTTTAATGTTTCTGACCATGCCCTATAGACTTTTTGTCCTTCCTGGTAGTTCCTACATTTATTTTCAATATTTATTTTTTTTTTTGTTTATCAACTTTCTTATATTTGGGTTTAGCCATACTGGAGCCTTTTTATTTTTGCTATACTTCTTTCTACTAGGAATATGATTCTGTACCTCTTTCCTTATTTTTTTCTATCAAAATTTCCCACATGTTGTTTACTGATTCATTTTCAAAATCCTTTGTCCAGTCCCATTGCAAAATACCAGTTCTAACTGAGGCAAAATCTGCCTTACTAATGTGCAGTACTCTTGTTGTGCCTTTGTTGGCTTTATTTTGTACCTCTTCGATTTTGAAGCAAACTGTTTGATGGTCACTAGTACCTAGTGGACTGTCCACTACCACATCATTTACCATGTCCCCCATATTGGTTAGTATAAGGTCCAATGTATTGCTCCCCCTAGTTCTTTCATGTACTTTCTGTTCTAGTCCAATCTGGTCAAAAGCATCAAGAAACGATTTTTTCCATTTTTGAACCTCCCTTTAACTCCTGCCAGTTTATTCCAGGTAGCTTGAAATCACCCATCAGTATTATTCTTTCTGTTGGGTCTATATTAGTTATATGATTTAATAATAAAATGTCATTTTCAATTGAAATTGAAGGAGGCCTATACAGTAGTCCTAGCATTATCTTGGCTGCTGCATGAGGTAACAGTTTTAGCCATATTAACCCCAAATTGTCATAGTTAACAAGAATTTCCTCACATCTTATAGATTCATCTGTGTAAACAGCAATACCCTCTCCTCTCCCAAGCACTCTAGATTTACAGAATAAATTATACCCTTTGATGTTCTTATCCCATGTATCATCATTTTCCCATTATGTCTCAGTTATTAATGCAATCTGTATATCCTGGTATGGTTGTTGAAGGTGGAGGTTGTGCTGCACTACGCTATCTACTTTGAGGAGGAAAGTTGAAAAGCAGGGGAGCTTTTTGCTTGTTTTTATTAAGAAGAGGTATACCACCGTTGCCTTAATTTTCTGCTCCCTTTCCAGAGCATCTTATATGCACCACTCCACGTTTTTTCCCCAAGTGTTTTGTGTTTTGTCCCTGCAGGAGTTGAGACCTTGTGGCAGAAGACGGTGGTAGAGAACAGAGGGTGAGGGGTTCCCCCCTCCCAGTCAGAAGAACAGGACTCTGTATTGACTGCAGAAGACAAGCCATCATTCAGGTAGACTGAGAGGCACTTTTAGGAAAGAAATCCCCAACAAAAAAGATTTTTGCTTCAACTGCAATTTAAAACTGTAATCTAAAACTTTGCTGAAGTAAACTCTGTTGTTGCTAGTGAAATACTCTAGAGCAGTGAGCTATGTGGATATGTTTTAAAAGGAAGATGTTTTAAAAGTTAAGTGGCAAAAATGGGTTTAAGTTAAAACGTTGAATGTCTTTGTGACTTAGTTCTTTTAGATTGTTTTTTGTTATTTGTATTTATCATCTTGTTACACTTGTATAAACTCTGTTGGCAGAATTGGGTTGCAAATTAAAGAGCAAGTGTGTTTGTAACCAGTTAATAACTATAGGATTAACATTGTAAAGAATTTTGGTGTGAATTAAGGTTGGGTGTCAATCTAATAATCAACTTGAACCGAGTAGCAAGCCACTCAATTGTAATAACTATAATTGAGTTCAGCTGGTCCTGCACGCTACCACGTTTTGTATGTCTTTTTCTAGGCCCTGAACCACTCGAGTTGCAAACTGCTTAATTTCTAGGATAGAATTAAGCTAGTTTAGCTTGTTTGCAAGGTTGCACGTTTGCACTTATTTTCTTCAGTATAAATACACCTTTGTCAGGCTAGAGTCTTTAACAAAAGTCCTGACTTTACATCGAAGGTTTTTCCACGCATAGGTTGAGAAGAAGAGAAGGTGTGCAAGGTTTTTATTGTGGTAGAACTACATTCATGCAGTTTGCATTTATCGTTTTTTTTTAAATGAGCATCCCATTTTCTCTCGGCTTGCATGCTATAGTAAACGCTGTATGTAGCTACGTGTTACTATGTGTAGCTGCGAATAAGGGACATTTTTAACTACTCCTGGTAACTTTGTATTTTCTGGAAAGTAAGCGGCAAGCAATTTTGCATGGAAGCTGTGAAAAGAAATCCAGCAGTAGTTGGGAGAAGCACATAAACACTAGACATGCTGTATCCAACTATCATTGGGTGGTTACATTTTTTTGTGCAGCAACAGCTGATCTCTTTTACACCAGTAAGTTTATCTCTCTAGTTTATTAACAGTCAATGGTTAAAGCATTTAAATAATGGGAAATAAAATAAGTTAAATATTTTACATTTAAATAATTTATAGTATGAGCACTATTTAGTTTCTGTTTTTCCTTGTAGTGAAGACCGCTGCAACATAACTGGGTATAGACTGTGAAGATTTTGGACTGACAATCCTCATTTGACAAGAAAAGTATGGTTGGATGATTTGGGCATTCTATCGGTCTAGTATCGTTTTACTGCAACTGTGTGGTCGAGCAAAAGTATTTGTATGCTGTAAAGGAGTTACTGAGGCTGTGGAGAAACAGAATCTTTGGACATAAACTTTCTAACAGGTTTACTGCATCTCAATCGAATTGCATGAGGGATTGGGGCAACCAAGTGAACTGTTTGAAGGGGTTGCCATCGTTCTATGCAGATCTGGGTGAAATTGTTTTTGTCTTGATTTGGACAATTTTAGTACTGAATATTATATGATAATTTTTGGTATTGAATAACAAAACTATTGACAATATTATTGCTAAGAGTTTGTTGTTTGTTATTATTTACTAGGTACACGATATAAGATATAATAAGATACAATAGGATATAGCATTTGCCTTGTAGCACAAGCGGAGAACTGACATTTAAGTCATAGGATTCTTTGTGTCTATATTATTCAACGCTAATACTAATACCAACATATTAACTAAGTTCACTGTTGAATTGTGTTTAAGTGAGAATTAGTTTAATTGATATTTTTTTGTAGAACTTTATTTACCCTTTTGCAGAGTACATACCCATTATTCAACAGAAGGTGGATGCTCTATTCCATTTATCAAATTAATCACATCAATCTAACTTTACTGAAGTTAGTTTATCATTCTTGTGCATTCAGATGTCCCCAACCTTCTAAAAGAAAGAAGTAAAGGTTCATGTAACTTATACACTATCGTATACTAAAATACTATTTGCCAGCAGATTAGGCCTTATGCTCTTCGAGTCTGCTCGAACCTTAGATCCTTAGTTGGGTGCCGAGACCCTCCCATCCCTTGTGCTCCAGAAACCCGTATCATCCATCCCCACCCCCCTGGGACAGGCCATCATCTGATACATCCACTTTCTGTGTCTGTCCCACCCTCTCTTGAAGCCCTCCACTGTGGATCTCTGAACCAGCTCACCAGGCAGTGCATTCCAAGGGTCCACCACCCTCTCAGTGAAAAACCTCCTCCTCTTTTCCCGCCTCACCCTTCCACCTTCCAACTTCAAACCATGCCCTCTGGTGATACCTCCCTGCTTTAGTCTAAAGATCCCCTCCATGTTTACCCTATTTATTCCCTTGAGGTACTTGAAGACCTCAATCATGTCCCCCCTGTCTTCCTCTCCTCCAATGAAAACAGGCAGAGCTCCTTAAGTCTGTCCTCATACGTCAAATCCCCTAGCCCTCGTATTATCTTTGTTGCCCTCCTCTGTACCCTCTCCAGGAGCTGTATGTCCCTCTTCAAGTGTGGTCTCCAGTACTGTACACAGTACTCAAGGTGTGGTCCAACCAGTCCATTGTACAGCGGCAGAATCACTTCCTTGCTCCTAGAGGTGATCCCCCTTACGATGCATCCCAACATCCTGTTTGCCTTGCTAGCCGCTCTCCTGCACTGCTCAGAGTTATTCATACATGCATCCATCATGACCCTAGGTCTTTTCCCCTATTGAGGCCTCCAGCGCCTCCTCCCAGGGTGTATCTGTGTTTGGGTTTCCCGACAAGATGCAACACCTTGCACTTGGTGATATTGAAATTTAATTTCCATGTGTGAGCCCAGCTTTCCAGGGTGTCCAGGTCCCCTTGCAGGGCCAACCTCCCCTCTTCTCCCTCAACTACTGCTCCCATCTTGGAGTCATCAGCGAAGAGACTCATTTCACACCCTATACCCTCCCTGATGTCCGATATATATGCATTAAACAGGATCAGACCCAGAACCGAGCCCTGCAGTACCCCACTACCAACCTCTCTAGGGTTCAAGAGCTCCCCACAGACCACTACTCTCTGAGTGCATCCAGCTAGCCAGTTTTCAATCCATCTGATCATCAAAGGGTCTACTCCTAACCCCATCAGTTTCTCCACCAGACCATTGTGGGGGACAGAGTCAAACGCCTTGCTGAAGTCAAGAATAATACATCACAGGCCACCCTGTCCAGTTCTGATGTTACCATTCATAGAACTCCACAAGGTTGGTTTGACATGATCTACCTGGCACAAACCCATGTTGCCGACTATCCAGACCTCCCACCTCCTCCAAGTACACCCCCAATCGTTCCTTTAGTATACTCTCCATTAATTTTCCCACCACCGAGGTCAAACTGATGGGTCTATAGTTACCTGGTACTTCCCTCGACCCCCCTTTATGGATTGGTACCACATGTGCCTCTCGTCAATCCCTAGGTACCCTCCCTGTCTTAAGTGACCTGCTGAAAAGCTCCGCCAGGGGTGCAGCCAGTATGTCCGCCAATTCCCATAGTACTCTCGGATGAATGCCATCCGGCCCAGGAGATTTGTCTTTCTTTAGGGTCTTGAGGGCTAACCACACCCTTTTGGCGGAGATAGCATCATCCATCCCCTCCACCTTACTGGCCTTTTTATCCTTACCCAGATGTGACACCCCTGGGGTACCTCTCTCTCCCTCTTGCTCCATTTCTGTTGCTCCCCTGATCCCACTTACTGATGTTTCTATCCCCTTTGTGCCTTGCTTTGTAGATATCCCATCCCCCTCCCTAGTGAACACAGAGGCAAAGTACTCATTAAATACCTCTGCCTGGTCCCTCGCCTCTTCCACCCACCCTCCTTCTGATCTCAATCTGCTGAGATGGCCCTTAGTTTTTCTCCGCTCCCCATGTGCGGAAGAACTCCTTTTCCCTCCATGTATCCCTGTGCCAGCCGCTGCTCTTTACTGGACTTTGCTCCCCTCACCATACGGTGACTTTTCTAGATGCAAGCTGGTACATTTCTTATCCCTATCCCTCTTGTTGTTTTATATTTTTGTAGGCCGCCTTCTTTCTCTAACTGCTACCTGTACCTCACTGGACCACCAGCATGGTTTATTTGACCTTGCTCCCTTACATTTCAACTTAGCGCAGATCCTGACTGCCTCATGAAGTCCCAGTTTTATGACCTCCCATCTCCTTTCCACACTTGTCATTGAGGTAATCCCCATCAAGTGATCCTTGAGAATATTTCCCATGCCCATAAAGTCTGCCCCTGAAGTCCACTGCCAGTGTCCTAGATCTCACCCCCTCCCCCATGCTTATTTGAAACCAGACAGTATTGTGGTCGCCTCCCAGTCAGGGTCTTGTACAACCATGTCCCTTAACAGATCCCCATCTGCCAGAACCACATCCAGGACATGCCCCTCCCTTGTGGGCTCCATCACATGCTGTGTTAAGAACACATCCTGGAAGCCATCCAGCAGCCTCTGCTCCTTGGCCACCTTAGAGGACATGGTTCCCCAGTTTGTACCTGGCATATTAAGGTCCCCCATCAACACCACTCCTTCCTTTTTGGTCCACACTGGGCAATGATGTCGTCCAGCAAACCATCCTCTAGAACATCACTCATCCCGGGGACCTATATGCTACACCCAGCTTGATCTTATCTCCTGCTGGGGATCGTAAGGTGACCCATAAGGCCTCCACGTTTCCCTCTGCCTCTTCTACCCTAGCAATTTCTATGTCATCTCTAATGAACATAGCCACTCCACCCCCTCTGCCTTCCTTTCTATCCTTCCTAAGCATAGTGTACCCCCGTACATTTAGGTCCCAGTCATGGTTTTTGTTGGCCCACATTTCCGTGACCGCTGCAACATCCACCCCCTCCCCGAACAGCATGGCCTGGAACTCTGGCAACTTGTTTCCCAAGCTCCTGGCATTTACTAACACCAACCCCCACCCCTTATCCCTGATCCTCTTGTCGAACCCCATGCAGATTCCTTATACGTACACCTGTATACTTACACTCCACACACTATACTGTACATATTTCAGGAGACTTGAATGTACATATAAATAAAATTCACCAAAAGAGTTAGGAATTCAAATAAGGCCTCAATGTAGTCTTGTCTACACAAGCAACAGAGTTCAATTTCACAGCCTTTGTCTTAGTCTTGTCTATTGTCTATTCCCTCCCTAATGCTTAAAACATAGGGAACTGATTCTGTGTCATGGCTTGTTTTAACCGACCCCACATTTTTTGGTACTTATCCATCTGGTTTCTTACATTATATTGGATTCTTTCCATTTTCATACATTCTAAGAGAGAGTTCAACCAAAAAGCTAATGTGAGGACCTCATTAGACATCCAGTACAAAAAGATACATCTAATTGCTACTACCATTCCTAGTCTGCAGAAATCCTCATATGGCCTGGTCTGACATCCATGTCTCACATAAAGCCCCAGGAGAAACTCCACAGGATCCCACCCCATGGGATACCCAAGCACATTTGCCAAGATTTCCACTATCCCCCCCTCCCAGAAAGTCTGAATCCTTGGACAACTCCATATCATATGAAAGAAAGATCCTGAGTGGACACAACATCTGGGTCAAAGATCCGATGTCTGGGGGTCTATTCTATTTGCCAATTCCGAGGTAAAATGTACTCTAGAGAAGATGTTATATTGGATCATCTGGAGTTTATTATTAACTGAAAACTTTAATAAATTCTTTATAATCTGCAACCAGTCTCCCCCCCCCCCGTCAGCCCATCTGGTAGGAAATCTTGCTCCCACTTTGCTTTTATTGGTTCCATGGGATCCTGACAGGCCCCCATAAGTATTCTATAACAGCTTCATATATGTTTGAAGTTCTCATCCTCTTTCCGCCCTACAAATAATTCCTCTATAGGTGACCTTATCAGCCTCTGACCCCCTAGCCCTCTAGAGCATATTTTCCCCTGAAGCCTAACCCAGAACAAGTAATGGGAAGTATTCGGGTTAAAGTTTCTAACCAGCAAGTTAAAATGGACTGCTTGTTCGTCTTGCCACAATTGACCTACTTTATATAAACCCTTTGTTTTCCATGATTTAAGAGTGTTAAAATCCTGTCTATTCTTAGCAGGGCCATCTTGCAGTAGGGCAGAGAGTTCTAGTTATGACGAAAGAGATCTGGGGTGTTGGAGCATAGTATGGGCTTCCTTCCAGGCCCTAAGAGTCGAGTTTGAACAGAGGTTTGGTGATTTGTCATGTTCACCCGTGTACAGAAGTTTAATCATATTATAATAATAAAGAGATCCTCTCCCTCCATCTTCAAACTCCACCCAACCTGGGCGTGCTGGTTTCTCCCTTATCAGGTCTTGAATGTGAACCAATTGTGTAGCGACATAACAGTGCTTGACACTTGGCAGGTCTAACCCCCCTTTATCAATTGGAAGCCATAATATTTATTTTTTAATCCTTGTCCGTTTCCCTTGCCAAAGAAGTTGTGTAATGGCGCCTTCTATTGATTTAATGTATTTCTTAGGTATACACATTGGAAGTGTCTGGAAAATATATAGGAATTGTGGCAGAACACTCATCTTAACAAGATTCACTTGCCCCAGTAGGGTAAGAGGTAGAGCTCTCCAGACAATGCACTGTTCTTTTATTTTTTGAATCACTGGGAGGAAATTAGATTTAACCATATGGGACATTCTTTTCATCAATTTTATTCCTAGATACTTAATTGAGGTAGAAGCAGGGATCCTTACATCCCCTAGGGAGAGGGTGACTCCAGATCCCCCCATGGGCATCCATTCACATTTAGATCAATTTATTTTGTGTCCTGATAATGGACCATAAGATTGAAAAATTTTATACAGAATGGGCATTGCCTTGTCTGGATTTTTGAGAAAAAGCAGGATGTCATCCACAAATAATGAAATTACATTTTTGCTTCCTTTCCATATTAGACCCTCAATCTGTTCCTCATTTCTAATTGTCTCAGCCAGTGATTCAATTGTAAGAACATAAATCAGGGGAGAAAGAGGGCACCCCTGTCTGGTTCCTCGGAACAGGGCAAATGGGGTTGAAGTTATGTTATTTGTTAAAATTTGAGCTTTAGAACTCCTGTATAGGGCCTGAATCCATCCCATAATCCCCTCCCCAAACCCGAACTTGCGTAGGACTGCCATCATAAAAGGCCATTCTACACGATCAAAGGCCTTTTCTCCATCAAGGGCCAAAAGGCCTTCCCTTGTCCCTCCCCTCCATCTATGCAAAATATTTAAAGTTCTTCTTAAGTTTTGTCTGGTTTGCCTACCCTTCACAAATCCCCCCTGGTCCATATGAATCAGTTTGGGCAAGTATTTTTCCAATCTGGAAGCAATAAGCTTTGCTATAACCTTATAGTCTGAATTAAGTAAAGATATTGGGTGGTAAGAGCCACATTTATTGGGGTCTTTCCCTGGTTTAGGTAGCACAGTGATTGTAGCTAGTGTTAGGGAGGGGGGAAGCTCCCCCGTTTCCAATGCGTTCCCTATCATCTGAAACATCAGAGGGCCAATTAAAATCCCACATCAATTTATAAAATTCTATCAGGATTCCATCAGGCCCAGGTGCCCTACCTCCATTTGCCCTCCAAACTGCCCATTTTACCTCCTCCACAGAGATTGGAGAGTCTATAGTTGCCGATTCCTGAGACTCCAGAGAAGGCATCCGAATACCATCTAGAAAAGATGAAACATCACCCCCTATAGGAAATTCTGAGGTGTAGAGGGAGGAGTAAAATAATTTAAAGGTAGTATTGATTTCTTGTTGGTTTTAGGTAATATTCCCTGCCGTATTTTCAATAGAAAGAATTGTTCTATCTGCTCTTTTCCCTTTAATCAGACTGGCAAGCCACTTCCTTCCCTTATCACCATCAAAGTGGTTCTGTGACTTTGTTATTGTTAAATTTCATTCTATTTTTAAAGAGGTCCATTGTGATAGCTGCCCCTTAAGGCATCTCAATTCTCTTGAGGTGCTTAAAGAATGATTTTTCATATTTTCCCTCTCCAAATTCCTTATTTCATTTTCCAGTTCCCTCTCTTCTCTGACTGAATTCTTACCCTTGAATGTTGCATACAAAATAGTCTCTCCTCTTATAAAGGCCTTAATACAATCCTATACATTATTAATACCTGTATCTTCTGGGGGGTTAAATTCCAAAAATTCCTCTAATTTACTCCTAATCTGTTTAATATACAAGGGATCCTTCAACAGTGTCAGATCCATGCACCACTGAGTTTCTGTTTTTTGGCCTTCTGGTAGTAAAATAGTTATTTTCAATGGGGCATGATCCGAGACTGCCAGGGGGCCATATGAGGCCTCACTAATTTTAACATACTAAAATGCCAGCAGAATAGGCCTAAAGGTCTTTCGTGTCTGCTTGTTTGGTCAGCCCCCACCCTGGGAGCTGACCTTGCTGCCCCTTTCATCCTCTCTGGCTTCTCCCTTCCCAGTCCTGGATATTCCCACTGCACAGGACTTTGCATCCAGAACCCTTCCCTTGTACCTGTTCCACCCTCTCTTGAACCCCTCCACCGTCTCTACCTCCACCAGCCCCCTGGGCAGCACATTCCATGGCTCCACCACCCTTTCAGTGAAGTAGCACCTCCTCCTTTCTCTCCTGAATCTCCTCCCCTCCAGCTTCCAATCTTACCTCCCAATAAGTCTGGAGGAAGGAACATGTAGTCCAATCTGGTGTATAACCCATGGGCATGGGAATAGAACGAATATTCCCTCTCCCCTGGATGCATGTATCTCCAAGCCTCCTGTAGTGCTCTACCTTGTGTTAGGACTCTAAGGGCTGCTGAACTCTTAGGAGGGGTCCCGTCCTTCCTCTTGAATGGTCCCAGTCCTGGTCCAAATAAGTATTTAAGTCCCTGGCTAGGATTATCTTGTCAGGGAATGGTCCTAGGGTGACCCCTAATCTAGTAAAAAAAATCTGGGGAGTCAAAGTTTGGCCTGTAGATGGAACCCAGAGTAAGCCTCATAGACCCCAATTCCACCTTGGCCAGCACATATCTTCCCTGGGTGCCAGAGAGAGTAGAGAGCACTTTATGGGGGATCCCATGCCGGATCCATATGGCTACCCCCTGGCCTTAGACATAAAAGGGGACACCAGCAGAGAACCCCGCCAAGAGGCTGCCAATTTTGAGGCCTCTAATTTATCCATATGAATTTCCTGCAGAAAAATAATATCCCCCTTCATCTTTTTGATAGTTGTCCATATTTTTTTACGCTTAACCACAGTTTTAAGGCCATTGACATTCCATGACAAAAATTTAACTCGATCCATAAAGTATCCCTGATGTTCTTATACATATCCTTCTGTTTAACATGCATAATGGTATATTTGACTCTGAATAAAAACAGAAAACTGAACAATCCCAGGATATCACCCTTAACCACCCAACTGTAGCAACATAACCATACAAAGTCTCTTCAACGGGAGAAGACATAACCCGAACAGATACCCCATTTACCCTCTTTCCCTTCCCCCCCCCACCTTGCATTCCTCTACTGTACAAACCCTAACTTTCGTGGATAGAGCTTTCAATCCATCAAAAACATTATTTTCTCCATTATTTGGTATTTTCAGGGCCCACTAATCTGGAACCCTCTATACCGCTCTCCCTTCCATCCCCTAAACCCTCCCTCTGACTGGTAGCAGAGAGTATCCCCACCCTTGGAGACTTGAGGAAGCAAAACATTGGGGTTGCTTAGAGATTACCCTCAGCCTCCTAAAGTTGAAGGGCCACCCCATGGCCGGGATGGACAGGGCCCACCGCCCCCCCTCCGTAGCCACTACCGCCATTCAAGTCCTTCTCTGAGCCAGTCTCTCCCCCCATCTGAATTGCTCCGGGGGGTGAAATGGCCCATTTACAATGCTTCAAACAGTTTAAAACCAACATTGCTCCAATGTCCCCATTTGTGCTTTAAAGAGAGATAAATCATTATTGTCCAAAATTGCCCCCCAAGACCCCTCAGGGAGAGGGGACCCCCACACAACCCCTTCACCAGCTCTCTGGAGACAGTCCCCATCAACAGTATCATACTATTGTCTACTCATACCCTTCCCCCATCCCCCAGTATATTAAATATTTAAACACCAACTCTCTCCCCCCACCAGCCAGAGAGGGTAGATAGAAAAGAAAATAGATTTGTTGATTCTCTGACCATTTCTTTTTATTTTAACATTCCCTTTCTTTAAATTACATGAACAAAGCAAAGATAGCTCCTGTACCTGATCTAGTTAAGGGGTCCACAGAATTCCACACATCCAATCCAGTAATGCTGTATTTATCTTTCATCACCTTATTCACACACATACCAGGGGCTATCTTCAGGAAAAAGACTCCATAATGAGCAGTACACAAATGTTCCCCCAAAGTCCACACAGTAACTCAAGTCTAGTTTATGTCAAGGTCCATTTGTATTTCACCAAATTTTCACACCTTGTCAAATGGGCCTGATAGAGAAAGCATAAACAAAAGTTCCTAGGTCCAAAAGACCACACGAAATGTCTGTCTAACCGCTTGATCTCCCCAGTGTTGCACCATTCAAAATAGGCTCCGCGATGTAGTACAAATTAACTCTTCACCCCTGCTGTTATAGGCCCCTTCTCAGAGCTATGGAACACAAGGAGAAATCAGAGCCTTAAGTGTTCAGTCACTAGGAGTACCTCAGCACTGCATAGATCTCAGCTGCAGGTACAAGTTTACTCACTTTCTTGTCCCTGTATCAACAATAATTTTCTTCAGGCCTCTCTGTGCCTTCTCTCTTCCTCCATCTCCCCCACGAATTGCAGGACTGCCTCCACCGAAGTGAATGAACACGGTGGTTTTCCTTCAGACCTTGTAATAAGGCGAGCTGGGTAAATCAGTGAAAACTGAGAGTTTATGGCATGTAATCTTCACTTCGCCTCTGCAAACGCCTGTCTGTGCTGTTGTAATTGGAAAGAATAATCGGAGAAAATACTCACTTGGCTCTGCTGCACCATTAAGGGACCATATCAGGGTTTTATTTAACTCTAAAAATTGATTAGCATTTTGCTCATAAAAGTGCTAAAACATTGTGAAAATGCACAGCACTTGCCTCACTGTGTTTAAGAAACATACCTCTTCTAGAAAACCTATATAAATACTTTCTGTACAGTTAGTATTGTCCCAAGAAAAAAACTGCTAATCAATTATTTAAAACCCTGCATGTGCTCTGGCTTTCTCTAGCACTCTCTGTCGGTCCATGTATCTAAGAAATTTTACAATTATATGGAGTAGTCTCTGGTCCAGAGCAGGTCTGGCCCCAGGCGATCAGTGAGCTCATTGGATCTCCAGTTTTATTTCAGGTGGGAGGTTCAGCTCTTGTTTCAGCCACTTTTGGATGTAACTTGCACAATCTTGACCTTCCACAGATTCAGGTAGGCCCACTATTCTTATATTACAGCGTCCTTCCCGGTTTTCATGATCGTCGATGCTTTGTTTCAATCTTTCAATATATTTCAGGGATTTTTGTAGATCAATATGCATTGCACTACTAGTGTCTTGCTGAGAGCTCACTCGGGCCTGCATTTCCTCAATCCGCAGTTTATGGGCATCCACTGTTTCAGATAAAACATTAACATTCTGTTGAATATGCTGTAGTTGGGATGTTACATTCTCCAATCCCATTTCCATGCAAGTCCCTAAATCATGTTTTAAATCTTGTATCAGTCTCTCAATTGATCTGTAGTGCTCTGCCATCATTTGCTCTGATTGCAGTTCCTGCTGATTATGCATATGTCCAGCAGAGGTCTCAGGCAAGTCCTGTGGATCAGTTGGTGCTGTAGAATAAGATAGGCCTCTGTTTGTTGGCTGAGATTTAGATCTATTGAATGAAATCCTTGTTTGTTTTTTTGGAAGCTTTGACATCATTAGGCATTTGTCTCTCCTTTAGCTACAATTATTTAGTCAAAGAACCAGTATTTACTGCAGGATGGAAGAGATATTTGATGGATTAAGCCAGAGCCCAAGATTAAGCCTCCATACTGCTCTGTAGCTTGGCCACGCCCCCCAGTTTAATTGATATTGGGAGGTAGTTTGTTTCTTTCAATGTTTTAGCATAAATATATTGCACAATACATATTGTACTTTTTTAATCTGAGGTTTAGTTATTATATTTTATATTATACTTCGTGGTTTTGTGTTTCTCATTAGAAAACAGTAAAAATGCCTGCAGTAACAAGAAGTAGGAGAGTCAAAACTAGGGATGATCAAGATATGGACAAATTACGTAAAGGAAAAATACAAAAGCAAAAGGGCTTACCATTAAAACTTGGGGCACTGAAATATAATAAACAAAGGACATCCAAAGAAAAAAAATTAATGAAATCCTTGGGGGAGTTGAATGGGGTACAATTAGGTGAATTAATTAATGGTGGTGACAATGTCAATGATAATGAATTACCACATACCTCTACTCCAAATGGAGACATTTTGAAATTTCTGTGCAAAACCAGAATGGATGGAATAGAAAGATTAGAAAGTCAATCTGTATTTTCTTTTCCTACACCTAAAATCATTACCAGTATGTCTGGGGAAGCAGTGTCACATGAAGGTTCTAGTCTTAGTACAAGAAATGGGAAAGAGGATTTAAGTGTGGATAAGGAATTTAGTCCTCATATGAATATATCTGCAACAATTAACAATTTACAGATGTTAAACAAAACAGTTAGGAATATGAGGGAATCAATAAGAGAAGACTCAGAAAATACAGGTTGTTTAAAAAATCCTATTATATTAAATACAGGAAAACAAAGGGAGTCTAAAGATGAGTTAAAGTCTGTTGAGGATGTGAGTTATTCATAGTCAATTTGTACACGTAACCCAGTTTTTTCAGATATAGAAGGGCTGCCCGGTGAAGTAGTAAGGACACTCAGAGACCCACTTAATGCTAATTTGTTCCTGTACCAACAACTGATGGACATTAAAAAAGACCTGTCCTTCCTGAAAGGTATCAGCACAGAAAACAAGGGGCGATTGGACCAATTGGTAAATAAACAGGATGGGGAGTGGGAGCGGACTAAGGAACAGTCAAATTTTGATAATATATCTAAACAATTTAACTATGATCAATCAAAATCAGAGGAAGTAGGGGATGGGGTTTTGTCATGTGAGAACTCCATGGAATGTGTATCGTTACCGGATAAATTAGTAAGGAACAACAGTATCTGCCTAGAGCTTAAGAATAAGTTTCCAACACTTTGGAAAAAAGGTGAGGATCAAGAAATTAAGTTAGCCGGAAAGCAAAAAAGTAAACAGAATGTAAATGACAAGATACTAGATAGTATGGCCCTAGAGAAGAACTCCATAACTGAAAAAAATGGAGGAGGAGAAACTAATCATTATAAATGAGAAATTAAATGAACAGATAAAAGAAAAAGAAGTATTAAATGCAGAGAATAAGAATATAGGCATAGAGGTTGCAAAATTAAAGAAGGGTAAGAAAGGTAGTGGAACTATGGATAGAAAAGGGTGTAAAAGGAAGTTAAGAAAGAAAAAGACCAGAAATGGGAATAGAGAACAACACGTTAGAAGAAAGAAATGCCATGAAGTGAGAAAAAATAACCAGAAAGTGCTGATATGAGTATAGAAAATAATAAGGAACAAGAAACCCAGGATACTACCCCAGAATTAATAGTGGATATTTCTAAGGAGGATAATGAAAAGGAGGAGAAAAAAGAAAATACTGGTGTCAAGGGCAATAAGGATGGGGAACATGGTGAATATCAAAAGAAATGTAAGTGTTTTTTTTTTTAACAAAAACGTTAAGAACTGATTTTGTACTTCCTTTGTATGGTATGTCTTGTTTGCCAAATGAAATGGATGAGAATTTGTCTGTGATGATCAAGAACCTTCTAGCTTTAGCTCTTTGAGGAAGCAGACATGCGTTGGAATGCATTAGTATAATTAGACCTATAGCCGAAACAGAATTGATATTAGCAGTAACAGACCAATTCTATATTTTAAAAGCAATTAACCAAGTTTCAAAAGAATTGTGTAAGCTGGGAATTCAGATTAGTGAAATAGTACTGATGGGTGATCTTTTCCCAGAATTGTATGCTGTAGAAAAATCATTTGAAAACAATGACATCGAATTATCTAGTTTTGGTTTAAAACAACTACATTTAGAAAATAATAATAACTTTAGAAACAAATTGGCTACTACCCTAATCACATTGCTGAACACACATGTCTGCACTAATGAAATGATAAATGCAGTTTGATGGGAAACAGATGGACAGATAATGCTGAAACTAAAAAAAGGGAGGATGTATGAATTGTTGTAGAAACAAGGGGCACTGGATGGGTTAGGTATTTATCCTACTGTGAAACAACAACAAAGAATGCACAATGGCATCATACTGGGTTTGAAAACAAGGTGTGGAAAGCTATGATTGAAACAGAAAATAGATATGAAGCTTTGATTGACTTGGATCATTGACAAATAATGGCTTCTCAAGGAGGGACACCACTGAGAAGGAAGGAAATTAGGGAAGATCAAAGGATCAATATATTGTCATGGAATATATCCGGATTACAGGATAGATTGGGTGAGCCGCAGATGTTAAGATATTTGAATGATTATGACTTTAAATGCTTACAAGAGACATGGACAATTGGGGTTGTTTACCTGGAGGGTTATACATCTTGGGTGGAATATTCAGACTGAGCCAGGCTGTGGTGCAAGCCTGGGCGCAGCACAACTGGGATGTGCCAGGGCACTGACAGGGTGATATTCAATGGTGCTGCGCCATGGCTCAGCACCATTGAATATTTCACTCTGTGGCTACCTCGCATTGCATGGTGCAGTGGCACTGCACCAGCGCAAGTGGCCAGAGAGGGGCAGGGGACGCTTAGCACAAGTGCCATTGTGCTAGGTGCAACAACCATGATATTCAAAAGTGCACATGCAAATGGGGCCATAATGCATGCAAGGCGCAAATGGGACCATTTGCATCATCATTCCCATTGCATGCAGGTGTGCGATCGGTGACACCTGCCACCCTGCCAGACTGCAGCCGTCGGGACCAATGCCCCCTGCACAAGTGGCAAAGTACCCCAATGGGCATGCAGACCATGCAGTACTACAGAGTCCAAATATGTTCACATATCTGGACTGTGTAGTATAGTCTACATCTCCATTGGCCCACGCCAGATCCAATGGGCACACAGCTGTACTGTATGCAGTCAGTTGCGGGTGGCCGGGCGCGCTTGTGGGTGGGGAGATGCTGCCCGCGCTGACTGGGGGGGAGCGTGGGGGACTCAGTGGGAGGGTGGGAGGTACCACTGGACCACCAGGGATGGATTACATCTTTATTGTTATACTTCTGCCTGCGATCGGGTTGTGAGCAATCCACTGGACCACCAGGGATGGGATTTCATCTTTATTTTTATACTTCTGCCCACGATCTGGCTTCAAGCAGTCCACTGGACCACTAGGGATATAGGACTTTATTATTTTAATATGTCTGCCCATGATCGGGCTGGAAGCGGTCCACTGGACCACCAGGGATATAGGACATTTCTAATTCAATACTTGTGCCTGTGATCAGGCTGGATGTGGTCCACTGGACCACCAGGGATATTGGAATATTGTTCATTGAAATGTATGCCTGCGATCGGATGGGGGGGTGCTACCACGACGGACGGTGCCGCCAGAGCTCAGGTGGCCACCCACAGCTGGCAGCTGCCGTGTTGTGCCCTGCAATACGGCAGCTCACCTGTGGGTGGCCAGCTGTTGCTCCATGTTTTTTTGGATCAACTGTGTGCGGTGCAGGTAGGGGTTGCGCCTGCATCTGCTCAGCACATCCCGGGCTGAATATCGGGATGTGTGGAGTATGCATGGGCACGCCTCCCCTATGTGCACCGCATACATTACTGATGCACCCCGGCGCATCGGAATTTGTGCCATGCACTTTCCCCTTTTGAATATCCCACTGTGGCACATCAGTGGGTTGTGCATGGCGCACCTGTGTTGCGCCATGTGCAACCCTTCTGAATATCCCACCCCTTAAGTAAAGAATGTGGAAAAATATAAAAAATATGGCAGAAATGTGAGTGGGGTGGTAATTTTTTGTAGATTAAAAACAAGTGTTAGAACAAAAGAAATATTCATTGACAGTAAAAGCCTCTTAATGGCTCAAGTTTCTGAGGCAGGATTGGAAGAATTAATATTAATAAACATCTATGCCCCACCGGACAATAGTAAATACAGTATAACGACAGGGATTGGATACAAAAATTATCACTAAAATTAGATAATATTCAGATAGAATATCCAAATTGCAAAATAATAATGGTTGGTGACTTAAATGCTAGAATGGGTAATTTACAAGGGATATCTGATGACTTGATGTATTCACTGGCTCAGCTGAACAAGCAATTTGAAGTCTGAAAGGCAATCAAGAGATAATGTTAATAAGAGAGGGGTTGAGGTGCACAAGTTATTAAGTGATAGAAATTTCCTCTTAGTAAATGGACGCTCAACAGGTGATATTCCAGGAAATTATACTTATGAGGGAGGCAATGGGACATCAGTAATTGACTACATTTGTGTAAATTTAAACATGTTATCTAATTGTGTCAATTTAAAGATAAGGTCAACTTTGGAAAGTCAGCATTCAGCACTAGAATTTCTAATTGATCTGGACGGGTGGCCACTCTATAAAAGAACCGGGAAGAGATTTCTTCAAAGTGGTTAAAGAAAATTGTATAGGTTAGAAAATTATTGATAGTGGGAAATTTAAACAAATTATGATTGTTAGATGTATATTGGATAACTTACATGAAGTAATTATAAAGGAGGATTTGAAGTTAATAGTTACTTTCAATACTATTATGGGTAATATAAGAAACATTATTATTAGGGATCAAGTCATAGTAAAAAGGGATGGACAGAAGTGGTACAGTAAAGAATGTAAAATTGCTAAGAAGAAACTTAATAGTCAGTTAAGAATCTTAAAAAAGAATCCTAACATTGCTAATAATAAAAAATAAACCAATTAAGGAAAGAGTACAATTTGGTGTTAAAGAATAGTAGATGTAAGTACCAGACTCAGTTATGGACAGAATTGGAGGAAGCTGTAAGCTCGAGAGATGACAAAACATTTTGGAATATAGTAAACAAGGGCACAAAATATTATAGAGGGGAAATGAAAGCCCATATTGAACCCGATGTACGGGTGCAGTATTACAAAAATCTCTGTTGTGTAGAGAAATTGGAGTACCAAAATAGAATGAAAGATGACGGATTATCAGTCAGCGTACCCAGTCCCATAATAGTTACCGAAATAGAGGAAGTACTTAGATCTTTCAAAAAACATAAGGCCCCTGGGCCCGATGGGGTTCCTATTGACATCATTAGTAGTATGGCTTCTCAATGGATACCATTCGTGGTGATTCTGTTCAACTCAATATGGAAACAGAAGATAGTTCCAGAAAGTTGGAAACTTAATATCATAGTACCGTTATTTAAAAAAGGTGACAAAAGTAAACCGGAATGTTACCGTCCAATTAGTCTTTTAGACTGTACAGAAAAAGTATTTACTAGGATAATTTATAATAGACTAAGTACATGGATAGAAAGTAATAGGATTATAGATGTGGCACAGGCAGGTTTTGAAACAGGGCAGTCTACAATAGACCAATGTTTAGTAATAACACATTTAATATACAAATATAATAAAATAAAAAAACAGAAGTTATATTGCGTCTTTATTGATCTGAAGACAGCGTTTGATAGGGTTAATAGAGTCAAATTATGGGAAAGATTGGAAGGATTGGAGATTGATATGTCAATTTTAGGTATCATTAAAAATCTTTACCAAAATAATTATACCAGCATTAGATATTCCAATAATGGAAGTTTAATAGAATTATTTAGTCTAATGTAGGAGTGAAACAAGGTTGTACGCTTTTCCCTATGTTATTTAATTTGTATTTCCAAACTGTGTTGAACAGCATGTATAGTTTAGAACATCATATGCCAAACATTGGAAATACCCTGTGTCCATATTTAGCTTTGGGTGATGATGTGGTACTTATATCTACTAGTTATTTGGGCATAAATAGAATGCTCAACAAATTTGCTAATGAATGCAAAGAGGCAGATTTAGCACTAAATTATGACAAAACAAAAGTGATGGTATATGGAGTTAGGGCTAAAGCTTTCAAATATATAGTCAATAACAAGCCATTACAAGAGGTTAATGAATTCTGTTATTTGGGATTGGTATTGGATAGAGATGGAACATGGAATAAACATCTAAGGGAAGTAGAGGGTAAAGCAAATAGATTTTTCCCCATCTTAAATGCCTTTGCACATAAGTATGGAGGCTGTTCAGTGAAAGGCATATTAAAAATCATGAATTCAAAACTCAGGGACCAGATATTATATGGAGCTGAAATTTGGGAGCTAAGTAACAATGTTAAGTTAGAAACAATTGTAAGTAAATTCTACAAGACGATACTGGGTTTGCCAAATTGTACACTGTCAACATTTATAAGATCTGAATTGGGTCAATTACCAATTGAATGTCACATTCGCCAAAGACAAGTAAATTGTTGGTTAAAGGTATATAAAATGAAAAGCACTTTAATTACCGCGACAATGTCTCGAGGATGCTATTGAATATTATAAACAAAAAATAATCTGTCCTTGTATAAGAATACTCGAAGAGGTTATAAAACTGCTAGGTTTGTTAGACAGCATATCAAATTTTTAAGCTTTCTATCTGAATTGATTAAACAAATAAATAATGAAAGAATCGGGGATACATATACACAAAGGGATTTGGCTATGTGTAAACACTATAACATTTGCAAATGGATGCAAGATAATAAAAGAATACACAAATTTGAGGCATATCTGAATCTTATAAGTTATCCTAGATGGAGAAAATTGATTACAAGATATAGATTCACATGTATAACAAACAATAAGAAATTGAATTTATAGAGTGCAATTAAATAAAAAGAAGTTTTATGTAAATGTATATTATGTCCATTGTATAATGAACCCTGGATAAATTTGCTGGGTAATATATTGGGAAAATTAGGGTTTGAACCCAATTTAATGGTCATATTCCTTCTGAGGTCCCAAAATGTGGACATCCTAAATGCAGTGGTGTCCCTCCTTGAAGTCATTGAAATTAAAAAGTTACATTTAAGTAAATAAGATTGAAAAACCAGTGGGTAATTAGATGGCCCCAAAAGCTATGGCAATTCTGATTCCCTATATGAATATGCTGGAATGTGGTATTTGGGTAGAGGATAGATTGAGGTATTTAAATTTGTGAAGTTATATGGAAATGTACTTATGTAAAGGGGAGTACTAGAAAGATAGTGACCGTGTTTATACAAAGAATTATATTAAGGTAATATTATTATACGACATGATTGCATGTTGTATTAACCCTTAGGCTGCTGCCGACAAGATAGCTTGTCCTAAAAACCTATGCGTTCTAAATCTTCCGGCAGCCTATTAAGTTATATGTATTGTGCAATATGGATGTGTATTGAATTTTTAATTTTCTGATTTTAAAATTGTAATTACTTAATAAGTCAATCAAATGTTGATGATGATATCCTGAGTATCTAATAGCTGTTTAAATTCCTCAAATTTATTATCCCTACTTCTTGCATTGAGTAGAACACCATTACATCCTTGCTTATAAATGCTATTGGTTATTCTTGATTTTGGTTCCTCTGTTTTTACCATACCCCCCCCCTTTTGCCAGTTTAAATGAAAGGAAATTACATCATTCATTTTTTTGCCCAGTATTCTGGCTCCTGCTCTGTTTACATGAAGTCCATCTTGTTTATACACGAATATATTTCTGAAGGTGGTAGAATTGTCCATAAAGCCAATGTTGTTTTGTTTACAGTAGGAGCGTAACCAGATATATATTTTACATATTGCCCAGTTTTTATATGCATATCGCCCATGTACTGGGAGGATACTGGAAATAATAACATCCCCTTCCTTGGATCTGATTCTGTTTACAATATGTGTATAATCTTCTTGAATGGTCTCCAAATTATGCCTCCCAACATCATTAGTTCTGACATGAAGTATAACTAGTGGTTTTTCAGTACCCTCAATTAACCCATCCTGTAATTTATCTATATCGGCTAAATGTACCCTTGGGAGCATACTTACAGTTGTGTGCATTTTTTCTCCCCTTACATATTAGTGCATCTATTCCTCTTGTGGTTGAATCATTAATTATCAGGATGTCTCTCTCTTGTTTTACCAAGTTTTGACTGTGTGCTCTGTTGATTAATAAAGGAATAATGCATGACAGGGTGTGCTGGGATAACGCCCACGCCTGGGGGTTGGGGGCATTAGTAGGCCGAAAGTATCCACGCCCCATGCATGTCCCAGCACGACACCCTGAGTGCATTATTCTTATTATACACTGACTTGTTGTTATATGTAAAGTAAAAAATAATTTTAAAGAATGTTTTATTAGTGTGGAAAAATATTTTTGTTTTTTAAGAGGAGATGCAAAAAGAGCTCAAAATGGTCATCCAAAAAATTCTCTATTGGTTCACAGTGCTGAGACTAGACCTGTGGTGTTATGCTGGGATAATGCCATGGGTCCAGCCCCTAACTGACCAATCACAGTTCAGGATTTTTTCTTGCCATTGTATAATGTCTCTTGAACAGATGTCTGGACCGCTCCATCTGCCCTTGATTTTTTTAGTAACAGCTGCCCTTTGTTTGAGGTTGTAGTCCTATTACTCATTTCTCCAGCTGTATGTGTTTCCTTACTACTAATACTTTATTTCCTTATCTTTCACTGCCATTGTGTCTGCAGTGGGACTTAATATGGTAAATCTATTTTGCATTTCCATAGGCGCGCTTTTGTACAGCTGCCTCCCCACTGCATTTTCTGTTTTGAGTTTGAACAAGAGCCCACCCCTCTACCTCTGTGTCTTCTGACAAAGGTAACACTACAAGCCATTGTTCAGTTGTTGTATTGGGTTTAACACCATGCCCCTGCATAGCAATATCCTTGGGCATAGTGTCTAGGAAATTTTCTAAAACACCTATCTCCTTTTGAACTTCCAGCCTTTTTAATAATTGTTCAATTTCCTTTTGCAAGATTTTAATTAACATGCAGCTTTCACATATGAGGTCCTGACTTCTTGCCCCCCAGTGTACATTTTGCATTGTGAGCATATATTTAGGCCTTTTCTCCAACTACCCTTAGCCGCTGCCATTTTTTCTTCTTCCCTCTTTCTTAGACCTGTATCCCTACCTTATCTGTGAGTAGGTTGCTCACTAGTGGCTTTATACCAGTTACTTGTCTGGGTCCCAGGTATCCCCAGCAAACGCTCAAGCTCGCCCCGCTCGCTCTGCTGGTTTGTTTAAATGTCCGAGGACCAGAAGTGCTCAGCCAGTTACTTCCGGTTTCTCATGCACAGCCCCCACAAATAAAGCTTGTATTTGCTGTTTCTGATCCTATTCCCTTATTTAAAAGCACCTTGTGCAGTGCAGACGTCAAGTAAAAGTGTTAAAACAGTAAGATTTGTGGCCGTCGACACTGCTCCAGGTTTCACCTTCCTGGGCTAGCAGCTCGGCCCTCCAATATCCCACACTGCTCTTCCTAGTGTAATTAGGTTGCTAGGCAACAGCCTGCAACTTACCACCTCTCCCCAGAGGAATGCCCAACCGCAGGTTCGTTTTCTTTTTTAAAAGTATAAAACAAATTATAATATCACTGTCGTGCGCTCCGTGTCTGCGCACCAAATACTGCTCAGTCCTCCAAAAGCTGTTTTATGTTCAGTAGTTTAAGAACAACTGAATTAGGGTTATTTTTCATTTTTTTAGCTTGAATTTAATTGCAGTTCTTCAGTTCCTCAGCTGTTCCCAGGAACTGGAGATGGTCACAGTGTAGTGTGGTTCCCGTCTTTAGGGAACCGCTTATATTTCATAGTAGACCTCATTTTTAGTAGTGCCTGAAGTAAATTTTATTCTGAATTCTTTACAGGTGTCAAAGCAAACAGTCCTTCACAGACATGGAGGCATGATCATACTGCTTCCAATAATTATTATCAATTATTATGCTGGTAACCTCTTAAAATGTAATACAAGACTGGGAGGATTAGGGTGCTAATTAAGCAATACAGCATCACAAGGTGTGCATCATTGTGGGACAGTGGCACACAACAGGAAGTGAGGCACAAGGCAATGCAGAGTGTCTTATGCACTCAAGAAGTGCCATTATCCCACAATTACGCACACATCGGAGTGCCTCATTAATTATAAAATACTTCCTTTGATTCAGAACAGTAAGTATTTCTGACTTGTGCGGTGTTCTGAAATAATGCATGGTCATTTGATCACAACTGAACAATCACAGGCCTTTGTTTCTTTTACCTATTTTATATTTTATTTATTTATTTGTACATCAGTTTACAACCTTTGAGCCAGAGGCTAATTTCCAAAGGTACCTCGTCACAAAGAGGACAAATACATTAAAACATTTTGTTGCATCATTGTGGTTACAGCTTCGGCAGTCACATGCTGTTATTTCTTTGTTACATAATTGAGGTTACAGGTTTGGCAATCACATGCTGTTACAGTTATTAGGATACGGAGTAACAGATTAAACATACATTGGTATAAACATACACGCGGTAGAGTGCAGAGACTGCAGGTGGTAAAAGTTCAGAAGGCTATGGGACGTGGTTGGTGACTGGTTGGGTGAGGAGCCACTCAGTGAGCTTTGTCAGTGCATAGTGAGCTAGATCACCTTAGAGATAATTTAACTCACTGAATAGATAAGCAGCCAATCTTATGGCTGAATAAGTTTTGATGCTCGATCCAATGGTACTGGAGTTATTTGTGCATGTCTTCTTCTCCAGCCTCATCTTCTGACTGGCGTACAAAATGTGCTTGTGGCAAGCAGCTTCCCTCTAAGGACAGCCACTTTTCTTGCCTGCTCTGCTTAGGCCTTAATTACGACACTGAGGCCTGCTAGCACTGCCAGGACTTCAACTAGGCCACACAGAGATGCCATTTGAAGACCCTCCAAGGCTTCTTGCAGCAGCAGAAGTTAGCCATGATGGAGAAGGAACTCCAGGACAAAGGTTCTTCCTCTTCCCCGGCCTCCAGGGCTTCGACTTCTTCTCCCATCCAGAAGAAGAAATCTACTGGGAAGCATAAGCACCAGGACAAGCACAGGGACCCTCCCTAGTCAGCTTTCCACTCTCAGTCACCACATAAGCCAGTGACTGACTCGGGGTCCTCCTCCCGCAGGATGTCAGCCCTCCTCCTTTGGAATCCCTCACTGCTTGGGGCTGCCTGTTCGCCAGCCACCCATCCTCATTTCAGTTTCGGGTGGCTGCTCCTCAGGGCTTCAGACTTTGTTCCTTGCCTCCAAGCCCCTGATACTCAGGCTCTTACACCCAGTGGGTCCTCAGCCAGGTGGCTCGACCTGGCTCTCTTCTGTGGGTGGTGGGTCCTTGCCCATTGCTCCCCCGGTCCTGGTGTTGCTCACGTCAGTTTCTGACTCCGGGACCGGCACCTCTTTGCAATGCCTGGAGCAAGCACTCACCTACTCTACACAGGCATTGCCTCTGCCTCCTTTGGGAGCTAGCTCCCCCGTACAGGTTTCCACTTCCCCCTTTGGGGCCGGTTGCACCTGTCACACCAGATCAGCATCAGCCCTTGCCCGTCCACCTGACGCCTGCTCTGCCGGTGTCGATACCGACAGTGCCTCAACAATTGTTGCCCCAAACTCAGCCAACGCCTGTTGACCCTTCAGGCAATTTCCAGCCAGCACCTGAGGGATTGACACCCGGAATCGCAATGCCTCAGAGACCATCGCCAGGGAACCCAATGATAGAAGGGCCCATGCCTGGTTAACTGAAGCTTGTAGGACCAGTGCCAGGGTACCCCATGCACTAGAGAATGATGCTGGGGTACCTGGCACCACCTCTTCAGTATCCATGCCCACCTTATAACCCACCTCCACTGGTGGATTACAATGCACTTTTCTCAGCCTGATGAGCTTTCATGAAGGATAAGAAGACCCCCAGGAGGCCACCCACACCACCTCCTTGGTACCTTCTTCCTCAGGACTCAGGCTGAGTGGGAGCTAACCAACCCCAGGACACTCTCCGGTTCGAATGGACCAATGCAAGGAGGAACATCGCCCACCAATGCCGGTCCCAGAAAATGACCCCTCTGGCAGGGATTCCTCCTCTTCCTCTTCAGAGAACTTTGATGATGCCAGGGGGCCTTTGGACAATCCTGAAACCCCCAAAGAAATCCCTAGATCCCCCTCTTGATGATCCTACATTTATGGACATCATGTGGCATATTCAGTCCTTGATGGGCTGGTAGATAGAAGAATTAGACCACGAACGTCGCCATCTGGTGGTTTGTCTCCACAGAAAGGAGACTCTTTCCTTAGTGGTGCCACCTCTCATTGAAACATATGAGGATGTCACCAAGGCCACCTGGAACTGAACCTCCTCTACTCTGGCCTTGGTTAAGAAGGCTGACTGCCTTCATCATGCCCCCATTGGTAAATCCTATTTGGGGAGCAGCCAGAGGCAGACTCTGTGGTCATCAATGTGGCTCATGATGGCACCAAGAAGTCTAGGCACCTCAGCACCCATCCTACTGATAAGGAGTCTCACCAGGTTGGCCAGTTCAGCAAGTGGGTCTACGCTTCGGCCACACTCGCCATTTGGACTCAAAACTACCTAGCCCATTTGGTGCAGTATCAAAACACCTTATGGGACAAAGCCTTGGATCTTGTGCAGGCCCTTCCCGACAATCCCACCAAAACCCAACTGGTCCAGCTCCTTAAGTCGGGCTCGGACATGGGCAACCATGTCCTTCATGCTGCTTATGACACGGTGGATGCAGCTGGTCGAACGGCAGCTACTGGTGTCTGCATCCATCGCTACTCCTGGCTTCAGGTATCAGGTTTTGCGCCAGATGTGCAGGCAAAAATTCTGAATGCCCTCTTCCAGGGATCTGTCCATCTTGGCAGGGACGCTCAGGACATTCTTTCTCACCTACAGGAATTGGGCATAGTCTTGAGATCGGTGCAGTCTTTGTACCATTCTCAGCCCAGGTCCAACCAATGTCAGTCCTTTGGCCGGACCCTTAGACAGCAGCCTAAGGGCCAGCAGCCCAGAGGCACCTTTAAGCACAAGGCTTCCACCCAACTCACTCACCATCTGGTGGTCTGTCTCCACAGAAAGAAGATTCTTTCCTTAGTGGTGCCACCCCTCATTGAAACATATGAGGATGTCACCAAGGCCACCTGGAACCGACCCTCCTCCGCTCCGGCCTTGGCTAAGAAGGCTGACTGCCTTCATCATGCCCCCATTGGTAAATCCTATTTGGGGGAGCAGCCGGAGGCAGACTTTGTGGTCATGAATGTGGCTCATGACGGCACCAAGAAGCCTAGACACCTCAGCATCCATCCTACTGATAAGGAGTCTCACCAGGTTGGCCAGTTCAGCAAGCGGGTCTACGCTTCGGCCACACTCGCCATTTGGACTAAGCGGGTAAGGCAGGCAGAATAGCAAAGGTCCAAATCAAGGAAAAGCTAGCCAACTCAGTTAAGAAGGGGGGATAAAACCTTTTACAGGTACATTAGGGAGCAAAGAAAGACTAAGGCAGGGATACTGAGGCTGAACAAAGAGGAAGGTGGTTGGGCAGAGAGTGACAGTGAAAAAGCAGGGATACTGAACAAATACTTCTGCTCAGTATTCACAATGGAAAAGCAGGGGGAAATACCTAATCCAGTCAATAGAAGCACTCTGGATAGGGGGTTGATATTAGTCCTTTCACAGAAGAAAGGGTTCTGAAAGAACTCTTAAAACTGAAGGTGGATAAAGCAATGGGGCCTGATGAGATTCACCCCAGAATTCTAAAAGAACTAGTAACTCCACTGACTACCCTTTTTAATAAATCATGGGAGGAGGGTGGATGTGATTCCCCTTCACAAAAGTGGGAGCAAGACAGAGGCAGGAAACTACAGACCTGTCAGTTTGACCTCAGTGGTAGGGAAAATGATGGAATCACTTCTGAAGGAAAGAACTGTTGAGTACCTAGAGGCCAGTGGGACACAGGACCCAAGGCAGCATGGATTCACAGCAGGAAGGTCATGTCAGACAAATCTAATTGATTTCTTTGACTGGGTGACCAAAGCAGTAGACCAGGGTGGGGCTGTGGACATGGCCTACCTAGACTTTAGCAAGGCATTTGACACAGTCCCACAAAAGATTAATAAACAAATTAGCCAGCCTGGGAGTGGGTCCCAGGGTGGTAGCCTGGGTAAAACACTGGTTGGACAACAGGACACAGAGGGTAATAGTAAATGGAGTCCACAGTGAAGAAAGGAGGGTTACTAGTGGGGTACCGCAGGGTTCAGTACTGGGGCTGGTCCTTTTTAATGTCTTTATAAGTGACATTGCAGAGGGACTGGAAGGGAAAGTATGTCTCTTTGCAGATGACACAAAGATCTGCAACAGGGTTGATACACAAGGTGGGGTGGAAAGGATGAAAAGGGACTTGGCAAGGTTGGAGGAATGGTCAAATGTATGGCAGCTTAGATTCAATGCAAAGAAGTGCAAGGTAATGCATCTGGGAAACAAAAACTCAGGGGAAGCGTACACAATGGGGGGTGAAATACTGACAACAACAAAAATGGAAAGGGACCTGGGGGTAGTCACTTCAGATGACCTAAAGGTGGGCCAGCAATGTGAGAAGGCAGTAAGGAGGGCTGGGGGGATACTGAGATGCATAGGAAGAGGCATCACCAGTAGAAAACAAGAAGTTGTTGGCCCTCTGTACAGCCAGTTGGAAAGACCACATCTGGAGTATTGTGTACAGTTCTGGAGACCCCATCTCCACAAAGACATAGAAAGGGTGGAGGCTGTCCAGAGGAGGGCAACCAAAATGATGCAGGGTCTGCATCAGAAGACATATGAAGAAAGACTAAAGGAACTAAAGATGTATAGCCTTGAGGAAAGGAGGGAGAGGGGAGACATGAGAGGAACTTTCAAATACCTCAAGGGAATCAACAATGTCCAAGAGGGTAGCATCTTTCAGAAAAAGAGATGTGCAAAAACAAAGGGGCACAATTTGAAGATAGAGGGGCACGGCTCAGAGGTAATGTGAGGAAGTATTTCTTCACAGAGAGGGTTGTGGATACATAGAACAGCCTTCCTGAGGAGGTCGTAGAGTCAAAAACAGTGGGGGAATTCAAAAATGCATGGGACAGACATAAGGCAATTCTAGTGGGGGGTAGGAGGAAGTAAGCTGTTGGTTAACTAGGATCTGCAGCTTATCCATTAGGTAGGGAAATGGGAAGACTAGGTGAGTCAAGTGGTCCTTATCTTCCGTCAAATTCTATGTTTCTATGTAACTGGCTGGAGCTTCCATGCCTAGGGCCCCTAGATCCTCCCCAGCCACTCTGCCGACCCTCTGCACTACTGTCTGACTCCTTGCTCAACTTCCTCCTCCAGCAGAGGTCTTGGGGGAGGCGGTGAGGGTGTCACTTTTCCCTATACCTTGATGGGTGGTGCACTGTAACTATGGGTCCTCTAGATGGTGGAAAAGGGGTACATTCTGGAATTTATGGACAACCCTCCCTTGCAGTCCCATTAGCCTCAGGCCCATGTCCTCCTCATTCAGGAGGAAATTCAGGCCCTGCTGCACAAAAGGGCAATACAGCCCGTTCCCCCAGCACAGAGAGGGAAGGGGTTCTACTCCCACTTCTTTCTCATCCACAAGAAGACAGGGGACTGGAGACTGATTCTGGATCTTAGCTGCCTGAATCTGTACATAGAGTACAAGAATTTCAGGATGATGACCCTTCAAGGTTGCTGCCCCTTCTTCACCAGGGGGACTGGCTGTGTTCACTAGATATGCAGCATGCCTATCTCCATATCCTGGTTTTCCCACCCTATTGTCAGTCCCTCCATTTCTGTTTTTAAGGGAACCATTTTCAGTTTTGGGCCCTCCCCTTTGGCTCCTTCAGCCCCCCGGGTCTTTACCAAGTGCCTAGCAGTGGTGGCTGTGGCCCTACAGAGACAGGGGCATTATGTCTTCCCTTACCTGGATGACTGGCTGTTGACAGCCCCTTCCAGGACTCAGTTGAGATCCGGACACTGGATTCCACTTTTTGGTTGTTCCAGGCTCTGGGGATTACTCTAAATTCCCCAAGTCTTGTCTCCTGCTGAGCCAGTGCCTTCAGTACATAGGGGCGATCATAGACTTGTCACCGGTCAAAGCATTCCTGCCTCAGGACAGAGCGGAATGTTTGGTAGCGCAGGCCCAGCTGGTTTTCTCTTCTCAGCATGTCCCAGCCAGGTCTTTCCTGTGTCTCCTCGGGCACATGGCAGAGGCTATAACCACAGTTTCCCCTAGCCAGCCTGCATATGAGGGTACCTCAATGGACTCTTCTAGCCCAATGGTACCAGCACACTGACGACCTAGACCAGTAGGTTCTGGTCTCCAGTTCAGTGAGGCAAACCCTGGAATAGTGTCAGAATCACTCCAATCTCCTCAAAAGGGTTTCTTTCAGAAAAGTATCCCCACAACAGATTCTGACTACAGATGCCTCGGGCCTGGGGTGCCCATTTAGCCCATTGTCAAATGCAGGGGATCTGGTCAGAGGGCGAGCAACATCTCCACATCAATGTCTTGGAGATGAGGGCCGTCCTTTACGTGATGCAGGCCTTCCAAACTCACCTTGTTCCAGGCCCTCTTTTGGTTCAGACAGACAACATGTCAGTAGTCTACTACATCAACAAGCAAGGGGGGACTCATTCCTACCTCCTTTGCAGAGAGGCCATGAGAGTCTGGTACTGGGCCATTCAGCACAACCTGGAACTAACCACCGAACATGTTCCAGGTGTTCAAAATGTCCTGGCCAACAGACTAAGCAGGTCCAGGGTGAGGGCTCATGAATGGGAGCTTCTAACCTCCATGGTCTAGGACCTGTTTGACAAGTGGGCCATTCTGAGCTGGACCTTTTTGCATCCCCACTCAATGCAAAACTGCCCAATTTCTGCTCGCTTGATCTAGGGCCTGGTGTTTTCTGGCACGTTGCGTTGTCCCTCTCTTGAACAGGGAGGTTCCTGTATGCTTTTCTTCCCTTTCCACTCCTGCAGAGGGTGCTTCTCAAGCTTCAGTCAGAGGGGGCAGAGATGATTCTCATAGTGCCCTACTGGCCATGTCAGATATGGTTTCCACTGTCGCAACAATTGACTGCGGAGCCTCCAGTCCCCTTACCCCTGTGCTCCGACTTGCTCTCCCAGGAGCAAGGCACTCTGGTCCATCCAAACCTCAAATCACAGCATCTTCATGTGTGGCTCCTGCAGACTAAGCTATTTCCCACTTTGGGGTTTCATCCCAGGTGGCGGATGTCTTGGTGGCCACTAGGAAACCTTCCACCAGGGCCACCTATGCCATGAATTGGAAGTGCTTCTCTATTTAAGCCACCACTCAGCACTTGGATCCCTTCACCTGTCTGGCGAATCTCATCCTGGAGTACCTCCTATCCCTTTGAGACTCGGGTTTGGATTACTCCTCATTTAAGGTGCACCTTCCGCCATCTCTGCATACCATGCACTTGTTGATGGCAAAACCATTGCTCAACTGGACCTTTCCCGCACCTTCTTGCGGTGTATGTTGCATTTGAAACCTCCCATTGGGGACCGTGTCCTGCTATGGGACCTTTTGTTCATTTTGGAAAAGCTTATGTTGCCTCCTTTTGAACCTGTCACAAGTTGCAAGCTACGCTTCCTTTCTTGGAAAGCATTATTTTTAGTTGCGATTACTTCTGCTCAGAGGATTTCCAAACTGCAAGCTCTGATATGTAAAGAGCCTTATTTGTTTTTTCACAAAGGCAGGGTATCTTTGCAAACTAATCTTAAATTTCTTCTCAAGGTGGTGTCTGAGTTTCCACTAAATCAATCCACCCACCTGCCTGTGTATTTTCCTGAGTATTCTAATCAGGGGGAGGCCTTACTTCATATTGTAGATGTACACCGAGTGCTCAGGTACTATCTGGATCACACCTGTACTACCAGAAAGTCTGATTAGTTGTTTGTTTCATTTGCTCCTAGGAGACAAGGAGCCCTGTTTCTATCTAAATGGTCAATGAATTGTATTTACTGCTACCGTAAGTACGGCAAGCTTTTACTGGGTCCAGTTAAAGGCCATTCTACCAGAGGCATGGCCACCTCAGTTGCTTCCTTCAAGAATGTGTCTGCTGCACACATCTGTGCAGCCGCCACTGAATTCTGTCCATACCTTCATCAGGTATTACAGTTTGGACATTTTCTCTAGGTGTAGGGCCAGCTTCTGATTCAGCTGTCCTTCAAGGCCTTCTTCCATAGTTATTCTATGCCTGCTCCTTCCTCCTCCCTGCTGACTGGATCAATTCTGATACTGCTTGTCACTCAGTCCTACTGATGTTGCCTGCTGCAAGAGCCCCCTTGAAGTAAGATAGTACAGTTACGTAAGAACTTACCATAACAGTAGATTTTTGAGAGGATCTCTTGCAGCAGGCGTTGCTTTCCAACCCTCCAACCCACTGGTTGTTGTTTCTCCTTCTTGGCTTCTCTGCTTTCCTCAGTTATGAGGAACCACCTTTGTTCTCTCTTTTTCTGGGCATGCCGGAGTCCCCAGCAGGAGAACTGAAATGTAGCTGGGGGACCACCCCTTTTATACCATAGGTAGACATCGGCGTGCCGATGTTGGGGGTGATCCCCCGCTGTAGATTGCTAGCTAGAAGTTTTCCATGTGGTTCTAGTGCTTGGAAGCTTAGTCCTTCCAGTGTTGCCTGCTGCAAGAGTGCCTCTCGAAGGTCTACTGTTACAGTAAGTTCTTACATAACTGTACTTTCTAACTTCTTCACTGGACTCGATGATGGTACGCAGTTGCTAAGTATAATAGTAAAACAAGAAACCAATCAACCAAAATGGATGTAAACGTTCTCTTCATGGTCACAGCAGTTATGGGTGGGAGAAAAGAACTGAGAATTGATGGGGTCACCCACATCATATAGGCAGTACCAATGTACGTCAATGTGAGCAGCCTCTGTTAGGCAAACATTTCCAAGTGGTCCTGATGCCTACAGTTTACTTTCTTTCTTTTTTTTTTTTTTTTTTAATTATTGTTTTTTATCGGCTTTCCCCATTTCTCCCCATCCCAGGTGTGCACATGCATATGGAGGCGCATGCCACACCCTGGGGTTCCCTTCCGCTACACTGCCACCCCTTCCCACCTATTCTACCCACCGGAACTCCACCCAGTGTGAATAGAACTATGGGGGGGGAGATGAAAACCACCCCAGGAGAGGAGAGCTGCCTTTTGGCTACTCAGTCCTGCTCCATCCCTCCCCCTTCTGCGCTGGCTGTCCGATAACCCAAGGTCTTTCCCGAACCCAGGTCGCCAGCGTGGCGCAAGCAGTTTACAATTTCAAAGTTGCGGCTCTGTAGAGGAGATGTTCTTGAAAATTTCCCAATTTACCCTGAAAATAATAACATAATAACATAATAAAATAAAAAGTGCCTGTGAAGGAGCCAACCTTTCATGCATCCACCACTGTCGCTGGGTTTGCCACATCTCAGGGTGTTTAAATAGTTACAGCAGATGTCCTGTGACTGGCTCTCTAGGCAAGAGTTGTACAAATACTGCAAGTACAAGAAAACAGTGAAGATAAACATTTGTATATGCCACTTAATGTTTTTTCCCCTCCCCATTCACCCCCACCTCCACTTCTCCCAGTTATAGAGGAGCACTGCTTTTTTTTTTCACCTGTTCACCCCCCACCTCTGCTTCTCCCAGTTATAGAGGGGCACTGGCGATGCCTTACCACTATCAAAAGGCATGTTTATGTGGCCACCTTTCCAACCTGAGCGTGTGGGTTGCAGCGGTACAAAAGTGGCCATGTGGACAATTACTGAAGCATGGCAAGTCATCCTCTGATTCTCTCTTCAAGCTGCCCCAGGAGTAGGGATGCATTCTAAAGCAAGTGGATAGTGCACAGTGACTGATGTCGCTGAGTTGCCAGCCACCCAGAGACTGAGGCCCCTCTCTAGTGTGGCTTGCATTGGCACTGAGACGGGTCATATAAACACAGGCATAATCATTTGGGAACTCTGGAAAAAGAGGATGGTACACCTGCAGACGGAGCACATTGGCCATGTAAACAGGCCTAAAATCAATCACCTCGAACCAAACAACAAATGACAAACTGGGCTCAAATACGTGGAGGCATGCATGAACTCCTAAATCAGCATTTCAAATTTATATGTTAAAAAGTTAAAGACCTTTCCATTTTGCTTTGGTCACCCTTCTGTTTCAAGATTGTAGAGCCACCTACTGAATGGAACCAGTATGGTTTCTGGCTTCATAGTAGTCCCGCAAGTGGCATTGATTTGAATGGGACTCTCAACACTGTAAAAGTATCTTTTTTAAATATAGTCCCCAACCCACGCAGTGATGGTTTAAAGTATAATCATCAGCCTGATATTGCAATGGCTAGGGAGTGATTTTCCATACCAGTAATTTGGGTTAATGCCCTGAGTTTCTAGGGATTGTGGTGCTGGCAGAAAGGCATGACATTCAACAGGCTGTGGCAGCAGGGATGGGGAAAAGAAAAAATGGACAGGTCCGCACATTCAATCCCATTAGCATTTCATTAGGGTATACAATGACACCTGTCCTCCACTGCTCTTCTTCCTGACCCCCAACCTCAGGGCATGAAAGACCCTGTCAGACAGGAGAAGATGGATAAGTTACTCACCTGTAACCATTGTTCTAAGAGTGATATGCACTTCACATCCACACTCTCACAGTTCCACTAAAAGTGCTGATTCATCGGATGTCTTTCAGCTCCTCCCGCCACTCAGATGGTATAGCCCCTGGCTCCACCTTGTGATGTCAGGTCTTTGCACACTGGAAGCAGGGATCCAGATGCTACACTGCCTGGTGAGGTTGGGTGGGTTTGAATGTGAACTGTATACCAATCCTAGAACAATGGCTATAGGTGAGTAACCTATCTTCCTAGGGGTGTGGCTACAATTCACTATCCACTCTAGCAGACTCATAGCAGTTCTCTGGGAGGAGGGTGAAAGGCGTGCACCCCTATTTTGTGAACACAGACTGAAAAACCAAGGTCCTAGAAGCAGCATCCCGACGTGACTCGAGGTCGATGTTGAAGGAGGAAATGAAGGTGTGTGCTGACTTCCAGGTAGCAGCCCTACAGCTCTTCTGTATGGAGATGTCTCTGGAAGCAGCCACCAACATAGAAACATAGACTTTGACGGCAGATAAGGACCACTTGGCCCACCCAGTCTGCCCATTTTCCTTCCTATTGAATAAGCTGCAGATTCTAGTTAACCAACAGCCTACTTCCTGCAACCCCCCCACTACAATTGCCTTATGTCTGTCCCATGCATGTTTGAATTCCCCCACTGTTTTAGACCCAACAACATCCCCAGGAAGGCGGTTCCATACATCCACCACTCTCTCCGTGAAAAAATATTTCCTCACATTACCCTGAGCCGCCCCCCATCTTTAAATTGTGCCCCTTGTTCTTACACATCTCTTTTTCTGAAAGATGCTACCCTCCTGGACTTTGTTGATTCCTTGAGGTACTTAAAAGTTTCTATCATGCCCCGCCCCTCCTTTCATCAAGGGTATACATATTAAGCTCTCAGTCTCTCTTCATATGGTTTCTGATGCAGACCCTGCACCATTTTAGTTGCCCTCCTCTGGACTGCTTCCATCCTGTCTATGTCCTTGCATAGATGGGGTCTCCAAAACTGCACACAGTATTCCAGATGGGGTCTCACCAACTGTCTGTAGATAGGGATAACCACTTTCCTTTTTCTACTTGTGATGTCCTGTCCTATGCATCCCAGTATCCCCCTGGCTCTCCTTACTGACTTCTCACATTGCTTACCCACCTTTAGGTCATCTGATATGACTACCCCCAAGTCCCTTTCAATTGTTGTTGTTGTTAGTACCTCCCCTGCTATTGTGTACTCTTCCCCTTGGTTTTTGTTTCCCAGGTGCATTACTTTGCACTTCTTTGCATTGAATCTAAGTTGCCATATGTCTGACCGTTCCTCCAACCTTGCCAAGTCCCTTCTCATTCTTTCTACCCCCCTTGTGTATCAACTCTGTTACAGATCTTTGTGTCATCTGCAAAGAGGCATACTTTCCCTCAGACCCTCTGCAGCGTCACCTATAAAGATGTTAAAGAGGACTAGACCCAGTACTGAGCCCTGAGGTACTCCACTAGTAACCCCTCTTTCTTGAATGTGTTCCATTCACTATTACCTTCTGTGTCCTGTTGTGCAGCCATTTTGCTACCCAGGCTACCACCCTGGAACCCACTCCCAGGCTGGCTAACTGGATTATTAGTCTTTTGTGTGGGACTGTGTCAAATGCCTTGCTAAAGGTGTCAGCGTGGCTCAGTTGGTAGCACATCTGCCTCTGGACCAGAAGGTCATGGGTTCTCGTCCCACACCGGGATTGGACTTGCACCTAAAAATCGCTGGCATCTGAGTGCAGTATTGGGGGGTGCTGTACTGCTGGGGTGTGCGTCCTTCCGGATGAAGACGTTAAACCGAGGTCCCTTCTGCCCATCCTGGTGTTGTCCAGGTGGAAGTAAAGAACCAGGGCACTCTCACAAGAGTAGGGAACATTCCGGTGTCCTGGCCAACATCCCTTCCCATAAACCGGTTCATGCAATTATCCAGGCTGTGTGTGGGTGATGATGTGCGATATGGCCGCCACCACACATTCAGTCACTTCACTACCAGTCTAGCATTGCTTGTAAAGCGCTTTGGATGTATGAAAAGCGCTATATAAATGCTGATTCTTCTTCTTCTTCTTAAAGTCTAGGTAGGCCATATCCATAGCCCCTCCCTGGTCTATTACTTTGGTCACCCAGTCAAAGAAATCAATTAGATTCGTCTGACGTGACCTTCCTGCTGTAAATCCATGCTGCTTTGGGTCCTGTGCCCCGCTGGCCTCTAGGTACTCAACAATTCTTTCTTTTAGAAGTGATTCCATCATTTTCCCTACCACTGAGGTCAAACTTACAGGTCTGTAGTTTCCTGCTTCTGCCTTGCACCCACTTTTGTGAAGGAGAATCACATCTGCCCTCCTCCAGTCCTCAGGTACCACCCCATCCTCCCATGATTTGTTAAAAAGTGTGGTCAGTGGTGTCACTAGGTCCTCCCTGACTTCTTTTAGGATTCTGGGGTGAATCCCGTCAGGCCCCATTGCTTTGTCCACCTTGAGTTTTAGGAGTTCTTTCAGGACTTTTTCTTCTGTAAATGGACTGGTGTCAACCCTCTACCCAGGGGTATGTCTGGTGGAATGACCCCGAAGCTTCTTTTGAGGCTCTGTTCCAGCCAACCTGTAGCAAAGGTCTATGCAAGATGTTATCCACCTGACAATCATCTGCTCTGTTGCCGCTCTGCCAGGAGTGGCTTATGTTACAAACAGCTGGCAAGCTTCACCCCAAACTCCAGTCATGGGATCCTCATAATAAGAAAGCACCCTCCTTAAATCCAGGGTATGGAGCCTGCAGTTGGCCTCCTAAGATAGGTTATTAAAGTGTACCATAAGGTTGATCACCTGTTTAAGGTGGAACTCCCATAAAACCTTTGGAAGGAACTTTGGGTGAGGGCAGAGGACGACTTTGTCCCTTTGGAAGATCAGATATGGAGACTCCTCCAAGAGAGCTTGTAGCTCACTGATCCTTCTTGCTGACACAATGGTCACCAAGAAGTGATCTTCCCTGACAGGCAGGATATCTTACACCTGTGCATATGGTCAAATGGCTTGCCATCAGCATAACCAACACCCTAAGTCCCATGGTGATGAAAGTTCACACACCAGAGAGTAGAGGTGGACAAGGCCCTTGTAAAAACACCAAACCACCTTCTCCTGGGCCACTGTCTGTATACCAGCCCCCACTCAATATGCAGAGATGGCTGCCAGGTGCACATTCAGGGTGTCGCTCACATCCCCAACTAAGAGAGGGACCAGAGGTACTCAAGGATGCTAGCCAAAGGACAGGCAAGGGGATCCAGCTCCTTGCACTGACACCACATAGAAAACTTCTTCCATTTGAGGGCATAGCACTGGCAAGTCAACTCCTTTTGGGAGGCTCCACAGCACGGAGCACAGCTTCTGAAAAGCCCAAGGCCTGGTACTCTAGTTGCTCAGGAACCAGTCCATGAGGTGCAGGGACTGAAGGTCTAGGTGCTGGACTGTCTCCTGTTGTCTGCTCAGTGAGTCTGGGTAGAGAGGCAACTGCCATGGAGGCTTGTTGCTGAGGCTCAGGAAATCTGGATACCAGAATTACCTTGGCCAGTCTAGAGCTATCAGAATCATCCAGGTATTGTTCTTCAGGGCCTTAACCATCACCTTGTGGATCAAGGGAAAAGGAGAGAAGGCATACAGGAGGACTGGGGTCCAGGACCTCACAAAGGCATCTTCCAGCAATGTCCCCAACCATGGGGGGCAGGCACAAAATGACTACATGTCAATTCACTCTGGTCACTGTGCTCCACAGCAACTCATGTTGTACTATTAGCTCTGGTGTCAATCAGCCCCCTGTGCAAATCATTCCCAGACAAGTTGCCCCATATAAATTTGATAAACTAAACTTCAGGGTGGTGCAATTCGGGACCGAATTGTGCTGGGAGCCAATTGATGCCAGAGCTAATAGCCTGGTGCGAGTTGTCACTGAGCACATAGACTGGGACAAACTGACATCTCATTGCACAAAACAGTCTGAGCTTTCACTTCTCCCAGGAGGAAGAAAGATCCACCAGAGCAGTACTCCACTGGGAGAACAGGTGGCGTACCACCTCCTAATGCAGGGACATGTGTGATGTCTCTGCCACCCAGCTGAGAGCATCTACCAGCTGAATGTTCACTCCTGCGACATGTACCATTGGAGATCTGCACCCAGACTGCACACGAGGGTCCAGGTGTGGAGGGCCTCCTGACACAGAGTGAGTTTCGCCCTGTCTGTTCAGATAAAACATGATTGTGGTGCTGTGCATCTAGACCTGCACGACTTGACCCCCAACCAGAGGAGCAAATTTTTTGCATGCCAGCCACACTGCACGGAGCTTCAGCAGGTTGATATGGTGATGGGACTCCCTGGGTGACCAGAACCTGTGAGCTCAGTGGTTCCCCAGGTGTGCTCCCCACCCCACCAGAGAAGCATCCATCATGAGAGTTATGGTCAGCTGTGGGCAGACAAATGGGATTCCTTTCTACAGATGGTGAGGGACCAGCCGCCACTGAATAGCATCCCACATTGTCTGGGTTACAAAAAACGGCTGGTCGAGGTGACCTAGGCACTGAGATCACTGGTAGTCCAGCTCCCATTGTAGGTGGCACATCTGACAGCATGCCTAATGAACCACGTTGGTGGTGGATTGGTGGATGTCATGTACTCCAGCAGCCTGAGGAAATCCTAGGCAGGGTGCAAATGCTTCGCCTGAAATGATCATGCAAAGGAGGTACGGTCCTTAACCCAGTCTGCATGAAGGTGAGCCTTGGCCCTTACAGAGTCCAGTTCTGCCCCGATGAACTTGATAATCTGCAAAGGTATCAGTTCGACCTTGTTCAGGTTGACCAGCAGGTCCAAGTCTCTGCAGGTCTGAAGGGACAGATCTCTGGACTGCTCTATGGCCTCCTTGGATGGCCTGGCTATCAGCCAGTCATCCAGGTAGGGATCCACCCTGATGCCCTTGCACTGCAGGAAAGCTGCCACCACTGCCATGCACTTGATGAAGACCTTGGGCATGGACAAGAGGTCAAAGGGCATGACCTGGAACTGACAGAGAACCTCCTCTGCACAGAACCGTAGGTACCACTAGTGAAATGGATGGACTGAGATGTGGAAAAATGCACTCCGGAGATCCATGGAGCAGAACCACATGCCCTACTTCAAGGATGGTATGATCTGGCTCAGAGTGAGCATGCTGAACTTTTGGTTCTGTTCATGCAGCTTCAGTGTGGGGCACCAGCCCTCTGTCTGTTTTGGGACCATCAAGTACCTGAATACATACTCCTGACTCTGGGACATGGATTATGGCTCTTGTTGCAAGGGAGGGAGGGGCGCAGGTCAAGGGGCCACGGGGTGGAGGAATGGATGAGAATGGGTGGAGGGTGGTCTTCCTGAATGTGAGGAGCCTGGGAAACAAAACAGCTGAGCTTCAGGCTCTCTTAGCTGAAGGGATGGTGGACATCGCAGCCATCACTGAGACTTGGGCTACCCAACACCAGGATTGGGATCTGGCAATCCCGGGGTACAAAATTTACAGACAGGACAGAGGGGTGGGGAGAGGGGGAGGGGTGGCAGTCTATTTAAGGGATGGGATTAGAAGGACAAGAGATGAGGGGGAGGAAGAGAGGACAGAGGCACTATGGATGCAGCTCCTGGACTCAAAGGGTAGAAAGCTGAGGTTCGGGGTGGTGTATAGACTACCAGCCCAGTCCGTGGAGCTGGATAAGGAGTTAGTGGAACAGATTAGGTGGGTATGTAGGAAGGGGAGTGTGGTGATCATGGGGGACTTCAATCTACCTGGAATGGATTGGAGTACCCCAGCCTCCAGTGCCAGGGAGCAAGTACTCTTGGATGCATTCCAGGATAGTCTTCTGACACAGCTGGTCAATGTGCCAGCTTGGCTAGGTAATACACTGAACCTGCTACTGTCGAACGGGGAGGTGGTGAAGGAACTAAGGGTGGAAGACCTGCTAGCTGGGCATGACCATCAATTGGTATGGTTCGTGCTCAGATGAGTAGTGAGACTGTAGGCTCAGAAACAAGGGTGGTGGACTTCAGGAGGATGCAGGAAAAAGTGCAAGGGTAACTAGAGGGGCTCAGGCCAGAGATGGATGCAAAATAAAAGTGGGATATCATTAAACTTGGTCTATCAGAGGCTACGGAGGCTTGCACCAGGACTCTGAGCAACAAGAGCAGAGCCAAGAAGCCATGTTGGCTAAACAGTGAAGTGCTGGAGGGGGTGAGGGCAAAGAGAGCTGCATATCGGAGACTCAAGAGGACAGGGAGCGGGGAGGACAGGGAAATGTATGCAAGTTGGTCCAAGGAGGTAACCAAGCTGGTTAGGGAAGCCAAGACCTCCAGGGAGCTAAGGTTGGCTCAGGGCATTAAGGGAGGGGAGGAGGAGGACTTTTTTTTAGATACATGAGGGAAAAAAGGAAGTGTAGGGACCCTATAGTGCGGATCATGAGGGGCAGAGGGTGGCTGGAAAAGGGAGCGGAACAAGCAGAATCACTGAGTGAAAACTTCTGCTCTGTGTTCACGCAGGAGAAGGGTGGTCCACTACCTCTGTTGACTGGGAAGGTGGGTCGGGGGGGGGGAGAAGGATGATTGATGGAATGATTGAGGAGAGGAGAGGAGAGTAGAGTACTAGAGGGTCTGAAGACACTAAGGGTGGACAAGGCACCAGGTCCTGATGGTATTCACCCCAGGGTGCTGAGGGAGATAGTGGAGGTGTTGGCCAGGCTCTGGTGGACCTGTTTAGCACCTCTCTGGACACGGGATGTGTGCCACAGGACTGGAGAATGACCCATGTGGTGCCTATATACAAGAGCGGCCCACGGGACAAGCCAGGCAACTGCAGATCTGTCAGTCTCACTTCCATAGTGGGTAAACTTATGGAAGCGATATTGAAGGAGAGACTGATGTAATTTCTCAAGGTGAATGGCCTCCGGGATGGGCAGAAACATGGGTTTGTCTCGGGGAAATCTTGTCAGACCAATCTAATAGAGTATTATGACTGGTAACAAAAGAGCTGGATAAGGGCTACACAGTGGACGTGCTATATTTGGACTTCAGCAAGGCCTTCAATTCAGTGCCTCATGGGTGGCTAGGGGGGAAAACTGAAATCTGTGGGGATGGGGGTGAAGCTGGTTATGAACTGGGTGAACGGGAGGCAGCAACAGGTGGTGGTGGTGGGGAACTCTCAACACCTAGGCCAATGACAGTGGAGGCTGCAAGGCTCTGTGCTGGGTCCGGTGTTGTTTGGGCTGTTCATATTGGATATCTCATGGAGTTCAGAGCAAGATCAGTCTGTTTGCAGATGATACTAAAATGGGGGTTAGTGGATGAAGTTAACGGTGGAAACAACTACAGTGGGACCTAACTAAACTGGAGGTGGTCGGTGAAATGGCAGCTGGGCTTCAATGCAAAGAAGTGCAAGGTTATGCACTTTGGGGCTAAGAACCCAAGGAAGGAATATTGGTTGGGGGGGTGAGGCTGGGGGTCACCAAGGAAGAGAAGGACTTAGGGGTGATGGTGACGGAGAGCATGGACAGCTCTGCTCAGTGCAGTAAAGCTGCAACTTAGGCTAACAGGATGTTGAGGTGTATTGCAAGGGGATTCTCATCCAAGCATAAGGAAGTGATTCTGCCCCTCTACAGGTCCTTGGTCAGGCTGCACTTGGAGTATTGCATGCAGTACTGGCGTCTGTATCTGAAGAAGGACATTAGACTGCTAGAGAGGGTGCAGCATAGGATAACAAAAATGATACGAGGGATAGAAGGCAAAACCTATGAGGACAGGCTAAGGGATCAGAGTTTGTACATCCTGGAGGAAAGGAGGGATGGTGGGATATGATTGAAACGTTCAAGTACTTGAAGGGGATCAACAAATCTAGCACTGATGGGCTATTTAAGCTGAGGAAGTAAAGGGACACGAGATGGCATGGGCTAAGGTTAGAGGGGGGCAGATTTAGGAGAGCAATGAGGAGACATTACTTCACAGAAAGGGTGGTGTCGAAATGGAATGCCCTACCAGAGGGGGTGATTTCATGTAAGACGATGGGTAGTTTTAAAAGGGGATGAGACCGGGCATGGGGGAGGGTCTGGGTAAGTAGTGCTGAGAACATCCTGGAGGTGGGGGGGCAGCTGCAATCTAGGAGTGCTGGCTGCACACTTGAGCAGACTTGATAGACCATGAGGCCTGTTTCTGATGGCAGATTCGTATGTTTGTATGTTCTCCTTGAGGAAGGATAGCATGTCCTGTGACACTAAGACTCCTGAGGAGTGTGGGATAGGTAAGGTGGGAGGGCTTCAAAATTGAGAAGCAATCCTCTGCCTGCCACCTCCAGTACCCACTTTCTGTCCTGAATCACAAATTAACACAGTAAACAATAACAAACATTAACAATTGGGTGCCGCCTATTATTATTAGTTCAAATAACATTTTGACCATTGCAAGGAATAATATTTGTAACAGATTATGAAGTAAAATGAAATAGGACCAAGTGTCAAACCATCTGATAACCCACGGAAATCACAACTATTTCATAAGAAGCTGTTCCAGCACCAAGGTACCTTCCCTATATTCTGTATAAGCGTAGACTTCTTCTTAGGTTTACGAGCCTTAGGGTCCTTTTTGGAAAAAGCAAAAGAATCCAGGGTGGCGCTGGACTTCTCAATTCTGGTGAGATGTCCTTTCACCCTCAGGCCAAAGAGGTTGGTGCCTAGGAAGGGAACATCAGCCAGTTTGTGCCGAGTGTCCACCATGAAGGTGGAAAGCCTCAGCCAGACCTTGTAATGTATTTTGACTGCCGTTGTCATGGTATGGGCACAGGAATCACCCAAGTCCAAGGCTGTTTGTAGCTAGTGTTTAGCCAGTGCACGACCCTGGTCCTTGACCAACTTCACCAGCAGTTGCTTGTTGGCAGGAAGGTGACGAAGGATTTTGTCCAGCACTCCCAACAGGGCGCGACCAAAGTTGGCCATTAGGACAGCATAGCTGGCCTGATGCATACTCAAGCATGAGGTGGCATAGACCTTCCTGGCTGCATGGTAAAGCTTTTTTGACTTCTTGTCAGGGGGCTTATCCACATCCCCTTGGCCTACAGACTTTCAGAAGGCTGAGTCCATGACCATCTCTTTGGCTGAAGGGTGGTCCAAGAACCCCAACAGTGACTCAGCAGGGACTGCATACTTGTGGACCATATGAGCGCAGGGCACTGGGCAGGATGCTGCCAGAGCTCCAGGGCTGGTCCCAAGATGGCCTCAGCCATGGGAAAGGCAACCCCAGGGGAGTTGCCCTAGTCCAAGATGCCTTATTAGCCCTCTTCTGGATTGGCTCCAAGGACACATTTATGGACTCCAACATCAGGTGGAGGAGATCTCCAAATTATGGCATCAGGCTGTGGTCTGTAGTCCATTCCTCGACCAAGGCCCAGTTAAAGTTGTGTGTCCTTGACAACATGGATGACCCATCCGAGGACTCTTTGAAAACAGCTCACGAATGTTCGCCACCATGGACCACCCAGGTGTCTTCTGACTAAATCATCTCCACCAACAGCTGACCTGGCAAACCAGCTGTGGCATGGGAGTCCTTGGTCAGGGCTCCCATCAATGGCTGTGGCTGACGCAACTTCACCTGTAGGGGTGGAGAGGCAGATGCTAGGGACATCTGTTGAGAGTCGACAGTTGATCTGTGTGGGCATCACTGGCACCTGCCAGTTAACCATAGGTCAACAGGCAGAGCCCTATCCCACCCTGCAATTGTTTACTGCTGCCAGAGGAATTCCTCACAGTGTCGATGCATCCTGCTGTGATGCTTCTCCTCACCAGAGGATGAGGCGGTTGAGGAACACTGATGGCAGTGCTTCCCAGTCAACCAGGATCCTGAGTGTAAACAGTGCCTTCACCTCAACCACCAACCCGAGGGCCAACATCGAGAAAAAGCCACCAGAGGGTTGGTATAAAAGACATGCTGAGCCACATTCACTAGCATCTGCTTTGGTGGTACAATCACGGGTCGAAGCTGGTCCCGAGTGGAACCGATCAGGGACACTGACTGGCCTACATCCTCCTGGGAGAACCAGAAGCCAGGAGATTGACTCCTCCTCAGTGTTCTCTGACAATTATCGACAGGGTCAAGAAAAATCTCAACAGCCTGCTCAACCAGTGTCAAGGTTGACAAGCCCAGCAGGGGCACCATGGAACTGCCAACCAACTCCTCGACTGAGGGTTGCTTAACCGTAGTAGAGTGCTCAACGTGAGTTGAGTGGTCGGGGCAGTCGAGGGACTGGGAGGACCACAATCTCTCTGATGCCATGACTGGTGCCAGCGGCACTTGTGCTTCTTACTTTGCTGGACAGGGCTCTCCCCGAAGGCTTAGAGGGCTCAACACATATCTTGGAACCCATTCAAGAAGGACCTCCGGTGCTGGCCCTATCTGGAAGCACTGCTGAGGCTGATAAAGTGCCTAGCATGGCAGCCACCACTGCATCTTTCAGGGCCATATGCTCAGCAGCCAACCCCACTGTAGCGAAGGCCTCCTTGCGGCCTTTAAGTTGGATCTTTGGATTACTGTTGGCCTATTGACCAAGAAGAAGCCGGGCCACGCAATCTTCCAATGACAATGGAAGCATTGCCTGACATAGGCCACAGCCATTAATGTAGTGTTGAACCCCTAGGCAGTAGCAGCAAGACATGTGTGGGTCCGTATTCAACATTTTCTGCTGACATGTGATGCAAAACCTGAAGCCGTGAAATTACTTTGCTTCCTCTGTATCCATCTTTCTTTGATTAGGCAGAGCCGGGATGAAGGAGCATAGTGAAAAGTCGAAAACTCAGTCTCGAAGTAGTAGCTTTGAAGAGAAACCTGCCAAAGCGTTAAGTGGAAACCTTGAACGCTGCAGAGCTGCAAAGGAGGAGACCTGTCTGTTCCAGTGGAAAGAAAGATTGGATGTCACAGGGTGGAGGTGGAAAATATAACACCCAAGTGGTGGAAGGAGTTTAGCTTAAAGACATTCGATAAATCAGCACTTTCAGTGGAACTGCCAGAGTGTGGATAGTAAACTGTACCCACACCCCTAGAACTAGATGTTTCAGCGGAGACAAGCTGAATGCCACAGGAGGCTGGAGGTCCCAATGAAAGCGGAAAGACAAAAACGGCAAAAAAATATAATTACGTTCAAGGCGCAGTATGCAGCCTAGTGGTTAGAAGCACAGAACTGTGAACCTGGAAACCCAGATTAGAGTCCTAACCCAGCCAACGACTTACTGTATGTCCCTTAGCAAGTCACTTAACCTCTTCCATGTTTCAGTCCTTTCAGCTGGGAGAAGGGGAGAAAGATCAGCCAACCGAACACTACATGTTGCATCTCAGCTGGGCTTTTTTGGATAAATGCATTGTGAAGGAATGCATAACGTTTGTTAAACTGTACTGCATTGTATAAAAACCACAATAAATGAAAAGAAGTTTAAAAAGGTTTCAACCAGCCGGCCCAGTGGCATGGAGGGCTGAGGCATCCATGCCTTACCTCCTGCCACGCTGGTGACCTGTGTTTGCAGTGCAAGCGGGCCGTCAGGGGTTGGCCGGGGAGGGAGAGGACTGAATGTCTGGAGGACTGCTTTTCTCTCCCGGTGGAGGGGTGGGATGGTGTCCACTGCTCGACTGACCCTGGTGTTGGCTGGGGATAAGCGCAGCATACCCACAACATAGGGGATGGTTGCGGACAGACACGCGGTGTGCCCGACATAAGCGAGTAGCCGATGCGGCTCGGCCATTGGTGTCATTAGCATGGCTTCTCTCCGCGCCGGGGACGGACAAAGAAAGAGGAAAAAGGAACCCTGATCAGTGGGATGATGCCAACCTACCGCAGGTGCCGCACCTGGCCAGTCGGCATCTTGTGTGAAGTGAAGGTGAGTCCGGTGGACGCTGGGATGACGGGGCTGGGGAGGCCGGTGGAAGGGGACTGATCAGGAGAGAAAGAATCTAACATAAAAAAAAATGATTTCAACCACTGTCACTTCCCTTTGAAGAAGTGTTTTTCCTGCCTCTGTATTAACAAGCATTTGTCAATGCCGAATGTTGCTTGCTTGTATGTGCTGTGTAGGTATTTGGAAGTCAGTGGAGTGCAAATATTGAAAATTTGCAAACTTATGAGCGTGCGTAGGAACTGCGCCAATGCAGCCTAATCAAACAGTCATTTTTAGAATTTTTTTCACCAAATTTTCAACATAGCCATTTTAAGACTTCTGCTCATCAACAGTGTCACTGTGATTTTCTTAATGTGTCCCATATATTGATTTCGCACACCGACTGCGCCATTGTGTGCTACATGGGCGGAAACACATTTTGGGCAAGATGTGAAAAATGACAGCTGTACTGCTCATAAGGAGGTGTGGCAAAATGACAATGTTGAAAATCTGGAGTGAAAATATTGAAAATTCGCGAACTTACAAGCATGCGTAGGAACTGCGCAACGCATGCTCATAAAACAGTCATTTTAAGGAATTTTTCCACCAAATTTTCAATATAGGCTTTTTGAGAGCCCACCTTATGAACTCTGCAGTGTCGTTTCGTTAATCAGTGCCAAAAGGTGATTTCATGCAGTGACTGCGAAATCACCCTTCGGGCCGATTAATGCCATGACAGTGAGAGCATTCATGAGAAGGGGTCCCAAAAACCCCATGTTGAAAATTTGGTGCAAAAATTCAAAAAATACCCTGAGATATGCAACAAAGTTGAAAAACCCTATTTATTACATTATACAGCTTACGGCATTTCCTCAGTTCGCGGTCAGCCTTGAAGAGTGCAGACATGTTTCTGGTCCACTCAAGATTGTCGCACGAGTCCGGAGGTAAGTATGGGGTGGGGTGTGGGGAGGCAGGGTGCGTAGTGGGTGGACGTGGGTGGGGGCAGAGACAGCGAGGACCTTTTTGTGTTTCAGGTTTTTAAAAAAAAAGGGCGACGATGCGGGACGTTTGCCACGCTGGGGTGGGCTCCCAGCGTGGCACAAGGACGGCTGTTTGGGAGGGCATGGAGCCAACGGGGGATTGGGCACCCCCGTCGACGATAGCATCTGTTGCCACACTGGGGTGGGCTCCCAGCGTGGCACCCTGTACTCTCTGGGGGCGGGGAACAGTGGAGCCTGACGGGGATTGGCACCCCGTCGGCTATCACGATGTTAGCCATGCTGGGGTGGGTGCCCACCGTGGCATGTGGAACTCTGTTTGGGGAGCACAGCACAGTCACGGGGGGATTGGGCCCCGTCGTGGCTATACAGTGTGTGCGTAGCGGGCACGCAGGCGCGTGTGTGTGTGTGTGTGTGTGTGTGTGTGTGTGTGTGTAGGGGAGGCGGCATGAGCAGGCAATATCTTATCGCTGCTCACTGAAGCGTAGCTCCCCCTTTCAACTGTACTCCACTGCATTTTCAACTGCTGTCATAGACAGCACCAGCAGCCATTGGAAAACTGCGTCCGCGCCTGCAAACACACTGACTGAATTGGAAGAGGGCTGCCACACCTCCGAAAACTCGGATGATGGCACTATGTTTCTTGCACATGCTTGCAAGCAACATAAAAAGGAAAAATTGTAAAATGAGGGACAACAGTAAGCATTGTGACTCAAAAGGATTCTGAGCAGTGGTTAATGTCTCCACCATTCAGAATCTCCATTAATGCTTTAATTATTACATACTTTTTTAAATTTGTAAATATTTGGACTTTTTATTTGTTTAAAATTTTTTATACAAGCACTCTAAGGAATGTATCGTGGAATATTGTTGAATGTTCAAAGGAGGTGGGTGGAGTTGGTTATTTTTTTGCCCTAGTTTTTTCACTGATCAGGGGGCTTTATTAGTTTATACCAAAAGCCCTGTTTACACTGCTGACTTTGCAGCTGATCAACCCATGTGCGCTGCAAAGTCAGCAGTGTAAACACTGTCAGGAGCTCCTTAAGTGCCCATCAGATCCAACTCAGTTGTGGGATCAGTGGTGGAGTGAGCACATTAAATAATAGTGTGAATGCTTTGCTGTGCTCACTCCGCTACAAAGGCGGTTTTTCATCAGCCTCCAGTGAATTCACAGCCCCTCCTCGGAGCGACCTGCAGCACTGCAAGGGCAGGCTGTGTAAATGGGAATGCAGTCGGCGCATCGGGAAGGGAGCAGCGCACATGCCACAGCACTGCCACCATGTAAACACAACTAAAGTGTCACTTTTGAATGAGTCAGCGTACAACTGTAGCCAGCTTTGAAGAAACACTTTTGCAATCCAACAGCAGCAAGAGCATAAACTTGTCAAGCACAGTGCGTCTGTTTATTTCGCCCACTTACCAGTTGGAATGGAATGTTATTCTCTAGGACTGGTAGTACTTGAAGAATTGTCTCTTAAAGCTGCAACTTACCAGAGAAAGAACATCAGAAGAGTTGGCTACAGTCAACAGCAGCTGCTTTGGCTTGGCATTAACTTAATGTTTAAGGTTGTATTACATTTGTGGTTTGCCATAATAAAAATATAGGTTACTGACCTGTCACTGTAGTTCTAGGAGTGGTATACAGTTCACATCCACACTCTGGGAGTTTCCTAGAGAGCGTCAATTCACTGGAAGTCTTCAAGCTAATCTCTCTCTACCACCCAGGTGGTATATCCTCTGACTCCACCCCATGATGTCAGATCTTTGAATGCTGGAACCAGGGATCTGTGTGCCACTTGCCAGGGGAGATCAGGTGGGTTGTGTGGATATGAACTGAATACCACTCCTAGAACTATAGTTACCAGTGCATAACCTATATTTTTAAGGACATGGACACAATTCACTATCCACAGTCTAGCAGACTCCAAGCAATTCACGGGAGGAGGGCAAGGCACGCAGCCCTATTTAGTGAACAGAGATGGAGGACTGAGGACCCAAAGGCAGTATCCTGCTGATTCATAATGTCGCTGCTATAATGGGATATGAATGTATGCTCTAACTCAGGTTGCAGCCTTACAGATCACCTGAATGGGGATGTCCCTGGAAGCAGCCATCAAGCCAGCAGTATGTCTCTGGTGGAATGAGCCAAAGCCCCTTGGGTGGCTCCCTACCAGCCAACCTATATCAGAAGTTGGTGCAGGGTATAATCCACCTGGCAGTTGTCTGCTTCTATGCTGTTCTATCAGGCATGACTTCAGGTATGTCACAAACAGCTGGTGAGCCTCACCATGCACTCCAGCTGTGCACTTTATGTAACAGAAGAGTGCACTCTGCAGCCCCAGGGTATGGAGCCTGCAGTCGGTCTCTGACGTCGGGCTGGTAAAGTATATCAGAGGTTAGTCACCTGGTTAAGGTGAAAGATAAAACCTTTAGGAGGAACTTCAGGTGGGGTGCATAGGCTAGCCTTGTCCTTGTGGAAGACCAGGTAAGGCGACTCCACCAAGATTACCTGCACTTCACTAATCCTTCGGGCTGACGTGATGGCTATCAAGAAGGCAGTTTTCCATTATAAGTGTGACATCTCACACCTGTGCCTTGGCGCAAATGGCTTGCCCATGAGCATTGCTAAAACCAGCTGTAAGTTCCATAGAGGTGGAGGTTTGCGCACTGGAGGGGATAGGTGGTCTAGGCCTTTGAAAAAGTGCCCGACCACATTCTCCTGGGCCACCATCGGCATACCAGCCTGCACCTGGTATGCAGAGATGACTGTAAAGGTGCACTTTAAGGATCATCGCTCACAGCCCTGACAGACAGAGACCATATATAGTCAAGGATGCTCACCATGGGACAGGCAAGAGGATCAAGCGCTGTGTCCTGCCACCAGACTGAGAACCTTTTCACTTGAATCGTAGCATTTGCAGGTTGACTGCTTATAGAAGCCTCCACAATGTGGAGGATATCTTCTGAAAACCTGAAGGCTGGGAATCTAGCTGCTCAGGAATGAGGCTGAGAGACATAGGGACTGAAAGTTCAGTGCAGAACCTTCCCTGTTGTCTGGTCAGCAGGTCCAGGTGGACTGGCAACCACCATGGAGGCCTGCTGCTGAAGCTAAGGACATCCGGGTACCAGAACTGCCAGGGCCAGTCTGGGACTATCATGATCATCTGCACCTTGTCCTTCCAGGCCTTGACCATGACCTTGTGGACCAAGGGCAAGGAAGGGAAGGCTTACAGGAGGTATGGGGTCCAGGGCCCCACAAAGGCATCTCCCAGTAGTGTTCTAGACTGTGGGGGGTGGGCACAAAACTGCCTCTGTTTCCCCAGAAGGAAACAGGTCCACCAGACTGGTGCCCCACTGGGAGAACAGGTGATCTACCACCTCTTGATGTGGGGACCTCTTGTTTAACATCTCGCTGACCCAGTCAAAAGCATTTGCCAAGTGACTGTTCACTCCCACAACATGAATCACCAAGAGATCTGCACCCACGCTGCATATGAGGGTCCACATGCTGCAAGCCTCCCAATACAGTGGGATTGCATCTCTACCTGCCTGGTCAGGTAAAACATGACTGCGATGTTGTCCATCTGGATCTACATGACCTGACCCCAGATCAGTGGAGCAAAGTACATCAGAACCAGATGCACTGCATGGAGGTCCACCAGGCTGATGTGGTGTCAGGACTCCTGGGGTGATGAGAACCTGTGGGCTCTGTAGTCTGTCAGGTGCACTCCCCATTCCACCAGTGACATGTCTGTCGTGAGCCTGACTATAACAATTTGCTATGTATACCTGTCACTGTATTTTTTTTTTTATTCAATTTTTTCTGCATGAGTATCAGAATATAGCAGCTAAAGGGACAAAAATGAAAATTACTTGCTCACTGTAATAATTCTTGATCTCCCAGAATATCTTCACCATTCATCACTGGAGGGTTTGTGCTGGAGGCACTAGAACCCTGCAGGAGCATATAGCTTTAAGATTTTGGAGTGAGGGAGCCAATGTCAGGATGGTGGCACCCTCAAGGCAGCTGTATGATGTGGTACTCGTGGACTGGCCAGCAACAGACACAGCTTCCCTCTCCCCAATTCTGTCTGCCTAGGAGAGGATGAAAAGAGAAGACAGAAAGGGTGGGGCAAGGAGCCAAGGATAGGATACTGACATATTCCATCAGGCTACCTATGAAGCAGCTGCTAGGATCTGTGGACACTGCAGTGTCTGTACCTGGACCTCCCCCTTCCACCACCATCTAAAAGCAGTCACATCCCATGGGTAGTATGGTTGGACTTTGAACTAGTGCTCATTACAGGGCTGGTCCTGCCATTAAAAACTCTCAGTAATTATGAAAAACAGAAAAGCTTATTTTGCGATTAGTCAGTCAGCGCTAGTACATCCACCGCAAGGACAAAAAGTAAACATGTTACAAGAAGACCATCAATCTAGCAAAATAAAACCAGGCACACTGTGGAAGTGACAAGTCTATAGTAAAACTGACAGAAGATATCTTCACACGATCGCTGCTGTCAGCATGAAAAAAGCTAGTAAATGGAAAGGATCTGTAGTGCACTGATAAGTCTGCCAAGAGAAGGGATTTGTAACAATATTGAAAAATCAGATTTATTCTGTCAGATATGGCACTGACAAGTATACAAGAGTGACCAGTCAGAAAACTGTCAAAAGCTGGCACTGAGCCACTTCACAGAATTGACTTCAGTCCTCTGCGCATGCGGTACTTTAACTGCAGCCTGACTCCTTTCACTTTCAATCCCCATTCAACAGCATTGAAACTGTTCTGCGCATGTGGTACATTATCTCCAAGACCGATTGTGGAGCCAACTCAGAGACAAGAAAAACACAATTTTTCAAAAGTAAATATTTTAAGAACTACAAACCCCCAAGTATCAACCACCCTCAGGAAATCCTTCCCCACCAACCTACTCAAGCATACAAAATTACACATTTTTAAAGATTTATAGTTTTTTTTTATCTAGAGAAGAGCAAAAATTCTAAAAAAAAAAACACCTTTGAAATCAATGGGAAAATTGTATTTTTTTTCACACTTTAATATCTTTAAAAATACTGAACAAATTTACATAAGACTTTCAGGGATTATAGATTCTGTCATGGACGACAAATTCTGAAAGTTTCAAATGAATCTGTAAAACCATCTTGCTGCAAGCAAAGACAAATTGAGATTAACATAGAACTCACCACCCACCCTCACTATAGGGGAACTACTATGCCCATATAATACAGTACTGTTTCTACTGGTGAACAGAAAATTAACAGTGTATTGAGAAAACCCATAATGTTCCTTGCATCTAGCAGTCCCCACCCCTGAATACTTATCCGTTGTTCTGGTAGTCTTTCCCTGATGTGTAGTGTTCCCCCTGATCACCCATTCACTGTTGCATTAGTGCTTCCCTGGTTCCTAGCTGCCACTCCACCACTGATCACCCATTCACTGTCATGGTAGTCTTTCTGTAACAGGGAGCTCCTGCCACTCTTGAGGACCAACCTTTTCTAAAATCTGTTGCAACAGTTCTTCTGTTTCTTAGCCTAATCTATCCATTACAATTTCTAGTCCATAAGGTTGGCCAGCTATGGGCACCCCCTTTCCTTTCTTGACTATGCTATAGTGTCCTCTTTAATTTTGCTTTTCCTTCTCAGGTCCTCATACAGGGAGGTTATTGTGGTGACCTCTGAGCATATGTAAAACAGCAGGTTGTGTTTATCGTTGTTGGATGTTGTTGGATTTAGTATGTAATAGCACTATGTCATAAAATACTTTAATGTATATACCTTATGGGTGGGATATTCAAACTGCGCCCAAAAGTGCGCCACAGCAGGAGCAAGCGCAAGTCACTTGCGCACATGCGCAATTGTCGCCATACTCAAACATGGAGCAAGGCCAATTGCGCAAGCAGCCAACGTCTGAATATCACACAAACTGCGCCATAGCTCAACCAGGAAGGGGAAGCTGAGCAGAAATGATGTGCCATAGCACAACAAGGCTAGCCCAGCTGAGCATTCCAGAGGTGCCATAGTGCAAGCAAAGAGACCCCCGCAGCATAGCAATGGAAGTGCACAACCAGGGAGGTAGGCAGGAGCACACCACCCAAGCCACAGATGGGCACAGGGACACACTGCCGAACCAACAATGTACCCCCACACCCCAAGCACAGCATAACTGGGGGAGGGATGGAGCAGCCACTGGGCCATGGGGACAAGCAAACAAAGCACATCCTGGCAGTGTTACTGCAGCACACCTACTGTCAACCTGAGACTGGCACACAAAGGGGGCGGAGCACCCCAGTTTCCAGCGCCCCCCCCATGCACAGCATTCCCAGCACTGTGACCCCAAGACACCACCCATGCGCAGTGACCAGCACTGCAGGAATCCCCAGCCCCCCCCCGGAACACTGCAACCTCGTGAACCACAGAACCACACAAGCCAAACCCACCATGACCACCCAGCAGTGGGTGGCAGCACACAGCAATACTGACTGGAAGCCTCACTCACACAAGAGATACCGCCCCACACACACGCACACACATACCCATGACCATACCACACCTGATGCCATGCACACCACTGCAACTCAGCACCTATAGCCAGCTGCAAATCAGAGACCACCACAGTATTCATATCAAAATATATATGTAATAAAGATGCATAACAAGAACAACAAACAGTAACATAAGTACAAAGCAGGGGTGGGGGTATGGGTATGAGGTAGGGGTGGGTAAGGGCAGGGGTGAACAACTGGGAGAGGGAAGGTGGGGATTGCTGACGTCTGGCTACCGCCTGGCAGCCTGCCCTCCTCCTTCTGCCTGGTGCTGTGCCCGTGGCCTCCTCCGGCACCGTATGCCATGCTGCTGTAGGTTGAGGAGGATGGTATGTGAGTCCATGGCCACTTGAGTCAGCCTCCGCATGCCCTGCTCCAACATGCGCAGGATCCGGATACCTAGGACAAGGGATCAGAGTCAATGGCTATGACTGGCCACATCCCTGAATGCCACCCATCATGCATGGCATACAGCCAAGTGCCCCACTCCTGTGATGGACTGCACCCACCCACAGTGACCGTGCACAAGACATGCCCAACCAGCCAGCAACGGCCACGTGTACCACTGCACACACACCGCCCATGTCCAGCACAGCACAACCAAGGCTGCCCAGTGACGTGGCTACGTGGTGGATGCTAGTGCCACAGCCATGTGCCCAGTGCATGCATGGACCACCAGTGATGCACACACACACACACACATATATGCAGTGCCACTGGACAGTGATGACTGTCACATGTTGCGTGCATGGTAGTGTTGTCCATGGAAGGTGTCCGTGCCCCCCCCAGCATGCAATAGCATCCATGATGTAATGACACTCACCCTCATCAAGCCGCTGCAGCAGGTGCTGCTGCAGCTGCGGCTGCTGCTGTGGCTGTGGCTGTGGCACACCTCCTCCGCCAGCCACCCTGGCACCACCATCCCAGGCTCAGCCGTGCCTCTCCTCCTTCATGCCTGTGGGAGACAAATGAAGAGAAACACATCAGTGAGATCCCAAAGCAGACAGCCCCTTGCCCCATTGAGTGTACCTGCCCACACAACCAGACCCAAACAGCACACACCTGCAAACACCCTCACAGCAAACCATAGCCCAACCCACCCCATGCGCAGATCACATTACACAGTCACCCATGCGGACAATACCGGTGCATACACAGCACACCCACCTGGCCTGGGCACGATGCCCCTCCTGGCATGCGACTTGAGGCACTCAAGCAGAGCACGCTCCCTCCTCCGCAGGTCGCTGTAGCAGTGCCTGCACTGCTCAGGGGTCCTCCTCCGCCCAGTGACCTGCTCCAGGGCAGTGGCGACCTGCTGCCACACATGGGTGCGTGGCACCTGCAGGGGCACTCCTTCAAACAGTGAGCCATGGTGAGGCTCCACCACAGCCACCAGGTTTGCCAATTCCAAGGCCCCCCATTGTGGTGCTCTCCTGCGTGCCATTTTCAAAATGTACAGTGGCAATATGGCACTCCGCAGCGTGGCAACCCCACATGGAAATGTTGCGCCAATACAACTCCATCACTGCCTATCGCGCTGTTCGGACAGCGCCGTCTCTCCACATCGCGCTGTCATCAAACAGCGCGATAGAGCCGTACACATGCCAGACGTACAGTGCCAGGGGGCAAAGGTCGGCCACAAGGTCATGGGTCAGTGGCGCAAGGCCACGCACAGCGCCATCGGATGTCCACACGTCCTGCATGATCGGTCACCTGCGTGCCAGTGCCACAGTGGACTATTGTACAGTACTGCCACAGCGCCATATGGTGACCAGCACTGTAGCACCTCTGGCACAATGGTGGCCGTGTCCTGAATTGCTGATCGCGCACAGCACGTCATCAGCATGGCAGACACCTGCATAAGCTACCTGGGCATGAGCAATGCAGTGTACCTCACAGTCACAGAAATGCGCCATTGGCTCAGCCGGCTCAACCATATTGCGCAAAGCGCAACGGCGCGATATTCAGCCGACACATGCAAATCATCTGATCAGCCATTCAAAGGCACAGTGGCGCGATTAGCATGTCATTAAAGTTGTGCCACTCCTAATTTGCATGCATTGTGCTATAAATACGCGACATTGGGCTGCACTGGCCAGATTCGGTTACTGCAGGTGAGAGGTGAGTTGCATGCTGTGTGATGTTCTGGCCAATGGTCATGGGATAACGCTGTAGACTGCACAGTGACAGGTGTCCACTTCCACCCATACAGACCGACATGACCGAGCAGAGCCAAGGTGAGGGTGAGGATGGTGGGCGAAGGAGGAGGCCCAGCTTCACCACGGTGGAGACAGAGGCCCTCTTCCAGGCCTACCTGGAAGAGGAGCCACTACTGAGTGGACGATGGGACACCCCTCAGGCCCGTGCGGCTGCATGGGAGGGGGTAGCTCGGGCAGTGAACCTGCACGGAAGCCACCAGCGCTCCGTGCAGGAATGCAAAAAGAAGATGGGGACAGACTGCAGAAGGGTGAAGGAGAAGGTGGCAGCCCTCAGGGCGGCACGTGCTGGCCCATGCGGGGGCCAGCCAGCGGTGGCAGAGCTGACCCCGGCTGAGGACCGACTGGCTGCATCAATGCAAGGAGTGCTGTAGAGGGCGTACCAGGAGGTGGATTCCAGACAGGTGGAAGCCCATCACTGCACGGTATGACATGGTGGTGGTGTGGGGGGGGAAGGTTGATCACATGCACTAACATGTCCTCACTTTCTGTTACAGATCCCGTTCGTCTGCAGAGGATGGTGGTGGGACCATGGAGTGAGGAAGACCTGCCAGAGGTGGAGGAGGGTCCATCCACCTCTGTCGCCAGCCGGCATGCACTGCACCAGCATGTACGCCTGGCTGCCACCTCTGTTGTCGGTGAGTCAGGTGTGGGGGGTGTACAGCCTGTGTCTCAGCAGTCTGGCATGCAAGCATGCCAGCACGCTGTGACTGTGGCTGTAGCACGTACCTGCACCATTGATGATGCAAGGACTGCAATGGGCAGTGACACGTGTGTGTGTCCCATGACGGACACACAGCAGGCCAGCACATGCCCCTGGACCTAGCTGGTTCCAACGTGTTGTGCAAGCACGTCAGCACAGTCCCAGGCTGTGCCTGTCCGCACTGGTGGGGCAGCACCGATGGCTGTGCAGGTCTCTGGCACTGTTGAAGCTACAGCAGTGGAACGAGTGGTCCCTGGGGCACAGCAGTTGGAGGGGCAGCAGCAGCAGTCACCCACCAGATCTGGGGGTACAGGGTCCAGCAGTGGCACATGCACACCACCTGTTGACCTGCCCACACCTGGTCCTGGTGAACAGCGCCCACCCTCAAGGGGTGTTGAGCATCAGGCCCTTCCATACCCTGGGGGACAGAATGCTGATGTGGCACAGGACCCATTGGATGAGCACACCCGCCTGCTGCGGGCATCAGTAGAGCAGCAGATGCGCGGGTTGCAACGTGCGTGGAGGCACTGTGCGTGGCTGTGGAGTGGAACAGCAGGGACAATGCATTGATCCTTGCAGAGATGGTCAGACTGCGGACGGATGTGACCGCCGCCATTGACAGGCTGACCCAGGCAGTGTTCTCTGTCATGGCCGCATTGGGCACACAGTCGGGTGCCCCTGTACTGCACACCCCACACAGTACGCTCTCCACTCCCCATTCCTGGTGTCATGCGACACCCAGACTGTCGACGCCGGGTTCTGCTGTGGGCATCCCGAGCACACCTGGTGCAGGTATGTTCGGCATGCTGCACACCCCTGTGCAGACAAGGTCGCGATCGCAAGAGTGGGACCCCTGGTGGTCCATCGGTGCCATCCCATGTGGCCCATGATCAGCCTGCCAGTGCTGCTGGGACATGGCGGGGCCACCCACGCATCCGCGGTAGCCGTGGAACAGTGCAACATGACTGACCTGTCTCCCAGTGTGGGCCCTGTCTGGTGCTGCCCTGTGTGCAATGTGTGTCATGGTGGGCAGTGCACTGGTGGGTGCCCTGCCCAACACGCCGACACGCGGACCACCTGCACACCCACCCAACTGCTGTCCACAGGTGTGTGTGCACGATGATGCCTGCATTGTACTGTACACCAAGGTGCAAGGGTGCCCAGCATCTGACACACGTACTTGGACAGTACAGGTGGTGGGGGTGGTCTGTGGATCTGGGTGTTTGCCATGTCTGTTCCTGCTCTGCTGTGCACCTGCCCATGTACGCTTTGTGCCTGTGTGTGTGTGTGTGTGTGTGTGTGTCCATATGACTGTTCACCCCTCCCTGATGGTGTGTTCATGTGCCTGGACCCTTCCACTCCCCTTGCCGTCATGCACCCCTGGTGTGTTACCCTGTGTGCCTGTGGGTTGCGCCTGGACAGTGTTGGTTGTATATGGCCCCTTGACTTACCTGTGTCATGCATAATGCTCCTCCGTGATGGTGTCCCGGTGCAGCTGGGCCTGCCGGATCAGTCAGGGGTCCCGCCGTCCAAGGGGGGGCTGCTCATCACCATCATCACCTGCACCGCTGGCATCCCTATCGCTGTCCCTCTCCTCGACCTGTATGGCTATCCCACAGTCTTTGGCCATGTTGTGCAGGATACAACAGGCCAGGAATATCCCACAGGCCTTTGAGGGGCTGTACTGTAGGGCACCGCTGGAGGTGTGTAGGCATAGGAAGCGTGCCTTAAGCATCCCAAACACCCGCTCGATGATGTTGCATGTGGCGGCATGTGCCTCATTAAAGCATTGCTGCGATGGGGTCATGGGGCGCCGGTACGGTGTGAGCAGCCAGGGATGGAGTGGGTATCCACTGTCACCTGTGTGGAGATAGTGGAGATAAGTTTCATGTTCAGGTCCACATTGCCCATATCCCTGTGTGCCACTACCATGGCACCTGTGGCATTCCCACCCTTGCCCCAATTTTGCAATTCCTACATGCGTACTCACCCACTAGATGGCCTGTGGGGATGTCCCCACTCTCGAATCGATGGCACAGTGCGGACTGATACCATATGAAGGCATCATGTGCTCTGCCAGGGTGTGTGGCACAGACATTGATTATGCGCCCAGTGGCATCACATACCACCTGGCAGTTGACACTGGAAAAGCCCTTCCTGTTCCTGTATGTGGCCCCATCGGGGCCAGGTGGCGTGCGAATAGCCACATGGGTGTAGTCTATGGCCCCTAGCATGCCAGGCACACGCTACACCTGTGGAACTCCTGCATGTTTGCTGTATGCTCTGCCACGGTGCTGGGGAAATGGATGTACTCCGCAGCATGTGGCAGCAGTGCGCTGAGGAATTGGGTGAGGATGCATGACGTGGCTGACTGTGTTATGCCTGTGGTGTCCCCTGTCGGCCTCTGGAAGGTATCCGTGGTGAGCAGGCACATGCAGGCTGTTACCTTTGTCTCCACTGACAGAGCGTGACTCCGTCGTGAGGGTGCCTGCATCACATCACTGCACAGCTCACAGAGCCGCCTCAGTATTGCCCTGTTCAGGCAGTACTGGCCCACAATCTCTACATCTGAGTACAGCTCAAAGCTGATGCGGGCACGGTACTGCCTGTTGGGGGCATACCGCCGACGGGCCCTTCCACGGCCACGTCCCCCTGCAGCATGCCTTCTCACCCCCCTCATTACAGCTTCCATGTGGAGCTGGCACTGTCCATATCCCTGGCTTGTGTCTCCCCGCGTTGTTGTTCTGTTACCCTGCTGTCCTGACTGCTACCTCCACTGCACCGGTACACCTACTGGCCTCTGCAGTCTGTGGCCCTGCACACCCTCCCTGTCCCTCTCCTCTCCTGTGCACTCCAGGCCTGCACTGTTTGCCACTGTCTCCCTGCACTGTGTGGCTACCCTGTAGCGTTCTTGCGCCTCTTCCTTGAGCCTTTTATTGTGGCTCATTTCCGCTGTGGCACACCTTCCGGCTCATCTGCTGTTGCACATTGCGCAAGTCTTTGAATATCGCATTGCGCTCTTTATGCATGGGTCCACCCCCTTCGGTTGCGCATGCCTTCATTTGCATTGCGCTGTTGCTCAGCCTGTTTTCAGTGGCGCAATTGCCTCCTGCTGAATATCGCAGAATGGCACAATTTCAGACTTGCGCATGAGCAACCCTTTTGAATATCCCACCCTATGTGTATAAAACCTGTAAATGTTGAAAATACTATGGCACTAGATGTTTTTGATAAAGGTAAAAAGTACTAGGTGACTGTATATTATAGAAATTAAGTTAGTTGTGCTATTTAACAGTCATGTAAATTGCTGTACATTGAACATGTCTGAAATGTCATGGTGATTTACATATATCCCATGATGCTTTGCATTATGGAAGTATATGTTATGTTGTGTTTCTTTGAAACTTGGCTTATTGTCAATGCCCTTTAGGGTAACTCATGTTTCAGTGTTTCTGCACTGAGGTTCTTTGTCTTTAGCTTGTTTTTTTTTTTTTTATTTGAGCCCCCTCCACTCAAGCAAACAAGGCCCGCATAGGTTTGGAGGCTGAATCTCAACTGCTTAATTAGATCAGAGATCAGTAAGTCAGTAGGTGTTGGCTAAGTGTAGAGAAATGACATACATAGTCTCTTGCTGCAAACTGATGTACTGAAGAAGGGATATGCCATTGCTTAATGTTATCATCTGCATTTTGAATAAACATCACACAGAGATTGTGTGTTGAACTTGAAGTTCAGTGTCTGGTACATCTGTTATCCTACAACCACTCCACACTTTCCCTGGTGTCTAGTGGCCACCCCAAACCCTAGGTTGGTGCTCATTAGTAAGTTTCCTTGTGGTCTAGTGGCCCTCCTTAATGATCACAATCTCTCCACCAGACACACCTGCTTAGGACCCCCCCCCCATCCCTCACCACCTACCTATTAGCCTATTTGAACCTACCAAAGCTCCTATTTCGGGGTCATTCCTCAAAATTTGCCATCTCTCATTTATAATTTGCCTCGCCCTATAAGACTGATGGTTATAATCCAAAACTATTGTCACTTTTGTTTCATTCTGTTGTTTTTGTTATTGAGTTTCTACTTGCTAGACTTTCCTTTCCTTTCCCTTTTCATTACTCATTTTTGTTGGTGTTTTATATGCTTCACTGAGAGTCTCCCCCTCTTCTCTGGTGGACTCACTCTCAACTCTCTTCTCACACTCATGTGCTGGTGAACTCATCCTCATCAGTGACTGCAACATTAATTGGCTTTCCCGGACCTCCAGGTTGACTATCCATAGGGCTGAGTCCCTTAACTGTTCGCAACTCATCACTGAACCCACACAACTCAGTCTCCACTCATCTAACCATACCCTCCTGGACTGAGTTGTTTTCTCACGCCCCCGACTGCATGGTTGCAGCAGGTATATTAACAACACATTCAGTGACCACTGTTTGACACACTATGCCAGACAAAATCCAGCTCCCTCCCTCCCTCCTATCCAAGTACATCTGGCCAAGATCCCTCCATCACTGAATTTAGGGGCTCTACTGAGTGACTTTGCCACTACTGACTGGTCCTCATGATCACCGCACCAGTCATTGATGTGGCCCTATCCCTCTTCCACTCATTATTTGCTTTCACCTGGGATAAGCATGGATTACCTGGCACACCTCCAGATGTCAGGCTTGAAACCCTCTTCCATCAAGCTACAGTACATCTGGTTGCAATTTTGGCCTATCTTTCAGTGGGAAAGAAAAAGTCAATTTTTCCCACACTACATTCAGGCAGTTTTTCAAAGGTCTCTTGCACCTTCTGCCTCCAGTCAGGGAGTCGGTTCCTCCTTGGAGCCTAAACCTCTGCATAGACAGGCTCATGTGACCACCTTTTGAGCCTATGGCCACTGTACATATCAAGTTTGTGACCTGGAAGTCTGTCTTCCTGGTGGCCATTACCTCTGCCAGGAGGATTTCAGAGTTACAGGCCCTGTGCATTGAGTCTAATTACATCATCCCACACAACAATAAAATTGAGCTCAAGACAAATAGCAAGTTCCTGCCTAAGGTGGTTTCAGAGTTCCACCAAAACTAGTCCATTACTCTACCTGTCTTATTTACTGAGAAATCCACTCCTGGTGAGCAAAATCTCCATAACTTGGATGTCAAAAGAGCTCTCTTTTACTACCTAGAGCATACTAAGCAGTCCAGAGGCTCTTCCACTCAGTTGTTCCTCCCCTACGGGGATGTAGGTAGAGGAAGACCAGCTACCAAGGGAACTATTTCCCGCTGGTTGGTCTCTTGTATCAGATTCTGCTATGAAAAGGCTGGTCATCAGCCTCCTGTGGGGCACAGGGACCACTTCACCAGGGGCACTGCAGCTTCTATGGCAGCAGCATGGGACATACCCCTTCTGGATGTCTGCAAAGCAGCTACCTGGAAATCTGTGCACACCTTCATGAAGCACTACAGTTTAGATGTGCAGTCCATATCTGACACCAAATTTGGCAGGGCAGTTCTGCAGAGCCTCTTTCTTAAGTAGGTTCTCTGCCCACCTCCCACTTTGTACTGCTCAGTAGCCTGCTATAGTTACTGATGCTAAAGGACTCCTGGGATAATAAGAAAAAATTACTCACCGCAGTAATCTTTTGTCTTCCAAGGGATCATTCAGCATCAGTAAGCTCCCACCCTTCCTCTCCAGTTCACTTGTCAGGAGAAGGGCTCTGTTTTCAGTTTCTTACCAAATTGGGGTTTTTAATAAAGAGTTTTCGTGCTCAGGTTGTCATTATCTGTTTTCAGTTTTCAGACATTTGTATGTTTTTTGAATCCTGTTGGTTCACTTTTCAGGGCATGTGCCCATTTTCTTCAAATAAATTTTGAAGCCCTTCTGGCTGCTGTCACTCAGCACACTCCCCTCCTGTGTTTTGACTGGCTGATGCCCTAGTTCATTATAATTCTCTTAAAGGCATACTCCAGAGTAGTTGCACCTAGCCAGCTCACTGCTATAGTTACTGATGCTAAATGACCCCTTGGAAGAAAGAAGATTACTGCGGTGAGTAATTTTTTCTTTTTGGTCACCCAAGCCAAGGAATGTTAGAGACATAGAGGCTGAAAGAAGGTAACACAGAAACACAGAAACACAGAATTTGACGGCAGATAAGGACCGCTTGGCCCACCCAGTCTGCCCATTTCCCTACCTAATGGATAAGCTGCAGATCCTATCTTACCAACAGCCTGCTTCTTCCTACCTCCACCCCCTAGAATTGCCTTATGCCTGTCCCATGCATTCTTGAATTTCACCACCGTTTTTGACTCCACAACCTCCCCAGGAAGGCTGTTCCATGCATCCACACCCTCTCCATGAAAAAATACTTCCTCACATTACCTCTGAGCCATCCCCCCTCTATCTTCAAATTGTGCCCCCTTGTTGTTGCACACCTCTTATCTGAAAGATGCTACCCTCTTGTACTTTGTTGACTCCCTTGAGGTACTTGAAAGTTTCTATCATGTCCTCCCTCTCCCTCCTCTCCTCGAGGCTATACATATTAAGCTCACAGAAACATAGACTTTGACAGCAGACAAGGACCGCTTGGCCCACCTAGTCTGCCAATTTCCCTACCTACAGGATAAGCTGCAGATCCTAGTTCACCAACAGCCAATTTCTTCCTACCCTCCACAAAAATCGCCTTATGTCTGTCCCATGCATTCTTGAATTCTCCCACAGTTTTAGACCCCACAACCTCCTCAGGAAGGCTGTTCTATGCATCCACCAGCCCCCTCTGTGAAAAAATACTTCCTCACATTGCCCCTGAACCACCCCCCATCTATCTTCAAATTGTGTCCCCTTGTTCTTGCACATCTCTTTTTCTGAAAGATGCTACCCTCTTGGACTTTGTTGATTCCACTGAGGTACTTGCAAGTTTCCATCATGTCCCCCTCTGCCACCTTTCCTCAAGGGTATACATAGTAAGCTCCTTTAGTCTCTCCTCATATGGCTTCTCTTGCAGACCCTGCACCATTTTAGTTGCCCTCCTCTGGACTGCCTCTATCCAGTCTATGTCCTTGCAGAGATGGGGTCTTCAGAACTGGACGCAGTACTCCAGATGGGGTCTCACCAACTGTCTGGAATGTAAGGAATGGAGAGAAGAGGACAGTCTTGTGCCATGGTGGTTAGAGGCTTTGAGTGGTGCCCAGTAACTTCGAGATAGAGAGTGTGAGTGGTGCAAGAGGGATCCATATAAGAGATGAGAGTGAGCATCGTGGGTAGCTTTTAAAGAAAAAACAGGTCCTGAGTAAAAGAATTATAGGAAAGGTACTAATTTCAAAGGATAGTAAAAGAAGGCACTGTGTGAAGGCACAATACTCCAGTATTTATTTGTTAGATATGTGGGGTGGGATATTCAAAGGGGTCACCCATGGCGCAACAGCGTTGCAATATGCGCAACCCACTGATGTGCCCTGGCATGATATTCAAAGGAGGATATTGTGCTGTGCAAATCCCAATGTGCCAGGGCGCACCAGTAGTGTATGTGACGCAAGTGTGGGAGCCATGCCCATGCATATGCGACACATCCCGATATTCAGCCTGGGATGCTGGCGCATATGCAGTAAGACAAACCAGCCTTGCACCACACAGGGGTGCAAAGATCCACCCATAAAAGCAGGAGCAAGGCCTGACTACTCACAGGTGAGCTATTCACATTTCGGGACTGTGTAGTACAGTATGGTCTGCACGTCCATTGGCCCACACAGGGGACCAATGGGCATACAGCCGTACTGTACACTGTCAGTTGACGGGTGGCCAGGTGGCTTGCAGGCGGGGAGCTGCCGCCTGCTGCTGACTGGGGGGGAGCGGGGTGGCTGGTCTGAGTGTGCAGGTGGGGAGGGGGGTACCGCTGGCCCACCAGGGATTATATTTACAACTAAAGCCCGTGATCAGGCTGAGGATCAGGTCCACTGGACCACCAGAGGGATTTAATATAACAAAAGCCCGTGATTGGGCAGGGGAGCAGGTCCACTGGACCACCAGGGGATTTATTTTATCTAAAGCCCACGATCAGGCAATGAGGTAGGGTCCACTGGACCACCAGGGATGTAATTTTAACTACAGCCCATGATCGGGTATTGGGACATGTTACCCGCCATGGGGCAGGGGGCGTAGGTCCTCAACGGCTGCAGCCTGGCAGATCGCCAGGTGCAGGTTACCGGGGATCAGCACAACTGCATGCAAATGGGACCATAATGACATGCAAATGGCCCCATTTGTGCCTTGCATTCATAATGGACTCATTTGCATGCTCACATCTGAATATCGCTCTTGCTACGCATAGCGCAGCTGCACTTGCACTGGCACAGTCCCTGCTCCTCACCTGCCACTTGCGCTGGTGCAGTGCCACTGCACTGTGCGCAGTGCAGGCACTCCCAGTGCTATATTCAACAGTGCTGAGCCATGGCGCAGCACCATTGAATATCGCCTGGTCCATGCCCTGGCACAGTCCAGTTGCGCTGTGCCCAGGCTTGCACCTCTGCCTGGCACGGTCTGAATATCCCACCCACAGAGTTTTGGGAAGCCAGAGGAGGGGGGGAGAGAAATTTTATACAGATTTAAAAGTTTTTTTTTTAATGGGGTTTGATTTATTAAACTGATTTAAAAGCTGTTTGAAACAAAAGAAAAGTTTTGCTGTTAGTTCAGTAAAGAAAATTAGATGTTGAGGAGATGTTGCATTGTGATGGGAAGCAGCACTGAGTGGGAATTTTGTGGTTCATGTGATTTGATCTTGACACTGTGGTGTACTGAAGCTGAAGAATATCAAAGTTTTAGAGTGGGGGTAGTGCCAGTGGTGGTGGTGGGGGGGATGATAGACACCGGTAGAATACATGTGGGTTATAAAATTTTTAACATCACTGGAAATAAATGAGTATATGTAATTGATATTGTGTCCATACCTAGTGCATATATATATATGGGATATTACATGGCTGATAGTGAGGTAGTAGAAAAATCTTCATGAGCTATACTTGATCTCCTGATCTCATGAATGGCAAAGCCCCGAGTGAGGTCAAAAGACATCAAATATGGTGAGTGAAGATTTTTCTATTATCTCACGCTCACCCATGTCATATTTGATAGGTACAAGAGGTGTTTAGGTGTTTTGTGATAGAAAGGATCAAAAGTTACAAAAGGAAAAAAGTACAAAATGTAAACTCTGCCCTTTTGAACAATGGCTTAGCTCAAGAGAAACAAATCAATACATTCCAGATCAGTATAGTACAAATCAATGCAATCAATACAGTACAGGATAATATAATAAAAACGGGTGTGAAGTAGAAAGCACCTAAGTCTGCAAAACATTTTATGTATGCTGTTGTCTGTACTGCACATTGCTTCTGGGATATCATCAGTATGGTTAATGCTGCTCTATGACTGATTTAGTATTCCATAGTGACATACCCAGCTTTGCAAGATAGTAGTACTACCTTGAGATTGGGTCATGCATTCCACTGTGACATACCCAGCTATTAGAAAATGGCAATGGAAAAACTATCATCTTGATTGGCTAGCTGCTTTCCATTGCTGGGCGGGTATTTTTCGATAGAGCCCTGTCAGAAAGAAGAACAAGGAGCTCCATCTCAAACTGGTATCTGTGTGCCAGTTTGAATTCCATTTGCTGCCATTTTTCCCCCACTCCGTAACCCACCGAAATGCACTGCCAACAGGCTCCCGGTGATACAGTACACAAAAATGGTCTAATATAAATAGAATCCCCGGAATCCCCAGCAAAACATAGTGATTATTTTTTTTTAAGATAACCACAGCGAGTGTCTGATGACACCACTCCCAATCTCTGCAAGCCTGCCCGCTCTAGTAACCAGCTACCCAACATCACAACTCAACATCGGGGACCCTGTACACACATCCGGCTCCTCTCTGAGCTTACCAGCCTGCTCCCCCGAACTCTCGGCACAAAACGGAAAAAAAAAAGATATACAGTACCTCAACAAAACTACTTGCAGGGAAAATGACTGAACTCCATCCACTCCTCACTCCCCGATTGTTCCTTTGTTGCCTTCAAAAAAACAAAACAAAACGAACTAGGGCCATTTTATACAACAAAGTCAGCTGCCTTCCCCATGGTTGTCGCATTGGACTGCAAGTCCCAGGAAGCCATGGGGCAGCAGTGCAGACTGTAGTAAACATCAGCACCATCTACTGGCAAAAATGCCACACTACAGGGACTACTTAACAAGAAAAATGTATTTTTTTGTTTGTCAGGCATGTTTTTAAATTTTTTTTTATTATTTAAATGTCACAAACAAGCCATTTTCTAAGCGCAATAATACCTTCCAGGGTGGTTGGTATTGGGAAATACCGGACCTTCCATGGGCTATAAGGCCTCCGCCTGCAGCGTCGGGCCTTATTACGCCCCTGGGCAGTCCGGTATTTCCCAATACCGCCCACCCTGTTGGGTATTATTGCTTACATAGTTTTATCTTGGCCAATCGAGAGCCACACTTGTTGCATAGATAGGTAGGTAGATGGATGGATGTCAGAGATGGGCAAAGTCGGCAACATTTGCTCTGCAAATTAATTTGCATATTTTGTGTAATTTGTGAAATTCACAGATTGCGAAGTATGGAATTTTGCCTACAAAGTGTGCAATTATGCCTGCAAAAGTCCAAACTTCATGGCATAACTCCACACTTTGTGGCAAAAACTTCATGATTCGGCTGAAGTCAAAGTTCCTCAGGTCTGGGGAAGTTTCATAAAGATCCACAAAGTGTGCATTTTTGGCATTTTGTGTGAACTTCACTGGCAAAGTTTTACTCCACCATATTGCTAGTGGACAGACAGACAGACAGATAGATGGATAGATGGATAGATGGATAGATGGATAGATGGATGGATGGATGGATGGATGGAGATAGATAAATAGATAGATAGATAGATAGATAGATAGATAGATAGATAGATAGAATGAATGGTGGCCACAAAACAGTTCTCCATTAATGTGGAATACTATAGCAAGTGTTGTACCAGTAATCTGTTGTTTTAACTGGGAAGTTAATTCAATTGGCACATAGAGTATGTCGCACATGACTGGTGGTGGTGTGGGAAGAGAATTTCAACACACACAATTCTGGCAGAGCATCTGAAGTTCTGTTGCTTTTAAAAGAGCATCCAGACTTGTCTGGTGTCACTGATGATTTACACGCCTATTTGTGCTTTTTATGTCTTATTAACTTTGCAATTTTAACTTGTTTTTACGCTGCAATACTCTAGTATTTTTTTCTGTATTACTGCAATTATTATTTAAATGTTACTGTGAATGTATCCTATTCTATAAAGGATAACCTTGAAAATGTACTTTGTCCAATGATCACATCCAGTTTAAATAAAAATAAACTTGAAACGTGATTCAATTTGTGTCAGATCACGTAAGAAAAGAACTGCAGTTGTCACTTTTTGGCACATGCATCACTTTGTTGCAGCAACTCACATCAGCTGTTGCAAAAACATGGGAGTCTTTTGAACTATATGGCTCCTGAAATTGTGTGCAACTGGACAGGTGCTGACAAAGCCTAAAATTTCTCTTCCATCAACATCTGACCAGTTTTTAAATCCAGTCTGTAGAGTTTTACTTATTGCATTTAGAAGGTTTGTAATTCTTTTTGATAAATTTCTTAGTCGTTTCTGGAAAATCTTAATCTTTGTATCCGATGTATTTTGTTTACTACCTTGAATACATACCACATTTATCTCGTTTTTTTTTTTAACAACTAATATTCTTTATCAGCATAACTTATCAAACACTTTTTGTTTATTTTTAAAGATTTTCTCACCGGGATGATAAACATCTTAACTGATATCATTTGGCGCTTCACTGGAGACTTCATGGCCCCAGATTTCATCTGCAGAATTGTGCGGTACCTGCAGGTATGTTAAATAACATAGTGCTTTTCAGCATGTCTTCCCCTTGCAGAATCATAGTGCCTTCTAGCAAGTTACCCCTGTAGGTTTTCTAGTGATGTTTCTAGCCTGTTTAAGAAATGTTATTCCTTAGTAGACAATAACTTGCTACTTGTATGCTAATCCACAGAATTCCTTTCTCCAAAACTGCACATCAGCTCCTTTTAAGGACTAGTACACTGCCTGGAATTTTTTAATATTCCTTTTTTTTTTTTAAATAGTGAACTGTTCATTTTTATTTATGAAATGTAGCTGGAGGATTTTCAAGAGGGTTAGACCTGGATGCAAATGCATGCTTCATCTGTGTCTGCATCCATTTCTCTGCGTCCAGGCAGGCCTACTGCTGTATTTAGATATTGTCTCCATTAACTACAAACAGTCACAAATTGCAGCTAAAAATGGATGTAACTGCATTCAAAATGGATGCAGGTGCAGTTGCATCCATTTTTCAGTGCAACTAGGTCCATATTTGGACAGTGATGTTTCACGCTGTATGACACTGTTAGGCCTCCAGTGGATGACCTAACAGGCTTGGATGCATTTCTGCTTTGAAAATAGTAGCACAAGCATCTTGGTTGGATCTGTTTGAAAATCCCTCCCATATATTTTTCTTTTCCTTTTGGTTATTAGAAGAGTTTCTAGTTGGCAGTACTGGATGTAATGTGTGGGCGAGTGATCTAATTATTGGCCAACATATCTTGCTCAATTCCTCTTTTATCTCACCTGTATTGTGACATCATTAACTATGGCATCACAACTGATTAAGATGAGCCACTCACTTGCTGCCAGAATGATCACTTGTGATGTTACAATAAATGAAGTCACAATGCTGGTGAGATAGGAAGGTGACTAGAAAAAGATATGGCAGCCAGCTGATAAAGTACAGCTCTGCAAATCATGTCTAATACTATCAGGTAAAACCATTTGATGAGCAAAAAGAAAAATGTTCCAGATATAAAAAGCAACAACTGGCTAATTAACATTTTATATTTACTATTTTTACCATGACTACTTCATTAATACATTTCAGACAAAAAAGAAAGAATATTTTATACAATTTGCACTTGCTTTGGATTTATTTTGTGTATAAGCAATTCAATGTTTTGGTAAACAGAGTATGGGGTTAGTAGTGCTTATGTAACTGTAGTTTACTTTTTGGCTTTTCTCTATGCCCACCCTTGGTATGGAAGCCAGGTAGTGAGTAGGGAATTGAAAGCCCCAAAAGCTTACCTACTCCAATTCACAGAGAGTATGACCAGTAGCATGCAAGAAACCCCGCCATGTGGAGGAAACCTCTGAGGACCCATGGCTACTTACCTGCCCATCCTCACTGCAAACTAAATGGAGATGATCCTAGGTTCTTACAACCATATTTTAGTTTCTGAGTAAGGCGAACTGTTTGTAGAGCTGACGTTCCATTTTCAGAGTCTGCTGGATGATGCGTTCTGGAAGGTCGATTTTGAGGCTGAAGAGGCAGGTACATTCTGTAGGAGTGTCCGGATCCTGAATATGGATTAAGTCCAGCTGAAAAAGGATGAATGTGATCCAGGATTCCAATGTGATATTGGTTGATATTCAATGGGGTTACAGAGTTAATGCAAGCATGAAGAGCATGAATCAATTAAATAATCTGCTAGACTCTGAATTGTGGGAAGTATGAGGGGTTGAGGGGTTATGAATTTCTTAAAGTAATCTATCAAGCTTAATAGAGGGTTTGACATCTGGATTAGGGTCTCAAGGCTTGGAGTTAAGCAATGTACGATATGTCACAATGTAGGCATCTATGGAGATGATCAAGGATTCGGACAGAAGCTTTAGGTGCCTGGTAAGAGGGGTAATGTTGAAGATTTTAGACCAATGAAGGAAGGGTGGTGTATGCTGTAGGGATGGTAACTGGATAGTGATGGGAATAATTGGAAAGTTCAGTACAATGAATTCCAGGGTTGACTAGAGTTATTGTTGCTATAATGAGATTTGCATAGGCACATGTTCAGAATGGACTGCTGTTGGAAGTGGTAGATAGGGGTCTTTGAATTGTATAGACTGATGTAGCGAAGGGAAGTTGAGAGTAGCATGGAATGTGATGGGTGCCTAGCATGCTTAGTTCAATATAGGACTGTTGTAGGGCATGACTGGGATAGTGAAACAGCCAGGTCAGTTGCAGATGTGCAGATTGAGGAATCAGTGGAAGCCTGCTGTCAGTGATGGTATTAACTGGAGGGAGTTTGGGAGGTAAATCCTGAGGGATGAGTTAGAAGGACTGCTGGATGGGTAGCTGACATGAATTAGGGTAGCATGATGAAGAGATGTAGATAACATTATGAATTATGGTGTCATCCAGGGGGTAGGAAACAATGGCTCTGATAGAGTAACTTTAGCAAGGCAGCTAAGCACCAGATATCCAATGATACATGTTCTGGGATAGTAGCTGGGGAAGGTCTTAGGAACATCCAATGGCTATTCAGAGAATACAGGAAAAATAATGTGGTCAAACAGAGTCAGCGCTTTTAGGAGAAGACTATGAGGAGAAGGTATAACAGATGGTGCCAATGATGTTATGAGATATCCTGTGGTTCCCATTATCCTTAACAGTGATGGTTATTATAAAGTTGGAACATCTTGGAAGGAATTAGGGTCATGTTTCCAGGTAAGAAGATAGGAGTGAAGGAGACTCCACTAAATCTTGTATCCTATGAAGACATGGGACATAATGATGCCTATACTGCTCGAATTAACAGAATATATAGGCATCCTGCAGAGTTGGTTGAGAGATGAGATCTTCTATAGTCCAATTGAATGGGATTCCAGAAATGGGTCCTGGGGATGTTATTGGAATGCACTGATGGTTGTATGATGACGCAAAAGTCTATTAGGTATGCCACCCCTGACAAAGAGGTCTTTGTGGTCTTGAAGCACTGGGCTGCCTATACTGATATGGTATGTTTGAACCTGCACATTATGTTTTATAATATGTTTGCTATTTTTGCAAAACTGCTTTTTTACCAAAAGATTTTTGGATTCTAAAAAATAAAATATTTAATTGAATTAAATACAGCTGCCTGCCTGGGTACCTCTCTTATTCTATTGTGCTGTTCAAGGGATGTTGCTGGAAGAAGGTTTCCTCTGGTAAAAAGAAAAGGTATTCCATAAAGCATTGGAAGGGAGTTGTTATGATGGCTGAACTAGGGGTAGGAGTAGTTGATCAAGCAGGGATGCTGGATGTTGTTAGTTGTAGGAATGCCCAAAGGAGACACAGCAAATGTGCAAGAGCCCTGAGCCACCTGGGTGGTGAGGAGGAAAGCAGCAGTCCGGGATAGAGGGAAATGACCAAGCAGAAGTCCACTTACTGAAGGATGGAGCCAGATAAGAAGATGGCTGAGGTCAAGCAGTACAGACATCAGCAGGTGCAGGGAAGGTATGGGACAAAGGGAAGTGTCACAGCATACCAGTATAGACTGCAGGAAAGTGGAACCAGTCCTTGGCAGGAGATCCATGTCAAACCAATGAGGAGGCAGTTAGGCACAATGGGTCAAGGATCTGAGCTGCAGAGCTGGAGACCTGGGTTTAAATCCCACAGCTGCCTAGGTGCAGACTGTGTGATACTGAGCAAGTCACTTAACTTCCTTGTGCCCCCAGGTCACATCTGGAAATAAGCTTCATCTTAGTGTGCTACTCCTGGTTAAACAATGTTCCCTTCCAAGAAGTGAATCCAGGTACAAGGTGCAATGAATTTAAGGTGCAAGGATCCTACCTCTGAAGGAGATGCTGAACTGGAACAGTTGGCAGCAAGGTGCTGCAGCAATGGGGAATGGGTCCCCACCTCCAAAGAAGGTGGCGAACTGGAATTGCAGACAGGAAAAGAACTGGAATTGTTGCTAGAAGACCACTAGATGGGAGAAGGGGAGCATCAGGGGAAAACTTGTAGAAGGACTCAGGCACACATTCATGAAGAGGAGCAAATGGCACATATCCAGCAGGAAGCAAGGGGAATGCAGGCAGACATGTCCAATAGGAAGGCAATACGGAAACAGAACAAACTGGAGTAGTGATGAGGGAGGACAAGGCAGCATGGAGCTGAAGGTCTACAGAATGAATGAGGTGGAGTCAGAAGGCAAGCCACAGCAACAATGTACATGAGCACCAGAGGAATCAGAAGGCAAGCAGCAAGGAAGTCCAGGAGTCCAAAGGACAGGGTGGAGTTTGAGACTGAACAACTGACGAGGTCCATATCCAGAGTGTGAGGAGGCCAAGGATGAGGGCACATACACACAACTCCCATGTACATAAAGGATGCAGTTGGTTGAGTCAGGAGGTTGTGGGCAGATGGAGTACAGTGGTCCTGTTCTCGAAGGAAGCAGCAACTGAATATTAAGTATAGAATGTAGGTGGTTGAGACAGTAGATGGAAGACAGGCTTCCATCCCTTGTAGTCCGGGCAAACTAACCTTCACTCGATGCCACACCTGCAGGGTTAGGGATGGAGACTGTTGGAAGCTGGCAGAGAATATAACTGGTTGAGACTGAAGGTAGAGGAAACAGATTCTCATCCTTGGTAGACAGGAGAAGCCTACCTGCAGTATTATGTCTCAGTAGGCAGAGTTAGGGAGGAAGCTGTTGGACTTCTGGTTTGGGCTGAGGAAGGAAAGGGCATCTGACTACTGCGGAGTAAGAGGTAGGCAAACAAAGAGCAGAAAGAAGGGGGGTGGCTGTAAGTAAGAGGTCAGGGAACAGGAAGAAGACAAACATATTGGGGAACATGAAGCAGACAAAACACATTATTGACACATAATGGAGAATGCCAAACAATACAGAAAGATATGGGAAGGAGCACCAAAGTAAAAGTAGGACAGACTGAACCACTACAAGGAATCTGGAAGAGGGGCATGCAGGAGCATTAGGGTTCAAAGTACTAGGGGTATAACAAGGTAACATAGGAATGATAGGCTGAGCAGGGTATATGAATGTTGGGAATAATAAATGGTAAGGTACAGGTAGCACTGAAGACAGACAGAAACTGTTAGATAAGGCTGATTGCAGAGTGGAGTAAATACTGAGGAATTGCAGGCTCCAGACAAAGGTTAGATGTGGGGTGGGACTGGTGCAGTAGAAGGCACATGGAAATGGAGATGGAGTCCCAGCGTGAGTGAGAAGCCCAAAAGAAAACACAGAAGAGCAAGGGACAAGGGTAAGAACAAGGGACGGGGGGACTGAAGACAACGAGGAGGAAGGGGAGGCTTTTTTGTTCATTTTTTGTTTGCTCAGGAATCAGGCATCAGTGCAGTATGTGACCTTGGGCCCTGCACTTAACAGTTATAAAACAAGTTTCAAGGGGTTGCAGGGAGGGACCAAGGGAAATGTAGCTTGGCAAGGGAACAGACTTAAGTGCCCACAGGTTCACAAAATAGCAAGAATGGATCATTCTGACTGTAGGAATAACTACTCCACAAGGAGCAGTACTCTGTCAGTACATGCAATTATGAAGGTGTGGCTTAATGAGTTATCTGGCTGTGAGAACATGGCCTCTAGATCCACTGGACAAACAGCAGATATGCCTTTGCTGCCCTTAGCCAGTCAAAATGTCATTGTAGTGCTGCTAATTAAATACAATTGCAGCATGTTTAATGTGTGCTAGTGATTCTGTTCCCAGGTCCCAGAAACTGTCGGTTCATTAATGCATGTAATAAATGGCACTGGAGAATGGGATAACTGCACCAGGTCTGTCTATGCTTCTCGACTAATGCCTCTGACAAAAAGAAAATAAGAATACCACACTATAGAAGTTACATGGAGTCTGACCCCGCACCCAGTCACAACAAAAATAGGTAGCAAGAGCTGGGGAACTCATTACCATATGGGAAAATCTGTGTCTTCAAGGCAACAATGAAACTCCATACAGAGTCAGTTTATTGGCCTGAAACTGACAGCATGCAATTCACTGGTCATGAGCTGCCCTGTAGCCAATATTGCAGGTTCTGAGGGACTACAGGAAATGGGACCAGGCAGATCATGGACAGGAACTAAAGTTGAGAATCATATCGAGTCACTTACCCCCCCCCCCCCATGCCAGTCACAAGCAATACAAGTGGGAAAAGGGTGAAACAGCAGGAAACATGATGCAGTTCAGCTAGGCCATCTTGTGGGATGATGCCAGAAATAACAGGAGCACTGTGCTGGATCGAGTGACGGGCAGTGAATCAAACAACACGTACAGGGTGCAAAAAGAAGTGGGTATTTCAAATACGTAGCAGGTAGGAAGGGAGAGACAATACAAACCATTTCCAAGGTGGTGCAATGAACTTCACGGCCACTGGAGGCAACACAGAGGGCGTCCACCCCTGCAGGGAATGGAGCAGCAGGATTGGGGGGGAGGCACAGGAGAAAATAGGCTGAATTGAATGACCTGGGTAACTGGATGGAGGATGTAAAGTGAGGACAGACCAGGACAGAGAATGGAGGCAACAGCTGGGCCGAGAGGAGACAACAGAAAACGGTGGAGGGCAGCACAAAATAAGGTACAGAGAAGGGGGGGATGGCAAGTGGGAGGGGGGAGACAGCAAGAACAGAGAAGAAAGCAACAAACAATCACAGTAAAATGTTGGAGAAAAGGGGGCTAGAAAAATGGGAAAGAAGGCTCGGAAGGGAAAAAAGGGGAGAAGCAAACAAGCAGGAGAGGTCGACAGGAACAAAAGGAGTCTCATCTACACGAGCCATGCAGGAGCCCAGCACTTGCGAAGGGGGGGTGGGATTTGCAACACGCTAAGAGGGGGACTGCCGTAGGAGGCTGGCCTTTATTAGGGATGTGGGAGGAGCTATTCCGCCACATTGAACCTCAGGCTTTAGCCCTCCCAAAGAATTTACATTTACATAGCAATTTTCATAATCATTGTATTCCAAAGAACTTTACAAGTAATAAGAGACTGGAATGTTGACCAGAACACCAGTAAAAATCCTTTGCACTTGCAAAATGGGCTTGGGTTCTTTTACTTCTACCTGTACACCCACCAAGACAATACTAGAGATGGACAGAAGGGAACTTAGTTTACCATCTCATCTGAAGGGGGATACACCCAAACAATATAGCATCCCCCTAGTGCTGCAGGGATGTGGCAGCATTCATGGTTTGAGCCCAAGTCCTGGAATGGGACTAGAATCCATGACTTTCTGGCCCAGAAGTGGATGTGCTACCAACTGAGCTGCACTGATACCAATGTAATAAAGCATATAGTCAGGTCCATGTGATAACAGAATATATGATTTATTTATTATACATCTGTGTTTTGTAAAGGAACTCTTTCCATGTCATCAACAGGATTCCCCTGTAAATGAAACATTTCATCCTATTGAGAGTATGCTGTATAAATAGTTTAGTAAATAATAAACTAATAAATAGATACTATGCCATTAACCAGTCATCCCAGACATGATGCTAGTCTGTATGTGAGTTCCTCCCAAGAAGTACTTCCACTTTCAAAACTCAGCTTTTCTTTTCTTTTATTTCTTTAACAGCATCATGTCACTAAGACATCTTGATACTCGGTGCTTTCTTGGCTGCAACATTTCTGTGAGATTATATTCGTTTGAATCACAGTGGAGTCTGGCTTTAAACATGCTTGGATTTCCCATAAAAGCCAACAAGCTGTTTTTTTTTTTAATATTCATATAAACTTAGCTGTTGCACGAGAATTGAGCAACAGAGCTCTGGTTGATTGTGGGGGATGGTCTCTGAGGCACTCCACTTACCTGACATCATGGGTTGTGTACACCTGATAGGTTGTCTGATGCACATGTGACTAGTTTTTAGGATGTCCCTCTGAGTGTCCCTGGTCACTTCTAGTCAGTTAAAATTGTGCATCTAATATAGGTTGTCGACTTTCCAGAGCTCCAAAACTTCAAAACCTAAAAGAATCACTACAAGGTAGGCGTATCAGCTTTATTATCTTATGTACACGCTACCACTAGTCTGTAGACAGCATAGCTTATTTGGCGTTCTCTATGTCGGGCTAGTACCAGCTTTAACTTACTTTATAGCAAGACAGGCATAGATTCAATGCTTTTATCTATGTTATTTTACAATACAGGACAGTTTTCAGCACAAACAAACAAATTATGTGCACATATATGTTTATTGATATTGCTCTGGGTTCCCTCCTAGCGGTCCCAGACTCTATTATGGTCACTGATATTATTATTTGAGTGCTCTGGGTTCCCTGCATAGCGTCCCAGACGCTACCATGTCACTGTGATTATCATCATGAACTTATATGCCACATTTGTGCTCTTGAATATTCTCGTGAACTTATATACCAAATTTGTGCTCTGCTACTCCTGCTTAGCAGTATCAGACACTCTCCTCTCTCTGAAACACCCTGGCTTCCTACACATAGTGCTCTACAAATCTATATTCAGTCCTCACAGTGCTCTGCTAGCCCCTGTTTCAGCGGCTCAAGACACTATAATATATATTTATGCACAAAATTTACCTGCAATACAAGCAGTAGCTTCACCAGACTACTTGCATGGTGCCCATAGTATTTCAACATGGCGATCCTTTAAATGTTTATTTATGACCCTCTCGCCTCACGCCATGCCTTGCAGTGGAAAACGCCTTCCTGTTTCTTCTCCAGCTGCCCTGCTTCACTATTGGCTCCTTACCTCGCGAGTCTCTAAAACGACGTCATGAGACTTCCTCGCAACTCTCGTGACGCCAGACGACGCCGCACTCTGCATTCACTAACGCCGTGAGACAGAAATGCTCGCCATCTCGCCGCGAGCGTCATATCGCATGTGAAAACGCCTTGCGAGACTTCAAGGAACTCACCGACGCTCTCCACAACCCTCCCTACAACAATCTCATTCCGCTTCACGCCGAAACCACAGCGAAAGTTTAAGTTTTTTGCACCTAGCAACAAAACACCATTCCATTCCAGATACAGGCTGCTTCACTTAATTAACAGCCCTCTACACCATGGAATCAGCTGGTGTCACACAATGAAGTAGTAGAGTCCTCACACTAGTGCAGAAACACTGTTAGTCCCTTCACTAGCCTGGTTCTAATTTAGGGTGTATAGTGGCATGCAGAAGAGCAAGCAGTTTCCCCAGATTTGTGAACCAGTATTGAAGGAAATGAAGCATTAAATGCCCAAAGTCAAAAGATTTTGAAGGTTTTTTAATAAAACAATCCTTTGGTGCTAGCACATAAACAGCATGAGTACGCAGTAACTACTGAGGGTGAACTGAAGGAGTGATGAAACAACAAAAACAGAGAGATAAAATGCCAGCAAACCATCTGAAAACTGTCCTCAGTGCAGTCATTTGTGGGTTATATATACACTAAAATGATTACTGGGTATTGCTTAGAAGTGGAGATATTTTTGCTGTAAAATAATTTCTTCCAAATCAGATTTGTAGTGTTTTAACTGAAATATTTTGATGGTGAAATTCATTACGATCAGAGAGGCAGAAATAGATTCAGAACTATCAAAGAAAAACATTAAAAATGATGGAGGCATAAGGAAATTAATTTGGATAGAGATGAATGAAGCTTAAAAAGCAGATTTTTTTCCCCTGTGCCTTTTTTATCACACATGTAAAAGTAATGACAAGGTCGCTACAGTAACTAATGAAAAACAGGCAGGTTTTTCAGGAAGCAATTTGGTTTGTTTCACTTGTTTGCACTTGTTGAATTATGAGTCAGTGCTGGGGCACAGATGTTTTAGCAATTAACACTGTTTATATTTGTCCAGGCATAATATGATTTTAAAGAAAAAGGGAAAACTAAATGAAAAGGTGGATAAAGCATGCTGCACTGATAAGTTAGGACACTAAAGAACTGATGTAGACATGCAGCAAAGGTTTGCTTTGATCATGAAGTTCTGGTGAAGTCATTGACTTCGACTTCTCAAAGCACTTCACAAAGTTGGCCATTTTGTGGCAACTTCGACTTTGAAAAACTTCACTGTCACTTCTCATGTAACTTCACCTTAGACATTGCTTAATGGTGAAAGCAGGCAAAGTTTTCACAGAATTAGCTGTAGGCCACGTGCAACAGTTCCTGAAGGTCACACAATGCAGCTCTGGCTACACAGTGTACTTCACTTTTACTTCACAGCCTATATGAGTGGAAGAGTACAGGTCTGTTGCTTTTTAAGCATTGGAAAGAGATATAAAAATAATTATTTTCAGTTTTTTTTTTGTGTTTTCTCTTTGCTTAGTAGTTTGTTAGGAAGGTTCTCTGTGATTTAGGTCTTATTTTCTTAATATTTCTGTATTTTTTCTATAGCCTTCTATCTGTATTTTCCTTTTACTTCTGTGTTCAGACGCTCTGGTTCTATAAATTCTTGTTTAGTTATTATTTGTTTGTTTTTTTACTTGTCTGCCTTTTCCAAATTTGCTTTCTTTGTGTTATTTTTACTTTTCATACCTTTTTAAGTAAAAATGAGTGGAGACAAACAAGACAGTAGGAGGAGTGAAAGTCAGAGTGAGGAGAGAGGGACAGTCATGCAGTCGACGGATGAGACACACCATTCCATTTGTCTGAAGAAGATGCCTTTAGGGACAGCACCAGCAGCACTAGTTGTTGGAGGAAGGGCCAGCAAGATGCCTGTAGCAGCAACGGCTTCTTTGTCTGGAGGGACAACCCACCTGCAGTGCAGCAGCAGCAGCCAAGTATCAGCTGTTCTGCCTCTGGAAGAACCTGCAAGTGATAAATCTTCTGTGCCCCTTCCCCTGTGTTATTGTCAACGCCACTGGCTGATCCCCGTGAGGAGAAGCTTCCAAGACCATCCACTTCAGGATCCTCCCCTGAAAGCAGCACAAGTCCCTAGTTTGGAATTTTTAGATTTGGGCCCTGCATGTTGTGATGTGCAAACTGTGCCAGAGAGTTGTTCGGCATGGTAAGTACAGTTATTACACTAGAAGATCGGAGAGGGGTTGGGGGGGTGCCTTAGACCACGAGGGAATATAAAACTGTTCATATTACTTAGTAGTATAAGGCCGATCAGGGCTTGGGGGTGCAACTAAACTACTGGGAAGTATATTATTGTACATCTTACTTACTGGTATAAGGGCGATTGGAGGTTGGAGGGGTATTAGACTACTGGGATTTACAAGGGTGATTGGGGCTGGGGAGGGGGACCACAAATATATTGTCATTGGGGTAGTTAACTCACCCAGAGGACAAGCTCTGAGTACTTAGATTAGGCCCTTAGACCAGCCCTGGCTGGTCTATGGGTACTTAGAACTTAACCTCTGGGTGAGTTTTGTGAATCCCAGTCAAAGTGCTTTGGCAACCTACGTTTGCCACATGCTCCTAGCACCTTGCTGCAGCCCATTTTGTAGTGCACGGGCAGCATAAGCCCAGTTTGGGTCAGGCAGCCAGTGGAGGATGCAGGCCGCCTTTGTGAATCACTCCCAAGGCATCTTTTGGCACAAGGGGCACACTGCACCATTCTTTGTGGTGCAAGCCTCTTGTGTCATGCCAGGCATGAAATCCCTCCCACTTCCTCCCTCTGCTAATGTCCTCCCCCTCCCTCCTTACTGTTCTCCCCAGCCCCCACCTTGTGTGTGCCAAGGGGGTGCCCATCTCCTGCGACTCATGTGACCCCAGCACACTGTATGGCCAATGGGAGTGCCCAATCCCGCTGCCTGCCACCCCCAAAACAACCAGTTGGCATGTTAGGAGCCCACCCCAGCATGCTCCATGCCCCCCACATACTGTATGGCCAGCGGGGTACCCAACCCCTGCTGGCTTCACTCCCCCAATGAACACATAGGTGGCATGCTGGGAGCCCACCCCAGCATACCAAAAGTGTCCTTTTTTTTTATTTTTTGTAATTGCTGTCCTTGCCCCCCTCTGAGCACCCACCTCCCCACACCCTCTCACATAGGTGGCACGATGGGAGCCCACCCCAGCATACCAAAAGCATCCTTTTTTTACTGTCAAACAAGAAAACGGTCCCTCGTTGAGTCCTTGGCCCACCAACCCGCATCCACCCTCTGGGCACCCACCTCCCCACACCCCCCACCACATACTTCCTCCAGAGCCCGCAGCGACAATCTTCGTGGACCAGGAACGTCTGCACTCTTCAAAGTCGACCATGAACTGAAGAAATACCGGTAAGCTGTATAATGGCATAAATAAGGTTTTTTCAACTTAGGTGGATATCTCAGCCATTTTTTTGACTTTTGGCATCAGATTTTCAACATGCGATTGTTGACACCCCTTATGAATTCAGTCAGTGTCATGGCATTATTCAGTCCTGAAAGGTGATTTCACGGTCACTGCACAGGATCACCTTTCGGGACCAGTTATCAAAATGACAGTGTCAGTGTTCATGAGGTGGGCTTTCAAAAAGCCTATGTTGCAAATTTGGTGAAAAAATTCTAAAAAATGACTGTTTACAAGTGTGCGTTGCACAGTTTCCATGCACACTCGTAAGTTCGCAAATTTGTAAGATTTTCACTCCAGATTTTCAACATAGACATATTTCCACACCTCCTTATCAACAGGGCAGCTGTCATTTTTCACAACCTGGCAAAAATATATTTTCGTGCTTCCGGCACAAAATAGCGTGGTCTCTGCTGGAAATCAGTGTTTGTTAGAGATTAAGACAATCACAGTGACATTGTTCATGAGCAGAGGTCCTAAAATGCCTATGTTGAAAATCTGGTGGCAGAAGACCATAAAGTGGCTGTGTTATGAGCGTGTGTTGAGCAGTTTCTACACACACTCGTAAGTTTGTGAATTTTTAATATTTCCAGTCCAGAATTTCAACATTGCTATTTTCCCACATCTCCTTATGACCAGTGCAGCTGTCTTTTTTCATATCTTGGCAGAAATGTGTTTTTGGACTTCTGGCTTACAATAGTGCAGTCTCTGTGGGAAATCATGTTTGGTACAGAGTAAGAAAATTACAGTGACACTGTTTATGAGCAGACATTCTAAAATGCCTATGTTGAAAATTCAGTGCAAAAATTCAAAAAAATGAGTGTTTTACGAGCGTGTGTTGCGCAGTTTCCATGCGCTTTTCACTTTGCAATTTGTCATATTTTCACTCCAGATTTTCAAAATTTGCATTTTTCCACACCTCCTTATGAACAGTATAACTGTCATTTTTCACATCCTGGCTGAAATTAGTTTTCAGACTTCCAGCACAGAATAGTGAGGTTGCTGTGGGAAATCAGTGTTCGGTACACAGTAAGAAAATCATAGTGACAAGTGTTCATGACCCGAGGTGACAAAATGCCTATGTTGAAAATTTGGTGAAATAATTCCACTGAATGACTGCGTTACAAGTGCGGGTTGCACAGTTTCCACACAGGCTCATACCCTTAAGCACGCCCAGGGCATTAGGTTTCCTAAGACAGACACTTAAGAAGTACGAGGGTGAAATGTTAATCAGATGCAAGAGGCAGAGATGTACTCCATTAGGATATAGATGTTAAAGGGACATGGATACAACTGGGGTAGGGGCCTGCATAAATGCCAAACACCAATGCAAATACCTGCAAGTGAACATTCTGCATTGACAAATATTTGTTTTCTCTTGTCCCAGAAATTACTTGCTTCATGCTGCATCACTGCACTGTGTCACTCTCCCACCATAGCAATAGCATCTCTAACTTGTAATTCACTTTAGTACCCAGAAATGCAGTATATTAAAATCACATTTCTCATGTTTTCTCATGTCCCAGAAATTATTGCTACATGCTTCTGCTCTGACATGTCCATCAGTCTTCCACCATAGCAACAGCACCTCAAACTTGATGCCTGAAATGCACTACATGAAAATCTCATTTCCCATTTTTTCTCATGTTCCAGAAATTATATATATTTTGCTATATGTTGCTGCACTGTCAGTCTCCCACAACAGCATTTTTCTCAAGTCACAGAAATAATATATGATGTTGCAGTATGGCACTGACAACAGTGTTGTGACATGCATGCTTTGCTAGACAGTTCAACAGAGTAAATGGGACATACACTTGGGCACTAGCAGACAGCACACTCTCCTTACAGTAAGGCACCACCATGAGTTGGATGAATACAAGAAGTCAGCTGAGAGGGCTGAAGTGGTGTCACTGCTAGTGGTCCTTCTGTGTCATTAGGGTCGGTCCGGCAAGCGGCAGCGAGGTACACAGTTGCAAGAAAGGGGCACAGGTGATTAAAGTGGGACCTGCAGCCATGGAAGGAACCTGAGACCCCAGCTGCAGATCCTCCTCCATCTCAATTAAGAGATGAAACAGCACAACTACATGTTGAGATGGGATCTGAGATGCTGAGGTGCATCCAGGGATACCACACACCAGATGTGGCTTTCAAACCAGCAGACTCTCCTTGAGGGAAAAGAGGAACTCCAGGGTGGGGTTGCACCATCTGTCACATCTAGGCAATAGCAAGGATGCACACTATACAAAATTCTCATTTGCCATATTTTCTCAAGTCCCAGAAATTATACATGCTGTATGCTGCTGCATTATGTTAGTCTCCAACCACTGCACCTGTCCTGCAGCACTTTAGTGGGCAAAATTCATGACAGGATGAGAAGGGACCTGCGAAGACACAGGTGAAATTATTTAGACTCTTGTCCACTCACTGAAGATGAGGCAGCAGGAGAGGATACCTGTGAACACAAGAGTGAAATTCTATAGAGCCAAGCCCACTCATGCTCTTTTGTACCTTTAAAAGGAAAATGACAGTAGAAAAGTGAAACAAAAAGAAATGGAAAGATACTGGCACATTAGTGATGGCCATGATGTATAATGGCACAGCATTGCACCACAGATGGAGGAAGAGTAGGCAAGTTGGTGGCTGGAGGATGCAGCAGGATATTAGAAGCAGGGTCACACAGTAGTCAATGCATCTGGCATTTCATCTGGGTTAAGAGTCTGGGTGTTTCTGGAGGCATGGGTGAGATGGAGGAGGAGGCCAATATTGTTTCCAGGTGAGGAGAAAAGGAGGAGGACAGAGAGTGGATTGTCATTAGTGAGGGCAGGCACGACAGGAGGTTTGCATTAGGCTAGTGTCTGGTATTTCCACTAGGTTAAAAGCCCAGGTGTTTCTGGAGGCATGCATGAGATGAAAGAGGACCAGGCCCATGTGAGGAGGACTGGAGGAGGAGGAGGAGTGGAGGCCAGAGTGCAGAGTGACATTCGCCTCTTTCTTTCGGTGTCCTCCAAATTAATTAATCTACTGCTCCTCATCCCAACGAATACCCCTCTGCATCCTCAATATCTGAATTTTCACCACATGGGAATTCTGTATCTATTAAGTCCACAGCTAGCTCTGTGGGGGATGATTGTCCTTCCCTTGCTTCACTGTGGTGTGTCAGTGGTGTCCACAGTGATGTACTTCTGTTTGGAAGTATAAATGCACAATTCATTTCAATGAATGCCAACATACTGTAGCTATATTTTGTGGGGATAGGTTTATATGTCAGTCTGTGATGACTGACCCTGCAGTGCTGAAAACACATTCCAAACTAATGCTAGATGATAGGTAGCTTAAATATTTAAAAGCCACATCTGCCAGTGCAGGCCACTCTTTAACTTTGTTGTTACAATACAGCAGGGGTTCATCATCAGCTCCAAGGTGTTTGGGGTCTGCCAAATATACCTCAACCCATCTGGCTGCTGTCTTTAGTCTGACATCCTCCAGTGGTTCCTTCCCCTTCTTCTCCTAACAGTCAGCAATACCAACCTGTGCAAGAACTGTCCATAGAGGATTTTGGAGGTGGTTTTCTTGTTGTCTTACCGGTAGATGTCAAAGCTGCATTTCCGCAACTCTCACTTGCCTTGCTGACTGTTGGTGAGAATGAGACACTGCGTTTCATCTCAATGTCCTGTTTTTTTTAGCATTTGCAATCCACATACGCAACTAATCAGCAGTCTTTGAAAATGCTCAACTTTCTGACACCCCCATCAAGTATGGGTGAAAGCCTCTGTTTGTACCACAGATCCAGCACTGTGACAGTACTGAAATCCCCAGTTGTCAGGATAACATTCAGGTGTCTGCTACAATCCCATTACATTAAACATGTGTTCAGACAATGCACAGCTTACAGAGTCACCTGTTGCCTCAGACTGCTGCTGCACATTACTGATGGTCTACCCCAGCACCCAGAGCACTGGAATGGCCTGGCTAATAGAGGAAGAGTCACTCACTACCTGTGTGGCACGATCAAAAGGTGTCAGGATCAAAATCAACCCATCTATCAACCCCCACAGTTCTGTGGTCAGTGACATAGAAGCACCAGAACTGTCACAGCTTGTGAGAAGCAATATACAGTATATGCTGATAAGGCCTTATACTGTTCATATATCTACCCTAGCATATATAGGGTCAAATTCCACCTCTTGACAACCCTCTGCTTTAATCAGTGCTGAGGCAAGCTGTTTCCTTTTTTATTGCAATGAACATAATTGGTCCCCGGCCTTTCTGGACTTTTCAAAATGACCCCACGTTTAATGGCACAGGGTTAGCACTTCTTTAATGTCACTGACAAGAACTCTTGCTTAGACAGTGTGCAGTGAAGGGCATCCTAACAAAACCTCTATCACTAATAGCCTTGGGAATGTCTGCACCATTGTTGCTAGCTATGCAATCTGCCTTTAAGGATAATTGGTTCAACCAAGTGTCAATCTCCTCCAATATGGATGCCGAAATGTTGTCTCCAGTGTGCGAATCAAGCATGCTTTTCACAGCCAGTGTTGCATGCTTGTGAACTTCAGGTATGTAGCTTCCATTACAATTTGGTCATTTGCATTTGCTGCCAAGGTAATGAACGACCCCCTTCAGTTTTATGCAGTGTGCTGCTACACACATAAACAAACTAGCACTTTTGGCCCACTGATCCACAAATCTGTGGTAAGATTGATGTATGGACTGGAGGAATGCTGCAGGGCATGTGAAACTTCTTTTTCAACAGCTTCTCTTAGTTCAGGAATTGCCTGCTGTGAAAAGTAGGCCATGGATGGCACCTTCCACTTGGGGCAGGCTTTGGACATAAACTGAAGAAAAACAGCATTGGACTCAAAAGAAAGTAGGAGATGAATAGTAATCATATCTGCAGCGGCAGCGTTCACTACCCTGGCCACTGAATGAATAGGGGGAATGTACATTGTTTAGATAGAATGCTAGTAACAGTTGGTTAGATTTTTTTTGGGTGGGTGCTTTTTAGTAACAGTTTTGTGTGGGTACCATGTTGCTCAAAGGATGTCACAGACGGAGATGATGTCAAGAACCATGTGACTTGGCTGAAGTGTTTTGTCAAGGTGATGCTACTGCTGCAGATTCTGCAGCTGTTGCTCATCAGTGATTTCATACTTTCAGAGGTACTACTGACCTCCTCCTCTTCTTCACCTGTGTTTTCCTCCACAATATCCTCCACCTCATCTGTACAGTACCCCCCAAATCACCTGCAGATAGTTTTCACTTATGTGCTTGCCACCTTGCCATATGTTTGACATTAAAGATGAGTATATTGTACACCTGTACCGACACTAGACCCTTTCTTGCCATGACTCCAACCATTGCAATGGGAAAAGGAGGTTGATTAGTCTAATTTTTGCCTCCTAAGAATCAACAGTAAAATGCTGTTAATTTGGTTCAAAAGCTACAGTAGATTTACATTCGAGAATCATTCTTCATCATGTAGCAGCTAACACTCAGAGGGTAAGAAGGAAATTTTTCTTATCTTAAAATACCACAAACCTATGAGAAAAAGGTGGCTGTGCTTTCTGCCCAAGTGATGCAGATGAAAAACTGAGGAACACAGGGAATGCAGGAAGAGAAGGTGGCATCATGTTATGAAAAACTCCAAAGTGATACATGCATCCTTAGCCTATCAGATGGATATAACCCAGGTCATAAAGATTCAGGAATGCTGTAAAGGAATGCAATATATAACAAAAGACCTGACTTATCTGCAGCATTTCATAATGTAGTAGAACATTTTACATCAAGCTGGGATAACAAATAACAGTACCATGTGATAACAGCACCGCCAAAAAGAGCACTGTACTAAACGGTGACTACATATTACCGGTGGCAATAAGAACAACGGACACCACAGCACCCTACAAAATAAGCGATCTTACATTACTTTCTACTAAAGCAACAAAGAAACACAATTGTAAATGGGGGCTACGGCCCCCCACCCCCCCCCATAGCTAATATAATCAACTCGGGGGGGGCATGACACTGGGGGAAAGAGGAAATTACAGGAAGTGGGCTACATCATGGGGGGATGCCTGTGCACAAGGGGAGAATATTGGGTGTCGGACAATCTCAGGGGAACAGAACATCTCAAAAAATAAAATAAATAAACCACAAACACCAAAAAACACAAAAAACAGAAACACCACTCCCGTCCTGAACCCTGGTCCACCAGCATCATAGACCATCACCTAACCCACCATACTAGATAGCCAGCTGAAAACAGCCCTACCAAACACTCCTATCCTTCACTTAATAACGCTGCCTAGCTATTCAATCCATAGCTGTCCTTTACTTTCGCTGTAATTCCCCTCGCTATTCGATCATATTCGCTGTCTCCATAGTCACTTAAATTGAGTCGCTGATATTGAGTTGCTCAATTTGAGTACCTTATATTATGGATCACCACAAAGGACAAGACAAAGATGTAAATCACAGGCAAGGTTACACAAGGCCTGAGAACTGTGTCAAAGTACAAAGTATCCGAGCTTTGCAAACTGGACATCTTCAAGTCAAACTTCAAAATCTGGAGTTCACTCTCTTCTAGCTGGGAAAATCGGACATTGGGCAATTTGTTCTCATGTTAAAATCAGTACACAATAGAAAGGTAGAGGCCATTAGACTACTAGGGAAACATCTGGCATTACTGTATTTCAGGGATCAGGTGGTATTAGCCACTAGACTATTAGAGGTACTGTATGTTTGGCATTATCACATGGATTTGGGAGGTGCAATAGAGTATGAAGGATAATTCAGACATTATCTTGGGGTTCAGTGGAGAGGAGGAGAGACACGTCAGTGTTAGGCACTGCTGCAGCAAGGGGAAAGGGAATCACACATCACTGTGCACATTGTTAAGTATAGGTTATGAAAGCAGTAAAAAGCAGTACCATGGCAGCCCTTTACTATTTCAAAATCAGTAGAGTATGCCACTGTGTTCTGTATGCCAGAGGCTTTCCACAGTTGCATAGGCCCGGAGGAGTATTTAGCATAATCACATTATCCATGGAGTGCCACACACTGTGGCCTTTGAATATGGACCCTTCATGTTCAGACATGCAGGCCCCAGTAAGTACAATGCTATTCACGTTAGTGCCATGCTAACCTGAATACTGAGGCCAGTTTCATTCTAGAAGCTCCCGCAGTATAACCTACCAATGCATAATTAACAGTGTTATTACAAACCATTAGCACCTGCTCATGTATTCTGAGTTCAAAAATCCTTTAGGTTTTCCTAATGTAATAGCAACCACAGGCACAATTGTACAAATAAATTATAAGTGTGTTATCTTGTCACAGCTAATTAAATCTTTGGTAGACAAGATGTCATTTGTTTTGGCATTTTTCAATGTTTATGTGTTTCTGCCACTACACAATAACTGCATCTTGCATATCTGTGACAAGATCAAAGAAAGAGGCTGCTTCTATGGGTGAAAAGAGAAATAAAGTGATAAAAACAAATGAAAATCAAAGAAAGAAGCCAACAATACTAGTCAAAACAAGTATGTGAAAGGTAGGAGTAGTAAATGTCATGTTGTTCTATCTTCTGCTGAGCTAGATAATTTAGAGAGGAAACAAGTGAAGGTAATACAAAAAACGTTCTTGGTCTATGAAAGTTCTTTCAGACTGGCTTAATTCAGTACATTTGGAAATTGATCTAAAAATGGGTGTAAAGCAGTGCTGCATTGCTAGGATTGTTTCACAGCCATCTGGTGACTTACCAAAGACTGCAGGAACAAACCAAGAATATCTACCCTGGCATGGTCCCATCATGCAGTGCAACTCATATCTTGTAATGCAAACAGATGAAAATTGAAGAACCTAGTGTAGAAAATTAACTGCAAGTTCTTGAAAAGTTTTAACTTGTAATGAAAGCTATTTTTGCAAAAGTTAAATAGCAGCCACAATATTTCCCATAGGTGTGTTCCAATTGTTTTGTACTGTGTGTACACCTTGTTGAACAGCTCAGCATAAAGCATTCCAAAACTAAATCAGTCTGTCTATCTCTTCTCATTTATTCAGAGAATTGTAGTCATACAATCATTGCCATGTTACAAGAGGATTAAGCCATGAGAAAGGATGGGTCTACTGTGGAATTAATCCATGGTTAGGTCATTGGAGGCACTCGGCCAACCGTTCAGCCATGGAGTAATTCCACAGTAGATCCATCCTTTCGCATGGCTTAATCCTTACTTGACCAGCAGATCCTGGGTAGGGCAACATATAAAGTCAATTCAGAAGAAACATTTTAAGGTATGGCAGGGCAACACAGGATACAAGTTAGTGCAGCAGATACAGTAGGATTAAAATACAATGATGTAGCACTACTGTAGTTCAGAATCTGGAACAACAGGCAGGAAATTATACATATGGAACATAAGGAAAGCTAATAGCATACAGAGAATAAATATAACATTGTGGTGTTTAGTTGGTGAACTGTACCATATAGGCAGCAGTCTCTCATAGTGAGGCAGTGAACATGATAAACATAGTTTAGCCATGAGTACAGGCTTCAGTACAGAGATCAACAAGAGCTTTGAAAACTATATGACTGAACAGGATCCCTAACTTGAGCAAGGCTTGCAGATTGTGCCATGCAGGGGGGATAGTGTGGCTAAGCACAGATTTTTCAAACATATAGTGTTTAGGAATATCCAGGAAAATAAGATTACTTCTACTCAAGGCACAGAGGCTGGGAGATCTATAGAATAAATCGGTGATGAAGGATGGGAGATCATTTAGCAGCACTTTATATGACCACATACACAGATTTTTTTGTACCTGCCTTGTTGTCAGGGAGGTCCAACCAATTGATGCATACAGTGAGAAGTGGGGAGTCCTAGCAGCTAAGTTAGTTATGAATTTGAGTGTCTTATGATATACAGTACTGCACTCAGTTTGGATAAACAAGTGGAAGAGCAGTGGCTTCAGATCAGATCCACATGGTCTATGATCAAGAGAAATGTATTTATTTATTTGGTTTGTGTTTACCGGGTATGTACACTAGACAAGAGTATTGCCTATATTCAGGCATGACCCGGGAGAGTACAATCAGGAGAGAACAAGGTACCAAGAAGGTACAAACATTAGTGACAAATTGTTCATGGTGCAGCATGAAGTGGGAACATAACAAATTCGCAGATTGCTGACAAAAGCAAGACATATTTCTGTGGAAACTGAGAGTAAACAAATACCCTTGCATTAGCTGCTTGCACTGGATGAAACAACAATAATAATTAAGGGCATACAACAAATGCTAAAGAACAAATAACAGTTTTAACTGCCGATTTTGTGGAGGGAGTGGGAACATGCAGATTTTATACAGTGGAGGGAAACAGTAAGTTCCATGTAGCTAAGGAATGCTACTGGGAGTCAGTCTCAAGTTACACCACAGAAGCAGCCATCAGAGTCAGTCAGGTGGGTATGGAAACCCAGTTTAAAGGCTAGGTGGGATTTAAAGAGTTTAATGTGAGGGGGGAAGGAGTTCCAGATGATGGGAGCCGATATAGCGAAAGAAAGTTCCCCCTTTTTTGTGAGGTATCTGGGAATTTAAAATAGGGTTTGTACAGATGACCTAAAGAGATATGCTTGGGAGGGATGAGACAGCAGCCTTGAGAGATATTCAGGTGTCCCCATTCTGAGGATATTGTCAATCAAGCATCCAGTAGAGTAGAGTCTGTGCGAAGTTGGAGAGCCAGTTTAGTTTGGAGTAGAGTTCACAGTGATGAGTCAGTCTGAGTGCAGAGAGGGCAAATTGGCATATGCTGTTGTAACATGTGCTCCATTTATAGAGGGATCCTTTGTTAGCATTAAGGTATACCTGTGAGCAGTATGTAAGGAAGGGAGGGAAGGAGGAAACCTTGTGCAATAGCAAGCAGGACAGCATCATTCAGTGAGGACCTAATTCTATAGGCAATACCCAGCGTGGAGCTAACCGCCTTGCAAGTAGCCATGAGGTGGAGGTTAAAATCCAGAGATGGGTCAAGTGTGACTCCTAGGTACCTAAAGAAGTTAACAGATACCAGCGGGGAGCCATCAAGAAAGTCTGAAAGTACTGCAAGATCCAGAGCACTGGATTTGATTCTAGAGGGGGAGCCAAAAAGCATAGCCACAATTTTCTTAGCATTAAGTATGAGTTTGTTTTGTAGAAGCCAGACTTGTAAGCGGTCAAAGTCAGCTTGAAGATTTGCCTTTACTGATGAGGGGTCTTTACCACTAGCGAGAAGCACCATGTCATCGGCATAAAGGATCAGCAAGAAGACACAGGGAACTTAGGGCAGGTTGTTAATAAAGAGAGAGAGAAAAGGAGAGCGCCAAGTATAGATCCCTGGGGAACTCCAACAGAGGTTAAGGAAGGGTCAGAGACAGCAGTTGCAATTTGAACAAATTACCTCCTCCCAGTGAGGTAGCTATCAAACTAGGAGTTGGCAGATGGGAAAAAACCAGCACAGTTTGGAGAGTAGAAGGGGGTGATGCACAAGATCAAAAGCCCTAGTGAGTTCAAATAAAAATGGCCCCCATGAGCAGGTCCTTATCCATTGCTGTGAGGACTTCGTTTGATACCTGAAGTAGTGCAGTTGTGATTCTGTGCCCCATTCGGAATCCATGTTGAGCAGGGGATAGAAGGTTGTGAAGGTGCAGATATTCTGAGACCTGGGTGGCAACAGCCTTCTCAAGTAGTTTATTTAAGGTAGAGAGAATGGTGATTGGTCTGTAGTTAGCCATGTTTTTGGTGTCCCCTTTTTTGTGTACAGGGACAACTCGAGACATTTTCCATAGTGTAGGCACTGTCTGGGTTAGTACAGATAGGTTGAAAATTCTTGCAATAGGGGCAGCAAGAGCTGGAGCTGCCATTTTGATGAAATAGGGCAGTAATCCATCTGGACTGGCAGATCCATGAGGGGAGATAGATTTAAGAAGAAGAAGCATCTCGGTAGTGGAGAGTGATCTGAGCAGAAAAGAGGGTCCTGAAGGATGGTGGATATCAGGAAGGGGTGTAAGGGACTGGTTAAATTTTGCAAGGTATTCAAAGAAATCAGAGAATTGCACATTCAGGGCATTTGCAATCGTAGGTAGATTGTTACAGTTGTAGTCATTTAGCATCATTTCAGTTATGGCTGTCTTGGGCCTTTGGCCTATGAAATTTTTGATGTGGTTCCAAAAACACCTGGAGTCACCCACTGAAAGTTGGAGAAGCTTAAGGCAATAGTTCCTTTTTGCCCTCTGAATATCTTTTTTGCAGGCATTCCTTATTTTTCTATAAATAGCCCAGTCATCTGTCCATTGAGATTTCTTGGCCAGGACCCAGGCCTTATCCCTTCTTCTCATAGTCTGAAGGAGGTCTTTATGTAGCCATCTGTTTGCAGAGCCCCTAAGATGTCTTTTTTTCAATGGGACATGCATATCCTGTAGGAATAGTAGCTGAGAGTTTAGGTAGTCAAGTGCTGTATTTACATCATCAGTGATATAGATGGGCGACCAGTCGATGTTATTAATATCATTAAGGAGTGCGCTTGAATTCAGTTTGGCAAAATCTCAAAACTGAATGGGTGTGGGATGGGGGCAGTGACCATTCCAAATGCAGAAGGTAGGTAGGTGATCACTGATAGAATCACAAAAGGTGACTGCAGCAATAATGTTATTTGCTCTATTTGTGGCTATCCAGTCCAGGAGAAATTGAAGCTTGCTGTTTGCCGAGAGTGGAGTGGGGCTAGTAATCAGTTGCGATAGGTGAAGTCAGTGAGACCGTCCGTGTACAAACCAGAGTGGGTACCTGATAGGTCAAGGTTGAAGTTACCCATTAATATTACTTCAGATTTACCCTTTAGAGTAGAGAGATAGCTCAAGAGCCCATTTAGGCCAGGGAGTGCTCCCTTTGGAGGATCATAAGCACATATCAGGTTTAGCCTTTTTTCCCCGCCGAAGAGCAGAACAGTATGCAGAGTTTCACAGATACTTGATAACACTGAGTGTTGGACAGAGATACTGAGATGTTCTTTATAATAGAGAGCAACCCCTCCACCCCTCTGTTTAGAGGGCCGATCAAATCTCATAAGGTAGTAGCCATTTATTTTGTATACTGTGTCAGGTATGTCTGGCCTAAGCCATGTTTCAGTTAATCCTAGAATATCCGGGTGATAGTGGGCTACCCAGGCTTCCAGTTCAGGGAAATTTGCAGGTATACTTCTAATATTCATATGAGCAATTTTGATACCATTTGCAGAGAACCAGGTAGAGTCATTTGTTGATCTAGCATTGTTGGGGGGGGCAGGGTTTGTTTCAATATCCCCAGATAGGGATAAACACAGGAGAGTCACCTAAGTTTCTCTGGTGAGGCGATTGATGAGTTTGGTGCATTTGGGCATGACAGCGGAGTGACGGAGAAGAAAATGACCAAGTTTGGCAGGATGTGTTAGATATAGGGCCAGGTGAAGGAATGGATGTGATTTCCCATAGGGAAGCAGATTCGAGTAGACAAAAGAGTTTTCTTCATGTGAATGGAGCCCAGAGTCATCAGCAGTTATATTAAGCAAGAGGTGGGAGAGGGAAATAAGGGAGAGTACTAGTCCTGCAATAATCAAAAGTGCCCTAGGCCTCATAAGAGAAAACATCTTATAATGGGAGAGAGAGAAAGAGCACTTCAAACAATCAACCCAGCAGGAGTGGGAAGTGGAAGCTAGTAAAAATATTAGGGGTCCCAAACTAGGAAGAACAAGAGGTGGAGGGGGAACCCCTAGATCAAAGAGCTAGAGAGCAAAGCAGAAATGGTGCCTTTTTGATAGTGCCTATCATTCAGGTTGGGGCAGTTGAAAGGTACCTAAAGTATCCAGTGACAGAAAATAAAAAAAACAAAAAAAATGAAGACACTAACTGGACAAGTAGGAAGGTATGTCTTTAAAAATAATTAAGGGAGAGAGTGGAAGAAACGCAGAGTCCTGTTCGAGTTAAGCCGAGGAATAAGAAGGGAAACAAGGAACACCCTTTTGAATTTAGTTATGGCATGAGTTTTGTGAAGTTCTGAATTCAGAGGTCTATAGGTTAGAGTGGTGAGAGGAGTGGAAGGTTTGCCTAGCCCAATGAATATCAGGCAGAGAGCAGCAAAAGGCGGAGACAGATGGTGCACTGGCAGAGAGCCACAATGGGCAGCATCAGATGGTGCATTTAATACTGTGAGGGCGTGGGGGATGGGGCCAAAAAAATAAAGCAAGCAGCAGGTCCGAGTGAGCTGCAGCGTCTGCTTCAATAAATTATACCTAGTAGACAGGATTTTCTTTAAAAACTAACAGGCTGCAATGAGAGTTGTCTTTAGTGAAATTAACCAGCCAGGATTTAGTTACAAAATCGCAGGCTGCAGTGACTGTAATATTAGCTACAAAAAATACACAGTCTCTCAGTAGAGCTCTCGGGATGAGCAGGAAAAAGGTGCCAAGATTTAAACTGATGCAGTTCTCTCTCTCTCTCTCTCTCTCGTACCTTCCGATGGCCAGTTGGAGCGCTTCGGACCTGGTGTGCAGCAAGGGAAACCTGGGGAGGGCTTCTTTCAGCTTAGCCCTCCTGACCCTGAGGAAAGAGGGAGAAAACAAGGCTTAAGTAGGTTTAGAGAAAAGAGATGGGCCAGTAAAAGATTAGGAAATCTAGGTAATTCACAAGGGTGGCAGTGGAGGACAGAGTTACAGGGAGTGGAAGGAGACAGAAAATTTATAGAGATCAGTTGAAAGCACAAGGGAATCAGGCTAGGAAAGGAGCAGAGTATAATTTATACTTTAACTGTAGTACTGCACTAAGGAGTAAATCCTCACTGATGGAAAAAGCAAAAAATAAAAACAAGCAAGCAGCAGATCCGAGTGAGCTGCAGCGTCTGGTTCAATAAATTACACTTAGCTGACAGGATTTTCTTTAAAAACTAACAGGCTGCAACGAGAGTTGTCTTTAGAGAAATTAACCAGCCAGGATTTAGTTACAAATTCTCAGGCAGTGCCGTAGGAAGGCATTTTGGTGCCCTGGGCAAGAGACTAAGTTTCCGTCCCTCCCCCCCAAAATAAAAGAGTTGGGGGTCTGCAAGGCCCCCAGAAGCTCTGAGGGGTTTGCATGCTCTGTGGTGAGTTTTGGGGCCTTTCTGAAGAAAACATACTTTTGTTACTGTTCCCACCCTGATTTCAGGGAGGGCATATTTGCTCCCATAGACTATCAGATGTGGAGACTCTGAGTGGGTGGTATAGAGGTGCAGTCAAGAATTGTTGTGGATGAGTTGCTGACCAAGAATGCCATCAACCACCCACCCTATATGCATTTCTGAAATATACTGTTAAAGATTGCTACATAAAGCATGGGGTCTGAGCTGATACAGTAATCCCTGTAATGTGTTCAGACAACATAAACTTTTGTATCAGGATATCCAAATCAAAAATGTACAGCAGGGGATTTAAAGGACACCCCGTCTTACCTCACCCCCTTTCTACCAGAATTGTGTCTCCCATAAGACTATTTATCAAAGGCAGGAAGGATGCCCCTCATATAGAGATGGAGCCATCTAACAAAGGTCTTAGGTATCCCATGATGTAAAAGTGCCCTAAATAAAAACGTATGGATAACTGTGAAAGGTTTCTCCTGGTCCAAACTCAAGAGAAAGCCTCTGAGGGATCTTAAATTGTCCCAGGCCACTACCTCCTGAATGGCTATCAAATTATCCCCAGGGACCTCCCAGGAATCGCACAGGTCTGCACAGGAGAGAGAACTGTATGTGCTATGATTGTGTAATCCCCCTCCGTTTTGGGGGTTACCAGGATGCCCATTGGCATTGGGACCCTGCGTGATGCCAGGCTTGGTAGTGTGGAGCCTTGGCATCATGTGCATCAGTAGGTTAGTGCGGGAGAAAGTGCCCAAGTGAACAGTCCAGCTGAGAGTTCAAGGAGAGTGGCCATTGTTGTGAGGAGCGTTGGGTCCTAGTAGCTCTGTCGGGGGGGCAGGCCACCAGTTGGGGCCGGAGGTTCCGGGGCCCGGGGTGGGCTGATAGCCCTCAGACCCAAAGGAAGAAGAGGGCCCCCCACATCCATCGGTGGGGAGGGTGAGGCAAGAGATCAGCAAAGAGCAAGGAAGCAACATCAAAAGAGGAGCTCTTCCAGCTCCATAGGAGAAAATCTAAGAGAACTAGTGGCTGCCTTCAGGGGTGTAGCCAGGGATTTCAGATCTGCACACGAGGTGGACTGAGTGCTAACCCCCCTTGTTAGGGTGAGCTACCCCCCAGTGTGTAGCCAGACTATATACAAATGTACACCAGACAGTGTTTGTTGTTTCATTTGGAACAATACAACTTTTGTATCTCATGACAGTAGTTGTTGCCATGCACGGGTAAATTCAAATGCCATGCATTGTTCCCTAAGACACCCACATACCAACCCAGAGCCTATAAAGTTATATTGTCCTTGGGATGCAAAGAGAGTATTAGTTACCAGTCCTTCTAGTTTCGACTACTATGAATAAAATTACAGAAAGGTTCAGTATTTTCTTTGTTAGTTTTCATGGAAAAAGGAAGCAGTTCAGAGCCTATTTGCTACCCCCCCCAAATAAAATTGCACACCATGGAGTGATTGGAGTATGCCAGCCTACACCCTTAGCTGCCCTGGCAGACTCTGGACTTGTAAGTGGCAGGTATCAGGTCTCGGAGGGTCCAAGGTGGCAGATTGGACATTTTGCCATAAGCCCACGTCCGCCTTAACTGTGAGGGAGTGAAATCTTCTGTAGTGCCCAGGGAAGAGTCAGTCACTACACTGCAGCCCTGCGCAGAGTTGGCAAGGGTGGGATGGCTGTAGAGAGAAAGGACTGTGCACCATCCCAGAAATGGTTTCCCTGTTTGAAAACACCAGCAGTGGATCCCAAGTTCCCATGGCAAGGAATATAGCCACAGAGAAGTAGAGGAAGATAAAGTTAGAGCCTGTTTACCACTCAGAGTACTGAGAGCCCATTTGGCTCTCAAGAGAAAGTGTGACAGGATTTGTTCAGGACCCAGGTCCCCCAAGTGAAGTACCACAGCCGATTGCCATTGTTTGTGCTGTTTTGGAATATGTGCCCCTACTGCTCCATGGAGCAGATGAGTTTGTGGCTTGAGTCTTGTAACGATCTGGAAAAAATAAACTATGCTTGCTTGCATCTGGATTTTCAGCTGGATTGCTTCATTTTGTTTCTGCCTAATGTACTGCTTGTTGCTGTTGTTTCCAATGGATTTACTAACAAAATAGCCTGATTACCCTCCAGCTAGTAAGCAAGTCATCCAGCACCCAAGAAAGATAGAGTTCACGCCACCGCCTGAAAGAATCCCAGCCACTGCTGAGGTACTCTATTTTATCTATGTTGAAATCACTGGAAAACTGTCTGAATCCTGACCAGGGGCCCTCCTCCTTTCCCCATGACTGAAATAACATCCAATACCCCTAGATATGGGAAAGAAGGAGAGGTGCCCAGGACGGTCACCAACTAGTAGACTCGAGGGGGAGGTGTAGCAGTCTGCCTTGAGGTGAAATATTGCCAAAGTATGTACTACAGAGTGGGGAGCTGCCAAAAAAGTTACCAGAAAGACAGAAAGGAGGTTACAGTTGTTAACCCAGCACATAGAATTTTATTTAAAATCTTCTGGTCATTAAATTAATAGGCCACTAGTTTCCAATGCAGGTTCTATCACTTTTTTTATACAGAAAAAAAGATTATTACATGAGAACTGTCTTTAGGTATTTCACATGATCCAAAATTTCAGTAAACACTCCCGCCAATATGAGTCCTAGTTCTGATAAAAGGACTTTATATAGCTTTTATCAGAACTAGGACCCATATTGCCACTAAGACAATCTAGTCTTAGAGAAGCACATAGATTGTACTGCCAGTGCGGCACCAATGTAACTTCCTCCAACCTGGTCAGAGTTATCAGCTCCTGACACTCTTGTGCTGATAAACCCCGGCCCCTATGCTGGGGAGAACAAGAAAAGTTTCCAAATCTGCTGTACCTGAAACCCCAGAACTACTCTCTAAATGACTATTTGCCTGCCTGCCACCCTCACAAACATCTCGGACTCCCCTCAGAACTCCAGTCTCAGCACTGCAGTCAGCTAGTTCAGCCTACCAGCTGCGATCAGCGACAGTGCGCCCGCCCCGCGCCCACTCACATATTACAAAAAAAGAGCTAGAGACTTGACGCTCCTGGCCTGGCTCCCAGTCAGTCACACTGCTCCTGCCGGGTGTCATGTCAGCCTAGATTAAGAATTAACTTGTACTACCAGTACCTGGGAATGACTGAGCCCCGAGCCATGTGAACTGGAGGTCGGACTCGGAGTGAGCACGAGCGCCGAAACCGAAAAACTGTAAAATAAAACTCACTCAGTCTAACCCCCCCCCAGGGAACAAGACGAGGAGAGATGACTAGCTGGTGACTGCTGCTTGCTTCAGTCAGTGCAGTGCTACACAGGGTGGGTCACCGCCGCTCAGACAGTTGCTGCTCACTTCACTACTAGTGTGTGTGTGTGTCTTCTCTTAATCTCTCCGTCCAGACCACGACACGCTGATGCCACGCCCACTGCTCTGCACTCTAGTCTCTGCCTCACACCCTCCTTCCTACTCCTGCAAGTATTATTCTCCACCTTCTGACTGACTAAACTACTGAGTGCAGGTGTTTTACAGTGCCATTCGTTCATCTGCCTCACTACTACAAACTCATGAGTCTCCCCAGGACTTGGCTTTTATACTGTCTCTGGACCCCATCACAGGATTTTTTTTTCCTTTCCAGACAGCAGACCATGTGACAACCCCGACTTGCTGGTCCTTCCGCAGGGATGCCGATGCCTTACTGGCAGGCATTAATTACTTCATTTAAAAACAAAAAAGAAAATTTTTTTAAAGTAACAGCAGATTTAACTGCTGCCAGTGCGCCCTCAGAGGCATGCAAATTGGCGAAAGTACCACCCGCCTCCACCCTTCCATGGTACTGGCTGCAGCGACTGTAATATTAGCTACAAAACCACACAGTATCTCAGTAGAGCTCTCAGGACGATCAGGAAAAAGGTGCCAAGATTTAAACTGACGCAGTTCTGTCTCTCTCATACCTTCCGATGGCCAGCTGGGGAGCTTTGGACCCGGTGTGCAGCAAGGGAAACCTGGGGAGGGCTTCTTTCAGGTTAGCCCTCGTGACCCTTCCGATGGCCAGCTGGGGAGCTTCAGACTGGGTGTGCAGTGAGGGAAACCTGGGGAGGGCTTCTTTCAGCTTAGACCTCACAACCCTTCCGATGGTCAGCTGGGGAGCTTTGGACTGGGTGTGTAACGAGGGAAACCTGGGGAGGGCTTATTTCAGCTTAGCCCTTACAACCCTTCTGATGACCAGCTGAGGAGCTTTGGACCAGGTGTGTAGTGAGGGAAACCTGGGGAGGGCTTTTTTCAGCTTAGCCCTCATGACCCTTCCGATGGCTAGCTGGGAAGCTTTGGACCGTGTGTGCAGTGAGGGAAAATGTAGCTTGAACCAGTCATTTTCAGGCATCAGCAGAAAAAAAATAGTGTTTGTCTTTATAACAGAATCGGAGCAGGGCACATAGTTTCTTACATAAAACCTTAATGCGAGTAGTGAAGGACAATTTGCTATTGAGCTGTAGCCCAAGACACTTGTAACTGTCTATCATCTCTAGAGTGTCTCTCAGCAGTAATAAAATTGAATGTATTTTGTTTTATCAGTATTCAGTTTGTAATGGAATAATTTCTGCCATGATTGTACTGTACAGCTACACTATATCATCATTATTGATTGAGAGTTGGAGATTAATGAAGGCCACCACTCGACTAACAAGTGCTTTGTCAGTAGAATAGTGGCCTTCATTATTCTCCAACTTACCATCATAATGTATAAAATAGTAATAGAACATAATTCCATTCATTTCAAGGGGGTACGCCCTAGTACTCTGACCCATGGACATCATCTCATAAAGACTCCTTCCTCTGGCTCCCTAATACTCAAGTAAGAGATTTTTTACTTATATCTATACTTGGTGGGTTGTCTGTAGCAGCATGGCCATACCCGCAACAGTGGCTATAGTGTGTGTGCATGGGGGGGGGACTAGCCATGTAGATGAGTGTGTGTCAAGTTTTTGCTACGTTTGTGTTTGACCCTTAAAGTCTGTTTGTGTGTCAACATTCAAAACTATGAAAAGAAATAGTAGGAGTACAGGCCAGACAGAAGTAATTAAGTGGTTTTTGGTGTAAGTTTGTGTATTGGGGTGGGAAAAACATGTGTTTCCATTGGTATGTATGCTACAGTTCAACTATGAAAATGAGATGAGGGAGAGAAGAAAACTGAAAAGCATACACTGGCTCCAAGCATGCTGAGTGCATGCTGATGCATTCAGATACAGTATGTATTGAAGAACCAGTGAACTCAATGTATGCAGACAGTATGGCTTAGTGGTTAAAGGCACTGAATGACAAGCCTGCAAATGTGGAAACTTAAAGACCTGGGTTTGAATCTCATCAACTCCCACTTGTGTAGGGTATGATCCTAAGCAGGTCACTTAACTTTTATGTGTGCAGTTATCAGTGATCACTTGCTTTTTTGCATGCATGGCACATGCATGCAGCCTTTCCCAATTTAACATAAAAATCATGGTTTCCACACTTGTTTGCTGCATGCATGCCAAATGCATGCAGTCGGTTCCAATTTAACATTTAAATCATACTTGCAGCATACATACCACTTGGGTAGTTTTATGTGTGCAGCATTATAAACATTTCATACAATTATTTCTGTAAGGGCTGGTGCCTTGTTTTTTTTCAGACTTAGTGTAGCTTTTATGACTTCTTGTTTAGTCAAAGGCCTGAATTGATATATTATATATTTTACATCCAAGTTCTTCCATGCAAGAACTAGGCTCGGATCATGCAGTATGTTACTATAATATTCAAGCCAAGTTCTCAGTTCTATTTGGTGGACAAGGTCATTGCTCCATCCCTTGAACCCTTTAGCTACTAGGAGCCAAAATGTTTTAGCATCATTATTATCAATAGCATTTAACATCGGCCACTGTCTACCCTTACAGAAATAATTACATGAAATGTTTGCATGCTGCACACATAAAATTACCCAAACGATATGCGTGCTGCAAGTATGATTTAAATGTTAAATTGGAACCAACTGCATGCATATGGCATGCGTGCAGCAAGGAAATATCTTGGTATGTGGCTGGACAACAAGGTTTCCTTTCACAACCACCTCAACGATCTGGCAAAGAGGCTAAAAATTAGGCTAGGTTTCTTCTTCCATAACAAGTCCCTCTTTCCATTGGATACCAGAACTAGGCTGGTTTCTTGCCACTACTTGACTATGGAGATTTAATCTATTCCTCCACAGTGGCCTCAGGACTCAACAAACTAGACGTTCTCTACTACTGTGCCATACAGTTCATGACAAACCTACCCTACTGAACCCACCATTGCAATTAGCTGCTGGTTGGACATCACTCTCAACTAGAAGCATGCTTCATGCTGGTATCTGGACTCTTAAGCTACTCCTGAACAAGCTCTCAAACTACCTCACAACCCTTTTCCGTATTTCCCATAGCACCTACTCTCTTAGGAAAATTACCTCCTCCTCCTCGATGTACCAAGAACTGGCACTTCACTTGGCAAGTGGGCCATATTGAGCATACTCCCAACTATCTGGAACCAGCACCAAGGCATACTGAAGCATCCCGGTACTGTCCCTGTCAGCCTATTTAAAAGGTTGGCTGCAGCAAAAATAAAAGATAGGTGCAGCTGCTTCTAAATCCTAGCTCACTGCTCTAACCCTAGCCCACTGCTTCCTCTTACTTACCAAGAAATTAGCTGCCTTGATACTCTGAAACAAGCACGTTCTACCATTTTTTTCTTTCTGTACTTGTATTTTTCTATGTCATTGTCATTTTTATGCAAGTATGCAATCTGTAAAGTACAGTTACATAAGAACTTACCATAACAGTAGATCTTCGAGAAAGGCTTGTGCAGTAGGTAATTACATATAGGACTGATGCCAGCAGGTGGCAGGACCCCATGGAAAAATTTCTAGCTAACAGTCCTGGCGAGGGACTGCCCCCACGTCAGGTGACCGGTGTCAGGAGACGTCGGTATAAAGGGGCGGTCCCGGACGCCCGCCTTCCAGTTCTTTTCCGCCACAGGCCAAAAGAGGCCGGACAAAAAAGAAGCAGATATTTCTCTCACTGGAAAATGAGCTGAAAAGCCTAGGGGGATGGAGGGCGGGAAGGCATTACCTACTGCAAGAGCCTCTCTCGAAGATCTACTGTTACGGTAAGTTCTTACGTAACTGTACTATCTTACTTTGAGAGGGCTCTTGCAGTAGGTAATTACATAGAGGACTGAATCCCAAGCAGTCTGGAACAAAGAGAGGCACCGGGAGGAGGAAGACTACTCCAAAAGGTAGTTCTGGTTGTGCAAGTCTCAAGATAGCAGGCGTTGCAAAACAGCCAGAACGAAGCCTGCTCTACGGCGAGATGCAACATCCAAACTGTAGTGTTTCGTAAAGGTATGGATGGAAGTCCAGGTGGTGGCAGCTCAGATGTCTGCCGCAGACACATTCTTGAAACAAGCCACTGAGGCAGCTACTCCTCTTGTGGAGTGGCCTCTGACTTGACCCGGGAGAGTCTTGTTGTATTTGTCATAACAGAAAGTGATGCAATGAGCCAACCACTTAGATAGGCATTGCTTGGAAACAGCATTGCCTTCCCTTTTGTGAGCAAAAGAGACAAACAACTGATCAGTCTTTCTGAGATCCTTCATCCTGTTGGTGTAGTATTTCAGAATCCGGTGAACATCCATAGTATGGAGTAAATACTCCCCTTGATTACAGTACTGCGTAAAAAAGGCAGATAACTCTATGGACTGATTTAGAGTAGACTCAGCTACTACTTTAGGGAGAAACTTAGGATTCATGCGAAGAGCAACTGGTTCCTTGTGAAAAATCAAGTACGGGATTTTACACATCAGGGCCTGGAGCTCGGAGATTCTCAAGCAAGTAATGGCCACCAAGAAGAGAGTCTTCCATGAAAGGAACTTCAAATCTGCAGAAGCTGCAGGTTTGAAGGGAGGGAGAGTAAGTTTCTCAAGAACAAAGTTCAAGTCCCAAGGGGGAGCAGGAGTACGGATGGGGGGCCTCAGATGGAGGACCCCTCTGAGAAAGGTCTTGGAGACCTCCAGTTGAGCAAAAGCCTTATCTGTGAAGGGAACATGATAGGCCAAAATGGCCGCCATGTGTACCTTCAGAGAGGAATGGTTGAGACCCAGGTCAAACAGATGACGTAGGTACTCCAGCAGAAGCTCAGCTGAACAGGAGAAAGGTTCCACGTTCTTGGAAGTGGCCCAGATAGTGAATCTTTTCTACTTCATGGCATAAGTGGATCTGGTGGAGGATTTTATGGCCTCCACTAAACTCTCCACCACTTTGGGAGGCACTTCAAAATGGGATTGGGCTAGGTCTGCAGGAGCCATGCATGCAGTTGAAGGGATTTGAGGCCTGGATGGACCAGGGTCCCCTGATCCTGGGTCAACAAACCTCGAGATAGAGGAAGAGGAAGAAGAGGATCCTCTGAATATTGTTGTAGAAGAGAGAACCAGACTTGCCTGAGCCAGAAAGGAGCAATCAGAATAATTTGCGCTTCTTCTGAAGCTAGCTTCTGCAAGACTCATGGGATCAGTGGAATTGGGGGAAGGCATAGACGAATCTGTCCTTCCAGTCTAGAGACAGAGCATTGCTCCAAAAAGCGCCTTGCTCTGGAACGAGTGAGCAGAAGATGGGAAGTTTTGCATTTAGGGGGGATGCGAACAGGTCTACCTGTGGTGTTCCCCAAAGTTGGAAGATATTGTCTAGGACCCATTGGTCCAGTTCCCACTCATGAGTCAGAGCAGAAGAGCGACTTAGCTTGTCTGCCAGGGTGTTGTCGACTCCCGGAATGTGAATTGCCGTGAGGTGAAGGTCGTGTTGTGTTGCTCAATCCCAAACCCTCATTGCCTCCCTGCATAGAGGGTAGGAGAGTGTCCCTCCCTGTTTGTTGATGTACCACACCACGTACATGTTGTCCGTCTGGACAGCTAGGTGGCCGGGAAGGCTGTATTGGTGAAGGGCTTGGAGAGCGTACAACACTGCCCGAAGCTCTAGCACATTGATGTGGAGAGCTTGTTCTAGCTTGAACCAGGAGCCCTGGGTCCAATGAGGGCCTAGATGGGCTTCCCAACCTTTGCCTGAGGTGTCTGTGGTTAGAGTCTGGAAGGGAGGAGGATAAAAGAAAGGAACTTCCCGAAACAGGCTTTCTCAAACTATCCACCATTGCAAGTTTCGCATCATCAGTGAGGAGATCAGTACTGAGTGATCTAGGTCATCCACTAGCTGATCCCATTGAGAACGTAGAGTCCACTGAGAGATCCTCATGTGGAGTCGAGCGCGAGGTACCGTCGGGACAGCAGCTGCCATGAGCCCAAGAAGGCGAAGGACCGACCTCGCAGAGACCATCCTGCGGTCGGACAACAGACTTATTTGGGTCTGAAGGGTGGACGCCCTGTCCAGAAGCAGGAAGGCCTTGCCCATGGTCGTATTGAGAACCACCCCAATAAACTGTAGCCTCTGAGATGGGTCCAGATGAGACTTGGAATGGCTGATGGTAATACCCACACAGGCAAAAACCTGCTGGGTAAGGGACAGGAAACGCAGGAGTTTCTTCCTGGACGAAGCCGCCAGAAGCCAGTCGTCCAGGTACAGGAAATCCTGCACTCCCTTGGTGCGCAGGTGGGCCACCACCACTGCCAGGCATTTGGTAAATACTCAGGGGGCCGAGGATAGACCAAACGGGAGAGCGTCGAACTGGTAGTGGTCCCCCTGGAACGCAAAACGAAGGTATTTGTGATGAGATGGGTAAATGGGAATGTGCAGATAAGCATCCTGCTTATCCAGAGCACAAAGCCATTGACTCGGCTGGAGGAGGGGCTGAAGGCTCTGCAAAGAGAGCATCCTGAACCTTTTGTACTCTACGTAAAGATTAAGGGAACTGAAATCCAAAATTGGTCTGAGATCTCCTGTCTTCTTTGGGACCAGGAAGAAATGGGAATAGTAACCCGCCCCTTGCAGATGAGGGGGGACGGGCTCTATCACTTGCTGAAGAGCCGAGATTTCCTCCTGGACCAAGAGATGTTCCCGTGAATACAACGACTTCAGAGGGGGTGGCGGGGTGGTTTCTGAAGAAACTCTATGGAGTGACCTTCTGCTATGAGCTGGAGCACCCAAGAATCTGTGGTTATCCTCTCCCATCCCGGAAGGTGAAGGGAAAACCTCCCTCCTACCGGTTCCTCCGGGATTCGGAGGCAGTGGGAGGAAAGGAGTCAGGTGTGTGTAGAGGCGCCACAGCTGAGCACCGCTGCTTTTTGAGGGGGCTTGGCAGCTGTGGGGCTGGGCGTTGGTGGCCCGCCTTCCCTGGGGTTTCACCTTTGGCCGATTCCGTCTGTGAAAGGGATGGCGCTGCTGCCGATAGGGATGGTACATGGAATCAACTGACTTCAGAGCCGTCCCCTTCTCTTGCAGATCAGTGATGATGTTCTTGACATCACCCCCGCAAAGCACCGACCCCCGGAAGGGTGCTTCCATGGATAGCAGAGTGCACCTCCGGGACCAAACCTGACACACGGAACCAAGCATGATGCCGTAGGCCTACAGCAAAAGCTGAGCTTCACCCAGCAGTGTCCATTGCATCGTACATCGCACATAGCATGTGTCGACTGGCCGAACGAGCAGAGTGAACGAGATCAGCCAACTCCTGCTTGAGTTGAGAGTCAGGCAAGGAGTCCAGTTTGGCTTCCGCCTGAGTTAGGATGGCTTTCTGGTAGTCCCCCATATGGCCGACATAGTTCAGGGCCCTGATCCCAGTGTGGAGGAAGCGTAAATCTTTCTCCCATACTGGTCCAGAAGGCGTGAGTCTTTATCAGGCGGTGACAAGCTAAAAGATATTTAGAGTTTGCCGACCGGCCGTGAGTGGCACTAATCACAACCGAGTTGGCACGAGGGTGAGAATGCAGGAAAGCAACACCCTCTGGAGCCTGATATAGCCTGTTCGACTTCCTAGGAATTGGGACTAATGCCGACGGCTGCTTCCATATTGTGGTAACAAGGTCAGCCTTGAGGCTCTATCCAGGATGGCACCAAGGTAGGAGCTGTCACAGGCAGATCCAGATGATCAGTGAGTTTCAGACGCTGAGGATCTGGTTCCAGGGAGTGCCACTGATGAACCTCCTGGATTTTCCTAAGCAACTCCGTAAAAGAAGGATCCTCCGGAGGAGACTTCGGAGGAGTCCTTGGCCTGGGCTTCAATGGAGAGCGAGGCTCATCGTCTCTCTCAGAGCAACTGTTGGAAGAGTCAGAGGATTCTGGGGGTGAAGAGGAGGATGAAGAAGAGAAAGACTCCCTTTCCCGACCCAGGGGAGGAATGGACCCCTTGGGAAGTCCCCGGGGAAGCATGTCCTGCCCCTCTCTGGATCCAGATGGAAGAACCCTGGAGTCCAGAGATGGTGAGGGAGTGTGCCACCTCGGATGTACGGGAACCTGGGATGGCACCGCTGCCTGAAGGCAGCTCTTGACCTCTTTGGTGAGCTGAGCCTTGGCCTCAGCCCACCAGGAGGCCAGAGTCTCCTGCAGGTCCACCGGTGGCCGTGAGGGTGGTGGAAGAGGAGGAGGTGGGGGATAAGGATATGGGTTGTAACCGTATGGAGTGTATCCAAAACCCGGCTGCGGGTGGCCCAGCATCGGGTACTGTGGTGTTGAGTACTGCGGCATTAGGAAACCCAGCGTCAGGTACTGTGGCGCTGGATATTGCGGTCCCGGGTATACTGGCATCGAGTCAGACGGAGGATACCCAAGAGCCGGGGGGGGCTGCTGGAGCAGATGGCCCAGCTGGAGGCCTCAAGGGCAGGTCCATAGTGGAGAGCCTGGAGGGCGGAGGGCCTGATGGGAGCGGAATGTGTCCTGGAGTCAGTAAGGCCCATGTCAGAGCTGACGATGGAGGCCCTGATGCCGGAGGTACTGATGTCGTAGGGGCCGGCGTCGGAGCCGGCGTCCGGTCCGGCGCACCAGGTGGAGGAAGGACTGATGGAGGCAACAGATCCCCAGCTTCGCCCTGGGACAGAGGGGAAAAGTCCCTGGGGTCGGGTTGGGGAGACTCTGGTTCCCCAGACGGCAGTGAAAGCTGCGGGGAACTGGGTACGATGGACATAGGGGGGTCCGTCATCGGTTCCTTTGCCGGCCAGACGTCGGACGAGCTGACGTGAGGCTTAGAGGCGAGCTCTCGGCGGGCGCTGGAGGAGCCGACGTCCGACTTACAAGAACCATCACTGGAGGCGGGCTGGTAGAACAATCAGCCTGGTCCGGTGAAGTGGAGGCAGGCCACCCGGGGCAGACGCTTTCGGCCCTCTCGGTGGATGCTGAGGAGCTGACCGTCGGCTTACTGGAGTCGCCCACAGTGGTAGACGCAAGCCTGTGGCCGAACCAGGGGCAGAGGCCTCCAACTGCCCAGAGGCACCCACAAGGCCGGAGCGTGAGCCAGACGGGTGGGCCGATGCCCCCTCGGAAACCTCCAAGGCGGCCATCGAGGAGCGATACCCGGGAGGGGATGTTACCTGCGTCCCAGTGACTCCCAAGGGAGACGCGGTGGAGGAGCTCTTGTCCCGGTGCCTCTCCTTCTCCTTCTTCTTCCGATGACCTTCAGGGGAAGTGGATGCCTGCCTCAGTTTTTTGAGCTCCTTCTCCATAGAACTCATTTTCTTCTTTAGAATATGGGTTTCCAGGGATTGCTGCCACCTTTTCCGGGAAGCCGCGTTGAAACTGAGGCAGTGCTGGCACTTCTCGACTGGGTGATCGGGGCCTAGGCAGAACAGGCAGAGGGAGTGGCCGTCCTTGTGCGGTAGCTGGGCGCCACATGAATTGCACTTATTCTTGTGCTCAGAGGGTGTAGGGGACGACAGACACGGACGATAGTACTGACGTTAGTTGAAAAAATAATGATTTTTCAGTAACAAAACCGACGAAGGTAGGGCTGATGAAGCACGAACTTTACTGCGAGGCACTGCACTAGCTAATGGCGGGAAAGAACTGGAAGGCAGGCATCTGGGACCACCCCTTTATACCAACATCTCCTGACGCCGGTCACCTGACATGGGGGTGGTCCCTCGCCAGGGACTGCTAGCTAGAAATTTTTCTGTGGGGTCCTGCCACCTGCTGGAGTCAGTCCTATATGTAATTACCTACTTCAAGAGCCCTCTCGAAGTAAGATCTACCTGTCTGTGTCAAAGGACCTCCTTGTGAATGAGCTTGCTAAATGGAATTTTCCTACAATAAACTTGAACTTGAACTTGAAGCAAGTGCGGAAAGCATGATTTTATGTTAAATTGGGAAACACTGCATGCATGCAATAAGAAAATGGTCACTGATAACTGCACACATAAATGTTAAGTGATTTGCTCAGAATCACACCATTCACAAGTGGGGGTTGATGAGATCCAAACCCAGGTTTTTATACCTCCAAGTTTTATGGCTGGTAGGTCAGTGCCATTAACCACTAAGCCATATTGTCTGCGCACATATAGTTTGCTTGTACTTCAATACATATCTAAATACATCTGCATGCATGTGGCATGCTAGTAGCCACTGTTATACTTTTCAGTTTTCTTCTCTACCTCATCTCAGTTTCACAGCTGAACTGTAGCACACATACCAATGGAAACAAGTGTGGTTATACAAAAGTGGGAACAAAGAGGAAGCAGGGAACTACAGACCAGTCAGCCTCACCTCGGTAGTGGGGAAGATCATGGAAGCACTACTGAAGGAGAGATTGGTGGAACATCTGGTTGTCAATGGACTACAGGACCCAAGGCAGCATGGTTTCACCAGGGGAGGTCATGTCAGACCAACCTCGTTGAATTTTTGACTGGGTGACTAGGGAGGTGGATCAGGGAGGGCAGTGGACATGGCCTATCTGGACTTCAGCAAGGCCTTTGACACTGTGCCACATAGAAGACTATTACACAAACTGGGGAATATGGGTGTGGGCAGGACAGTAGTGTGGTGGGTAGGTAACTGGCTGGGTGGCAGGACACAGAGGGTGGTGGTAAATGGCTGTCACTCCACAGAGGGAAGAGTGACCAGTGGAGTACCACAGGGATCAGTGCTGGGATCAGTCCTATTCAACATCTTCATCAGTGACATTGAGCAGGGCCTAGAAGGCAGAATTTCACTGTTCGCTGATGACACAAAGCTCTGTAATGAGAGTAGACACACCAGAGGGTGTAGACAGAATGAGAAGCGACCTGCAGAAACTTGAAGAATGGTCAGGATTTGGCAGTTGAAATTCAATGCAAAGAAGTGCAAGATAATGCATATGGGGCACAAAACCCTGGCACAATATATCAGTTGGGGGTGAGGATATAGCATGCACCAAGCAGGAAAGGATCTTGGGGTTGTCATCTCTGATGACCTCAAGGTAGGGAAACAGTGTGACAAGGCAGCAGGTAAAGCAAATAGGATGCTGGGATGTATAGGCAGGGGCATCACCAGCAGGAAATGGAAGTCATAATTCGCTTATACAAGACACTAGTGAGGCCCCACCTGGAGTACAGTGTACAGTTCTGGAGACCATACCTATGTAAGGACATAGACAGGGTAGAGAAGGTTCAGAGGAGGGCAACAAAGATGGTGAATGGATTGCATCACAAGTCCTATGAAGACAGGTTGAAGGAACTGAACATGTACTCCTGGAGGAGAGGAGGAGAGAGGGATATGATAGAGACATACAAGTATCTTACAGGGAGGAACAGGGTGAAAATACTATTTTAAGTGAAAAGGTGTTCCAGGACTAGAGGGCATGGGATGAAGTTGGAGGGAGGATGATTCAGAGGAAACATGAGAAAGAATTTCTTCACAGAACGGGTGGTGGACAAGTGGAACACCCTGCCAGAGGAAGTGGTGGGGCTGAAACAATCACGATTTAAGAATGCATGGGATAGACATAAAGGAATTCTGGAGGTCAGGGTGAGGGGCAACAGACTTCTAGGAAAACAAACTGAACTTACAAGCTCAAATGGGCAGACTGGGTGGGCCATAGACCCTTATCTGCCGACACTGTCTATGTATCTATGTATGGTTCTTCCCACCCCAATACACACACTTACCCACAAAACCACTTAATTACATCTGTCTGGCCTGTACTCCTACTATTTTATCTCCATAGTTTTGAATGCTTCCACACAAACAGACTTTAAGGTGCAGACACAAAAGTAGCAATAACTTGACACACTCCCACATGGCCACCCCCCCCATGCACACACACCATAGTGGGTATGGCCATGCCGCTACAGACAACCCACCAAGTATAGATACTGTATAAGTAAAGAGTCTCCTACTTGAGTACTAGAGAGCCAGAGGCAGGAGTCTTTAAGACATGATGTCCATGGGTCAGAGTGCTGGGGCGTACTCTCTTGAAATGAACATAGTTATTTTTTATTACTATTTTGCATGCTATGGTGGTGAGTTGGAGAATAAAGAAGGCCACTGTTCTACTAACAAGGCACTTGTTAATTGAACGTGGCCTTCATTAATCTCCAACTCTCAATCAATAATGTATAAAATAGTAATAAAAAAAATACCCCCCCAGACATTTCAATGGTGCACCCCCTGCAGTCTCCTTTGCCCTTTGTCATAATGTGCCTGAGTGAGGGGATTTGGAGGTCAGTTTCACTTGGGGGGGGCATAAGCCAGACTATAATGGGGGCTCCAATAGTCTGTGCATACCATACTGCTCAACAGTCTGTGAATGCAAGGAACAGCTCTGGAATGTCTGTAACATCTCTAAAAGGTTTTTTGTTTTGACTGAAAAGTGATATGCAAATCAGGAAAAATTAAAATGTATAATGTTCATCTGTACGCACCCAGGAGCAGTGCGTCAGATTTGGGCTTAAAACCACATGGTTACTAACCAATGTTTTTCCTGGCTGAAGTTCTGCCCCCCCACCCAAAAAAAAACAACAACTTTGTCCTGATTTTTCTCCCTGACTCCATTCGACTCAATGCCCATCCCCTATGGGTCATGAAGCTGCCCAAAGATGAAGAAACATGAAGAACACATTAATATTTCAGTCAGTCCTCCTTCCACAATCCTCCTGTAAAAAAACATATTTACTTTTGCTTACCCAGCCATCTGGACAGAACCTGTAGCCTGGCATAGTGTGCCACCAGCCCAGTTTTCAGTCTGCTCCCCACCTTCCACCAGAAGCTGGATGCCAGGACCGATGATCACAGGTCCCCAATGTGGTCCACGACCAAGTCACCTCACCTCTGAACCCATCCAACCTGGGTTGCTTGCTTTTTGCTTGGTTGCTGCTGTGGCTGCTGCCACACTGCACTGATCAAAGCCTATGAAGGCCACACACCGCTGTCACCACTGCTGCTAAGCCTCGCTTGCTGCCGTGGGGGTCTGTGCTGTTTTTTTTTTTTGCAAGGGGAGCCTAATAGAGTAAGTAGGTAGCCTTGAGCTAGCTTCTAGCTCACACTCTACCCCTTCAGCTACCAGGGGAGGCAGAGACTCACTAAGAGCAGACCAACAAAAATATGATGCCACAACACTGCTATTGAGAGTTCAGTGCTCACGGACTCCTCCAAGCTGTAGTGTGCAGTCTGTCTACTCTGTGGTGGGAAAGACAGTGTCACACTTGCAAGACTTATGTGCTCTTTCTTGGCTGGAGCTCATCCACATCACATATGATGATGCCATCACTAATAGGTGGAGAGAGTGGACAACACAATACAGACTCAGTTGAATCTGGAGAGTACCTGTAGCATGAGCACACACAGGCTAGGTGGGCACTTATTGTGCAAAAGATTCAATTCAAATTTAATGCCATTAGTGTCACACCATAAGAACAACCTAGGCACAAATATGGGGGTGGGGTGGGAAACTTCCCCCTTCTGCCCTACCTAAATGGCACCGTGTTTTATGGTAGAAATTCATTCTCAGGTGCTAATGCAATAGTTTCCACTGTGTTCTGAGGTACTGTATCTCTGTGTTTCATGATGTGTCCTGATCATCACATGGGTTAGTGTCCCTCATTTTGAGTGTCCATGTCCCTCATTTCAGTGACAAAATCTGATATATGATGCACGCTTCCAAGACTCTACTCAGTGCAAAGTGCTGAGCATGGCCATAGTGTATATTGTCAGGAGGTCTAAACCTCACTCTCAGGTTCTGGGCAATAATGGGCATGCAAGGAATCACAGACATGTTGCATAAGAGTAATAAAGCTTGTTTATTACTACCGAAAGGATAATCACAGTTGCCCTAAGCAGTTCTTACCAGTATGAACTGGGAGCCAGTACTAAGCATTCCCTATACCTCAAGGATTCTCCATGTCTCTTAGGGTCTCTGAGGTAGAAGACGTAATGTCTTACATTATATACCTATGATAATTACCATGGTTACTGTAAGATAGAAACATCTTGTTACAGAGAAGAGCCTTATTGGCTAAATTAGAGGTGGCTCCTCAGTCCATGATACCATTATACAATTTTGTAGAAGTCATCACTTTGTAAAGACAAAGAAGTAGAGTTTGCATATAGCAGTGTAATAATACAAATCATCAGAAGATGGCAATGCTGACTCATATATCATAATCATTACAAGGACACAGATGTCCCAACATCTTGTAATCAAGAAATACAGATATATATTAGAAAATCAAGTGTATGACAATAATATGCATACATATCCTGACATCTACTCTTATACGGTAAATGCCCTTAGCTCTATATGTTAGTATAACATATGCCTAAGTACTATCTGTCTATGGTGTACCTCTGGGAGTACCAATAAGGGTGCAGGGACTTCATGTAACATTCCCCCCCTTGTTGCCTCTGCAAGGCAACACAGCAAAGTAGGAAGTGGATAGGAGCAGGGTCATTTACAGATCCAATGCATGAGCCTTGTAAAAGAACTCCAGCTGCACATGGTGTTGACGCAGTGTGCGCTGTAGGCAGCAAAGCATAATAATAAGAAAAAATATCAAAAATGCTTGTATAATAACAAAACCTTTAAAAGTGATCTCTAACCAAGTGTTAGTAAGTGCACTGTTCATATCACCATCATTAATAATTGCAAGGACAGCTTCATTAGCTTTAGAAATAGTATTGTTGGTGTGAATGAGATGGGTGTCTTTCCTTTCTAAACTGATTTTAATGTCAAAGTGAGGGGATCAATGAGTACATTAAAGTAAGGTAAATACTCAGAAAGTGTAACAGATAATCAGGGTTGCCATCAATAATGTCAGCATCCATGAGAAGGACGGGTGTAATAACTGTGTGTCCAATAACTGACTTCTGATGTGGGATGAAACAGAAGTTTGGACTATCAATAGAACATGTTTGCATTCCATAAGTGTAGCTCCTATAATCAGTTACAATACTCTCCGTCTGAATTATATTGCATTTTTACAGTAGGCAGTCTCCATTTTTGCAACTCTACCGTTCAAGTATAAGTTGTTTTGGAAATCCATGTTAACAGGTGGTGAACCTCCTCCTGGCAAGACTGGTAGAGCTTGGAAGTGTCTGGAGTCAACGTTGAGTCCTAGAAGTCTGTGCCATTAGTGCTGATGTCATCATCTATGGAAAAGGACCAATTCATACTGTCTGGGGAATAACTACATACAGGTTTAATAACATCAAATACGTCACAGCGACACAAATAAATATACCCTTTCTTCGCACAGCAGTCCATGTGCGGGGCGACCCAGGTATCCAGAAGAGAATAAAAGACCAAGAGAGGAGGTAAGTCGAGGTGTTGTCTGTAGATGTCTGCATCAAGATGCCAAATGGAGCGTACAGATGCTAGTTTATTGAATAAAGCTGTAGTCGGATCAAAATGTAGTAAAGATACAGTAGAAGAAACAAACATGGTATCCTTACTATAACATTTCTTAGAAGTAAAACATGGACCAGTGTTAGGCTGTCTGGTCACAAAACCCAAATTCCTAGCTGTGGAAAATGGAATAGTTAAAGTCTGTAACATATGCATTGCAATATAGCTGGAAGATTTGCACTGAGGACAATACCATTTAGAGATATGTCTATCACGTATAATATCAGGGATCCTTCCGGATTCTAGATCATGGAAAAGATTATTGATTGTAGTGATAATGTATGAGCCATAGGCTGAAAACAATATCTCATGGGCAATATATTGTTTATCTGCTTCTTTACTGTTCTGTGCAATGAGAGTGTTAAACTTATCTTTAGAATATGTAAATGCCTTAGCAATGTCATGCATGTTGTATACAGTGAATCTTTCTTCCTAACTAAGGCCATCCACACCATGCAATAATGGGGGTATAATATCATTGACCAAACCAGTTTGGAATTTCTGTGAATGTGATTTGATAGCAGCAATGTCGGCTTTATTCCAAATAGACATGGCTGTACCAAAAAGACCTGTAACAGTGCCTGTGGCACCAGTGACATCAGAATTGTCAACTTCACATGTGTTACCTTTATGAATTTGACCATTAGGATTAGGTTTTCTCCTGAAATTGCCTCTATGCTCAGTGGTATGTACTCGGGCAATAGGGTCTTGAGTACGGATTTGAAAAACTGCTAAGCTATCAAGAAATAAAGTACTATACAACAATGAAGTGTTAGTAGTATGACAAATACCAAATTCTTTCATATTCCAGTAAGTCAAGTTAAACAAAACAGGTATATGCATAAATTGTAAGTTGTTAGTAAGTGTACCAGGTAAGGCAGTGGCTGTTAGATCACTATGAGGACCAGGGGTATGTTCTGGACATTCCAAAAGCTGATTATCGGTAGGGGGTAATACAGAAAGGTACATGGCAGCAGAGGACATGTTGTGTACAGCACAAAATTTCCTGGCAGTCTTTAGACAAGGAATTACAATATAAGGGATCAATTAAGGCAGTAATATTGTATAAACCAGAATGTCTAAGAGCAGTTTGGAGCAAGGACAGAGAACCATTGGGGGATAATTTTGCATTGGGACAATCATGGAAAGTACCCTTGGAAAGCTTGGCCACAGGGAGAATTTGTCCTTGCTGTGGTTTGCCACTCAATTTGTAGGGTAGATTTTTCAGGAGCAACAACCAAGGCAGTGAGGTAGGTGTCTGAACCTTCCTGGATAGTAATCAAAGTGTTGGGTGTATTGATGGAAAGTCCCTCTGGGGTAAATACTGGAGGATTGAGGTGAGGAAGGAGGTGCTTTATCGTGCCTTGTATGCAGGGGATAACTCCTGAGATGAGGAGAAAGTATAACAAGATAGCTATTTTGTCAATGAATCTGAAAAGGAAAACCAAACATTAGTAAGTTAGTACTATTTTGCCCAATGGGGTGAGAAAAAGTAATTATACTCCTTTATACAATTTCAGCTGGTTTGCATGCAACCACTTGTCAGTTAGTTTGTTGTTTTGCATGAGTCTAACCTGATAGACTGCCGGACTGAGCTTGTTGACAATGGGGTAGGTGCCTTCCCACTTATTGGAGAAGGAGTGTGTGGGATGTGCAAGTCCGAGAACCATTACCTGATCCCCAACTTGCCAATACACTTCTTGTGTGTGTTTGTCAAACTGTATTTTGGACTGTTACTGGGCTTTGTCCACGCAGTTGGCAGCATACAAATGAGCATGTATGAGGTCGTGTCTGAGTTTGTCCACATATTGGTCTACAGAGACACGGTCTGCAGTAGGGATGTGCAGGTCAAACAACAGGTGCTCAGGTAATCTCATCTGTCTACCAGTCATCACCTCAAAGGGTGTCAACTGGGTGCTGGCTGAGGGTGTGCCTTTGATTGCCATAAGGAGTAATGGCAATAGGGAATCCCAAGTCTTGGGATTATCCTCAATGAATTTGGAAAGCATTTGCTTAATCTGCCTGTTGGCCCTTTCTACTTGACCTGAAGATCGTGGATGGTAAGGTATGTGGAACTTTTGATGAACTCCAAGGAGTTTAAGTGCTTCTTTCATCAACTCACCTGTAAAACTGGTTCCTTTGTCTGAGTCTACCTTGAGAGGTAGGCAACACCTGGAGAAAAATCTGTTCCACCAGGATTTTGGCAGTGGTTTTAGCAGTACATGTCTTAGTGGGGAAAGCCTCAACCCACTTAAAGAAGAGATTGGTTATCACAAGGACATACTTGTTATTTCTGCTGGTATTGATTAAGGGACCAAAAAAATCAATCTGTATGGCATGCCAAAGGCCAGAATGCATTTGTGGTAGCAGTTTGGCATTTCATTTGATAGGGATGGGGTTGTTTTGCGCACAAACAAGGCAGCTATCTATGTACTGTTTGACATCTTTGGTGACACCAGGCCACAACGCAGTGATCTTAAGCCTTTGGAGGGCATTTTCTACTCCCTGGTGTCCGCCAGTGGGGGTGTCATGCACTTGGTGCAGAAATTCGGGCCTAAGATGACGGGGAACCACCCACAACTTGGTGAGGGTGTCATCTGGCTGATACCAGATGAGCTGTCATCAGGGAAAGATGCAACTACCTTCTTGCCTTCAGTAGGGGTTATGGGTGGAGATTCTTCTCAGTACCCTTGTCAAGGAATCTGAACACATCTTTGAGCTCAGAGTCAGTGTGCTGGGCTCCTGACAGGTCCAAGGGGGAAAAGGGTTCAGGTTTCTTCCTGACTCCTGCTATGTGTACAACCACTCTGGCCTCTGGATGGTCCATCATCCAGGTGTCCCCCCTTGGGCCCTTTCCTTTGCAAGGGTGTCCGCTGTGTCATTGAAGTCATGATAAGGGTTGTGTATGGAGTGAGCTTTGACCTTGTGTACATAGAGTTTGTGTGCAAGCTTTGGTACCAGTGAATGCATATATATTACCAGTTCCTTGTGTTTCACTGGGCTGCCATCAGAGGAGAGGAAGGAGTTCTTCTGCCAGAAAGGAAGAAATTTTGTAAGAGAACAATAAACCCAGTTAGAGTCTATAAAGATCATTGTGTCCTCAGTTCCATGCTGGATGAACTCAAGGGCACAGGCCACCGCTGCCATCTCAGCATACTGTGATGATGCCACACTGCAATGCTTAGAAATTTTAACAGTGTTGCCATAAGGGTAAATGCCAATATGCTCATCCCTGCAATCTGTTCTCCATGGTAACAGGAAGCTGAGCTCTCTGTAAAGATATGACACAGTGAGGTGTTCTCAAGTAGCTGTGGTGTAGCAGGGAGAAAGGGACCTGGATCTGGAAGATCAGGTGGCTGCAGTGTACAGTCATAGGGTTCTCCTTGGAAAAGGAGTCCATGTGCCAGCATGGATAGCATTTTGGTTGGGTGGACCTTGATATCTCTATCCTGGAGAAGGAGGGACCAGTGTGCTAGTCTGGTGTTGGAAACTGATCCATTCTTCATTCTGTCTGATAGCAGAAAGGTAGTTAGGGTGTGGTTCATGTTGATGATCGGAGGAGAGTGCCAATGATATACAAAAAGTGCTTGACCACCCAGTAGGTAGCCAGAAGGTTCCTTTCACAAAGGCTGTACTTCTGTTCTACTTGGGTCAAGAGCTGTTATGCATATGCAGTGGGTCTCAGGGTGCCATGGACCTTCTGGGCCAACACTGCCGACATAGTAATGTCAGAGGTGGCACACTCCAGATGGAATGTCAAAGCTGGATTAGGGCTGACCAGAGCTGGAGCTGAGGCCAAGGCCTGTTTCAGTGATGTCACAGCCTGGGTGTGAATGGGACCCCACTTCCAGGACATGTCCTTTTTCAGTAATTCATACAGTGGAGCAGCCTCCTGAGCAAAATCACAAAAAAATCTCTAGAATAGTTTACCATACCTAGAAATTTCCTAATAGTGGCCACACTAGTGGGCAGTTGCAAGTCTTGCAATCCTTGAATCTTCTTCCAGGTAAGGCTTTGGCCTTGGTCAGTTATTCTCAGGCCCAGATAGAGTACCTCTTTCTGGCATAGTTGTGCTTTTGCAGGATTACATTTGAGGTCTGCCCTCTGAATGAGGGTCAGTAGTTCGTCCAACAGATCCAGGTGTTGTTCCTGTGTGGTTGTTGCCAGCAACAGGTCATCCACATACTGCAAGAGACGCTGGGGTGTAGAGAAACCATCAAGGGCATCCATCATGTGTAAATGGAACAGGGAGGGGCTGTTATGGAACCCCTGTGGAAAGCAGGTCTACGTGTACTGTCTACCCTGAAAGCTGAAGGCAAACATTTACTGACTGTTGGAGACCAATGTCAATGACCAAAACCCATTGGATGCATCCAGGGCACTGAACCATTTCTGGTCAGTAGATGCAGCACATCAGGTGCTGATGCCACAGCTGGGGAACAACTGAGGGTGACCTGGTTCAGTCTCCTGTAGTCAATAGTAAGTCTCCAGGCACCTGTGGGTTTTTCACAGGCCACACTGGGGAATTGGCAGTGGAAACAAATGTCCTGATCACACCTTGCTTGAGAAGTGATTTGTTTTTCTAAGAGAAGGCAAGGCCTCAGGTGGAAAGGGGTCTTGCCGTTGCCGCTCATGTGCTGGGCCTGTCACTTCAATGACTGTGCATTCTGCCACAGTCATGCTTGTTAGTGGCAAATGCCTCCAGATGCCTTTGTAGAATGGGGAGGAGCTTTGGGAAAAGCTTGTGGTTCTTGAACAAATTTATGACATCGTACTCTTTGTCATTTGCATATATTGTTGCAACCACATGTGAGTCAGGGATCGTAATGGTGTGATATTGTCCCTGAATTTGTATCAGTAACATGTTGGCTAGGTCTACCACACTGCTGTGTGGTGCCAGGAAGTCGATTCCGATTATACTATGGTGATCATGCGGTACCATCAGCTGAAAGGTATGATAGGCCTTCAGGTGTCCCTGGGCCACAGGTAGTGGCAGGGAGCAGTATGCCAGCAACCTAGTTCCATCTACACCAGACATATTGGTCCTCCATCCGGTGGATCATGGAGATGTGTCTGGGTGGTCATCATGTAATACAGACATATCCAAACCTGTATCCAATAGTACTGTCAGTAGACGGCCCCCGACCTCAGCCTCGGTGCAGGGCCTTCCATTTGTATCCAAGACCAGCTTGTTTACAATACAGACTGGGGCCTGTAATTGTCAATCTGTACCAGTGGAAGCATGGGAAGCTCATGGAAGAGAGTCTGGGCCTGGTTCCTTTGAACCACTTCACCATGCTGCACTAATGTTATATAAGAAGCCACTTCTGGGTTCAGGCCTGTATGGGCCTGAGGGCCTGTACTTCCAGTGTCCCCTCAACCTGTTGAGGCCTGCTCTCCCGGTTGTATGGCAGCAAGGGCCCGAATGGGAACAGCATCCACTACAGAGCACACTTACCTGAGAAGTTCTCTGAATTTCTGGTTCTCATCGGCTAGTTCCTGATATGAAGGGCCTGATCTTTGTTGTTTATCCTTATTATTCTTATGGTGTTTCTTGTTTTTGTGGTAGTTCTGGTTCCCACTACAGGATTGTTATTGTTGTTGTTGTTGGGCCTGCTGGGGGTGTTGGTTGTCTGAGGGAAGGGGCTGTTTCTCTTGGGCCTGCCCCTCCACCGTATAGTGTGTCGTGGTCTCTGGAGTAGTTTCCACTGAAGCTACTTTCTTGGAACCAGAGCCCAGGTCACGGATGTAGCATTGATAAACTCTCTTGGTTTTCTGAAGAATGTTGGCAAACCTCTCCGTGGTGGGATAGGTGTTTGGCTCTACCTTCTCTCTTACTGTAGGGATCATGTTCCTAAGGAACAGGATCTTATATTCAATAAAGCCCACATCTGTGGCTTCTTGTGCAAGATGCTTCCCTGCTCAGTAGGCCATCCAGAGCCTCAGGTGGAAAGTCGCTGGACTTTCTTTTGCATTCTGTTTTATAGGGTATGCGAGCATCACTCCTACTACACCTGGGCTGTGTGCAAAAATGAGCTCAGCTGCTACTTCGTCAAAGGTGGTGTGTCCATCCTGATGGATGGTATCAGGGAGTTTTGCCCACAGTCCAGGATCAATGGTCTGGCGTAGGATCTGGACTGGTAGTCTGCAGCGAGACTAAGCATTTCACATTTAGCATGCACCTTTTCCAAGTGGCAACTAAGGTTGTTGGACGGGCTCATCCGACCAATGCTGTCAGCTATTTGCTGAATAGAATAGGCCACTTGTAGGGGATTATTGGGCTGATCAGGCAGAGGTAGATTGCTTCGGGTGCCATCCAGAGCTGCCTGGGCCACGACTGTTGCCACTGACCAAACCATGCCATCTTGTGTCCCAGCCTCGTGTAGAAGCTGCTTAATTTGGGTCTTAAGAATCTGTTTATTTCTTTCAGACATGGGCACGGTGCTTGTTGCAGTTTCGATTATTGTCTCTATCTCCTGCCTGTCTTCCACATTAATAACAGCTACCAGCGGTACTGCCAGGACCAGGCCTGGGCCTGTACCCCCCATCATGGAGGGTGCCATTTTGGCATCACCCATGATGTTCATCATGATGTCGATGATGTAGAATGAGTGGCATGTGACGGTGTCCGCCATGTTGTGAATGGCAGGTGTCTGGGCCATAGTAGTGGCGTGACTGGGCATTGTATGTGAGATGTCATCATCTGATACCTCCCTTCAGATGATGTTGTCAAGGCAGGGCCAAGCCTCCCATTGCCTTGATATGTCCAGCCAACACCTTTCGCTGATGACGCAGTTTGGCCATCTTGGATTCATGTTCTGCATGATTCACATTTGCAGCATTCACATCCACCTCATCCTGCATCTGTTTTTGTAATACTCTATACACAGCACTCAATTCGCAATTGTCCCTAGTAGCCACTTCTAAGTCATTACATACCTAGTTTATCTCATCCTGTACCTGTCCCAACTCCTCACGCAACTGTTCTTTCATTCTGCTTAACAAATCATTCATTTGCAAAGCCTGCCCCTTATCCTGTCTCAAACTTTCACACCGGCTTCAACATACAAATCCTTGTCCTGCCTGTGCAGAATGATGCAAAGGGAATCCTTTTCATTTTGCAGTGTTTGGAGCTCAGACTCCAAATCCTGCTCACATCTCACATATTCAGTTTCCTGCAACCCCATCTCCTGCTTAAGAGATGAGATTTGCAGTTCATGGTCTGAAACCTCACTTGGAGGCTTCCAGAGCAGCATAGAGAGAGTCAACCAACAGCCTTTAGCTTCTCGCTTCTGGCTGTTTGTCTCATTTGGTACTGAGTTGAAATCCCAGTACTGGGTTGTCAGATTGACTTGTGTCCTGTGCAAAGTCAGCCCATCCTCCATGGGAGGCAAGGAAGTTTGAGACATCGAGTCTCAGTTCAGACAGATATTTGATACGGAGGCCATTGAGTGGAGGAACAAAAATTAAACCATGAAAGGCACTGTGCTGTGTATCAATCCACAACAGATGCACTTTGTTCACAGTTGGGCTACATGCACTGGTTGGCTTACAATTCAAAACTGCCGTGGATGGGTAGAGTCGGCATCAACCACACCCAATTAGCAGCCAGACCTAAGTTATTACAAAGTGGTCATAGAACGGGAGAGGTGATGTGGGAATGCACACCTACAGTCCCTGTTGGGAAGGGAAAAGTTGTAAGCACCAAGTGAAGCTTTGCAAATACCATATATTGTCTGCACGCTGTCGCCAATTGTCAGGAGGTCTAAACCTCACTTTCAGGTTCTTGGCAATAATGGGCATGCAAGGAATCACAGACATGTTGCATAAGAGTAATAAAGCTTGTTTATTACTACCAAAAGGATAATCACAGTTGTCCTAAGCAGTTCTTATCAATATGAACTGGGAGCCAGTGCTAAGCATTCCCTATACCTCGAGGATTCTCCCTGTCTTTTGAGTTCTCCGAGGTAGAAGACGTAATGTCTTACATTATATACCTATGATAATTACCATGGTTACTGTAAGATAGAAACATTTCTAGTTACAGGATGAGCCTTATTGGCTAAATTAGAGGTGGCTCCTCAGTTCAAGAAAACATTATACAATTTTGTAGTAGTCATCACTTTGTAACGACAAAGAAGTACAGTTTGCATATAGCAGTGTAATAATACAAATCATCAGAAGATGGCAATGCCGACTCATATATCATAATCATTACAAGGACACAGATGTCCTAACATCTTCTAAGCAAGGAATACAGGTATGTATTAGAAAATAAAGTGTATGACAATAATATGCATACATATCCTGACATCTACTTCTAACTTACTGTCAACAACTGCAATTCCTCCCATCCCATTTTTGCAACTAAGTCTTCTAGCAGCTTTATCTCATTCTGTCTTGCTGAGGCATACCATTTGGTACTTTAGGTTTGCTTATTGCTGACTAGCATATCCTGTCTTGCTAAGACAATTGATTTAGGGCAGATGATCTCTCTAGTACTTAGTCTGCTCCAGAGTAGTAGCTAAGAAATTTGCTTCAAGCCTCTCTGCCCTAGTACTACCTTATAGTCAGGTGAACTCTTTCTTATTAGCCTGACTAGGAGCTGTACTTAGATTACTGCTTCAGGCTCTACTGCCCATACTAGTATTCTGCAGGGATTAAGAAATTCTCTTCCATTGAGAATCCCTTCTCTTACCCGCACTTGTAGTGCCCACTGGGTGATAGTCTCATAATGACGGCATATTACCTGCTTCTATGCTTGTCTCTGCTCATCTTACATGTATTGGACCTGAACGTGAATCAAAAAATAACTCCTAGAGTGGAGAATGATTCTCTTTTTACATTGTCAGACCAGGACTTTCCTATCAAGTAGAAGAACTTGTATGTGCTCTAACTTCCCCTAGCCCGCTGCTGGTCCTTCACCTGCACTGGCATACAGGAACACTCCTAGAGCCTGCCCACAGGGCTGCACCACCTTCTGCATACTCCCCCCACTCCCATTGACTCTCTCGGTCAGGGTATTATTGTATGCAGAATCAGGAAAACTGGGAACTAGCCTCAGAACTCCCTATACTGCCACAGACAAATCACATAACTGAAAGAAGACCCAGCCACCCACACTACTCCTAGGACTCTGCAGGTAACTCTTGTTCCTGCTTTTACTATGCTCAGGAAATGCTGAGCTTAATCCAGGCCCTCTGGCACCTATGGAATCCCTACCAGAGCTACAAAGCCTCAAGGGGCTTACATTCTTGCATGTTAATGTATGTAGCCTATTAAAAAAATCACTTCTGTTCAGGCCTGGGTATGTCATACTGCTCCAGATGTTCTGGTGATTACTGAGTCCTGGCTCTGACTGGTGACCAGTAACAACGAAGTTAACATCCTCTCCTACTCTTTGTTCAGAGCCGACAGACAAACCAGAGGTGGTGGGGTAGCTATTTACATCAAGGATAAATTCTCTGCCTCCATAATTGACTCAACTTCTATCCCAAAAGAATTTGAAAGCCTGTCATTAAAGATTGAAATTGCCACTGTGTCTCATTATGTATAATAGGATGCTACAGACCCCTTCAGCTGTACTACAGTTGTTAAAACATCTCGAAAATATCCTGGGTTCAGAATCTTCAGAGTGTATTATACTAGGGACTTCAACTAGACTGGCTCTCAGTGCATCCACCCCACTTAAAATGTTCTGTGATTCCCTTGGGTTGTCACAGCTAATAAACAAAGCTACTCATCCTAACAAGCTCAACCCTAATAACAGTACTCTCTTGGATATCATTTTAGTTAACAAACCCCATTTATTCTCCATGCTGGTGTCTTTTCTCTGATATTAGTGACCATTGCTTCATCATGTGTGTAAGATTCACTCTTAAATCCACAACTGTACCAAAATTCTCCTCTTAAAAGGTGCATATGCAACTTTGATCTCCATGGCCTATATCAGACCTAAGAGACTCCATGCAATGGCAGGACTTCTATCTAGCCAAGTCCCTGACTACGGCTTATGATATTTTCTCAGAAATTGTGCTAGGGGCTCTCAACAAGTATGCTCCCATAGTAAAAGTTTGTGCCAGAAACAAATCCTGTTGGTGGTTTACAGAAGACCTGAAAGATGCTTTGTGGAGTAGGGATGTACTCTGGAGAACTGCTAGGAAAACTAATTTAATAAATGACTGGAATTCTTTCCAGAGGGTGAGGAACCTCTGCACCAAAATGGTCGGAGAAGTCAAAGTTAATTTCTACTGCTCTCAGCTGGACAGGTCCTCAAGAAATGCCTCCAAATTCTGGAAGACTATCAAAGACATTGAAGGTCACACCACTGTAAATTCCCTACCTACTAAATTATTGATCAACAATACTGTCATCTCCAACAGACCGTCTATCCTCGATGCTCTCAATAAGCATTTTGCCACTGCAGGGCTAGCCTTTGACTGCTCTCCAGCGAATATCCTCCGCCAACAACTTAGATTGGATACACAAGAAAAATCCATCCCCAGTCCATCCTTCTCTCTGCAGCCTACTTCCTGAAAGAAGTCAAGATCTTCCTTCAGATGGACACTACGAAAAGTGCTGGGACCGACCTCATTGACCTGTATTTTTAAAGGTCGGCTACTGTGTCCTCGCAGTCCCAATTACTCATCTCTTCAACTTATCCTTGTCCCAGGGTGACCTACCACCATTTGGAAAATGCACTTGTGGTCCCTGTTTAAGTCAGGAGATCCTAGTGACCTCAATAACTACAGGCCAATCTCCCTACTTCCAATCCTGTCAAAGAAGCTGGAGAAAATAGTGAACTCCCAGCTTCGGAAGTACCTGGAATCAGAAAAATTGCTCAACCCATTATAATCCGGTTTCAGAGCACAGCACAGTACAATTTCTGCTCTAGCCAAGGTGACAAATGATTGGCAGCTTGAATTAGACAAAAAACTTTGTCTGCACAGTTTTCTTGGACCTAAGCAAGGCATTCGATACCGTTGATTACAGACTGCTTCTGTCATCCCTCCAGAACATTGGTTTGGATTCTCTATCCCTTAAATGGTTCTCCAACTACCTCTCAGGATGACTTCAACAAGTAAAGGCAGAAGGGGAAGTTTCTCCACCAAAACCCCTATTGAGGGGTGTACCGCAAGGTTCCATTCTTGATCCCTTGCTCTTCACCATTTATATTAACAACGTAGATGCCTCCATCAAAGAAGAACAAATACACCTATTCGCGGATAATACGGTACTGTATACTAGTAGCCCAACACCTGATGCGGCCTGTAAAGCCCTTCAAAATGAATTTAATCTGCTGCAACATCAGCTTATAAACCAGAAATTGCTCTTAAATGCAAAAAAAAAAAAAAACTAAAGCAATGTTCCTCTTGCCCCTTCAAAATGCAATAAATCCTGCAATTGCTGGGACACTTCCATAGATCACTACCATTCTAGGTGAGCATTTGGACTACATACCAAAGTTCAAGTACCTGGGGGTCTGGTTAGACCATAGACTTACTTTCACAGTTCACTTAGAAGAACTGGCAAAGAAACTTAGACAAAGACTTGGTCTGTTCTTTAGGATTAGTAATCTCCTCACAAGAGACGCTAAACTGAAACTGGTTCAAACTACCTTTCTTTTCCTATTGGATTACGCAGACTTTCTATATGGCCAGGAACCTGCAGGTACCCTAGAAAAACTCAATATGCCTTATCACAGAGCCATAAGATTTATCATGGGTCTTCTATACTCTGCCCACAACTGTGCATTGTACACGGCAGTGGGATGGTCATCCCTTGCTTACAGATGGCAAAAAAATGCTGCAGTTTGGACACACAAAGCTATCTCAAATAAACTGCCCCAGTATATCTCTGTCTGTTTACCTTTGTGCACTCTGGGGAAATATGCCCTGAGAAGCACCTCATATAGCTACCTATATGTCTACAAAGCAAAATCTCGCATTGGCAGAGCAGCCATCAGCTTTGTGCTCCCTCAACTGTGGAACAAGCTGAAAAAAAATTTGAAATTAACTCACCCCATCAGCCTAGCAGCCTTTAAATCTCTATATCTATATCATAATAAGGAGTCCAGTGCCTGTCTACCCTAAATAGTGATTCCTATAAGTCCAAGCACACTCTAATTACTACTGTTAAAAGACTGATCACATCTATAATCGACTTTTCCCTCTCCCCTTTATCTACCCCCATATCTGTCCCTTCCACATTCCTTTGACCCTGGTTCCAGCTCTAAATTCTCCATACTGTATCACTATATATCTTTTTATATTAGGTTTGATTTGTGTTCGGTGCACCTGATATCTATATTTCTTTACTTTAATGAAATATGTGTCCTACCCAAAACTAGCTGTATCTTCTGTTCCAAACATATACTACTGTCAGTGCTACCTGCTGATACTTTGTATATACTGTGTTATTGTATCTCACTTTATTTGTATTATTACTGTTTTCTTGTGTGTTGCATCCCATGTATATTGTCCCTTGTTCCTTGTTAACAAACCCAGGTCCACTTCTAAAATGAGCTTGCTCAACGGTGATCGCCTGGTTAAATAAAGACTTTGATTGATTGATTGATTGATTGATACGGTAGATGCCCTTAGCCCTATATGTGAGTATAACATATGCCTAAGTATTAGCTGTCTACAGTGTACTCTGGGGGTACCAGTAAGGGTGCAGGGACCTTATGTAACAATATCCTCAATACAGAATGACAAAAATAGTCATGGAGAAACACATTTGTAGCACTAAATATGCATAAGGGATTTGCATGGTCCAAAACAAAAAAGATAGGCTTCACAACACAGAGGCCCCTCTTCGTACATCTGGAATGGGGGATGTTGGCTGGCTATATCCTAGACATTTAATGCAGTAAGCAAACAATACTTTAGAAATTAATGGGATTTAATGACAAAAATCAAAAGCCATTAAACAACTTGCAAAAGGATCAGAATTAATAAGTTTACCTAATTTTTATGGGAATTCAAATTAAAATGTATTTTAATGATTCTGATTGCTAGCAGTAGTATAAGAAATAGAAACTGATGTGTTTATTTAGATAAGATTTGTACCAGCTTAGCCGCTGCACACATGGCAAGCCTGCAGCATGTGAACCTGATGTGAAATTTAAATGATGTTCACATCAGCGTAACTGCTACACTCATGTCAAGTGTGCAATACATAAACCTGATGTAATTTTTAGAAGATGTTCACACCAGCTTACCTGCTGTGCACTTGTCAAGCTTGCAGCATGTGAACCTGATTTGCTTTTTAGACCTGGTTTGCTTAGGTTCACTTTATGTATGCGAACCACATGCAAACGTTGCACAATTAAGCACATGGCATGCATTCTGCATGTAAGCAGCACACCTATATTTCTGTAAGGGTAGTTTGGAAAAATTTATTTTTTCACTTAAGGAGAGCCCTGTAATTTTTTTTCACTTGTTTTTAATTCTATGGCATTAGCTGTATCAGCTTTTATTTTGGCTATTCTGGAAATGTTTCTTAACTGTTTTTTTCTGGGCTTTACATTCCCTGTCAAACCACCCCAAAGTTGGTGGTGGAAAAGACTTATTTTTTTGTAGTTTTATAAAGCTTTGTCTCAAGTTCATTGAAAAACAACTGTAGTTTCCCATGAACTATGTGGGGGTCCTGAGAGGCCTGATCCCAGGAATTTAAAAAAAGAGTAATTTGATTCAGAATACATTGTTCAAGAGTTACTGACCATTCTAATTTTTTTGAATATCTAACAGGCAGATTACTGAAGGTAGGCTGCATCACACTCACTCCTACCATCTGCTTGTATAGAATAACAGGAAGATGGCCTCTTTCTATTCTGTTGGCAATTATAAGATTTTCCCAGAAATTTGGAGGGCCCTGCCACAGAATTAGGTCTATGACAGAAGATCCATTTGTGGAAAAATAAGTTGGTGAGCCCTTGCTATCCCTTGAAGTTCTACTATTTATGGGGCAGATATAATTATCATTCATTAATTTGATCAGTTTATGTTATTTATAATTATATCTTGAATCAGTAGAGACTCTTTTCTTTCATATCAATACTTGAATACATATAACCAATAATAGTGTTATCCCACAAACCATCAAATATCCTATTCTGGAATGAAAATCACCAACCAAAAGCAGGTAGGCACTGGGTTAATCTATCTGGGCATGTCTGACTTATTTTATTAGATTATCCCAAATTTCATCAATGATCAGTCTGTTCTTAGTTGGTGGTACATAACAGTTGAACAAAAGTAGTTTAAACCCAGGAAAGGACAAAGTAATCCCCAAGATGTTTTGTCCCTGGGTTACTTTTAATAAGTCCAGAAAGGATCCAGTTTTGACACAGGTCACTAATCCACCTGACCTGTGCCCCATCTCGCCTGACTTGTAACCTGGAATTTGAATCAATGTATACCCATTAAAGCCATGGCCTCCTCCTGACTATGCTAGGTCTCTTGTAGGCAAATAAGATGAAAGGTACAGATATAATCTAACCAATCCTTATCTTGCATTTTTGCCCTAATCTTGGTAGCCCATATACTCTTTGGTTAACAACCACACTGAAAACACTTCTTGAGGTTGCTGACATCTGAAACCTCACAAGCTGTGTTCTCGAGGTTTACAATGATGTCATGGCAACCTCTTAAAGTGTTTATAGCATGATTATTGACCAAATGCCATACATTATGTCCACAAGTCCACTTGTTGATCATTTGTCCACCATGCTGGGTGTGCTGTAAACTGCTCTGTTTGGGATCCTGAAACTTTGTTTCCTTCTCATCTTTTGCCTACTTTGAAGTATTTTCAGCCACATGTATCGTTATTTTATATTTAATTATTACTAGCTAAACTATTTTATTTAGACTAGTTAGGGTCTCTTAGTGAGTTAGCTTAGCCTGCCTTGGAGCATATTCGGGCCACTGCTGACTCGACTATGTAGTGTACACTGGGGCTGTTTTGACGGGCTTCATTTCCACTCCAACTGCAAATAGTGAGTTTGTTAAGCCCTTTTTAAATTTACCTCCCTGTTTTGATCCATGGTAGCTGGGAGTTAGTGGCAGAAGGAGGTGGCAGTAACGTGGAGGAAAAGAGAGTGAGCACTGGGGAAGAAGAGTTTTGTGCCCTGGTCTGAGTGAGAACTTGATCATGTGACTACCAGGATTCATGAGGGATCTAGCTCTTGAAACGAGCACCAAGGTCGAGTGTGGAGTTAGCCGATAAAGGAGGTTTATAGATTTGGTCATGGAATTGAGTCCGAGAGGGCCACATTGTGGGTCTCAATATTGAACTTGGCTGTGTGACTGTTTGTGTCTGCCTATATAATCTGGATCTTTCATTTTGGAGATGTTTTTTACCTGGAGGGGATACTGGGCCCAGTTTGGAGTGGACTGGTCTCTGTTTGCTCGGATTATTGAGGCCTTGCAGTTGTGGGTGGCCACCAGCTAGAATTTGCCTTGCTCTGGAGGAGGGGGCCTGAACAGGTTGGGGAGTCAGCCAACAAGTTTTCTATTCTCCAAGGCTCCCCGTTGAGCCAGCTGGTGGGTTGGTCTAGGTGGGGTGCCGAGGTTGCAGGGCAAACATCTCTGGTGGTGGTCTCCACAGGCAAGGCCCCCTACTCCTGATGGATGAGCAAGACTTCGACCTTTATTGGAATTACTGGGAGATCCCCATTTCATGGAACCCTGACAAGATAATAAAGGCCCTGTCCACACTAGGGGTTTTGTAACGTTACAGTTGGTCTGTAATGTTATAAAACGTGCAGGCACGGTTTGCATCCACACTACAGCATGCTTTATCCATGCTCTGAACCGGTTTAAGAAACTGTACTCAAAATCTGATCTGAGCAGGTTTTGAGAACGGTTGCAGCCCAACACGGTTGCCTTAAACCATTTTAACAGTGGTGTGGATGCACACCGTACTGTAAAGCAGTTTAAGGCAACTTCCGCGGGCTGTCTTGGCAAATGTTTGCCTCCTGAAAGAAAAGGGATAATACTACTTAAGTCCCTGTCCTCGCCATGGGATCCCGAATCGATCAGTGCTATTTTTAGCCCGATCAGTTAACATGCCAGTTCTCGAGTATCCCGGCATGCATTGGATTCCCATGGGACTGCTGCAAGTAATCCTGGGAACTCCAAGGGGCATCCTCCAAAGTCAGCTGCAGTGTGGATGGAGGGACAACCGTTCTGAAAACCGTTATACAAAATGGTTTTCAAAACAGTTTCCAAAAATGCTGATACTGTGGAAGGGCCTAAGACAGCAGTGTAATGGTCAGAGCTTTAATCTTTTATGTTCTTTGTTTACTGTTGGGCAGTGAGAGTGCTGTGTCCTTTTGGGTATTCCCAGGTAGTGAGAGGATCTGGGACCCCATTTACCTCATTTACCATTATACGTTATTTGACGTTACTTTATGAACTTAGTACGCCCAGTGAGAGGGGGTGTACCTAAGTACTCAAATTTTATTTTCTGTATTTAACAGCTTAAGTTTGCTCATATTTCTTTTTTCATTTTGTGAGCTGAAGTTCTAAGCTGTGACCTCCGGTGTCTACTATATTGCCTCTTTCCTCGGACCTACATGGACCACTTAGACTAATCCCGTCCATTTGAGATTGTGTGCTCTGACAGTAATATCAGAGCACTGTGGAAGGCTTTTTTATAGTGTTTAAATTTTGTTATTTTAGTGAATTCATGGAGTGGATGTTTTAGTATGAGATTAGTTGAATCTCCTTCAGGGACAAGAGTGCGGAGTGGTAAATTGGGGGCTTAATTTGTTTAAGTTTTGGGTGTTTGTTTCTTCGTTTGCTCACTGTTCCCATAAGTGAGAGTTATGGGACAGAGTTTCTGTTATTTGTATTTTAATTTCTGTATTTGTTTTAGGGTTTTCTCTCATTTTAATTGTGGCTTGCGTTTTTGCTTATCTTGGAGCCGGTATTATGTATCATACGCCTACCCCCGGGGTTGTGCAGTATTCGTCCTCTGTCCTTCGTGCCCTCCCCCCACTGGTGCTTTCAATCTACCAGCACTGTAGAGGATTGGGTATTGCCCATAGGAGGAGGGATGGGGGTGGGGGGTTTGAACAGTGGTTGACAAAAAAGTGGAGCCCTCACATTGGGGTAGCTAGGTCCAGAAGATGTCCTGAGGTGAAATGAAGCCTGGAATGTGGCCCTCCATGTTGGTCCCCATACCCAAGGGCACCACCATTACTGGGGGGAGGTAGTTGGGGCAGCCCCAGAGACCCATTCAGCTCAAGTGGTGCTATGCAATGCCAGATCCATTTGGAAGAAGACTGCAATTATTGTAGAACTTGTCGGTTTGGTGGATCTGGCTTGCATCACTGAGACCTGGCTGGATGAAAATGCTGGCCCCATATTGAAGAGCTGCTATTCCGTCCAGGTACTCAGTGATATACCACCTGGGATTGGACAGGGGGGTTGCGGTCTGATTCAAGACTGAATTGGCCTCATGAGTGTACCAGTTGAGGAGGCTGGGTCATTCAGTGTACCATAGTAGCAGGTGTAGGCTGTAGGATAGCCCTCCTCTACCGTCCACCGGACATGAGAAGTGATTCCTTCAGGAAGTAGCAGACTTCATCGTCGACATGGCATTTGGGTCATCCAGGTTGATGGTCCTAGGTGACATCAATGCCTGGATTGATGATGAACTCTTGCAATTTGGACAGCACTTCCTCCAGTTGATGACATCACTGGACCTTACACAGATTGTTACTGCTGCAACTCATAAACATGGTCACTCTCTTGACCATGTCTTCCTCCTGGTGGTCGAAGCCTCTGATCTGGTGGCGGAACCTGTCAGATGGTCTGACCACTACACCATGGGGTTCAATTTTTGCACCTTTGTAGGCCTACCCCTGGGAGGCGGTCTGACACTTTCAGGGTGTGAGCCCTGAAGGCCTAGTGGTGGTACTTGCCTCATCAGAGTTTCCAGTGGCACGTGAGAATCCAGAAGCCTTGGTACTGGCCTATAATAAGGTCATGACCATGGCCCTGGATTCTATCGCTCCTGTCCATGTTCATCCTCTCTCTCTTCACCCTCAGTCCCCTTGGTTTGATGGGATCCTGAGGAAGCTGAGATGAGAAGTACAAAGGTTAGAGTGTTGTTGGCAGTAATCCACGCTAGAGGCTGACCATCTTAGATTGTTAGAACATTATCTAGTCTACCAATCAACAATCACCCATAAGAAGGCAGAGTTCCTGTCTGGGGGGGGGGTTCAGCACTCAGAACCGACTGGCTCAGCTCTCTTGATCAGTGGACAGGCTGTGCAACCCAGCCTGTCCACAGTCTTGGAAAGCCTTTGACAGTCAGAGTGCGATTAACTTGCTCGGTTCTTTGCAGATAAGGTGTCTGACATCAGGGCGGAGATCCAGTCTTCACACTGTATGGGGGAAGATGTTGGTTGGTGCTTGGTCACTGTCCCTCACTTTCCTGGAGTACCTTTGACCGGCTGTAGTTCGTGGATGTCATGCGGGTTGTCCAGGGTATGCGCCCTATGTGCTATAGTTTGGAGTCAGGCCCAGCTTCCCTGATTATGGGTTGTTGTGACATCATTAGCCAGATTCTGGCACAGATAGTCTGGTGCTCCCTTGACTCGGGTGAGTTTCCTAGCTCCCTGAAGGAGGCGGTGGTGACACCCATCCTGAAGAAAGCTTCACTGGACCCAGACTCTTTTGCTAACTACAGACCGGTCTCAAACCTTCCCTTTATGGGGAAGGTTATTGAGAAAGTAGTGGCTGTACAACTGGAGAACCACTTGACCATCCATAACATCTACAAACTTCTCCAATCCAGTTGGCATAGTACTGAGATTGCTCTGGTTCGGGTGCTCAGTGATCTCCTGATGGCAAGAGATCGGAGAAGCTGTTTCAGTCTGGTGCTCCTTGATATCTCCTCAGCTTTTGACACCGTGGACCATGGGGTGCTGCTTGAGCATCTGAAATTCATCTGTGGCCTGACTGGTACAGTCCTCAGATGGTTTAAATCCTTCCTCACTGGCAGAACTCAGAGGGTGGTATTGGGGATTTATTCCTCTGACCCTCTCTCTCTGTCATGTGGGGTCCCTTAGGACTTGGTGCTGTCCCCCATGTTGTTCGCAGTGTACATGCTGCCCCTTGGAGACATTGTAAGTTGGTATGGGCTGAGGTGGCACTGCTATGCTGATGATACCCAGCTCTACCTGTCTTTTGCACCTGACCAGGATAATGCACTCTCGGTGTTTAATAACTGCCTCACTGAAATCCAGGATTGGATGAATTCCATCTGGCTGAAGTTGAACTCAGGAAAGACTGAGGTAACGGTGGTGGATCCTGGTCACTGGATAGGGGGGTCAGGGGATGGTCAGCCCACAGGTTTTTTCCTGGGGGACTCCCAGCTCCTTTTCTCCAAATGGGTGTGGGACCTAGGGGTGATGCTTGATGATGGGCTGACTCTGCGGAGTCAGGTGTTGGCAGTCGTCAAGTCATCCTTTTACCATCTAAGGAACATTGCTAGGATCAAGCACCTGGTTCTGTCCGATGACCATCCCACTCTGATCCACGCCTTTGTGACCTCGCACCTTGACTATTGCAACTCTCTTTACTTAGGGCTACCGGGGGTTGATATTTGCCGCTTGCAGCTGGTGCAGAATGCTGCAGCCCGACTCTTGACGGGGACTCCCTGGTCATGTCATATCACTCCAGTGCTGCACAAACTGCACTGGCTGCCGATTCAGTGGCGGATCACCTTTAAGGTCGGATTACTGACGTAGAAAGCCCTACACAGTCTTGGCCCAGACTACCTGAAGAGCTTCTGTCTCACTACTGCCCCGGCGACGGCTCTGCTCAGCTGACAAGGGGTTGCTAGAGATCCCAAGGTAACACTAACATTTTCAGAGGCCTGTACATTTATGTACATGGCCCCAGCCCTTTGGAATTCTCTACCCCATCAACTACTGGAGTGCGTGACCCTGGGAGGCTTCAATCAGGCACTTAAAACTAATTTATGGGGCCAATCATTTATTACTTAAGTATATACAAAATAACTGATTTTACTGACTATTTTAATATTATTGTTTTATGTTAATGTTTTAGTCATCTTTTGTAAAGTGCTTTGGTAATACTGAAAGGCGCTTAATTAAATAAAGGTTTATTATCATTATTATTACATTATCCTGTATGTAATGTACCTTTGCAAAAACTTACTGCAATTCACAGCATATGTTGTGTTGCTACATGATGTATTTTTGTATAAATGTTGCCAAAGGTGAATGTCAACTTTGCTAGGTTTTAGAAAAACTTGCACATTTATCTTTAAAAAATGTAGATAATTTTCACCTTCATTTGGACTTGCATCACTGTTTTGAAACAGACATGGTTAGTTCATAAATCATAAACCAGTGGTTTCTGGAGGAATATTCTGTAGATTTTCCTGACTAATATATATGTCCTTGTCTGGGTTGCAGGTCTCTTTTCTCTAGGAAATAGAAATTACCTGCCTAAGTAGCACAATGATTGTAATATGTGAATATACTTACTGTATTTAATCAACTTTTAACTACAAGCTGTACTCTGGTTCTTTTTCAGGTTGTTCTTCTATATGCCTCTACCTATGTTCTTGTGTCTCTCAGCATTGACCGGTATCATGCAATTGTGCATCCTATGAAGTTCATGCAAGGAGGTGAGACATCATCTTATTATGCTGATACAACATTCATGAAGTGCACATTTATGGAATGATATTGGTTGGTAATAATGATATTATCTTAATGTCTATAATTTCTACAAAGTGGTGAGAGTGAATCATAACTGAAATGTTGCTGTTTTGCACAGAAAAAACAGCAATGGATTTGCTTTGCTCTATTGAAAGTGTGTTTGCCATTTTTATGTTGCATGCCAGCCAACATAGATACATAGATACATAGACAGTGTCAGCAGATAAGGGCCTATGGCCCACCCAGTCTGCCCATTTAAGCTTGTAAGTTCAGCTTATGTTTTCCTAGAAGTCTGTTGCCCCTTACCCCTGACCTCCAGAATTCCTTTATGTCTATCCCATGCATTCTTAAATCCCGTGATTGTTTCAGCCCCCACCACTTCCTCTGGCAAGGTGTTCCACTTGTCCACCACCAATTCTGTGAAGAAATTCTTCCTCATGTTCCTCTGAATCGTCCTCTCTCCAATTTCATCCCACGCCCTCTAGTCCTGGAACATCTTTTTCATTTAAAAATAGTGTATTTTGCAGTAGTAGCAGATTTGGAGGTGCGGTCACTGTGGGCAAATGCAGGGCACGCATTAGTAGGTGCATCCCTCATTCCCCAAAAATCCAACATTCAGGTGCTGACACCAACATAATGTAAAGTGGTCACCACATCTAAGAAAAGAGCCGCTGCAATAAGAGGCAAGCTCATCATTGCAGCGGCACAATAACATGCCTCCTGACATGTCCTTCCTGGTGAAGTATTCCAGTAAATATGGTGGCAGTGACTGCTGCCACTGCCTGCCACAGTGCTGACTTCTGGGGTGCCCATTCCCCCTGTCAGCTGCCCTGACCTGGTTCATGTGCTGATGGGGGAGCCCACTTCCCATTGGCATAATGCTCCCCTTCCCATTTCAATTGTGTGCCGAGGGGGTGCCCAATCCCCTCGGCATCTTGGCAACCCCCAACAGTCTTTCTTTGTCGATGGGGCCCAATCTATCGGCTTCAGTCCCCATTCCCAGTTCAATCTACCGACGAGGAGCCCACTCCCCATATGCATAACGTCCCCCATTTGTTGTGTGCTGAGGGTGCCCAATCCCCCTCAGCTCTTGCCCCCAACTCAATATGTGCCAATGGTGGTGCCTAATCCCTCGTTGGCTACAGCCCCCCAAACACTCAGGTGGCATGCTAGGAGCCCAGCCCAGCATGCCAAATGTCCCTGTAAAAAAAAAAAAACTTCCCGTGATGTTTTTCTTTATTTTAAACCTGTAAAACAAAAAACGGTCCCTCGTTGAGTCTGGTGGCCCTTCCCCCAACCCGCACCCACCCTCAGTGCACCCTGCCTCCCCATATACCCTTATCCCATACTTACCTCTGGAGCATGGCGTGACAATCTTCAGTGGACCGGGAACACATCTGCACCCTTCAAAGCAGACCGTGAACTGAAGAAATGCCGGTAAGCTATATACTAGTACAATAATGGCATAAATAGGGTTTTTTTCAACTTTGGTGCATATCTCAGGCATTCTGGGGAATGTTGGCACCAAATTTTCAACACAGGGTTATTGGGACCCCTCCTCATGAATTTGGTCACTGTCATGGCGTTATTCGGTCCAAAAAGGTGATTTCACGGTCACTGCGCAGAATCACCTTTTGGGACCGATTAACTAAACGACAGTGCCTCTGTTCATGAGGTGGGCTCTCAAAAAGCCTATGTTGCAAATTTGGTGGACAAAATCAAAAAAATTACTGTTTTACAATCATCCGTTGCGAAGTTTCCATGCACGCTCGTAACTTCCTGAATTTGTAATATTTTCACTCCAGATTTTCACTATTGGCATTTTTCTACACCTCCTTATGAACAGTACAGCTGTCATTTTACATATCCTAGCCGAAATGTGTTTTCGTACTTCCAGTGCAGAATAGCATGGTCGCTGTGGGAAATCAATTTTAGGGACAGATTGAGAAAATGACAGTGAGTGGCACTGTTCATGAGAAGAGGTCCTAAAATGCCTATGTTGAAAATTTGGTGATGAAAGTCCATAAAATGACTGTTACAAGTGTGCATTGTGCAATTTCCACGCAACCTTGTAACTCCGGAAATCTGCAATATTTTCATGCCAGATTTTCAACACTGGCCTTTTTTCACACCTCCTTATGAACAGTATAGCTGCCATTTTTCACATCCTGCCCAAAATGTGTTTTCCCACCTGTGGCACACAATGGCGTGGTTGCTGTGGGAAATCAACTTTTGGGATAGATTAACAAAATCACAGGGCCACTGTTCATGAGGGAGGTCCCAAATGCCTATGTTGAAAATGTGGTAAAAAAATCCCAAAGATAATTGGTTACAGATATGTGTTGCACAGTTTCTATGCATGCTCATGACTTCAATTTTTCATATTTTCACTCCAGATTTTCAACGTTGCCATTTTTCACACCTCCTCATGAACAATACAGTTGTCATTTTTCACATCCTGCCCAAAATATATTTTCATACCTGTGGTGCCAAATGGCAGTCAGCTGTGCAAAATCACCTTCGCCAACAAACTGATAGTGCCACTCTTCATGAAGTGGGTCACAAAAACCTATGTTAAAATTTGGAGTGAAAATACCAACAAACACCTATGGCATTAGAGTTTCCAACTGTAACACCCCACCCTGTAGAGACTGACAAGCATCAGGAGTGTGACTTGGGATCATCGGCTGTAATGTTTATTCCATTCCACCCCCACCCTGCAGCCAGTGACAGGCATCAAGGTATCGAGGTGTGTCTTGGAGTGTTTCAGCCCCAAGTTCACCCCATTCTCCTATACTGCACCCATCTCAGTGTATTTTCTTATGGAATGGGGTAAGTATAAAGCCCAAAGACTCCAAAGTACACCACAACGCTTGTCAGTGTCTACAGGTAGGGTGAGGTGAGGTGAGATGGCATGAGCATTATAGCTGACGACCCAAAGGCACACCCCAACACCTGTCAGTCTCTGCAGGGTGGGGGTGGGGCTGGCATCAGTTCAATACTTCACTGTCATTCCTATTATGCATCTCTAACTCCTGCACTACCAATGCCAATGCCAGTGAGACAACATTCAGCATTGACAAATGCTTGTTTTTATAGTAATTTCAACTAAAATTATAGCATTTTATTTGGAAGTGGGGGCTAGGCATAGAGAGACTAAATGCAGCATAGCAGGGGACCAAACTAGTTTAGGAAAGAATGCCAAGAGGAGTCACAAAAAGTCAGCAGAGATCAGGAATACCTGGATGGAAAGGAGTGGAGTGGAGTATAAAGGAAGAGGCACTGTAATGAAGAAGGGCTAATGTGAGAAGTGGAAGGCTGTTTATCTAAATGCCAGGAGTCTAGCAAATAAAATTAGCCAGCTCCAGGTGATAATGGTGGATGCAGAGTTAGACCTAGTGTCCATTACTGAAACATGGAACATTGGGAATAATGATTGCAACCAACTGTTATTGCAGTACACCCCGTATAGAGTTGTGCGTAGCTGGAAAATTTTGCCTAGCAAAATATTTTGCATAATTTCTGCATTAGGCAAAATTTTTCACCTAGGTGAAATATAATTTTGTCTAGGATGATGATTTCTTGTAATGCCAAATTTAGCCAAATTTTGCCAATTTCACCAATGCTTTTCAATTTTGCCTGTGAATTTGCTATGCATTGTGGATATATAGCTTAAATATCACATGCAGGCTGTTTTCTGCACAGTATACTGTCTGTTGAGTCGGAGAGCAGTTCAGTGTGGTGCATCTCAGCCAATAAACCCTTCAAAAACCTCCTTATTTATTTTTCAGAGCTAATTGGTCCCAAAATCAAAATCTTGTTCCTGTTGCTGCTAGTGAACTTTTTTTTGTTTTGGTATCTTTGGATAATACTTAGTTAAACTTAGGTAGTGTTTTCAGTTTTCTCTGTGTCTGTGTCTGTGAGGGAGGTGAGTTGGGGGGGTCAACCGTGTGGGGTGTGTGTGTGTGTGTGTGTGTGTGTGTGTGTGTGTGTGTGCAGAGCAGGTTAGTTTCTAATATTTGACAAATTTCTCACATGTTGTGAGTGAGTTTCTGTTATTTCTTTTGAGTCATCTTATTTTTGTTGGTGTGCTACTTATTTGTAAGATTTTTCTTATATGTTGACCCTTTTTGGGTAACTTCATCTGAACAGTTATTCATTCTGAGTAGTTCTGTTTCTGTTTCCCTTTGTTTAATCAGTTTTCTGCTGTATTTTTGTATTGGAAGTATTCATGGAGATTGAACACTTGTCCATATCCAGTTATACTGCATTGTTGAATTGCTCAAATAAATTAATAGTGTGATCTAGCGCTGCATCCCATGTCCTGTTCTGTTTAATTTGCTTACCATATTAACCCTTTCCTCCTGGTTACACCATTGGTGTTTACTACCTGACCCGTGTTATATGAAAAATGACTTATTTTTCAGGAGAGTGGTGGTCCCTGCAAGATTGTTGGGGACCACTTTGTTTGTTCATTTCAAATCTTGTTGTCCCTTCCGTCTGATATTTCTATAACCCAAAATTGTATTTAATAAGTACTAACACATTGCAGGACTTGCCTTCTCCAGACACTACTTATCTGGACTGTAGATCATATTGTGACTGTGAGGTGTTCAGTTTGGTTGGTTGCCAGCAAAATCAAAGAATAAAAGTGGCTTCAAGTCTGTGACTCAATTTTTTACTGCCCAATCTGTAGGTAGCATGCTTTTTGGGGATGATACTGGGAATAAGGGAGACACACACACTAGTGGAGGCACAGAGGTCCAACAGGAGGTGGAAAAGTTGTCGGTGTGACTGTTGTTTCTGCTCAAGGTGGAGCTGATGGTGGTGAAGGTGATACTGCCCAGCTTCAGTCTGTTTCTCCTGGAGAAGGAGATAAGGAAAGTCAGCCCCCCTCCAGTGAGGAGATGTCAGAGAAGGGAAAGGTTTCTCTGGAAGTAGACCAAGATATGGAGGAGTAGGAGGAGGAGGAGGATATAATATGTTTTGGTACAGATAATGACAAGGTGTTGGATCCCCTGTGGGAGCCAGAAGTGAAAAAGATGAAGAGTGATGAGGTAGTCCATTTAGATGCCAAGCCTGAGGGTGCAGAAAACAGCAGATTTTGGTCCTGGTTGTGGATGTGAACCATCTAACAGCATGGCTGACACCAGATGTATGTCTCAATTTACTGTAACATTTTTTGGGAAACATTTCTGGATTTCTGGGGCATATTAGGCAGTGGCAACACCAAGACTAGGCCTGAAAATTGTGTTAAACAGTGCAGAAAACATCAGATTTCCATCCTGGTGGTAGATGTGAACATCTAACAGCATGACTGGCATCACATTTCTGTCTCAATTTACTCTAACATTTTTTATGAAACATTTCTGGGCTTCTAGGGCCTGTTTGGCATCAGCAGCAACAAGATGATGCCTGAAATCCTTAGTAAACAGTGGGCCAAACAACATGTTTTGGTTTGGGTGTATGGCGAGTGCCATTTAACATAATGACTGAAACCTGATTTCTGTCTCAATTTAATGTAGCATTTTTTGGGAAACATTTCTGGAATTCTGGGGCATGTTGGCAGTGGCAGCACCAGATGTGTTATGTCTTCGGAATGTTGCACACAACAATAAGTGATGCAACATCACATAGCATTGTGAAACAACTTGTTTAATAGGCACAACACTTGACATTTCTGGATAGGAGGAGGAAAATGTTAAAGAGCAGCTGACACCTTCAAAATAACTTTCATAAACATAACATTGACCAACAATTCAGTTATATTCCCCATCTATGAATTGCAAAGGACAGGCCGGCACCTGTTGAAGGTTGTCGACTTAGGGCCCTAATGCACAGAGTTTGTTTTTATTTAATTTAAATACCTCATGTGAGTTGCTTCAACTCAAAGTAAGAAGTACTTACCACAGCACATATCCATCAAGTGCTCTTTCTTTATTCCAGTGTGGCAACTAAACAATGTAAAAAATGTTCCCATATAACTAAGATAAAAATGTCCGATCCCTCCAGGCACCACACTTCATGATACATCAAAGGTTATGTCACACCTGATACATTTCACACATGCGTGCTTTCTCACACACAAAGCAAGCAAGTGAAAAACATGTGCGTCAGGTGTAAGATAGTCAATAGCATATAAGGAATGATGGTGCCTTAGTGGAGCAGGTGTTTTTACCTTAGTTATATGGAAGCACTTTTTACATTGTTTACTTGCCACACTCGAGACTCGAATAAAGAATGAGTACTTATTAGACATGTGCTGTAGTGAGTACTTCTAACTTTGAGATGAAGCAGCTCATATGAGGTATTTGAATTCATGTGAGGTATTTGAATTAAAATAAATACACACTCTTTGCACAAGGCCCAGACAGCCAATGGCCTTCAGCAGGAGCCAGCCTCTCATTTGCAAACTCCATATATATGGAATGCAACTGCATTACGATCATTAATCTATTAAAAGTAATCTTGTAGGTGTAACCAGCTCTAAGAAGTAACACACACCGCAAATAATAAGGGAATAAGGTGGTTTATTAAGGAGGATACACTGACATGGCACAAAATAAGCATAACAAATGACAGGCAGGATCAGGAGGACAAGGGTAATACAACAATGAGCAGGGAGAAGTAATAGTGAGAGAAGAGAGAACGAGAAAAGGGACTGAATTATATAGGGATCATGAGACAGTAACAAACATAACAGCAATGGTCAAACAAATTATTTTATATACAAAATAAAGAAACAAGAGGACTTAAAGATGTAGATTAAAAAGGACAAAACAGATTTTTTTTTGTTTTTAACACCATGTGTTATCCCTTGCCCTCTTGTCCTAAGCACTCCTCTATTAGAGCAGCCCTTACCTTACCTTGTAACCCACCTCTCCTCTGTCAGCATCTTAAATCATCCCACTCTAAGCCTGAATGCCATGTCATGACTTGTGCTAGGCATTGCCAACAGCGAGAATGTTTTATTATCGCTTGTCCACACCAGTTACCATTATCTTCTCCGTTGAATAATTGATGTACATGTTGACTCAATCTTGTTAACTCCTTAACTGGACCTATTGCTATTGTTCTGTGTATATCATTTCATCATATACAAATGTCTATTTATTGTCTGTATATAAATGTATTGTGCTTTGACCTTGTGTGACACAGGTCCACCTTGTAAATGAGCTTGCTCAATAGTGTTCGCCTGGATAAATAAAGATTTTGATTGATAGATTGATAGATTTTTTTTATTGGGAACGTACAAACAACAGAAAAGTGGAAAGAAAAATGAGAACAAAAAAGACAAATTAGTTTCTGCTGCCACATTAACTGCCAGTGGGGCTGCCACTCAGTGCAGACTGAATGCCCATTATTTTGTCCACATTACACTGGAGTTTAACAATCCCCCCCATCCCCTGGGTATCAAAAAATTCCTGTCTGAAATAATTTAGCTCCTGTCAAAGATGGTAGACTTCTAGCAGGATAGCTGATAAGTCTGCATGTATCACTGGCACTGCTGGTGGGGTAGTGGCTGCCTGTGGTGCTGCTGCTGCTGGCTCTGGACAGGGGTGTCCTGGCTGGGTCTTGATGCTACTGCAGACTCCTGCTGTTGTCTGGTCCAGTGAGGATTCTTAACAGGTCCAGCCATGCCTCCCTACTGCTCACCCCCTTCAGTGCTCACATCTGCACTGTGCCCCACAGCTGCAGTTAATGCTCTAGCCACCTCTTGCAGTTTGAGGTCCCATTGAAGTGGGTGGTGCACCATGTGACTACCCTGGCGGTTGTCCCAAATTGAAACCACACTTTCCACGATGCACTTCCTGCCCTCATAGCTTGCAGGTGACCATTGAGTCACCTGCTGAACTACACAAAAAAAATCCCAGGCAGGAAAACTTCGTAGGTGACTGGGCTGTGGGGAGCAGCAGATGATGCCCCAGGCACTGTATCCTCCTGCTGCTTGGGAGGGGGCATGGTCTCTTGCTGCTGTAGTGGAGGAACAGTATCCTGGTGCTGGACAGGGGGCACTGTCTCCTGCTGCTGTGGTGGAGGGGCCACAGTCACCTCCTGCTGCTGGGGACGGGGCACAGTTGTTTTCTGCTGGGTGTTGGTGCTTGGGCAAAAAGCCTCCTGCTGCTGTGGCATTTAATTTTTAATGGTCATCTGAAACATCCATACAGGTGCCCCACTGCCTCTATCCTTCTCCTTTACTGCCACCAACACCACCAATTCCAACAGAACCCAAAAAAAGAAATAGAGATAGAGACTCTGAGAGAGACAGCGGAGGAGGGCAGAATAACACACACACACACACACACTCCACAGGTACTAAAATATGAAATAGGACAAGGACAAACAAGAAAAAGTTTGAAAAAAATAGTAAAAATTCAGTAGTTTATGCATAAAAGTGTGGTCACAGGGAGTATAGATGCAGGGCCTGCACCAGAAGCCGTACAAAGAAAGACTAAAGGAGCTTCATAGGTATACCCTTGAGGAAAGGAGAGAGAGTGGGGACATGATAGAAACTTTCAAGTACCTCAAGGGAATCAACAAAGTCCAGGAGGGTAGCATCTTTCAGAAAAAGAGATGTGCAAGAACAAGGGGGTACAATTTGAAGACAGAGGGGGGACGGCTCAGGGGCAATGTGAGAAAGTATTATTTCATGGAGAGGGAGGTGGACACATGGAACTGCCTCCCTTAGGAGGGCGTGGGGTCAAAAACAGTGGGGGAATTCAAGCATGCATGGGACAGACATAAGGCAATTCTGGTGGGGGGTAGGAAGAAGTAGGCTGTTGGTTAACTAGGATCTGCAGCTTATCCAATAGGTAGAGAAATGGGCAGACTGGGTGGGCCAAGTGGTCCTTATCTGTTGTCAAAGTCTATGTTTCTATGCTGCCTCCTTCCTCTAGATATTTAGCATAGGAAATAAACCACTCACTTCCTGCCTATCTAGACTCAACCATGTGCCCACCAGCAGAGAGAAAAGCCCAATTTCACCTTATAAAAGTGCAAGGTGAAATTCAAGGTGAAATTGCGAGGCGAAATTTTGCTGAAAGGCCATAATTACGCAAAATGTTTCACTAGACGTAACTGGCAATTTAGCCATAATTTTGCCGGCGAAATAAAATTTTGATGCATCTCTAACACTGTATAGTAGGATAAAGGTAAAGGCAAGGGGGCGAGGTAGCCCTTCATGTCTGGAAAAGCATAGAGGCTATAGGGCATCGGTCCTGGGTCAAGTAACCATAATACCTTATGGTTTGAACTTGCCCTGGGTAAAGTTATTCCTTGACAAAGGCTGTGGTTCTGATTTCAAACAGGCAGATTTGAACTACTGTAGATAAGGGATTTAGTCAGGGAAGAACTGGTAACTAGGAACAAGTTCAGGGGTGTGGAAAAGAAATAAATAGAATATAAAGGGGTTATTCTCAATGCATTTAAATCATGCTTGCGAACTATCCCAAGCGTAACAAATACAAAAGACCGATCCAGTTCTCTAAGGAGGTAAGGGAGGCTATAAGGGGCAAAAAAAGGTATTCGCTAACTATACACATCACCAGGGGAAAAGATATGGGGCAGGTACCAAAGTAAAATGAAGGAGGCCAAGAAGCTTATCCAGGGGTGCAAAGGCAGACACAGAGCTTCAAATTGCAGAAGGGGTCAAGGGAGATGGAAAAGAGTTTTTCTAGTATATTATAGAAATAAAAGTAGATGAGTAGATGAGTGGGACATTGTATGGCTGGCAGGAGGGCTACTAGAGGATGCCAAGAAGGTAGCAGCCATTTTGAATGATTACTTCTGCTAAATATTCATTGCGGAGGATGGTGGACCTCAGTCAGAAAGTATAGTTAAAGCAGCATTATACAGTGGCAAGAAAGAATGCTGGTCCCTTATTGGTCACACTGTGACTGGATCTGTGATGTTATCCCAGCATAACATCACAGATCTAGTCCCAGTAAACTCACTGACCGCATGAAATGTTAAAAAAGGTCACTCCACAGCTCTCCCTACGAGCAGCTTCAGTGGTCCCCAATGTGCTCAGAAATCAGCGCTCCCCACCCACTGGCCCACACAGTTTCATCCAGTCATCACTGTCCTCTCATCCCTCGACACTATTCACAACTTATAAAATGTAAAATAAAGTTTAAAAAAGCCATAACTCAAATCAGCTTTCTCCCCATTCGCAAGTGCATGCATGTCGCACTTCCACACTTGCTCCGGTCACTGATCACCTCAGGGGCCATTACAAATGGCCATGCTGGTCTGCCAACCACTTCAATGGCAAATACAGATAGATTAAAACATAAAACAAAACTAAAGCTGCAGTCCTCAGCTTCTCGGTCTGCTCAGCTCACTACAGAACAGTAACAGGCGTACCCATGGAAACCAACCTGCTCATTTCAGCGTGCGAAAAACGCCTTTTTTCTTATTGTTATCAGAGAGCCTTAACAGTATTTTCACTGTCACAGTGTAAACCCGCCTTCACTACACCTTTATTTCCTCCAGCCAACACTTCAGCAGAGAGTGTTTTACATAAAAGCAGCGTGAGGCTGTCCAGTTCTCTGACCACTCACTCTAGCTCTGTTACCCTGTCATCTGTACCATAATCCAAGCAGCAAGTCTTAAAAATAATAATAAAAAACCTTTCTGTCCTCCCAGAAGTTAAACAAACTGCACCTCTCCCCATGTGCAGACATCCTCCAATCATGGTTCACTGAATGCTGCTTCAAAAGTTTGCAGATCTTCTCCTGTACATCTTCCTTAACTGATGAGGCAAAAGTTGTAGCAAGTGCGACTGGACCGAGTCAAGACAGAGCCACATCATGAAAACACACACACACACACACACACACACACAATCTCCACCTAGTAGAGAAGCCCTATAAGTAACTATTTTTTAAACCAGGATACTTCCACAATAAATAATTACAAAAATAAAAATGTAAAACAGTATTTTTATATATATTTTTTTAAAATATGTATGTAAATGAACCATTCTATAATAGGAATAATGCATTTTAGGGTGTGTGTGTCATGCTGGGATAACGTCACTTCTGGGGTGATTGGTCGCACTTGGCCTGCAGCCTCGTGCCCAGTCACCCCAGGCATAATATTATCCCAGCATGACTACACCCTGTCATGCATTATTCCTTTAATAAAGAGATTCAGGAGATGGGGAGAGTAGTGTTTTTGGCAAAAGAGTAAGACAATGTCTTGCAGCCTTGAAAAGGATTGGGTGCCAGGACCAAATGGGATGAAAATTAGGGTGCTTATGGAATGGCATCAAAACTGGCTGAGCTCCTGTGAGGGCTATTTGATAGCTTGCTCCTGTTCAAGTTGGTTCTAAGAGACTGAAGGAAAGCACAAATGGTTCCTCTACAAGAGATAAGTGATAGAGAGGATCCACGAGATAGAAGGAAAGTGGAAATTGTTCCTTTACCAGAGGGAGGCAATAGAGAAGATCCAAGAATTACAGACTGTCAGTCTTACCTCCACTGTGGGTAAACTGGGGAAGACACTATTTAGGGAAGACCTGGTAAGTAACCTGGAAATAAGTTGGCTCTAGGATAGTAAACAGCATAGGTTTGTGGCTAGAAGTTTTTATCAGACCAACCTGATAGTATTCTTTGACTGGGTTACAAGGGTGGTGAATAAGAGATAAGCAGTGGACATACTGTACTTCAACTTCAGCAAAGCATTCAACTTAATGCCACCCAGGAAGCTGCATAAGAAAACAGAGGGCTTGGGAGCAGTGAGGAGCTAGTAAATGGATAGGGAACTGGCTGGCAGGGGAGATAAGAGAGGGCGGAGGTTAATAGGATCAAATGGGGGGATAGGGAGGTCAAGAGTGAGGTGCTGCTCAGATCAGTCCTGGTACCTGTCTTTTTCAGTATGTTTATCAGCTACATAGGGGAAGGTATACATTGCAAGATGTGTCTGCAGAAAACACTAAGTTTTGTGGCAAGCTGGACAATGAAAAGAGGTTGAGGGAGTTGCAAAGGGACATGGAAAAACATAGAGAGATGGCCAAAGGTTTGGCAGATGAGATTCAACACCAAAAAATTGAAGGTGATGCACACAGAGAACAGGAATCCTAGGGCAGAATACAGAATTGGAGAGGTCAGCTTGGTCAATATATTATCACAATATACAGTGAAGTCAGCCAGGATACAATGCAGTAAGACATCTCACAAATTCCTGCATGACAAAAGAGCTTAATTACCATGGACTTGCACTGTCCCTGCAGAATACTGCAGCACTCTGCAGAAATTCTTCAAGGTACTGTACTGCATCATTGTTAACTCTGCTGAAGGTCACTGGAGAGACCCCATCTGGAATATTGACCCTGTCTGGAATATTGAGTCCTTACCTGAAAAAAAGACATGGATGGACTGGAAACAATATAGAGGAGGATCACCAAAATAATTCAGGGTCACAAGGGGCAGATCCTTTGAGGAACAGCAGAGGGCACAGAACATGTACTCACCAGAGACTTGAAAGGTGATGGGTGGCATGAAAGAGACCATCATGTTCCTGAAAGGAATAATTAAGGTGAGCAGTGAGGAGCTATTCAGTAGGAATAACAGGTCAGTAATATGAGGGAGCATGAATGAAAGCTGGAGCGATGGAGTTTCAGGAGGGATGTGAGAAAATTCTACTTCAGAGAGAAAGTGGTTGAGTCATCGGACCACCTTTTAGCAGAGATAGTGGGAGCAAAGATCATAAATGGGTTCAAGCATGGCTGGGACACAGTATATGATTGGATAGTTACACAGAGGGAAAACAGTACAGTGAGAGATGAAGGGGGGAGGGGACAGGAGTGAAAACCCTGCCTAGAGAATAGATCATGGGGTAAGGTACTGTATGGAAACAAAACAAAACAAGGCAGACTGGATTAACAAATGATCTTTCTCTGCCATCATTGTTTATGTTTCTATGTTTAAAACAAAGGACAATGTGATTTTTTTGTATCAACTAACAAGATCACTTGAATCCCAAAGATTTATATAAACTAGCTACCAAAAAGGAGGAGCTAATATTTAATTACCATAAAGCCAAAGGAATTTGAGCTATCTCATTGTAAATACTTGATGGAGAGTTTTATAAATTAAACTGTCCAAGATGCCGTCGGATAAATTTTGAAAAATATAATTTTGTCACACTGACACACACACACACACACACACACGTATATATATATATATATATATATATATATATATATATATATAATAAATTTTCTGTGTTTGCTTTCCCTTTATTTGTAAGCATGCAAATTTTGTGAACATAAGATAACTGACTCCTGCACTACCCATGATGTACTCTTGCTTCTTGCCTACATCTAATTTTACAATATTCTGCTATTGTACTCACAGTCTCTTGCTGTGGCAATGATTACATATCTTAATGTAAGTAAATGATGTCAGGTGTGGACAAGTAGCCACAACCCGAAATCTAAAAGACAGTAATCCTGTATTGAGGCTAGTGTGCGTAGTCATATTGAAAGAGGGGAAGCTTCATTATAATATGTAAAACCTACCATAGGTACAAGGTCAAGTAATACACTGGGTTAAAAACTGGCAGTTGGATAGAATGTAAAGAGTTGCAATATATTTCTTACAAGTTTACAGAAGCTGTGGATTGTCACTATACAGTACACAGGTACAATATCACAAGTGCTACAATACATGGCTGTGATGTCATACCATTTACAATGACATTTTTGGAATGTTGAAAAAAAGAGTCTGTTGGTGTTTAGTTCCTCTCCCTCAGTCCTGGCCTATTTTCCCCACATATTCAACATTAGAAGCACCTCACCAAATTCCTGGCTACTTTGGATCCCAGACCCATGGTGGTCTGTACATTAGATTTTGTACTACTTGTTATTTTGTCTTCTAAACATTAAAAAACTGTTATACAAAATATGGTATTCTGTTGTAACAGCGATGCTCTTACAGTGACACTGTTACAGTGACAGCAACCCACCGACACCTGCAGTGTCCACCGGGTTGCAGGAGTGATGCCTGAGTCATTGACTCCTGAGTTTTGGTCGTTCTCCTGAGATCTGCCTCCCTTGGAGTTGGAATCCTTAAGTCTGGGGGGGGCACACCCCCCCCGCATGAACACCAATCATGTGTCAGTGTATTTTCTGGTCGGGGACAGCAGTCGGCGGCATCAGGGATGTCGGCGTCTATGTGTCGCCGTAGGGGAGGTCACCGACAAGTCTGTCACCACGGCAACATGGAACCAAAAAATATGAGGGTCAGTGTTAAGTTAGTTTTTAATACACCCTCAGTTTGTAATTACCTTGCAAGCCACTGTAGCCTCACTCTTGTGGGTTTTGAGGTCACCACAAACCTTGAATGCATAAAAAACCTTGCTGTACACTTCATATCTAATTAATTGCAATCTGAAAATATGGAAACACACAATTAGTGGTGCTCCACTGGTACATCTTGGGGCAAACACTGTTTGATTAATTTGTAAGTGACTTGGAGGTGGGCACCAGTAGCTGGAGTGCCGAGTTCCATCTGGCACCAAAATGAGGAGGAAAGCTGTATCACAGGAGAAGGAGATAAACAGGATGAGTGGAGTCCTGCACCACTGACAGGGTGGACAGATGAGCGTCAATGCAGGCAAAAGCTATGTCATGAAAAGAAGAATTTGATGGCAGAATATTACCCTGATAGTAAAATGCAATCAATTCTATTTATAAGGCACATTTCAAGGGGGCTTAAAGTACTGTACATCCTCAATACAACAATATAACTATACATTCTCTTCCTCTCAAGAAGATAAAAAAAATGACATAACTGTACTATACTGAAACAAGTTAACAGATTTCTCACAGGATATATGGGACTGACATCAATATGGTAGCATATCCAGGTGTTCCCAAAGGCCAGAGTGAACATATTGGACCTGATTTTCAAATGGTGACACAGGGCTTGTGTCAAGCCCTGTATCAAATCCATTTTCCGTGCAGCTTCTCCAAACACCTTTGCCACAACTGCACCTAATTTTGGTAGGTCTGGTGCAATTGTGAGACTTTACCTGATTTATGGTAACTTGCACCAAATATTTGGCCCAAGCCCCATAAAAAGATTGCCCAGCCTCGTGCCACACCAGCGACCTGGGTTCGGGAATGAGCCTGAGTTGATGGAGGTTGGCAGGGGTGAGAAAGGATCGAGCATCTGGAGGACTGCTCTCCTGTCTCTGGGAGGGAGGGAGGTTGTCATTCCACTTATTGGCTGCCCTCTTGTGATGCCCAGGGGCAGTACATATCAGGAGAGCACGCATACCAATGCCCTTGTCTTGGTGGGAAGGTGTGGTGCAGAGAAAATGGTGGAAAAAGAGCCTGGCAGGCTCTGTGATGGCTCGTCATCCCTGGTTTCTAGATTGGGTCTCTGGGGGGGGAGGGGGAGCCGGCACCATTCTCCCGGGCCCTGCCATTGGGGGTAAGCCACAGAGGAATTTCCACGGGTTGGCAAGAGCAGGGAGCATGCTGGACCAGAGAGTGAGTCCCTCCACAAGGAGGGCCACAGCTGCATGCCAGGGGTCCAGGCGGGAAAAAGAAATTGGAAAAAAGGGTGCCGGGATTGCTGCAAACTAGACCAGAAAAAGTTGGTCTAACTTGCAGCAGTTGGCACACAGGATGAAAAATCAGAAAATCTTGATCACTGGCCAGAGAATGCCACAAACCCTGTGCACAAATCTTCAGCACACCTGTGACTTTCGGCATTCAGGGCAGTCCGAAACTCCAGCCCATAGGCTTTTAACAGGCTTTTCAACAGCGATACAGACTTGGCTCAACAAGTACTGGATGTCAATGTGTTCCACATGGCAGTGGTTCTAACGACAATTCCCTGACACCACCATTCTTTAATCTGAATATTGGATAGAACTGTCAACAATCCAACAGAGGAAAATCTTAAAGATTTCAATGAAGGGTATTCAGAGTTAAGGTTTGTAAGATACTGTATTGAGAAGTTAGCCCATACAGTCACTTGAAGGTAACATGTAAATACACATATATGATTTCTTGAACATTTGGAGTAATATGGTCATGAGCCTTAGTTCCTGATAGAAGTTGTGCTGCAGTATTAATGTTACATTGAAGTTTGGAAAATACATTATTTGTAACTCCAAATGACAAGGCATAGCAGAAGTCTAGAAACAACAAAGCCTTTTACCAGCATTTTAAAATGTCAAACTATAGAAATTATTCAACTTGTCAAGTTTCCTCAAGTGAAGAAGTGCCACTTTGTGAGTGGTACATAATAGACTTAGATCAAAACAGCTTAAGATGTTTTACATTTGATGAATTTCAGATTAAATCTCATTCAGCAACCACAACAGAGTTAGGCGGGGATTTCATCAGAGTGTCCTAATCTTAAAGCTCATTACATCAGTCTTTTATCAGCTCAGATGAAGAAACTTAGCAGTAAACCATGATTTTAATTGAATAAGAAAAGTAAACAAAGTTGAAGTGCTGCCTGACTAAAAATACACTTGAATATCATATGCATAAAAGGACTTTCAGATTATACTTATTGATAATATTGCCACTAGATAATATGTAAGTATTCAATAATATGAGTCTAGAATGAACCCTTTTGGCACCCCTGGTGAGACCACCTCAGGCTTAGATGTTTACTGAATAATTTTCACATAAAACTACATAATGTAAAATAACACCCAAATAAACCCCAGAACTTGAACAGCTGCAACAAATTATCTTATAAAATGGGGTCTGCTTAATTCCAGTTCCTCATTGGTCAGGACCCCATCACATGGTATTGCATTAACCTAGACAGGGGTGCATTAATTGAGAGTACAGCCTGTTGGGTCAAAGGGTCAAAAAGGTCAATATGTTAACTACTGTACATATATTCAGGGTGAAAAAGTTCACAGAACAACCCTGCAACATCAAAATGAAATCATGCAAATAAACAAATGACACCCCCACAGTAACAATGCTCAAGAATCACAAACTGCAAAGAAAATCCATCAGAATAGGGTTACCACCTGTCCCTGTTTTCGAGAACAGTCCTGATTTGGACAGCTGTGTCCTGCAGAAAAACATGAAAATACTAAAGGTAGGACATCCAAACTGTGCCAGGCAGGCGCAAAGCCTGGCGCAGCACAACTGGGCTGTGCCAGGGCATGGACCAGGCAATATTTAACAGTGCTACCATGGCTCCAGCACCATTGAATATGGCACTGAGGGGCGCATGCACCGCACACGGTGCAGTGGCACTGTGCTACAAGTGGCAGAAGTTGAGAAGGGGAATGAGCCAGCACAAGTGCGCGGGCGCTTAGGTGCATCAACCATGATATTCACCTCTGGGCATGCAAATGAGTCCATTATGCATGCAAAGGCACAAATAGAGACCATTGCATATGGTGCACGATCCCGCGCTGCGCCTGGTGCCTGCCAGGCTGCAGGCGTCGAGGACCGGCGACCTGCAGTCCCTCAGAGGACCCCACACCTGTACGCCCGATCGCGGGCATAAGTGAAGTAAATCCATGGTGGTCCAGTGGACCACTGTCCATCACCCGCTCATGGGCATAAGTGATCTAACTCCCTGGTGGTCTAGTGGACTGCTTCCCAATGACCGATCATAAGCATAAGTGGATTATATCTGTGGTGGTCCAGTGGAAACCCTCCCCCCAACACCCAATCATGGGTAAAATGAAGGGCACCCTGGTGGTCCAGTGGTACCCCCACTCCACCCACACACACACACTGAGGTCCATGCCACCCTGAACCCCCAGTCAATGGTGGGTGGCAGCACCCCGCCCACAAGCTGCCTGGCCACTACGCCGACTGACAGCGTACAGTAAGGTCTGTCGCCTATTGGTCCACTGTGTGGGCCAATGGGCATGCAAACCACGACTGTACTGTACTGCACTGCACAGGCCTGATAATGTGAATGAACAGGGATGTAGGACACATATGCCAGCAAACAGGTGAGGGGGACAACGCTCCCTGGGCAGGAGGCATGTGGACTGTGTCCTGGGTGGGTGGGTGGCACCACAGCAGGTAGCTGCGATGCTTGCACTTTTGTGTATCAGCTCCCCTGCGGGTGGCCAGGATTTGTTCCTGGTTCTACCAGGCACAACTTGTGTCCCCTAGTGCCACAAGGTGGGGTTGTGCCAGCATCTGCACTGCATCCCATGCTGAATATCAGGATGTGCCGTATATGCATGGGCATGCCTCCCGCACTTACGCCGCATACATTTCTGCATCGGGGTTGCGCAGCACAACATGCCCCTTTGAATATCACGCCGGGGCACATTGGTGGGTTATGCATGGTGCAACCCTTTTGAATATCCCACCCTTAATGTCCTGACATTACAGTAGAAACAGTATTTTCCTTTAAATGTTGCAAAAAACTATAATACCTTAACCAAAATACCTTAAAATAATAAAAAACACAACAAACAGCTCAAAAACAAAACACTTAGTCATAATTTTGATTATTTAGAGAAAACATGTCTGTTGCATTGGTCGAGATGACATATTGTCCTGCGAAAAATCCAGTTTCAGAAAGAAATGTCCCACTCTGGGCTTCTGAAAAGGTGGTAACCCTAATCCAGAATCTTTGAAAGAACATACCGCTATTCAAAAATGCAAACTCCAAAAAGCCTTAGTGCTGCTCTCACAGAAAACAAATCTTAAGCACCTAATGAGACACAAAATATATTCCAAAGCAGCAGAGACATATAGCCTACAGCAAAACCTGTAGTAATAATGCAAAATGTTGAAGGGAACAGTGTAATTCGAAGACAGTCAAAAACCAAGCAATACTTACAGGAGAACTTCGAAAAATATAACATTTGGACTCAAGGGAGCCTATATTTCTCATTAGCTCTGTATTTCTTATTGCAATTATGTATTACTGAAGTAATATGCTTGAAAACAGGATTTTCACTCCTTGAGGGTTCAGCACCACCTGTTGCTTGTTCCCAGCCTGGGGCCCGTTATTAAAAAAATTGCACCATGTGCAAAGTGTTTGTGCACATATTATGCGGGGTTTGCCCTGAAATGCAATACTCAAAGGGATCTGTAGCACGTGCTAATGGGTTTAGTGGATGCATGCTAAGAGAATGAACATGGTGTTTTGAGGCAGATGTTGGACATGGCATGGAAGAACACCCCCACAGGGCAGAAATCCACTATCAATAGGTGGGAAGATGGGGCAATGCCACCAGTACAAATACCTATCTCCAATGTGTACACATACCTCACATGTGAAACACAACATCATACTGTACTTAGCTCACCCCACCACCCAAGATCCACATGTTCCTCACACATGGTGTCATAACCCATCAGTGATACTAATGGACTTGTTTTCCCTGGATTGCCCAATGACCTCCTTTGTATACCAGGATGAATATAGTAGGTTACATGTCATGCTAACTGTGTTAGCACTTGTGCGATGTCACATGATGCACTGCATGGTTGCACTGCACAGGCATGATGATGTCTCCCACTGGTGAAGTCATCTGGTTGCACAACCTTGAACATGTCAGCAGTGTGCAGTACCATAGTGTGATGGAGCACTGGCCATGTGCAGACCATGAATGTGCGACCTCAGCAAATGCACATGGGTCACTCACAGTATGCTGCCAACACAGCACTGCACAGTGCACATGCTGCACTGTACAGTGCAAACGTCATGCCAGCCTACACCAGGAAGCAGCATGTCCAGATCCTCCTAAGCATGCTACTGCACTAAAACACGTCTGTCAGGCATTGTAGGGTGGTTGTTCAGTGTGACCAGCACTGGAATGAGGTGGAACTGGCCAACCTAATCAACCTTGTGTTTGACGGGGACTGCTCCTGGGGAGATAGTGGGGGTGGAAAGGCCCCTCTGCAATGTGTAGGCCTCCTTGGGGTAATGCCTCACATGGTGCACTTGGATGGCACACACCGGGGACCAGTGGCACCACCAGTACAATGATGTCTAGTAAGGAAAGCAGTGCGGCCTGTAGGATCTATGGGCCATAGTGGCTGGAGGCACAGTTCTCAGATCAGGTGTACAGTGTGGTGTGTGATTGGTGTGTGTAAGAGGATGTGGGCAGACAAGTACAGTGTATGTGCATGACATGTCAGCTACCCCACTGATGCCGTGACCCCCAATGGGGTGTCCCCAAAATGCCCACGTGGGTATGGGCCCCCATGCTGGCCACATGCACTATGTGGGTACCCCATGGAAAGGGGGTGAACCTATGCCAATGCATGGCTGCTAACAACTGAACTGCCCTCAGGTGCAATGGGCCCAGCCAAACAGTGGGGGATACCCTGGAACACTGGCACCAGTGGCTCAGGTCTGGCAGCCCCTATCCAGCAGTGCCCCATGGATGTCACACCCAAGCTGGCAGGGGAAGGCACACCCTACATGGCCACAGTGTTTGCCATATCCTAGCAGGATGGCTGCCACCTTGTGGCTGAGCTGCCCACCCTGGAGGAGCCACACTGCAATACCAAGTATTGTCCAGGGACTATATGGCACACAGGTCTGCCAAACACCATATAGCTTACTCCTTGCATGTACTCTGTGCCACCTGGGATGTGTACTGTGTGCACATGGGTCACCCTCTATAGCACACTGTGCTGGCACATGCCCCCAAGTATGCTAGGTCTGCAGTGCCTGTGAGCCATGTGACCATTGTGGTGCAGAGATGGTCAAGCCATGCATATGCATGCACACAGTGCATGGATTGGGGCCATCCCTGGGTGCCTCCACTTTGCAGTCAGGTTGGGACCCAGTATGGTGGTACCCATGCCCCTCAGTGTTAACACCAAGGGGGGGAAGACCCATAGGGAACATCTCACTCCATGCCATTCATATTCCTGCAGCTGGAGACATGGGTGCACCTGCAGGGCTACATCACATGCCCTTGCATGACTACCACAAGTGGTGGGAAGTCCCTGTTAGAGTCAGACAAGTAGATGCCTGGGGTGTGAGACCTGCATAGGGTGCACTGCTGCAAGGCAAAGTTCTCACCACACCTCTTCTTGTCTCCCCCTACAAATCCTGAGGACCAGACAGGCCATCAGCAGCAGCACAAGCAGCCGCAGCACCCCCAGAGGAGGGCAGTAGAAGGTCGATCCCTGGGCCTGATGGGGCCCACACAAGTCACAGCGGGAGACAGCAGTCAAGTGAGTACCATGCATTGTGTGTGTCCTCTGGGCCTATATATGTGCAGACATCAACGGATGGCATTATTCACCGATATGCCCATATGGGTCTTTAGTGGCTTTCCCTAATGTACAGGACTGCACAGGTGCCAAGGGTGGGCTTCTCCCTGCTGATGCCACAAATGTGACCACAGGGCAACTGACACTGCACCATCTCTGTGACCTGACAGGTGTTGGCAGCACTGGGGCCCCGAGGCCATGGGAATTCACAGGCAGATGTCTGGTACGCTGTTTCCAGTAGCAACCACGTACAGCGCTTATTATTGAGCGCTGCACTTTTGAGCGACTCAAAAATAGCACTTTACATGAAAGTGAGTGTTGCAATATACTGCTATATCCTGTATAGTGAGCATAGCAAGGAGCTGAACTCACTACTACAGGATATAGGATCCTGTGTGTCCACTTACCACTGAGCTGCTCAGATAGCGTAGTGGTGTACACCAGCAGTTGCGATGCGAGCAGACCTGGGTTTCGGCCTCACTACAGGATGAATTTTTTTTTGTTTTAAAAACCAATAACTTTCCCCGTGGTCAGCACCCTCCTTGGAGTTGGTTATTTTAGTTTGGGGCGGGGCACAGGAGGCACAGCCCCCTGCATAAAAACATTTTTTATTGTGTGATGTGTTAAAGTATTGTAGCGACCGTCGCTATTTGTGACGGTTGGTACAATATCCGTCGCCCTTTTGACCATGGGCTCTTATGTGTTTGCTTTATGTGATAGGCGGTCTTCCAGACTCACCTTTATCATATAGAACCCTGTTCCCCCGGTACATAGCACCATGGCCAGCTGGGAAGGGTGGGTGCACAGGCTAGGTCATAGAGGTGTGCACAGTACAGGGTGCTGCCAGCATGTGTGTGGGGCTGTACTCCACTGATGTGCACCCACTGGGGCTGGGCCACCATGTGATCACAACCCCAGGTGGGGGTCATATGCCCTACTAGCCATGGCTAGGGTGTGGGCGGACCTGCCCGTCACATAGGTTGATTCTACCACCATTGTTGTGGTCCAGCATCAGGTAGTTGTGGCCCTCCATGCTGGAGGCCCCATGGGGAACACCATCCCATGCCATCCAGTGGTGAGCACTGGCCCTGCACTTGGGCTGGTGGATGCACAGTGCCCTCAAGCTATGTTACAGTGTGTGCAATCCAGATAGTGCACATATGTGCCACCATGGTACATCCACTGTGTCCCTGCCATGCCACACTGTGGACCTCACCATGATGGCTTGTGGCATGGCTGCTGCCAGTGGCCAGCCATGGGACATAGTGACAGTTCCCAATGCCTTGAGGGGTGGGAACAGCACAGTTGGCTGGATCTACCTCACCCCATGGCCAGGTCTGTGTCTGATGGCTGCCAACGGATGACTGGCACCTGTCCATGGGGAGTCCTGATGCTACTGTAGACATCACAGTGGTGCAGATTCCCAGCGGGTGTTCCTGTGGTGACTGCCATTGCCTGTGTTTCTGGAGGTGCACGATGTACCTCAGAGACCCACCCAGGACCCCCAGTTCAGGCACAGTGGGGCAGACCATTGGGCCACAACAGCACAGTGCAGGTGGGACTCTGTGAGTGTATGCTTTAGGCGTGGTGCAGGATACTCACCACAGCACCTCTCAGGGATAGGGACTCCAGTGTATCCGAGCAGGCTGGCCATACAGGCAGCCATCATGGGGCCGAACACCCTCTGACCTGTGGGGCTTTGTCATAGGGCACATTTCCCTGGTCCACACAGTGGCCATGACCATGCCAGGCTGATGGCTACAGGGGGCAACTGGTACTTTCTCTGGGGGCAGACTAAGGGTGCTTGTGTGGCAGGTAATGGGACTGGTGATGGTTCATCTCAGGCAACTGGGTACAGCAGCAGCATGCTGTATGTGGCAGGGTTGTCAAGGTGGTTGATTTGGCATCTTTGGGGACCCAGGGACATTGCCAAGTATCTAGTAGTACACACCCACAGCCAGGTTCAACATAGGGTACTGTAGTGACCACTGAATCATTGTTGCATCCCAGCTGCATCATGGTGTCCCCAAGTGGTATGTTGATGGCGCAGAGTGTGTGCAGCACCCAGTCACATACTGCATCATTGCAGTGGTGTAAACCATGGCCAGCTCACACAATGACACCTTCTGATCCCTGCCCTGTGCATCACTGCTGTATTCAACATGTGTATGCCTGTGTCCTGTCCCACCAGCAACACACAGTGGGCCTTGCCTGGACTGTCCTGCATACCACAGGTGGCCTGTGTGCTGGTGTCTCCATGCACAGTCACAGGTTGTCTGTGCACCCCACCCTATCACTCGACACATGCCACTGTATGGTGACCTCTTGCATGGTGCTGCTTCATCTGCATGTGTTACATACATACCACTGCCATACCCATTGCTGGAGTGGGTCAGTGCTATATCTTGAAAGCCTTTCCTCTGCATGGGTCTATCTCTGCATGTGCACCTCTGCAATGTTTGGGTCCCTCATGCTGTCTGTGGACTGCCACATCTAACACAGTACCAGATTGCATATGGGGGCATACTTTGATTGCTGCTACCTGGGCCTACCAGCCACACCAGTCTGTGTGGCCCCAAGGTGACACAGTGTTCACCATATGCCAATTACTTTTATCACAGTCTTGACATGTGCATCTTCCCAGTCTTGCAGTGTCGACAGGCCCCATGTCCTGCAGACAGTAGCAGCACCTGTACATCAGCCCCATGATAACATGGTGGCACTGTACCATACACAGGTTACAGCTGCACATGCTCAGGTATTCAGATGGCATGGGCCATCTGCACTCCACAGTTTATGTACCAGATGTGTTCCCTTTGTGGCATGTTGATGCCTTTGCTTGGAGGTTTCCCTATGACTACATATGACAGGCAACAGCTGCATGGTCCACCCTGTGTGCACAGTTGGCTGAGTACATATTCCTTCTGTCCATCGGTGTCTGATGGAGTGCTGCCAAGGCCCAGCAACCAAATGCCAGTGAGGGAAGGGATGACCTGCTCCTCCACTTCGTGCAGCAACAGCAGCTCATTCTTTGCCAACTGGAGAGGATGGAGGAGGCTATGAGACAGCTACTAGCCATGTAGCAGCATGCTTGTGGTGCACCTCCAGCACTACCCCTCCACTAGTGGCACCATGAGAGCTTCTCACTACAGCTGAGATGACTTCCCTATATTGCCCCAGTGTTTGCACCACTCACCCTGTTTCCCTTCCCTTTTACTGGTTTTATGTCATGTTGCCTTGTGTTAAGAATACAGTTTATTTTTGATACTCTTGCATCTGTGATCTTTGTCTGTTCTTGTACTGTTGCACTTGTGTATTATGTCTGTTCTTGGTGCCCTCACTGCCACCCACCGCCACCCGATGTGATGCTCTCTTCCCAGTACCATGCCCAGGGCTGCACCACTGTGCCATTTTCATAGCCTGCACTGTCATCAGTGCTATATTCAGTACTGCACAAAGTGCTGCACTGCACTTCTAACTGTTTCTTGCATCCCTCGCATTGTACCCTACATTCACAGACTTAGCGCCAGTGCTGTGCCTTTGAATATGGTGGCCTGCAGGCCTAGTGTGAGCACAATCTTGGGTGAAGTGCTATCATTGCACATGGGCAATCCTTTGAATATCTAGCCCCTGTTGTTCTGACCCTACCAGTTGTAGATTCCCGAAGTCTCCATAACAGCACCTCATGGTAGACAGTGTCACAAGCTATAGTACTAAGAGATTGCAGAGGATCACTACTGATACCTTACTCCTAATCCTTCTCATGAAGGACATCATCGCATGACACAATGAGAGCCATCACTGTGCCATGACGCTGGAAGGACTTAAAGATTTAAAACATAAAATTTGTCAGCAGAAAAGGACCTCTTGGCTCACCCAGTCTACCTGCCTAGTCTGTCTCCAGAATCCTTAACTGGTCTTCAGTGATCCTCGCTCTTCCCTGCCCATTTCCTAATATTCTCGTATGTCTCTCACATGCATGCTTGAAGCCCTCTACTTTTTTGCCTCCACCACTTCAAATGGCAGTCTTTTCAAGGTATCCCCACTCTTTCAGTAAGGTAGTACTTCCTCACAGCCCTCCTTAACTCCCCCCTTCAGCTTCATCAGGTGCCTTGTTTTTCTGGTGCTGTTCTTCATATGAAAGATACCCCTCTTCTGCAACCTATTGATCCCGTGAGGTACTTATCGATCTCTATCATGTCCCCCTCACTCTCCTGTCTTCTAGGGTGTACATGTTGATATCCTTCAGTCTCTCCTCATAGGGCTTTTGGAGCAATCCCTGTACCATTTTAGTTATCAACCTCTGGACTGATTCCACCCTATCTATGTCCTTTCTGAGGTGTTGTCCCCAAAACTGGACACAATACTCCAGGTGGGGTCTCACCAGTGGCAAAATAATGCCAACATCACCTCACTTCTCCTACTGGAGATACCTCTCCCTCTACATCCTAGCATCCCACTGGCACTACCAACTGCTTTGCCACACTGCCCTGCCACTTTGAGATCATCAGATATGATAATCCGAAGATCCCTTTCCTGCTTAGTGACTAACAGTACCTCCTCCATCCTATGCTCTGTTCTTGGGTTCCTATGCCTTATGTGCATGATTTTGCATTTTTGGGCATTGAACCAGAACTGCCATGCTCTTGACTTGTCCTTGAGATTCCCAACATCCCTACATATTCTTACCACTGTGGCAGGATAAAGCTGTACCTTATTGTTCTAATCATATTTCATGTTATTTTATGTGTGTAATACATCAGGGATGTCCATGGTACCCAGTCTACCTTGCAGGGGATCATGGGTTCAAAGAAAACATGGGCCCTTGGAATGATGTATTTCCTTGTTGCTGGGCAGAAACTAGTTAGCAGTTATAGTCAGGGGCTGGGTTTGATTAGACCATTTAAAAGGAAACAAAAGGGCTAATTTAGCAGGGCTGGAAGGACAGGCACATCCATGTGTGTAGAAATAGCCCAAAACCTCTAGTGGTGCCATGCAGTCTATGCCCCTTTTGTCCTGAAGGTCTACCCTGAGTTAATCTAATTAGGTAAATTACTGTACTGAGTTTAGCTTGATTACAACCATCTATGGGGGAGGGAGGCTGGATCTACTCCTAATATTCAGGCTGAAACTGGCTTGCCTTGGAGCCCTTTGTTCTCATGCTCAAAACTGCACATTTGGTCTTTTTGTAATAAAATATTAAAACCTGATTGGTTGCATTGCCATGGAGACATAATGCTAGCCAACTGCAGGGAAAGCCAGCATCCACTGGTCCTACTCTTTGAGAATCCCATAAAACATGGGTATTTGACTTTGTTACTGCCTTTTGCCTTTTGTGAAAGAAACTACACTTGGGACCATGTCCTGTTGAGGAAGCAAAGACATTTATTTTCAAGAGTTTCTCCTGGACCACAAGAGCCAAGATTCAGCTACTTTTCTAAGGATGCCTTGCACTTCAAATTCAGCAGCCAAGGACTTGAGGTAGAACTTTCAAACCAGAATTACACAGTTTAGTTTTTTTGTATACTTCCAGTTTTTTTTTCCATATGCTGTAATCAAGATCTAAAATATTCTGTCTTTGAGTTATTTACTGTATTTAGTAATTAATTAGTAAAGCCTCTTGCTTACTTTTAAGCTAATTCTGGGGTACATGACAATTAGCTCCCGTCAATTCGCTCCCTACACATTCGCGCCCGACAACTGGCTTCTTTCAAATTCATCCCCATTCAAACTCGCTCCCAGCAATAGGCTCCTGATCCCTAATCTGTAGTTGTAGGAGAACTTTTTCAATCAAATGCAGGATCCGTGGTCCTGCTCCTGCAAATACCAGACTGCATGGCTTCTCCGATTTTAAGGGAGCCCTACCCAGCCAGAAGTAAACCACACTCTGGTGGCTAGCTTGGAGCTGCAGGGGAAAAAAGCCGACTGCCCTTTCTGGTCTGCCATAGCCATACCGCCAGGAGCTCAGACCTTTCAGTGCCGGTGGAGAGACTCCATACTGGCCCAGGAAAAAAGCTGACTGCCTTTTCAGATATGCTGTGCCCGTCAGAGCTCGGACCTCACCACGCAGTTTCCTCCCTGTCGCTACTGCCACTTTTTAAGGAACCCTGACCCAGCCAGAAGTAAACGGTGCTCCAGTTGCTTGCTTGGAGTTGCAGGAAAAAAGCTGTGGCATTACTTTGCAGCTCCTCCGTGTTCTTCGGCATTGGGTAAGAGGGGGTCTTGTTCAGGGACTAAGCCGTCTGATTGCTGGCCTCTTTCCTCTGCTTCTAGTGGCTGTTCAGAGCATGCTTTTGCTCTGGTTTTAAACTTTTGCAGCTGGGGTTAAGAGGGGGGTCCTGTTCAGGGACTAAGCCACCAATATGGAGCGAATTCGAAGGGAGCGGGTACGTAAGGAGTGAATTGACGTGGGCGTGTACTATCAGGAGCGGATTTACACGGAGTGAATTGTCGGGAGCGTATTGTCGTGCTCCCAGCATCAGGGGTGTGACTTTGGATTGTTGGCTGTAATGCTCACACCATTCCAACCCCACCCCCACTCTGCAGCCAGTGACAGGCATCAAAGTGTGCCTTGGACTCTTCAGTCCTAAAGTTCACCCCATTCTCCTACACTGCACCCATCTCAACATATTTCCTTATGGAATGGGGTGAGCGTAAGGCCCAATGACCCCAAGGCACAACGAGACACTTGTCAGAGTCTGCAGGGTAGCTGAGGTGAAATGGCATGAGCATTATGGCTGAAGACCCAAAGGTACACCTCAATGCCTGTCAGTCTCTGCAGGGTAGGGTGGAGTTGGCGTCAGTTCCATACTTCACTGCCATTCATATTATGCATCTCTCTAACTCCTGCACTACCAATGCCAATGCCAGCAAGACAACATTCAGCATTGACAAATGCTTGTTAGTAGTACCATAAACAGCACACCCCATTAAGGTAACAGTTTACTGTTCATTAAAGTGGTCCAGCCTGAGACTACAGTCAAATATTAGAGAAGATCACGATAATACAGTTGAGTGACCTTGCTAGTTTTCAGCCTAGACATTGGTTATAAACCATTGTACATCTGGCAATCCTGTTTTCCAGGGATAGTTGACAACCATATCAGTTATTTAAATAATTACACTCGTGTAGCTTAAAATGTCATTTACTGCAAATCAGTGTTTTCAAATACCTTTCCTTCCACATGTCTTTCCATGTTAATCTGACTGCAGAAGAGAAGTAACCCTCTCTGAATTCATGTTGCTTGACTCACTTTGGTTTGTCATGGGTGGAACATCAACCAATACAGTTTACGTGTCAACAATCCAATATAGTTCACATGCACACAACTCAGTTCACTACACACACACACACACACACACACACACACACACACACACATACACATGCACACATGCAATGTAGACCCCCCCATTTAGGGGGTACTTGTATGCCCAGGCATTCTCCAAAACAGGTCATATCAAGTTAGTGGTATACAATAACTTTGGAAAGAGTAGACGTTACCCCTGGAGACAGGGAAGGTAACCTCTGGAGCCAAGGATGTTTGGTTCTGTGTAACCACAATAAGTCACTCAGAGCAGAATCAAAGAGAAAGAAAGCTCCTGAGATCAAACCTAAAGGTGCCAAGCTGATGGAGCGATCAGAAGAGGTTACTGTTTTTCCAACGGTAAAATTATGGTGGAGACATGTGACTCAGATTCAAACAGCACTCATGGAACTAGTATTGCTAAAGGCTGTTATTCACATTGTTACAGCCAGCAGTCACAAGAGATGAATCTTTGGTCCCACATGAAGTCTAGGATATGATGCCACAATGTATTAACTGGATCATCTTCAAGCCAGTGGGAAAGAGCAGAGGCTGTTCCAGGAGGGTGGTCCTAGATGGGACTGGGAATCTGACTCAAACCTGAACCCAAGTGAGAAAGAGAGAGTAGGAAACTATTCAGGTGTCCAGTTAGTGGAAAATGTCTCCAGGTTGGTGGAGATGTAGAATGGTATAATAGGACTTGACAGTTTTACAGAGCATGTGTTGGAGAATGCTAGTGCTGTGTAGAAACTAAGAATGCAGATTTTGCTAAAATGTTGTGAAGTTTCACAAATTCAAAACATTTTCTGAAATTCTGACTTTGGTAAGATCCCAAATCCATAAATGTGATATGTCCAACTTGCTTAAGAGGGAGCTTTGGGGCAAATTAGTAGGGAGATTGGCCTACTAGGAGGGAGATGCAGCAATAGCATGAGTTTGTCTTTAAATGGTATCAAAAAATAAGAAAAAAAGGAGTTAAAATATTTAATATATTTCATTTTGTCAAGAATAAGCACTAAATGAATCAACAACTAGTTGTACAGTACAAAGTTATCACTTACATTGTTCATCACTAATTTACTTTTTATGTGTCTTTATCTGCCAAAAAAAAAACCAAGAATGGATATTTTGGACATAATTTTACTTAAGCAGGAGGTTTTGTTTCAAGGGAGGAGAGAGAGAGAGTTCAGTCCAAAAAAACAGGAGTCTCCTGCGAAAAGAGGGAGATATCACATGCTTGCAAATCTTCCAAATGTGTTCCGGGAATTTTTCCCTGTTCCACAGAATATTCTGGCTGAATTGCAGAATTATACACATGAACTGTGCAATGATTGTTCTGCAGAGTTCTATTCCACAGTTTAATGCATCAATCCACATGTACAATCATTCTGCAATTCTATAGACAGAGTAATCTATTCTAGTAATTTCCTACCACAGTTTACTATAGCAATTTGTGATACACACATTTTGATCTGAGTTACCCCAGAGTGTATTGTATAAATATATACCTTCATTTCTGAAAAAGCACATTTCCTTGATGAAGCCAGCATGACAACATGTTGGACCAGGACCTCAGGGCTATGCTGTCAAATATGGAAAATGAAACACTAAGAAATTATTTGAACTGAACTGTATGACTGGAGTTTCCTTTTTGGATTTGGCATCCATCACTTGTGCTTAGTGCCTACCAGACCCACACCTACACCACAGACTATACAAGAATAAAAGTACACAACTGGCAACAGCCTGGGTTTCTGGATCAAAAGGGGTGTCCCCATGAAGTTCAAAATCCTTTTAGCTATGCACTAACACTGACACCTGGGAATGAGTCAACATGATTGTCACTGTGTCACCGTAGAGTATCAGGTGACAGAACCTTTCTGGCCAGTGAGCAAGAAAGAGTGACCTGAGTGAAGGCACCAGACATCAAGAGATAAGAACAAGAAGTCAGTGATGAACCCAGAGTCATTATCAAAAGTACAAAAAGTAAAAGCCACAAAGACATCCTTGTGGGTAGAGATGTGTGAAGTTTACAAATTCACTCTACGAGGTAGTTTGTGGATTTCGTGAGCGATTTTACGAAATTCCCGGCAGTGAATTTTGCAAATTCTGCCATTAAATGCAAAAATTTTGTCCACAAATTTTGCATTTCATGGAAAGAAAGGCAAATTTTGCTGAAAACTTTGTGCAAATGGTGCACATCAAAGTTCTGACAGAACGCCAAAACTGCAAATTCTGTAAAGCATGAATTTTTGGTGTACATAATAAAACATGCCTGACAGACAAAACCACAGCAGTTCACATGCAATTCAATATTCTTCACAAAAAGAGTATACTGTGCAATTTATAGTTTACATGTGCACATTCCAACCAATATAACACACACACACACACACACACACACACATACATTGTTATATGCCTTTTATCAATAAAACTAATGTAATTGGCACACAAACCAATATTCTTTGCACACAAATCAACAGAATCTGACATACAAAAACTGTATATACTTAAGTATAAGTCTAGTGTTTGATGCTAAAAGTAGGCCCCCCAAGAAGGGTGACTTGATTTTTCTGCAGGATCAACCTACGGTATCTGCAGGATTTACTATGGTAAAACATTTTTTCAGCTGTGCAGCCTAATTTTGTGTCAGCAGTTCTGGCCACAAGAGGAGAGTTTGTGACTGTCCCAAAACAGCTTTTTTCATCCAACTTAGGCAGCAAAATAATGTCTATAATTTTACTAAAATTGAAAAGGACAAGTGGGGTCAACTTTTATGTGAGGTGGACTTACAGGCAAGTTATATGGGTAGTCTACAGTATGTGCAAACCAACATGCAATACTTCAGACTGACCAAACTAATATTGTTTAATGACAAGCAATGTTCTTAGTGCCACAGTCAATATACTGTAGAAGAACTAACACAATTTGTGTGCACAGTAAATGAATATACTGTGCATGACAATAAACAGAATATAAATAGAATAATGGATAGCGTACTGTGCATTATAAGGGAATAATTCCATTGAGAGGTTCTGGGGATGAAGGAACCTCAAGGCTGACGAGAGGGATCTCACATCCCAGAACCCTCAGTCAGGAATGATTCCTGCTACCACATTGGCTATATGTTATTTTTTAATATATGATGCGATTTTATTTATTTGTTTGTTTTGCAACTGGCAGGGGCCGTTTCAGTGAAGGACTCTGGGTCCTGGCCAACCGAGCTATCTTACTGCTGCTCTCAACCCACCCACGCCTGCCTTCATCTTGCCTGATGACAAGAACCGTAGGCAGTCCTACCTTTTCCTTTTGTTGGGCTCCGCCTGCATTCCCTTTACATACGAGAAAGAAAAAAACCGCAGAAGAAATGCAGATAAGTAGTACGGGTTCGCTTAAGCTTGAAGAGAACGAGCTGCCATGTTTTAAAATTGTTCTGCCTGACCACACACCAAAAGCGGTCAATCAGGAGGCACGCTTAGGATGACATGGGGGGCAGAAGGCATCTTTGTGGGCGCTTTCGCTGTGTGGTAGTTGTGACAATACCATCGTTCAGGAGTGGAATGATAGTATTATCACATTCAAACGATGGTATTATCACTGTCTAACAGTGGTATTACCATTGAGGGATCGATGGTATTACCGGAGTTTTTTTGAATGCTTTTCAATAGTATTAAATTCAAGATCCATATATTAAAAACTATTACTGATAGATTTGTAACACAAACTCATACATACCACACAGAAAATATTTTAAAAAAGTATACTGTTATTACAAACCAGTATATCGGAAGCATAAATCAATATATTTGGTAAATAAACCCCACTGTTATGCACAAATAATACAGTTTACATGAACCACTGTTTTAGAAATATTCATTGTATATGAATGTGTATTATTTGGCACCTCACATTAATCAGTTTCACAATGTGACTCCTCTGTCTACAAAATACTATTCAGTTTTAAATTGTAAAAACCAGTGTTGTTTATTTATGTCTGCTTATCAGCCTCAGTTCAGTCTCAGCATCCTGATGTGAGCATTTAAATGAAGAAAATGCATAGATGTTTGAACAGCTTTCAACTGCTAGTACTGATTAGATTTGGTGAAAAACATTTAGGCACTTAAAAGCATCTTGCTTTCATATTTTAAATCAATTCTGAATTTTTCATTGTCCTCTTATTTCACAAAGTTATCAGAGAGTAACAGTTAGCTAGCTACTTACTGTACATCTAATGCAAGAATAGCTCCAGAACAGAGGACTGGAATAAAAGGAGCTGCCCAGAGCTCATCAGGTGCAAACAGCATGACTCACAGATGTAACCATTAGAAGCACGGTAATGTTACCTGCAGAGGTGCTTTGTTTATAAAAACGTATTTGTCCTTTCACAAGCAGATTAAACTATTGCAGTAAATAAGGTTTCAGAAGTTGTTGCTGAAAAGCAGATGTGATACAGATCACAATTTTAATAGGAGTTTGCCCGTGCCAGCAAACTCTGCCAGTAGTAAGTGTGTGTCTTTTTCTGTAGAGAGTGGTGAAGGCACACACACACGCGCACACAAACACACACACACACACACACACACACACAAACACACTCTCACTCACTCATATTGACCAGGCACAATGTCATATATGCCAACAGTTACACAGGCATACAGTTATACAACGGTACCATCACCCATTTACTTAGTCACCATTAAGCTCATGCATACTGTATGCCTTTGACATGCTTGGATATTTATTCACAGTGTATGGCAGAATGTTGTTCTGCATGGAAATACGTAAGCAATAATACCCAACAGGGTGGGCAGTATTGGGAAATACCGGACCACCCAGGGTCGTAATGAGGCCCGACGCCTCGGGCAGAGGGCCTTATAGCCCCAGGAAGATTTAGTATTTCCCAATACTGCCCACCCTGGAGGGTATTATTGCACTTAGAAAATGGGCACTGTAAACAAAAAAAACTTTGATAAAATTGTTCATAAATAATTTTGAATAAATTTTGCAATTAAATAGTTCCTCCACCTTCTTTTGTCCCATTGCATTTCCCATAGTTACAAAGTCGGTTGTATGCAGTTACCATTGCCCACACAGCAGCCTTTTTTTTATGTGCCCCCCAACATCGTCATGCAAGAGTTTTATATGTCTGAGGCATGATTTGTTTCATTTCAGATGCTATATGTGTGTGTGTGTGTTTCTGGTTTGCTGCCTTTTTTTAACACTGGGGTCAGGAGATGTTGCCGATCGGGAGAAGGAAGTGTGTTTGGGAGCATGAGCTTGGTCGGACTTGGGGGGGAGGGACAGTGTTCAGCCCTACATTTAAAAAGAAAGATTCCTGGTCCTACGTGCCAGCGGTTGGCTGAGCTATTTCTGTTTTGGTTTTAATGAGTTCCCGGTACTTGCTGTATTGCACGAAGACCAGGAGTGTGAAGAAGAGCTACTGTTTTCTGCGAGTGAGTCTGTGCTGAGATACTGCACCAGAGGATCAAATCTGTAGCTTGTCAGTGGACCAGAACCCTCAGGTACTGTTGACTAGGGATACTGTACATCAACAAATGTGCTGAGGGTATATTAGGGGATCGCTATGCTGTGGCAATGGCTTTTCTTTATTTAATAGTTGGGGACAATGGCACAGAACAGTGGTGAAGAACAGTGAAGAACAATGTATAGCAGGGAGCTGGCATGCTGGGTCATTTGCTCAGTAAGTGAGCGTAAAAATAGATTTTATTTCTGTGTCATTCTACGTTCTGACCACAAGATAACTGTAGTGCTTTTTTTAATTTTGTTTTTATTTTAAGAGGCAGCAGAGCAGCTGTAGGTAATGGGGAAAGAGTGTTTGTGTTGGGGGAGACCACAAGCTCTCACTAAGCGAGAGAAAAACATGGCGGGCATTTTGATTTTTCTTGGGTGCTTGCAGCCAATTACAGAGCAGGCTGGGCACCTCTGTAGACTGGTACACAGTGAAGTGACATTTGGACTGGCACTTATTTTTAGCTGGGCATCTATTGAAAAATAGATGCCCAGATTGGAATTGATTTTAGCCAATCAGGAGACAGAATATATTCCTGCCATTTTCTAAATGCCTATAGTAGTCTTATTGCACTGCTGTAATGACATCCATATGTTATTATGCTACACTAGTGATGCCACTTTATGGAGAGAAGGCAAGAGAGTGAGGGCCAGAGCTACAAAGGAAGTAGGAGGTGGGGGGGGTTGGATTGAGGAAAGAAGGAAGGAAGAAAGGTAAGGGGAGAGGCACCCAAACCAGAATTTGAAGAAGAAAGTAGCGCAATGAGTGAGGCACCTGTCATCAAGGGAGAGAAAAGAAAGGATGGACCAAACAGAGCAGTGGTCAGTTTTAGGGGGCCATCAAAGGAAAAGTGGCAGAAGGAGTGAAATAGTGGGTCCAGTCTGGCTAGGGTGGATTTGGGAGCAGCACTGTAAACAAGGTCACCGTAGTCAAACATAGGGAGAATCCTCTTTGAGATGATTTCTCTGCAGGTGGGAAGTTGAATGCTCACTTTATTCCTGTAAAGCGCAGCCAGTTTGGAATAAAGCTTCTGGTGGATGGGATCCACATGAACTGAAGAATTGAGGTGATGATCCAGCCAGAAACTGAGATATTTAAAAGAGGAAACATCCTCAACAGCAGCAGCACCATCAAGGGTATGGAAGGAGGGGAGGGGATGAGCCTAGTTAATCTCTGCCAAAAGTATAGGAGTAGTATAGTGTAGTGGTTTAAGGCTCTAAGCTGCAATCCTGGAGACCAGGGTTTGAATCCCACAGTCCCCACTTGCATACTGTATGAAGCTGAGCAAGTAACTGAACTTCCTTGTGCTCCCAGGTTGCACCTGTAAACAAGCTTTCAGCTTAGTGTGTCTCTCCTGGTGGAAAAAAAAAAAGTCTAGGAGGCTGTTACCTGGGCACTGATGAATAGCTGACTAGCCTAAAATCAGCACTGCATGTTGATTTTTCATTTCAATTTTGTTTTTAGTTTATTATATGCAGAAAACCTTTGAGCTAAAATAGCCCTTTTCAAAGGTGTCCACATCAAATACAGTTAAACAATAAAAAAAGTGCAAGTCATAGAATAAAACAATATCATTTACAAACCAATCTATTTGTAAACAAATGTAATACATCATTTTTAAAAGCATATAAACCATTTAAACTGCAAATCTCAGGTGGAAGGAAATTGCCAATCTTTGCCGCTCTAATGGAGAAAGACCGTTGTCCTAAGTTTGTTCTCCCATAGGATACCTAATGTCTTTCACATGTCATGTTCCTGATAAGGAATCTATTTGAGACATGATTAAAGAGTAATTGAACTCCAACTGGGATATGGCCCAGAAGTGACTTTTTACACATAATAGCAAGATTGCAATCAATCTGAAAATGAAGTGGCAGTCAATTTAGTGCAGTATATAAGTGACACCTATGATTATCCCTTTCACAGTTTAAAGCAAATCTACAGCCATTATTCACATCAAAATAAAATGTTCTCCAAAACTGTATTTCAAGCTGCAAAATAGGCAATTAAGCCATAGTCAACAATTGAAAGAATCAGGCTATTCACCAGTAATGTTTTAACTTCACCGGTGAGATTATTCTTATTTTGATAAAGAAGATCAATCCATTTGTTGATACTCTTTACAGTATTGTCAACATGTTGGTGAAGTCCAGTTGGAGCTGGGCCATGAGGTCCAGAGCAGATAATTCAGGGCATAGAGGACCTTGTCATCTGCATACATCAGAATGGACACACAGGGACAGGCAGATGGAAGGTTGTTCAGGAATATGGATGACAGAATAGGGACAAGGCCGGATCCTCAGGGTATGCAAGAGGAAATAGAGACAGGAGGTGATAAGGTGTCACCAATATGAGCAGCTTGAGACCTGTCCTTAAAGTAGAAGCAGAACCACTCAACTGATTAAGCAGAGAGCCCTGCTGCTTTTAACTTGTCCAGACGCATAGTGTGGGCAGCAGTGTCAAAGGTTTTGACCAGGCCAACAAAAATGACTGAGGTGACCAAACCCTGATCCATACTAGATTAAATGGAGTCAGTGAGTTGCAGGATAGAAGTGGAGGTGGAGTGGGACTTCCTAAAACCAGACTGGGAAGGGGTGAAGAATGAGGAGGAATCAAAGAAAGGGGAGACTTGGAGAGAACAAAGTGTTCCTGAATGTTAACCAGAGTAAGAAGAAAGGGTTGCAGTTGCCAGGGGAGGAGGGGTCACCCCTTTTGGGAAGAGGGATAACAATATCATGCTTCCATGTGTCAGGGACTGAGGCTAGAGTGAAGGAGAGGTTTAGAAATTAGGTGACAGGGAGAGAAATGGAAGGGGCAGAGAGAGACAGGAGTTTGGGTTTCAAGACCATCAGGGGTCCCATCTTTGAGAGGGTTTAGAGTCAAGAGCACATCAAGGGAAGCAGAGAGAGAGGTAGAGGAAAAGGAGAAAGGGAGAGGTGGAGAGGGGTTGAGGTGGGAAGGGGAGAGGGGTGAAGGAGGAGGGCAAGGGGGGAAGGTACAGGAGGTGAAAAAGGAGTTGAAAGAGGAAACACTGGTGGCAGGGTTAGAGACAGGGGTGTCACCCACCTTGAGGATGGGGTGAGGATCTATATTAGAGGGAAGAATAGGGTGTGAATAACAAGCCAGAACTTAGAGGTGTGGTTAAGGTTGTTCTAGCACACAGGTGGTTAACCTAAGATAATCAGAGAGCCACAGGTGTGGCCCTCAAACATCCCCAAGGGCTGCAATACCCCCATTTACCACAGTCACAAGTCAAATGTATACATTTGGATGAAAAATGAGCTATATAAAACATGCCTATCACAGTCTTCATCCTATCTCCCTTGTCTAATATTGCACAGACAGCCTCCTGATGTAGTTTTGGATGGATGAGGAGGCTACAGGTTGATCACTGGGCGCCATATGCGGCCCTCAGGCAGCAGGTCGCCCACCTTTATTCTAGAGTGTGGATGCAAAGTAATCAGCCTTAGCAAGTCTAGTAGCTCTGGTACAGGCATTACAAAAGGTCCTGCAACTAGTACAGCCAAACTGGAACCCAGTGGACATGTAAGTCTGCCAGGAAAGGTCACATGCTTAATGACAGACCAGCTGCTCAGCTGAGATCTAGGGTAGGTGAGAACCTTGGACAAAGCCCTGAGAATGCCGCAAGCCCCTGGTGCACCTGTCACATGGTGCATGGGGCATGCAGCATTCTGTCAGCCGATGATCAGGGTTTTCAATACTGTGTGCCAAGTGCTGCAAATTAGACCAGCCTTTCTCTGGTCTAGCTTGCAGCATTCAGCGGACCCTTTTTGTGGGGGTCTTGTGCCAAATATTTGGCACAAGCTGCCGCAAAGTGAGGAAACTGCCACAACTATTCCTGAGAATAGAAAATTGGATACAATTGTAGCTACGGTGTTCAGTGCAGCTGTGCAAACAATGGGAATGCATGGCTTGATGTAAACCTGCATCACCCTTTGAAAACCCATCCCACTGGCTCAGTAGGTAGCATGTTCACCTCTAGGGCCGATGATTGGAAGGTTGCGGGTAGTAGCCCCTTACCAGGTATTTGGGGTAATACACACAACTGACACTGCAGTGCAATGCAAGGGAGGTACCACACTGATGATGTGCCATCCTTCATATGAGATGTTAAATGGAGGTCCCATCTACCTACCTCTGGTCACTGTTCAGGCAGAAGTAAAAATCTCATGGCACTTATCAATGAAGAGCAGGGGCATTTTATTAGCAACTAAAACAGACAGTGCAATCACAAGTCACATCAGTAGTCAATCAAAATTCACAAAAGGTACAAATAAAGCATAAGAGAAGTACATAATAAGCAAAGTAAGAGAAAAGAAACAATGAAAATAAACAATAAGTAATACAGAAAAAGAAACATAAATATCCCTGAAAGGTGATGGCTGTCAAACACATTACTGTTATTAATGAAACAAGAACCACCCGTTTCCTAGGAGGTGAAAATACCTGTCAGATGTCTCCCTTTGTTATTTAAATGAGTCATAAGCAAATGCTTACTGTCTGATACTGATATTTTATATATATATATATATATATATATATATAACATGAGGTTAAGTTCTCTAGTGATCATTTTAATCAAAGAGACTGGATGCAAATCCATTTGTCGAAACAGAAGTGCGCATCTAGAGTGCCAGAGGTAATAGTTTATAGTTGTGAAAACTAATCTGATAGTGATCTTACCATTATTTCTGCTAGAAAGCAAAGTACAGTACCTAAAATTATATTTACATATTATATTGATGACCAGGAGGGATCTCCCCACAACTGAGCTAGTGTTGTCCAAAACATGCAAACAGTACAAACAGAAATGTTCAATTGTTTCAAGCAGAGTCCCACAATCCACTCTTGGACAATTCCTTTTCACAATGCTTTTATGTTTAGAATTTGCCTTAATGCTTAGTTGATTATGATAGCGAAGTCACACTATATCCCACATCTAGAGGTGTGCGAAGTGGCTAAAATTCACTATGCATAGTATTTCACGTAGAACTCGAAGTTTGCGTAATTTTCCACATAGCGGAGCGAAAAACTTCTCATCCCAAAGTAACACAAAGTTCCCATTATTTTCTATGGACTTCACATTACTTCGCCTTGTTTTTTGCTATTAAAGGCAAATTTTGCATTGATTCATGGGATTTAAGGTCACATTGGCTCTATATTGTTTTGCACATACTCAGTTCAGTGCAGTGTGTGTAGTGGAAAGCTGGAGACAGTTTTCTGTCAGTGCTCTGAGATTCAAACCATCGAAAGACTTTTAAAAACACATTTTTGCCACAAAATGTTATGTCAAAATTTAGTACATTGATTGTAGGAAACTCTTATGTGTTTATATCATTGAGCACTTACTGATTCTGTGTGAATATTTAAGGTTGATTTATTACATTCAATCTCTGTAGTGACAGACACTGTAGAAGTGTGTTTTGGGGGAGGGGCGGTTCTGTGGTGTAGAAGGGAGATTAGTGAGAAAGGCAGTTTTTCCAACTTTTATTGGCTAGCTTTTTATTATTTGTGTGTTCAGGTACATACAGTACAACTTAATTTTTTATAGGTTTTTCTGTTTGCTGGGCATTTTTTCAGTTGTTTTAAAAGACTGTCTATATTGTAGTTTACTGAACAGTTTATGTTTCTGTGGCTGACCTTTAATGTGTGTGTTGTGTAAATTGATATGCATTTTATTGCAGCACCACAATAGCAGTACTCTGAATTTCTTAGCTTGTCTGGAATTGTTTTTTCTTGCTTCTGTCTGTGTAGCTAAAGCTGTACACCCTCCCTCCACAAAACAATGTATTGTTTTGTGAGTTTGGGATTTTTGAAGACTGGTTCAGGTCTTGTGTTACTTGTGCCTGTGCAGCTGCATCTCTTTTGTGTTTTGCTTCCCATCCCCCCAAAACATCTGAAATAATAAGTTGCTGCTAATTGTCTGTGTAATCTTGAAAAATGCCCATGAAGAGACATTCATGCAAAACTGTTTCTGGCTGTGGTGCTGCTTCAAATAAGACTATTAGTAGTGGAAGTTGTGATGATGAGGCAGGTTCATCAGGGGCTAGTAGCAAGTCTGGTTCCACCATCAGAATGTGCCCATCTGAGTGTGCCCATCATTAGGGCAGCAGGGACATTAAGTCACCTCCAATGTTTACTGCCGAAGGCTGTGCCCCCTGCATCCCTCTGTGGGGGGCTGTGCCCCACACCCCCCATCTATGTATTCTAACTCTGGGGGAGGGCGGACCTCAGGGAAAGGGTGGTGAACTTTGGAATTTGGTGCCCTATTGATGGGCACACTTGGACCAGTGCACAAATGGCCAGAAAGGAGCAAGTCTAGCAGTGTTAAGAGTAGCAGTTGTGGCCACGGTAGTTCACAGCAGAAGGGAAAGGTAACAGTTGCTGCAAGTAAAGGGACTTCTCTGACTGTTTTTCACAATGAAATCAGCCGCTTCAATGATAGTTGGAGATGCTGTTGTCCATGCTAGCAGTAAAGTTAGTGACGGCATGGTTGATAACAGAATGAGTATTGCTACAAGTTCAATCCAGGCAAACTTAGCAGGTGGGAAAAATGTTGTTGAATCCACAGACTTGGGTGTAGTTGATGTCCCACTCCCCACAGTAGTTGAACATGATTGTGATCATGCTAATGACTCACAGTCGCACGTTTCCGCTGATCTTGAGGTTAGGCCATCCAAACATTCAAATGTTGATGAAAGAAGTGTGGATGATAGTATTAAGCCTGTGATTGGAATAACTCCACAGATGGACAGCATCCTAAGTGAATTTGTGGATGATGATTATGATGATGATGATGCTTGTGACCCCATTTGGGAACCAGACAAAAAGAAAGTGAAGGTGGTTATTCCTCAATTCCCCCCCCATCTCAAAGTTCTGACATAGCTGTGTCTGTTGCTGACCCTGAAGTAATAGTCATTGATTGTGATGTTCAGTCAAAGTCCAAGTGTTCACAACACCAGAATTCATGCAATACACCCCCATTTCATTGTCACCAAAACTGATGTTCCATATGCAACCCTAGAGGAGACATATGAAGAGCAGGGCATAAACATCCCTAGTTTGGGATTTTTTTGTATAAGATGATAGCGATTAAACAGTGGCAATCTGACAGCTTTTCCAAGTGTGTATGAAGTGTGGTAAAAAGGGTAGCCATCTGGGCACTGGGGACCACCATACTCATCTCAAGAGCAGGCACATGGCACTGTGTACTTGGCACCAGAAGGGAGATAATGATGTAGTGTGGTGTTCACCCTCAGCTACATTAGTGAGCATGGTATCCCCTTTCTTTAGTATAAGTAGCCAGGTCGGTAAAAGTGGTGAAATAACACTGGAGTATTACTACAGGTATGAGGAGGAGGAGGAGGATTTTGAATGTTCAAGTAGTGGTGAGAGTAGCGTAGCAGTGGTGGTCCATGTAGTAATTCTAGTACATCAACCCCTGTATTTAAAACAGGTAAAATAACTGCATTTATTGTCTTGTCACCTATGCACCCACCATCACATGTCAAAAGTACCCTATCCATGTCAGTTCGCAGAGAAGAGCCATTTGGCACACCACATGCAAAACACCGAACAATGCAGCCCACATTGCACAGCCTTTTTGCCCAGAACAATAAATACCCACCAAATCATGCAGGCACCCATGAACTTAATGCTGCAGTAGAGGGAATGCTGGCAATTGACCTTTTGCCATTCTCGTTTGTGGAGAATGCAGGATTCCAGTGCTTTGTGCATGCACTAGTCCTAATGGAAGATCCCATCCAGAACCTACTTTTCTACCGGTGCTGTCCCTGAGTAATATCAGATGGTGACAGAGTCTGTAGGACATGCCCTTCAACATTCCACATCACCTTACATTCATTTAAGCATGGATATGTTGACAAGTGCAAAATGGTGGGTAGTTCCTATCTATGTATTGCTGCACATTGGGTGCAGCTACCTGGGGGTTGTCTGTGATAGTGGGATGGGAAAGCAGTGTAATAAGTCTGACTGTTGTGGTAGCAGCCTTCATGCATTAGACAGCATGCCATGCTTGCAATGCATAGTGTAGCAGGGTCGCATACATGTGAAAACATACTAGACTTGCTACTGACAAAAATTGATGAGTGGCTGCACCCCCCATCCCTAAAAGCTGGCTTCACAGCTAGTGATAATGGATCAAACATTGTTAAATGTATCAGCAATGGTGGCTTTGTGAGGGTTCCCTGCATGGCACACTGTTTAAATCTTGTGGTACAGGAGTTTCTGCAGTACCCTGAAATAAAGCAAATGCTAACTGTTGCACGCCACATCTGTGCACACTTTGCATGCTCTGGAAAGGCCCATGACCGATTTAAGCAGCTGCAGATTCAAAACAACCTCCCTTAGCACTGCCTCAAGCTTGAAGTTGTCATGAGATGGAACTCGATCCTTTACATGGCAGAGCGGCTGTATGAGCAGTACAATGCCATCTCTGGGTACCTAGTTATGCACACTAGCCATGACAGTTCAGGGGCCTCAATGTCTATGAGAACTGAACAATGGAAACTCATGGACTCAGTAATATTAATTTTGAGGCCATTTGAACATGCCACACAGGCAGTGAGTGGTGAGACTGCATCCGTTAGTCAAGCTAGTCCACTGCTGCAGGTGCTGAGGAAGACTTTGTTGAAAGTAAAAACACTGACTTCCTGCCCATTTAACTGCCTCCTGAATCATGCGACTTGCGGACCTGCAGAGACAGTCAGGCATGTGACCAGTGGCCTATTTCTTACCAACTTCACCTTATCAAACTGGAGCTCAAAGTGAACGTGAAGTGAGCAGCGCAAAGTAAGGTGAATTTTTACTTTTTAATGGAAATTTTGGGTAGTGATATGTGAATTCAAAGTGGACGACTTCACATTCATTTTGCCAGCGAATTAAAACTTTGCTGCATCTCTACCCACATCACAAGTGGGTCCTTTTATCAGTGAGATAGCCACTCCCTGATGGGTCATCAGACAGAAGGATTCCTTTATAAATCACTGAGTTTGCAAAATTAGTTGCCATTATCTGATGATAAATGTGAAATCTAGAGGCAGTGTGAATCTAAGCCAATCCAATTTTTCCACTGTCTTAATTTCTCTAATACTAAAATGACAAAACATGGGGTGGTTTTCATTTTCCTCAGTTTTCTAACATCTAAAACCAAGTCATTAATAATGGAGCCACCCAGATATCTGTCCGGGGTGCTACATTTTATGTTCTTGTCGGAAGTAACTTGAAAAATTACATGCAAGAAATACACTAAAATAGAAAACTAAGGGATGGAGGAAGTTCACACCGCCCTGTCTAATAGGTTGGTATAAAATATTTCTTTTAATGTGATTCAGTCTGCTACCCCACACCATCTGAAACCTAAGACTTAATAGATGAAATTCCAGGTTCTGAGGTATTGGGTAGATGGCACTAAGGTAGGTAAAAATGAGAATTAAAAGCATTTTGATGCTAGCAAGTTATTTTTGCTTTGTCTGTTGTCAGTGTTTACACACCTGCACTTTACTTTCACAAAGGTTTAACTTTGCTTCCCAATTTATAGAGCCAGGTCCCCACTGCCAAACATAATGCCCAGGATTTTGATAGGAGCTGAAGTTACTATAACTCCCCCATGTCAGTTACTGGCATTGTTTCTGTCCCCATAACAAGGCCAGCACATTTATGTATGTTTAGTGTTGCTCCTGGAATGGGTGACAAGGAGTGAAAAATATCAAGTGCCAAAAGGTCTGACTGGGCCCTTCATAAATAAAACAACATCATTGTATACACTCCTACTTTTGCACTTGTAGTGCCATCAACTCTGCTAATACTAACAATCTGGGGATTAATTAATTTCTTCAGTATAATATGGTCTATACAAAAGATGCATAATAGTGGGCTCAGAGGACATGCTTCTCTAACCCCTGTCCAAATTTAGATCCTGTCACCTAAATGCCCATTAACATTTGGGATGATACTAGCAGAATCATATAATTTCTGTATCCAAGAGACGAATACCTCTGGGATGCCATAGCGGGTGAGTACCTCAGAGAAATACGTATGAGATACCTTATCAAATGCCTTTCCTGGTCAAGAGACAACAGTTATCCAACATTAATACCTTTATTGCCCAAGTCAACTAGTTCATGGAAAAGGATAAGAATGTCATGTATGCTTCTTCCCTTTACTGAGCATGTTTGAGACTCTGATGTCAAATGCTGTGCTACAGACTCTAACCTAGTAGTTACAATTTTTAAGTCAGTATTCATTAAACCTAATAGTCTCCAGTTTTTCAAGTTCGTTGTTTCACTTTTTTACACAAGAAAATTTGTATAGCTTCCCCAAAAGATACCTGTTGGGGCCCTTCCATTAAAATCCAGTTGTAGACTACAGGCAAAATATCTGCTACCTGCCCAATTAATTTTTTATATAACTCAGAGGTTAAGCCATCCAGGCCAGGGGCCATATTATTGCCTAATTGCATTACTGCAGAGCATATTTCTGCAGAGTTGATGGGAGTTGTTAGGAATATCAATTCCTGTGTAGGCAGCCTTGGAATGTCCAGGCTGGCTAGAAACATATGAGTTGAGTGGTGTGTGTTATTGGTTCAAAAAACAGTTGTCAACCAGCATCTAATTACCACAGCTGACCTAAGGTACTCCCCCTGTAAATAATTGCCCTCTGCAGCTGCTACGGATGTTGTGTAGTGTTACAAAACATCATACACTTGTATGCTATGTACTACTCTGTATCAATTGACTGTTGTTCAATTATTGTTGCACAAAATCATCATTCACTTGTATGCAATGTACTACTCTGTATCTCTCAACTGTACTTGTTCAACTCTATGTAAATAACTCCGGGTCACCCCTGAAAAAGGGACATCCAGGGCCCAGTGGGCTTACCCAGTTAACCAAATTTAAATAAATAAATAAGTGTTGATGGACAGCAGTTAAAATATCATTTTTCTCAGTGACCACCCTCCCAGTGCTATCAGTCAAACCAGTATTATTCCGTCACTGTACCCTATCCTTATAACTCTGAAATATATTCCCTGTTCCTAACTTACCCTAGGTACCACTCTGATGTTCGATGTGTAAGGGCCTTTCTCTATTATACTGCAGCACCACCATGTTGTCCTTTATACATGATATTTGGTCATGATAGTCTCCCTTTACCGAGTGCATCCCAACAGATACAACAATCATCATACAAACAGACAACTGATTGACGTGCCAGCAACAAATCATCAGCCTCGCTAAATGTACTTAGATCTTCCAATAAAGAGTTATTAGGCCTCCACAACCCCCTCCAAGTATTAACATAATTTCCACCAAAGGTACCCCTACCATTAGATGGTCGGACATCTCCATTGGTTTAACACAGATGTCATGGGTTTCCAAGTGTGAAGACATAAAAATAAAATCTATCCTGGCTGCCAGAGTGTTCTTATAGTAAGTATAACCCCCGTTTGATATTTAGTACAATATGTATCCTTCAGGTCTGCATCATATAAAAGTTTATTAAAATAAATGTCACAGAAGTTTCATGGTCTGAGCCCCCTCTGTCAATAGTGGATAAACTACAATTAAAATCACCTCTGAACAATAAGAATTTGGAGGCGTACAAGTACGGTTGAATTTGTTTCAGCAGAGTGATTCTATCTGTCTTAGTTTGATGCACATAAAGAGTTATGATCCTGAACTGTTCCCCTTGATAAAGGACATCCACCAGCAAGGCTCGTCCAGGTGCTATATCTACCAACCTTTGCAAAGAGAATGATCTCCATCTAAACAAAATGCCCACCCCATTACTTTTGTCAGTGCCAAAAGACTAACACAAAGGACCCCAACACCATAATTTTTTTGCCTGAACTATGTCTGAGGAACTATGCAGTCTTGTGTCCTGCAATAGATAGATAAACATCATAAGGTAACTATTTGACAATACAGAAAAGCAGGTGTCATCTTCTCACATTCTTGACACTATTTAGATTGAAAGTGGCCACCTTAATGGTTGGAGCCATGTGAGAAATATGTGGGAAACATCACAGTCCTAAACATCAAGTTCCAGGATCAGTCAAACTGCTGCTTCTCATATTTATTTTTGATTCTTTTTTGGCTGTTTTTTGGTAATACTTTTTGGTGAGGTATCCTCACCTGTATCAGTGGACACTGTTGTCCATAGTGCTCACTAAAATCTTATTATCTGTACCCAAGTTCACTTTTGTACTCCTTTTTATTATGTAATATACCATATTCGTTCAACTTTATTTTGAATTCATTTAGGTTCTTACTGCCTACCAACTCTTCAGGGAAATGAATTCCACAGTGCTACCACTTTCTGATTATACCAGTAGGCTCTCTTATTTGTACTGCATATTTCTCCTGCAGCAGTAGAGTGTGTGATCTTGTGCTGTATATTTGATTTTTCATTTTTAGCCCCACGCATTCCCGTAGATTGTTGTTAGTAAGGGCCCTGAAAAGAAGGCACATATTGCCTCTAAGCCTCCGATATTCCAAAAAGTACATACCCAAACTGTTCATCCTGGCCTCATAACCTATTTCCTTTAAGTAACCTATCATTCCAGTGGCTCTCCTCTGCACCGTCTAAAATGCCCTGATTTCTGTTTTTCTTTCTGAAGCCCAAAACTGCAAGAAATATTCAAGGTGTGGCCTTACCAGTAAAGTGTACAGTGGGACCAGTATCTCTCTCTTCCTACTCCTGGTGTGTCTTCCAATGCTATTTAAGATCCCAGTTGCCTTTTTTTATTACTTTATTACAGTGCCCTTTAAAGCTCAGCTCCTTATGAACTGAACTACCCAAATCCCTCCCCTCAGTTACTACTCTTAGGGTAGTATTCATTAGTAGATATTGTTTTCCTGGATTCTGCTTGCCCAAGTGCATAACTGAGCATTTGTCTAGATTAAATTCAAGGCCTTGCATGATTCACAATCTCCCATTTTATCTAGGACTTGTTGCAGTTTTTGGTAATCTTCTACATTTTTTACTTTGACTCCAATGCGAGTATTGTCAGCAAACTTTGCTTCCCATAGCCCTTCACTGCAACTCATTGATGCTGTATATTAGTTGAAAAGGCATGGCCCCAGGACAAATCCCAAGGCACTCCACTAGTCACCCCAGTCCAGTTTGAGTATGTTCCCCTGATGCACACTCTTTGCTTCCTGCCAGTCAAACATGCTGCAACCCATTTGGTGATTTTCCAATGTATATTCATAGCAATAAGGGCATGTATGAGTTTTCCATGTGATACCTTGTCAAATGCTTTAGTAAGATACAAGAATATCACATCTACCAATGTGCCTTAATCTAGATCCTCACTTACCTTCCCATATTCCTGCTCATGCCAATCCTCCTGACCATACCTGAGCTCCATGCCACTTAAAGCTTCTGGTCCTTCTCTATGCCCCCAGTGCCCAATTAGCTATGCCCATCTTAGCACTCGATATTATCTTCTAAATATTCACTAAGACTGTTTCTCTCCACTCTCCTGTTTTAACTGATATTTCAGTACCCAGACTGCACCCTGTTTTTTTATGTTTTTTGTTTTTGTAACATATTTCCTTTGTCTTCTGATTTTGTAACCATACATCAACCCTCATGTTCTCTTGTTCCTGCTTCTGGTCTCTGTAAATTGTACTCTTTGCACTTTACTGTTTGTGTTGCACTTCTGTTCACAATTTTGTATCATGATTATTTGAATTATGTTTTACCACATTGTTAAAAATAATTCAATTGCAATTTTGCAATGCTGTACCTGTACTTCCAATTTCCCCAATCTCCAGGACATATTTGAAAATGAGCAATTTATTGCACTGTATACTTTCCTGGTGAAACGCTTGAATAAATAAAAATAAAATAAAATTACAACATAGGAATGGCCCTTTATGAAACCGTGTTGTGTTCTATCAGTCTGCCCAGAGTTATTTAAGGTTTCAGTTAAATGTTCCTTTATTATTCCTTCCCTGATCTTGCCTAGTACAGAGGTCAAGCTCACAGGACAATAATTTTGTGTTACTTTTCTATTTCCTTTCTTTTGTATCGGAACCACATTTGCAGTTCTCCACCCCTCTACAACCTAACCTACCTTCATGGATTTTTAAAATATTTCTTGTAAGGGTCCTGCCAACTCCATTGTCAGTTCCCTAGCTACCCTTGGATGTATTTTATCTGGTTCCTGTACCTCATTAGGATCCAGAGCTAATACATATTTTTTGATGTCCTCAGCAGTAGAAATGCCACTTAGGTCACTAATCTCCTTCCTGTGTTCTTTAGTAAGCTTTGCCATTTTACTATAAACTGACATAAAATACTAATTTTGTGCCTCCACTGTCTGGGTTAAATCAGTAAGCAGTTCACCTCCTGAAAACAGTATGGGACCAATCGTACACATTCCATTCTTTTTATTACTAATATAACAGAAAAAGGATTTATGATTATCCTTCATTTTTTCAGCTAGATGTAACTCGTATTTCCTTTTTGCTGTTTTAATTTCTAGTTTTGTCTTATGTAATAGTTTTTTTATATTTATCCCAATTTTTACAGCTGCAGTAGGTGGAGCCTGCAGATGTTTTACATGTACAAAAGGAGTGATGTCATGTCTTCTGTCTGTGGAACTGACTGAAGGTGTAAATAGTCTCCTCTGCCTTACCCCCCTCCAAGAAATGTTTTCTGCCCTCAAATAAATATGCTTTCATGTTAGTCAATGGCTGCAGGGTACTATTTTCTTTCTTAAATGGGTGGTACAAGAACTGGAACCTGAGTAGTGGGAGGCAGCATTAGAGTTTTTTTGGGAGTAAGATCCACCCCAGCCTCCACCCGAGAAGCTCCTAAAGATCCACCCCCACCTTTTTTCACCCCCACCTTTTTTTTGATTCATGTGGGAGGGGCATGAGGTGGCTGTATCATGCTGGAACAAGACACACTAGTTTGGGACCTTTACCAAGAAACAGAACACGTCTGTGCAGTGATCGAGTTGTGGAGCCCTCACATTTTATTAAGGACAAGGAGAACAGAAGTTACTTAATGCCTTTATTAAGGACTAGGAGAACAGAAGATATTTAATGCCTTCAAATTGCCTTAAAACCCCTTGGAACAAATGGTTATCAGAGCCACCTGGGACCTCAGAAGGAATGAGTAATTAAGGAGTGAAACAACAGCTCCCAAGGAAAACAATAGACACAGCATTCTAATTTAAGTTGAAAGAGCCACAGGTTTTTCTTAAACATTTATATACTAAAAACATAAAGTTCAGCTTTTGGGATGAACAATATTTACCATATTCAATGTATATATATATATATATATATATATATCATTTATATATAGTTTGTCTTTTTAGTAGTTTCAAAACTTTGAAAGCATTGGTGTTAGTAATGCATTTAGAAATACATTTTTAAATTGTCTTTACAGTTAGACATGCAGTTTCATGTGAGGGCACAGTTTTTTGGGGGAGGAGGTTCAAATTATTTTAATCATGAAGCATTGGTGTTAGTAATGCATTTAGAAATACATTTGTAATTGTCTTTACAGTTAAACATGCAGTTTCATGTGAGGGCATATTTTTTGGGGGAGGGGGTTCAAATTATTTTAATCATGGGCACAGTACTTGGTAAATACATCCTTTGATGATAAAGTGTATTTTTTCTTTTAAGTTTGAGAAGTATGTATTAGAAAACAATTGGTGATTTTAAAAGCTATTCTGATCAGAGCTGACATTAAAAAAATCTCAACTGTATTTTTTATTTTATTTTATCAGGGACACTAGAAACAGGATGTTAACATTCCTGGTGGTTTTATACTCCCTGGAACCTGCTATTCAGTTTTTTTATTGCATCTTGTCACAGGCAATCTTCCCAGAGTGCAGTTTGCTCTATTGTTTAACAGCACCATGTGGAGGCCAGTGTCTTGTTACATTGTCTTTTGTTTCAAATTAACCACAAACATCATGGCAGCCAAAGGAGACACACTTTGAGTCTTAGAGTATGCACAGCATAATTAATACATTTTCATATGCATAATCTTTCCATTCATGTTTTTGCTAGACATACTGTAGCTAGCTTGGCTTGAGGAAGGGTTAACATGGTCAGGACCCTTTAGCAATTGAGATGCATGTGCATCAAATAAGTCCAGATGTGCTAACTTACCCTACAACTGTTCATTGTCACAGTCTGCATTTTCTTGAAATGGTTACTTTTGCATTTATGTTTATTTTAAGATATTTAATATTCTGACCATGTGGTTATGTCATGGACCATAACTGATCCTCAGCCTTAACCCCCATGCCCCTAACTTGCATAGAAGATAGTGCTTGTAGGCAATCTAATCATTTTGTCGCTGTGTTCTGGTGTGTAGTTAGTTTTTAGTAGTTTCAAAACTTTGAAAGCATTGGTGTTAGTAATGCATTTAGAAATGCAGTTTTTAATTGTCTTTACAGTTAAACATGCAGTTTTATGTGAGGGCACATTTTTGGGGGAAGGGGTTCAAATTATTTTAATCATGGGCACAGTACTTGGTAAACACAGATGTTTGATGGTAAAGTGTATTTTTTCTTTTCTATATATATCTATACACACACACACACACACACACACACACACACATATATATAGTTTATATATAGTTTGTCTTTTTAGTAGTTTCAAAACTTCGAAAGCGTTGGTGTTAGTAATGCATTTAGAAATACATTTTTTAATTGTCTTTACAGTTAAACATGTAGTTTCATGTGAGGGCACTTTTTGGGGGAGGAGGTTCAAATTATTTTAATCATGAAGCATTGGTGTTAGTAATGCATTTAGAAATACATTTGTAATTGTCTTTACAGTTAAACATGCAGTTTCATGTGAGGGCATATTTTTTGGGAGGGGTTCAAATTATTTTAATCATGGGCACAGTACTTGGTAAATACATCCTTTGATGATAAAGTGTATTTTTTCTTTTAAGTTTGAGAAGTATGTATTAGAAAACAATTGGTGATTTTAAAAGCTATTCTGATCAGAGCTGACATTAAAAAAATCTCAACTGTATTTTTTATTTTATTTTATCAGGGACACTAGAAACAGGATGTTAACATTCCTGGTGGTTTTATACTCCCTGGAACCTGCTATTCAGTTTTTTTATTGCATCTTGTCACAGGCAATCTTCCAGAGTGCAGTTTGCTCTATTGTTTAACAGCACCATGTGGAGGCCAGTGTCTTGTTACATTGTCTTTTGTTTCAAATTAACCACAAACATCATGGCAGCCAAAGGAGACACACTTTGAGTCTTAGAGTATGCACAGCATAATTAATACATTTTCATATGCATAATCTTTCCATTCATGTTTTTGCTAGACATACTGTAGCTAGCTTGGCTTGAGGAAGGGTTAACATGGTCAGGACCCTTTAGCAATTGAGATGCATGTGCATCAAATAAGTCCAGATGTGCTAACTTACCCTACAACTGTTCATTGTCACAGTCTGCATTTTCTTGAAATGGTTACTTTTGCATTTATGTTTATTTTAAGATATTTAATATTCTGACCATGTGGTTATGTCATGGACCATAACTGATCCCCAGCCTTAACCCCCCATGCCCCAACTTGCATAGAAGATAGTGCTTGTAGGCAAATCTAATCATTTTGTCGCTGTGTTCTGGTGTGTAGTTAGTTTTTTTAGTAGTTTCAAAACTTTGAAAGCATTGGTGTTAGTAATGCATTTAGAAATGCAGTTTTTAATTGTCTTTACAGTTAAACATGCAGTTTTATGTGAGGGCACATTTTTGGGGGAAGGGGTTCAAATTATTTTAATCATGGGCACAGTACTTGGTAAACACAGATGTTTGATGGTAAAGTGTATTTTTTCTTTTCTATATATATCTATACACACACACACACACACACACACACACATATATATATAGTTTATATATAGTTTGTCTTTTTAGTAGTTTCAAAACTTGGAAAGCGTTGGTGTTAGTAATGCATTTAGAAATACATTTTTTAATTGTCTTTACAGTTAAACATGTAGTTTCATGTGAGGGCACTTTTTGGGGGGAGGGGTTTCAAATTATTTTAATCATGGTCACAGTACTTGGTAAACACAGAGCATTGATGATAAAGTGTATTTTTTCTTTTAAATTTGAGAAGTATGTATTAGAAAACATTGCACAAGAAAACAATTAGTGATTTTAAAAGCTATTATGATCAGAGTTGACATTAAAAAGAAATCTCAATTGTATTTTTTATTTTATTTTATCAGGGACACTAGAAACAGGATGTTAACACATCAGTGAGCACTGATGCCATTTGTCTGTGTTAGTTGATTGACACCTGTGACTGAGTGGGGAGAGGGAGTTTTTTCTAACATTCCTGGTGGTTTTTATACCCCCGGGAACCTGCTATTCAGGTTTTTTTTTTTTTGTAGCTAGCTTAGCTTGAGGAAGGGTTAACATGGTCAGGGCCCCTTAGCAATTGAGATGAATATGCAGCAAACAAGTCCAGATGCACTAACTTATTCTACAACTGTTAATTGTCACAGTCTGTGTTCTGGTGTGTTCTGGTGTTTAGTTTGTCTTTTTAGTAGTTTCAAAACTTTGAAAGCATTGGTGTTAGTAATGCATTTAGAAATACATTTTTTAATTGTCTTTACAGGTAAACATGCAGTTTCATACACTACAACTGTTAATTGTCACAGTCTGCATTTTCTTCTTGAAATGGTTACTTTTGCATTTACATTTATTTTAAGATATTTAATATTCTGAACATGTGGTTATGTCATGGAGCATAATTGATCTCCAGCCTTAACACCCCCCCCCGTGCTCCACCTTGCATAGAAGACAGTGATTGTAGACAAATCTAATCATTTTGCCACTGTGTTCTGGTGTGTGTGTGTGTGTGTGTGTGTGTGTGTGTGTGCTTTTGATTCAGTTGCTTCTGTCTTGCATGGAAAATAGTGCTTGTACACAATCTAATCATTTTGCAGCTGTTTTCTGCTGTGTGTGTGTGTGTGTGTGTGTTCCTCTGAGCCTGTTCTTGCAACCTAGGAAAGGTACTTCCCCAGACATAACAGCAGTACATTGCATAGCAGATATAAAATGTAAATAACCAGGTCATGCAACAGATGTGCTGAGCAGTTACTGAAGCAAGAAATGTACAGCTGTGTTTTTGCACCTGTGGTGCCAAATGGCACAGTTGCTGTGCAAAATCTCCTTTTGGCTAATAAACTGATAGTGTCACTGTTCATGCGGTGGGGTCACAAAAAGCCCATGCTGAAAACCTGGAGTGAAAATACCAAGAAACGCCCAGGGCATTAGGGTTTCTGACCATAACACCCTGCACTGTAGGGACTGACAGGCATCAGGGGTGTGACTTGGGATTGTCAACAGTAATGCTCATGCCATTCAACCCCTATCTCCACCCTGCAGCCAGTGACAGGTATTGAGGTGTGTATTTGACTCTTCAGCCCCAAAGTTCACTCCATTCTCTTATACTGTACCCATTTCAGTGTATTTCCTTCTGGAATGGGGTGCGTGTAAAGTCTGAAAACCCCAAGGCACACCTTGACTCTTGTCTGTGTCTGCAGGGTAGGGTGAGGTGAAATGGCATGAGCATTATGGGCAGTGACCCAAAAGCACACCCCAATGCCTGTCCATGTCTGTGGGGTGGGGGTGGGGTTGGCAGCACTTCAGTACTTCACTGCCATTCCTATTCTGCCTGTCTGTGTGTTGTGTGTGTGTGTGTGTGTGTGTGTGTGTGTCTCTCTCTCTCTCTCTCTCTATATATATATATATATATACTGTATATATATATATATATGTCTATGTAAATATCTATCTTTCTATTAATTGCAAGTATCGCTATTTTTACCTACTTCTAAAACAAACCTGCATATCACATTTGCCTGCACTCTGAGCACATACTTATGAAGCTGTGCATATTTGTACTCCACTTCTGTGTAGACCTCATACTTTCCTAATATTCCCATTATCACAAGCATAACTACCTTGCCTTTATCAAAAGTGGCCTCCTCTGAAAGTTAATATCATATTATCTCTAACAGTCCATCATCATTACACCTGACTTACTGACATCAACACATTGCTTAAATATAACTTACACCACCTCATGGACAAAAACCCTGTTTAGCTTAAAAAAAAAAAAAAACTGTGTAAATAATCCCAAGGCTGAACATATGCAAGCCATTACTTTTTCATGTACTGCCACCTTCTGTACCATCATGGGGATTTGCATATGTTTCTCTTGATGCTTTGCATTACTGGGATATGTGCAATTGTGTTTTCTTTAAAAATTTGCTGTCTGCCCAGTATCATCCGGGATACCACATACATCAGTGGTATTTGCTCTGGGGTTCTTTTGTAAGCTTCCTATTCCTTCCATTAAAATGTACACCTCCATATATTTTCCTAATAATGTGTATGCCTTCCTTAGAACAGAAACTAAAAAAAATCTTACTACTTACAAATCATTGTGTTGTTTCTCCATACCTCCTTAACAATTCCACACAACTTCATTAACTTCATTATGCATCCATGGTGGATCTGGCCAGAATTTGTTATTATCATTACTCCTCTTGGCCTTTATATATGCCTTTTTCTTTTTGTTGATAAGTGTTTTGATTTTTGGAGTCATCCATTATTGAATTTTACCAGATTTATTATATTTCTTTCTCACTGGGATATATTTAAATCCGTCAAGGTATTAATTTACCCTGTAAGGACTTCCCACATAGTATTTATAGAATTATAACTAAAATCCTTTTCCCAGTCCCAGTTGCTCAGTTCATATCTCATGCCATTAAAATTTGCTATAGCAAATTATTTTATTTTAGTGACCCCCTTCGCCACTTCATTGGATTCAGCTATCATGTGCAGGCAGCTACTTTAACCAGAAGCAGAGGCATCCTGGGTTCCCTACAAGGGGTAGGACTCAGGCAGCTGCTGCTTAATCCCACCAGAGACAGGGCAATTCTTGATCTAGTAATAACCAGTGTGGAAAGAATCACTTATGTCCAGGTGGAGAGGCAACTAGAATCCAATGATCACCACATAGTGTGGTACAGCATACAAACAGGGATTTAGTCAAGTCACACTAGGGCAAAGTTTTTTTTTTTAGCAGTAATTTTATTAATTTTCCAAGACAGAACATTACACATAACACAACACAGATGTATAACATCATATAACTATTAACCAAATAAGTAACATCAATACAAGCAAAACAAACAATACAAAAAAAAAAACAGGAAAGGGGGGCAGGGGGTACACCAACCATTTGGATGTTGACATTTCAGACACATCACAAATTAATATTTTAAACCCAGACATGGGAAAAGAGAAATTAGAAAGGGAGGGGAAAAGGAAAACAAAACAAAACCACATGGCTCAGGAATAGACATGGCCTTCCTTTAAAATCCCAATGAGATAGAAGTAGGCTGTCTTTCTACAGATAAATGAGTGAGTGAATAATGGACCATTACTCAATTATGCTCTAAATCTATACATTAAGGAAAATAGGGGCCATCCAGCCAAGAAAAAGGGGAAAGATTTTGAGTAAGACTACTACCACCAGAAAGGAGGCAACCACCCATCTAAAAAAGCTGAGCCATTACTTCCAGTACTGTTTTATTTTCCTTATCTGTCTGATAGTGAAACCAGGACAACCAACTCCCCTTAAATTTTTCTGTGTGAAATTTAAGTTGTGCAGTCAGCTTTTCCAATAATGCAGTTTGAATACACATGGAATACCAAAGATCTACAGATGGGGGATTCTTCTCCAACCAGTTTTTTGTTATAGACTTTTGAGCCACTGCAAACAAAATATAAAATAAGAACCTCTGGGCCTTATTAGTAAGCTGTGGTGGGGAAAGACCCAGAACCCAGTACCTAGGATCCAAATGGAGTTGGGTTTGGAATATCTTCTCTAATTGCTGAGCAATCAGAGTCCAATATCCTTGAATCCAGGGACAACCCCAGAAAATATGGGTATGGGTGCCCCTGCCCCTACATCCCCTCCAACATAAGTCTGAGAATGAGTTACCATAATACTTAGTAATAGCTGGGGTGCAAAAAAATCTCATAATCACCTTCCAGTGAAACTCTCGACAAGAAGGAGAGGACGAAGTGGAGTACACCCCACCCCATATCAATTGCCATTCTTTGGTGCTCAACTGACATCCCAACTCCTCCTCCCATTTGGATTCCAGTCCTCTCTACAGGTCTGGTTCTGGTGTATTAAAAAAATAAATAATTTGGGGCACCAGATAAGTTTTATTAGCCTCAGAGAGCAATAAAAAATAAATTCCACTAGGGGGTTAGTGGGGAAAGATCCTGGAGAGGTCAACCCTTTACTCACTAAAAGGTGTCGTATTTGTAAAAATCTAAAGTGGTCCATATTTGGGAGCCCTAATTCCCATTGCAATTGCAAGAAACTTTTAAGGTGTTGAGAACTATATAACTGTTCTATTCTACAAAGACCCTTTCTTTCCCAACCTCGAAAGCCTGGATCTGTTTGCAGCAGGGCAAAATCCACACACACCATCAAGGGGGTCAGAAATGACATTCTGAGTGGATATCCTCCACCTCTAGCTACCCACGTCCATACCTGCTTAAGTACCACTGCCCATGGGTTTCTCACCTGAAATTTTGAAAGTCCCTCTCGGTCTAAGTATCCACATCTGCCAGATGAGCCCGTGGAATATCTGGTTTCTCCAGGTCTGCTCAAAATGGACGCTCTGTTCCTGGCCAGAAAGAAATGAGAGCCTGGAGTTGGGCCACCCAATAATATTGTATGAAGTTGGGAAGACCCAAGCCCCCTGCCCATTTGGACCTCTGCAACACCTGCCATTTGACCCTTGGGAGTTTATGATTCCAGATAAACTTGGAGGTGGCTGATTTCAAACTTTTCTATAAACCCACCGGAGGTTTCAAGGGGAGTGGGGAGGAGAATAGAAACAGAAGGCGGGGTAGAACATTCATTCTTACTGTCTATATCCGACCTGAGAGGAAAAGAGGGAGCTCCTTCCATCTGTTATAATCCACTTGAATCACCTCAAGCAACTTAAAGTAATTAGATGCATATAATTTCTCCAATCCATCGGGGATCCAAACTCCCAAATAGCGGAAACCCTCTGTTGCCCAAAGAAACCACCCCACATGAGGAAGACCCCCCAGTGCAAAGTGAGGAACTGATAGCATCTCTGTTTTGGACTCATTTACATGGAATCCAGAGATGGACCCATATTCTTGTATGAGAGACAATACATGGGGGACTGTGTTTGGGCAAAGGTTTTTGATTTCAAAAAGGCAGACTTTGCTGAAATGGGGAGGAATTATCAAAAGTGCCCTGGAGAATGGGGGGACAGGAGGGGTGGGTGGAAGAGCAGGGAGAACCTAAAAGGAGCCATAACAGAAGTAACAAACAAATGCATCAGATTGATATCAAAAGGCAACAGAAGGAAAAGACCACTACAGTTTTCAAAAGAGGTAGCAGAAAAGGTAAGGGCTAAAAGGCCAGGATTCTGGAAATATAAGGAGATCCAAAGGGAGGAGGACAGGGAGGTGTCCCAAGAGTGTCTAAAGGAAACAGGGAGGATGGTGAGGAAAGCAAAGGCACAGATTGAGGAAAGTTTAGCGCAGACAGTAAGGAAAGGGGACAAGACATTCTACAGGTACATCAGCGAAATGAGGAAAGCTGGGGGGGGGATTGTAAGACTTAAAGTGGAGGAAGGGGAGTGTAATGAAGGAGATATGGAAGAGGCAGAAATACTGAATAAATACTTCTGTCAGTATTCACAGAAGAAGGGAAGGGAGGGGAGAGGGACCACAGCCAAACATCAGATGACAAGGGGGGAATGAGGTAGACAACAGTCCATTCATTGGGGAGAGAGAGTCCTGCAGGAATTCACTAAATTGAAGGAGGACAAAACAATGGGACCAGATGGCATACACCCAAAAATACTATGGGAGCTGCAAAGAGAGCTAGCAGAACCTCTGGCAGAATTGTTCACCAAGTCACTTGACACAGGAGTGGTGCCAGAGGATTGGAGGAGGGCACATGTTGTCCCTCTACACAAATCAGGCAGTAGGGAGGAGGAGGGTAACTATAGACCAGTCAGCCTCACCTCGGTAGTGGGGAAGATCATGAAAGCACTACTTAAGGAAAGGATAGTGGGACATCTAGAAGCCATCGGTGTCCAGGACCCTAGGCAACATGGGTTCATAGCAGGTAGGTCGTGTTAAACAAATCTCATAGACTTCTTTGACTGGGTGATGAAGGAAGTAAATCAGGGAGTCATGGAGAACATAGCCTACCTCAATTTCAGCAAAGCCTTCGACACTGCCCACATAGGAGGCTGGTTAACAATATGGGTAGACTAGGCATAGGAGATAAGATGGTAAACTGGGTTAAGAACTGGCTAATAGACAGGAGACAGAGGGTGATTGTAAATGGAGTACAATCTGGGGAGAGGAGAGTGACCAGCGGAGTACCTCAGGGATCAGTCCTTGGACCAGTTCTGTTCAATGTCTTCATCAGTGACATCGTTGAAGGGCTGGAAGGAAAGGTCTGCCTGTTTGTGGATGACACAATGATCTGTAACAGGGTGGATACTCCTGAAGGGGTGGAGAAAATGAGGGACCTGGGGAAGCTTGAGAAATAGTCTGCAGAGTGGCAACTGAGGTTTAAGTCAAAAAAGTGCAAAAATGATGCACCTGGGACACAGTAGCCCTAGGAAGAGCTACAGGATTGGGGAAGGGGAGTTGCTGACAGTCACCAAAGAGGAAAGAGACTTGGGGGCTTACTATTTCAGATGACCTGAAAATGTCAAAGCAGAGCACAAAGGCAGCAGGGAGAGCCAGTGGCATGCTGGGGTGCAGAGCAAGGGGTATCACCAGCAGAAGGTGTGAGGTAGTGATGCTGTTATACAAAACCCTGGTCAGACCTCACATGGAATACTGTGTGCAGTTCTGGAGGCCACACTTTCAAAAGGACATTAAAAGACTGGAGTCAGTCCAGATAACGGTGACTAAGATGGTACAGGGCCTGCACCACAAGACTTGTGAGACAAGATTAAGGGACCTCAATATGTACTCACTGGAGGAGAGGAGGGAGAGAGGGGACATGATAGAAACATTCAAGTACCTCAGGGGCATAAACAGAGTGTGGGGGGTGAATCTTCCAATACAGGAGGAGTACGAGAACTAGGGGGCATGACATAAAATTGGAAGGTGGCAGGTTAAGAGAGAATGTCAGGAAGATTTTCTTCATAGAGAGTGGTGGATGCATGGAATGGTCTGCCACCGGAGGTGGTGGGAGCGATCACTGTGATTGGATTTAAACATGCATATGACAGGCATAGGGGAATCATAGAGGTTAAGTGGGAGGAGGGTCAGAAACTGTAATCAAGTACAGGACTTACGGGCAGACTGGATGGGCCTGGCAGTCCTTATCTGCCAACAATGTCTATGTGTCTGTGTTTCTATAAATTCTACCAATGAATGATTACTGGATCCAAGAGGTACAGTAACCTTGCATTCATATACTGTACCTCCTCATTTATGTTACTCAGGGCTAAGTCCTGTATATGATTTTCTCTAGTGGGTAATGTCACATACTGTTCCTATCCTAGAAGTTCAAAGGCTCCCAAAAATCTTTTTTCCACACTTGTCTCAACTTTATGCTCTTCCCAGTGTATGCCTGTCAGATTGCAATCTCCCAATATGATAATTATCTTCTGGATCCAAGTTTTCTAGTTGTTTGCATAACAATATGTTTTCATCCTTTGTTTGACAAGGTGGTCTATATATAACCCCTGTGGTAATCGTAGCACTTTTCCTGAGACAAGTTTTATCCATATCTATTCAAGTCTGTTATCTTCAGTATTTAACTGTTCAGACATAATGCAGTCAGCCATATAGACCGCCACACCACCACCTCTCCTGTCTACCTTGTCTTTATTATACAATGTATACCCCATTATCTGTTTGCCCCAAGTACATTTGCTCTCCCACCATGTCTCTGTGATCATGCATAGTTGAACATCTTCAGTGGCTAAGATATACACGTTCTTCAGACATTTTTACCAAGCTCCTAGCATTTATTAATAAGCATTTCCATCCAAAACTACCTCCACTCTGGTTTCTACCATCGTCCATTGAATGTCTACTGAGCTTATGCCCTTTTTCATTACCATTCCCCCTCTGATCTAGTTTAAATGTTTAGATATAGTGTTTTGCAGTCTATATCCCAGAGCTCTTTTCCCATATCTTTTTAAGTGCAGACCAACACCGCCATACAGTCTTGTATCCCTGCAGCTTTCCCAGTGACTAATGAACTCTAAACCCTCTCTGTGGCACCATCCTTTTAGCCATCCATTTAGATATATGATACCTCTATTCCTTTCAGCACCTGCTCTTGGAACTTGAAGTATACCGGATATAATTATATCACAACATTTGTCTTTAAGTTTTTGTCCCACCTCTTCAAAGTCTCGTATGTCCTCCATCCTTCTCCATCCTACATCATTCACTCCTACATGGAGAACTGTTGCATTTGAATCTGAGTGCTCCATTAGTCCAGTCAACATGTTTTTGATATCACACATCCTGCCCCCGAGAAGTGTACTGACCATGGTACTTTCCTTCCTTCCTCTGCACAATATTTGATCAGTATAGCTCAGCACTGAGTCCCCTATTACCACCACATCCTTTTCTATACTGACTTCTGATTTCCCCATTTTTTTTTCCCCTGCCTGTTTTCCTTGTTTTGAACATGCTGCTCTTCCTGGACATTCAGCGTTGTACTCCTAGAGCCATTTGTAGGGTTTTCCTCACTACTAATTTAATTTTGTGAATCATTCTCACCCTGTGACTGACCTACTATTACTCTGTTTATTACATAAAAAAATGCATAGATAGATAGACACTGTCAGCAGATAAGGGCCTACGGCCCACCCAGTCTGCCCATTTTAACTTGTAAGTTCACTTTATGTTTTTCTAGAAGTATGTTGCCCCTTACCCCTGACCTCCAGAATTCCATTATGTCTATTCCATGCATTCTTAAATCCCATGATTGTTTCAGCCCCTACTACCTCCTCTGGCAGGGTGTTCCAGTTGTCCACCACCTGTTCTGTGAAGAAATTCTTCCTCATGTTTCCTCTGAATCACCCTCCCTCCAACTTCATCCTATGCCCTCTAGTCCTGGAACATCTTTTTTGCTGAAAAATAGTGTATTCCTACACTCTGTTCCTCCCTGTAAGATACTTGTATGTCTCCACCATATCCCCTCCTCTCTCCCTCCTCTCCTCCAGGGACTTCATATTCAGGTCCTTCAACATGTCCTCATAGGACTTGTGATGCAATCCATGTACCAACTTTGTTGCCCTCCTCTGAACCTTCTCTATGCTGTCTATGTCCTTACATAGGTAAGGTCTCCAGAACTGTACAATGTTCTCCAGATGGGGCCTCACTAGTGTCTTGTATAGTGGAATTATGACCTCTTTTTTCCTGTGGGTGATGCCCCCACCTATTTGCTTTACCTGCTGCCTTGTTGCACTGTTTCCCTACCTTGAGGTCATCAGAGATGATAACCCCAAGATCCCTTTCCTGCATGGTGTATGCTATATCCTCACCCCCCAACTGATATGTTGTTCCAGGGTTTTTGTGCCCCACATGCATTATCTTGCACTTCTTTGCACTGAATTTCAACTGCCAAACCCTTAACCATTCTTCAACTTTCTGCAGGTCCCTCCTCATTCTGTCTACACCCTCTGGCATGTCCACTCTGTTACAGAGCTTTGAGTCATCAGCGAACAGGGAAATTCTGCCTTCTAGGTCCTGTGCAATGTCACTGATGAAGACATTGAAAAGGACCGGTCCCAGCACCGATCCCTGTGGTACCCCACTGGTCACTCTTCCCTCTGTGGAGTGACAGCCATTTACCACCACCCTCTGTGTCCTGCCGCCCAGCCAGTTACCTACCCACTGCACTACTGTTCTGCCCACTCCCATATTCCCCAGTTTGTTTGATAGCCTTCTATGTAGCACAGTGTCAAAGGCCTTGCTGAAGTCCAGATAGGCCATGTCCACTGCCCACCCCTCATCTACCTCCCTTGTCACCCAGTCAAAAAATTCAGTGATGTTGGTCTGACATGACCTCCTCTTGGCGAAACCATGCTGCTTTGGGTCCTGTAGTTCGTTGGCAACCAGATGTTCCACCAATCTCTCCTTCAGTAGTGCTTCCATGATCTTCCCCACTACAAAGGTGAGGCTGACTGGTCTGTAGTTCCCCACTTCCTCTTTGTTACCACTTTTGTATAAGGGGACTACATCTGCTGTACTCCAGACTTTGGTTACCTCCCCTGTTTCTAGTGATTGGTGAAACAGTAGTGCCAGAGGTTCAGCCACCACCTCTCTTAGTTCTTTTAGGACCCTGGAGTGCACTCCATCTGGCCCCATTGCTTTATCAACTCTTATTCCTTCTAGTTACTTCAGGATGCCTTTCTCATGTAAAGCGAATTGTGTCCATTTCTGTACTGTTCCCACCCCTTGTACTCCCTTCAAGCCCATTACCCTCCTCTTCCTCAGTGAAGACTGAGCAGAAATACCTATTCAATATGTCAGCTTTACTGCTGTCATACTCTACGTGGCCCCCATCCTCTCCCTTCAGTCTCACTATCCCTCTCTTTGCCTTTCTTTTTTCACTTATGTACCTATAAAAGGTTTTGTCCCCTCTACCCACTGATTTTGCAATGTGCTCTTCTGTCTGAGCTTTGGCTTCCCTTACTTACCTCCCTGCCTCCCTTTGCTTCTCCTGGTGCTTTTCCCTATCTCCTTCTGCCTGCATCATTTTGTATTGCCTGAATGCAATCTTTTTGACTTTCACTTTCTCCACTACCTCCTTGGAAAACCATAATGGCCTCCTCATCCTTTTCCCCTTGCTAACCTGCTTAGTGCATCATTTTGTTGCTCTTGTAATCCCCATTTTAAATATTGACCACTGTTCCTCTACCTCAGATTCCTGCCCCATTCTCATTAAAGCCTCTTTCAAGCATCTCCCCATTTTCCCAAAGTCTGCCCCCCTAAAATCCAAGATACGTGTCTTTGTACAGTTTGGTTCTGATCCTTCTGTGATTTCAGACCACAGTGACTGGTGGTCACTGTTCCCTAGGTGCTCCCCCATTGTTACCCCCATTACACTGTCCCCGTTTGTGAGCACAAGGTCCAGTATTGCCTTCTGCTGAGTTGGTTCCATGACCAGTTGCTTGAGGAAGGCACCTTGAAGGGAGTCCAAGATAAATCTGCTCCTGGTTGATGCTGCTGCTGGGAGGCTCCAGTCCACATCTGGAATACTGAGGTATCCAACCAGTACCAGCTCATCTTTGACTGCCATCCTTTGGATGGCTAGCATCAGCTCCCTATCTGTTTCATCCTCCTGGGCTGGTGGTCTATAGACCACCCCTGTGTGGATGGCCTGCCCCATTTTCCTCTCCAACTTAACCCACAGTATCTCTCTCCCATTTTGTTCCTCCTGGATCTCTGTGGCCTTTATGCCATCTTTCACATAAAGTGTCACTCCTCCTCCCTCCCTTCCTACCTGCCTTGTTTCTTCTGAATATGTTGTAGCCAGGTATGGCCATCTCTCAGTCATGTTTATCATTACACCAGGTCTCTGCGATGGCCACAATGTCCAGGTCCAACTGCACTATGACAGCCTCCAGATCCTCCATCTTGTTGCTAAGGCTCCTGGCATTGGCACACATGGCTTTCCATGATTTGAACTCCCTGGGCTGTTTAGCTGTTCTACTCCAGCCCCCTCCCTGGTTGTCCTTTATCCCTGGTTCTCCCTGCTGTCTGCCCTTCTGTTGAATTTTGCCCCATTTCTGCCTATCCACCTCTTGGGTGCTTATCTCCATCGTTTGCACACTGCTTTGTAAAGATATCCACTCTTCCTTTTCACTGGTTCCACTGCTAGCTGTGGGTGGGGGGGGCAATTAGGTACCCTCCTTGCTTGGCTTTCATTTGTAGCCATGCTTTCTTCCTCCTTAAGACAGCTAAACCTGTTCTGTAGTTCTAACTGATTTTTTTTGTACATGTTTCCTCCTTCTTCCCTTAGTACCTCATTGTACCACACTCCATTCTTCAATCTCTGTGTTCTCATGGACTTCCTCAGATATATTCCACTTTCATTTTTCTAGTATTATTTCATTGTTGGTGATATGTTGAGAAGAGAAGATGGAAGAATGATCAGATTCCTGACTACTATCAGAGTCCATTTTTTCAGAGTCCATTGTCATACCTGTTCCCCAGAGATATAGATGTGGCTTTAGAGACTGGTTCAGGTGTTTAGCTTGAGTCTTTAGTTGTCTCAAAGATATATTTCTGTTTACCAAAGTCATGTCGGGGGGGTGCATCATTACATCCTCCTGTGAGTCTTGGATTCCTGACTACAATCAGAGTCCATTTTTTTGGAGTCCAGGACCTCATACCTGTTCCCCAGAGGCATAGCTAGGGCTTTCAAGACTGGCTTCAGTGGTCTAGGTTGAGTCTTCAGTTGTCTCAAAGATCTCTTTCTGTTTACTACTGTCATGTTGGGGGGCATCATTACATCCTCCTGAGGGTCTTGGAATGCCGTTGCCTTGGTAATATCTGATTGAGACATAACAGGCTGCTGAATCAGTGATTCTGCTGGCTGCTGTGGTTCTAGAACTAGTGCAGTCTCTGAGAGAAGTGGAGGGTGCATTTGTTCTGCCACAGCAATGTCAACATCATTTGTGTCTTCTGAATGAGCAAGAAGTTGTGCTGCTGCTCTGAGTTTCTGTTGAATCAATGCTTTTTGGGTAGTGTTAAGAATCCCATCCTGCAGAGGCCTGTCATCTCAGTTGTGTGTGGCCCACTAGCAGTTTCTATAAGAGTGACCCTCCTCGTCCTTACAAGATAACACTCAAATTTGTTGACACAGTGAGAGCTGACATGTCCAAATTCTAGGCAAAGATTGTAGCCTATCTTGTCACAGGCATTACTTAAATGGGTCTCAGAGCCACACTTTCAGCAGGTCTTTGATTGTCCAGGACAGAAGCATTGCTCACTGTCCCGGCCCAGATAGAAAACATTGGGAAGATGTTGCAAACCTGACAAATTATGAGGAGGTTTGACCATGGCTGGATTAACCTGTATGCAAATTACGCCATGGCATAGGGCCCCTAGGTTCAGGAGGCCCCCCACTGTTAACTTATTTACAGTTACTTTCTTTAATTCCAGGTGTACTGGGTGCCCGACGATGGGCCAAACTGCCCAAAAAGCAGCCCCCTCCTTGGAGTCAGTCAGCCCCCCCCCACTGAGTCAGCCTGGTGAGTGATGACCCCCCTGCAGCTGCTCTGAGCAAGCTTACCTCTCAGTTTCTTCGATGGCTGCTCCAGCTTCACCTCTGATCCACCCTGACCCCATCACACACAACTAATCATGTCCATCAGAGGTCCTCTGGAGGTGTGCCTATTAGGGAGTGGGAATCTGTGCATGCATGTGCGTGGCATCAGGGCGTGTGGCTGGGCAGTGATGAGGAGTAGAGGGGGAGAACGAGAGAGAGCTGTGGCAGTCAGTCATCAGTGCCGGTGGTTGGCCTCATCTATCAAAGAAGAAGAGTCTCTGTCTAAAGACACAAAAGTAGAGAGAGAGTCTGAGCAGGCCATGGGGGGGAACACCCGGAGTCAGATTCGGCTTCAGTGCAGTGTCACATGCTGTTGGTGTTTTCAGTGTAGCCACTAGCCACGGTCAGTCAGTGCTGCTGCTAGTTGGGCCTTTGGTCCTGCTGTGACTGTGAGGAGTTCTCCCATGCCGGGCCATGCTGCAAGGCTGAGTCGTGTCACCGCCGCCTGTGTGATCTTGAAGAAACAATCAAGAGGTCAGACTGGACTCATCATATTCACATTCACATCAGTCAGGCCACACCAGGTATGTTGTGTTGACTAGTCGTCTGCGTGCTGCAGTGTCCAAGTCATTTGTGCTGCAGAAATAACTAGTTTTATTGCATTGGAGAAACAAACTAAGCTGTGGTTGCCTCTGGTCATGATCTCTCTGTGAGTGTTCTGTAACTTGAGTAGTGCATTGATGAGTCTTTAATAAGATTTGAGTTTGGCACTGAGTGGACCATGGGGTGCTAATAAGTCACCTGAGGGGAACTAACTTGTGGGACTTGCTCTTGCTGGCACAGTTTTGTCTTGGTTTGATTTGAGTCATATACATTACTTTGAAGTTGCAGCAGGTTGCTCTAGGAAACTTAATCTCTGAAGTGACTGCAGTCAACACCTGCAGGTCCTGCAGGGTTCTTAAGGCTCAATCTTTTTGGCACAACTCTGTTTAGCTGCTTTGGCATCAATGACTTGGAGTGGGGGCAAGGATGTGGCAACTCAGCATTGGCAGCAAAGCAACTTTTAAGCTGTCAACAAAATGATAAATGACAACGGAGATGGAGGACAGGAGACAGTGGGAGAACAGACAGAACTGAGGACAAAGATAGCGGCACAGAGGGTGATTGTGGCAGATGCATTGCAGAGGCAAGGAGCTTGAGCATGTATCAGGTTTGGAGCTCGAAGAAGTCTTGAGCAGGGAAATTATGGGAGGGAGCTGTGAGCCCCACTAACTGCTTCAATGCATGCTTCATTTTTTGGGTTTTAGCAGAGAGAATAGGTATTCAAGGAGGCACGTGCAGGGAGATCGTGGCAGCTATGATCCCCATTTTTATTAATTCATTTATGTGGAATTTGAATTTGATATCTGGGAAGGCAGGGCACACTAATTGAAGTCTAATGTCCAGGTGTGTCTCAGGGGAAGAAAGAAAAGAGGAAGAAAAGAGGATCCATAAATAATAATTAATCCATAATTATTAATAACAAAAATAGTTACAAGGTACAGTAGTGACAAGGGAAAAACAAGACGAGTTATAGGTAACTAAAAAGTAAAAATTTACAAAATGTTAATGTTGTACTGATAAAATGCTTCTTTGTGCAGTAATTGGCCATTCTGAATTGTGTTGTTTATAATTGAGGGCATGTGACCTGTCAAGTCATGTGGCACAACACACAGCATTATAAACCACATCCTGCTTGAGTACCCTGGTCGTTACCGCCTTGCCGACTGGCACTGCAGAACAGTGGGATGTTGGTATTTGGGGGCCACAAAATATGACTTGGAGTAGGGCCCTCACATTTATTAATCTGGCCATGGGTTTGACCTTAAACTTCCAGTTGCCAGTCCAGATTTGTTCAGTATCCATGATTGGTTCTGGGTCCCCTATAATGTCACAGCATTGTGCTAGCCAGGATTTTACATCACAGACATTGACCCCTCATTTTTCAGAAGACTAGTAGTCATCTGGATTGCAGGCTTAGTCAGTGGTACTGCTTGCAAGGGCATCCACAGTGGAGTAAGTTTGAGAACATTATACTGTGATCAAAAGTGGTCCAAATTGGCAGCAGTCTTGAAACTGACATCAAAGAAATGTTCACTCAGTGTATGAATTAAGGCATATATCCCATCCGCTGAACAATGCAGTGAGTCTTTAAGTAAAGCATATCCAACATAGGCCCTGTCAGGAGACAGTTCAAGTAGTCCTTTGTACAACAAGCGGACAGCATTCCTCCTCTGAGCAGGTTCCCGTGTATTGGAAAAAAAACATCTGATTTTCTGAAGTTTCTCCAAGCTTTTGCAGGGTCTTGCTGTTTGACAATCCTCTCTGTGGACTGCTTTGGAAGGGTAGCCTCTGCTTCAGCTTGTTCCACATGTTCAGCTCAGAAAACATTTGTGCCATTCCCTTTCGAGGGACGGTCAGAAGCAGCACGGTCTGCAACAGCCGGCTCCTGAAGTACGGCAGGCGAGGAGCTGACCAAGTTTACAGTGAAATCAATTTCAAGCAATTCTTGTGAAGTGGGAAAATCACTATTGAACTGAGATACACTTTCAGTTGCTAGTGAATCAATTGCATTACCTTCAACCGGAGTAGTGGCAGAGGGTGCAGTAAAATAGAAGGCTAGGTAGTAAAGCATCTGGATAAGGGGGAATTTAGGAAAATGGACCTCAGAAGGCAGAGCAGATTCAGCAACTGAAGGCATATGTGCAACATCTTGAGTGACAACTAATTCATCAGTAGAGGGAGAGTCAGAGAACTCCATTCTTTGCAGTGAGGTAGACAGTGTTGGTGCCTGGGGAAGATGAGGGTGTCACTGACTGACTGAATCCCTATTCCAGCCAGCTTTCATCTATGCTGAGACAGATGACCAGTCCTGCAGGGGTATTCTGAGGAATGGGACTTTCCCAGCCTTTTGCAAACTCCCAGTGATTTTCCAAATACCAATTCCGGCTGTGTCAGAACATGTGGGTTGCTCCTTGTTGATCCTCGCCAGGATCTAGAGGGAAAATAAGGTAGGCTAATAGTATTAACAGTGAGTGGTTGACTCAGAATTCTGGAATGTGCTGACTGTTGGCAGTCTAAAACATTAGTTTCAGGAGACACAGAAACAACAGTTTCCTTGTGGGCAGCATCAAAAGATTTGTCATTTGTAATAGAGTCAAAATTATTAGTACAGGAAGCAGTCAACTTACAGTTCTGTGTAGGTTGTGGAAGCATCATCAGCTCCATTGATGCTCCTGCATCACATGTTTTGGCATCTTGCAATGGGATGACAAGCTGACAGGGTCTGCCTGGTTCAGGTCTTGTTCAGAGCATTGCAAAAGTAATTTCTCCCACATCACAGGTAAGATAGTTCTTGCTCCACAATCAATGAACACAAATGTTTTTTTCTGAACCAAAGCAGTTTGCAAACATTCCTCTTCAGTTGTAAAGTCCCAAGGACCAAGCTGCTGGAACTCTGATGACACAGGCTACAGCATCACTGGTCATAATAGGAATCTCCATATCCTATTGTACATCGGTACAAAACACTCCATCAGCAGAAAAAGCCTCTAAAGGAGAGGTTTTAGGGAGGGAGGGAGGCTTGCTTCCCCATAACTTGAGCTGCTACTCCATTGTCCTCCAAATCCACCATCTTGACAAGATGGCCAGTGTTGCCCCTTACTGAAAGAGTAGAGGATTTTCCACAGTGTCCTGGCCAACATTCCCCCATAAAGAAAACAGGTCCATGTAACCTAACCCACAAGACACAGTAGAAACAAGCTGTCACAACTTAGTGTGTCTTTCTTGGTCATAAATTACAAATAAATAAATAAAGGTGGGTTTGGTAATCCCAGACAGACAGACAAGAAATTGGAGTTAAAGAATTTGAGGGCCATGTTGATGTTTCTGGCAGCTGAAATGGGGACCAATCGGTAGCTGCCAGATCAACGCAATGGGAGGACAGGTCCAGAGACTGGAAGCATTGTATCTGTATGAATTTGGGTGGAGCTTTGGGATGATGCATCTTGCACACTCAGTAGACCACATGGTGGTCACTGAGAGCATCAGGGAGGGTATAAGCATCACTATATGATGGGAGTGGGAGGAGATAATCTACTTCTGAAGGGAGTGATTGAGGGAATTATGACTGAGCCAAGTGGGATAAGAGATTAGTTGTGAGAACTTAAGGGACTGCATTTTGGCATAATTGCAAAGGGAGGGGGAAGCCAACTGAGACTGAGGCCACCTAGGATAAGCAACTCACCAGAGGAGGCATGAAATGATATGGTTGTGAGGAGTTCAGTGGCTGATGAGGAGGACATGCCAGGACAGCAGTAAACAACATCAATGAATATGGGTACTGAAAAGGTGAGGAAAAGTTTGAGGAGAAGTATCTCAGAGACAGATTTTTGACTGTGCTAATATAGTCTACAGTGCTGCTTCCATGTCCTCCCTTGCCAGACTGGACAACCTCTTTCACTGCTTCTGTCGCTTTGCTTTACCCCCCACACAGGACCCATCACTGTGATCTCTATAAAGCCATCTTCCTCCCATCTTTAGAATCTTGATGACTCAGCCTTTCTGCTAGCTTTGTGGCCTAATTCAGGTTTGGGATACTACCCTCCTACCTCACCTCTACGCTCTCAACCCCCACCCTTCCCTCCTATTTCCTCTGCAACACTGGTCACAGATCCCTGGCTGTCCCCCAAAGGTCCACCACTGTAGGTCAGTCTGCCTTCTTATACCACTGCCCTAAACTGTGGAACAGCCTTCCTCCCTCCATCTGAGATGCATTGACTCAAGTATTCCTTTTATCTCTGCTCCATGTCGACACCTCCCCAGTCTGTACCTGCACCTAATTTCACTTATTTCTAACCACAGGCCCACTACATCACCCAGACAGACAATCCTTCTGCACCCTTACCCTCAGCTACACTCTTAGTCTAATGTCTCACAACACGGTGACTCAACCCTGATCTACCCCCATTGTAACTACCCTTACCTCACCTACTTCCACGTCCAGGTCCAATCCTCCTCTCAGGTTTGTAACTATCTTCTATTACACCCTAAACCTTCTCACACCACACCATGCCTTCTGCTTCTCCCTAAGCCTACCTAAGCTAAACCTGTCACTCCTCACCACACCATGCCCAGCCCTGCCTCACTGCTATGTTCCTGAACACCCCACTGAAATTGTCGCACTTGATCAGCACTCACTGCAAGATACTTTGTGCCCTATGTTTTTTGCTATTGTTATGCTGTAATCTATGATAATAGTATGCTTATTATTGACTCATGATTCATGCACTCTATGCATTATTGCTAATCTAGTGCTGTATCTATTGTTTGTATATGAACTGTTCATCCATGTATTTATTGTTATTGTTGAACAGCTTGTTCCCTTCCCCACTCCCCTAGGATGCATCTGGAAATGAGCAATCTTGCTCAGTATGCCTTTCTGCAGGGTGAAACAGTTAAATAAATAAATAAACAAATAAGGGAAGGAGGCAAACAGTACAGGTTCAAACTGAATACAAGAGGCAAGGTAGGTGGCAACACCACCACCACCTCTTTTTGTGCAGTCCTGTCTCAAGATGGAGCAACCTGGGATGGTAATGGCAGTAATGGGGATCTTGGCAGGTAGCCAACAATCTGAGATCATCAGCACATTAGGTTTAAGTTTAACTACGAGTGATTATAATAAGTCAGTTTTGAGGAGGAGAGTGTGGAGTTTGACATGAGCCACTCTCATCCCTTTGGGAAGAGAAGATGGAAACGACAGGGCTGGAACAAGACTAAGCTCATTGTCACTTGCTACTGAAAGCAACAAGGAGACAAAAACTTGAGGGAGCCTATGAGATGCTTTTGAGGAGAGGGGGAAGGAGGTATGAGAGGGGTGAGAGAGGGATGGTGTGGAGGTCTTTGAGTGCTTCAAGATAAATCCAAGAGGAAGGGATGAGGCTGCATTCAGGAAGCCAAGAGGAGTGGGAGAGGGAGGGGAGACAAGAGGAAAGAAGAATGGGGGAGGGAGGAAGGGAGATAAAATCGAGGGTGACTGGGTAGGTGGCGAGGAAGGGAGGAGAGACCAGCTAGCAGCAGGAGGACAGTAAGTGTTACAAGCAGCATGATGGAGTGCAAGATAATCAAATACCTTGAATTAACTTTTACAGATGAGGGGATACTACAGCTACCAGTTAACTGAGCAAGACTATATAATTTTATGCTGACAATAAAACAATGCAATCTGAGAGGCATGGCAAGGTAAATAGCAGCAGTGCTATGAACTAGCACTATAGTGAGGTAATACAAAACTGAACAGCAGTGATACTGTAAAGCAACTTTAAAAACAGGTACCGCAATACAAATTAAATAGCAAAGATATTATGTGTCAGCTCTGTAAGTAGGTCATCCAAATGATTAAAAACAGAGGTGGTATATGTCAGTTCTAATAACAGATAATGCCGATTATTGGAAGACTGTACTATAAAGCAGTTATATAGACATATATTACAGAATGATAAATGTAGTGGCACCATGAGGCAACTCAATAGATAGGTAATATAGGGGAGCAGTCTTACCACTCATAGATACATAGCTGGTGTCAGCAGATAAGGACCTATGGCCCACCCAGTCTGCCCATTTGAGCTTGTAAGTTCCCTTTATGTTTTTCTAGAAGTCTGTTTGCCACAAGATGTGACAGTCAGCCAGGGCAGACACTGTTCACTGTGCTGCAGACTGTTTCTCTGTAGGCCACTTGAACTAAGAGTCCATATGTAAGTACAGTTCAGATAGTCTCAGCATGAAATGCTTAGAGAATGTAGGCTGATCACTTGACCCTCCAGGGCGCCAAATGGTGTGAAGTTTGACAGTGGATTGGTTGATGGGGAGGGGGGCTTTTCTGCAGTGCCTGCACCCCTTAGGACCCCACTGGTGGTAACCCAGGATGGCATATGTAGTCCAACAGAACCCATGTACTATAATATAGTGCAGTGGTTTAGGGCTCTGAGCTACAAACCTGGAGACCTGGGTTTCAATCCCCACAGCCCTTACTTGCATATTGTGTGACCCTTAGCAAGTAACTTAACTTTCTTGTGCTCCCAAATCACACCTGGAAATAAGTTTTGGCTTAGTGTGCATTTCCAGGTTAAAGAATTTCCCTCTGAAAAACTGAAGAGTGGTGCTGTCCTGAGAAGAGACAGAGAAGAGCAGTAGGCAAGTACCTGTACCAAGCAACCCCAAGGTGTCTCAATTGGGGGGGGCAACTGGGTTTGTGGGAGTACCCTGCTACTCCTTCTTTGCCAAGAGAAGGGGAAATAACTCTCTTCCCCCCACTACAACCCAAGGTAACTATAATTAAGACCATCAAGTGCAATCTGGTGAGGCAGGTGATTACTGAAAATAATACTGTCAACAGAGGTACCAAGACAAATTATCCAGATGAAAATAAGCCAAAGAAGGAGTGGGAAGGGCTGAGTGGATTCACTGGAGGATCAGATACACTGTTCCAGAAGTTAAGGGCTTGGGAGGGAGGGAGAGGATGGAAGGGGATCCAGAGGGGATAGACCAGAGGTGGTACAGACAGCAGCAAGTCCAGAGTTGGGACAGGAACGCCCGAGACAGGAGGAAAGGGGTCAGTGGGAACTGACAGCAGGAAGTCTAGCAGCACAAAAATGATGCCTGTAGCTAGAGAAAAGGGGTCAACCGAGGATCAGGAGGAGTGGAAGACACTAGGCTCAGGAAAAGGCAGACAGATGCCCAGAATGAAGGACGACGCAGGCATAGGTGAAATGGGCCAAAGGGCGGAAGTAACAAATAGTTCCCCCCCCCAGATATCCTAATCGAGGACATTGAGGAGAAAGGGGTATTGGCAGGAGCCATCAGAGAGAAGGGGGGACAGAGCGGTTGGGGGACATGGGGGAAGATCTCTCAGGTGCAGTGGAATGGGGGAGGAGGGGCAGGCACATTGTATGCAGGGGAAGGGGTGGAGGAGGGGACGGGCACATTAGGGTCACATCAGAGAGTGGCACTAGGGGAACTATGGCATAAGAAAAGGGTCATGAAGGAAGCACTGGAAGAGCTGGAGTTGAGCTCCTGAGAGGCTGAAAATGAACAGGAGGAAGCCCTGCAGGGCAGGAGCTGCAGTAGGAGGCTGGGGCATGAGCTGTGCGGGGTACAGGAGAGGGGAAATATGGGGAAAGGGCAGGTGGTGAGGAGGAAGACTTCCTCAATAGGGTACGGTGCTCAAAACCTTCTGCAAAGATGGCGGAACAGGAACAGTTGGAGGGAGATCAAGCACAGATGGCATAATCTCGCACAGTGATGCAGACAGGGGAAGGCCAGGAGCAGAGATAGGGGGTCAGGTGAAGTTGGCTCATGCTAAAGCAGTGATGAAGGAGAGGTTTTCAGGGATGAAGGAAGCCAGGTAGAAGTACAAGGGTGAAGAGGTACAGGACGGGGAGTCTGAGGAAAAGCTAAAGGGGGATTGTGAAGAGGGACAGATGTTCAGTGTGGATAAAAATCAGGATAGGTTAGGTGATGGGGAACAAAAGATGAGCATGGCCAGAAACCAAGTCAGGATGGAATATGAGGAGGAGTCCAAAGGGAGCGAAACCCCGTGACACAAAGCTAGAGGTCAAAAGGACACCCAGGAAGCAGGGGCATTAAGGTGGCACCTTGGGGACTCCACACTATGCTAAATGGGGAAGGAAGGGAGCAAAAAACAATGCAGTATGGGTACAGTGCATGTCAGGGATGACGGCACTGGAGGTGAGGCATCATATTCCTTCCTGGGGTAAGCAGCAGGATGAAAGGACGTATCTGGCGTTTCACCGTGGTGCAAAGGTCTTGGAGGGGAACAGTCTGATGGAGGTAGAGGCAAGGTTCAAGGAACTCACTAGGTTCTGTAGAAGCAACAGTTTTTCCTTCCATTCCCTTCTCTGAGGTGTTGCCAGTACCAAGATCGAGCACACCCAGAAAGGAGAAGATAAAGGCATTCAACAATTGGCTACAAGGTTGGTGCAGTCAGATGGAGTTCAGCTGGATAGGTGACTGGGACTCTACATGGGAGGAGGAGGGGCTGTATGCCCAAGACAGGCTGCACCTGAGCTCTTCAGGGGCAGCTGCACTAAAGAGTAAACTGTGGGACTTCATGGCAAGGAAGTTCAATTTAAACTAACTAAGGGAGGGAAGCTAAGTGCAAGGCCATCCTTACGTGAGGCAGAGCAGAGAGGCTATCAGTTTCCCCCCAAGTCTCAACACTCATCAAGGGAACAGTTAGCAGCAGGGAAGGACGGGATGGTGCTCTATGTTGGAGGGCTTTGGTTGCAAATGCCAGAAGACTGGGGAACAAAATGGGAGAACTGGAGGCCACCATGATGGAGGAGAACCTAGACATTGTGGCAGTGAGTGAGACTTGGTGGAATGAGCCCCATGCCTGGGAGATGATGATCCCAGGATATCGTTTGTTTAGGAAGGATCAAGAGGGGAAGGGGTAGCATTATATGTCAGGGAAAGGACTGGGGCCATGGAAGGGTAGAATAAGGAGGAGAAAACAGAGATAATGTGGGTCACCCTAAACAGGGGGACAGGGGAAAAACCTGCGCATTGGGGGTAGTCTATAGACCTCCTATGCAGGGGGAGGAAGGGGATAGACACTTTGTAGAATCAGTAGTGAAGATGGCATGGAAAGGAGAAATTGTGCTGGTTGGGGACTTAAACCTTCCAGACATCAACTGGGAGGCCCAGACAGCAATCTCTGCAAGCAGCAGGGGCATCTTACAGGCTCTTCAGGGCATATTTCTTCGGCAAAGGGTCAGTGAGCCCACTAGGGGTGTAAACCTGTTGGATGTGGTCCTCACAAATGGGGACAGTGTGGAGGAGGTGGAGGTGGGGGAAGAGCTTGGCACCAGTGACCACAGGGCTGTCAGGTTCAGGGTGAGGGGGGCAGGGAGAGGGTTAGGATGAGAACCAAGGTAGTGGACTTCGGGAAGGCTGACTTTCATGGAATGAGGAAGGTAGTTAGGGAAGAAATGTTGCGGATAGAGGATGTGCAGGGGGTGGAGGAATTATGGGCAGCCGTCAAGAGAGGGGTATTTAAAGCCATGGACTCATGTATAAGAAGGGTAAAAAAGAATAAAAGACAGAAAATACCTCTATGGTTCACTAGAGAGGTGGCGTTAGGGGTCAAGAAGAAGTCTAGAGCATTCAAGAGGTACAGGAGGACACAAAAGGATGAGGACAGGGAAACCTACAGGGAAAAAAGAAACGAGGCAGGACAAAAGATAAGGAGGCCTAAGGAGGCCACTGAGGAGAGGATAGCAAAGCAGGCAAGGAAGGAGGACAAAACCTTCTTTAGGTACATTGGAGAAAGGAGGAGGGCACAGCATGGGATTAGAAGGATAAGGGGGGAAGTGGAACAATACTGGAAGGAGATTTTGAAAAAGCAGAGGTATTAAATAGCTATCTTGCATCAACCTTCATGGAGGAAAGAGAGGGCAGGTGACCAGGATGGGGTAGGGAGGGTGACAGCCACAGGCAGGTGGGTGTGGCAGAATTCACAGCTGAAGGAGTAAGCGAAGAGATGGGTAGACTTAGGATGGACAAGGCAATGGGGTCTGATGGAATATACCCAAGGGTTCTCAAAGAGGTGAAGGATGAACTGGCGCTGCATCTGGCGAGGCTGTATAACTTGCCCTTCATCACAGGGGTGGTGCCAATGGACTGGAAGAGGGCAGAGGTGGTGGCACTACATGAGGGGGTGGAAGGACGAGGTAAAAAACTACCATCCCATTATTCTTACCTTGGTGGTGGGGAAGGTAATGAAAACACTACTTAAGATCAGGTTGATAGAATACTTGGAGATGAATGGCATGCAGGATGACAAGCAGCATGGCTTCACCAAGGGAAGGTCCTGTCAGAGTAACCTGATAGAGTTTTTCGATTGGGTGACACAGATAGTGGACCAGGAAGGAGCAGTGGACATGGCCTATCTGGATTTCAATAAGGCCTTCGACACCGTTCCGCATGGAGGAATGGTGCATAAGCTGGACAGACTAGGGTTGGACCACAAGATCACCAGGTGGGTAGAAAACTGGTTGAAAGGAAGGAGTCAGACAGTGGTGGTAAATGGGACACATTCCAGAGAACGGGCGGTGACCAGTGGGGTGCCACAGGGGTCAGTGCTAGGACCAATACTCCTTAACATCTATGTTAGTGACCTAGTGGAGGGTCTGATGGAGCAGGTGTGCCTGTTCGCAGATGATACAGAGGTCTGCAATAGGGTGGATTCACCTAGTAGGGTGCAAGCCATAAGGTGGGACCTGGAGAGGCTGGAGAGGTGGTCTGACACCTGGAAATTGAAGTTTAATACAAAAAAAAGTGCTCGCTGATGCACCTGGGGAGGAGGAATAGGAGGAAAACTTACTCACTTCGGGGGTGGTGATTAAGGAAAAGGAAACAGAAAGGGACCTGAGGATTATGATATCATGTGACCTCAAGGTGGGCAGCCAGTGTAGGAGGGCGGTGGGAAAGGCAAATGGAATGTTGGCCTGCATTGCGAGGGGTTTTAATAGCAGAAATTGGGAGGTGCTAATGCCATTATACAGAACCATGGTCAGGCTGCATCTGGAGTATGGGGTGCAGTTCTGGAGGCCTAACCTATGAAGAGATGTTGTGTTGATGGACAGGGGACAGAGAAGGGCAACCAAAATGATACGAGGGATGCAGGTTGCACCCTATAAGAGAAGATTAAGAGAGCTGAATTTGTACCCTCTGGAGACTAGGAAGGAGAGGTGGGACATGATTGAGACCTTTAAGTATCTGAAGGGAATAAATAGGGTGGAGGGTGATAGCTTGTTCAAATTGAAGAAGGGAGCACACATGAGGGGACATAGCATCAGACTGGAAGGTGGGCAATATAGAGGTAACGTCAGGGGGAAGTTTTTCACAAAGAGGGTGGTGGAGGCCTGGAACAAGCTGCCAGAGGAGGTAGTGGCAGCTGAAATGGTGGAGTGGTTCAAGAGGGCTTGGGATAAATTTAAGAGGTTGGGAAAAGAGGTTGTAAGCATAACAGAAGGGGGGAGGTAGGGTGTTGGGCAGAGTAGATGGGCCATGGGGCCTTTCTCTGCCTTCACATTTCTGTGTATCTGTGTAACCCGGCAGAAAGAATGTAGAATTGTGTTAAATGCAGTTCAATCTTCCATACAGTCCAACAGGAAACTGATACGTAAAAATATCCAAGAAAAGGGTCTCCTGAGAAAACCAGGAGGAGCAGCAGATAGATTACTAAGTAACTGGGAACCTTTTGAGCATTAAGGAACTGCCAACTGCTACTCTGGGACAAGAGCATACTGATCCTTTGCCCAAAGTTCTTTTGAGGTCGTCAGCAGCCGACAGCAGACAGCAGACAAGTATATATATTCAGTCTTAATGGCTCTTGCTGTAGCTGAAGTTTATAAAGACAAATGTGCTGAATGATTGTTTCCCAAGAGATATTTGAAAGCTAATTTCAACCTGATTTCACACAAAAAACAGATACCCTATGAAAAAAATGTTGAAGCAGTTCTGTACCGAAAGTTTCCCCAGAAAATACAGTCTATGTAAAAAAAATTGAGTAGGAAAGAAAAATGATTGCAAATTAGCATTTTAAGAGGCCTGTCATTTCCAGCAATGATATTGTAAAGTGTGTCTAGAGGCTCTGCATGTGGAGAGATAAATAGTGATATGGAGGAGGACTCAGATAGACAGGAGAGTCTGAAAGGAGAGTCACCATATTCTTTTCTTCCTTACAGTACAAGTCCTTATCTGTCAAAATAGGAACAATGATGAGAACACCAACATCACTTGCTTTTAGCTCCCTCCACAAATGCACACACATACCAAACAGCAAACAATCAGTTTATTTCTAAATGTGTTTCCAAGAATGTGCAGACCTTTTTAGTTGTGGGAAATAATGATTTCAAGGCTCTGTTAAGATAATTTGCTCCATAATATCAGAACATAAATCACAAATAGTTTGCTACTGTGGCTTAACCAAAGACGTATACAGTTGTGTGAAAGTTACAATTGTCCATTCTATTTGTAAATATTTATCGTTAGTGTATTGTTGCTTACAGGATCACAGTCAGATAATCTGAATGGAGAAAAAAAATAGTAGGAAAAATATCATGACTACTGACATGATTCAAAGCTCACTGTGGTACCATGTAGGGGGCCTATGTTCACATCACAATCTGAACCCCCGCCACAAGACCAGTGAAGTTCTGGGAGTGCAACAGAGGCAGCTGTCTTAGGTGTCACAGAGGGGAGGAAACTACTTTCATATTGCATCCTACTGTAGTTGGTAGAATGATCATGGTGATGTGGGAGTTGACCATAGATCACCAATCTAAGGCTGTGCTATAGGGATAGTGAGGGATGGGCATTGTATTGTGGGTGTTGCATGTGAGGTCTTGGGGAGACAACCAGAACATAGTACCTGGTGCTTTTTGATGATGACCCATATCAACACTGATATCAACATATCGCTTCTCCATTCAGGTTTTCATCCCAACCCCCAACATACACAACATGTAGCTTACTCCTGGTGGTAGCACATGGCCCCCTGGAATGTGATGGACTGGAAATCTATGGTGGTGGGACAAACTTTCATATCTGGGTAAGGAAATGGAAACTTGTGAGGTGATCTGGTGACAGAGGGGCTAAATCTAGCTGGAAGCACTGACATTCCATGGAGTGGGTGAAAACTAGGGTATCAGTCTTGAATAATGGTGGGCAAAGTTAGAAAACCACCTCATTAAAAACTGCAGTTTTCCAAATTCAGTTAATGCGATGTCCAATTTTGTGCATTTCTTCATCTAGTGAAGTGCCCACTTTACCAAGAGAAGATTTAATGAAGTTGTACTTCACCTTCTATTGCCATGAAAAGTGAATTGCCCAGTGAAAGCAGAAAAGACACTACATGCACTAAAATAAACAAAAGAAAACACAGCATTTAAACTGCCTCCTCCTACACATTGCATTTATTCACCTTCATCTCCAGTTATGGCAATTGAAACCCCCCCATTCCCGAATTGTATAGCAGCACCCAATCCACCTTCCTCCCCATAGTCACTGAGAAGTGAAGACTTAGACAATACTAGTGCGAACAAAATCATGCTTGTATGGCCGCATATAAAACATGCCCTTTCCCCACCCTCCCTTCACCTATCTGGCCCCCATCTAATGAATGAAATCATGCCATATGCAATCATATGCAAGTGACAGTGGCTCAGTAGATAGCACACTCGCCTCTGAAGCCAGGTGATCAGAGGGCTGTGGATTCAGTTCTCACATCTGGCACTTGAGTTAATATCCCAGTACTGACACTGTAGTGCAGTATAAGAGGGGTGCTGCACTTTTGAGGTGCCATCTTTTGGATGAGACATTAAACAGAGGTCCCATCTGCCTGGACTGGTGGTAGTTCAGCTGGATGTTAAAGATCCCATGGCACTTATCGAAAAGAGTAAGGGAATTTCTTTATTAACAGAACTTCAAAATAAATCAAATACATTGTTAATTCACAATATTACAGGAAAATGGATAACAACTACACAAAAAAATATTGAGGAAAACAAAGAAATGAAAAAAGGAAAGAAAATTAAGAAAAGAAAGAGAGAACAATTCCAAACTCAGAAAGTACATTGTAAAATCATGTGACAGGAACATCATTATCAGTCACCCAAGGTAAATTCCTCCAATTCAACCTTAATTGAGCACGATTGTATCTTCCAGCTTCATATTTATAAATATTTAACAATTCAGAATGTATTTTCTGCAAAAGTTCTGTATAAGAAAAATCTTTCTGCTGTAAAGTAAAAAGACACCTGTTTTGCCAAATGAACCATTTAAAGACAGCAAAAATAACATGCAATGTACCAGTATCCCACTTTCTCCAGTTTGGAGTATAGGAACCATAGATCAAAATATTGTAATTTACATGTTTAAAAACTGGTTCTTTCCAAATAGAAGCAACATAGCCCCAAAAGTTGGATATATATGGACATAAAAATATAAATGCTGCATCGTCTCAAAAGCTTGAAAGCAACCAGGACGAGAACAGTTACGGTCTTGTAACTGTTTATGAAATTGATTTCCCTTAACATTCAGCCTCTCATGACCACACAACCAAGTTATATCCCACAGTTTAGGAGGAATACGGTTATGGGTTATTAAACCCTGAAGGGACAAAAGCAGCTCATCTGGACATTTTGGGAATATAATTGGTTCAGAAAAATATGAGTTAAGAACAGACTGGTATAAAAAATTTTTATGTTTGGAGAGTATCCATTCACTGGGTATTTTCCACTGTCGTAATTTAATAAAAATCTCATGCTGATAAGGTTGCACAATGGCAAGTGTACTAAGACGCCCCAATCGGCCAACCACCCACTCATTATACCAAAGCCCTACTGTCTGCAGGAAGAGACTTGTCCATAATTTAGGAAGATGTTTTAATAATGGTAAAAAATTAGAAAAAAGGAATTGACAGTAAAAGAAAAGTAGAGGATTTATCATATTTAAACCACCTCGGGATACAGGCAAGTATAGAATATTATGTTTAATGGGATTAAGACGGCTACCCCAAACAGCCTGAAAAAAAAATGCTGAGCAAAGTTGCTTCCCTTTGTTTAGGTGGAGGAAAAATATTACTCAAAAATAAAAATAAAGGTATCAAATATGTCCGTATCAAATAAATACGTTTAAGCTTGGAAAACTGCCATTTATTCCAGTTTTGTACCATAATCCTACCCTTCTCCAATTGAATATCCCAGTTATAAATAGCTGGTGTAGGTGAACCAAAAAATATTTTTTTATATATACCCAGAATCCGTATGGGGTTTGACGTAAATTTTATATCACATATGAGTGCCTGTGCAGGGATATTGCCATTCAAAGCGTATCCAAGGCATTTGGGTATATTTAATGATGTACCAGAAAGACAGCCAAAAAAGTGACACATGTCCACAACTGAGTGAATGGAAGAAACAGTAGGGGTGCAAATGCAAATATCATCCGCATAAGTAAGGGCTGAAAAAGATATTAAGACTCCAGGAACTGGAATGGAGGGTATCAATTTATTCAGAGTACGTAACAATGGATCTATACTATACACATATAATAACGGGCTAACTGGACAACCCTGCCGAACTCCCCGCTGTACCCGGAAGCATAGGCCCAAGGTGCCCATTAACCAGAGGAGACACTGTCGCAGACTTATAAAGTTTCTCTAACCAAAAAATAAAAGTGGATGGAATACCATAATGTTCTAAAGTAAGCCATAAAAATTCATGATTCACAGAATCAAAGGCCCCCTTTTGATCTAAAGATAAAACGAACCCAGGTAATCCAATTGTATGAGATCTGTCAAAAAGTTCACGTAAAAAGAGTAGCTGGTCAATTATGGATCTATTACGGATTGCACAAGACTGTGCAGTAGAAATTAAATGGGAGGATACAGTCAAAAGTCTTGTATTTAACATTTTCATTAGAATTTTTAAATCAACATTTAATAAGCTGATTGGTCTCCAATTAGAAAGGAGCTTCTTGTCACCTTTCTTATGCAAAAAAATTAAAATTCCCCCTCATCATTTCTAAAGGACAATCAGAATGTGTCAACAAATCATTATAAACATCTGCAAGTTCTTGAGACAATATGGCTCCCATTAGTTTGTAAAATTCAGCAATTAGACTATCCATACCTGGTGCTTTTTTGCATGAAAGGGAATGTATGACAGTGAGAACTTCCTGTGATGTATTGGGATTTACCAAATTAGATAATAACGATGGAGGACAGTCTGGGACTTCAACACTGCGTAGATAAGCCCGGGAAGAATCCAAATCTACAGGCTGTTCTTTAAAGAGTGTTGCCATGTATGACGTCACTTCTGACATTAAATCAGCTTGAGTAAGTTTTTCCTGACCATCACACCCTAGTAAACCAATAAAAACCTTTTTCCCTACCTTTTCCTTGTTACCAAGAAAGGGACAAACAGTGGCAAAGCTGCCCTGTGTACCAAATCGTTGTTGAAATTGTAAAACTTTTGATTGATGTTTATGGAAAGGTGTCATTCATTTTTTCCTTAAGAATTTTTATTTGGGATGAAAAGTCATGTTTAGTAGTCTGGGCCATGGACATTAATTTCTGCAGTTGTTTCCTGAGTTGCAAATAAGAGAAATATGGAGCTGAATGGTGAGATTTCCCAAAAGATTTCAACAGTAAGATAACATCTGTTTTAGTATCCATCCACCATAGAAGGGGATCTTCATACATCTCATACAGAGACTTCCTTACCATTATAAAATATTGTAAATGTTGCAAAATGTCCTGATGTAGTAGAAATTGAGAGTTGAGCCTCCAGAGGCCCCTACCAAAAGAGAATGCAGCTGTAGACCCAACCATTATGCACAAGGCACAATGATAAGAGAATTCCACTGGGGTAACCCATGCAGACTGCAAAGGTAAATTTCTATTAATGAAAAAGAAATATATCCTGGTAGCAAGGGCTCCTTTGTGAAAGGTAGGTATGGTATTCACATGCAGCTGAGCATATGCATCAACCAAGCTTGTGGTTTGGACCACCTTAGCCAGACAAGACATGCCACAAAAAACTTTAGTAGTTTTAACCCCCTTACCCCTGTCTTTGTTAGATAGCCCACAATTAAAATCACCACCCAGGATGACATTAAAAGAGGTGTGTAAATATGGTTGTAGGAGCTGGAACAGATCCACCCTAGTTGCTTTAGTTTGAGGTGCATAAACATTGATTAATCTGAAACATGCCCCCTGGTTTACAATGTCCAAAATCAATACCCTACCAGGAACCAAATCTATCAATTTCAAAACTTTCACATCCAGTCCAAAAAGTATTGCTACCCCTGTACATCTGTCAGATCCCAATGACCAGTATGAGACCCCCATATGCCATTGTTTTGAAGCACTGGCAATTTCATCAACAGTGTGTAAACGCATGCCCTGTAAAAAGACTATGTTGCAGTGTAAAGTTGTTAAAAGGGAAAATAAAGCAGATCGTCTTAACTGATTTTTGATGCTGTTCACGTTAAGTGAACAAAAAGTTAAGGAAGAAAACATTTAGTTAGTTAAGATCAATGTCATGGTGGTTTACGCTAATTTTTTTCCCCTTTTTAACAACTGCAAAGCTGGATTTCGGAGGGAGGGTCAGGAGTGAAACTCCTTCCGATTCTACATCCACAGATTTCCCCATGGGGTCTACTCCTGACTGGGAAGATTCAGAGTCAGCATCTGATACATCTTGTGCGAGGAGAAGGGTGTGAAAACGGTTAGTTGTAGGAGTATTTATCAATTTAGGGACTTTCGAAGCAGGCTGAGTATGATAGGTCTTACTCCATGTTTCTCTAGAATGAAAAGGAATTACATGAGGAAGCTGGGGGGGCATGGATTGGTTGTCAAGAGGAATGGAAACCTGGGGTGGAGGGTCAGGCAGGGGTATTTCTGAGTCAGAAACCAAAGGGGGAAGGGAAGAAAGGGGGGGGAGATTATTGAGTAACAGAAAGTTCCAAACCTGGTAAAACCAAAGGAGTAGGAACAAAAGGTGTAGTGTGAGCTTTAGAGAGGGCAGTTCTGGAATGCTGTGCAATTGCAATTAACAGTCTCTGTTCTTCAGAGTCTTGAGGGTCTGATTGTTGGTGAGCTGCCTCAGGGCAAGTGGCATAAGAGTGCCCGAGTGCAGCACACAAGGAACACACAGCTACATTCCTACAGTATTCACTCACATGACCCAAGGAATTACCGAGATTACAGCGTAAGCGGTCACAGGCACTACTAATGTGACCTGATTTCCCACATCTATAGCAAGATTTGGGTTGGCCTGCATAGAAAAGAACCCCATCTGTCTTGCCCCCAAAAAATACAGTTTGGAAGATGCTGTAAACCATCTTCTGTAGAACGTAGGATAACCCTGATTCTCCAACCTCCTGTCCAAATATCCTCAGAGTCAAAGATTGCCTCTGGGTGCCCCAATATCGTGCACCTCTGTTTCATCCAGTAAACTAGGTCTGTAACACTAACGCTCTCATTCTGGAAAAGAACAGTAACTGTTTTATGTGCTGGTTTAGTGAGGGGAAAAACATCAAAAGGGGACCACAAAGGGGTCTGTCGTACCGTACGATATCTAGTCCAAAATTTTTCTAAACCACTATTTAGTTTAAAACTAACATCAAAGGTCTTCTCTCCAGATACATGTATTAAAGCATACATTTCAGCAGAAGTAACTTGCAGGCTATCTTTTAGTAATGTTTCTGCCACAAATTTCCTATCAGGGAAAACATCCATCCCTCCTTTATAAATAAAATGAACTGCGTTGTGTCTTTTAGCCGAATAAGTGGAAGAACGAAAAAAAGAGGCATAAGAGCGTGTTGCAGGTTGTTGATGAGCCACAGTATCTGGTGAGGGCCTACAGGGTTGTCCAAAGGGGCCTGGTCATCTATACGCTCCTCTAAGGAAGAGATTAATGGCTCTGGTGAAAGTTCTTCGGGGAGGGGAACACCTCCCTGTGGGCGAAAACCAAGTTCTGGATTCTGTGAAAAGGATAGTTCAGGAGGAAGAGCCAAAGGAGAATTTACAACGTCCTCAGAGTGGATTTCTTTTGTAGCAGCCTTATGGACCTTTGAAACTGTAGGTCCAGTAAGTCTTGAAGGAGATACACTAGATTCCTTCATTATTGACCCCTGGAATTATGATTGGGGAAAAAACAGAAATCCATTTGCAGGACTCTGAGAGCTACGCCCAGCCCGCAGATGTCAGGGCTTTGGTAACCGACCATGAAGCATCAGCGTCATCAACCTGGTCTGCCCAGGAGTGTTTTTGGTCAGGTAGAGCTTTTTTTATAACAGGTTTAATTATCCGTTGTTGTGCACCAAAAGAAAAAACAGTTGCATGCTGCTGATCCAAAGCTGAAGAAACATAAACGGTACCTGTATTAGGCTGTCCAGGACAAAGTGTTTGCAGCATTGTAGCTGAAGCTGCATTAACCCATAGGTTAGTTTCATTTTCCTGCTGCGTAGCAACCTCATTGTCAGACAGCATTCTCTCAGCTGTCATAAGAGTTCCAAATGGCGGTTCCACATTCCGCTGCTGGTTAGAAAGTAAAGGCTGTTCTGAAGCACGGAAAGTTAACTCTTTGAGGTGTTTTTCAGAAACTTCTGAAGTAGATGACAAATTCGCAATCTGTTGTCTCTTTGTGGTCAGAATATCCATAGAAACTTCTGTGTCAGCATGTGAGTTGGGTTCCATATGTGCTTCAAAGAAAATATCAGACTCCTTAGTTTCAACTGCAGAAGCTGTAACTGGCCCCATGGCCTGCAGCACATCCTGCTGCAACAAAGGCTGCTCGGTAACTGAGCCTTCCATCCTGACGGTCAGCAAGTCCCCCTACTGGCCAAGCAGTAGGGGAATTTCCCTGGTGTCCTGGCCAAATTTCCCTCATTCACTAAAAAAAATTCCACCAACAGCTTAATCTGGTTCAAAGTCAGTTGGCATTCATCTGTATCCCCCTCCCCCCGGGTCGTGCCTGAAAATAGGCAGGATTTGTCTAGTGCACTTACAAAAACTAAATATATCTCATTAAGTAATTACCATAAGCATGAATTTGACTTTGTTCATTAGACAGTGGGTGGTTGAAGGAGAGGTAGGGTTGTACCTGTTGGTAATGGTTGTGCCTATTGGTCACTGTGGAATCTTTTCTGTATCCCCTAGACAGGTATTGGTGCCTAGAGGGCAAGGGCACAAGGTTATTTGTAACTTATGGGGTCAGTGGAATGACAATTGAAATGAAAATGGGGGGAAGGGCATGTTACCATTTCAGCCAAACAGACATGACTTTATTAGCACTAGAAGTTTCCAAGACTTTCACTCACCAAGACCGGAGAAAGAAGGTGGGTTGGGTGCTACAACAAGGGTTGGGGATGTGGGTAGCCTTTCAGTGGTCAGGGCTGGCGGTACTATATGTACTACATGGGCAGTGATAGTTTTAAAGTTATTTTTCCTTTTTGAGAATGTTTTTTCCATTAAAGTTGGTAGAAGCCGGGGTAATTTCAAATGCTAGATAAAGTGTGAAGTTAAAAATCTCTAGATATCGCTTGTTATCTTCTCATTTTTATCTCAGTTAGTTGAAGAACAGAAATGCAGTAAGTAAAGAAATGAAAAACATTAGGGGTTTCAGGTCTCCAGAGTATTGGCAAATCAGTTGTCACCCCTAATGCCCACCCCTTCCCCTGAGCAAGTAAGCTTAGATGTAATCCTTTACTTCACGCAGGGCCCTGCATGAAGAAAGCAATGACAGATTCTGTTGGCAACATGTGGTAAGCCATACTTCTCTGCCTTTGAGTGTATCACTTTGAGGCACTGGCTTGGAGCTGTACCTTGTGCTTCAGACAGCAGTCTACAGACAGGGGGTGAGGGGGTGAGAGGGGGCAATAGGATTGATAACCCCAATGAAGACCCCACCACTGATTCGCCAATACTCTGGATGCCAAAAACCTAATGTAATTTCCCTACTTTGTGTGCTTTTCATTCTTTAATCCTAATGTCTGTATTAACATAGTTTTTGTAAATTAATTTCCTTCCTTTTTCTGATAGTGGAATTGTATTGAAGGCCTGTGCAAAATGAAATAAATAGAATACTGGAAACATTCCTGAAGCAGTACATGGGCCGATCAGGCCTTGACACACATGTCAACACCTTGTGAGGGATGGTTCCAGAGCTCACCACAAGGTGTTGTCTGTGCATCAGAACATTGCTTCATTCCTCCCCAGTCTGGGGCTGGTGCTGCACACTGCAGCCACTTCCCCCAGCCTTGGCCCATTAAGCTGTATCACTGAGCTCGCACCTGAACTCAGGACACTGGCACAGGAATGCAGTGTGATCCCCACTGTTCCAATAGATTTCTCTACAAACAATGTTATGTCATAATTTCTTTTTGTGATATTTTAACCCCAAAATTTCAAGAGTCTTTTAGAACCTCTTTTCTGAACATGACAGATGTCATTTATTAACATACTGGACAAAATGTAATTTCATGCCAGCTGTGCAAAATTACATATTGCCCAGGATTTTAAAAATAACAGCAGGCACATTCATGAGGTGATGTGTAAAAATGGTGATGTTTAAATTTGAGGTTTAAGTATTAAAAATTACCAGATTTATGAGTGTATGTAGAAAAATTACAGCATACTGTATCTTCATAAATTTGTTTTTTAATATTTTGACCCCAAATTATCAACATAGTCTTTTTATAATGCCATTTCATGAACCTGGTAAGTGAACATTTCCAAATCACTGCCAAAATGTAATTTCATGCCACAGGTGTGAAAACACATTTTGGCCAGGACCTGAAAAAAAGACAGCAGTAATATTCTTGAGGTGGTGTGAAAAAATGGCATGTTGAAAATATAGGGTCAAAATATTGAAAATTACCAAAGTTTTGAGTGAGTATATAAAAATTTCAACATACGCTGATAACTTAGTCATTTTAAAATATTTTTTACCCAAATTTTCAACATGGCCTTTCTGGGACCCCACCTCATGAATAAGCATTGAAATTATTCAAATCTTGCCCAAAAAAGTGATTTCACGCAATGACCGCAAAACCACCTTTTGGGCTGGATTTACTTAATTTCACTGCCACTGCTCATAAGGTGGGGTCCCTAAAGACCATGTTGAAAATCTGGGGAAAGAAGCATGAAACAGTGATAAAGTTATAAATAACAGTTTAAAACACATTGAAATACATCATACAGCATTTACCTGTTTCCTTATTTCCTGGTTTGGCGTTGAAGAGTGAAGATGTGTCTTAATTGCACAGAGGATTACAGCACTGGACTTCAGCTATGTAAGTATAGGGTAAGGGGATGTGGGGTTGTGGGTGCTGGGGGTGTTGGTGGAGGGGTGGGGATGAGGCAGACAATGAGAGACCATTTTCTTTATTTCAGGAAAAAAAAGAAAAAAACATCTTGGGATGTTTTTCTTTCTAAAGGTGCTTCTAACACTGGGTATTGGGTACCCCAGAGTCAGCATGATTCTTGGTTGCACTGGGGGTGGGCACATTAGTGTCCCAGACTGCTGGGTCAGAGACAGGGAGGTTGTCTATTTCAACAATGGGGATTAGGCACCCCGGTGTCAGCAACTATAAATTGCAGGCATTAGGAGACATAACACAGGAGAGGGGGAAGGTATCTCTGATGCAGGGGACTGGGCACCCCAGTGTTGGAAGACACTTGGGGGCAAGGGGAGCACACACCTGTGTCCCAGACTGCTGGATCAGGGGATGGAAGTTGTCTATGCTGACACTGGGGTTGGGCCCCATGGTGTCTGCAAGTATAAATTATGGGTGTTGGCAAGAACATTATGGAGGGGGGGAATCAACTGGTAATAGGAGTGGGCACCCCAGTGCCAGACTACATTATTAATAATTATACTGGTACCAGGGACTGGGCACCCCAGTGTCCAGTTCAAATAAATAAAGCCACTTATGGGGATAATGGCAGACACTTCAGGGAATAAAACACACACATATGCACAGCACACTCAGGAGGGGTGGGGCTATGCATTGACAAATAGCCCATCCCTGCTGAATGAAAACAGCAGAATGGCATATGCAGACAGGAAGCTGGCTCTGCCAGCTTACAAATAAGGACATTTCTTTAGCCTGGCCACGTTACTTATTGTGGTCATAACAATTCAGTTATCTTTAGAATGCTGATTTTTAAACTGTGCATGCTCACAAACAGAAAGTTTTTCTTAAACATAAAAAAAAACTACTTATGTTAGTGAGATAAAATCCACAAAAGCACACAGCTGTGATGTGCTGTTGCAACCTGGATGCACTGACCCAAGACAATGTGATTCACAAAGGGATGCACCTCAGGATGCCCCGTGCACATCCCCACTGTAAATCATGCAGTTGGTGCATGGCACAACTGGAGATGCCCCCGTGCAACCGTGATGCGCAAAACCACCCAGGGAAGCAGAACAGTGATTATGGAGCAACCCAGCAGAGTATGGAGGAACAACAGGGGGAGACCACAGTGGCACAAAGGAGGCAGGGATACACACCCAAAGGGGACCAGCTAGAGTGGAAAAGGGCCCAACAGCAGCCATAGCAGATGATGTGCACAGACAGGGCACACAGAGCAACACTCAGAAGCACATGACACAACCCACATAGGATCCCAGCAAGCACATATGACAGGCACACCGTTGCCCGTCAAGGTGTGACATAGCTACTGGGGACACCATGCAGCATGGAGGTGTCCACATGACATGGCCTCCTACACAGGGGCCCGGGGATGTGGAGGTGTGTGATGCTACACAGGGTCACACCGGTGGATAGTCTGGCTGGCACACAGGTGAGAGCAGTGCGCCACACAGGCATATGATGCTCTCAGGCACTGTGGACCACACGCAGGTTTGATGACAACCAGTGCAGCAGCACAACAGAGGCATGCCACAGGCATCACACACAGACCAGGGGCACAGACAAAGGCAGGATGACACCATGCAGATCCATACGCCACAGGAGACACAGTGGGCACACAGTGGGCGGGACATGGCAGGGGGGCAAGTGGTAGGTGCCTGCTGCAACACATGTGCAGACATGTGTAAGGCAGCAAGGAGACAGTGGACAGCTGCAGACAACAATATAACACAACCACAGTATACAGTGAATGACCACAGACAACAGTTCAGAAAACAAACAATTTACTCAGAACAATGAAACAAGAACAACTATAAACAACAACATCAAGTAAGAACTGGGAAGGGAAGTGTAGGGGCCTGAACATGTACAACAGGGGAATGCAGGGTAGGAATGTGTGTGTGGCTGCAGGTAGAGCAGACAGCTAGGGTAAACTGGAACCGAAGGGATGGTGAACAACAAAAATCAATGTCCAATGTCCTAGGGTATGGGACGTGCCACATTACGACGCCCACGCCTATGTCCCCTGGTTGAGAGCAGCCAGATCAGCTGCATCAGTGGCCACAATGACTCATCCAGAGGTCTCCAGACACGGGGGGCTGGATATTCAAACTGTGCTATTTTGTGGCACAAGCCCTTGCGCTGCACAAAATAGTTGCGCAGGGGTGTGGCTGGGGTGATATTCAAAGAAGTTGCGCTATTAGGCAACTCCTTTGAATATCACCCCCCCAGCCACAGCCACTGTGGATTGCGCAGTTGAACTTGCGCCACCACAAGTGGTCAGAGTGGAGCATTCAAGTTGCGGTGGCGCAAGTACCATTGCACCATGCGCAAATTTCCCATATTCAAAAGGTGACATGCAAATGGGGCCATAATTCATGCAAGGTGTAGGGGAGGCCATTTGCATCTATTTATGGCCCCATTTGCATGCCATTAACATGCAGGTGCGCCGATCCCCGAGGACTTGTGCCTGGCGCCCTGCCAGAGCAGCAGCCATCGAGGACTGGCGCCCTGCAGCCCGATCACGGGCAATAGTGTAAAAATCCCCACCCCCGACTGGCCCGGTCGCGGGCAAAGCGTAAATCCCCTCCCCCAACTGGCCGATCGTGGGCATAGGGTTAATAACCCCCACTAGCCCGATCGCGGGCATAAGGTTAAATAACCCCCCCACTAGCCTGATCACGGGCGTAAGCTTTAATAAACCCTCCCACTAGCCTGATCGTGGGCAGCACAGAGTCCAACCCCCCCAAGGACATATCCCTGGTGGTCCAGTGGACTGCTAAGCCTGATCGCGGGCTGAAAAATGTGGCAAACCCCCCCAGAACAGATCCCTGGTGGTCCAGTGGACCGCTAAGCCCAATCGCGGGCTGCAAAATGTGGCAAACCCCAAGACCAGATCCCTGGTGATCTAGTGTCCCCCACCCCACCCACCCGAGCCCCACCACCCCGCTCCCCGGCGGCGGCGGGCGGCAGCATCCCTGCCTGCCGCCCGCGCCCGCCGACTGGGTGGTGGGGCCGTGGGTGGGTAAGGGTGGGGACACTAGATCACCAGGGATCTGGTCTTGGGGTTGCTACGCCGTTCCCGCTGATCAGGCTTATGGGTCCACTGACCACCAGGGATATCGTCCTGGGGTTTGCACATTTTGCAGCCCGCGGATCGGGCTTAGGGGTCCACTGACCACCAGGGATATGTCCTTGGGGGCTGGATCTGTACTGCCCGCGATCGGGCTGGTGGGGGTATTTTATACCATGCCCGCCATCGGGCTAGTGGGGCTTTGCGCTCACCGGGCTAGTGGGGGGCTTATTAAAGCTTATGCCCACGATCGGGCTAGTGGGGAGTTTATTAGAAGCTTATGCCCGCGATCGGGCTAGTGGGGGTTTACTAAAGCTTATGCCCGCCGAATGGGCTGGTGGGGGTTATTTAACCTTATGCCCGTGATCGGGCTAGTGGGGGTTTATTAAAAGCTTATGCCCGCCGATCGGGCTGGTGGGGGGTTATTTAACCTTATGCCTGCGATCAGGCCAGTTGGGGAGGGATTTTACACTTTTGCCCTTAATCGGGCCAGTCGAGGGTGGGGATTTTTTAGACTTTTGCCCATGATCGGGCTGCGGGGGGGGTAGAGGGAGTAGGTTGAGGGCCAGCCATAGGTGGCAGCTGCTGTGTTGCACCCCGCAATGCGGCAGCTCACCTGTGAGTGGCCGTCGACTTCCTCTTTTTTTTGGGGCTCAAAGTTGTGCAGGCGCAGGTTGGGGGTTGCACTTGCACAACTCTGCACAGCCCACTGACTATCGGGCTGTGCAGTTTATGCATGGTTCCTCCCCCTCTGGTTCAGCATGCATTCATTTGCATTGCGCTGTTGCTCAGCTTGACTTGGGGGGTGCAACTGCCTCCTGCTGAATATGGCAGAATGGCACAATTTCAGACTTGCGCAGGTGCAACCCTATTGTGCATGGCGCAACCCTTTTGAATATCCAGCCTGGGGCCTTAACTGCTGCAGCAGTCCTCGATGCCTTTTATGTCCATGGGCAAGTGGCTGTGCACCCCGGGGACCTGCAGTGGGGGACAGATAACAGAGACTAAGTGCCATGTTTCACACACATCCACCTCACCGCGTGTGTGCACAGAAATGGCCAGGAGCCTGCCAGGCACACCGCACCAGGCAGGCACACAGTGCCACACTGTGACCGTGTGCAGTGACCAAGTGGGCACATGTCCCACACATGCATACAGAGGTGTGTGCAGAGGGGCATAAGGACATGCCCCATGTGACATGTGCACATGCCAGCAGGCTGCACAAGCATGCAGGCCCTGTCAGGACACCACTGGAGCACCACTGGGTGCCCACTGTGCGCACAACATTCGCATATGGTGTGTGTATACACAGGGACCAGGAGCACTGTGGTCCAAGCACACACTGCATTCCCCACACCCCAGGTATGTGCATGCTCGGCAACACATGGACATCCACAATCTACCAGTAACAGTCAGAAGAGCACACACCCACTCCACTAGTCACATAGAGAATGCACAACGCAGTCACTCACCTGTACCAGCATGGCCCTGTCCATGCACACCACCAGTGGCCCTAAATCACCTGTCTTCCACCACTTCCATGGCCCACCACTTGGCCAACAGCCCTGCAGGGGAAACAAATGCAGAGAACACCATCAGGAGATGCAAGGTGCGATGTGCCCCTCCAGCCACAACACCGGTACAGTACTTGCATGCAGTAATGGCATCAATACACAGTGCCCCAGTGAGGTTGGCTGCAGCTGTGTGCAGCTGAGCACAGCACCCCAGTCCAGTGCCCACCATGTGTGCAGATGTATGCATGCAATGAAAATGGCTATGTCACCCCATGCATGCCACAGCAGCAATGCCCTATCCAAGCACCATAGCACACATGCCCAACCTCTGTGATGTGTGGGCAATGGCAACACTGTGCATGTGCTGCCATGCCCACATGTGTGTCCATGTCCCTGTGTGTGTAGTGGTGTGCAGTGAAGCTGCCCCAATCCCTGTGCTACCCCTGTGCATATGCAGAACTGCAACTTACCTGGGCATGGCACCGCACCCCTGCGTGCATGGTCCTGTAGACTCTCCAGCCTGACCTGGTCCATACACTGCAGATCACCATACCAGTGCCTGCATTACTCCCCAGTGGGGGAGACATCTGTCCTGCTTGGCAGTTGCATGGCTATATGGGCCCACACAGTGGCCCGGGGCTCATGAAAGTCATCTGACCTGAACAGCTGCCCCTCAACCTGCATCACCAGGGCCACAAGGTTGAGGAGCTCCACCTCACTCCAGTTCTTGGCCCTTGGGCCAAGCCTCGAGGCATTTGGCATGTGCTCAGACAGTGCCAGCAGAGCAGGTGTGCACAGCACTGCACTGACACAGTTGCATCACATGCGCAGATAGCCGTCATGCAATGCATCGTGTATGGCATGCTGATATGTGATTACCACCAATAGCACTCGATCGTGCATGCGCACTGTGCACAGCCATGGTGGCAGTGCAGGGTCATGGGTCATGACTTGGTTGCACATGCGCACACTGTGAATGGATGCCATCTTGTGAGTGGCACATGGTGCCACGCACAGTGCTGGTATTGCACCATGTGCCACAGGTATGCAAAAGCACTCCACTGCATGATCAATGCACACAATGTCACAGACAGCCCAGCGGGCATCATGCATCTGGACATTCATGCACACCAGGGGGCAATCACACATTGTATTCAACTGGACTGGTAGTGCTGTGCCTGTCAGGCCAATCGTGCATATGCATATATGCGCCGCAATGGTTGCGCCATATTCTTGACTTGCCCCAAGGCCAATGCACATGCACAGGATATATGCCATGTGAAGATGCACCCAATGCAGCAGATATGCCATGCTGATTGGGATGAGCTGAGGGCAATTATGCAATTCACAGACATTGCTCCCAGATCAGCTCATTTCCATATTCAGGGGCATCTCACCTGTTTAGCATCTCATTAATGTTGCTCCAAACCTCATTTGCATGCCCTGAGCCATAAATGCTCCTGAATGTGTCTCCACAGAGCTCAAGTGACTGAGAGGAATTGCAGCCTTGAAGGTAGGTGTTTTACAATATTCCAAAGGTGGTGTAGGAGCACCACAGGACAGTGTGAGGCCTTGGACATACAGCTATTGTCCATGGCTGTGCAAGGACAAAAGACACATCCTGGTGTGTGCTACACACTGTCCCACTGGCCATATGAGGCAAGGCTGGGGGAAGGGGTTTGCTTGTGGGTGGTGTACTATGGCACCATAGTCAGCTGCCATGTGTGTTGCAGTCCTGGCCTCCAGCTGGTGTTCAATGACATGCAACACCTGCATCATGTCCAGGACAGCACTTCTACATGTGCCACTGCAACAGGACTGGATTACCAATGCACAGCTGTCCCTGACAGTCCCAGACACTGTTCCAGATATGCATGGCAGGCGGGGGTTGTTAGCAGGCAGGGTGCAATGACCCTGCTGCAGCCACATGCTGTGCCTGCACTTGTATGGGGCTGCATGTACAGGGATAATGGCTGTGTATTCTCACCCACAGTAGCCAACATGACTGGACAAGACACAGCCGCTGGATGCAGATATCCAAACTTCATTGGTGATGAGGATAGGGCACTGATGGAGGCATACCTGCTGCAGCAGGACATCCTGTCTGGCAGGAGTGTCAGCCATAAGCTGCGGGACAAGGGATGGGAGGCAGTGGCACGGCATGTGAACGCCATTGGAAAGTACAACAGGACCCCACAGGAGTGCAGAAAACATCTGACTGATGACAGGAGGAGAGCCAAGGAGAAGGTGGCACACATAGAGGCCTCCCTGAGAAGGACAGGGGGTGGTCTGCAGACAGGGGTGCACCTCACACCCACTGAGGAGCTGCTTGTGGCCAGCATGGGCCATGAAGCCATGCAGGGTGTTACCAGAGAGGGGTTCCAGATGGGCAGCAGCTCATCACAGCACTGTGAGTATACATGCCCCGGACTCATGTCTGTCCACTTGTGTGTGTGCCATGTGTGCCGTGACAGCCCCGCTGTGTCTGACTGTCAGGCCATGTGCCTGTGTGCATCACCATGGATCTGTGCACAACATCCATGGCCCATGCTGTCAAGCCATGTGATGGGCTGGGCATGCCTGGGGGGCATCCATTGCATTGTGGTGCTCTGCACACCAGTGCTGCCATCCCAGTGGCTGGTGGCCATGGTGTTGCACAGTCACGCATGGTGACATGTGGGCATGTACAAGCAATGGGCCTCTCCGGCTAGTGCCGGTGCATGGCTGCATCAGCAGAACAGGCGTTGCATGTCCATCACAGGGACTGTCAGGTGCAACAATGGCACACCTCTATGTCACACTGTACATGCCTGTCTGAACACTACTGTATCCTATGTTTGTAACCATGTCTCCCTTCTTTCTGTTGCAGCTCCATCATGCCTCATGGGTGCTGCCATGTCTGGTGCACTGAGGGATGCCACAGCAGGTGATGATGCAGGGCCATCCCACAGGCTTGTGGACATGACTTAGGATGGTGCCATCCCTGTACCGTCACACACCACATCATCTCCAGTCACATATCAGGTGGTGGCAGGCCCGTCAAACACCTCACCAAGTGGTGCCATTTCTGGTGACTGTGACGCTGCTTGGCTGGAGGGTTTCCTGGGTCTGGCTGATAATGACCCAGACATGGCGTTGGACATTGCTGATGCTCTGCTGGTGCTGGCATCCAGTACACAGGGAGCATACAGTGATATTGCAGATGATCTTGATGCCACACAAATCCTGGAGGACACAGCCAACAGTGTGGCACATGACGAACAGGTGCATGCACAGGTGGCACCTGCAGGCATTGGTGTCCCTGCCACCCATGGCATGCCTGCAGTGTCCACATGGCCACCCACAGTGGTGTGTGCTGTGGGCTCTTAACCTGGTGCTGCTGCTGCTGTGCCAGCAGGGACTGCCAGCGCAGCTCAGCAGGGTGATGTCAGTCTTCTGCAGGTGGCAGTGGACCATGATGCAGCCATACGTGGATGTGCTGTGGTTACACAAGCCCATTCCCCACCCATACCCCAGCCTGCTGTGGTGCTTCTACTGACAGTGGATGCACAGCGGCAGGCTGACACACCACCCAGCCATCGGCGCCATCCCTGTGAGCCTTCACCTGCTGACAAGCTTGAGGGCTATGCATGCCTCCTGTGGAACACTGTGGAGGGGTAGACAACCCCACAGGTGGACTGCAGGGGCCTTCAGAGGCTTCTGGCCATTGAGCATGAGTTGGCAACTGTGTGCAATGCCCAGATGTTGGTACAGGCATGCCTACTGTGGGTGGGCATGACCCGTAGCTCTGGAGCAGATTGCGCATGCTGCCAGGGCTGTGTGTGCATCCAGTGTGCACTGTGGCCACCAGGCCTCCAGCTGAACACCCAGGAGTGCCTCATACATGTCCAGGCAGCAGCATCAGGTGGATCCACTGCTGCTGATACCATCACCACAGCTCTCCATGGCCAGCATCCCCGTAACTGACATGGATCATGTGGCCACCACACCAGTGAGCACCCATTCATGGTCTCACTGCAGTACCCCTCAAGGGGTGTTGGCAACACCTCCTGTGGCTGGTGGTGCTGCTTCAGCGACCACCAGTCATAGACATGGCCATCCACATGTCCCTGGTGCCTCCCCGTGATGTCTGGGTCACTGATGGCCCCTGCATCTGCAACCTGTGTGTCCCACTCACCCGGCTCCCCATGCCTGGGGTGGTGTGGGTGGCATGCCCCTGCCCCAGTGCATTGCCATTGTGGGTCCCCTGTGCATTGCCACATGCATGTCCATGTGCACCATTGTGGTGCTGTGTGGCATGGGTGTGATGTGTGCAGCCCTTTGTCTGCTGTGCATGTGTGCCAGCAGCTGTACACTGATCCATGCCATCCCCGGCACATGCACTGTGGTCCAGGGCCATACGGATCCTGTTCTATGTGCGTGTGTGTGTGTGTGTGTGCATGCAGCATGGTCACCATCATGGTTGCACTATACTGCGACACTGCTGCTGTTGCATGGCCTGTGGTGTGTGGCTGGCTGTGTGGGGCTGTGTGTTGTGTGGGGTGCCATCTGTGTAGCACCCACCTGTGATACTCACCTGCTGTCACCAAAGTGCTCCTCCATGATAGTGTCCCTGTACTGCCAGGCCCTTGCTACCAGCCGTGGGTCCCTGCATGGCATTGGGGATCCAGGCCAATGCTCCTGGACTGCAGCATCCTCTTCCATCCCTCATCCTCCTCCCCAGAACTATAACCCTCCTCAGGCTGGAAAGCTATTCCATGGTCAATGGCCATGTTGTGTAGTATACAACAGGCCAGGAATATGCCACAGACCTTCTCTGGACTATATTCTGTCTTTCAAATGAGACGTTAAACTGAGGTTTCATCTGCCTTGATTGGTGGTAGTTCAGGTGGATGTTAAAGATCCTATGGCACTTATAGAAAAGAGTAAGGAAATTTCCCTGGTGTCCTGGCCAAATTTCCCTCATTCACTAAAAATACCACCAACAGCTTAATCTGGTTCAAGACCAGTTGTCATTCATCTGTATCCCCCATCCCCCAGGTCGTGCCTGAAAATAGGCAGGATTTGTCTAGTGCACTTGCCCGGTCAACAAAAACTAAATTAAAAACATAAAAACTGAAAGGCACCACCCAACCTATTCAGACACTAGAAGCACATCTTCAGCTTGCCGAAGACATGGTCAATGATGGAGTGCGTAGTGAAGTGTGCCTCCTTGTAATGCTCCTCCGCCTCTCTTCTGGGTCATCAGAATGGGGTCAGTAGCCAGGGCTGGAGTAGGTATGTGGTGTCACCTGTTGGGATCAAGGGTGGCTGTTACTCCACTGCATACATGTGCATCATGCCCTCCCCCCTCCGGCACCATGGTGCACTGTTGTGGGTGCCAGTTGTACACCGCAGACCATGTGTCAACCGTCCCTGCTAGCCTACATCCCCCTCCCACCTACTGTGGCATGGCCATGTTGCACAGATCTGCCTGTGCCTGCCTATGCCACAGATTCCCACGTTTGTTCCAGCCCCCATTGTCTGCCCCAGTGTTTCTGGTGGTTGCACATACCTGTCTGTGTGGTGTGGTCTGCCCTGCCACACGTGCCTGCTGCTGCTGCACTGCACCCCACCTCACATACATTGTTGTTGTGTTACATTGTCTCACTGTGTGCACGGGTGCAGTGCTGTCCCACCTCCAGTGTCTCTCCTGTGCTGCCCACTCCATGCATTGTGCATCTTGCCACCTGCATACCTGTCCTCTCCCATTCTGTGCTGTGCCATGGTGTCCTGTTCCTGTGCAGTTCAGCATGCCCACACACCTACAAGATGTCTGCTCAGTATGTTCCCAGCCTTGAACCTGTGGCAGAGGGTGGACTGGTGCCATATGAAGGCATCAAGTGTGCTCCTAGGGTGTGTGGCACAGACATTGCTGATGCACCCTGTGGCATTGCACACCACCTGGAAGTTCAGAGTGGTAGGCCTTGAAGTTGACATATGTCCCACCATCCTCACCAGGTGGTGCGTGGATTGTCACATGGATGCAGTCAATGTCCCCAATAATGTCTGGCATGCGTGCCACCCTGAGGAACTGCTGCATGGCTTCTGTCCACTCTGCCTTTGTGCTTGGGAAATGGATGTATTCCAAAGCATGTTGGAGCAGTACGGTGAGGAATTGTATAAGGAGAAAGGACATGGATGACTGGGAGATGCCAGTGGTGTCTCCGGCTAGCCTCTGGAAGGTTCCTGTGGTGAGCAGGCACATTACAGTTGTCACCTTGGTATCCACTGCTATAGCATGACCTCTTCCAGTGGGTGCCTGCATTTTGTCATGGCACAGCTTACAGAGCTGCCTCAGAATCACCCTGTTCAGGCGGTATCAGCTGACTGTTTCAGTATCCATCAGCTGTTCAAACATCAGTCTGGCATGATACCACCATGGGGCTGTCCACTTATCATGCCTTCTGCTGCTACCTTGCTGATTCACCCATCTCCTCATCCCCATTATCATACCCACCATCAGGAATGATGCACCATCCATTCTTGGCTTTCTGCTGCTTCCCCTCTTCCTCCTTGACCCTGCTATCCTGCTGTTGGCCTGCTGGAGGCTTGCACTTAAGTCAACTTCTTTTATACTTATCTCCCCATGGCACATTTCGTACTTGTGCCATGGATGCTCTGTAATTATGCATACATTTTGCTCTATGACTGGCTCTGCGCTGTATATGCAGATGCATGCCCCCTCAGCTTGCACTGCATGTCATTACATTGCATCTCCAGCGCATCCTGTTCGGTGCAGCACATCTGGTCTGTGAATGGCTCCATGGTGCATTTCTTGGTTATGCCAGTGCATCTCATTTGCGCCCAGTGCATCTGTTTTGTGAATCCTGCCCTTAGACTGTTCATTTACAGAGAACCAATGATTATTAGCATGTACTTCAATTCAAAATTATAAACTCTCAAGAGATAAAACTATTCAGTTTAAAATGTTTAACAGTGCATGTTTTTCCCCATACAGGCTGAATAAAATGAACCTCACTATTTTAGCAGCATGTTGGCACTGTGGTACCCCAGCGGCAGATATGTACCATGTTTTTTGGGGATGCTTATTATGTACTAACTGGTGGTCTCACTCCTCTGATATTATAAGTCAGATAGGTTATGGGTTTTCACAGTGGCAGGATCTAGAATTCATAATTTTAGAGATGTTTAATAACTTCGATATGGAAGCAATGCAAGGAATTATTATGAAAGCAAATATTATGGCAGTTAAGAGACTGATTCTCAAATACTGGAAACACCCAACTGATTTCCTTACCTCGTCCGAAAATTGTTTTCTATACAGCTAAAACTTCCCATACAGAAATAATTATATGAAATATTTTCATGCTGCATACATATAACTACCCAAGTGATATGAGTGCTGCAAGTATGATTTAAATGTTAAACTGGAACCGATTGCATGTATATGGCATGTGTGCAGCAAGCAAGTATGGAAACCATGATTTTATGTTAAATTGGGAAAGACTGAATGGATGTGGCATGTGTACAAAAAAATGGAAGTGGTCACTGATAACTGCACATGTGAAAGTTAAATGACTTATTCAGGCTCACACTATACACAGGTGGGAGTTGATGTGATTCAAACCCAGGTCTTTATGTTTTCTGGTTTATACAGCAGTTCAGTGCCTTTAACCACTAAGCCATACTGACTGCATAATTTTATGGCTCACTTGTACTTCGATACATACTGTATCTGAATATATCTGCATGCATGCAGCATGCTTGTAGCCAGTGTATGCTTTTCAGTTTTCTTCTTTCCCTCATCTCATTTTTGCAGTTGAACTGTAGCACTCATACCAATGGAAACACATGTTTTTCCCACCCCCAATACACAATTCCACACAAACAGACTTTAAGGTGCAAGCGAAAATGTAGCAATACACACACACACACACACACACACACACACACACACGCGGCCAGTCCCCTTCCCCCCATGCACACACACTGTAGCGGGTATGGCCATGCTGCTACAGACAACCCACCAAGTATAGCTATAAGTAAAAAGTCTCTTCCTTGCTGGCCTGGTGGCACTGAGGGTTGAGGCACTGAATGCTAAACCTTGCACCATGCTGGTGACCCATGTTTGGGAATGGACTTGGGCCACCAGAGGTCAGCTGAGGATGGAGAGGATTGAGTGTACAGAGGACTGCTCTCCTCTCCCTGGGTGGGTAGTGGGCATTGTGCTGCTTAAGAGTGACCCCGGTGGAGATTGGAGGCACTGCAGCTAGCATTGACTTAGATGGGGTGGAGTGGTGGCGGATGTCTGCACGCAAGGTGTGCTGATGCCATTGCACCGCTGTGCTCCCAGGGATGAAACAAAGGGAAAAAAATGGTCTGAAGAGGGTGGTAGGTGAGAGAGGAATGCTAGAGAGAGTTCTGGGTAGTGGGAGAAAAAAAGAGTTGACCAAAAAAAAAAGTCTCTTACTTGAGTGCTAGGGAGCCAGAGACAGGAGTCTTTAAGAGATGATGTCTATCAGTTAGAGGGGTGTAGCAGCTTGAAATGAATGGAATTACTTTCTATTACTATTTTATACATTATTGATGGAGAGTTGGAGAATAATGAAGGCCACTGTACTACTAACAAGGCCCTTGTTAGTTGAGTGGTGGCCTTCATTACTCTCCATCAATGATGTATAAAATAGTAATTAAAAATACCCCCATTCATTTCAATGGTGCACACTCCTGCAGTCTTCTTTGCACTTTGTTATAATGTGCCTGAGTTTGGGGATGTGGAGGTCAGCTTCATGGGGGGGCTCCAATAGTCTGTGCATACTATTACACTTAACTGTCCTTAAATGCAAGGGACAGTTCTAGAATGCCTGTAACATCTCTAAAAGGTACAACTTATTTGGTTTGACTGAAACGTAATATGCAAATCTGGAAAAATTCAAATGCATAGGGTTCATCTGTATATGCCCCAGAGCAGTGCATCAGATTTGGGCTTAAGCCAACCCAGTTACTAAACAATTTCTTTCCTGGCTGAAGTTTACCCCCACCCCAAATAAGAACTTTGTCCTGATTTTTCTCCCTGATGCCATTCCATTCAATACCCATCCCCTATGGGTCATGAAGCCAACCAAAGGTGAAGAAACGTAAAAAACACATCAATATTTCAGTCCTTCCTCCTTCCCCAATCTTCCTGTAAAAAATTATTTACTTTTACTATCCCAGCCATATGGCCAGAACCTGCAGCCTGGCATAGTGTTTCACTGGTTCAGTTTTTAGTCTGCTCCCCCTCTTTCCTTCACCAGAAGCTGGATGCTAGAACCAACCATCACAGGTCTCCAACGAGGTCTGTGACCAAGTCACCTCACCATACAAATCCAGCCAACCTGGGTTGCTTGCTTCTTGCTTTGTTGCTGCTATGGCTGCTGCCGCACTACACTGATCAAGGCCTATGAAGGCCACCCACACCACTGTCACCACTGCTGCTAAGCCTAGGTTGCTGCCATAGAGGTCTGTGCTGTTTTTGTTTTTTTTGTAATGTGAGCCTAGTAAGGTAAGTAGATAGCCTAGTCTTAAGTTAGCTTCTAGCTCACCCTTGGCCCCTTCAGCCACCAGTGGAGATGAAGACTCACTAAGAGCAGAACAACAAAAATATGCTGCCACAACACTGCTATTGAGAGTTCAGTGCTTACTGACTCCTCCAAGCTGTAGTGTGCAGTCTGTCTACTCTGTAGTTGGAAAGACAGTGTCGCACTTGCAAGGCTCATGCACTCTTTCTTGGCTAGAGCTCATCCACATCACATGTGATTGTGCCACCGCTAATAGGTGGAGAGAGTGGACAACACAGTACAGATACAGTCAAGTCTGGAGAGTACCTGCAGCATGAGCACACACAGGCCAGGTGGGCACTTATTGTGCAAAAGATTAAATCCAAATTTAAAGCCATTACTGCCACACCATAAGAACAACCCAAGCACAAATACGGGGGGGGGGGGTGCAACTGCGCCCCTCTGCCCTACCTAAATGGCACCCCTGTTTGATGGTAGAAATCTATTCTCACGTGCTAATACAATGGTTTCCACTGTGTTCTGAGGTACTGTATCTCCACGTTTCATGATGTGTCCTGATCAACATGTGGGTTAGTGTCCCTCATTGTCCCTCATTTTGAGTGTCCATGTCCCTCATTTCAGTGACAAAATGTGAGGTATGGTGCATGCTTCCAAGACTCTACTCGGCACAAAGATTGCTGAGCATGGCCATAGTGTATATGTTCAATAAAGAATGACAAAGGGAAAGTAAGTGAGATGAAACAGTCTTGGAGAAACACATTTGTAGCACTAAATATGCATATGGGATTTGCATGGTCCAAAACACAAAAGATAGGCTTCACAACACAGAGGCCCCTCTTCATACATCTGGAATGGGGGATGTTGACTGGCTATATCCTAAGCATTTAATACAATAAGCGAACAATACTTTACAGATTAATGGCGTTTAATTTCAAAAATCCAAAGCCATTAAACAACTTGCAAAAGGATCAGAATTAACGAGTTTATCTAATTTTTATGGGAATTCAAATAAAATGTATTTTAATGACCAATTGCTAGCAATAGTATAAGAAATAGAAACTGATGTGTTTTTAAATGACATTTGCACCAACTTAGCTGCTGTACACATGGTAAGCATGCAGCATACAAACCTGATGTAATTTTTTAGAAGATGTTCACACCAGCTTATCTGCTGCTCACATGTCAAGCTTACATCATGCATACCTGATTTGCCTTTTAGACCTGGTTCACATATGTTTACTTAGTGTATGCGAACCACATGCAAACATTGCACAATTAAGCATGTGGCATGCATTCTGCATGTACATAGCACACTTATATTTCTGTAAGGGTTCTTTACAAACTATGAACAGTTATGGAAGATATTAAACAAAAAAACAAAGGACTAGGCCCACGAGAACTTTATTTAAGTACATATACTATAAAGACCAGATACTGGATTTTCATGATCTATGATATAATTATATTATGGGATATCAATGATATTAGTGTAATCACTTACAATTGTAAGTAATCAATTGTATGACCACGCTTGAGTATATTGTATGTTCTCTGATTTAATGACTAAATAAAATATTATTCCAAAAAAAGCTTTTTTGAGTTAACCATCTGTTGCAATCAAGGAAGCCTTCTCTGGCTAGCCATTTTTAGGTTGCAACTAAAAGTGTATTTTTGGTCATGAGAAACATTTAAGTTGTAATGGCTGCCATCTTGTTTATTCTGTGGAATAAAAATTGGAAAATAAACAAAATTATGAATTTTAAAACACAGACACTTGAATCTAGGTGAATGGGACTCATTTAGCTAGATTCAGGAGTTTTTTTTTGAAAAGCGGCTGAGAAATACCTTTCCTGAGCACCACAAAAATCTTGGGTGCCTAGCTTATTGAGGAGTCCAGTTTCTGGGTTGTGAGCCAAGAATTCTTTGATCGCACATAAGCTGACCAATTAATTTTTAGATTGCACATACTGAGCTTCCTACTGATGCAAAAGAAGAAGAAGAAGCAGCATCTATGTAACACTTTTTATATACATTGTATCCCAAAGCTCTTTACAAGCTCAGCATGAGCTGTCAATCAGTGAGTGTGTACTGTACACAGTACATGCTCAGTGACATTTCAGTCAGCAGCTGGCCATGATGGTGGGATGCGGGCTGTGTCAGTCACTGGTTTGGGCTGGGGTGGGAGTGGGGTGGTGGGTGGGGACCCACTAGACCACCAGGAAATGATCGTAGCAACAATATACTATATGAACATATGAAATTGCCAGCAGATACAGGCCATTTGGTCTCTCTAGTCTGCTTGAGTGTGCAACACTTCAGTCCATTAGGCTGCAGCTACCCCCTCCCTCATATGCCCTACCCCATCTCCCACCACCTCCCAGTTTGTACCTTCCCCTTGAATCTGTCCCACCCTCTCAAGAAGCCCCCAACACTCTGCAATGATATGACTTCCTCTGGCAGAGCTTTCTACCCTGCCATCACCTTTTCTGTGAAATAGTGCCTCCTCAGCTCCCTCTTGAACCTGCCACTTCCAACTTCATAGATTGTCCCCTGGTTTCCTTTCTGCCCTTCAGATTCAACATACACTTGGAGTCTACTCTGTTCAAACCCTTCAGGTACTTGAAGGTCTCAATCATATCCCCTCTCTCCCTTCTTTCCTCCAGGGTATACATATTGAGCTCTCTCAGTCTCACCTCATATGGTCTGTCCCCCAACCCCAGGATAATTTTTGTTGCCCTGTGCTGTACCCCCTCCAGTAGTTTGATGTCCATTTTCAAGTAGGGGTACCAGAATTGCATGCAGTACTCTAGGTGCAGTCTCACCAGGGACCTGTACAGGGACAAGATGACCTCCCCACTACTAGAAGTAATCCCCCTTGCTATGCACCCTAGCATCCTGTTTGTCTTCACTACTGCCTTCCTGCACTGAGCAGAGTGGTTTATCTCCCTGGTTACCAGCACTCCCAGATCCTTCTCCTCCTTGGATTTTGTTACTGGGACACCCTCCAGCCAGTAATTGTGTCCTGGGTTCTTGCCTCCTAAATGCATCACTTTGTACTTCTTGGCATTGAAACCAAGCTGCCAAGTGTGAGGCGATTCCTCCAGTTTTGCCAAACGCTCCTGAAGGTACTTTTGCTCCCCCCCCCCCATCTACCTCGGCACAAATCTTTGTGTCATCTGCGAAGAGACTGATCTTGCTCTTAATCCCTACTGCAATGTCTGCTATGAAAATGTTAAACAGAACTGGTTCCAGCACTGAGCCCTGTGGTACACCACTTGTTACTGCCCTGGGTTCAGATGCCCCCCCCCACTACTACCTTCTGCTGTCTACCCTGCAGCCAGTTCTCGACCCATCTGACCAGTTTCTTCCCTGCTCCCAGACTCTTCAACTTGTAGGTCAGCCTACCGTGTGGCACTGAGTTAAAGGCCTTGCTGAAATCCAGGTAGAGGACATTCACCGCAATGTCTCCTGTTCTATACAAGCATATCAGGATGGGAGGACCACTAGACCACCAGGGAATGATTGTTTTTTTTTCTTTACATTTTAATTTCTGGGTATATCAAGGCTGAGGAAGGGACTGCTAGACCTCCAGAGAATGATTTTAGCAACATTTTAATTTACTTACACATTAGGGTGGGGGGAAGGCACATGGTGAGTGAGGGCTCCAGTTGTGGCAAGTGGCCAGATCCTCCCTGAGGATGATATTCTAAGTACTCTTAGAGCAGCTCTTGCTGGTCTAAAGGTACTAAGAATTTCACCCTCTAGGAAGGTTTAGAGAATCCTGATTTTGTGGATGTGGCAGCTTGCTTCTGTCGCATGCCCCTAGCTCCATTCCACAGCCAATTTTGTGGTATATGGACCGTGCAAGCACCCTTTGGTGCATGCAGTCTGTAGTTGACAAAGGCTGCCTTTGTGAATTGCTCCCAGTGCATCTTTTGGTGCAAGTGGCACTTTGCACCATTCTGTGTGCCACAAGCCCCTTGCACCATTCCAGGAGCTTTGAGAATCAGGCCCAGACTGTTGATTAAGGGAAGCAAACCAATATCGGCACCAGCACACCAGAAAAGAGAGACACTTAACCAAGTCTCATAGCAAAAAGTGATTTATAAACAGTGAAAGCAACCAAAAAAAAATTGCAGTGCATTCTTCCTTTCTTGATAAAGCACATCCTATGCAAAACTAGCTGAGGTTTTGCCTGTGCTGGGTGGGTTCCTGTGTTTTTCTGTGAATGTGTAGACATTTGTTTTTTTCAGTTACTTTAGCTGTTAATGAATCACTTTTGCTCTGAGACTGGAGTGTGCCTTTTTCTGGTTTCACAGGAATTTGTTTTCTTTCCTGACTTGTTTGTATGCTGCAACAATGCAGCAGCTGTGGGTATACATTTTCTGGAAGTGGAGTATGGAAGCAGATCTGGGTGGCACTGTATGTCGGGGGGGGGAATGTCCTGAGGAAGGGTCAGTTGGACACAAAATTCCAGGGCATATGTGTGGTCATTGACTGTACTGTTTTTTGGCTTTGTGGTTCTTTATTTTTTCAATAAAAAGTTATAGATTCCACATTATTTTGAGCTGGAGGCAAGTGTTTTTTTCAACCTGAGTGAATGCTATACAGCCCAAAGAAGCCATTAACTTCAAACTGGAGTGCACTACTTGGAGGTACTGGTTTGGAAGTTTGCTCTGAAATTTTCAAGGCAGAATGGGTTTGGGTTACAGTGGTGCCTTTCACTGGTTTGGTGAAAAAAATATTCATTTGTTTCAGAGTTATAAGGATTTGACATTATGGTTCTGGGCATGCTCAGTATGGTCTTCTGGATAGTTGTTTCATATAAAAAAGAATATGGCCCATACAAAAAAAAAATTGTTTTTTTGGCGGGTAATTTTTTTTTGCACGGAAATTTTTTTTGTATGGCTGCCATCTTGTTTCCATTTTTCCAAAAAACATTTTTTTGAAAAGCCATAAAATGATATCCTGTAGAGACACCAGCACATGTATCTTTCTAATTGGGACCCTCCTTAGGTGGATTCTGCATTTAGATTTTGGAAAAATCATCCAGAAATGTGTTTTTAACACTGTAAAATCTTTTTTCATGACCCAAATTCCTTTTTTCGTAAGACCATATGAAAAAGGAATAGTGCAATATGAAAAAAAGTTCCCTTCATATGAAAAAATAATTTGGACTTAGTTTTACATTATTTTTTCATATGAAGGAATATTTTTTCATACGAATGACACAACCTGACAAAAAAGATCCCGTCACATGAAAAACTAATTTGGTCTTTACTCTGTCAACATATGCAGTTATGGGACAATCTATATATTAAAATTCATTGCAAAAAACTTTGTTAATGCTCTAATTAGGGTTTACAGGCAGCAACATGTATGGGGTGTGCCTTGGGGTTGTCAACCCTAACAATCACCCTATTCTCATATACTGTACCCATTTCAGCTTATTTACTCAAGGAATGGGGTGAGCATTAGAGCTGACAACCCCAAGGCACACACCACACCTGTTGCTGCCTACAGGATGGGGATGGGGTGTTAGTGTTGGTAACCCTAATGCCACATTTTTCTACTTTTGTTGCATTAACTCTAACTAGTGTATTAACAAAGTATTTTGCAATGAATTTCCTTACTTTTTGAGATAGTATAATTGTACTCTTATTTGCCTGTGGGAGTGCAGGGCCTGGAGTGCAGGGACCTTGAGGCACTGCACTCCCATCCATATATAGATGCAGATCCTCATTTGCCTCTCAGAGCTCAGGGCCCTCTGGACCCTGCTCTCCCATCCCTCCATAGATGTGAACATGTATATTGCTGTGGAAACGCATTGCCCTCCAGTCCCTGCACTTGCATTTGTAGCACAACAGCAATCAAATTGTCAGCATAGCCTTTTTATTACCCCATCTCATAACCAGTGCTGAAAATGTTCAAATCTCCCCCAAAATGCTATTCCATACCACAAGAACATCACATGCCACAGGTGTGAAAACACAGTTTGGGAAGGATTTGAAAAATGACAGCTGTCACGTTCATGAGCTGGTGTAAAAAAATGACTATGTTTAAAATTTGGAGTCAAAATAGTTAAAATTACAGAAGTTACGAGCAAGCATAGGAAAATTTACAGCTGTGCATAACTTTGCAATTTTTTCATATTTTGACCCCAAATTTTAAATATAGCCTTCTTATGACCCCACCTTATGAAGAAGGTACTGAAAATGTTCAAATCATGCCCAAAAGGATATTTCACCAAATGACTGTGAAACCAACTTTTGGTACCAAATTTGTGTAATTTCACCTACATTGTCCATGAGGTGGGGTCTCAAAAAGCCCATGTTGAAAATGTGGGTTCAAAATATGCAAAAATGACAAAGTTATGTCACAAAGTTGAAAGCCCCATTGAAATACATTGAACAGCATTTACTTTACTTTCTCAATTAGCAGTCAGCCTTTCCAGCAGAAATACATGTCTTCAATCAGAGACTGGATCTTCACCCTGGAACTTTTCAGGTGAGTATGGGTGTGTGTGGGGGAGTGCAGGGGGATGGGTGCTGAGTGGGAGACCGGGTCAGTGGGGTCAGATCGGCAAAGGACCATTTTCTTTTTCACAGGCTTTAAAAAAATAAAATACATTGAGGGACCATTTTCTTTATTTACAGTGAGGACAGCGATCCCAAGGTGGGGGTGCCACTAGACACCTGGGAAACAAACTTTAAATAGGGACAGTGATCAGAGCATGGGGGGGTGCCACTAGACACCAGGGAAGTATAACAAAAATACAGGGATGGCATTGGAGGTTGGGGTGCCACTAGACACCAATAAAATTTAAATAAAATATGAGGATGGCATCAGAAGGTGGGGGGATGCTATAGACACCAGGGATGTATAACAAAAATACAGGGATGGCACTGGAGGGCAGGGGGTACCACTAGACATGAGGGATACATAAAATGTCAAGGGGACATCAATCAGAGGGTGAGGGATGCCACTAGACATCAAGTAAATGTAACTTAATCATTGGGATGGCGAATGAAGCTCACTGTTTTGTTACTGTATTTGCCATCGGCTTTCGGCCAGTTTGCAATTGTGGTCTGAAATTTTCATTGTAGAAAAGTCTTGGCCCACAGATGTTTGCTTTGCTAGTTTGGCAAAAAAATATTAATCTGTTGTAAAGTTATTTAGTTTTAAAATTTTGGGTTCTGAGCATTCTCACACAATATGAAAAACCCATAAGCGAGTTATATTTTCAGCAGGGAGTGGGTTGACCACAACCTCTTTAAAGCCATACCTTTGTTAAGAGAACTTAGTGTCAAGACAACTCAGCAGTTTGGACCCTCTATTGGTAGTTTAGTTGTTTGTCCAGGTGGCTGCTCCCAGTAAAAGGTGCAATGGTGCCATGAACTGAAATAACTGAAAATGAAATAAGTGTTTGCTGTCATTTGTCAAACATTGTTCTTAATATTGTTTCAAGTCTCGTGGCTGCAGCTAGCATGGGAAGGGGGGAGCTTTGGTAAAGAAATCTGGAACAACTCAATTAAAAAATGTTCAAATATATCAGTTGCTCCACCTCGTCCCTCCCCTCTCCCAATCCTGGGATGGCTTCCACTTCTCACCAGTTTCCCCCCAAGAGGTCCTTCTCACACTCAACTTCCTAAACCCTAGCAAATCCAGCCCAGACGGTATCCACTCAAGACTCCTTCACCTTTCTGCCCCTGTGATCACTGCTCCCCTGGTTCAGCTACTAAATATTTTATTTTCCTCTAGCACAGTACCACAGGCTTGGAAGGCCATCAAAGTGCTGCCCCCTCCATAAAGGTGGTGATCCTTCTATGCCAAGAAATTTCAAACTAATTTCTCCCCTCCCTGCCCTTGCCAAATTGCATGAAGCTCTAGTACACACAAGACTGTCTGATTTCTTTTCCTCCACTGGTATCTTTCCCCCCTTCCAATCTGGGTTTAGAAAACTTCACTCAGCCATGTTGTCCTTACTTCGGGTCACAAATTATTTTTTAACAGCAATGGACCAGGGTCACATTACTGCCTTGATTTTTGTTGACCTGGCCAAATTTTAACTCCATCTCCCACCCCCACTAAATATGCTTTACTCCATATGGCTGGCCTCTCCTGTAGTCATTTGGATCACCTCCTACCTTTTCAATAGACAGCAATCAGTCACCTCGTTTACATGTCAGGAAGTAATCAGATAGCTGAAGAAATCAGATAACTTGAAAACCTGATTGAGTTTTCTGCAGTGCTGTTTACATGCAGTCTCTCTTAATAATCTGATTCAGTGCATCTGTTTACATGTCTGAGAGTTATCTGGTTTGATTTACACGGGCTCCAGTTGTAACATAACTATTTTGTCTACACTATATTGTATACTTAGGATTCAGACAAAAGGTATTCTGTCCATAAAAAAGTAAGAGTACAGTTCTTAACTTCAGCTACCTCACACCCCAACCTCTGCCCCACAGGTACAGTATTCCTACTCTTGTGATGCCCTACAGCTAGCATGCAGTATTCTGATGTGGAACTGCTCCACCCCAATATCTGTCTCACAACTCCTCACTCTAGCATCCGTCTTATAACTACATAATATTCTACCCTATTACTACCCCACCCAAATATCTGCCCACAGATACCCTAACTCTAGTGACAATCTCACAGCTTTCCAACATGCTGTCCTGCAACTACTCATATCATTATCTGACACACAACTACCCTCACTCTTCCAACACTAATGCATCTGCACAATATTCTGCCCTTCGTCTGTCACATGCCACAATATCTACACCACAGCTACACCAGTGTAAGATCGTCACAGCTACTCAACATTCTGCCCCGCAATTACCACACACCACATTATCTGCCACACAGTTACCAACACCCTAGCAACACTTAAGAAGCCAACTAATATTTTGTCCTGTAACTACCCCATTCCCCAATACCTATCCTACGACTACCACAACTCTAATAAGACATTCTCTGTGACCCAGTATTTACCCTGCAACTACCCTACACCACAATATCTATCCCATAACTACCCACTGTAGTAACTCTCACAGCTACCGAATATTCTGCCCTGCTGTTACCTCTCACTATAATGTCTGAGCACAGCTACCCCCACTCTAGTCACACTTTTTGAACTACCCTATTTTGTGTCCTGCAACTTCCCCATGTCCCAATAGTTAACCCACAACCCCTACAGTAGTAACCTTTTTTCAGTTACCCAATATTTTGCCCTGCAAATACCCACTACCCGACATCTGTTCCAGAACTACCACAACTCTAGTTATTACACATTCTCAGTAACCCAATATTCTGCCCTGCAACTATCCTACAATAACATATGTGCCTCACAACTACCCGACAGTAGTAACACTCTCAAAATGTCCCTATATACTGCCCTAGAACTACACCCACTACATTGTATGCCCCACAGCTACCCTCACTCTATTCACACCATTGCGGCTACCCAATATTCTGCCCTGTAACTACCACACACCCCAATATTTGCCCCACAACTACCCCCACCCTAATAACACTCATGCAGTTACCCAGTATTCTGCCTTGCAAATACCCCACTACCCAATATTGATCCCACACTACCCAACCTCTAATAACACACTCACAGTAACCCAGTATTCTTTCCTGCAGCTACTCCAAACCCCCAAATATGCCCCATTATCCCCACTCTAGTAACACTCACAACTAGCCAATATTCTTCCCAGCTACTACCCCACTCAATGATATCTGCCCCACTGCTACCTTCACTTTAGTAACACTTCTGAAGCTACCATATATTCTGCCCATACCTTAATATCTTCTCCACCATGGGTTGGACTGCCGGTGCAGTGTTAGAACTACTGCTAGTGATGTTGGTGATCCAAGTTCAGGAACGAGCCCAGATAGCTGGAGGGCCAGCCAGGGAAGAAGGCTTGAGCATCTGTGGGACTGCTTGCTTTCTCCAAGGGTGGGGGGAGTGGGGTAAGACTTGGCACTTGTCTGGCCTTTGGCGGAAGCCGGCAGCACCTTGAGCACCAGTCCAGACTTGAAGGGGGAGGCATGATGGACGTTGGAGTATGCACCCTGACATCCAGTCACACATCATGCCTCCAGAAAAAATCAGAAAAATTGCCCCAGCACACCAGGAAGACAGAGTGCCCAGCACCGATCCAGAACTCCCCTGCCTGTCCCCATTGCAGAGCGTGCCAACAAAACTGCAGAATTGTGAGGGCAAGACCTGCCCACCTCATCCACACATGGGGATACAGCCACGGCTCCATCAGAGATTACCTCAGTCACTGGGCTCCAAGTAAGGAGGGGACAACAGCTGTGGGGATGCCTTGGAGACCCACGGCGTGTCAGTGTGCTAGTGGCGGGGGGGAGAGGCAGGAGGGGGGAGCATATACATAAAGTAACTAAACAAATAAATAAATATCTGCTCCACCTACCCCCCCACCCAGCCTGGCAACACTCTTGCACTTGAAGTTACCTGTAGCTTTTTCATCACATTGGCACATCTGTACCATCTCATTTTCAAGGGGGTCCCACCTTGGGACCAGTTTCAAGGTCCAAGTCATGATCATTTAACTTCCCCTGGGAGGAACTACAATTCCCAGAATGAAGTGCTGAAGCCTCCATGCCTGTCTGGTTCATCCTGCCAGGGGAAGGTAACTGATAAGTTCTAGTACCTTGAAAACTGGGCTGCCAATGTTAATGCAGTATATGTGTTAGTTCAAAAAACCTTGTTTCGTGGTGTTCAGTTTATCATTTCCAGTGTAACTGCTGGCTTAAATACCCAACATGCTTACCCAGCATTCTGCTCTACAACTACCCCACACCTGAGTATAAGCCCTGCAACTATCCCTTACTGCCCTTTCTGCCCCATAACTACCCCATACTGCGATATCTTCCTAGCAACTATGGCTCACCCCTGTATCTGCCTCACAACTGCTCCATACCCCATCATTTACTCTAAACTAGTACACAACATACTAGTAAATACCCCAAATCAGTACAGTATCTGCCCCACAAATACCCACATTCCAGTATCAGGTTCAAATTATACAGTATACTGTTATACCCCAGTAACTGTACTGTAATTAACCCATCATTGTATTTACCAGTAGCTTACATTCATCATTGTTTCAACCCCCATAATAACCCTAACACCATGGTACTTCACTGGAAACCACTCTTCATCCTTGTATCTGCCATACAACTGTACCACATCCTATTATCTGTGTAAACTCTCCCATATATCTGTATCTGCCCACAACTACCACCACACCTCAGTATTTGCTCTATAACCACCTTATACAGATCATCCATTCCAGAAAAAAGTCCTCACTGCACTAAAGAGTAGTACAGAGTCAATTACTGGGGTGTGAGTTGATTGCATAGAGATTCTGGGATGTAATAGCTGTAAGTTGGAAAGTAGGTTAAGAAAATGTGTAAAGCAAATACTGACGAATGATAATGGTTGTGGGCAGTATATATGGTCTGTCGTAGCTCTGGTCAAATATTGTGTTAGATACTTGAGTGTGGGGGCTACCTTATATGTATACCTAACATCCAGCTATCTGTCCCACAGTGGTCCCACTTCATGGTGGATAACCACAAACATTCAGATATAGAATGAGGACTCCAGAGGCTCGGAGACTGGAGGGTCAGTAACTGGCAGCGGTCACAAGGACTTGCTTCCTTATGCACTGGGTTACTGAGGTATTTATTTCAGAATGATGCAATGTGCATATACTGTATGTGACTTACAAACAGACAGAAGTGAGAACAAATTAAAGGCAATAGCTGGAATTTGAACCTAGGTCCCTCTGCATTCCATTCCACTGCTCTACCAGTTATGCCACCCAAGCAGCTGGAAACCTGGGGCCCAATTTTAAATTGATCAGAACTGGCATAAGGGGCCTGTGTCAAAGAGACATGGCGCAAAGGGCTCCTTGAACCACACCTTGTGCTAGTCTGGATTTTAGAAGGCACCCTGCACCACTGGGGAGACTGCTTGCACCAAGTGGGCTTGCACCATTCTTGCAATGGCCACACCAGTGCACTATGGCAGAAGGGGGCGTGCACTGGGGCAGCACTGCAATATCCTCTAAAGTGGGATTTTGCAAGCCTCCCTATAGGTGCATGGAGCCTGGGTCTGATGTAACCTGCTGTGCACCACTTCAGAAGACATCTCTGGGAAGAGGGTGATCCTGTTCCCCCCTGAGGAAGGTGCCCTCAGAGCCCCCAGCACCTGCCAGTCTACTGCTGGAGGGGCTGGTGGCCATGGCAGGTATGAGCATGGGACCCCTTGCCCCCAATAGTATTGCTGCTGCATCTACACCCCCACAGATCTGCACTGCAGATGGTGGTCATGTTTTTTTCCCCAGTTGTGGGCAGATGCCACCCTCTCCCCTAATCAGATCTCCTTTAACCTACTACCAACGAGCTAGGGCATGCCCCAGATGACCCACAATCCACCTAGGAGACTGGCCTCTGCTGCTGTAAGCCAGTCTCACATGCACTGGTTTGCAGTGCAGCTGTCAGCTTGCAGCAAACCTGGGGACTTTGGTACTTAGACCCCACTTTTTGTAAAATCAGGTGCAGGGTCCCTGTCACACCTGGGTTTGGAACAGCCAGTGGTTCACCGTACCACGTGTCGATCTAACAGTGCTCTTTAAAACCATGTCCCTAAGGCCAGCCCAGTGGCACTAAGGGTTGAGGTGGTGGATGCCACACTTCGCGCTATGCTGGCAACCCAGCAATCTCGGGTCACCGGGGTGCTAGCACTGAGGGGGGGGGGGATGGTGGTAGCATGATTGAGTGTTGGCTCTCCTCTCCTGGGTAAGGGGTGGGGTCATCCACCTGTAGTTCTGCCATCACTGAATGGAGGTTTTGTGCCAGCACAGGTGGTTAATTGTGAGACTGGAAGGAAGGGGCATCCCGAATGGCATGCATACATACTATGTCAAGGACGCGTGGGTGTATGGGCTGGGAGAAAACCCGTAAAAACCCATAAACTGTATATGGAAAAAAAAATTATGTCCTTGTCACTCTCAGAGACACCACCTTCATTCTCAAATGCACAACCTGGTGCTACACAAATTTTAATAATTTTCACCCCACCCCAGCAATATAGCCCTGACATACAACCCTAATTCTGTTAGCCATAGAGGCGGAACCATAATAATAAAAGTGATGGTTCTGTGGCATTCGTGGTGGATGGATACTGGTACTGTCATACTCACAGGAGTGATGGTTTTTCAGACTCTGTACTCTCCCAACTCACTGACCAAAGACTATGCCCCTTGGCCAAGCACTCTAACTGGTGGATGGTGGCTAACATCTTGTGGTCACCCATGACATCAAGGACTTCACCACTTCCTACCATAGGATGCACTCCACTCGAGCATCAGACTACACATCACTCCCACTACTGGAGGATTTATAATATTGCAAAGGTGCCAGCCAGCCAATCAGAAAGTATCATTTACTCTGTATTGACTTGGCCATTGCATGTCAGATTTAGTGGGCAATAGTCTGAAAGACGATTACTCAGTCTAGTGAACTATTGACCAGTTTTAATTTGAAACTAGTCAATAGTCCAAAAACCTTTGCTGTCATGTGACTGGCTCAGGACTAATCAGACTTGGACCAGGATTTCTTTAATTTTATTTTAAAACCATTTTTTGAAATTTGGTCTTCTTTCAGGCAATGTACCCAATCTGTGGAACAGATTCATCTGCGTACACTTCCATCTTGTACATGCAATCACCCAACAAACATTTATTGCCACCACCCCACAACCAACCCTAAATCTGTCTTGTTTTTGCAGGCTTTGCCTGTGAAAACCTTAGAGGATGCCGGTGACTTGGGTTCAGAAGTGAAACAGGGCTGTCAGAGGTCAGCTGCGGGGGAAGCACGGAGTGAGATAGTGCTGCTGCAAAGCAGTTCTCTCCTCTTGGGAGGGACATGGGCCCCTGGCCATTGGACACCACCTCATGGAGAACATATGGTGGCTCTGACTATAGGGAGCTCCGGTGCTAGCCACGAGGAGTGGCAGAAGGGGCTGAGCTGGTGTCACGGGGCATGTGTGCACCTCCATGCATGCACAACACACATGTGCTGTGATCCCAGGGCTAGGGGAGGAAAAGTGAAAAAATTGACGAAGTACTAATTATAGGGACACTGTTAACCCCCTTAGGTCTCAAAGTGTCCCTAGTTTAAAAAACATATTTTATGACTGCCAAAATTCTGTAAAGATTATTGATGTTAGCTGGTTGTTTGATTCTGACTCTTATTTTCTTTAAAAAAGTAAAAAACAGACTGTCCAACATACTGGTGTTATCACACCAAAGCAGGTTTGTTTACATTCCTTGATCAACTCCAAATGCATCTTTCCTGGACTTGGGAACACCCACAAAACAGTCTAGTCCCTCATGATGCACCGAGAGTTTAGGAGGCTACTTTCTTACAAGTGACTGCACTGTTTGGGTGTGTTTCTAGGAAAAGACAAAGCACTGAGACCGCCCTGGTCCAGGTTTTAAATGATCTCCTAATTGCGAGAGATCGAAAGGCTTGTACCATTCTAGTCCTTCTTGATCTCTCTCTGCAGCATTTGATACTATGGACCATGGTGTGCTGTTGGAGTGCCTGTGGCTTCTTTGTGGACTGTCTGGAACAGTTCTTTGTTGGTTTTGATCTTTTCTTACAGGAAGGACACAGAGGGTTGTCACTGGAATTTATTCCTCTGGTGCTCTGTCCCTGTCCTGTGGGGTGCCGCAGGGCTCCATCTTGGCCCTCATGTTGTTTGCAGTGCACATGCTGCCATTAGTAGAGATCATTAGGTGTTACAGTTTGGATTTTCACTGCTATGCAGATGATACCTAACTGTATCTGTCCTTTATTCCCAGACAGGATGATGTGATCTCCGTGCTTAACACCTGTTTAGCTGAGATCAGAGATTGGATGACCACTAGCTGGCTGAGGTTGAACCCGGATAAGACTGAGGTGCTGGTTGTGGACCCTGGTCACTGTGAGGTGGGTCTTAGGGCTGGGCTTCCATCTGGATTATGGCTTGATGGCGTCCACCTCCTGACCTCAGACCAGGTGCGTAACCTGGGCATTATTTTTGATGATGGTTTGACCCTGAAATCACAGGTGTCTGCCATTGTCAAATCTTCCTTTTATCATCTTAGGAATATCGCCCGGGTGAAACACCTGGTTCCTCTGGATGACCTCCTATATTGGTCCATGCTTTCATGACCTTCCGCCTTGGTTACTGCAATGTCCTTTACCTAGTGCTGTCGGGGGTTGCTATATGCCACTTGCAGCTAGTGCAGAATGCGGCAGCCAGGCTTTTGATTGGTTCATCTAGGTCTAGTCGTATTACGCCTGTGCTGCACAGACTGCACTGGATGCCAGTTCAGTGGTGGATCACCTTTAAGGTCGGGTTGCTGACCTATAAAGCCCTACATGAACAGGGACCCCAGTACTTGCAAGATCTCCTTACTCCCTACTGCCCCTCCCGCTCACTCTGATCCACCGACGAGGGATTGCTAGAGATTCCCAGGGTTCGGTTAAAGACATCTGGGGCACATGCATTTTCCTATGCTGCCCCTTCCCTGTGGAATTCTCTACCTCGTCAGATAAGAGAATGCCTGACTGTCTCGAGTTTTAAATCTGTGCTCAAAACATATTTGTTCTCTAAAGCTTATTTTGAAGGATTTTAAAAATGACTGTTTAATTTAATCTAATTGTATGGTTTTAGTGTGTTTGTACAGCACTTTGGTTCTGAAAAGTGCTTTATAAATTAAGTTTTACTTTACTTTACTTCTAATGCTCAGGAAGTATGCAGTAAGAACAGAACCAGGATTGTAAATAAAAACAAGGTTGTTTATAAATATACATTGCCACGCATTTCAGTTCTACTAAGCATGGAGACAGACAAAACAAACAGCAACATCAGTGAATTTCAGAGAAGGTAATCATCATAAAATGTGGGGTTTCAACTAGAAATAATATGATGAAAAATAGGTTGACAGTGTACCTTTAAAAAAAACCTTAGAAAATATTACTAATAAAAATAATACTGTTTGAAAGGTCTTGTAGTTTTGTTAATTATTATGCCCCACCATTCAGTGATGATTTCTACACTGCGAACAGACACACTTCATGCAACCAGGCATAAGCAAACATAATAATCTGAAAATATTACCAGATCTGTTTACATGAGCCAGTTACCAGATCAAATTTGAAAAATCCAGGTATTTGAATCAGGTTTCTAAAAGTTTACATAATCTGATTATAATAAGAATTTTCCTGTTTACATGGATCTGAATAATCTGATTCGGTTATCAGATAATTCAATAATCCAGTTCAAATCAGATATCTACCTGCATGTAAACATGGTGACTGTAGGTGGGTAACTCCTTTTCGTCTCCCCTCCCAATCCGTACTTGGGTCCCTTATGGGTCCATCTTGGGCCCCATCCTCTTTTCAATGTTTATTAATTATCTCTCTTCAGTGTGCACCAACTCCCTCATCCATATGTACATGGATGACTCCATCTTATTAACCTCAGGTGCCTCCCCAGCCGCCATTCACACCACAGTCCAGCAAGACTTAAATAAAGTGCTATCATGGTTTCAGGCTAACCACCTAAGGGTCAACACAAAAAAGACTGTTGCTATGCTTTTCAGCACCACTCAGAAGCTAGCCAGAACCTTGTCTCCTCCAGCGGTTACCACCTTGGATAACAACCCGCTTGATTACTTGTCCGAATTTAAATACCTCGGTGTCTGGTTAGACAACCGTCTACACTTTGCCATTCAAATTGACTCCATATACTCCAAGCTCCATCCAAAACTAGGACTATCATACCAAAACAAGGATTGCCTCTCCTTCCCCACATGCCACAAATTAATCTCTATAATGATCTTACCGATATTCAACTACACAGATGTAGTCTATGGAACTGCTTCGGCTTCCTCACTCTCCAAACACGACATGCTCTCGAATACATTCTGTAGATCTGCCACCAGTGCCCCACCTCACACCCACCACTGTAATCTCTAACCCTCTCTCTCTCCCTCTCTCTCCTTCCTTCTGCTCTCCCTCAGGTGTTGTACTCGCTCCCTAATTTTCATAGAAAAATTCTGGTTTAGTCTACTTTCCCCACCTCTCCTCCATGATGTCACCATCTGCCCCCTCCTCCAAAGACTTACAATCCAGAGACCCTCACTCCTTCTCCCTCCCCATCCCTGCACCTCCACCGGGCAATCTGCCTTCTTGTATAGGCTCCCCTCCCTTTGGAACCTTCTACCTCTTCCTCTCTGTAACTCCTCCACTTTCCCCTCCTTCAAGAAACACATCTGCCTCCTCAACAAAAAGGAAAAAGATGAGAGGGAACAGAGATCTGGGCAAAGATCTCTGCTGGAATCATACATTTACAGCATCCCATGACAAATCATTAAATATTTTCTCTCCATTGGACACTTACAAAGAAGACACACATTTTTTAGGGTTGTGGGCATTTGAAAGTATTCCTCCACTGCTGCACAGTAGTGCACGCCCCTCTGATTTTTGCTATTTGCTGATCTATGTTAAAGGCATCTGAAGGGAGGGGGTTGCTACTGTATTGTGCCTCAGAACTTCTCAGGAAATTAACAAAAAAAACACCTTTCTAAAGTACTGTTTCTATCATCTGCCCAGCTCAGTCTAATAGATGTATTCAATTTCTTTTTTTATTGCAATGTGACTTGCTATCTTTGCTGACATGGCATTCAACAGATAACAGCATCTAACTGCAAAGTAGTGTCAAATTACAGTCTTAGTCAACTCTCCCAGTATATATATGTGTGTGTGTGTGTGTGTGTGTGTTTGTGTGTCAAAGATTTACAGCATTGCCTCTGAATAGTTGATTGATGTTAACCCTTTCTGGACCTAATTAGAGGCATTGGCTGTAGGAAGGGTTTTAAATGCTAGGCAGCTAATGTTTTAGGGAGGGAATTACAAAGAATGATAGCAGTGTCAACTGTAGTGTTCCCATATTGAACAAATCATTTCCCTGTAGGACACCCTCCTTTTCTCTGTATTTTCCATATAAAACTGGGACAAAACTCCTGTACATGTTTCTGCATGCTCATATCAATACATGTACACAACTGACTTCATTATGCCTGTCAGTAAAATCACTATAACAAATGTTAAGGCTGTTTTTATGTATTTTAAATGGTAAAACTCATCTGCAACATATCACAGAGGCTATGGAAAAATGCTGGAATTTCTTGGGCTTTGCTCTCAATGTTCACCTGTCTCCAGAACCTCTTGATGGTATTATAGCATTGTAACAATGTACTGACACAGCTGGAGAGCCTAGCTGAGATGCAGTATGTCATATTCAGTGAGGTCATACTTTTGTCCATTTTGGCAATGTACTGATACAGGATAGCGTTAATGAGATGCAGGATCTCATTTTCAGAGAGGTCCTAATTGTACCCACTTCCACAATGTACTGATACATAATAGACTGGCTAAGATGCAGTATCTAATTTTCAGTGGGGTCTTATTTTTACCTGTGCTGACTTAAACTATGCATATGTGAGTATGGTGCGTATGTAGTCATGTCAGTGCTGCCATGATATGGCTGACTATGGGGCAATTGGAACTCTCATGGTTTTATACTTTTAGGAAGGGTAAATAAATGCTAGGAAGCTAATCTTTTGGGGTTTTCAGAGGTTGCAAGGGGCATCCTAGGGAATTACAAAGAATGATATTGGTGTCAACTGCAGTGCTCCCAGAATGAACAAAGCATTTCCCTGTAGGTAACCCTCCTTTTCTCTGCATTTTCATGTAAAACTGGGACAAAACTCCTGTACATTTTCATGTACGGTCAAATCAACACATGTATGCAACTGACTTCATTATGCCTATCAGTAACATCACTATAACAAATGTTAAGGCTCTTTTTATGTATTTTAAAAGGTAAAACTCACCTGAAACATATCACATAGGCTCTGGAAAAATTTTGAAATTTCTCAAGCTTTGCTGTCAATGTTCACATGTCTCCAGAACCTCTTCATGGTATTATAGTATTGTTACAATGTACTGACATGAGATGCAGTATGTCATATTCAATGGGTCATACTTTTATCCATTTTGGCAATGTAGTGACACAGGATAGCTTTGATGAGATGCAGGATCTCATTTTCAGAGGGGTCCTAATTTTACCCACTTCTACAATGTACTAATACATATTAGACTAGCTAAGATGCAGTGTCCCATTTTCAGTGGGGTCTTACTTTTACTGGTACTGACTTAAACTATGTATATATGAGTATGGCGCATATGTAGTCATGTCGATGCTGCCATGTTACAGCTGACTATGAGGCAAACTGCACATGCACAAGTATCACACATGTGCAGTTCTGTAACAGCAGTAGTATCAGTTGCATCTGACTCTGGTGCAGTGAGAGCACCTCATATTCTTTTCAATGCTCTTGCCACTCCTAAAAGCTCTCCACAGCCATATCAGTTCAGTACTGGCAATAGCGGGAATGACCTTGGGTCATCGGGGATCTGGCTGGGGGGGATGAGGCAGGTTCATCACAAGTCTGTGTTCAAAAGTAGGTGTACAAATATAAAAAGAAAAATAATTTTCAATATTTTTTACCCAGATTCCTCTCCTGCAGCACTATCAGCTCTGGTCAGAGTTTGTTTACATAGCCATGAATGCACTGTTAGGACAGCAGATTACAAAAGTATGCTAGCCTTCTCTTTCTCCTATAACAGCTTTTATGTACCCCACCTCACAAGTAGTGATCCATTTTCACTGCATGTCATTTTGAATACAAGGGCAGCTAAGTATTGTTGTTGACAAGTCAAAGGAAAAAAAAGTTGAATTCTTTCTTTTAGTTTTTGTTGACCGGGAAGGAGGACTAGACAATGTTTTGCCTATTTTCAGCCTCATCCTGGGGAAGGGGGATACAGATGGATGCCAACTGAAACTGAACCAGATTTTAAGCTGCTAATGGTATTTTTAGTGACATTTAATGCTTTGCCCCTGCATAGAACATTGGATCAATCTATTACAGAAAGGGGAATGGGAGAGTGGAAATTGTTTAACCAGGAAAGGCACACTAAGATGAAGCTTGTTTCCAGGTGTGACCAGGAATAGCAAAGAGGTTAAGTGGCTTGCTCAGGGTCACACAGTATGCAAGTGGGGGCTGATGGGATTCAAAGCAAGGTTTGCAGTACAGTCCCTTTGACCACTATGCCATACTGTCTCCAAAGGGTTTCAGGTTTTAAATACTTAGGATTTATATTGGACAATTGCCTAACATTTAGTAATCATGTTGCTATTTTTAATTAAAACTGCATATAGCAATTTGGATATATTATATACAGTATGTTGCTGTTCGACTATGGAGTCCAGGAAAATAACTGCTAAGTGATTTGTAATCTCTCTAGTTGGCTATGGCATCATTTACAGTGCTGCTACTCATACTGTACTGAGAAGGGGTCATGCTTTTCATAATAATATTTGAAGGTTTGTCCTGGGTGCAGATCATAGGACACATCACTGTGACCTATACTGTTGGCTACTATAGTTCACTCGAAATCTTTAACTCTATCCCAGTTAATTGTCACTGCATGATTCTACTAATTACTGCCTGTGCTTGCTGTGTACATACTGTTTATATTCCTATATATATATCTTTTGTATATAATCTGTGAAATTTCTATATTCTGTATTTCTGTATCTTTGTATTTCATATGTATGTATCATCCCATCCCCAACAACCCTGAGGATACATTTGGAATCGAGCAGTAGTCTGCTCAATATGCCTTTTCTGGTAAAACTTTTAAATAAATAAATAAAACTGACATCATGTCATGCAAAGGACTGCAGCACAAAAGAGAACACAGGGAAGTCTGCCAGGAGGGAGTCAGCCAGGAGAGGCAACCGGCAGCCGTGTACTCTGTCCTGCAAACCATGAGTAGGTAAAAGGGGTAAGCGACTGTCTACAGCCACAAGGAATTAGGTAGGAAAAAAGGGTGTAGCACCCTATATAGGGCTAAGCTTCATTAGACATTCAAAACTTACAAAATCTAGGGGTAGTTGAAACTCCCTATATAGGGTAGGGTAGTAAAGGGAATTCAAAGGGGTAAAATAACAAAGAAAGCAGGTAGGATGGGAAAATGAGAGTAGTGCAGTACAGTGGTGTGGGGCGGCAGTCTTCATTGAGACTTTCTGCAGTTTCTGTTGCTGCCCTATCTGCATGAACCTCTCTGGGCTAAGGGTGGAGGTTGCCAGGCTCAAGGCCAAATTGACTTGGGTTCAGAGGACCTTCTTCCCACCCATGGACCACCTAGTCCACTGCCACTATGTCAGAGGTCACTCAGAAGGAGGAGGAGCAGCTGGACAACAGTGGGATCAGGAAGGGTTAGAGTGGTGGAGCATAGGAACATGCCACACCCTGTTCCAGTGCAAAATGTGTACACTACACTGTCAGAGCGGGAACATCCCACAGAGGCACACAAAGTTGTCCCAGGTGGATATGGGGATACTCCATAGTGTGGACCCCAAGGGAGGTGGGTGAAGACCCCAAAGGAGGAGTAAGCAAATCCTGGTGGGGGACTCCATAGTGAGGGGGATACAGATGGGACAGTTAAGGATGAGGAGAGGGAGGTTCAGTGCTTTCCTGGCACCATGGATCACAGGGATGGAATAATATCCAAAGGATTGCTGGAGCAGCAGGAAGGGAGGTAGAGATAGACATCATTGTCCATCTGGGGACTAATGGCCTGGCTAAGGATGAGCCAGCAATAGTTCAGGAAGGAGTTCATGGAATTGGGGAGGGTCTTGGGCAGCTGGCACAATCTGTGACCTTCTCAGAAGTGCTACCTGTCTATGATGGGGGGAGGGCAGGATTCTCCACACCTAGAACTTCAACTCATGGTTAAAGGAATGGTGCAGACAGGAGGGTTTCAGCTTCATTGGGGACTGGGGCCCACCTGGATGGATAAGGGCCTATCCTGGGGGGGTGACCTACATCCATCCAAGAGGTGAACTGTAGTTCTTAGTGAATGGTTTAAATGCTACATTGGCTAGCATTTAAACTAGCCAAGGGTGGAGGCAGAAAGACAAAGGGAGACATAAACTGTCCCCCCTCCACAGGCAAACGAGGTTGGCAGGGGGGATCCTGAAGGATGAATCCCCAAAAAGAACCATTTAACAAAGGAATCTGAGTGACTAGAAAGCAAGAGAGATGATGAGATAGATAGTGGAGGAAACAAAGAGAAGCAAATGGGAAACAAGAGGGAGGGTGGCAACACAATCTGGAGAGCTATGTGTGCAAACACTCAAAGTCTAGACAACAAGATTGCAGACTTAGAGCCACCATGGCAGAAGCAGACCTGGATATGGTTGCAATTAGCAAGTCCTGGTGCAATGAAAACCAGGATTGTGATGTGGCCATACCAGCGTATACTCTGTTCAGAAAAGACAGGGTAGATAAAAAAGGGGGAGGAGTGGCTCGTGATGTTAGTGACAAAATAAAAGCCATGGGAATACAGGAAGAACAGGAAGGAGCTGAGATACTGTGGGTCAATCTGGAAACACATAAGGGGGCCACAATTTGCATAGGAGTGATCTAATGTACCTACCTCCAGCACAGGGAGGAGAAGTGGATAAGGGCATGATGGAAACCATCCAAAGGATGGCACATAAGGGTTGGGGGTGTTGCTGGTACCAGACTTCAATATACCAGAAGTGGATTGGAGCCTACCAGCTGTAGCAACAGTTACAAGTAGGGACATCCTGGACTCCCTGCAAGGGGCATTCCTCAGGCAACTAGTTAAGAAGTCCACTCTTGGTGGAGGCGATACTGGACCTGGTACTGACAAACAGGGACAGTGTTGCTGACATCACAGTTGGTGATAACTTGGGGTCCAGCGATCACCATACAGTGTGGCTCAATATAAGGACTGGGCCAGAACCAAGTCACACTATGATGAAGGTACTGGACTTCAGGAGGGTCGATTTCAGGAAAATGGTGGAATTTCTCAGGGATGCCATGGCAGGGATAGAGTATCTGGGGGAATCAAGGAACTATGGGCAAAAATAAAGGGGACATTGAAAAAGCAACAAATCTCTGTGTCAGGCACGTAAACAAGGGCAAGGGAAAAAAGATACTGCTATGATTCTCTAAAGATGTAGCAAAAAAAGTAAGAGCAAGAAAACTAGCATTTAGAAAGTATAAAAAGACACAGAAGGAGGAGGATCGGGAAAACTACCTGGAGAAATAAAAGGAGGCAGGGAAGGCAGTTTGACGCTCAAAGGTACAAACAGAGGAGAACATTGTCCAATCAGTAAAACAAGGGGATGAAACTTTCTTTAGATGTAGAAGTGAGAAGAGGAAGACCAAGGGGGTGGTAGTAAGGCTAAAAGGGGAAGAAGGGGTTTGTGAGGAGGAGGAGGACCAATAGAAGGCAGGCATATTGAACAAATATTTTTGTTTAGTATTTACAGAAGAAGGGTAGGTGATGGTCCAGAGACAAGGGACAAGGGCATAAATGGTAGGGAGATGGACACTGGTCATTTTACAGAGGAGAAAGTCCTTAAGGTACTAACACAATTAAAAGTAGACAAAACAATGGGACTTGATGGGGTGCACTCTAGGATACTGAGGGAGCTCCAAGAGGTGCTGGCTGCACCTCTGACAACTCTGTTCAACTTATCATTAGAAAAGGGGAGTTTCTGAGGGACTGGAGGAGGTTAGATGTGGCCCCACTTTACAAAAGTGTGAACAGGGAAGAGGCAGAAAATTACAGATTTGTCAGCTTGACTTCAGTAGGGGGCAAAGTAATGGAAACACTACTGAAGGAAAGAATAGTGGAATACCTTGTAACCAGTGGATTACAGGATCCAAGTAAACATGGTTTCACAGTGGGGAGGTCTTGCCACACAAACCTGATTGAGTTCTTCGACTGGATAACCAGGGTAGTGGATCATGGAGGAGTGGTAGATGAGGTAGATGTGACCTACCTGGATTTCAGTAAGGCCTTCAACACTGTTCCACATGCGAAGACTGGTGAACAAGCTGGCTTGTCTGGGAGTGGGTCAAAAAGTTATAAACTTGGAAAGAAGATGATTAAGTAACAGGAGTCATTGGGTGGTGGTAAATGGTGTCCACTCTGGAGAAGGCAAGGTGACCGGTGGGGTACCTCAGGGCTCAGTACTAGGCCCAGTTCTCTTCAATGTCTTTATTAACAACATTGTAGAAATGCTAGAAGAGAAAGTATGCCTATTCATGGATGACACAAAAATCTGCAACACAGTGGATACACTGGGGTTGGGGGGGATGAGAGATGATTTGAAAAAGTTGAAAGAATGGTCAAGGGTTTGGCAGCTGAGTTTCAGTGCAAAAAAGTGCAAAATCATGCACTTGGAGCATATAAACCTGGGAGCTATGTACCAATTAGAAGGGAAGTACTAGCAACCACCAAACAGGAAAGTGACCTGGGGGTAATCATTTCTGATGACCTGAAGGTAGCCAAGCAGTGTGATAAGGCAGTGCAGAAGGCTAGCAGGTTGCTCGGGTGTATAGGAAGGGGTATCACCAGTAGGAAGAAGGAGGTAATATTACCTCTGTACAGATCATTGGTAGGACCCCACCTTGAGTACTACATCCAGTTCAGGAGGTCCCACCACTGGAAGGGCATTGATATGGTGGAGGCATACAAAAGAGGGCTGTCAAAATAGTGCATGGCCTGCATCAAAAGCCCTATGAGAAGAGACTCAAGTAAATGAATATTTCCTCCCTGGATGAAAGGATGGAAAAGGGGGATATGATAGAAACATTCAAATACCTAACAGGTATTAATAAGGAACAGGAAGGTAGCATTTTCCATTGAAAAAGAAGCTTGAGGACAAGGGTCTCAATATGAAGTTGGAGGGGGAAGGCTCTGAGGAAATTTAAGGAAATACTTCTTCACAGAGAGGGTGGTGGATGCCTGGAACAGCCTTCTAGCAGAGGTGGTGAGTGGAAAAATGGTGATGTGATTCAAGCATGCATGGGACAGATACAAGAGGACCTTGGTCATAAGGCAAGGGGAGAAGATGACCAGAGATCAAGTAGGGTCTGTGATAGCACAGTAGGCAGAGAAAGCTGGGCAGAATAGATGGACCAAGAGGTCCTTATCTGCTGACAACTTCTATGTGTCTATGTTTCATACAATTCATCACTGGCCACATTAATAAATACATATCGCTCAGAGGCACCAAATCCCAAAGATTCTTTAATTAGTATCTAAATTATAAATGTTCTACTTGGAGGATATTTATCCCCTCCCACGTAGCAAAGGTGGGCAGTGCTCTGCCTTTGGGAAGGTTCTGGAATGCCAGAAAAAGTCTGAAAACTTCAGAGGGCCCCTCTCAGTTGGGTCAGGCCTCTCCTGACTCCCAGTTGAGCTAGTCCCAGCTTGATTCTTAGTCTGTCTTCCATTAGACTGCCAAGGGGGTAAGGAAGGCAGACAGTTAGTTGAATCATAGAATTTGACGGCAGATAAGGACCGCTTGGCCCACCCAGTCTGCCCATTTCCCTACCTACTGGATAAGCTGCAGATCCTAGTTAACCAGCAGCCTACTTCTTCCTACCCCCACCCTAATCAGAAGTCACAGTAGCCCAACTATTCAAGAGTATGTCCTCAAAACTCTTTGAGTCATAATGTGACAACACAAGATCACTGTCCTGTAAAAGAGACACTGTAGGCACAGAATGACCACCTCCAGGCTGAATCGACCCCTTCACAATGTCATCTTTAGCCATGGATCTTTGTCTGCCCTCTGTACTCCTTCTATGACTAACAGAACCAGACTTATCAGAAGGAGTCCTAGTCTCCATTTCAGTACATGGCCATCTAGGTTGTAACTGTCTGTGAGGCTCAGCCAGATAATCATGTGTCGCATTCCTCTGCATTGCAATACCTTGTGCTATAGCCCCAGCCATAGCATGCACTTGTGCCCTACAATGTACTAGCACAGGACTATCCTTCTGAACTTGCTTTTTTAAATCAGGTTTTTGTTCTAGTTGCAGTAAGCATGTTTCAAAAGAGGATCTCACCTTCCCCACTATGGACATAATCTCTGCTACAGTATGGGTGGCCCCAGCAACCCAACAGCCATCCTCCATCTTTTTCCCACAGAAAGTAAAGTACTCTCTTCTGACAATGACAAGTGGGGTGGAGGTTGTGCAGCTGCCTTTCTCTTCATAATGGTCAAAGGAATAACAGAGACTACACTTCCTCATCCCCCAGCCATTTCTAACATTGACACTTTCCAACGAGCTTCTGACAGCATCTGACGTAACTCAGCTGAGGCGGCTCATATGGTATTACTCACTGACACCAGAACAGTTTCTTCTGCAGCCAAAAGTTATAATAGCAGGGCTTTTCTTTGGGATATGCCAACAATTAAAGTCAGTTCTGCATTTATACTACTATCAAGCTGTAATGATACTGAGGATCTAGACGCACCATGTTCAGTGTCTGAAGACTGTACGACTTTTTCCAGGGCAGCATGATTATCAGATTCAGCAACTACAGGTACAGGTACAGTTCCATTATTATCTGATATGTGATTGAAAACATTATCAAAAAAATCCATAGGAATCATAGACTCAGAATGCCTCTCTTCTCCTCCTCCTCTATGCCACCACTTGGGTCAGCCATCTTGTTACAACAAGAGAGCTGAACAGCCTGAAGAAGAAGAAGAGCAGGAGAGTTTTCCTGGTGTCATAGCCAACATTCCCCATCAATAAAAAGGTCTATGCAACACACACCCTAGGCTGCACCTGGAAACATGCTATAATAGCTCAGTGTGCCTTTCCTGGTCAAATCTTTCAAATCAAATAAATAAATACGATCTTGTGTAACTTTCCTGTGAGCCATGTGTAAAGCATTAGATCAAAGATCATAACAGAATGACATCATGCAGCCTTCTTGAGTGGACAGCTCCAGAGCAGCTCTGCCAAAACATGATTTAAACATGTCTCTTTAGTAAATATGCAGCTCTGAATGGTGAATCTCCTGTAGATTGGAAATGTACTTGACTCACAGAACTGATTGTTGTGAATATGGAAGCAAAAACAGAAAGCACACTCACTGAGATGATGGAGATTCCACCAGTCCTGCCGAGACTGCAGTTGCCCAAGCGATGCCCTCTGCCTGACTGGCCTTGGAGGCTGTGTGAGTGAAAAATCATTTGAATAGAGTCTTCAATGAACTTGCATCAGTCAGAGTAACACTTTTAGATGTGGCATAAGATTTCAGGTTATTCAAACCTGCTTTAAAACATTTCAGTCAGAGATTTGATGATGAGGATGTAAGAGTTAGCTCAATAGAAGATGTTTACCAAAGAGAAAGAAGAGAAATAAGGGAACTTAAAAAGAAGGTATGCGACCTTGAGGACCAGACTGAAGATCGAGAAGGCCAGAGCCAGTGCAGCAACTTGAACTTGGTTGACATTCTCAAAAAAGAGGATGGCACAGATATCATGGGTCAACCAGGAAGTGTTGTTGAAGGTCATAGACCCCCTTCAATTTGAGCGAAGGTACATCATAAAAAGAACACATCACTCACTTAAACCAATCCCATCACCCAATGGCCAGACATGAGCCATCATTTTTAAATGCTTAAATTTCCAGGACAAAGTCCACATTCAAGCTAAGGCCAAGGAAAGCCAAAGCCCAATGTGGAATTTCTAGGGATGCGACACTAGCAGTCCATGACAAGTAAACTGCATACAATGACATAAAAAGTGCCCTGCTGCAGGCTAACATAATATTCTGTAAGCTGCACCCCACCCACTTTGTTGTTCAGACAGCAAATGACCTGTTGAATTCTCCTCAGCTGAAGTGGCTAAACTAGAATCGCAAAAACAGTTTCCTGATCTAACTTCAATGGAGGTCAGAGCTGGCTTTTTCCGGAAGCCAATAAAATGAATTTTCTACACACTAAATTTACTTTCAATGGTGAATATTTGCTGCAGTTTTACATATATTTATCTCGCCAGAACTGTGGATTGTCTGTTTTCTTGAATAAGAGAAAGTGTTTAAGCTGTGTGAGCTGGTCAGAGATTTTTAGTCCTGATACCTGTGATCAAAGATGTCACTGTGAGTAGCTGTTTCACTAACCAACAACGAGGCAGCAACTGACAAAGAGCTTCATCACCAGCTATTTCCAAACATCAGCCTGAGGAGGGAGCCTGGAGTATGCACAGATTCAATGAGAGTCAGGATCTTGCAGCGGTATCACAGCAGTGCAGAAGAACCACTTGGCTGGTTCAGGGACACATAAAGACAATTGAGAGTAAAGCAAGAGATACTGGAGAGAGCCAATCACATTCAACACTGCCATGTGACCAGAATCATTAAATACTTAAGATGGTGAAGTCAGAGATGAAAGGCAGCATGGTACACAGAAATGGCCTTTGTAGACACTTCTATCTGGGGCTTGAACTGCAGCCTTTTGTTTCAGCATCCTTCATCTTTGGGTGTAGCTGTACAGAGAGCAATTTGACATCTCATGATGCTAAAGGGACTCATGGGGGAGTGATGCATTAAGACTGATCTCGGCATGTCTAGGTTGCGGCAGGCTTGGAGAAGCATGCTGACTCCCTAAGGAACTGAACACTGGCATATACACAGATCATACATGCAAACTTTCTCTAGTTAATGCCTCACTCTCCCAGGTAAAGAATACCTCTTTGTTTATTCAGTTGAGAGACACTGCATGCACAGCTATGTGATAAAGTACTGTCTGCTGTGTTACTTTCTGACGTTTCTGCATAGCTAACCTGTATCTTTGGATTAAGTGGTGTGGCCAGTTCATACTGGATTTCAGATCAGCTATACTATAAAAATAACCCAGACTGTAGCTGTAAACATCACCCCAGCATTTTTTTTAAATACAGTACAGACCTGGAAGGGAGAAACCATATTCTGGAGTATATTAGGATTAGCAGAACTAGTACTGGCCTGTGTCAATGGTCCCAACAAAGATGATCCCTTATTTTTCACAAGTTTTCTCACCTTGCTGGGTGACTTCCAACAAGTCCCAATGATAGTGGCTGGTGCTGGAACCTAGTACAAGATAATATGCTAGATAGAGCTCATGCCAACAGAAAAGGCCATTCACCAGCCCAAAGATCACTTAATGAGCTCAAAGACACCTTGGGGCTTATTAACTTTTGATAGACCCTTTAGCCAAATCATTGAGATTACACTTTCCATTCTCATGGATATAGATCTGACTCCTGCATTGATTTCTTCCTTCTAAGCGCAAGGTTGTTGGAAGGAGATCAGATGTGTGAGATCAGTGCCTGGGTGGTTTCAGACCACTCACTGGTGCTCCTGCTTCTTAGACAACCAGATTACTTAGAGGAAGACAAGTCACAGAAAGTGAATAATCATATTTTGAAGGACACGGGTTGCATTAAAAAAAGCTCAAAGAAAGCAATTTCTTTTTCTTCACAGAAAACTCAGAAAGCAGTAGGAGATTTTAATAATCTATGAGGAGCATAGAAATGTATAACATGGGGGAGCTGGTAAGATTGGTGGCCACCAGAAAATGGAAAAGTGAAGCTACGTGTATCACCTTATTAAAATAAATCAGAGAAGTGAGGGAAAAATGATACAAGTCTCCTCCGCTGAGTAAGTTTGGCTGAAATTAAATTCTGTAAGAGAAAAATATGCAGAAATGTTATCAGAAGGAGCAGAACAAGCTATATTGTGTGTTAAAGGAATAGTACACCCTCATATATTGTAAAAGTAATGTGTTTCCTTGTCAATATATAACTCTTTTGGTGTAGCTGTTGGTGATATATGTGTTTGCTTTAGTTTGATTTCACTGTTCACACCAGCCCCTGTAACTAAACTGGGGGTCTCCATTTTCTGGTTGTTGAAATCTCATTGTCCGTGACAGCTGCACTAACAAATGACAATGTGATACCACAACCCCCATTTACACCATGTATATCTATGATGAAAGTACACATAACCAGAAACAAATTCTCTAGAAACACACAGATTGAATGCAATTTAAAGAAAAAAACCTTGCATCTAATTTTTAAGCTAATTGAAGGTAAATGTGGTGTTTCACATCTTGCTGTAACTTGTTTAGTTGAATTCTAAGTAAGCAGATTGGCATACTGTGAGTCTAAAGAGTGCTGATACATCATGTTCTCATATACTAATGTAGCTCTTGAGAGAGACTGCACAGAGGGAGTGCTGACATGCTCACTGGATCACTGTGGAGGAACAATTGCAGCAGGAATCAGCAAACACCTTGTTTTCTCTTGGAGCAGGTATGCCACCATTGCCTCACAAAAGGAATTAATTGCTGATCTTTCTGGGACGACTTTGGGTGTCTGCATTCCCATTGAAGAGCGAGAGGAGGAGCAAGAGTGGAAGTGGCAGGACAAGGCCTCTGGACATTTCCCTGCTGGGGTTGGAGTCTGTATGTGGTGGAAAGAGTCCCCCGCTGAGAAAGAGATCCAATAAAGCCTGCGGGGGCCTATCAGCCTTGCTTTGCCTTATGCCACCCAACTTCCTCACTACTAGTTTTTATTTGTGCTGCTACATATTTTGCTACAAACTCTGTGACTGATTTTAGAGATGAATGTGGAAGTGGATAATTTGATGGGTCAAGGAGAAATAATATTAAACCAGACCATGCGTTAGCATGGTGACTGTATAACTGCATAATGTTTTCTGAGAGAGGAACAGTCTGATTGATATTTTTAGACAAATCGTTCTGTTTGTCCATTTACAAGGCACTGAATTTGAGAAATTTTATAAAATATAAATGATAAGTTATAAGAGTAAAATAAGTAGTTTGGGGGTTGCTGATTGGCTCTACCAATCATATGACCCTATACCCTAGATACTTAAGCCACATGCACATGTGATAGTGTTAACGTGTGTGACTAAGCGTATCTATGAAAGCTAAAAGTGAGTGCAGACACTTCTCCAACGATTAGAAGGCCTAACTTTTGACAAGTTCTTAGGTTCTTTTTGCATTTATTTTGCATTTTTTGCAGTGCTGGCTTGTGCTGCTAAGTTATTAAACCATTAAGCTAGTAGCTTCATCTTTTTCACAGCATAAGAGCATTAATAGAATCTGGTCTTTTTGGGTAGTGCTGAATACTGCTCATCTGGAAAAAGTCTTCTCCCATGGATAGCATGCTGCAACCCTCAACTCGTGAACTTGACTTTAGAGGGAAAATGGAGTCACCTCAAATAATTTTAATAGCCTGTGGTTCACTACAAACCAGAAGAAGTAAGCTGATTTTGTATTCATTTTTTAGTTTTGATTGACTCTTTTTAGAAAGAAAGATGTTATTAAGCCAGGAAAGAAAGAAATATTATAAACTGATTAAATCAAGTTTAGGTATTATGGGGGGAAATTTTAACACTGTGATTTTAAGTATACTGTGTAGCACAAGGTGTGTGTTATAAAACCTGGATAGTTTTTTGATTACTTTATTAGCCTTGTATATTTTATTTTTTTATTTATAGTGAAAAGGGATCAGGAAGCAAGAAAGATTAAGGGGAGTGGAATAAGGGTTAAAGATATCCTTGTGCGATCCTTTAATGATTGGTGACCTGGATAAAAGACATGTAAATTGGAGAATAGACAATTTATTACTGCTGGAAGATGGAATTGACTGGGAAGGCTCATCATAGAAACATCAGCAGTAATTACATAAAGCGGCAGTGAAGACTCTGGATGGAACTATATATTATATAAATAACATATAAACTGCAGTTTATATACAGCTTTGGATAGTTTGATTTCCATCAAATTTCATCAACTGTCATTGTAGTGTTAATGATTAGGTGTATCAATCCAACTGGAAAGTATATGAAAATCACATTTAAAGTAGAGTGTTAACAACTTAATAAGTTAGATGTCATTGGATACCAGATAACCACTAGTTAGCCACTAGGTATTAAACTAGTTATAAATTTTACAACTTCTACAAAGTGTACTGTATATTTGGTATATTTTATACAATTTTATATAACTTAGCCAGCCTGGTGGTGCTGAGGGTTGAGGCACTGGACACCACACCTCGTGTCATGCTGGTGAACTTGGTTCGGGAGTGAGCCTGGGTCATCAGGGGTTGGCATGGGAGGAGAGGGTTTGAGCATCTGATGGACTGCTGTCCCTCTCTGGGGTGGAGGGTTTTGTAGCTGTGGGTATTCTGGTGGCCCCTAGTTGAGGCTAGGGGTGGTATGGTGGGACAGGCAATGCAAGAAGTGAGCTGGGGCATGGCACTGGGTGGAAGGGCGCGCACGCGCTCCTTCCATTGGCATAATTGCATGCCCTGCTCACAGGGGGTTTCAGAACAGGGAAAATGGCAACTAGTCATGGTGGCTTGATGGCCGTTCTGTGGGACACCCAGCTCTGAGGGCATCGCTGGCAGTTACTGGATCTGGTCCTGGTAGGAGAGAGCAGGGGGGCTCTCCACCACCTGGCTGTGGGGGGCAAGCCATGGGGGTAACAGTGAGGATTTGATTAGGAGTTGGGATGTTCTGGATGGTGGCCAGAGGTTTAGATGCCTGGACATAGATGACTGACTGGGGAGCCAAGGTAGAAAAATGATTAACGAAAAAAAAATGTTATATAACTTTTGATAGCTTAGACTGAGATTGCCATGGAAGTGCAATTCTAATCTGCTAATCAATAAATTGTCTCATTGGGTATTGAATTGGTATCTAAGTTGAGATAATTTGAGATATGCCATTAGAAACAAGAAGTGGCAAGACTTATTTGGAAAGTGAAGAAATGGGCAAACAAAATAAAGACAAATTACTGAAAACAGATTATGTAAAAAGAGGCATTAAGGGGGTAAAGAAAAACAAAGGGGCCAATAGTTTTAGCCTTGCTGGCGAATTAATAATTAGAGATAGGAAATTGATGGGAGAGACTGTCAACAATGAATAGAGGCACCTCAATGGTTGACAGAAACCCCAATAAAGATTATGGGTGATACAATGAATCCCATCACAGATCAGCAAAGGACAAATAAACTGGTTGATAAATCAAAACCAAAAATGATTCAACCCCTTATATGGGAGTTATTGGACAATAAAAAGAAAGAATTAGATGGAAAACTAAGAGACTTGAGAGGATGTAATTTATTAGAGGCTATTGGATATAGTACCCAAGCTCCTGTGATGGAATTAAAGGAAAATAAAACTGCATTTCATGATGGAGGCTCAACTGATTTAGTAAACAAAGAAGTGAGCAAGACAGTAGAATGTATAAAGGAAACAATACAGACTAACAATTTAAAAAATAAATAAATTAAAGAACTTAAACAAGGGATGAATGGTTCTTTTTTCATCCCAGAAGTACAATAAGGTATAAATAAGAATGTGAAAAAAATAAAATATTAGAGGGCAAACCTTCTGAGAGGGCATGTTCAACGGGGGACAGTACTCAATTAACGAACCCCATAGAAGTGTTAATTCCACCACTGGAAACCCTAGCAAGGGAATTCACTAATAAAAGATTGAAGTGATAGAAGACAGAATACAAAATCTCACTCAGGTAGAAAGCTTAGAAATGAAGGAGAATCAGCACTGAGTTGGAGGATGGATAATACACAGATGATCAATCAGACACAATTAACAGCTAAGGGGATAGTAGAGGGGTTACTAAGGGGGAAGGGAAAAGACATTGTAGCAAATGTGGAGTTGGAAATAATAACCTGGGACCATCAAGAAAGAGAAATGAAGGGATTAAGAAATACATTCCCACAAACAAGTGAGGAAGAGATGGAACAGAAAAGTAGAGTAAGAGGCAAAGAAACAGTGCAGAGGATTGACCAAAAAGGAACAAAGGAGCAAAGTAAGGGTTTAGGGCAGGGAGACCATAATAAGAATGGAAACATCAGAAAAATAATAGGGCAAGAAAAAAGGGGTAAGAAAAAATGGGCAAATAGAACTGCCAGATAAGATTATTGAGAAGAGCAAAAAAGATAGGCCAAATAATAAGAAGTACCTCCCTCCATAAATTAGGGGGTGGTGTTAACAAGGCCCCAGTAGAAAAATGGACTAGGAACAAGGGGGTCAGACAAAAGACTAACTGTAAAATAAATAGTGGTGAAAAACAAGAGCTAAAAGGGATAAAAAAGGAAAAGAAAATAGAAGTAGAACCACCAGCAGGAAACACTGAAAGGGGTAGGATTAGATTGTGTAGAGGAAGTTTTGACGAAGGATACAGAATAGGTTGTTAAACTTAGAGAAATATTAAAAAGGACCTTTGAGACAGATTTATGTGTTGCCTTTATACAATGTCCCTATGGTGCCAGATTAAACAGAGTTAATGCTAAACTCACATTTAAAACAGTTTCTAGGGACCATCCTTTACAAGAATAAAATTTTTTTTACCACGTTAGACAAACTAAGTATTTTAAGGCCAATTGATAACACAGAAATGGTATTATTAGTCTCTGACCAGTACTATGCTCTCAAAGCAGTTGAGAACAAAAAGCATAAAATGAGGGACTTAGGTTTTGAGATGGAGAGTGCTGTAAACATTAAAACAATATTTCCTGAATACTATGAGGGTCTAAAAAACCAAAAAAGTATAGATGGTGAGCACATGATCTCTATCTACGGGATCAGAAATTTTCTAAATGAGACTAAGAACAACCTATGGACAAAAGTGGTGGATTTATTACAGAATTTGCTGAAGGACAAGGGGCTAAATAAAATGATTGTAAAAGTTGAAAGATAGGAAGCTGATGGATAGTTGACAATTTGGCTGAGACACAAGTCTGAGTTCCAGTATATATATCAAATGCTGGAAAACTGGATAAAGTAGACATACATATGGATGGGGAAGTAATAGATAATACAAAAGTTCAGAAGGAGTTAAATAATACTAATCAGTTGTGCTTAGTAAAGACATCAAAATGATATCAAATGTTGCAAGAATTTGATAATGATTGACAAACAAAGAAGAATAACTCACTCTTGTACAACACTGGAAGAAGTACAGATGTATAATATGTTATCATGGAATGTGACTGGAATAAGAGAGAGACTAGCAGATCCATCCTTTATGGATTATATAAAACAATTTAATTGTATGTGTTTACAGGAAACATGGGCTAATAAAGAAATTAATATAAACAGATATAAAATGTTTTATCAGAAGGCCAGGAGTATGAGGAAATATGGTAGATTATCAGAGAGACTTATAACATGGTGAAAAATAGTAGATCAGGTTGAACAGAATGAGGTGGATACCAAGTCTGAATATATTTCAGCAGTCTGAATGACATTGAAGAAACAGATTTTATATTATAAATGTATATTTTTCTCCAATGGATTCTAAGTATGCAGCTAGGTATGATATGAAGATGTTGGTGAGGCTAATAGAAAATTATATTCAAAGAGAACCCAAGTGTGGAATAATTATAGTAGGCAACCTTAATGCCAGGGAGGGGCACAGTCTGGAGCCCTCAAGAGAAATAGAAAATGCATGTGCAGCTTGGGGACAGGTATCAGTTAATATGGTACAAAGGGCAAAAGATATTAAATCATGTAAAAGGGGAAACAACTTATATTGGATCTGGAAGATAATAATCTCCTACTCAATGGGAGAACGAAAGGTGATCAAAAGGGGTCATATACTTATTTTGGGGCCGGGGGGGGGCATCAATGATCGATCATTGTTGGTGCAGGGTAAACATTATACATATATTATTAGATCTGCGAATTGGGATCAGAGCAGATAGTGAACATAGCCCAATGGAGATCAGATTAGATCTATGGCCAACCATTAATACTATAGATAAAAGCAAACAAGAGGTTATTAGGGTTAAAAAGGGGGTTACGTGGGACTTACTAGAAAACTATAAGTAAATACAGATGTTAAATGATTACAGTGGAAGGGATGAAATCATTAATATTTAATTTAGTAAAGATCCCAAACAATGTATACAGGCCTTTGAGATAATAATGATAAACATTTCATCAATAATACTTGAGGTTTCAATAAGCAGAATGAGAAAAAGGAAGTAAGTGGTATGATAATGAATGTAAGATGCATAAAAGGGAGATTAATAAAACGGCCAGTAATTTACTGTACAAAGGAAACCTAATAGAGTAAACAAAGACTTAGTAGGATGAGGAAAGAATATAAAAATATAATGAGATTAAAAAAAGATAATTATCGATTAATTTTGTGGGCTGAATTTGAAAAGGCAGTTTGGGTGAAAGACAATAAAAAATACTGGTGTATGGTAGCAAGTGGGTGGGAAAATAATACAGAAGTAAATGAAAATTATATTGATCCCATCACTTGGGAGTCATACTACAAAAACCTTTTTTTTGACACCAAGGTAAAACAAGATATACATAACTCAGTTGAATGGATACCCATAAATGATCCAACAACAGAGAATGAGATATACATAGTTATCCAAGTGGCAAAGAGACATAAGGCCCCCCCAGCCCAGATGGTGTTCCTCTGGATATACTGTAATATTAGATGATCCAGATGTGTGGATTCCAGTCTTAAAGATAGTATATAATTACATAATACAGACAGGGAAGATGCCATCTGCATGGAAAGATAATATTATTATTCCTATTTATAAAAAAGGAGATAGGGCAGAGCCAAATAACTATAGGCCAATAAGCTTGCTGGACACATCTCAGAAATTATTCACAAAGGTTCTACATATGAGAATAATGAAGTGGATAAAAGGATTGAATATAATAGATGAGGTACAGGCAGGATTTATGCCTGAACACTCAAACATAGAGCAATGTTTTGTATTGGCCCATTTGATACACAAATATGTCTATGTTAAAAAACAAAGGCTGTTTTGTGTCTTTATAGACTTAAAAGCAGCCTTTGATAGGGTTAAAAGAGAAAAATTATGGGAAGTGCTGGGAAAGTATGAGATAGATCCAGCAATGCTTAATATTTTGAAGACATTATATAAAGGGAATTACACCTCACTGAGTTATAATAAAGAGGGAGATAGCACTCCTAAATTTCCTTCTAATGTTAGCTTAAGACAGGGCTATGTCCTATCCCCAATATTGTTCAATATATTCCTGAATAGGGTATTGAATGAACTGTATGACCCGAGCTGCACATGCCCAGAATGGGCTCCAAGCAATGCCCATTCCTGGCATATACAGATGACATGGTTCTCATTTCAGCCAGTTATTTGGGGATCCAAAGAAGTTTAAGCACATTTTATGATGGCTGTGAAAAACCATCATTAGAGATAAATTTTGAGAAGACAAAATACATAATTTGTAACAGTTAAATGATTAATAGGGAGAAAATATGCTGTTTGAAGTGCAATAACCATGGAACAGAATATGTGAAAACATTTTGCTATCTTGGGATAGTGTTTACATATAATTTAAAGTGGCATGAACATATTAAATCTATTACACAAAAAATTAAAAGATTTACCCCGTCAATAGAAAGGTTCTCATATAAGTAAGAGGACAATCAGTAAAAGGATCCCTAAGAGCCCTAAATGCAAAAATTAAGAGTCAGCTCCTTTACGAGGCTGCAATATGGGGATTTGGTAAAATACATAACTTAGAGGTAAATTTGAATAGATATTATAAAAGATTGTTGGGGCTAATGATGGGAGCATCTTCAAATCTGACAACACTAGAACTAGGCCAAAGTTCGATCAAACAGAATATCAAACAAAGAGTCTCTTTATATTGGCTAAAGGTATATAACATGCAGAGCAAATGGTTGCCTAGAATAAGCTTGGAGGAATCTCTAACTTATATCCAAATGGGCTTCATATTTCCTAATATGAATATTCTTGATAAACTGATTAAACCATATAGACTGTTGGAGTGCCTCACCGAAAGTTGCAGGACACCATTAAAAGTAACAGAGGAACAGATTAGGCTTAGAATTCTGGATATACACATTCAAAGAGAAATAAGCTTGGCTAAAAATTGTAAACTAAGTTATTGATTAGCCAAGAACACGAAATGATATTTTGATGAGGAACAATATCCTAATAAAATGAAAAACCCCAAAATAGAAAGTTTTTTTACTAAATTTAGCTTTGGGTATCTAGATAGTCAAACATTAAGGAAATTCTATAGGAAGACAAACAGAAGTGTATGTGCCTGCAACTTGGGTGATGACAATCTCACACATCTACTTTTCCTATACCTAATGTATAATTATGAGAGGAATTTACTATTGGGTGATGTATTAGCAAAAGTGAATATGGAATCAAGTTATCAAGTAAATTGTTTGTTAAAAACCAACAATGTGATGTTATTAGAAAAAGTGTCAAGGCTCTGTAGAATTATAGAGAGAAAACAAAAGCATATAATTAAGGATAAATTATGTAAGAGGTCTGAACCTCACTTTCAGGTTCTTGGCAATATTGGGAATGCTAATAATCACAAACAGGTTGCATTCGAGTAATAAACAAGTTTATTATTACAAAAGGGATAAATCACAGTTGCCCTAAGCAGTTCTTACTAATACGAACCGGGAGCCAGTGCTAAGCGTTCCCTACACCTCGAGGTTTCTCTGTAGTCTCTTGGGATCTCTCGGGTCTCCGAGGTGTAAAGCCTGTGCATAACATTATATACCTGTGATAATTACTATGGTTACTAAAAGATATAAACATTTCTAGTTACAGAGATGAGCCCTATTGGCTAATTTAGAGGTGGCTCCCTGGTCCAAGATAACATTATGTAATTCTGTAAAGTCATCAGTTTTAGAACAAAGATGTTCTTATACAGAGTCTTACATAACAGGGTAAAGTGGTGCACATCACCAAAGGATGGCAATGTTGCCTTACATATTACAATTACTTCAAGGACAGGTGTCTTGGCATCTGACAAGTAAGAAGTAGACAGAAAATACATGGTATAATATGCGTGCATTAGCAAGCAAAGTGGGTTACAATAATATGCATTCATATCCTGACATCTACACTTGTACGGTAGATACCTTTAGCCCTATGTATTAGTATAGCCTATGCCTAACCATTAGCTGTCTACGGTGTACCCCTGAGGGTATCAGTTAGGGTGCAGGGACATCGTGTAACAATTCCCCCCCCTTGTTGCCTCCAAGGGCAACACAGGCAAATCCAGGGAATGGACAGGAGCAGTGGACGTTTACAAGCCTGATGCGCGAGCCTTGTAAAGGAACTCAAGCTGCTCACGGTGTTGGCACAGTGTACGTCATAGGCAGCAAAGCATAATAATCAAAGTGAATATTAAAAATGCTTGTATTATAACAAAACCTTTAAAAGTGATTTCTAACCAGGTGTTAGTCAATGCATTATTCATATCTCCATTGTTAATGAGGTCAAGAACAGCTTCATTGGCTTTGGTTATATTATTGCTGATGTGGATGAGGTGTGTGTCCTTTCTACCTAAAAGGGATTTTAGTGTAAGTGTAAGTGGATCTATGTGTATGTTAAAGTATGGTAGGTATTCTGAGAGTGTGAGTAAGTAATCTGGGTTACCATCAATAATGTCTACAGCCATAAGGGGAACGGGGGTTATTACGGTATGTTCAATAACAGTTTTCTGATGGGGAACAAAACAAAAGTTGGGGTAATCAATTGAACAAGTAACAGAACCATATGTATAGGACTTAACATTAGTAACTATACAGTACTCTCCGTCAGAGTTATACTGTGAATGTACAGTAGGTAGTCTCCATTTTTGCAACTGGACAGGGCATGTGTAGGTCGTCTTCGAGATCCGTGTTGACAGGCGATGAGCTTCCTCACGATAGGACTGGTAGAGTTGATCTGGTGACAGAGTAGAGTCAAAAGAGTCGCTGCCATTCTCAGTGATGTCATCATCCATAGTGAAAGTCCAATCAATGCTGTCTGGAGAGTAGCCACAAACAGGGCATATAACATCAAACACATCACATCGGCACAAGTAGATATATTGCTTTTTCACACAGCAGTCCATGTGCGGTGCCACCCAGGCATCCAGGAAGGAGTGGTAGACCAGTAGAGGTGGGAGATCCAGGCGTTCTCTGTAGATGTCGTCATCCAAATGCCCAATTGAATGTGCCAGTGCCAGTGTGTCGAACAAGGCTGTGGTGGGATCAAAATGTGGTAAGGAGACAGTAAAAGAGACAAACATGGTCTCTGTCATGGAACATTTCTTGGTAGAAAAACAAGGACCAGTATTAGGGTGTCTGGTCACAAACCCCAAATTTCTCGCTGTGGAGAGAGGAATAGACAAAGTCTGTTGCATACATAAGGAAACACAAGTTGAAAGTTTACATTTAGGACAATACCATTTAGAGATGCGTCTATCATGTATTATGTCAGGGATTCTTCCAGTTTCTAAGTCCCGGAAGAGGTTGTTGATGGTAGTGAGAATGTATGAACCATATGCAGAACAGAGTATTTCTCTACCAATGTATTGTTTTTCAGCTTCTCTATTGTTCTGTTGTATGAGTGCGTTAATCTTATCTTTCGAATCAGTGAAGGCTTTTGCAATGTCGTGCATGTTGTATACAGTGTATCTTTCTTCCTGACTAAGGCCATCCACACCATGCAATAATGGTGGTAGAACATTATTAACCAAACCAGTGGAGAACTTGGCAGAATGACTCTTGATAGCAGCAATGTCTGCTTTGTTCCAAATGGACATAGCAGTACCAAAAAGGCCTGTGACAGTACCTGTAGCACCTGTAACATCAGAACTGTCAACTTCACGTTTACTACGTTTATGATTAAGAGTACCAGGAGGGGTTTTCCTCCTAAAATTACCTCTATGTTCAGTAGAATAAACCCCAGTAAAGGGATCCTTAGTACGAATCTGAAATGCAGCTAAACTGTCAAGCAATAACGTACTATAGAATGCAGATGTATTGGTATTGTGACACATACCAAATTCTTTCATATTCCAGTAAGTAAGGTTAAACAAAACAGGTATATGCATAAACTGTAAATTATTAATCAAAGAACCTGGGAGGGCAGTGGCTGTGAGACCAGTACAGGGACCAGGGTTATGTTTTGGACATTCCAAAAGCTGTTTTTCAGTGGGTGGTAACACAGAGAGATACAGGGCTGCAGAGGCCATGTGGTGTACAGAACAGAATCTGCGGGCAGAATTCTGGGAGAGAGAGTTACAATAGGAAGGATCAATCAGAGCAGTAATGTTGTACAAACCAGAGTGTCTTAATGCAGTTTGTAACAAGGACAGTGAACCATTCGGGGATAATTTAGCGTTGGGCCAACCCTGAAAAGTTCCCTTGGAGAGTTTGGCCACAGGGAGAATTTGTCCTTGTGATGTGGTTTGCCACTCAATTTGAAGGGTAGATTTGTCAGGAGCAATGACCGAGGCAGTGAGGTATGCATCGGAACCTTCCTGGACAGTAATCATAGTATCTGGTATTTTGATGGAAACTCCCTCTGTAGGAGGTGCCGGAGGATCCAAGTGTCGAAGGAGGTCCGGTACCATGCCTTGGGAGAAAAGGATCACTCCTGCAAGGAGGAGAGATAGGAACAAGATAGCCATCTTGTCAATGTATCTGAAAAGGAAGATCAAAGATTAGTACATTAGTACAATTCCGCCCAGTGGGGTTAGGAAAAGTAAGTTTAAGTTCCTTTGTACAGTTTCAATTGGTTTGCATGTAACCATTTGTCAGTCAATTTATTGTTGTGGAGGAGTCTAACTTGATAGACTGCCGGACTGAGCTTGTTGACAATGGGGTAAGGGCCTTCCCACTTATTGGAGAAGGAGTGGGTGGGATGTGCAAATCGAAGTACCATTACCTGGTCTCCAACCTGCCAATCCACTTCTTGTGCATGTTTGTCAAATTGTGTTTTGGACTGTTGCTGGGCTTTGCCCATGCATTTTGCAGCATACAAGTGTGTGTGTATGAGGTCTTTTCTGAGCTTTTCCACATGCTGATCCACAGACACACGGTCTGCAGTGGGGGTGTGTAGGTCAAAGAGCAAGTGTTCAGGCAATCTCATTTGTCTTCCAGTCATTACCTCGAAGGGTGTAAGCTGGGTAGTGGCTGAGGGTGTACCCCTAATTGCCATAAGGAGTAAAGGCAATAGGGAATCCCAGGTCTTGGGATTGTCCTCAATGAATTTGGAAAGCATTTGCTTAATCCGTCTGTTGGCTCTTTCTACTTGACCTGAGGATTGAGGGTGATAAGGTATGTGGAACTTTTGCTGAACCCCAAGGAGTTCAAGGGACTCTTTCATCAACTCACCTGTAAAACTGGTTCCTTTGTCGGAGTCTACCTTGAGAGGCAGGCCCCACCTGGAGAAGATCTGTTCTACCAGGATTTTGGCAGTTGTTTTTGCGGTGCATGTCTTAGTGGGGGAAAGCTTCAACCCACTTGGAGAATAAATCGGTTACCACAAGGGCATACTTGTTGTTTCTGCTGGTATTAGTCAAAGGACCAATGAAATCAATTTGAATGGCATGCCAAGGGCCAGTGTGTCTTTGTGGTAAAAGTTTGGCATTTCGTTTTGTAGGTATGGGATTGTTTTGTGCACAAACAAGGCAATTGTCAATGTATTGTTTAACATCTTTGGTAATACCAGGCCACCAGGCGGTGGTCTTGAGATGTTGGAGGGTATTTTCTACCCCCTGGTGTCCACCACTAGGAGTGCCATGTACCTGGTGCAAAAAATTCAGATCTCAAATATCTGGGGACTACCCACAATTTGGTGGTAGTATCCTCTGGTTGGAACCAAATGAGTTTATCGTCAGGAGATAAGTGTAACTTACCTTCATGCCTGCAATATGGGTTATGTGTAGGGAGTCTTTCTTCAGTACCCTTGTCCAGGAATCTGAACATTTCTTTGAGTTCAGTGTCCAAATGCTGGGCTGCTGAGAGGTCCGGGGGAAAGATTCAGATTTCTTTTTGAGAGCAGCTACATGTACAGCTGCATTGGCTTCTGGATGATCCATCATCCAGACGTCCCCCCCTCGGGCCCCTTCCTTAGCAAGGGTATCTGCTGTGTCATTGAATGCATGATAGGGATCATGTAGGGAGTGAGCTTTAACCTTGTGCACATAAAGTCTGTGTGGGTGTTTCTGTGCCAATGCGTGTATGTAGATTAACAATTCTTTGTATTTCACTGGACTTCCATCAGAGGAGAGAAAGGAGTTCTTCTGCCAGAAAGGGAGAAATTCTGTAAGGGAACAACAGACCCAATTAGAATCTGTGAAAATGATGGTATCCTGAGTTCCATGTTGAATAAACTCAAGTGCACAGGCCACTGCTGCCATCTCTGCATACTGTGATGAAGCTACACTACAGCATTTAGATATCCTAACAGTGTTCCCATAAGGATACACCACCAAGATACCCATCCCTGCAATCTGTTCTCCCTGATAGTACGATGCTGAACCATCAGTGAAAACACGGCACAAAGAGGCACTTTCCAGTATCTCAGGGGTGTCAGGGAGGAATGGACCCGGATCTGGGAGGTCAGATGACTGCAGCGTACAGTCATGGGGTTCCCCCTGAAAAAGGAGACCATGAGCTAGCAGAGATGGAACTTTGGTCTGGTGGACCTGGATATCCCTTTCCTGGAGGAGAAGTGACCAATGTGTCAGCCTGGTGTTGGAGACTGACCCATCCTTCACTCTATCTGAGAGCAGAAAGGTAGTGGGCATATGATTAGTGTTAAGAATCAGTGGTGAGTACCCAATGATATACAGGAAGTGCTTGACAGCCCAGTAGGTGGCTAGAAGGTTCCTTTCACAAGGCCGTGCTTCTGTTCCACTGGGGTCAAGAGCTGCGATGCATATGCAATAGGTCTCAAGGTGCCGTGTACCTTCTAGGCCAGCACTGCTGACATGGCGATGTCAGAGGTGGCACACTCTAGATGGAATGGTAGTGCTGGATTGGGGTTCACCAGTGCTGGGGCGGAGGCCAAAGCCTGCTTTAGTGACATCACAGCCTGGGTATGAACAGGGCCCCAATTCTATGGAACGTCCTTTTTGAGTAGATCATACAGAGGAGCGGCTTTCTGAGCAAAATCACAAATAAAATCTCTGGAATAGTTTACCATACCTAGAAACCTTCAAAGAGTTGCCACACTGGTGGGTAATGGCAAGTCTTGTAATCCCGGAATCTTTTTCCAAGTAGGGCTCCGGCCTTGGTCAGTTATTTTCAAACCCAGAAAGAGTACTTCTTTCTGACATAATTGTGCTTTTGCTGGGTTGCACTTCAGACCTGCTCTCTGAATGAGAGTCAGTAGTTCGTCCAAGAGATACAGATGTTGTTCCTGCATGGTAGTGGCCAACAACAGGTCATCTACGTACTGTAAGAGACATTGGGGGGCTGAGAAACTTTATAGGGCATCCATCATGTGGAGATGGAAGAGGGATGGGCTATTATGGAATCCCTGTGGCAAGCAAGTCCACGTGTACTGTCGTCCTTCGAAGGTGAAGGCAAACTTATATTGACTCTTGAGGGCCAATGGTAATGACCAAAAACCATTGGAGATATCCAGGGCACTGAACCATTTCTGATCTGGTGTTAAAAGTCGAAGCACATCTGGTGCCGACGCCACAGTTGGAGAACAACTGGGAGTAACCTGATTCAACTTCCTGTAGTCAATAGTAAGTCTCCAGGTGCCTGTGGGTTTCTTCACAGGCCAGACAGGAGAGTTGGCAGTGGAGACACAGGTTCTGATTACTCCTTGTTTAAGGAGTGACTTGATCATTTCTCGGAGAGAGGGTAAGGCTTCAGTGGGAAACGGATATTGCCTTTGTCTCTCATGTGCCGGGCCTGGCACCTCGATAATAGTATGCATTCTGCCACAATCGTGCTTTTTAACTGCAAACACTTCCAAATGTTGCAGAATAGGTAGGAGTTTTGGGAAAAGTTCATGGTTCTTGAACAAATCTATGACGTCATACTCTTTGTTATTGATAGATATTGTTGCCACAGCATGTGAGTCAGGAATTAAGACAGTATGGTATTGACCCTGGATCTGTATCAGCAACATGTTTGCTAGATCCACCACACAGCCGTGCGGTGCAAGGAAGTCAATCCCAATGATACTAGGATGATCATGCAGCACCATCAGTTGGAAAGCATGTGAGGCCTTCAAATGGCCTAGCTCTACCGGTAAGGGTAGAGAACGGTATGCAGGTAGCTTAGTACCATCAACTCCTGACATATTGGTCTTCCGTCCGGTAGACCAAGGAGACGTGTCCGGGTGTTCGTCATGTAACACAGATACAGCTGCACCTGTATCTAACAAGACAATTAGTTGGCGGCCCCCGACCTCGGCCTCGGTGCAGGGCCTTCCGTTTCAATCCAAGACCAGCTTGTTTACAATGCGGACTGGGGCCTGTAATTGTCAATACGTACTGCTGGAGGCATGCAGAGGTTGGGCTTGACTTGCATGGATGCCTTCACAGTGTTGCACTGATGCAATATAGGGAGGAGCTTCCAGGTTCAGGCTTGTGTGGGCCTGAGAGCTCGTACTTCCTGTGTCTCCATGACCAGTGGTGGCATGGGTCACCAGTTGTACTGCTGCAAGTGTCTGTGCGGGAACAGCATCCGCTATGGAGTGCACTTGCCCCAGGAGCTCCCGAAATTTTCGATTTTCTTCAGCTATCTCCTTGTATGAGGGACCCGATCTTTGTAATGGTTTCCCTCTGCCCTTGTGCCTTCTGTTTTTAGGCCAATTCCGGTTCCCACCCCACTGTTGTTGTTGAGCCTGTTGGGGGTTTTGCTGGGTGCTAGCTGGAGGGGCCGATGGATGTTTAGGCTGCTGTTGCTGGGCCTGCCCTTCCATGGTGTAATGTGTTGTGGTCCTGGAAGCAGGTTCCATGGTGGCAACCTTTTTGGAACCGGAACCCAAATCACGGATGTACAGTTGATACACCCTCTCGGTTTTCTGAAGAATATCGGCAAACCTATCCATATTTGGGTATGTGGTTGACTCTACCTTCTCTCTTACAGCTGGGATCATGTTCCTAAGGAACAAGGTCTTATATTCAATAAGATCTACATCCGCAGCTTCTTGTGCCAGATGCTTCCCTGCTCGGTAGGCCATCCAGAGTCTCTGGTGGTAGGTCGCTGGACTTTCTTTAGCATTGTGCTTCATGGAGTATGCCAGCATTACTCCAACCACACCAGGGCTGTGAGCGGAGATGAGTTCAGCTGCGACTTCGTCAAAGGTAGCGTTCCCATCCTGACGAACTGTTTCGGGGAGTTTAGCCCATAAACCAGGATCGATGGTCTGGCGTAGTATTTGGACCTGATATTCTGCGGGGAGGCTAAGCATCTCGCATTTGGAGCGCACCTTTTCCAAATGGCAGCTGAGGTTGTCAGATGGGCTCATCCGACCAATGCTGTCAGCAATTTGCTGAACAGAGTAGGCCATTTGTAGGGGATTAGTCGGTGGTCGATCAGCAGAGGTAATGCGTCTCGCGCACCATCCAATGCTGCGCGAGCTGCAGCTTCTACTGCAGTACGAACAACACCTTCCTGAGTGCCAGCTTCTTGGAAAATTTGTCGGATCTGACTTTTAATGGCTTTCATACTTCTTTCAGGAAGAGGAACATTTCCTAATGCTCTATCAATCATGGTTTCAATCTCTTGCCTGTCTTCCACACTAATAATGGCTACTGGAGGTGCCGTCAGGACCAGGCTTGGGCCTGCTCCCCCCCTATCATGGGCGCCGCCAAGATGGCATTTCCCATGATGAGCGTCACGACGTTGTCGACGTGTGACCTGGGGAGTAGTGGATGGGGACCCACCATACTGTGGATGGCTAGGTGGGGAATATGGGCCATAGTAGGGGTGTGACCGGGCGTTGTACTGTGAGACGTCATCATCAGATAGCTCCCCTTCTGATGACGAGTGAAAGGCAGGGGCTACGCCTCCCATTGCCTTAACATGGCCAGCCGAAACCTCTCACTGATGGCGCAGTATATCCATCTTAGCTTTACATTCATCATGATACACATTTGCAACATCCATATCAACCTGATCCTGTTTCTGCTTCTGCAAAACACAGTACGCGGCGCTCAATTCGTGATTGTCCCTATAGGCTATTTCTAAATCGTTTCGTACCTGGTTGATCTCGTCCTGAAGTTCACCCATTTCATCACTCAACTGTGCATTCGCAGCACTCAACAAATCATTCATTTGCACAACCTGACTCTTATCCTGTCTCAAACTTTCACACTCCTGTTTCAGAGTACACATTTCTTGTTCACCAGCCTGTGCGGAATGGTGCAATAGTGAATCCTTTTCATTACTCAGAGATTGGAGTTCTGACTCCAGATTCTGCTGTATTCGAACACATTCTGTTTCCTGTAAACCCATCTCTTGCTTAAGAGATGCGATTTGCAGGTCAAGGGTACGAAACCTCGCTTCGGAGGCTTCCAAAGCAACGCAGAGAGCGGCGACCATCAACCCCTTAGTGCAACGCTTATTGGTTGACTGTCGCATCTCTGCATACTGGGTTGAAATCCCCAGTACAGGGTTTTCGGATTGACTTGCGTCCCAGAAATCAGCCCATCCTCCATGGGAGGTAAGAAAGTTAGAAACATCGAGTCTCAGTTCTGCGCAGATATCTGATACTGTGGCCATTGTGTGGGAGGGAACGAAAATTCAAACTGTGAAAAAGACCGCGTGTTGTGTATCAATCCACAACATGAGTACTTCAAACACAGCCGGGCTACTGTATAAGTTGCAGGCTTGCAATTCAAAGCTGTTATGGAGTGGGTCGAGACAGCATTGGCCACACCCAAAAAGTCAGCCAGACTTTGCAAGTATCTACAAACTGATAGAAAAGACGGGAGAGGTGTTACGGGAGTGTACACCTGCAGTCCCCGTGGGGAAAGGGAAAATTTACAGCAACAAGTGAAAACTTGCAAACACCAAATATTGCCTGCACACGGTCGCCAATTTGTAAGAGGTCTGAACCTCACTTTCAGGTTCTTGGCAATATTGGGAATGCAAATAATCACAAACAGGTTGCATTCGAGTAATAAACTAAAAGGGATAAATCACAGTTGCCCTAAGCAGTTCTTACCAATACGAACCGGGAGCCAGTGCTAAGCATTCCCTACACCTCAAGGTTTCTCTGTAGTCTCTTGGGATCTCTCGGGTCTCCGAGGTGTAAAGCCTGTGCATAACATTATATACTTGTGATAATTACTATGGTTACTAAAAGATAGAAACATTTCTAGTTACAGAGACGAGCCCTATTGGCTAATTTAGAGGTGGCTCCCCGGTCCAAGATAACATTATGTAATTCTGTAAAGTCATCAGTTTTAGAACAAAGACGTTCTTATACAGAGTCTTACATAACAGGGTGAAGTGGTGCACATCACCAAAGGATGGCAATGTTGCCTTACATATTACAATTACTTCAAGGACAGGTGTCTTGGCATCTGACAAGTAAGAAGTAGACAGAAAATACATGGTATAATATGCGTGCATTAGCAAGCATAGTGGGTTACAATAATATGCATTCATATCCTGACATCTACTCTTGTACGGTAGATGCCTTTAGCCCTATGTATTAGTATAGCCTATGCCTAACCATTAGCTGTCTACGGTGTACCCCTGAGGGTATCAATTAGGGTGCAGGGACCTCGTGTAACAATTACATATGGATAACCTGGATATGTGATGTCTCCATAGGTTTGTTAATAAGTGGAGGGAAATGAAATTTATATAACTGAATCACAGTGAATATTAGAATACAGCAGTAGCCATAGACACTGCCAGCTATTTCCTGAAATTTCTGTGATATTTCCAGAAATATCTGATGCTTTTGCATTTAAACAGTGGGGGCAGCAGAGAGAAATTCTTCAGAAATTTCACGAAATATCTGGAAATAGCTGGCAATGTCTGTAGCTACCACTGTAGATAAGCAAAATGAAATATGATAGAGAATGATTTTAATGTATATATAATATTTATTGTATTTTTTATACAATGTTCATTTTCAGTTTGAAAAAACATGCAGTCTTGGCTTTTTATATTTTTGTATATTATCTGTATTGTAGTGATGGTTGTTTATAAGAACTGTATCATTGTAATGACAATTTTAATTTGTCAAACAATAAATAGATTGAACTGAATAATGCAGCTCTCAGGCACAATGAGATTTCAGCAACCAAAAAATGGAGACCCTAAGGTTAGTTAGAGGGGCTGGTCTAAACAGTGAAAACAAACTAAAGTAAACACATATATACCCAGCAGCTACACTAAAGGAGTTGTCTGTTGACAAGGAAACAAATAACATTTACAAGACATGAGGGTGTACTACTCTTTCAATTGAACTACATACACCAAGGGGTGAAGCCTAATAAATTGCTGGCATTTACGTTGACACAAAAATCATTGAGATCTGTGCCAGCAATTAGAAAGGCTCCAGGTTCTCCTCCTCTAACTAAATACAAAAAGACAGTGCAAGGGTTTGGAGATTTTTGTAGTGACTGCTATCATGCAGATGTACTGTGGATGACATTAAGGATTTCCTGCTGGCTACAAATTTACCAAAATTCCCAGCAGGTAAGGCAGAGTGCCTGCGGGCCTGGTCAAGGGTAAAGAAGTGTAATGGCCAATAAAGGATGTAAAGTCTGATAAGCACATGGGACCAGATAGCTTTTTTGCCCAGTTTTTTAAAGTTATTCAAAATAGAAATCATGCCCCATCTCACTAACTTTTTTAATACAGCAATTGTGGGAAACACTTGAGACTGGTAAAGATCATGAGATCACAGGGAACTATAGACCTACTGTATATCTTGCCTGAATTTAGACATTAAGATGTAAGCCAAAGTACTAGTATTAGAGTGAGTAATGTTTGGAATTCATTCATTGGCCCTGAACATGTAGGTTTTATGCAAGGGTGCCTGCCTCATGACCATTTGAAGAATCTGGGGCATACAATCTCTACATCTAGGGATTCCAAGATCCCAGCAGTCTTGGTGTCCCTAGATGTGGAGAAAGCATTTGACAGGGTAGCCTGGGGCAATTTATTTTACAAACAGGAGGAATTTGGGTTTTCTACCTCACTCATGGATTAGGTCAAACTGCTGTACTCAGCCCCAACAGCCAAAGTGGGTTGTAATGGGCTAAAAATCACAAATCTCTAAACTAGGTAAGGGTACAAGATGGGGGTATCCTCTCCCTTCTGCTCTTTAATTTATATCTTGAGTCTCCATCTAGAACTATACTGTCAGATGGCAGAATCAAAGATGTTAAGGTGGGGGAGCACAGATACACGTCTACTTTACATAGATGATGTTCTTTTAAACTTGGAACAGCCATCAGTCTTGTTCTCTTCTGTTTTCAAGGTAATATCTTGATTTGGAGAGTTATCAGTCTACAAGCTTAGCATTGCTAAGATGGTGATAATGCCTCTTAATTGACACAACAAGCAGCCAGAAGTCATGCACTGGAGAGGGACCTGGACCCCAACATCTATACAATAACTAGGAATTGAAGTCAGTAAGGATAAACAAGTCATGATGGAACAGAATGTTACTAAGTTTCTGGGGCATATGAAAACAGACCTGACATGTTGGGCAACCCTGCCATTAACTTTATGGGTCATGATCAATGTAATTAACATGGACATTCCCTGCAGGGTCCTATATCCTCTAATCATGCCAGGGCTCTTTCTAACTAAAGGATGGTTTATAAAAATGAGTCACTGCTCTCATCCTTTCTCTGGTGTGGAAACCTCCCAAAGAAAGCATATTATAAACTGATGCCAGCCAAATTCAAGGGGCTTACAGTTATCTAATTTCTTCCTGTAATACCTGGTGAGCCACGTTTGTCACTTCTTGTGATGGAGAAAGTGGACACCTCTAGAAATTGAACTCTCTCTTGCACCACTCCACAGGATAGATCTGTACAGACAACACAGAATTGACATCAAGACCCTGCCTTACTATAATCAAACCAGTTATGCAATGCCCTAAAGAATAGATCAATTGGAGTATCCATACAAGTTTATAGACAACTCCACAATTTTGTGGGCACTAAGGCTCTTATTGAGCTGTATCAACCCATTAGACTCAATCCTAATTTTCTGCTCAGAGACAAGATAATAGGAGAACTTCTATTACCTGGAGCCAATCTGTCCACCCTGACACACCTTACAGAAAGGAACCAACTAGCTGTTTTTGAAACTTTCAAGGGACAAAATGTCCCATATTGTGTTTTCCCATTTCTCCAATTACAGCACATGATACAGTACATGGCACACAAGGCCCATATCATTGGAACTTTAATCAAGGAGAGGGATGTAATTATCTGTGCCACAGAGCAGAACAAATGCATGCCATTTCATTGTTATATAATAATCTTAGAGACATTGTTGCAAATAAATTAAACCCACTACTGGACTATTGGCAGGTGGGATTCTCTGAGTTAAAACATCCCCGGAATACTGCAAATGTTATAAATACCTAAAGTCTAATAGGCTCTTGATAGCACAATACAAGTTGCTAGACAACACATATTTTATACCCACTAAACTGTACCGGATAAATAAAATAGAGTCTGATCTTTACTAGGTATAAAGACCATACAGGCACTTTGAAACATATATTTTTGGACTGCCCAAAAACCAAACTTCTCTGGGGAATGAAATAGTCTTTATCCACTTCAGGGTCTGCATAAAATCCTTCACACCTAGTGCCTGACTAACAAGACTTGGCTTGAAACAATTAGTAAGGGCAGCAGTAATGCCAAATGGTTTTTAAGTGGCAACTTCCAAATGTGTTAAACCTAGACACTGGCTATATGACTTTATACCAAGCTACAGAGAATGACACTCACTTACATTAGATGACATAAGAATGAGGACACCAGTTGGTAGTTATTTAACCAGGACTAACACACTAAGCTGAAAGCTTTCCTACTGGTGTGACCTGGGAGCACAAGGAAGTTAAGTGACTTGCTTAGAGTCACACAGTATCCAAGTAGAAGCTGAAGGGTTCAAACCCAGGTCTGGTTTGCTGGATGTCACCAAATTTGCAGCTCAGAGCCTTAAACCACTGTGCTATACTGCCTCCCAATTGCTCATATAATGCACAGAATTAAGACCTAAAGTAATAGCTGGGAAAGACTGCAAGTCCTCTTACAACTACCACATTGAAAGCTCACTCACATTATATACAGTGCATCTCTCCACTAGCATACAGTGCTAATGTGCAAGAGATAATAACTTCATGTAAATGTGTTAGTTAACCAAGATATGTAGCTACTACTGTTTATGTACAGTGCATTTCCATCCTACTGGATGTTTGATGTGAGGCCAGTCCTGACTGCACTTTGTGCAGTTACTTTGCGCAGTTTCTATTTGCTTTTTTCACCTTTTTTGATTTAAGGCAATTCTGGGGGGGGGGTAGGAAGAAGTAGGCTGCTGGTTAACTAGGATCTGCAGCTTATCCATTAGGTAGGGAAATGGGCAGACTGGGTGGGCCAAGCGGTCCTTATCTGCCGTCAAATTCTATGTCTCTATGTAATGTTTTTATTATGGGTTGTAATAATACTGTATTATGTATATCTATTATCCTTTGAATAAATTTAATGGAGCATACTAAGTTTAAAAAAAAAAGCTCATTCATACTTTTCTTTATACAGGGTCCTGATGGGCCCTGCACAAAGCATGAGATCATGTATAACTTTCTTTGCATAAGGCCCTGTGCGAAGCAGATTATGTATGACTTTCTTCATACAGTAATCACATGCCTTGTACCTGCATTGGGGTTAAAACCCACAAGGAACACTGCACTGCCAATTTGCCAATACTCTTGAGACTCTAAACCTTCATTTTTTCATTTACCTACTTTGTTCGCTTTGTGCACTTCAACCCTAATGTCTGTACTGACATAGTTTTTTTAAGGAAATGTCCTTTCTTTTTATGATAATGAAATCATATCCTTATTCACACAGGTCCCAAAGGGACCTGTACAAAACAGAATATAGAAAATATTTGACATATTTCAAGCCTTAAATCACAAACCACATTCAAGGCAGAAAGTGCAGATCACACCAGGCCCTGCACCGAGATACCTGTTCATCTGGCTGTGGACACACAGGGCCATTTGTGTCTTATGCCAAGAGAATAGTCCAGCTAGTTGTGGAAGTACAGGGCCCTTTGAAACTTGTGCAATGATAACAGCTCATCTATCTACAGACATGCAAACATTCCAGTCCCTGCACCAAGATAACAGCAAAAACATTAAAAATGTCTGTGATAGGAGCACTCAAGATTACAAAAAGACCTCACAAAAGCTTTTTTATATATTGCAAAAGCTACTTGATAATAGCATAAATTTGTTTTTGCTTTCATCACTTTTAACATGGCAAATGAAGACCATTTTACAACAAAAAAAGATCCTAAGAATCCCTTACACAAATGAAATAGTTAAATACACAAGTTACAGCTGTCAAATACACCTCATTTTCTAATTGTTACTCTATAATCATCTGCAGACATTTGAAAGTTATATGAAAGCATAATGACAAGAAACCATACATGCGAGTGATGGCATCATACTGACAGACCCATTAAACATTTATGATTTTGTCACTTGTGATTTTTGAAAAAAAAAATAGATTTTTATAAAAGAAACCATATCTTCCTAACAAAAGTAACATGAATTCTTCCTTAGAGGCTAATATGTCAACTACATAAACCAAAAACATCACCTTCACTACATTTTCTTTTTTCAGCGAGCAAAAAAATACATTTTTTTATTTCATATCACTAACTCTTACAAAAGAGGCAATGTTTACCAAAATGAAAACATTTTGACCATAAGAAACAATATCAAAATGGTTTTACAAAAATTCAGTTATCTTTAACCATACATTTGTGAAAAATGGAATGCATTTTTACAAATGTCTCAAATGCAGCATAAGTTAAGAAAAAACTATTTTCAAAAGCACAATCCTTAGATACCTGCAGGCAAAGTAAAACAATTATGCAGTTCATGTAGCATGTAGCATAGTGCTCAAGTTCATGTAGTAAAATCTGTGCATTGCACAAATTTTACTATACAAATTGTATTTATTTATTTAAAAGATTCACCAGGAAAAGGCATACTGAACACTGAATGCTTGTTTCCAGATACTATAGGGAAGGGGGGATACAAATAGCACAAATAGCATAAATAGCCATACTACACACATTCTACTTACTTTGCAGGGAATTTTACTACACAAATTGACGCAATTTGTGTCACAAATTCACTGCAAAATGGAAACTGAGGCAATTCCCACTATAAACTTTACTGCAAGTGTGGCAAATTGCACAGTGCACAATTTGCAAATGATATGCATAGTGTACAGTAGAAACATAGAATGTGACGGCAGATAAGGACCGCTTGGCCCACTTAGTCTGCCCATTTTCCTACCTAACAGATATGCTGCAGATCCCAGTGGGAACATTTTCTGAAATTTATGTGGGAATTTTTAATTTGCAACAGTCCTATCCTTGGGCCAAACTCTATCAAACCTAAAACTTTCAGATTTGAAATCCCAACCATTGTTATGGTATTTGTGAGCCAAAAAAAGTCTTAATTTTAGTGAATTTATGTATTTTCAAACTTCTAGAACATTACCCGTCCTGAATCGATTGCTGTGAAATCTATAGGCTCTCGCAATCCTGGCACTGACAATATTCAGGTGAACTGGTTGAATGAAAATTACACTATTAAGGGACAAATATAGGGGTTTAACATTAAAGCGCCTACTTAACCCTACTGTACAATTGCTACCATGCATGTATGATATATACTCTATATAATACTGTATATACAAAAATGTATGGGGGTCAATGTATAATGAAAATTCAATGACCACCTGAGGTGTAGGATGCAAGATAAACTCCAAGGGCAAAGCTCAAGGAGTTTATTAAAGCATACCATACTGAAGGTGGGCATTACATTCTTGTTTATACACTGACATCCATATATTGTTTTATGTTATTGCTGGGGAGTGTTTTCTTGCCAGCATCACTTTGCTAAAATTAGTACCAGTGTGGCTTGTGTGCAGCTGCTGTTTGAAAACCAAAAAACAATCAGTTTCCTGTTTACCCCAAGAGTTTGATAGATTTAGTTTTTTTTTTTTATTTTCTGGCTTCCCCAATGGAAAAATAGAAGTAAAAAAGCATCTGTCATTGTTTGATACCTATTGTGACAGAGTGGGGATCAGAGGACTGTGTCCTTCCTGTGGTGGTGATCGCCACTCGCTGTTTGAATAAGACTAGAGTTGGCAGCTGTTTGTGAAACTGAATTCTGATGAGAAAGGTTAGAGTAAGATCGGGCAATTCATTTATTTTACATGTATAATCCTTTTGGTGTGATGTGTGCTGCAGTCGGACTTGCTGAAGCAGCAGTTTCGGGACAGGCAAGCGAGGAGAGAGAGTCTATACACACGTATAATGACAAAAACCTGGCGCATGTCCACCGTTATAACAGCAAATTATGACCTGGTTTTTCAATAGGAGAAAACACTCCCCAGTTATTACACTGTAATAATATGGGTAGGGCCAATATACTGTATTAGGACTGAGTTAGTGTTTTTGTCAGTCCCCCTATATCTGACATTATAGAACTTGACAATCCTAGGACCAAGGGCTTTGCAAATTGGCATGCAGTCTCTATGTCCTGGTGACTAAGAACATGGCAATTGTTAAAATAACAAGGTCCAGTAATTTTGGTTCTATTGAGCACTGAGATGACATATAATACCCCCAAATTAAGATTTTTTTCACATAAAAAAAACAAAGAAATACATTAATTTAAAACATGAAACTTTCTGGTTCCTTAGATATTGCCCCCAAATATAGACTTTAATCTGTTTTGTGATGACAAAAGGCTACATTAAAAATGTATTAGTTAATTTAGGCATACATGGGAATAAAAGTAAAACCATGACAGAAATAATATATGAAGAAAACAAGTATTTTTTTCTTTTGTGATTGACTTAACAGGAAGTCAATCATCAATGAAAAATGGCATGTGATTGAGCCAATAGAGATGGACACCTCACCGCTCCCCCTGCTGTATTGTCAGACTCAGTTCAATGACAGTAAACTTCCATCCCCTCTTCCTGACACTGGCTGCCCAATCTCTGTACTGTGCACAACTTTTTTTTTTTATTATTTTTGCCCCACCAGGTGCAAAATAATAGTGACTCATTAATACAACACCACACAACATGAAATAAAGCTGGTCTACAGCCATCCACCTCCACCACAGCCAAGTAATCTCTTCCCCCACCCTCTGTGCTAAATGTCCCTCCACTCTTTTTGCACACCTAGCCCATTCTTTCAAGTAAACCCCAACCCTCACCCTTCCTTTTGCTGCCATGCCACCCTCTTACACCCGATGGCCACTCTGATCCACACAATTCTGAATGATTCTATGTAGCTCAACTGGTACAGCCCTCCCTCCACCTCAGTCAGTTGCCATCTTCTCCTCTGCCATCCACCACCACTGCTTGCTAAAGAAAGAAAAAGTGACTAAGAAAATTAAGCCCCAAAAAACTACTGTGCAGGTGAAAAGAACTTAGCTTTTGTTAGCCAAAAAAAGGACTGACTATGGTGTCCCCAACCACAAAACATGGGCCAGATTCATACCGCAACATTATATGGTTGTGAGGGGGAGGGTACTCACACTCAACCTCAAATCTGGATGCAAAGTTATGAGTAATTAAAACAAACACCAAAAAAACTAGGTCCGGAAAAACATGAACTGAGCATGTTCTGGTACTTAATTTTTTTCAGTATTTTAGCTAGCACCATAAGTAGAAAGTTTTTTAACATTTTAAGACCACATATCGGGGATGGGTTACTTACCATTGCCTCATTAAAACACAAGTAGCAATTTTCAGATCTGATTGATGAATCTTTCACTTCTGAGAAGCATGCTACTAATTCTGCAGTAACCTCTGTGGGTTTTCTGCTTCACATAGAGCCAACAGTGCCCTACAGGAAGTAACCCATAACTACAGTACAGTGCCATGACCAATGGGCCAGCTGCTATACATAGGGCCCACAGGCTCTGTACAAAGCAAGCTGTAGATCTGGCCCTGTGCCCAAAGGGTCAGCTGCAACCTCTAGGTGTACAGGGCTGTGCACAAAGCAAGATACAGGCTCATGCACCTGCACAATGTGTCAGCTGCTTTGTGCAGGGCAAGCAAGGTCTTGTGTAAAGCAAACTCCAGAGCCAATGACATGGCCAATGGATATGCTGCTTCACATTCTGCCTGCAGGGCCCTGTGCGAAGCAAGCTACAGATCTGTTGCTGGGGCCCTGCATAAAAAAATGAACAAAAGGCATCAGTTGCTATACTATGTATCTTTCAAAAAGCATGGAAATAAATTGAAAAAAAATATATGATATTTTATGCATTAGTGTTAAAGCAATGGATACAAAGTAGGAAAATGAAAAATCAAGTTTAAAAGCTCATGGAACCTTAGCAACTATGTGGTGTGGTGTTCTTTGGGGTTTGAACGATCGTGCAATAAACCATTAGCATTACCCTAATTCAGGTACTGTCTTGTCAGATAAAGTAAAACACTGTCATGGTAATGCCTGCACTGACTGTGCTAAAATTAGGGTAGTGCTAGCAGTGCTTTGCATGATTGATCAAGTCCTGAGGAACACCACACCACAGATTCACCAGTGCACCGTGGATGTGTTAAACCAACACACAAGAGGCGAGTGTGCTCAGTGGCGGCAAGGGCCTGGTGCACGGCGTGGGGTTACTAACCCCAAATTGTTATTAATACAGTCCAGAGAGACCAGGCAATCATAGGATAACACTAAGGTGGATACAAATAAAGAAAACAGACTACAAATTCACCAAATGGTAAAATGTTTTAATCCAACCAGGTGATGTGAGAGCATTGATTCAAGACAAATGTTAGCCACACCTCAATGCTTCCTGAGGAACACGACACCACAGGTTCACCAGCACTCCATGGATGTTTTATTCTAATTTTTAATTTCCCTACTTTTCATGCTTTGCTTCAACTCTAATCCATGCATTAATGTAGGTTTTTGCTTTATCTATCTATCTATCTATCTTGTCTTTCTAGTTATTGCTTGTTTATTTTGTTAACCAGATGAGTGCACTGGTGCCAAGGCACCTTTTTCAGGCATAATCTGGTGTACACAAGGTACAAGAAAATCTATCTATCTATATATTGCATGGAAGTGATTTTTCCCCATACAATTGGACAGTGGACTTTTTAATGTGCCTCCCATACCCTATACTTTAGTTTTGATACATTTTTATGATGTGTCAATGTGTTTGCATTGTGTAATACATGATATTTGTTGGGCATCATCTACCCATATGTGTAGTGTTATTTTGTAGGTGGACAGGGTATGGGTGTGTCCTGGGGAACAGATGTGTACTGGGGATGCGTGTGTTCACAGGGACAGATATTTTGTGGTGGGGACAGGAGTATACTGAAGGGGCAAAGGTGTGTACCTGGGGGCAGGTGTTTTCTGGTGGGCTTCATGTGTGGAACAGGTGCTTTCTGTGGTGGGCTTGCAACATTCTTACTGTGTGGGTATCCCTTTGTGACATGTTTGGCATAGATGCTTCCACATTGGCAGCCCCCTGTTCACATAGGTGCTGAGTCCTCACTCCACCCATGCAGCAATGCTTGCAGTTGGCACACATGCATGTTGCTAGCCATACCCCAGGCCTGTGCCTTGTATCCCTGTTGTGCAGATGCCTATGTAGTTCAAATGTTATACTGCATATGGCCCGCAATTGATCTGCATGTGTTGCATGTACACACATTTTGTGTGTATCCCCCTGCACCCTGGACTATGCAGACACAGAGTGGATGTTCATTTTGTGGATCAAGCCCTAACAGCTCACCTGAAGCTTATTTGACAATGGCAAAGTAGGTCTGAAAGGAATGAAATTCCTTTTGGCACTTTAATTTCATTGCACAGCAGTTCTTTTTACAGGCAGCACACACTAAGCATGTTCAATTTATTGACAAACATCATGATGTGCAGCAGCCAATTAGTGATGCTGAAGATTGGGGACTCCTTACTATAAGTATCTCTCAATGCTATTTCCAGCTCACTCTCAGAAGGAAAAGGACCTGGCTCTTGAAAGCAGTTCGTCTCTTGTATTCAAAAAATATGATTTGTAACCACAAAAAGTTAGAAATCATTTAAGAACTGCGTATTATCATTTGATGATTCACAATAAATAACTGTGGGCTCATACAGGCAGGCCAGTGAAATTGTGTGCTGCTGCTGCTGCAGGAGGAGGAGAATAAAATGTGAGCCTACAGCTCCAACCCCTGTAGCAGGACTGTGAGCAGGAGTGGACTGGCTGGGTCACAAGCCAGGGTGCTACTGGAGGGGAACAGGCCTTGGCACCCCTTCCCCTTGACCTTCCCACACACCTTCACTTACCTAAACTGGCCCCACAGTGAGGTTATATTCCCCGATCAAAGATGCCTTTTGCTACTGGAACTGGTGACTGCTGTCTTACAAGTAAGGTAACTGCAGTCAGAAAATAGAATGAACCATAGTTACCTTATTTCTTATTCCAAAAAAGAAGACCATAAATGATGACCCTCAAGTCGCTTTCAAATCTGATTTCAATGCTACAGTGGACCAGGTTGGCAACATCTTGCACAAACTGTAGCCCATTCTTCACACTGATGAAGCTCTAGATAACAGAATTGGCTTAAAATCTAGGGTTACATTTCATAAAAGGAACATTTGTGACCTAATTACCACAAGCCACTTTGTTCCCACATACAGCCCCCTACCTATCAAAATTGGATTCCTTCCCTCCCAAAAATGTTCCACAAATTGAATTTTTTTGAAAAATTTTGCAAAATTGCACAGAGTTTATAAACCATCTTAAAAACAAAAGGTCAAAATAAGATAATGTGTGATGTGTAGAACATTATTTGTGATCTATATAATGTGGTGCCCATGTGGGTTAAAGTACCTAGGCAGAGCTATTCGCTACCTGAAAGAATGTATCAAGGAACACGTGTGAGCTATTGTCAAACAAAATGTTTGCAATCCTCTGGGAACACATTTCCTTACTCCACATGATTCTGACCAGGGTCTGCTAAGATTTACTGCACTTGAACAAATCCCTTCTCCAAGACATGAGGGTAACAGAATCAATATGCTTCTGAAGGAGATAAGGTCAATAATTACATTGGAAACATACAAACCACATTGTTTGAATAATGAAATAGATCTTTTGCCTTTTTCAAAATAATTGGTTAGACACACAGATTTGGATTTATTTCATAATTTTTTTTCTTTTTTTTTTCATTTTTCCCCGATCTTTTCTAGCAAGCAGTAAACAAATATCCACTATTTTACTGCGCTTCCTTTTTTCTTTCCCCCTTCCCATTTTCCCTCCTTGATTAATTACAATACAGATTTTCCATAGGAAGGACTTGTCAGTGGACTAGCCTAATTTTTCCATGTACTCACTATTCTTTATAGCGTGTATTTATAATCATTTGTTTTGCCTTTTGCAAACCACCTTTTGAAGCCTGAAAAGCAGTATTTATGTAGGTATTAGTTCTAACTTCGAAGACTACTAGATGCACTTGCATCCATGGGTCAGCATATTTGGTACCCCCACCCTCCAACATATTCATGTCTGATTCAATTACTATACAGAAAATATTGGGCTGGATTCACAAAAGGCAACTCAGGATGCAAGGCAACTTGGGTTTGAAAATATGGTGCAAGTAGCACTTGCATCCTGCATTGCATTATGTTGGGATTCACAAAGGCAGCCTGCCACATGCTGCAAGCTGCCTGCACCCAACTGCACTGATGCACCATAAACCCCCTTGCGACATGGCATAAGGGGGTTTATGGAAGCAACTGTACCCTATTCAGGAAGGGTGGCAACAAAGTCCCCAAATTGGGATTCAGAAAGAACCCCGGGTGGACATCCATCAAAGAACACTTACACCTGCTATGAGGTGGCATAAGTGGTCTTTGTCATCCACTGGAGGTTGTCAGTGTGCAGTCAGTGCTGCACAACTGCAGAGCCACCATGGCCCCCCCCAGCCCTGTGCCCCTAGTGTACAGCACTGCCCCCCATGCCCACAGGCACCACAATAGCCAGCACAATGCTCAGTGTGGGCTATCACCCACCCCATACCGATACTGCCAGATGTACAGCCCTCTGGGCTGCCTAAACACCCCCCTCCCCATCCCCAATGCTCACTTCCCTCAATCCACACACACATCCCAGTCCCACTGGTACTATACACACTGGGCACCACATATGCCCCATACAACCCTGGTGATTCAGTGGCTCCCCACCCAACTGTGTGAGCCTCCCCACTCCCCCAATACCCTGCCAGTGACTGGCACAGCCCTCCACTCACCACCATGCCCAGCCGCTGACTGAGTTGTACTGGGAGTGCATATTGTACATATACGCACTCGGTGAATTACAGCTGCTGTCATTCACTGAGTGTGTATATGTATGATATGCACTCCTGGTGCAGCTCAGTCAGTGGCTGGCCATGGTGGTGGTGAGCAGTGGGCTGTGCCAGTCTCTGGCAGGGTATTGGGGAGGACTGGGGGTGCTTGCACTGTCTGGTGGGGGAGAGGGGGCACACTAGACTACCAGGGAGTTACAGGAGTGGATGGAGGGAGGGAGATGGAATATTCATATCAAGGGGGATTGGGGCTGGGGTCCACACCCAACAGGGATCAGGGGTGGGCATAGGGGGCACCACAGCTCCATACTGCGTGCACATCTGCCACCTGACCCATTCTGTGGCTTATGGCATACATGGGGGCTGCGCCCTACCTTGCACAGATGCTGCAAGCCACAGGACGCAGACTCCTGGACCCTGTTTGTTTCTGCATCAGGTGCAGGGTCCAGGACACAGGGGCCATTGCCGTAAGCTGCCATTGTCACAGCTCGTGGCAACCCTTTGTGAATCCGGCCCCTTGTTTACTGTTTTAATTACATTTTTCACACCGTGAATTTGCATAATTTCTAAATCTAATTTTGTCATTCTCTCTCTCCTCCTCCTTTAAATTTAATATTCATATCTGTACCATTGTTGTATGAATTGAACAGCTACCTTTGCTTATTAGCTCTCTCTCATCAAGTCTTATGTTTTATCTTCTGATGCTTTTGCGAGGAAGATTTCGTACTGCTGAGGGAGAGACTGGAATATTTGCCACATAGATAAGGCATAAGATAAATGTTTATTGGCATTGTAATTTAAAGATACTAATTCAATTATGGGGACTAATACCAACATTGGGGAAAGTGCAAAAAAAATAGTTTTTTTAACCGTCATGAAATTTTCCATGTCAATATTTTAGAAAAGTACAGTAATATACATTGTCATTATGGAAAAAGTATATCAATAACATTTATTTTATAAAAAAAACTATGTCATGATGTAACTATATATTGATGTATATTGAGAAAACTAACTGTTACTATGGTGATAATATAAAAATTACTGTTACATGATAACAATAAAATATCAACAGCATGTCTTAATGGTTGGACTCCAAGCATTCGTTTAAAAAAAAATACATTTCTAGCCCCATCAGTTCCAGAGTTAGACCTTTCAAAAGATATTTTCTTAAACATATGATTAATTTAGAACCATTAGGGCTAGGAACTTAGTTCTATTTTTAAATGAAAGCGTTGAGTCAATTAAGTAGCTTTATCATTAAGATATCACTGCAGCAACTATATATCAATATTAAAACAAATGTTTCATATATATATATATATATATATATAAATGGTTCACTAAATATTTAAAGTCCTGTCAGTTTTAACAACATGTTATATTGACATGTATATGCATGTGACAGCACAGAACATTATCGTTAGGGTCTATACATGTTGATCATGCTCCACACACTTTCATTTAAAAGACTTTAAGTTTTATGATTAACAGTTCTAATGTTACAACTTTCAAAAGACAGTTCCAAGCATTATACTGTGAAAATATCATGTAGGATTATTTTCAGAAATAGTCAGAAGATACTATTTATTTTTTTATTTTATTTAAACAGCAGTTTGGAAAACCTTTGAGCCATAGACTCATTTACAAAGGTACCTTGTCACAGTAAGACAAACGAAAATACACAGTATAACAGTGCAACACATAAGTATAACAGTAACTTAAGATTTAACAGCAAAATAGGTAGCTGAGAGCAAGAAATACTAGAGGTTGTTCTGTTTAAGAATAAACATTCTTTTTTAGTTATATTGTTATCACTATAGTGTTTTGTACCTTTGAATGTTTGCCTTGTTTGAGAGGTTTAGGGTCCTCCAGACATGACCCCTGACAAAGACCTTGTAGTCGAAGTACCAGGGTAGCAAGTTGGTGTCCTTGCTCTTGCATAATTCAAATCTGTACAGCGTATTTCTTGCTCTCAGCTACCTATTTTGCTGTTAAATCTCTAAGTGCTGCTTTTCTGTTTTCCTTGGTTTCTACTTCAGGCTGGAAGCTGGCAGCATGCCCCAGCTCCATTTTTCAAGACATGATGCTTTTGTGTCTCCTCACAAATCCCCAGCTGTGGCATGCCATTACTTCTCAATCATGGTTAAGAAAAGAGCTGTGTAACTCAAGGCAATGTTTTGTATCTTTTGATTAGAATGTATTAGGCAGGACAGGACAAATGGTAGAGGGTAAAAGTGTTAGAGCTTGGTTAAGTCAGGGAAAGAGTATACATTGAATAATGCTGTTTGTTTTGAAACTAACATTAAAATTGTAACTTATAGCAGAAGACAAGCGTGAACTTCTGACATATTTTCTGTTTTAAGATTTATTTTAATTGATTGAAATGTATGTATGGTATACCTTGTGTTTTATAAATTTGCTTACTATGCTGTGGACCTTGTTGAAAATGAGTATTACTCAATTAAGTTAATCCCTATTCATATTCAAGTTATATGAATACAAATATTTGACTACTACTACTGCCTCCCTAACATAACTAATCTACAGAATAAATATTCATTTCCAACTTCAAGCCCCCCCCCACCCCCGTTTGTGTTCTGCTTTATCCCATGCAAGTTTATGTGTTGGGAGACAAAGAGGTTCGGTCAAATTGTTGAAGTGGAACTGAATTAATGGGGTCCCAACTTGAAGCTGAACCAAAACTGCCAATGGCCCACTTCTCTCACTCTCATGGAAAGACAGTGTAGCGTCAGCTACATGTAAATTTCCTTAGTGATGCATCAAACATAAAAAATATTTATTACGATGAATCCACATGTTTTTTTTTTCTGAAGATGTGTACATCAGTAGGAAGAAAACATGTTTTTGTTCTATGCATCACTGCACAAGATACTTTATAATATCTAAGCAAAACATTTTCAATTCACAAAACCTGCAAAGTTAGGAAAAAGATTAGCCACACAAAGAGGCGATATAGAGAGGAAAAGTGCAAAGTTAGACAGAAAGGTAATTTACACCAATGTGTAATATATTCACAGGAACAGAAAAAGCATTTGGGCTGGGAGATGTTAGGCCTCCTCTTCTGCTACAGTAAGTTAAAGTCAGTGTCCATTTTCCTTAAATGAGTCAGAGTAAGAGCTAATTACTCTGTCACCACCTCATCTCCTCTGACCAATGCTCCTGTTTTAAACCTCCTTAGCTCCCTATCCTCCTCCCTGGCCAGAGTTCTTCACTTGTTGCTGCATTGTACCACTATATATCCCTCCCTTAAGCTCCCTACCTGGTTACCTCTTTTCGACAGGCCTGCATATCTCTAACCTCACCTATCATCAGCTCAACTATCCTCTGCATCAATCCCCCTTTGCACTTATTCCTTCTGTTCCCATTTCCTCTGAATCAGTATAAATCTGCCTATATACCCTTGCGAGATATATCCCCTCTCACTGGTCCCGATTGCCCACTACTTGCCTTGGCTGATATCTCTGAAGCTTACCCTACTGCAATCATGTATAATCCCCTGTTGCCTATCTCCTACATCTACCCTAGCACTTAACAGCCCTGTTTCCCTTATCTTACTTGTCCATTTGTCTGCCTCCAGGGGCTTACCTGCTGCATGTCTATTCTTTTGTATTGTCTGCTCACTGTATTCTCTGTTCTTACTGTATTTCTCTAAATGCTACAGAACCAACTGTGTAACACTATTATTTATACCTTGCTATAACCACCTTGTTGTATATCTGTAATGTTTTACCCTGTAACCTCCTGGGTCATGCCTGAAAATAGTCATCTCTATGGCTAGCTCGCCTACTCAGTAAACAAAAACTAAATAAATAAATAAATTAATTACTACTCCCTCCAGTTACAGAAAATAGTAATGGGACAAAAAAGCAATTTAATTGGCCAGCTTTAAACAAAACACAATTGGAAATTACTTTTGGAGTTTATTTTCATTTGTTTATTCCAGTTCCCCACTTCTCTAAGTTTACTATGTACAGGTAGTGGACTCACTGCTATTTCTAATGACGGTGATGCCCTGTTGGACTTTCAATATAGGTCTTTAAATATGAACATACAGTACAAACATACAAATACTGCCAGCAGAAGAAGGCCCAGTGATCTATCAAGTCTGCTCATGCTGTAGAGTCCTTAGTGACAAATAAGGGCTCTGCCCCTTCCCCAACTACGACCATCCCCTTTTTGTCCCCATTGACTGTGACCTTCCCTTTTATCCTATTCCCCCTATTTTGATGCCTTCTATCATCTCTAGTGAGACCACCTTCTCAGAGAGCTCATTCCACCCTGCAACCACCTGCCCATGAAGAAATGCCTCCTGAACTCTCTCCTGAACCTTCGTCTCTCCAGTTTGAGGCAATGCCCTCTTCTAGTATTGCTTCTACTAAGACTGAAGAGACTCTCTTTGTTCACCTTGTTGATGCCCTTCATGTACTTAAAGGTCTTAGTCATGTCCCCAATTTCCCTCCTCTCCTCCATGGAGTAAAAGTTTAGGTCATCCAGCCTCTCCTCATGTGTCCTGCCCTGCTGACTTTAAACCATTTTTGTCACCTGCCTCTGGACTACCTATAGCATGTTACTGTCCCTTTTCTTGTAAGGATACCAGAAGTGCACACTATACTCCAGGTGTGGCCACACCAGTGATCTGTACAGTGGCAATATGATTTCCTCCCACCTGCTAATGATTTCCCTGGCAATGCAACCCAGCATTTTATTGACTTTCAAAGTTGCTTTCCTGCAGTGTGAGGAGTGCTTCAAGTCACTAGTGATCATCATACACAGGTCTTTTTCTTCCTCAGATTTAGTTACCAGGACCCCACCCAGATCGTACACTGTCCTTGGGTTCTTAGAGAATAGGTGCATGACCTTTCACTTCTTTGCATTGAACCTGAGTTTCCATATTCCCGACCACCTCTCAAGCTTGGCCAGATCTTCCTTTAGATCCTGTATCCCTTCTGCTGTATTCACCCTCCCACAGAGCTTGATGTCATCTACAAACAGAAAAATCATGCCTTTTATGTATTCTCCAATGTCATTAATGAAAACGTTAAGCAACACCATACCAGCCAACCCAGTGGCGCTGAGGGTTGAGGCACTGAATGCCACACCTCGGGCTACACCAGCAACCTGGGTTCAGGAATAAGCCTGGGTCATCAGGGGTTGGTCAGGGAGGGAGAGGATTGAACGTCTGACTGACTGATCTCCTCTCCTCTCCCTGGGGAGGGCTCAGGGCTCGCACCACTCTGCAGCATACCCTGATCATGAGTCAGGGGCACTACTAGTGCGGTGCATCTAGGGGGTGGAGTATGGTGGATGTCAGCATGCTGTGCCTTGATGTCATTGCACATCTGTACTCCAGAGGGGAGAAAAAAACAGAGGAAAAATGGAGGTCAGTCATGGTGGCTTGATGGCCATGTCTCCACGCCCACAGACCCGGAGAAGCCATGCTTGGGTATTCAATCTGGAGCTGGTGGGAAGGTAGGGGGCACCTCATGGGTACTGCATGCCAGCCCAAGCAGCGTGGGCCTGATAGGAGTTCAGTGGGGTCACAGGAGAATGGTGGCCTGATGATTGCCGACCAAGCTGTGGGAGCAGAAAGAATGCTATGAAAATAAAACACTGTACCAAGCGCTGAGCCCTGTGGAACCATACTGGTGACTTCTCTAGAACCTGAGAGCTCACCCCCCCACCATGATCTGGGTCTTGTCCTTCAGCCAGTTTGCCAACCATTCAGGGACTTTCTCCCCTACCCCATATCCACCAGTTTTCTGATCCACCTCCTGTGGTACACAAAGTCAAAGGCCTTATTGAATTCTAAGTAAAGGATGCCAACCGCTTGGCCCCTGTTGCCTGTTTGTGTCACCCCCTCAAAGAAATCAGTCAGGTTTGCTTGGTAGGATCATACAGCCATGAACCTTTCCTGTATTTTATTCCTGGAGACCATTTTGCCTATAGAAAATTCACCAGCCCTTCCTTTAGGATTGCTTCCATAAGCTTACCCAAGACTGAGATTGACTGGTCTATAGCCGCCTAAGTCATCTCTGGGTCCACCGTTAAGAAGCAGCACCACATGAACTATTTTCCAGTACAGTGGCATTACCCCTATGTCCAGCAAACTACTGAATATGTCTTCCAGAGTGCCAGCTAGTTCAGCCACTAGTTCCCATAGCACCATGGGATAGCTACCATCTGAGCCTGGGTATTTATCTACATTGAAGGTCAATAATCCTTTCTTCAGCCTGTCCTCCCTGATATTTTCATTGGTGCACACCATCCCCTATTACTCCACCTTTGTGGTACTGGGTCACCCCTCTTCTTTGTAAAGACAGATCAGAATTATTCATTGAATACCTCTGCCTTGTTGTTACTATCTTCCACACCTCCTTCTCTTTAGCCATACAATACCATCTGTCTTGTCCCTTTTCTCTGTAATGTACTGAAAAAATGCTTCCCCCCCCTTTAATCCCTTCTGCTAACTACAATTTATTCCTAGCCATGGCAAAAGGACTGCTGTCCTCACCTCTTTAACTTTCTTATGGTACTCCTCCCTGTCCTCATCCTTCTGAGTCCTCTGGGACTCGCTGTAAGTTGTCCTTTTATCCTTGACTGCTTGGGCTATTGTTCTGCTAAGCCAACTGGTTGCTTTGGCCCTAGAGTTTGTCCCACTCAGCCTGACACACTCATTTATGGCTGCTGCTATCCCTTCTTTGATGATTGACTTCTAATCCATCCCCATTCCTTCACTCAGGCTAGCCATGTGTCCCTTTGGCAGATCTCCATCTGTCTGAAATCCACCCTTTTTAAGTCTAGAGACCTTAGCCTTGGTGTTTACCTTATCCTTCCCCATGTCCAGCCTGAGCCACACCATATGGTGGGCTCTCCATCCCAAGGCTCCTCAACCTGGATGTCCTGAATATGGTCTTCATTTGTCAGTACCAGATCAAAGATTGCTCCCTCCCTGGTGGGTTCCATGACATCTTGGTCAGGAATCCACTCTGCACCACATCCAGGATTAACTGACTCCTGGTATAGGTTGTGCCAGGAATTCGACTGAAGTGCCCACAATCACCACCTCACCCTTGCCAGCAGCCACCCTGATTAAGGATCCCAGCTCCCTATCCTTGTCCTTCTCCTTCTCCTGGTTAGGCAGTCTGTAAACCACCCCCAGCCTTGCCTTCTTTCCCCTACATGGATTTCAACTGCGCCTACAGTACCCCTGCCTCCCCCTCTTCTCCCTCCTCCCTCATACAGGTTATTCCCTCACTTATATATATTGCTACTCCCTTCCTTGCCCCCTGTCCCTTCTGTACAACTTATACTCAGGGATAGAAAGGTCCCAGTAATGGCTTGTTATAGCCCAAGATTCTTTGCCTGCTGGAATGTTCACATTCTTTTCTGCCAATATCACCTGCAGGTCATCCATTTTATTACCAAGCCTTCTTGCATTCAGGAACATGCCCTCCATCATGCTGCTGTACCTCTCCCTCCCTTAGCATAGTTGTCCTCCCCCATGCCCACCATTGCCTGCTCCCCTTGCCTTTCACAACCCCTGATTCTCCCTTAGTTCCACTAATAACTCTCCCTCTGCATGCCCCCTTGTCTTGTATGCCACCATTCCCTTGAAGACCACCTTCCCTCTGCTGTCTGCTGACTACTGTCTGCTTCTTCATCCCGTACCCTAATCCCAGCTCAGCCTGCTCGAACTCTGGGGACCTACGTGCTGGGCCATTGGAGATCTAAGGGCTCAGCTCCAGGCAGCATGGGCAGAGATTGTGCACCTCAAATTACATATTCAAGAGGAAATATATTATAAGAACTGCCCATTTCCACAACATCCAACAGAAGCACTTCGGCTGCAGAGGGTAGTTAGTCTGGGAGGTTGGCAGGTGGTTAGGAGGGGCAAAACAGGTGCCCCATCACTCGGTGCTCTCCAACACATTACCTCCACAAAGTATATAAATACTACAAACAGGTATCTGCCTCTATCTCCAAAATCAAACAAAGTGGCAGAAGACTCTGCAGCACAGGAGCTAGCACAACAAAACTTACCCAAAACAGGAACCAAAACAAAAAAAAGCAAAAAGGAAATTCAAAAAATTTCTGATCATAGAAGACTCCATGATTCGGGGAGTTGATACCTATCTCCAGCCAGGGGTAATGGTCAGATGTCTCCCAGGTACATCAGCATGGAATGACACTGACCGATTTGCTAAAACTGTTCAGGAAGCAGGAGAAAACATTGATGTCCTGGTACAGATAGGGACTAATGATCTCGCCAGCCAGTCAGTTGTGGGGACCAAAGAACACCTGACCAGGCTGGGTGACAAACTATCATCCATTTCATCTGGCATCTCCTTCTCTGCGATCCTGCCAGTCTGGAAGAGGGGAGCAGATGGACCGAAGGTCAGAGAAGGGGAGAGAGGGGAGTTAAACATGTGGCTCAAGGGCTGGTGCCAGGAAAAAGGACACAACTTTATAGGGAACTGGCAACAGTTTTGGGATCGAAAATTCTTTAAATTTGATGGACTGCATCTGACTAAGGAGGGAGTCAGTGCATTGGGGCAGAAGTTTGATGTCTTTGCAGAATATTTAAAGTAGCAAATGGGGAGAGGGGTGCAGCACCCCATACGTTGAATGGGAAGAACACCCATTCCCCCCTCAGCTAGTGGTCAAACAGGAGTTCAACATGTTTGTAGTTCATTTGCATCACCAGGTAAGGAAAAAGGTCTGGCTCCCCATACGACGCATAGAAGAATTGCCAGACCTCGCCCAACAACTGGTCAATGGAAAATCATGTACACAAATGCTCGCAGTCTGGGAAACAAGATCCCAGACCTGCAGGCAATAATGACAGAGGCTAAACTGGACATAGTAGCAATTAGCGAGATGTGTATTACCAGTAACCACACTTGGGAGACTTTAGTACCTGGCTATGTACTGTTCAGAAGAGACAGAGGTGCAAAAAGGGGGGGGTGGAGTGGCCCTGCATGTCAATGAAAATATCAAAGCTACAGAAATTCAGAATACTCATAAGGAGCCGGAAGAACTGTGGGTCACCCTGGAAACAGGAAATGGGACAGCCATACAGACTGGGGTTGTCTACAGGCCTCCAGACCAGGGGGAGGACATAGACACATTACTGTTAGAAGATATACAAAACATGACAGCTAAAGGGGGAGGTTCTGATAATGGGAGACTTCAACATGCCAGATACAGATTGGTCAATACCAGCAGGAACATCTGCCAGAACTTGACACGTGGTGGATTTCCTGCAGGGGGAAGGCCTCAAACAACGGGTACAACAACCCACAAGAAACAGGGCTATCCTAGATCGAGTACTGACTAACGGGGAAAGGGTCTCCGATCTCCAGGTAGAAGGTCACCTGAGCCCCAGTGACCATTACATGTTATGGTTCACTTTGGCCACTAGAACTAAATCATCCCAATCCAAGGCAAATATATGGGACTTCAGAGGAGCTGACTTTGATAAGATGGCCAACAGAGTTAAGCTAGCCCTGACAAAAAGAAATACAGGTGAGGGGGTACAGGCAAAGTGGGCAAGCATTAAGGATGCAATACTTGAAGCAACATCGCATTGTGTTAGAGACGGTAGCCACCAGCGCTCTGTGCAGGAGTGTAAAAAGAAGATGGGGACCGACAGGAGAAGGGTGAAGGAGAAAGTGGCAGCCATCAGGGCGGCACGTGCTGCAACAAGCGGGGGCCAGCCGGAGGTGGTGCAGCTGACTCGGGCAGAGGACAGGCTCACTGCAAGCATGCAGCGCAGTGCCACTGAGGGCGTTCTTGGAGGTGGCTTCCAGACAGGTGGTAGCCCATCACTGCATGGTATGTCATGGTCGGGGGTAGATCACATGCACTAACGTGTTCTCACTTTCTGTTACAGATCCTGTGCGTCTGCAGGGGTCAGTGGTGGAGGGCCTGTCCACTGCAGACAGCCATCCAGAGTTGGAGGAGGGACCATCCACCTCCGCAGGTAGCCGGCGTGCATTGCACCAGTGTGCACGCCTGGCTGCCATCACTGATGTCATTGAGACAGGTGTGGGGGGTGCCCTTCCTGTGTCTCAGCGGTCTGGCATGCAAGCATGCCAGCACACTGTGGCTGTGGCTGTGGCACAGACCTGCACCATTGATGATGCAACAACCACTATGGGCATTGAAATGTGTGTGTCACAGAATTGACACACAGCAGGACAGCTCACGCCCATGGACCTAGCTGGTTCCAACGTGTGTGCCAGCACGTCAGCACAGTCCCAGGCTGTGCCTTTCAGCACCGGTGGGGCAGCACCGGTGGCTGTACAGGTCACTGGCACTGTTGCAGCCACAGCAGCGGAACAACTGATCCCTTGGGCACAGCAGGCGGAGGGGCAGCAGCAGTAGTCACCCACCAGGACTGGGGGTACAGGGTTCAGTGGTGGCATATGTGCACTGCCTGTGGACTTGCCCATACCTGGTCCTGGTGAGCAGCGCCCGCCCTCAAGGGGTGCTGAACATCAGGCCTTTCCATACCCTGAGGGACAGGTTGCCGATGTGGCAGACGACCTCTTTGATGAGCACACCCGCCTGCTGCAGGCATCAGTACAGCAGCAGGTGCGGGTTGCAATGTCCATGGAGGCACTGTGTGTGGCTCAGGAGCGGGTCGAGGAGTGACACAGCAGGGACAATGAGAGGTTCCTGTCACATATTGACCATTTGCGGATAGATGTGACCGCCGCCATTGACAGGCAGACACAGGCATTGGTCGCTGTCATGGCCACATTGGGCACACAGTCAGGTGCCCCTGTGCCACTCACACCATGCAGTATGCTATCCACTCCCCATTCCCGGTGTCGTGCGACACCCACCCTGTTGATGTCGGGTTCAGCTGTGGGCATTCTGAGCACTCCTGGTGCAGGTATGTTCGGTGTGCTGCAGACCCCTGTGCGGGCAAGGTTGCGTTCGTGCAGTGGAACCCTTGGTGGACCATCGGTGCCACCCCATGAGGCCCGTGCTCAGCCTGCCAGTGCTGCTGGGTCTCGGCCGAGCCACCCATGCATCCAAGGCAGCCGTGGCACTGTGCCACAAGACTGAGCTGTCTCCCAGTGTGGGCCCTGTCTAGTGCTGCCCTGTGTGCAATGTATGTTTCGGTGGGCAGTGCACCGGTGGGTGCCCAGCCCTACACGCAGACACATGGACCACCTGCATACCCTCCTGACTGCTGTCCACAGGTGCGTGTGCATGATGATGCCTGCATTGCGCTGTACACCAAAGTGCAAAGGTGCCCAGCATCTGACACATGCACATGGACAGTCAGTGGAGGTGGTGGCCTGTGGACATGTGTGTTTTTAGTGTCTGTGTTCCGGCTCTGTTGTGCACCTGACCCCTGTGCACTTTGTGCCTATTGTGTGTATGTGTGTGTGTGTGTCCGTCCATGTGGCGTGTTACTGTTCACCCTCCCTGGTTGTATGTGTGTGCTTCTGTGCCCACCACCTTCCCTTGCCGTCATGCACCCTGGTGTATTTCCTGTGTATGTCGGTTGTGCCTAGCCACTGTTAGTTGCACATGGCCCCATGACTTACCTGTGTTGGGTGAAGTGCTCCTTTGTGATGGTGTCCCGGTGCAGCTGGGCCAGCCGGATCAGTCGGGGGTCCCGTCGTCTAAGGGGGGGCTGCCCATCCCCATCATCACCGGCATCACCGGCATCCCCATCGCTGTCCCCCTCTTCGACCTGTACGGCTAACCCACAGTCTTTGGCCATGTTGTGCAGGATACAACAGGCCAGGAATATCCCACAGGCCTTTGAGTGGCTATACTGTAGGGCACCGCCGGAGGTGTCTAGGCAATGGAAGCGCACCTTCAGCATCCCAAGCACCCGCTCAATGATGTTGCGTGTGGCGGCATGTGCCTCATTGAAGCGTTGCTGTGATGGGGTCGTGGGCAGCCGGTAGGGTGTGAGCAGCCAGGGTCGGAGTGGGTATCCACTGTCACCTGTGTGGAGATAGTAGAGGTTAGTGTCTTGTTCATGTTCAAATTGCCCCTAACCCTGTGTGCCACACCCATGGCACCTGTGGCTTACCCACCCTTGCCCCCGATTTGTCAGTTCTACATGCATACTCACCCACTAGATGTCCTGTGGGGATGTCCCCACTCTCGAATTGATGGCACAGTGCTGACTGGTACCATATGAATGAATCGTGTTCTCCCCCAGGGTGCGTGGCACAGACATTGATGATGTGCCCACTGGCATCAAACACCATCTGGCAGTTGACACTGGCATAACCCTTCCGATTCATATAGGTGGCCCCATCGGGGCCAGGTGGCATGCGAATGGCCACATGGGTGCAGTCTATCACCCCTAGCATGCCAGACATACGTGCTACCCTGTGGAACTCCTGTATATTTGCTGTGCGCTCCGCCACGGTGCTGGGGAAATGGATGTACTCAGCAGCATGTGGCAGCAGTGTGCTGAGGAATTGGGTGAGGATGCGTGACATGGCAGACTGTGTTATGCCTGTGGTGTCCCCTGTTGGTCTCTGGAAGGTACCCGTGGTGAGCAAGCACATGCAGGCTGTTACCTTTGTCTCCACTGACAGAGCGTGACTCCGTCGTGAGGGTGCCTGCATCACATCACTGCACAGCTCACAGAGCCGCCTCAGTATTGCCCTGTTCGGCGGTGCAGCCTGATCCTCAACGTCTGAGTAAAGCTCAAAGCTGGTGCGGGCTCGGCATGCCTGTTGGGGCGCACCGCCGACGGCCTCCTTCCATGGCCACGCCCCTGCAGCATGCCTTCACCCCTCATTATGGCTTCCATGTGGAAAGTGGCACTGTCCATGTCCCTGGCTTGTGTTCCCCCCCAGCTGTTGTTGCTCTGTTCCCCCTGCTGTCCTGACTGCTACCTCCACTGCACCGGGTACACCTACTGGCCTCTGCACTCTGTGGCCCCACACACCTTTCCTTGCCCATATTTTGTCCTCTGATCTCCCTGGCCTGCCCTCTTTGTCCCTCTGGCCTTGTCTCTCTCCCTGCCTCATGTGGCTTCCCTGTAGCGTTCTTGCACCTCTTCCTTGCTCCTTTTTATTTTGGCTTATTTCCGCTATGGCACAACTTCCACCTGATCCACTGTTGCGCATTGCTCAAGTCTTTGAATATCGCACTGCGCACTTTATGCATGGTTCCACCCCCTTCGGTTGCGCATGCCTTCATTAGCATTGCGCTGTTGCTCAGCATGTTTTCAGTAGCGCAACTGCCTCCTGCTGAATATCGCAGAATGGTGCATTTTTTGACTTGTGCAGGCGCAACCCTATTGCGCATTGTGCAGTCCTTTTGAATATCCCACCCATTATCTCTTCATGTACTTCATTCTTGTTAACTTTAAGTGTTCCACTAACTTCTGATGATCTATTGTATTGTTCATGTCTTATCTTACTTTGCCCACATTTCCTTCATAAAAGCTCTCCCAGACCTCACGGGGGATTTTAGGTGTTACATTTTGTATTGATGGTTTGCTTCCTAATTCTATAAGGTGCCAAAATTGTTTGTAGTGTTTCTGCATAATGGATTCTTCTAATTCCTTTCATAATTTCTGCATATGTTTTTTTTTTCTTTAAAAACTGTCTTACATTCTCTCTTGATATTCAGTAGGTTAGTACAGTGGGTGTTTAGTTTAAGCAGACATCAGCTTCATGTACAGCATTTCAAAAATTACAAACAAATACAAAAAATACACTTAAAAATGCTGCGAGAACATTTTACTTATGGGATTGCTTACCTAGCACAGTATCATAACTAACTCAGCTACAGGTATCTTTGGGACTGCTAAGGCAATGCTCATGAAACTCATAAAGCACCACAGTGCATACTCCTGCAACAACTGTCCTCACCCACTGCACACCTGTATGTTTCAGAACCTTATTAACATTATTCATTTACTGGATCTTTCAAGATGTTGTTTTATTATATTGTAATTTATGTATATGTCTATTGTTATTGCTAGCAACATTTTTGTCTTTACAGTTGATTTGATTTTTTTCACTCACTGTTCTTATGTTATGTTTAAAGATGAGTCTATCTAAATATGATTGGCCCAAGTTTCAGGGAAAAGAAACATTGTCTGAAGTCACCATTTTAGTGACTGAACTAAACTAATAGGCAACAGGAACTACTCCCTCAACTTATGGTACAGTAGAGCATTGGAACAAACCACAGTTAACAGCATTAAGGATTTAATTTATTGAAAAAATAAACTACCGCACCAAAGGTATCAAGAAACAACAGATCAGCAGCGGGGTAGATGGAGTACATGTTGTGGTGAATTCATTTCATGGGTTATGTATTGTAACTGGTACAGTATGTGCTTGCTGTTTGATGCGCACAAAACAATCCAATGTGCAGGAAAACTATGTTCACTTTTTTCTACTATACATTTTCTTCAACAGAAAAACAGGCAAAAATTCTAATTGGAATTGCATGGGGCCTCTCCTTTGTCTTTGCTGTTCCAACTCTGATTATATTTGGAAGAAGGGAGCTACTGAATGGAGAAGTGCAGTGCTGGGCAGACTGGCCTGATGACTCCTATTGGATCCCCTACATGACAGTTGTTGCGTTTCTGGTGTTTTTCATTCCTCTAATAATTATCAGGTAAATGTTCTGCTGACTTCCCTGTCAAACTGGTCTGATAATGTATTTATTGTTATTTTCTCTACTAATCTCTGCTCTGCATTGAAGGCAACAGAAGCTGTGTGTAAATTTGCAGCTGCTTGCATTATTCTAATTTCCGGAAATTATATTCTTTTTTTTTTTAACCAGGAGAGACACACTAAGCTGAAGCTTGTTTACAGGTGCAACCTGGGAGCACAAGGAAGTTAACTGACTTGCTCAGGATCACACAGTATGCGAGGGGGGGCTGTGGGATTCAAACCCAGGTCTTCCAGTTTGCAGTTCAGAGACTTAAACCACTGCGCTATAATCCTACATTGATTATATATTGCATATTCCTACCCCAGAAGAATTCAGAATTAACTGTACAGTACCTGAATAAATATTGATGTAAAAATTGTAGGCTGAATTTTCAAGGAACTGCAGTATGATTCTCTTGCATGTCTTCTACTTGTAACATGACTATTAGACCACAGAAATCATGGTCTAACTTCATGTTGCAAGTGCCATGAGTTGTGCTCAACAAATAGTGTATACAGCAAACAAATGTTGCAAGCATCATTTTTGTCCTCTAAAGTGAGGAAAATGTTGCAAAATAGGATTCAAGCATTTTTGCACCTTTGCTATTATTCAGACAACATCTGAAATAATGACTTGCACCTGCATCCTGAGTTTTGAAAATCCAGTGCCTTGTGGTGGTTTTATTTTTTTTTTCCTCCTCCTCTCCCTGTCAGTCTCTCCTCTGGGCAACCAATGTACCATGCCACTCACTCTGCCTCTGCATATTGGCCACCTTCACCATCACTGCACATTATAGCCACCTAGGGGAGGTAACCCAGTGTTACCATTCACCAGGTGGGTCCCCCTACTCCAAGAGGAAAGGCACCAGTGGGGGCGGCCAGAGCACTCTTCATTGTCCCCCCTGGGCACTGCTGCCATGGTCTTCTGGGCCAACCTCGGGGCTTCTGTGGCAGCAGACCTGGAGGCTGGACAACTGTCATCTGGTTGGCAGGGGAGCTTTTTTCCTGCTTTCCCTGGGGCGTAGCTAGAGATGGGCGAAGTGGCCCCAATTTGCTCTGCAAAGTGGAACACGGAGTGAAAGCGAATTCGCAGAGTGCTCCTCAATGCAGGCGAGTACTTGCATTATTAATGGGTAACGGAAGTCCATTGAAAACAATGACTTTTATGCTACTCTGCCTTCCCAAACCACTACTCCACTAATTTTTAAGGTGAAGTACATTGAAACAATGTACTTCACTTGTTTTTAAGCTCCAAAGGCTAACTTTGAGGTGATTCATGGATTTCAAGTCACATGGGCTCTAGATTGTTCTGCACAGCCTCAGTTTGGGGTAGTGTGTGTAGGAAACTGTAGGAGACAATCTGCTGTGAGAGCTCTCTGTGATTCAAACCTTCTAAAAGCTGTTAAAAAAGCCTTTATGAGTAATTTTTTTTGCTGAAATTTTAGTTCATCGATTATAGGAAACCGTCCTGTGCTCATATCATCGAGCGTTTATTGTTTGTGTGTGTATTTTGAATGTTAATGTACAACATTCAGTCTGTGTACTGAGAGACAGTGAAAGTGTGCTTTGGGGGGGCGTATCTGTGATGTAGGTAGATTAACTTGGAGAAAAAGGCTGCTTTCTGTTTTGGTGATATTTTTCTTGTACAACTGTGTTAATGTACACAGCAATATTTTCAATAATTCTTGCCATTTTTTTGCTGATTGTTGTGCAGCAGTGCATACTTTTAGTTTGTTTAAAATATGTGGTTATATTACTGAAGTTTTCAATTTGCTATGCATTACTTAGTGTGTGTGTATGTGTGTGACGCGAATCATCAAATCAGACACCTTTTATTGTGCCACATAATTTCAGCAATGTGAACCTGCTATCCACTGCAGCTGTGTAATTTTTTGTACTTCTTTGTGGTATCTTTACTGGTACTCATACTAGTGAGTCTTACTGCAGCAGTGCAGTACACTGCCCCCCACAGCCCACCCCAACCGGCAAAGATATTCTTTTCCAGATTTGAATTTCTGATGGTGAGCACTGGTTAGGTGTTGTGCCTTTGCATCTGCATCTCTTCAGTGCACAGTGCAATCTTAATCTGTCTGTACATTTGCATCTCTTTAGGGCCCAATCTCCAACTCTAACTTAAGTCACAGTTGTTTCTTTGGCTTCCCCTCAGAGTACTGGACAGGTGTGGTGCACAATTCAGCATGAACATTGTACTCATCAATATGCATTTTTAAGTCGGGACCATCATCAGGAGTAACTTGTGATACAAATCACTTTCTTCATCATCATGGTCACAAATGCAATCACAAATTACGATTTACGATCACGTCATGAATCACAACAGTAATTTTTTTTACTAGTTACTTGGATGTATTGTAAGCCTGTTTTGTAGTATCTCTCCACACTTCACCACCCCACCATTGTACTCATTAATGAGTGTTTTTAAGTCAGGAAGTTTTGTGCCACACCTCATCGGGGCCTGGGGAAGTACAGCTGTAGGCATTTGCATTTCTTTATCATCACGGTCACAAATGCAGTCACAAATCACGATTTATGATTACGTCACGAATCACAACATTAATATTTTTACTAGTTACTTGGATGTATTGTAAGCCTGTTTTGTAGTATCTCGCCAGGCTTCATCACCCCACCATTGTACTCATTACTAAGTGTTTTTAAGTCAGGGAGTTGGACAGTGTCTGCAGTACAAACACAGACTGGAAAGAAAACTGCACCCATGCAGTTTAGCACAGTATACTTCCACTGTTCAGAATACATACAGAAGACAACAAAAAAGGGCATAATTACATACAAGAGTCGGGGATGGTGGAGGAATACATTTTATAACACAGCAAGGAAGGTGTGGGGGGCACATGGTGTGAGGAAAAAAAACTAATGTGGGATCACATGGTGATCCAGCAGCAGTTCCAGCATGGACATAATTTGCAACTGATGTCCCTCTATGTAAGAAAAATAAAATTTACAGAAAGAACAAATTAAGTAAAAAAGAGTACAGACAGAAAAGACAAAAAAATGTAGCTTTTAAAAAAGCTGTTGGGTCTAAATCAAAGTTTAAATCTCCTCCTTGGTCTGATCTCAAAGTATCAGCAGCCACAAAACACACTACTCTCTCTCTCTCCGTCTGCACAGGAGAAAGTAAAAGTGTCTGCTTGTATGATTCACTTTCTTCCTGCCTAGCTAAAGAGCATGTGACTTACAGTACTGTAAGCCATGTGAAGTGTGGGGGGGCTGCCAAATCTGAAACACCAAGTGGATCACTTAGAATCATAATGAGTAATGCGAAGTCCATTAAAAACAATGACTTTGCCTTACTTCGCATTGCCATTCCGCCTTAACGCGAAGTGGTAATGACAAAGGCGAATTGAGTACTTCATTGCCCACTCCGTGCGGAGTGGCAATGCGAGTCGCCCACTTCATGTTCACTTCACCAGCGGAATTTAAATTCGCTGCATCTCTAGGCATGGCTTACCCCAACGTCAAGGCATATGCTGATGTCCACCACACCTCCCCAGTCAGTGGGTCAGGTATGCTGCTGATTTCCCTGCCTCTGCCAGGAGCCAGTAGGTGCCAGACTGCATCCACATCCTCTCCCCAGGAGAAGGTAAGCAGTCATCGGATGTTCAAGTCTTCTCCCCCAGCTGTCCCTCTGGCATCCCAGGTCCATTCTTGGACCCGGGTCACCAGCGTCATGAACAGAAATCCAACTGCTGTGCTGATAGTCAGGCTGTTATTGTTTTTTTAAATATATTTTATTAAGTAAGACTTATAACAGCACAATTGTCAAAAGAACATCAAGAACATATAGAGCACAATGGTACAGTAAACACTGTATATCTATACAAACAAGGTAGCAAAAAGACATGTTGTTTACCTCTAATGCTGGTGGCAAAAATATATGTAGAATGATAAAGAGAAATAACAATTGATAAGTAAGAGTTCATCAATGTGTTATGGTTTAAGTTCATCAAAAGGTTTGGATGTGGATGTACAGAGATTAATCATGATAGTAATGCTAGAATTACTGTATGTTATACCATTTTTAGCAATATAGAAAGATGATTCAGCCAAAGTATATAGTTTAAGGTTGCCAGATGTTATTTTCTATGGTCCTGATAATAAGGTCCCATATTTAAAAAAAAGTTTGGTACTGGCCAATGGCAGATAGTTGAACCTTTTCAATTTTCAAGCATTGGCCCATGTTCTGAGAACATTGTGTGGTAGTGGGGGAGGCCTCTCTTATCCACTGTTGAGCAATAGTTTTCCCTTGCATTTATGAAAACAATATTCCATAACATGTCCCTGGGGCCTCTAATTAATTGTGTTGGGTCTCAGCCAAGTAGAAGTTCTAGAGGTGAGTTAGGGAGATGCTTATGCAGCATCAGCTCCATTAGTCTATGCATTTCATGCCAAAGATAAGTAATCTTTGGACAGGTCAAGGTCATGTGAAGGAAGGTGCCATCTTGGAATCTACACTTGTGGCATAAAGGTAATCGTGAGTGTAGTGGCTTTTGACTGGAGAAATGTATGCTTGATACAGATAGTCAAACTGTATTTGTCTCAACTTGTTGCTTCTAGAGCATATGACCAAGTAGTTGATTGCTTTTTTCCCTGCTTTCTTATGTTAGTGTAATGCCCAGGTTGGACTACCATTTTTTCTGAATGTTATCAGTAGGAGGGGCAACACTTCCATTTAAAAGCATTTAGTATACTGAAAGAGGCTTGTGCACCAGTTGGAGGTGATAGAGCTCTTCCTCAACAGGTGAGAGAGAGGCAGAGCAATATCCATCCCCACCAGACCCAACAAGTGTTGACAAGTTCAGCATTTGTCTGACTCTTAAGCGAACAAATCTCCCGGAGGTATATTAAATATTCTGCTTAAGGAAAGGAAGTCTAAAATAAATCTGCCATGATACAATTAGTCAAGTGAGGTGAGGTGAGTCCAGGTTTTTCACATCTCAACAGGGCCTGATGAAGAGTGAGATTTTAAAGGGGGTTATTTTGAAGGATAACCTGGGGATGGGGTGGGGGGACAGATTAGGAACCCGTCCCATGAATTTGTGTGTGGCTAACCATATTGAGACCATTCATTTAGTAAAGGGGTCAGTGAGCTGAGGGAGTTTTAAATGCTCCAGGATGGGTGACAAAAGATCTTGTTATAAGTCTACACCCAATTCCTCCTCTTCTGGAGTAACCCATGAAGGGGGCTCAGCTCTGCCCATAGGTAAAAAACTCAGGTGTCCAATAATATTCCTTAAAATCTGGAAGGGCACATCTCCCCTCCCTTGTGGGGAGTTGTAAGATCTGTCTTTGATCCTGGTCAGCTTATCCTCCAAATAAATCTGTGGATGATTGATTTGATTTGTGAGAAAAAACTTTGTGGGAGTTTGATTGGTATAGACTGAAAAAGGTAAAGACATTTCAAAACTGTACACATCTTGATACTGTTAATCCTCCCTATTACACATAGAGGCAGGGCCACCCACCTTACACACTGTAATTTGATTTCATTTAGTAAGGGAATAAAGTTTAATTTGTATAACTTAAGAGATACTGGCTGTGATTTTGACCACTATATATTTAATCGTGTCTACTGGTTGTAATCCTATAGTATTTTTGCAGATACTGTCACTATGGCGTTTTCCTACTGCCATGATTTCACTTTTTCTCCAGTTTATTTTGTGGCCTGAAAGAGACCCATATTTGGTAAGAAGCTCATTTAGGTGGGGAAGTCCCTACTTAGTGTGATGTACAGTAGGTACAGTAGCAGGTCTCTGCAAATAATGCCACTCTGTTTCTTTCCATCCACTTGGCAAACACAGAGTCCCTGTTGGCATCTAATTACTGATGTAAATGGTCCAAAGGTAAGAACATACAAAAAAGGAGACGGGGCATCCTTTCCTGGTATCCCTGCTTAACTGGAAAGCTTCTGTTAGGCCCCCATTTATATGAATTTTGGCTGACAAGTTGTAATAGAGTGCCTTTATCCATTTTAGCACTTGTTCTTTCAACCCAAATTGTTAAAGTGTAAAGTGCATGTATGCTCATTGTTAGATTTGGTCATCTAGAAAGTTCTAAACCAGGCGGTCAGACAATACACAACTAAGAAGACAGTTGTTGCAAGCTAACAGTTTATTCCCTGTAGGCAGGTACATAATGACAGTAAGTAAAATAATACATTACTGGGAGCCCAAAACTCTCCACACCAGGTACAATAATCAGTCTTTCTCAGTTAGCTTGTGTGAACAACAAGCCATTATAGTTTGTTATAAAATGGGTCTAAAAATCAAAGAACTTTAATTGGTTAAAACCAGTCAGTGACTGTGCATTATCCAAGCATAATGCACAGTCATCCTGGTTTTAAACCACATTACACAAGGAGAAAATCAGTTCTCAACCAGAACTGTCTCCCATCAGTCCCCCTACAAGCAGAAATTGATCTTCCATCACAAACATGGCTGCTACCTTTACATTGTAAAAACCTTCAACTGGGCCCTAAAATAAAACTACCTTAAATAAAAAATAAAACTACAGTAATTAAATGTTGTTTCCTAGATCATCACATTCTCCTTACACATATAAACACATTAAAAACATTAAGCATTGTTCATAGTTTTCATTGCAACTGTTTCTTTGCTAACAATGAAAAATCCTCCTTCTATCTTTACGTGTTCATCAAGGAAATCTCTTCTGTTTGCCCTGACAGTGAGATATTTGAGTCTCTTGCTCTAAAAGAGGCATTTGTTGTATATGTGTGTGTGTGTGTGTATAGTATGTTAGGAAAGGAACATCCTGTCAATGGAACTGAGCAGAATTCTGAATCCCTGTGTTCCATGGTAAACATTCCATGCTAAACATTCCATAGCTTGAATGTGGGGAAAAAGAGAAAAAAAGCAGGATAAAGAAAGTAAGTAATAATACTTCAGAAACAAAGAGAAAAGGTGAGAAAACACAGTTACATAGACAAAGGCAGACTGAAACTGTTCAAATACATTCTTGAAGTACTGTGTATAAAAGCATGTACAGTACTTTTGAGTCATATGTGTCATTTGAATCATATACAACAAATGCCTCTTTTAGAGCAAGAGACTCACCTAGACTTTAGCAAGGCATTTGACACAGTCCCACACAAAAGATTATTAGTCAAATTAACCAGCCTGGGAGTGGGTCCCAGGGTGGTAGCCTGGGTAAAACATTGGCTGCACAACAGGACACAGAAGATAATTGTAAATGGAGTCCACTCTGAAGAAAGAGAGGTTACTAGTGGGGTACCGCAGGGTTCAGTATTGGGTCCAGTCCTTTTTAATGTCTTCATCAGTGACATTGCAGAGGGACTGGAAGGAAAAGTATGCCTTTTTGCAGATGACACAAAGGTCTGAAACAGGGTTGATACACAAGGAGGCATGGAAAGGATGAAAAGGGACTTGGCAAGGTTGGAGGAATGGTCAGAAGTATGGCAGCTAGGATTCAATGCAAAGAAGTGAAATAATGCACCTGGGAAACAAGAACCCAGGGAAGAATACACAATGGGTGGGGAGGTAGTAACAACAACAAAAAGGAAAGGACCTGGGGTAATCATATCAGATGACCTTAAGGTTAGCAAGCAATGTGAGAAGGCAGTAGGGAGGGCTGAGGTATACTGGGATGTATAGGAGAGGCATCAGCAGCAGAAAACAGGAAGTTGTTATCCCTCTGTACAGACAGTTGGTGAGACCCCATCTGAGTACTGTGTCCAGTTCTGGAGACCCCATCTCTGCAAGGACATAGACAGGATAGAGGTAGTCCAGAGGAGGGCAACTAAATTGGTGCAGGGTCTGCAAGAGAAGCCGTGTGAGGAGAGACTAAAGGAGCTTAATATGTATACCTTTGAGGAAAGAAGGGGGACATGATAGAAACTTTTAAGTACCTCAGTGGAATCAACAAAGTCCAAGAGGGTAGCATCTTTCAGAAAAAGAGACTTGCAAGAACAAGGGGACACAATTTAAAGATAGAAGGGGGGCGGTTCAGGGGCAATGTGAGGAAGTATTATTTCACAGAGAGGGTAGTGGATTCATGGAACAGCCTTCCTGAGGAGGTTGTGGGGTCTAAAACTGTGGGAGAATTCAAGAATGCATGGGACAGACATAAGGCAATTCTTGTGGGGGGTAGGAAGAAATAGGCTGTTGGTTAACTAGGATCTACGGCCTATCCTGTAGGTAGGGAAATGGGCAGACTAGATGGGCCAAGCGGTCCTTATCTGCCATCAAAGTCTATGTTTCTATGTTTTCAGGTGAAATCTAGCACCACTCCCTCACCCCCACCCCACACTAAAAAGGCAATCTGGCAGGTTTAAGGTTTTGAACACATTTCCATTAAGAAACTGGACTTGTATTGATTTAAAATGCAAGGTAATGTAGTTTTGTCTTATAAAATGTGTGCCAAACACAGTTTTCATTATGTTTTATGTAATCCCCGTTACCAGAATAGGGACTATTTTTTTTGCATTCAGAATTAAAATGGAAGCATATTTCAATGAAAGGTCCAGTTTTTCCTTTTTATAATACTTTCTTCTTATTTTCATTTGTTTCAAGTCATATATTTAAATGCCATTTTATAAGAGCAATAAGACACTCCAGGGTATGCATTATGGTAAAATAATCGCACTTCTCGGGTGCATTTAATGGCACTTGGCTGCACCTCATGCCTAACAATGCTCCTGAGGCATGCGATTATTTCACCATAATGCATACCCTGTCATGTCTTATTGCCTACATAACATCTGTCCCATTACTCTGACAATGGGCTTATGTATGCACAAAGTGCGTTATGCAAAACATTTCTATTGGTCAGAATGGAAAATAACCTTGGCATTTTGGTATTATACAAAGTATGAAGTTTTGTGCTGACTTCAGTTGTATTAGAACAATAGGTCATATTAAATGCTGACTACGGCAGTGTACCTAATGGCAGTAGGTGGCACTCTAAGACCACAAATATATTGTAAATATAGCTAAAATAAACTAATTATTATTATAGTTATAGTGTATTGCTGCAGGTGGCACTCTAAGGCCACAAATGTGTAAACATGATCAGTAACTTCTCATAGTACTGTTAGACAGTAATTATAGCTGGCTATCATTTGGCACTTATAGCATTGCTGATTCTCAGTGACTCATAACTAAACATTATGCAAAAAATAACTAGCACCTCATATACTAAATTCTAACTACACACAATAACCTATGTCAGTTGCTAAATAATGATGTCACATTGACATACGGGACTGCAGATCAGGCAGCTCTGCATATTCCCACCCTTGTTGCCTGAATAAAGAGGCAACATTAAAACAAGGTAAGTAAGTAGGTCAGAGTCTGGCAGATAGGGGAGCACAGAGAAATTTCATTTGAGCATTATGCAGTTTTATAGACTTACAGAAGTGAAATATAGTAGTAATAAAAATTAGAATAACTTGAAAAACAAGAAGAGATTTAAATGTAAGCTCCAACCAAGTGTTTGACAAAGTTGTGCTCCGGTCTCCATCATGAAACATTGAATTAATAGTTTGTTCAGCTTTATTAGCATCATTACTGATCTGAATAAGATATATACCCTTTCTTTGCAATAACTTTCTAAGGTGAAGTATAGGTCTCATAATGTTTACATTAAATTGAGGCAAATACTGCTTCATATCATTAAGACAGTTAGGGTCACTATCTATGTAATCTTGTTCCGGGGTGGGAACAGGGGTGATAACTATATTGCCAATGATAGTGCACTTGTTAGGTACGATACAGAAGTTGGGACTAGTGACATCGCAGACAAGAGGTCCATAGGAAAAAGTCTTGTAGTTGGTTACAACACAGTATTGGCCTTCGGAATTGTAGGTCACACAAACTTCAAGAAGTCGCTACTAGGTAAGTTGGATGGGACAGGTCACGGAGGTGTTGGTGAGTTGGCTGGTATGGTGTTGTCCATCTGCTGTTGAGGCAAGGTTGATGTTTTGCTGGATTAAAGAATCTGTAACATTGTTAGTGTCTTTAACAGTATCTGTTACATTTAGGTCATTATCAAACGTATATGGCCAGTCCATATTGCCAAGAGAGTAACCACATACTGGCGTAGATACATCAAAGACATCACAATAACACAAATAACGGTAGCCCCTTTTGGCACAACAGTAGGTATGGGGGGAAAACCAGGCATCCAAGCAAGGATAAAACACCAACAAAGGAGGCAAGTTGATATGTTCACAAAAGATGTCTTCTTCAAGCTGTCCCACCAAGTTGATTGTACAAAGCTTGTCAAAAACTGAAGAGTTCTTGTCAAATAAAGGCAATGAAACTGTGAAGGTAGCACACATAGTGTCTTCGATAGCACATTGGCCCATGGAATAGCAGGGCCCTTAATTGAGATGGGGAGTCACATAACCCAAGTTCCGAGCAGTGGCCAAAGAAAAGGACACAGTCTTAGCCATGCACTGGGTAGTACTTGATAAGGTTTTACAGGAGGGACAATACCATTTTGCCATACGTCTGTCATTAATAAGATCTGGGATCCTCCCAGATTACAAATCCCAGAAAAGATTTGTTTCTGTTGTTATTGCAAAGTTACCATAGGCAGAACATAGAATTTCCCTACCTTACGTGTTGTTCTCTAGCTTCTTTATTATTCAAGTGTATTAACTGAATAAGTTTGTGTCTGGCTTGATTAAACATACGTGCAATACCATGCATTCTATACGTTGTGAATTTTTCGTCTTGTGTAAGGCCGGCAATACCATGTAGCATGGGCAGTATCACATCCTGGCTCAATTTAGAATTATTTTATATGTCTCTTAATTTTTGCCAAGTCAGCGCAGTTCCAGAGTGACATTCCAGAGCCAAATATACCTGAAGCAGATCCTAGTTCACCTGATGTGTTGTCCATACCCAAGCTTCACTTTTGTCATTTAAACCTGAACACCCCTAGATGTTCAGTGAATGATGCCCAGCTACAGGGTCCTGTGAACGTGCCTGATAGGCTGATATTATATCTAACATTATAACAGTACACAATTTTGAAACACTAGAAGTAGGCCAATGACCAAACTCATCCATGTTCCAATGTGTAGGGTTTAAAATAACTGGTACTTGCATACATTGTTCATTGTTTATCCGAGTCCCAGGGAGAGAAGTAGCAGTCAGGCCAAAACCTATAGAATAACTGAAAGAAAAACAATATCTGATGCAGTAGTGTGAATAGAACAAAATTTGCAAATGGTGGTATTGTGATAGCATGTACAATAGTCAGGGTTCATTGCAGCAGTAAGATTATCAAGTCCGGAGTTCTGTTCAGTAACCTGGTGCATGCTTAAGGTTTCATTAGGGGAAATGCGGTGTTAGGCTAGCCTTGAAAAGTTCCTTTAGCAAGGCAGGTACCAGGGATTTGTTTACCAATAGAGTCAGTAACTTTCCATTCAATTTGAAGATTAGATTGGTCTGGGGATACCACCATGGCATAAAGATTGGCATCTTTCCCTCCTTGGACAGTGATGTGAGTAGCTGGGAGTGTGATAGTTTCTCCTGGAGATTGGGATTGGGCTTAAGAAGTTACAAGTTGGCAGTCTGGGTCCCAGGGTTCTAGGATATGAAGGGCAGAATGAAGGTTCCACTGGTACTTGTCTTGGATTGGAATGCCTGGTTTTACCATGACTGCTCCCACTCCAGAGATCAGGTACAATAGTAGGAGAGTTACTCTTTGATTTCATTTTTGGTTTTTGACTTCTGAAATCACAAAAAAAACAAAAAGGTAAACAAACAAGTCTCCCTCCCCTGACCGGGGAAGGAGCAATAAAGGTAAACTAATCACCTTTGTACAGTTTTAACTAGTTCATGTAGAACCATTTGCCAATGGGCTTCTTATCCTGGTTGAGTATAGCTCTGACGTGATACACAGCAGAGCTCAGTTTGTTAATGATCTCAAAGTGACCTGCCTATCTACTTGTGAATGAGTGGGCAGGTGTACAGAATTTCAGCACCATTACTTGATCACCCACTTTCCAGTTGACTTCTTTCACATTTTTGTCAGTATACATTTCGAATTGTTGTTGGGCATGGCCCAAATTTCTTGCAGCAAACAGGTGAACCTGTAAAAGATTGTCTTTCAGTTGTGCAATGTAAGTGTCTGTTGACACTCTGTCTGCAGTGGGGGTGTTCAAATCTATCCACAAGTGTTCTGGGAGTCTCATTTATCTACCAGTCATTACCTCATAGGGGGTACATCGGGTAGGTGCAGATGGGGTAGCTCTAATTGCCATTAGGAGTAAGGGCAACAGAGTGTCCCAAGTTTTAGGATTTTCTTTAATGAATTTACACAGCATTAGCTTAACCTGCCTGTTAGCTCTCTCCACCTGTCCTGATGATACAGGATGGCAAGCTATGTAAATGTTTTGGCTGACCCCTAATAACACTAAACACTCTTGCAGTACTTTACCTGTGAAAGTGCTTCCTTGGTCGGAGTCTACATTGAGGGGTAGACCCCATCTAGTGAATACCTCTTCTACCAAGATTTTTGGCAGTAGCTTTTGTTGTGGCAGCCTTAACAGGGAAGGCCTCTAACCATTTTGAAAACAGGTTAGTAATTACAAGTGCATACCTGAGGCTTCAGCTTGAATTGGTCATAGGTCCAATGAAATCATTGTGGTTTGCATTCCAAGGGCCTGCTTCCTTTTGAGGAAGTAATCTGTCATTTTTCTTGCCAGGAATTGGATTGTTTTGAGCACAGGTGAAGCAATTGTCCACATAATGTTGGACATCTTTTGTAATACCAGGCCACCATCCTAAAGCATTTAGTCATTGTAGGGTCTTTTCCATCCCTTGTTGTCCACCTGTTGAGGTGTCATGCACCTGATGGATAAATTCTGATCGAAGTGCATTAGGGATCACCTGAAGTTTTTGATCATCCTTATGGTACAATACCAATTTCTGATCCTGTGAAAGGTGAAGTTTATTAGAATGTCTCCTGAGTGGGTGGTTTGCAGGCATTTTTTTCTCTGTCTCTTTTGAAAGATATTGATATACCTCTTTTACCACTGGATCTGCCATTTGTACCATATGGAGATCCAGGGGAACTGGCTTGGTCCTCTTTTGGACTGCTACTGGAAGAGATACTCTAGCAGTGGGAGGGGGCATGATCCAAATCCCCCTCCTTGAGCTCCATCTTTGGCAAGAGTGTCTACTCGATCATTTTGAGCATGATATGGTTCAGTTTTGGAACGGGCCTTTACTTTGTGTATGTACAGCTTGAATAGAAATTGGTCAGCAATACATACTATGTGAATGAACTGATCCTTGCATTTTACAGAAGTGCCCTCCGAGGAGGCAAAGTCATGCACCTACCAAAAGGGAAGGAACTCTGTGAGGGAATGCAGAATCAGTGAAAATGATGATATCAAGTGCCTCCTGGCCTTGGATGATTTCAAGGGCACAGGCAACTGCCACAAGTTCTACATACTAAGCAGATTTAATAATACACTTCACTGAGGCCTCAAATGTGTCACCTGCTGGAAGAATGACCAGGACCCCAAAACCTGCAATTGGCTCTCCCTCATTGTATGAGACAGATCCATCTGTAAAGACACAGTGTGAAGCTAGGTCTGTTAGGTTACTTTCGGTGGCAGGGAGCAAGAGGCCTAGGTCAGTCAGGTTGGGTGGCTCTAAGCCACACTCACATGACTCTCCCTGGTACAGGAGACCATGTGCCAAAATGGAGGGCATTTTGGCAGGAAGTACAGTGATGTCTCTATCTTGTAACAGGAGAGACCAATGGGTGAGTGTGGTGTTAGACACATGCCATCTTTGATTTTGTCTGGCAACATGAAATTAGTAGGGGTGTAGTTGGTGTACAGTATGACAGGGTGGAACTTTATCAAATAATTAAAGTGCTTAATTGCCCTGAAGGTTGCCAGCAGGTTTCCCTCACATAGAGAGTACTTTTGTTCCACAAGGGAGAGTGTCTTCGAGGCATAAGCAACAGGCCTGAGTGTGCCATTTGCTTTTCGTGCCAAGACTGCTGACATTCCTACCTCTGAAGAGTCAGTTTCCAAATGGAATGTAAGTTCTGGATTGGGGTTGACCAAGGCTGGAGCAGAGGCCAAAGCCTTTTTCAAGGATGTGACTTCTGTGGTGTGTTCATGCCCCCATTGCCAAGGGACATCCTTCTTCTGGAGCTTATACACTGGTGTGGCCTTTTATGCAAAACTATAAATAATATCCCTGTTTACTATTCCCAGGAATCATCTGAGTGTTATCACACTGACGGGTAGCGGCAAATTCTAAAAGCCTTGGACCTTGTCCAAGGATGTGCTTCTGCCCTCTGCAGAGATATGCAGGCCCAGAAAGGATACTTCTGTGTGGCAAAATTGCACCTTTGCTGGATTGCACTTGAGGCCTTCCTTCTTTAACAGTGTTAGGAGCTCATTTAGTAGCTCCAGGTGTTGCTCTAGGCCTTTTGTGGCCAAAGTAAGACATCCATGTTTTGCAGAAGGCATTCTGGTGTGGAGAAGCCACATATGGCATCTCTCATGTGGATATGGAAGAAGGAGGGGCTGTTGTGGAACCCCTGGGATAGGTAGTTCCATATGTACTGACATCCTTCAAATGTGAAGGCAAACTTGAATTTGCTCTCAGGGGCCAGTGGGAGTGACCAAAAGCCACTGGAGATGTCCAATGTGCTAAACCACTTGTGTTCAGGCTTTATAAGTTTTAGTACATCTGGAACAGATGCCACTGTGGATGCACAGCTTGAAGTGACTCAACTGAGTCTTCTATAATCAACTGTGAGTGTCTAACTATTGTTGTGCTTTTTTCACTGGCCAAATGGGAGAGCTGACTATAGATACACAAGGCCTGATGAATCCTTGCTTGGTAAAGGAATCAACAGTGGCCCTCAAAGAGGGTATTGCTTCTATTGGAAGAGGGTATTGGCTTTGTCATGGTGGTTCTGGTCCAGGGACCTGTATGAGAGTGTCAATTCTCCCACAATCATGCTTGTTTTCAGAAAAGGCCTCTTGATGCCTGTCTAAAATAGGCTTCAATTGGGGAAACAGTTCATGGTTTTGAAGCATGATGATGATGACGTCATACTCATTGGGCCTTACTGCTGCTACCATATACGAGTCAGAGATGAAGAGCATGTGGTGATTGCTTGGTATTTGGATCAATAGCCTATTGACTAAGTCTACCACATAACTGTAATGGGTAAGAAAATCAATTTCCAAGATGCTTTGGTGATGACATAATACCATTAGGTCAAAACGGTGTTCCATGGTTAAAATGCCAGCTGTAATTGGTATGAATTTGGACTGGTATGTTGTGACTATGCTCCCCTCAAAGGTACAGGCAGATGTTGCCTTTTCTGTAGACCAGGGAGATAACTGCAGGTTCTCTTGATGCAGTACTGAAACTGTGGCACCCATATCTAGAAGCAGTTCAAGCTGGTGGCCCCCTACCAGCCCTTCTATGCATGCGTGGCCAGAGTCATCAGTCACCAGGCTGGTGATGATGCAGAACAGGGCCTGACACCATCAGTCTGATCCTTCCTGTTCAGATTAGGGGTGAGGGCTTGCTAGTTGGGGCAGTTCCATTAGTTCAGATTGTGGGCCTGTGGTAGGCCTGTCCTTTTGGGCCTGGCCCTCAATATAATGTGCGGAAAGGATGGCCGCTATAGGCCTGAATAGAAGTGCCCCGTAACTAATTGGACCATGGCCTTCCATTCCCGTAGCTCATGTCTTTCCTTTGCCGACTCCTTGTATGAAGGCCTGGACCATTTGCGTCGTATGTACCTTCCAGTACTGCTGCTTGTTTATGTTCTGTCCTCCCTGCTTTAGATTGAACACCTGTCTTGTGGGAAATCCTGGGGTTTTGCTTCCACTATGTACTGGGTGGAGGTCTCGGTGCTGGCCTGGACAGCAACTACCTTGGCCTTTGAGCCAGAACCCGGGTAGCGCATGTAAATTTGGTACACGCACTCCACTCTCTCCATGATTTTGCCGAAAGGATCCGCCCTCAGATCCATCATTGTTTTGACTTTTTCTCTCTAGGCCAGTTGCAAATATTTCAAAAACAGGCTGTTTTACTCAGTTGAATTAGGCTGTGACATTTCACTAGCCAAATTCATTCCTGCTCAATATGCGAGCCACACTCGACAGTGATACCGGGCCAGAGTTTCCCTAATGTTCTGCTTGATTAGGTGGGCAAGAGTCACGCCAACCAAGTTGGGGTTTGGCACTTGTAAAAGGGCAGCAGTGACTGCATCAAATGCAGTCCTCTTGTTGTTGTGAATCGTTGCTGATAGCTTGACCCACAGCGTAGTGTCGATTATTTGTTTCAAAACCTGTACTCTATATTCAGGTTGAAGGCTGAGCATTTTATACTGACTTTGCACATTTTCCAAGTGGCAACTAAGATTGTTGCCAGGGGCCATGTAGACTACTTTATCCACAATGCTTTGGGTGGCATGGGCAGACTGCAAGACATTCAGGGTTCGCTGTTGTTGCAGGTTCATTGTTTGAATGATGGCCTGGGCTGTGGCAGTGGCCACACCCTCTAGGAGTTTTTTTTTTTGTTGGCCTCGCTCTGCAGCACATCGGCCACAGCTCTTTGAGCTGCTTTAGCATTGGCTTCAGCAATTCCAGCTCTCGCAACCACATCTTCGATCATCCCAGTGGTCTCACTCTTTCCTTTTTTGTTCAAAATGGCCACTGGAGATGGATGAGGTCTCACCCCACCCTCCGGCATCCCACAGACCGCCATCTTGGATGGTGTCAATGGAGTTATCATCACCAATTTCATCATCCTGTAATGACACAAGATTGTTGGGTGTAACATACGGCAACACTTTCACATGACCCTTCAAGACTCAATTTGTCACGTAACTTTTTCAGTTTCATTCTACATTGTGAATGGTTTACTCTGCCCTTACACTGCCCTTTGCTAACATGATCCTGCAAAACTCTGTACACAGCACTTATTTTGCCTTTTTCCTTAAGCTTCCTTTCTAGATTGTCTTCACTTATGTCTAGTCTCTCCCCTCCATTTCCACACAGTCATTCTGCATATCTTCTTTTGACTCACCAATCATTCACTTGCAAAACATGTTTCTTATCCTGTTGTAGCCTTTCACATTCCTGCATCAATCTAACAATTTCTTTATCTTTCTCTCATACAGTACATTGCAATTCATTATTAAACTCACTTTTAAGCCTTTCCATTTCTGTTTCCAATTCTCTCCATTGCTTGCTCATTTCTTTGGATCTGGAGCATTGCTCCTTGGTTTTGGAGCCCAGCTCTTGTTTCAGAGCTAGGACCTCTGTTTCATTTGCCTGAAGTGCAGCATACAGGGTGGCAACTATCATCCCTTTTTGGTCCTGCTTTTTCTTTACCATTTGTTTGGTCTCTGAATACAGCATGCACACATACTGTACCAGGTGACTGTGTGTTACCGTGCCAGTGCAAAATCCCCTCAATCTCCATGAGAGGTTAGAGCATTTGAAATGTCCAATTTGAATTCAGCACTGATGGCTATTGTGAGAGTTCCCCTCTACCTGCATTAGTAAAGAGCCAAAGGCATATCAATCCACCTTTTTCTCCACAACTAGAAAGTTTAGAAGCTTCAGAATACTGGGTTCCACAGACTGTAACTTCTAGTGAGTGAGGGAGAGACACTAAAGTGTTTTCTTGTCCCGTTCTAGGCATAGGGGTCTGTTAAGTAAGCCATACTGGTCGATCAGATGGGGTCCAGTCTACTCGAGTGATCCTGATCCATTCTCCCATAAGCACACAGACCTGTCTTAACTGTTTCGTTCAGACCGATGTGGTCCATGTCACAGTTGCCATTTGTTAGATTTGGTAATCTAGCAAGTTCTAAACCAGGTGGTTAGGGAATACACAACTCAGAATACAGTGGTTGCAAACTAAGGGTTTATTCCCTTAAGGCATGTACATAAGGGCCGTAAGTAAAATAATACATTACCAGGCTCACAAAACTCTCCACACCAAGTGCAATCATCAGTCTTTCTCAATTAGCTTGCATGAATAACAAGCTATTATAGTTAGATAACATCAGGCCCATTACTCTGACAGTGGGCTTGTGTATGCACAAAGTGCATTATACAAAACACTTCTATTAGTCTGAAAGTTGGGCTGCACAGAACATAACCTTGGCATTTTGGTATTTTGGTATTATACAAAGTATAAAGTTTTGTGTTGACTTCAGTTGTATTAGAACAATAGATCAGTCATATTAAATGTTGACTATGGCAGTAGGTGGCACTCTAAGACCACAAATATATCTTAAATATAGCTAAAATAAACTACAGTAATTATTGTAGTTATAGAGTATTGCTGCAGGTGGCACTCTAAGGTCACAAATGTGCAAATGTTATCAATAACTTCTCATAGTATAGTTAGACAGTAATTATAGCTGGCTAACATTTGGCACTTACAGCACTGCAGTTTCTCAGTGACTCATAACTAAAGATTATACAAAAAATAACTAGCACAACATATACTAAATCCTAACTACAGGTAATAACCTACGTCAGTTGCTAAATAATGATGTCACAATAGTCCACGTAAGGGATTGCAGGTCAGGCAGGTTTGCACCATTCCACCGAATTGAAAGCCTCTTCTGCATTAAGAGCCAAAACTACAGACCCATGATTACTTGGGTATTTTGTCCAATGGTGGATAATGGTGCACCTGATGTTGTGTTTATCTTGTCTGCCCTTGATGAAATGGATATACTATGACAGACAGAAACTCATTATCCCAGTGCTGAAAATACTGAGTTTAGAGTCCCAAACTAAGAAATCCCACATGACTCAGATGCCCAACAATACAATGTCGAGCATCCCGCTATCACAGACACACCTCAATACAGGGGGCTTCACCCCCATAACTAATATAACAAACTCCAAGGGGGAGCAGACCTCATAGTAAAAATATATTAGTTACAAGAGCAAAATTCCTAAAGGTCCATAGCCCAGACCAGAATCTGAGCCTCCCAAGGTATGCTGGCTGAGCTGCCAGTGGTTTAGCCCTCCACACCACCAGGGCAGCTCGGCCAGCTTCCAGATCTGACGCTTCTTTCTGGAGCATCACCAGAGGTAAGGTAGCAACCCGCCACATCCGCTACCTTACCACCTGTAACACCATTGGGTATGAAACCACTGGGATTGACAGTGTTGGGATACTACACCTGTCAGGCAAACTGCCCAGGCAGGTGAGTGTCAGGAAAATGAGCCGTGGAATGTTATAAGGGTACCAATGAAATCAGCTTGATCAGAGCAAATACAAGTTGGTAAGGCTTTTTCCAGTCTGGAAGCCATGATCTTTGCTGCAATTTTATAATTCAGTGTAAGCAGGGCTACTGGACAATAAGAGGCACATTGGGTGGAGTATTTATCTGGTTTGGGCCATACCATTATGGTGGCAATTTGGGCCAAAGGTGATAGTACCCCTTTGGAAAAACTTTCACTGATCATGTCATATACTGGCTCTATCAGGATGTTGGTGAAGAATGTTAAAAAATATAAGAATGCAGCCTGGGCCTGGGGCCTTATCACCCTCAAGAGACTTGACTGCATCTGAGGTTTCTTGCCTTGACAAGGGCAAGTTAAGGGAATGCGCCAAAAATGGTTCAATGGATTGATTGGGAGCTTTAGCAAAGAATGACTACACCTGTTGGGCCAAAGGGGTCTGTTTGGAAGAGTAGTGAGCACTATAGAATTTAGTAAAGGTGTTTCCTATGTCCCTGTGCCTTACCACTGGACCCTTTTCAGGATGATGGATTTGGGAGGTATGGCGTTCTCCCTCTTTTTGATGTAACTGCCAAGACAGAAGTTTTCCTCCCCATCCCCATTGAAGTACAGTATTGCCCAGTTTGTGTAAGGAGTATGGCCCTCTTAATAGTCACAGTAGCCATTGTGTTGGATCTCAGTTTAAGTATTTTTAAAAGGTTGTATTGCATAGGGGAAGAGGTGGACATAAGGAGCCTCTTGGCCTCTTTGATTTTTACCTTTGACTTATTCAAGTCCTGTATTTCTACTTTACGATTATGTTTTGCATAGGCTATGGCTTCTCCCCAAAATAAAGGCTTTAAGTGCCTCCCATCTAATTGAATGAGAATATCTCCATTTTTGTTGTGTGTAAGGAAGTCAGTTATAGCCTGGACATACTGTCCATGAATTGCTTGTCTTTTAACAACACTAGGTCCAGTCTCCAGGATTTTTCTAGTGTTCCTAAGGCACTCATACCTATTTCTAACAATAATGGAGAGTGGTTAGATTCTAAGGAGGTCTGGTAAGCTAAAGGGCCCAGGAGGGGAAGAACTGGAGCACAGCATCAAGTCCAACCTGGCATACAATCTATGGAAATGTGAGTAATGATGAAACTCTCTACCTGTAGGGTTCCTTTTATGCTATGCATCAACAAGAGAGAAGGTACGCATAATGTCAAGTAGGTTTTTGGCATTTCTTGAGAGTGGTACTGGGGTGGAATTAGATCCGTCCAAGACTGTGACTAGCACACTGTTTATGTCCCTTGCCCAATTATCCAGGGCTCTGGGAGTTGAGACATTTCCAAAGCCACTTGCTGGAAGAAGGGTCCATCCTAAACATTAGGGCCATAGATGTTAGCTAGCGATAGGCAGGTCCCCTCATTCATGGCATTTTGAGCCAAGACAAATCTGCCTTTGGAGTCAATGGTCAAATTAGTGACCACACCTGGGAACCCTGGTCTCAACCAAATGGCCACTCCCCTGGCATGTGAATTGAAACAAGAAGTGATACACGTACTTTCCATCTAATACTACTGCACTCTACTTTTGGTTTGGTCATATGCATCTCTTGCTTTGGAAGGATATTAACCTTTAGTTTTTAAATTCTGGTTATAATTCTTTTTTCCTTTTAACCACATGCTTTAGCCCATTGACATTCCAAGTTAAAATGCTCAGTTTGTCAGCCCTCAGAGTTAAGTAGAAATAAGGTTCCACCTCGGCACTGTGGCCAGTACTTTAGTAATAGTATTCTAACCTGCACTGATATAGTGGTAATTTGATAAATCCTGCTTATTTTTAAAATTAAACCCCTTAACAAACTTCTCTCCCAACAGGTAAACCAACGCAACATCCACTGAAACAAGTAAAAATCACTAACAAGTGAGTGATTACTAACACCCCTTTCCCTTCTCAATAGAAAGTTGACTTGTGCCCCAGCTGGGGGCCTACGTAAAGACTGAATAGTTCCCATGGGTGTATACCAAGACCCCCCCCAACAGCATAACACCCAAACATATTGCAACCAGCACTTTTATGCTCCTTCCTTTTACCTCCACATCCCTTAACTTCAGAAAACCTTGAACAACTGGATTCGGATGCTTTGGAGCCCCCCCCAATCTGGAAACAAGACCATTTGGTCTCAAGCCATGTGCCCTGACCTTACTGATGGGTTTTGCATTATGTGGAACCAACAGGACAACCATTTACAAATAACATGTATGGCAAACTGAATAGATAAGAAGCCAAAATGCAGCCCTAGATTAAAACGGCAGTTGAGAATATCAGTTATTTCTGTGTGAGTCCACCAGCTCGAACTCCGAGTCCCATCCCTAGAATCAATATGGACCCTGGAAAAAAGGTAATCGGTTTTAGGGATAATCCCTCTGCTTGATGATCTCAACAATGAAATTCAATATAACTTGGTCTGATCTTCCCCACCTTCCCCTGTCCTATAAGCATAAAAGAAATCACCAGTTGTGTTACAGAAAAAGTTCTGAGAATACAAATATTTTATGTGGTTGTCAACATGTATAAATAATACCTGTAGGTATAGACTATTTGAGTGAACAAGCCACCCACTGCTGACACCCCTTCCTCACTCCATCAAGTGAACTGTGGTAAGAAGACAGGGAGCAGGGAAGAAACCTGCTGAGTGTGCTCACTGGCATGGTCGCACACTGCCAACCAAACCTCAACCAGACTGTAGTTACTCTAATGTGCTTATATGCAAGAATGAGGGGGAATATTTCTATTAACCCCACTTGAGACAATAGAGGTGCCAAAATAGCACTGGGAAACAAGTATTAAACAATCCCTGCATCCTACCCCCCTGTCTAAGTGAGACCCACTATAGAATGAGTCCCTTAATACCGAGGTTTCAGGACCAAATTAGTTAGGGATGGGGATCAAACTCAATATCCCTTCTGGTGGGGTACCTGTGGGCGTTGGGCAATCTGAGGATTTAGAGTGTGTCATTTCATTCAGTATTAGAGCTCTGTACCCACCTGCCTCCTCTCCCCCCCGCACAGTCATGCAGTACTTCTCAAGAGGGATCCCTAGATTGTCATCCATCACACTTTTGCTGCACAGGCTGATCAATGAGGTGCATCACACTGGGTTGACCCACCTCAGTCTCCCCACGCAACCAATCCAAAGATCTGTACCCCCATGCAACTAGCCATGGATACCAAAAGCGAGAGCTTCACGCTCACTTCTAAGGATCATCAGCTACCCAAAAAAGCAGGGCTGTCAATTCCCCAGGCCCAAGGGCCAAAAGAACATGTCAGGGGAGACTAACAGTTGCCCTGACTGAGGGGGAGCTCTCTCCCCCATTGACAGTGCAGGTTCATCCATTTCCATTTTCAGGAGGGCCGACTTTGGAAGGATGGGGAAAGTGGTAAAAGGGTACCTGGCCATAATTCAACCTAGTATGGACACTAACCAGAGGTGGGAGCTCATAAAGCTGGAGATAGTGGAGGCAACCAAAACTTGCTGCAAGGCCCAGAGCAAGAAGGCTAGGGCTAAGAAACCAAGCTGGTTGAGCAAGGAGGTCATAGAAAAGGTAAGGAGGAAAAGAGCTGCCATTAGGAGGTACAAGAAAACAGGGAGGGGGGAAGACAGGGAGGAGTACTTGACAGAATCGGAGGAGGTGACATGGGCAGCAAGGGGAGCCAAGGCATCTACGGAGCTCAGGCTGGCACAGGGCATTAAGAAGGGGGAGAAGGACTTCTTTAGGTACATCAGGGAGAAAAGGAGCTGTAAGGACCACATAGTAAGGCTTAGGAAGGAGGGGGGTTGGGTGGAAGCAGGGTGCGATAAGGCAGAAGCACTAAATAATTACTTCTGCTCAGTATTTACTAAGAAGAAGAGGGGGTGACACCCAAGGAGGAAAGAATGGCAGAAACGGGGGGGAGGGGGTGACAGATGGGGAAATCATGGAGGGCAGAGTTCGGGAGGGTTTGAAGGCACTGAGGGTGGACAAGGTGCCAGGACCAGATGGCATACACCCCAGGGTACTGAAGGAGCTGGCAGAGGTCCTTTTGGGACCTTTGGCAGACCTGTTTAATGCCTCGCTACACTCGGGGTGTGTACCTCAGGACTGGAGGATGGCTCATGTGGTGCCCCTCCACAAGAGTGGCCCCAAGGATGAACCGTGGAAATACAGGCCGATGAGCTTCACATCCATCGTGGGTAAGCTAATGGAGACTATCCTGAAGGAGTGCTGGTTGCCTTCCTAGAGGCCAAAAGACTACAGGACAGCAGACAGCACAGCTTCATACATGGCAGATCCTGCCAAACCAACCTGGTGGAGTTCTATGACTGGATAACTAGGCAACTGGACAGCGATCATGCAGTGGATGTCCTGTATCTGTACTTCAGTAAGACATTTGACTCGGTGCCTCATGGAAGGCTGGGAAGTAAGTTAGAGGACACGAGGTGGGTGCAAAGCTGGTGAGATGGGTACGGAACTGGCTTCAGGGAAGGCAACAGATGGTGGTGGTGGTGGATGGGGAGCTCTCACATCCAAGGGTAGTGACGAGCAGCGTTCCACAGGGCTCAGTGTTGGGACCAGTGTTGTTTGGGATATTCATTGCAGATATATCACTGGACATCAAGAGCAAGATCAGTCTGTTTGCTGATGATATCAAGGTAGGAGCGGTGGTGGATGACCTAGGGGGATGGCAGGGGTTGCAGGATGATCTGGCAAAGCTTGAAACCTGGTCAGACACCTGGCAACTGGGGTTTAATGCCAAAAAGTGCAAGGTGCTGCATTTTGGGGTGAAGAACCCAAGGAGGAGGAGTTACCAACTGGGGGGAGTGCAGCTAGCCCAGACAGAGGAGGAGAAGGATCTGGGGTTGCTCATTACAGGATCAATGAACAACTCGGCACGATGTAGGAAGGCAGCTGCAAAGGCCAACAAAATGCTAGGTTGCATTGCAAGGGGTATATCCTCGAGGAGGGAGGAGGTGATTCTGCCACTGTATAGGTCATTAGACCACACCTGGAGTACTGCATGCAGTACTGGTGCCCATATCTGAAAAGGGACATTAAGTTACTGGAGGGGGTGCAGTGCAGGGTGACAAAGATGACCAAGCGGCTGGGGGACTTATCATACGAGAGGAGGTTGAGTCAGTTGAACATGTACTCGCTGGAGGAGAGAAGGGACAGGAGGACATGACTGAAATCTTTAAGTACATGAAAGGAATAAACAAGACAGGTACAGAGGGGCTGTTCAAAGTAAAGGAGGGGAGGGACACCGGGGCCATGATATGAGACTGGAGGGAGGAAGGTTCAGGAGGGAGATGAGGAAACACTTTTTTACAGAGAGGGTGGTAGCTGGGTGGAATGCATTACCTGCAGAAGTGGTATCCAGTAGAACAGTGGACTGCTTCAAAAGGGGATGGGACAGGACAAGGGGGTGGGTCAATGGAGGGGAAGGGTGGAAGGGAGGGGCAGCTGCAGAATAAGGGGTACTAGGTGCACATTCGAGCAGACTTGATAGACCTCTAGGCCTTTATCTGCTGGAAAATTTCATATGTTCATATGAAATTTACAAGCCCTTGAAAAGAAAGATAACCAAAAGAGCTACCTTGGTATGCCATGCCTTTTCCCACCTCCTGTAACCAACAACACCCCATACTACCAACTTGAACATAATGCTCAACTCCTCTTTGCTATGAACTTTTTGTGAATCATTAATATTTATCAATTATTCCAGAGGGGTGGCCGCAGCCACAGCAGGGATACAGGATCAGCACCGACCACCTTCACAAACTACATACCCCTCCCAGTCTCCCCAATCTCGAGTTCACAAGCTATCCAGCCCCAAGCCACACACCAGAGTCTAAGTATAATAAATCACAATTCAGGAAGGGAAGGGGATAGACATTGCTATGAGCCTGACTCTCATCTCTCTAGTCCACCCAGTAAAGGCCCCCATATAAACTGCTCTGTGAGGCTGAAATACCAGGACCTGGCCCGGTAGAAGTGATGCTTATGCTAAGTAACTCTTTGCTTTTGATATTCATGGCTAGTTGCCTGGGGGTACAGACCTTTGGACTGGTTGTGTGGGGAGACTGAGGTGGGTCAACCCCGTGTGATGCACCTCATTAACCAAGAGTCTCACCCAAGCGAGACCCACTATAGAATGAGTCCCTTAATACCAAGGTTTCGGGACCAAATTCATTAGGGGTGAGGATCATATTCAGTAGCCCTTCTGGTGGGATACCTGTGGGTGTTGGGTGATCTGGGGGTTTAGAGTGTGTCATTTCATTCAATGTTAGAGTTCTGCACCTGCCTGCACCCCCCTCATCTCGCACAGTCATGCAGTACTGTTCAAGAGGGATCCCTAGATTGTCATCCATCACAATCTTTCTGCACAGGCCGGTCAATGAGGTACCCAAAAAAGCAGGGCCATCCATTCCCCATGCCCAAGGCGCAAGAGAACTTGTCAGGAGAGACTGATAGTTGCCCTGACTGAGGAGGAGCTCTCCTTCCCCAACTTAAACATAATGCTCAACCCCTCTTTGCCAAGAACTTTTTGCGAATCATTAATATTTATCAATTATTCCAGAGCGGTAGCTACAGCAAGGGTACGGGAAGTGATGCTTATGCTAAGTAACTCTTCGGGGGGGGTGCTATCATATGTTGGACAAGCTGAAGGAAGGATTATGACATCTTGTCCAATGCTACTCTAGTTCAGCCGACCATTCTCCCCTAACTCATACATCCAAGCAGCACTGATAAAATCAGATTTCGCCAATGACACCCAACTTGGAACTCTGCTACGGCCTCCCCACTTAATAGAGCAACAGTCCCCACCCTCCCTTTTGCACAGAGTTGGGGGGAATCAAGGTCAGCTGGGCATTGAGAAGCATGGCAGCCCAAGCCAAAACCATCGAGCTAGGAAAAAAAACATCACCGGAGAAGCCAGCAGTTTTCCCACTCGAGGAGAAGCTCCTCCCTTCCCCCTGACATTTCAGGCCCACCCATCCCCCTGAAAGTGACAAGCCCATGAAAAAGACAGCCAATGAGGCAGGGTTTTGGGGTAATACCTTTCCCAGCCTCCTGTAACTGCCAACTCCACTTAGTGCCATTTAAATGAAAACAAGATAGCTCAGTTCTACCAATATAACATTTTTTGATATTATTTCAAAAGCGAGCAAATCTCCCAGAAAGTAGTCAAACCATGAACACACATCTATGAACAACAGCCATCCCAACAACAGATCCCTTCCCTGCCCCACCCTGCCCCACTCCCACGGTCATCCATTACAAAGCCCAATTGTCACAACAATGACAGAACACATTAAGGCACTGTTTGTTGGGATACATTGATAAGTTAAACCAAGCGGGAGATAGAGAGGCATGATTTTCAGGCTTATAAGGAGATAAAAGCTCCACTTTTGCCTGCACTCCATGGGGGTAATCCAGTGCAGTTGGAGTAAGTCCAAGGATCTGAAAGAGTGAGCGGAGCACATGCCTGAACACAACCTGCTCCCCAGAAGTCGGGCATGTTAGCCAATGGCTACGTCATATTGTTTGTGTACTGGCCACATATTCTGATAGTTTTAACAACCAGTAGCCATGAAAAAGTAAATGAGCATTCAGTCAGAGTGGGAACACAATCCAATGCTTAAAAGGCATCAGTAAAACACCCTTCTAAGAAATGTAGGCATTGTTTATGGGTTATCCTATGGCACGCAGGTCAGAGAGAATAAAGAGGAAAACAGACTTAGAGGACTAGACTTACTGTAATATTAATAACACTAGCAGAAGAGATTCTCAGGTAGCAGAGGCGGGGCAGTGCATTGAGCCCCCAAGCTTCCCTGTATGGCTCCTTCCTCATGGTTAACAAAATATTTTGCATCCTGCAGACATTTGAAAAATCTGGAAGGATGCCCAAGCATAGGGATACGAAGCTTGGAGCGATACATGTGGGCACATTCCCATCCCATAATGTGTGATTTGGACTTCACTCCAGACAATTTTTGATGTTTAGTTTGTAAGTCTCTGCTGTAGTCCTGGAGCACCAGGGCCAATCTGTCATTGGTTTTCATGGGACCTTGGGCTTTTGCAGCACACAGCATTTTCTCCTCATCCTGAAATCTAAGGTGCTTGATGAGGAAATGTCTGGGTCATTTGGTAGGCTTGGGCTTCAGTCTGACTTATTGGTGTCATTCAATTTCATAGTTTTTTGCTCCTGGGTGCCATACCAAGATGTTGGATAAGCCATTTATGTACAGACATTTCTGGGTTCTTGCCCTCCAAGCCCCCAGGTAAACCCACCAGCTGCAGGTTTGATCTTCATGACCTTTTTTCGAGGTCATCAGTTTTGTCCAGAGGTGAAGAAACATTATTTGTCAGCACCTTTGGATCGCAGGACAAATCCACCATGAGGTCTTCTAATTCAGTTATCCATAATTCCCCTTCATCCAGCCTCATGGCATGTGCTGATGCAGTATCAGGGAGGCCAGTAACAATGTTTTGTAGATGCTGCATCTGGGCAGTTAGGTTTGTAAAGCCAGCTTTCATTTCAGTTTGTAAGTTTAAAATCATCCCTGGAGCTGCTGTGAGAGTGTTCGGTGCCAAGGTGCCACCATCAGAAAATGTGCCAGTTGCTGCCATGCTCTGGGCCCTGGTTCTTAACCTCTGTTGATGCTAAAGATTTTGGAGGGCCTATTGTCGGCTTAAAAGGGATAGTGGTCTGCTTTTTTGTGACCACTGGGCCGCCATGAAGTAGCTTTCTTAATTACTAGATTTTTTTCATGAAAAAAGATGCAGAAATACCCAGAAAGGGTAGTCAAAGCTTGGAATAGTCTGCCACAGGAGGTAGAGGGGGGGCAAACACAGTGGAGGGGTTTAAGCATGCCTGGGACAGGCACAAGGGAAGCTTGAGAGGGGAGGGAGTGATGAAAAGCTATTGACTACATAGGGTCAGTGGCCACATACAATGTATAGGGCTTACGGGCAGATTGGATGATCCTAGTGGTCCTCATCTGCTGACAATTTCTGTGTTTCTATGTAAATAAGACTTTTACCATGTGATGTAGGTGCCCTTCAGGAGCCTTGCTAAACCCCATCCACCATTGTGCCTGGCCAAGCCACGGCCCCCCTAGCAGTTTTAATTTTATGAACACCATTCTGTCCAGTTCTCCTAAAGGAACTAGGAATATTGAGTTTTACCAAGTCATTACATGGGTTTAGAACTCTGATCAAGAGCCATTGCGCTGTCAATGTGGTGCTTGGCATTCCAAATTAATGCACTGACATAACTAAAACTCCAGAGTTCTGGTTAATTGAAGAGAATTGTGCAGAATGCTAGCCATAGAGAGAAATTATTTTATACCTACTATTATTTGATCAAAATACCATTACGTGTGAATTCCTTTTTTTCACAATAAATTTACTTACTTACCCAGCTGAGATGCAGCATCTCATTCCAGTGGGGTCCTGCTTCTACCAATTTCTGCAGCTGACTGAAATGAAGCACTGAAAGATTAAATCACTTGCCCAGGGTCACACAGTGAGTATTTGACTCTAATGAGATCTGAAGATGCTATCTCCTGGTTCTCAAGCTGTGCACTTACCAGTACTGCACTGCCTCATTTTTTTTCGTCTTTGGTAACTGGGTAAGGCCCACTAGGCACAAGTTCCTGTTTTCAGGGGTGACCCAGGAGCACTGGGTGGTTAAGTGAATTGCTCAGAGTCACACAGTATGCAAGTGGAGGCTGTGGGACTTAAACCCAGGTTTGCTGGATGTACCAAGCTCATTCACAGCTCATTACTCTAACCTCTAGGCTATACTGCTATATATTTTCTTCAGCATGGAACATTAGTAATAGCAGCAAACCACACAGATCTCCTGTCCACTTTAAATATATTCCCACATGTTTCTTTTTAGGAGCTTACATATACATTATGCATTGCTATCCTTCCAGCTTCTCTTCATGCATTTCTGTTACAAAATCTTAATTTCCATTGTAGACAGTCATGTCATAATTTCTCAGTGACAAACCATATTCCCAGTTGTTTCCTTCCTTTATGCATTTTTCCATCTGCACTGGCATGGCCCGCTATGTTCTAAGTGTTCCTGTTCTGATCCTGCATTAGCTACAACCCAAAAGATGACAGGGATATTAAACATAGTTCAGTGGTTTTATGTCCATTTCTGCCTGTCCATTTTCAGGTAACGCAGATTTAACTCCAGACACAAGACTTTTGTACTGCGAGGAAAAGAAAGGAATTTAGTTATAATTGGGAGATAGCTTAGTTTTGTGGTTGAAGAGCTGTTAATCTGGAGATCGTGATTTGATTCCCACAGTTGCCATTTACTAATCATGTGACCCTATGCAAGTCACAACCTCCCTATACTTAACCTCTCAGTCATCTCTCTACTCTGCTTTATCTACTGTATGTGATAAAAATCAGTGCCCCCCCCGGATCATTCAGGGTATATGTATGACAGGCACTAAATAAAATCAAATTCCTGCCCTTTCCATTCTTTATGTATGACCTATTTAGCACACTGTGTCACAAACACACTCAGCAGGTCAGGCCTTCTGTTCCCACAGTGCCAGCCTCCAAGCACAGTATTGTGAACAGGTAACAGAACAGGGTAACCCTCCTGCCTGCTTGTGGGTCCAAATCACCTTTAGTCTCAAGTTTTGGGGGGATTCAAACTGTGAACCTTTTGCTTGCCTAGCCAAATGTACAGGCTCAGATAATCTGCTCTTCAGGGGGATGCCAGATATTTTTCATCTAAGGGCACCTAACCAGGTATCCAAAATGAACCCTTAAAACTCTATAAAAGACCTTAGGTATATTCTTACCTTTTCCCAGTTTGATAATGCCATCAAGCTCTTAACAGTTTTTGTCAATCTTAACCCTTTATATGTCACATGCAAAAAGAACTTCAAAGACACACCCAGGCAGTCTTTCAAATGAAAGGCTTACTTAAAAATGGATACAAATATGTAAAACGTAAACACAGAACACTATATCACAAAGCATGCAATCACTTTACAAGAAAACAAAGAAAACTACAGACAAACTCCTACCAACATACAGTTAAACTTTTTCTAATGTATTACCTCTAAGTGCCTAAGTTAGAGATCTTGTTTCTTAAGAGCCCAAAAAGAAATGTCTCTAAGATCAGACACAAGTCCTAGGTTAAAACTGTGTCTCTCTCACACACCCCCTTCCATGATGTCATCTATGATGTCATCTAGCTCCTCCTTTTAGAATATAAAAATTATACAAACAATGATCTTCCTGTCAGGAAATATTTTAAATACTGTGACTTCAGCAAAAACTAATTTCCTAAATTATGACTGTCTTTAATCAGCATTTTCTTTGATCTTGTGTGGTTTCCTGTTCCCAAGGCATCAAATGTTTTTTTACAACTTTAGCACCATGGTGGTATAAAAATGTTTTTCCTCTCAGATGTCATAAAAGTTTACGATCTCTATCCTCTGGCAGGCTCATAAAGTCCCATTTCATTTCCACTTCAAAGAGCCTAGGCATATCATAAACGGTAATAAAATGCCACTCTGAAGGAAGTCAGTTAATTAAATGATTTCTGCTTCACTGAAACCTGGGGGGGGGGGCGACACCCATAGCACAGGATGTCTCCGAGAGACACTCTCATACCACATTTTATATTACAAATATCATAGAGCAATCATAACCAGCTGGCCAAGCGTCACAATCCTCCCCACCTAGACTGAATTTGGGGGCTCTATCCCCTGCATGGGATGAGCTTCCCAAATCAGTTCACTCTTCATATACACGCGACAGGCTATCATCATTCTGATTGGTCACTCAAGCCCTATGTAAGATCGTCATATCATACCCTTGCAAGGCAAGACTCCATCTCAACAGTCTACCATTAGTTTTTCCCATTTGGGTCAGCCAAACCAGGGGGTTGTGGTCCATTTGTACTTCAGAATGCTGCCCATATAAGTATGGCTCTAACTTCTTTAGGGCCCACACTATGGCAAGTCACTCTTTTTCCACAGTAGAGTATGCCTGCTCCCTGGGAAGTAACTTTTTACTTAGGTACACTACAGGGTGATCTTTCCCTTGGTTGGATGTCTGACTCAGTACTGCCCCAATACCCACGTCTGAGGCATCAGTCTGGACTATAAAGGGTCTGCTATAGTCAGGACTTGTCAGTACAGGTGCACTGCACAGAGCCTCCTTCAGTCTGGAAAAGGCTTTTTCACAGGCTGGTTCCCAGGTAATTTTCTTAGGCATCTTTTTCTTTACCAGGTCAGATAGGGAAGCAGCCAGGGCACTGTAATTGGGTACAAATGTCCTATGGTACCCTGTTGTCTCGAGAAAACTACTAACCTGCTTCTGTGTTTCTGGTCTGGGCCATGCCTTGATCGCCTCTATTTTTACTTGGTTAGAACGAAGCTGTCCCTGGCCTACAACAAGCCTGAGGTATGCCACCTGGCACTTCTCAGCTTTGACAGTGAGCCCAGCCTTCTGTATCCTGCCCAGCACTTCCCTAAGGTGGGACAGGTGTTCCTCCCAGCTGGCAATAAAAATGGCAATGTCATCCAGGTACGCCATGACATACTCCTCAGCACCACTTATCACCTGGTTCACCAACTTTTGGAAAGTGGCCAGGGCATTCTTCATTCCGAAAGGCATTACTTTAATTTCAAATAAGCTTATCAGAGAGTGATGAAGGCAGACCTCTCCCTAGCTCTATCAGTTAACTTGACCTGCCAGTACCCCTTTGTCAGGTCAACAGTCGTACGGTATGTTGCCCCTCCCAACTTGTCCAGGAGTTTGTCCGTCCAGGGTATCAGGTGTGCATCTGACTTCATGACTGCATTCAGTCCATGATAGTCCAAACAGAAATGAGTAGAGCCATCTGACTTGGGCACAAAGACTATGGGTGAGGCTCCTGGGGCTGTGGGATCTCAGGATTACCCCTAAATCCAGCATTTCCTCCATGGGCAGTCCCTCCTAATGTCCTTTTGGACAGCCTCTGACACCCAATATGCTGTCCACTGTATGAGCATCTGTGTCCCTGTCTCCACATCGTATGTCGCTAAGGGGGTTAGTCCAGACTTGGTGCTACACAGGGGGGAAAAGTCTGCTTAAACCTCCCTTACTTCCTGGATCGTGTCCAGGGCCAGCTGGGGAGACAATTTAACTGCCTCCACAGTGGACTCCCACTTGCTTTCTTCCAGCAAGTCCAGAAGGGAGTCTCCTTCATCCGTCCCCTCCCCAGGACTACATACTGTGAACACCATGTCAGCCCTATTAGCATATGGTTTCATTATGTTGATATGGTACATTCTTTCTGTCTGTCTTCTGTCAGGTAACTCTATGATATAGTTCACATCATTTACCTCTCTAACTACTTTGTACGGTCCTGCCCACTCAGCCTGCAGCTTGTCTTTCTGGACTGGGATAAGGACCATGACTTCCTGACCCACCATGTATGAGCGAGCTCTGGCTCTGTGGTTGTACCACTCTTTTTGTTTCTGTTGGGCAGCTGCCAGGTTGCTCTGGGCTGTCCCCATAAGCTCCTTCAGCCTTTCCCTAAACCTAAGGATGTAATCCACTATGGGAGTTCCCTGGGTGGCGTGCTTGCCTTCTCAGTCCTCCTAGATCAAGTCTAGGGGCCCACGAACCTGGCGTCCATATAAGAGTTCAAAGGGGGAAAATCCTGTTGATTCTTGGGGCACCTCCCTGTATGCAAACAACAGGTGGGGAAGGTATTTCTCCCAGTACTTCCCATGCTGTTCAACAAACACTTGGCACATTGACTTCAGGGTACCGTTCAATCTTTCCACAAGCCCACTGGCTTGTAGGTGATGAGGTTTCATGCACCTCTGCACCACCCCATACTTCTCCCACAAACATTTCATCAGGTCCAACATGAAGGAACCCTCTTGATTGGTGATAACCTCCTGCGGAAACCCAACACAGGAGAAAATCCCAAGTAAGGCATCTGCCACTTTATCTGTCCTCAGTGAGGATAGGGCAACTGCCTCGGGATACTGGGTGGCATAATCCACCACAGTCAGGATGAACCTCTTCCTGGAGGAGCTGGGGGTATTTAAAGGCCCCACAATATCCATTCCCACCCTCTGGAATGGCTCCTCCACTATGGGCAATGGAATTAGGGTGGCTTGGGTTTTCTTACCTGCCTTCCCTATTTTTTGGCACCAGTGACAAGACCTGCAATACTCCTTCATCTGCTGGGTGAAGTTGGGCCAATAGGAATTCTGGGCCAATCACTGCATAGTGCGTGCAATTCCCAGATGACCAGACAAGGGAATATCTTGTACAATCTTGAGCAACTGCTCACGATACCCCTGGAGAAGGACAAGCTGCCTGCCTATCACCCCTCCCTTCATCTGCACAGCCTGAGTATACATCAGTCCATTTTCCCAATAAACCTTATGTTTACTGTCACCTCCCTGTGCTCCGTCAGAGTCTGCCCAAGCCCTCAGCTTCTCTAGACTAGGGTCACTTTCTGAGTAGCTGCAAACTCCTTACACATTGCCAAGGTATGGGACAGGTCCCCTTCAGTCTCTAAACTAGGGTCCCTAGCACTAGCATCAGGGCACTCAGAATCACTGTCATCCCTAACCCTCTGACAATGGGTCACCACTCCTTCTTCAGAGTAACCCTCCGTAGCTGTGTGGTTAACTGCTACTGGGGAAATTTCTGCCCCCTTTTCATTAGTCTCCAGATCAGGAGACATAGGCTGGGGAAATCAGCCTCCCAGGGATTTCCACACTGGCTTCTGTGGGGTCCAGGGAACTACAATTTCCACTTCCCACTTGGCTATGGCTAACTGCACATACCATCCCCTGTTTGAGATTATTACCAAGGATGACATCAACTGCTAACATTTTGGCTATAGCCACCTGTTGCACAGTTCCCCCTGTTTCACCCCAGTCTAGGAGAACACTAGCGAGTGGCAATGTTTTCTCCTCACCAGTGAAGTCTTGTACAGTGACATATTTATTGGGTATAGGCCGACTAAGCTCTACCAGATCCCCTTTTACCAATGTCAGGGATGCTACTGTGTCCCTTAACACTTGTATCTGTACACCATTCACTATGACTGGGTGCACGTGTTCCCTCATGTTCACAGGCACACTTCCAGGGACACGCAAACAACCTACTTCTTTCCTAGCCCCATGTTGCGTATTGCTCACCCTTTTGGGACACTGTCTGGCAATATGCCCAATTTCTTTACAAACCCAACATTCATTTCTTTTCTCAGAGAAATCTTTTCTTTGAAACCTGGGGCTAACTGGTTTCAGTGGAGGCAGTGAGGGTTTTAGCTGCCCTGAAAGCATGCTTTTCCCTTTCTGCACTGCCACGCCCACCCCATTCACTCTCGGAGCAGGTTTGTTCTTGGCATAGCAGTCCGAGAGTTCAGCAGCCTCTTGCACTGTTTTGGGATCTTGGTCTTCCAGCCAGGTTTTCAGCTCTGCTGGGCATGCCCAAAAAAACTGTTCTAACAAAATAGCATTTTAAATGTTATATACGGAGTTTGCTTCAATTCCTTCCCACCAACGTTTTAAAAACTGACGTTGTTTAGTGGCTAGCTCCTCGTAGCTCATATCAAGGCTTCTCCTGAACTTATGGACTTTAGCTCTGTATGCTTCTGTAGGAAGCTCCAGGACCCTCTAGGAATTTTAGCCTGAATACAAACTTTTTCAAAGGAATTTAAAAAGGAATCCATATCCTCCCCCTCTTTAAATTCAGATATCAATTTTGAATTCAATTTGTAACCCAGTACTGCAGTTACAGTTAAACCCAAGCCATTTACCTGCTCTGGTGCTGGTGGTTGGAGTCGTAACTTCTCCAGTTCATGTTGCCTCTGGCGCTCACACTCCTCATGTTCAGTTTCTCGCTGTTCTCACGTCCTCTTCTCCTCTGCAGCTCACTGGCACTCATGCTTTTCATAGTCAGCCTCCCACTGTTCCCAGTCAGCCTCTCACTGTTCTCGTTCCCTCTTCTCTTCTGCAGCTCATTTCCCTTGCTCAGCATCTCTCTGGAACTCCAGCTCCATTCTGCACAACTCAATCTGTAGCCGGATTGCTTCTGGCTCTAGAATTCTGGTGACCTTCCCCTGCTGCTGCGGCCCTTCACTGGCACTGGCCCTGGCCCTGCTGTCATCCTCACTGCATCTTGACACTGCACTGGCCTCTGGCCCCTCCATGCTCAAGGTTTGGTCCCTTATAGTCACAGTCAGTGACTCGATGCTCTGGGCATCTGCTGCCATCAGGGCATCCATGAGGTTCTGCTTGGTGGCTCTCCCCTCATACAGGACTCCTCTGTCCTGGCACAACTGCATCAAGTAGTCTATAGTGTGCCTGCTGTAGTTGGAAGCCATCTTCTTCTTCCCTAACTATGGCTACTCTAACTTGCACTTTAGAAAAAAAATTAAACAGGTAGGAACTTGACTGTAAGCAAAATGATATAGTTATGTTTTCTTTTTTAAAAATAAATCACTACCTTATTTTGCAAGTGAGCTGTACAGTCTTAAGCTGACACACTGAACAGTTAAAGCTTGTGTTACCAAATTTTATCCACACCACTGCCAACCAATCTGTCACAAACACACTCAGCAGGTCAGGCCCTCTGCTCCCACAATGCCAACCTCCAAGTGTAGTATTATGAACAGGTAACAGAACAGGGTAACCATCCTGTCTGCTTGTGGGTCTGAATCACCTTTAGTCTCAAGTTCTGGGGAGATTCAAACTGTGAATCTTATGCTAGCATACCCAAATGTACAGGCTCAGATATTCTGCTCTTTAGGGGGATGGCAGATATTTTTCATCTAAGGGCACCTAACCAGGTATCCAAAAAGAACCCTTAAAACTCTATAAAAGACCTTAGGTATATTTTTACCTTTTCCCAGTTTGATAACACCATCAAGCTTTGAACAGTTTTTGTCAATCTTACCCCTCTATATGTCACATGCAAAAAGAACTTTGAAGACACACCCAGGCAGTCTTTCAAATGAAAGGGCTACTTAAAAATGGATAAATATATGTAAGACATAAAACACAGAACACTATATCACACAGCATACAATCACTTTACAAGAAAATAAAGAAAACTACAGGCAAACTCCTACCAACATACAGTTAGACTTTTTCTATCTAATGTACTACCTCTAAGTGCCTAAGTTAGAGATCTTGTTTCTTAAGAGCCCAAAAAGAGATGTCTCTAAGATCAGACACAAGTCCTATGTTAAAACTGTGTCTCTCTCACACACCCCTTCCATGATGTCATCTAGCTCCTCCTTTTAGAATATAAAAATTATACAAACAACGATCTTCCTGCCAGAAAATATTTTAAATACTGTGACTTCAGCAAAAACTAATATCCCAAATTATGACAGTCTTTAATCAACATTTTCTTTGATCGTGTGTGGTTTTCTGTTCCCAAGGCATCAAATGTTTTATTACAACTTTAGCACCATGGTGGTATAAAAATGTTTTTCTTCTAAGGCGTCATAAAAGTTTATGAACTCCATCCTCTGGCAGACTAATGAAATCCCATTTCATTTTCACTTCAAAGAGCCTAGGCATATCATAAAAAGGTAATAAAATGCCACTTTGAAGTACGTCAGTTAATTAAATTGTTCCTGCTTTACTGAAACCTGGGGGGGCACCCATAGCACAGGATGTCTCTGTGAGGCACTCACATACCACATTCTATATTACAAATAACATAGAACAACCATAACCAGCTGGCCAAGCATCACACACTGTACACCGAATGGAACTATTCATAAAAAGCGAGATTTTCACAGGTCCTGTCACAGTCACAGGAATCTATGCTGGTGTGTGCCTGTGGCAGGATAAATATGGCACAAAGTGTTATTGCATGAATGCATCACAGTGGGTAGCCCCCTAAGTACTAGCAATCATCATACAGCGGGGTTTGTCATGCAGATTGAGCAGGAGAAAAAACACACTAGGTCAAGGGTCCTGGACTTCAGGAGACTGGACTTTAATGAAATGGGTGACTGCCTTAGGAAATACCTTGAGGGAGGTGATGGCCAGCTGAGGTGGAGGCACAGTGGAATAGAATACAGATGGGAATACCTGAGGTAGCGGCAAGCTGCTTAAAGGTAGTTAGCAAGGTAATGAGGAGAAAGAGGCCACTGTGATTCTCAACAGAGGTGGCTAAAGTGGTAAGGAAAAAAGTAATGGCTTTCAGGAAGTATAATGGTACCCAAGTGGAGGCGGACAGGGAGGTATATCTAGAGAAACAAAGGCAGGCAAGGAATAAAGCTAAGGACAGCAAAGGTCCAAACTGAGGAAAGGATCACTCAGTAGGTCAAGAAGGGGGACTAGACTTTCTTCAGGTACCTGAGCAAAAAGAGAAAGGCAAAGGGTGGTATAGTGAAAATGGGGAGACCTAGAGGGGAGACTGTACTGTGGAGGACTAAGAAAAAGCTGAAATTTTAAATGAATACTTCTGCTTGGTCTTGACTGTCAAAGGGGAGATGGACCAACATGCATTAACAGACATGGGGGAATGACGGAGTGGACACAAGCCCATTTACAGAAAAGAGTGTCCATCAGGATCAGAAGCCCCTAAGGAAAATAAGGCAATGAGGCCAGACAGGATCCACGCAAGGGTACATAGGGAACTGACCACAGTGCAGGCCACCTCTTTGGCAACACTATTTAGTATTTTTTTGGAGATGGGGGTGGTTCCAGAGGATTGGAGGAGAGCTGACATGGTCCATCTATGCAATAGTGAAAGCAAGGAGGAGGCCCAAGTATAGACAAATCAGTCTCACATCAGTGCTGGGGAAATGAGTGGAGTTGCCTCACAGGCATTGGAGCTGCTTACAAAGGCAGTGGTGAGTGCCACTGTTATGTCTGAATAAAACATATCTGCTATAATTTCCTATGACCAAACCTTGGTCTTTTGTAAGCAGTTCCAGTGGCTGTGACCAAACTTCCTGCTGTATTTTTGTTAGTGGTGTCCCTACTGAAAGAGAGACTGATGGAGTATCTAGAGTCATATGGGCTGCAGGACCGCTGGCAATATGACTTCACAGAAGGGATGTCTTGTCAAACAAATCTCATACATTTCTTTGCCTGACTAACTAGGTAGGTGGATCAGGGGAGGGTAGTGGATGTGGCGTATCTGGACTTCAGTAAGGCCTTTGACACTGTACTACACGGGTGGCTGATAAAGACACTTAGCACTCTGGGGGTGAAGGAGAAGGTGGTCAGATGGTAGCAAACTGACTGGAAGACAGGAGGCAGAAGGTGGTGATAAATGGCAGCCACTCAGAAGATGAGAGAGTGACCAGTGGGTTGCCATAGGGATCATTACTGGACCCTGTCCTCTTTAATGTCTTCATAAGTGACATTGCTGAGGAATTTAAGGAAAATGTGTGTGTCTCTATGCAGGTGGCACAAAAATCTGCAATAGAGTGGACATTCATCAGGGAGTGGTGAAAATGCAAAGGGACTGGTTAAACTGCAGACAATGGTCTAGTGCCTAGCAGCTGGGTTTCAGTGCCAAAACTGCAAAGTCATGCAGCTGGGGTGGGGGAGACTCAGGGCTGAGTATAAGTTGAGGGGGGATACTTAAGTTATTGAACAAAAATGGACATTGATGTGATTATATCTGATGATCTCAAGGAAACAGGCAGCAAGACAAGGCAGCAGGCAAGGTGAGACATATATTGGGGTGCATAGGGAGGGGGATGTCTAGCAGGAGAAGGCAGGGCAGTAGGTGTTGCCTCTGTATCACTCACGTGTGAGACCCAACCTGGAGTACTGTGACCAGTTCTGGAGGTCACACCTCTACAAAGACATTGACAGGGTGGAAGTGGTCCACAGGAGGGCTAATACAATGGTGTGTGGGTTGCACGAGAAATCACCTGAGGAGAGGTTGCACAAACTCACATGTACTCCCTGGAGGAGAGGAGAGCAAGAGAGGACCTGATTGAGAGGGATCCGTACTACTTTCCGACACTGGACTTCCCGACTACTAACTGCCCGCAACCTATATCCCGACCGATCCAAATCCCGACTATTTATCATACCGACAAACGGTCTCCCGACAATGGCCACAGACTGCCAGAATTACAAATGGCACTGATCTCCCCATCTCTAACCTGAATCACTAGTTAACCTCCCTCCCAATTCTCTACCCTGTCTTTCATTCATTGACAGTTTACCATCAGGCTTACTGTATAGTTTCAACATACTCGGACTCTGGAGGGAGTTTTGCCTGTTGCTTCAATTTCAGCCCATAAATTATGTAATGGGGCAGCAGTAGACAATGCATCCAGACAGTTCAAATATTTTATGCATTCGTTGCATGTACATTGCCTGCAGGGTAGCATTCCAGTCTACTTCCTTCTTTCATAGCTCCATCCACTGCCTCCCGATGAGCATTTACATAGCCACTAGAATGTGACGATGTAGTCTAAGACTGCAATGCATGCAACACTTCTCTGCATTGCCCAGAGAATTTCCAACAGGAAAACCACCACAGGGACAACACTAACATTTTACTTGGGTCCCTAGCTCCAGTATCAAGAAACAAAATTCAGTTGATAATTATGTTGGTTTGTGGATAAATTAGAACACTGCAATTCAGCAACATGTGAGAATGGGGTTATTATATGCCTCGTTCAAATGCAAATTTTTTTTTATTTTTTTTTTTTACAATGGACAACATGGCACAAACCTGCAAGTATAGAACCTTTATTTGTTTATTTTTCTGCTCAGTGGTGGTGCACTGGTCCCTGGGACCTTTTCCAGGCATGATACGGCAAAACAGTTGACTCCGATTGTCGGACGGGAGATCCTGTTGGGAGAAAGGCTTCGTCGGGATGTTTCTTTTCGGGAAGCTGAAGTCGGTATGTGCACAGTCAGGAAGTAGACGGTTGAGTAGTCGTACTAGACCCAGTTGAGACCTATACATACCTCACTGGGGTGAACAAGGTGTAGGACGGCAGTTTTTTTCACATGAGGAAGAGCACTAGAACATGATGGCATGCCATGAGGTTTGGGGGGAGTCTTCACAGAAAGAGTGGTGGACTCTTAGAACAACCTGTCATAAGAGGTGATGGGGTGAAGACAGTGTGGAGCTTCAAACATATACGGGATAGGCACAGGGGTATAATATATAGAGGCAAGGGAGGAGTGAGGACATCTGGGACCAAACAGAGTCCAGGATGTAGAGTTAGGCAGGGAAAATGGGACAGACTAGATGGGTATATTGATCTTTTTCTGCTGACACATTTTATGTTCTATGTATGTTTCCATGCTATTTTTAAATGTTGTGCTGCATTAACAGCACTTCATACACAATGATTATGGTAAAATAACGACAGCTACATGCACCATTATAAGGCTGCCCCTGCGCTGCATGTTACAGAGGATGTATGCATAAGGTAGACCGCTGAAGGCTGTGTAACTTATGACCTCATACCTTATGTATGTGACATGATCATGCCCCAAGTCCTGAGTGCAGCTCTGAAAATCCAGCCCAGACAGTTGCAGCAACCATTAGCTATGCGCAGGGAGATTATACCATTAAAGAAGGAGTAAAAGAGACAAAGAAGGCATTAAACACAGAGCTTATGAGACTTGCTGATGGTCACACAGTGGGTAAGTGGTGGTAGTGGGATTTACAACTGCCTGGGTATGCTGTGGTATAAAAGTTTATTTTTCATAGGTTACATTTCTCCTTGCCTCCTGACGTTTTAGTATGAATGTTAGTACTCTGCTTGAACAAACCAAAACACAACCTTATAAAACAGAGTGCTACAAGAGTGTTCTCCCATAATGTACATGCTAGTGGGTTCTATGACTGTGGGGGCAACAAAAGCACTATTTTTTAAATTTGAAGGGTAACAAATGGGGTGTGTGTGCAAAGTTTTTTTTAATGCAACCCTTCATTGTTAACCCTTACTCACATATCACATTAGTATATAATAAGGTGCAGTACACATGTTTTTCATTTATGTCCCTCTGTTGCATGTAGATATTTTATATATTTTGAGTTTTGCATATATGTTGTCATCACTTTTTTACACCCATCTGTTTGTTACTCCTCCACTAGACATTTCCATGTTCTACATTGTATACTGAAAAAATAAAATTATAACAGCCTTCTCAAAAAAATCTCAAAGTTCTTTTCAGTATAATTTCTGTAACATTAAAATCTATCATACTGCTCTTTATTTTAATGATTTTGAAACCTCTTCAGTTTTTATCAAGGTAAAAACTTGTATTCAGTTTTTATCAAGGTAAAAACCTGTATTCAGTTTTTATCAAGGTAAAAGCTTGTATTCAGTTTTTATCAAGGTAAAAGCTTATACTGCTTTATTTGCATGTACTTGGTAAGTGTTTTTCTTTCCTTCGAAATAGTCATTTGTTTTGGAGATGATGCCATCAACAGGTTCAAATTTCACTAAACAACATTTTAGGACTGACAAAGATGTGGTTATTTTTGTGATATCTTTACTTTTAGTACTGCAGAGCTTAAAATAAAAGGTAATTGTATTATAAGTAAATATCTCACCATTTATTAGGTTCTGTGCTTTGCTAAGAATGAATCCAACATACTACTTTAGAGCTTTACCCAGCAACACATTAGGAGCCCTCTGTGCACTTCTTTCATCAAATAAAATATTTCAACAGTTCATCTGATAGCTTTGTGGCAGCATGCTGCACTATAGTATGAAAGGAGACTTTGGGTGGGATTCACAAGAGATGTGCTAGCGCATCCCCGACTTGTGCCCCATCATGATTCTGTAAGGGCAGTGATGCACTGGCACATCACAGATGTAAAGCACACCACCCATAATGATATGTGGTACATCTGGAAGGGTTGTGCAGGGGGCATTCCAATGCATATGGGGCGTAGTCCAATTCACAACCCACCTTGGAGGTACATCTCCAGAGCAAGTCTGAAGATGAGCCACCAAAAGATAAATCTACAGTAAATAGACTTAAGAGGGTGTCTGCCCATAGGCAGGCTGCTATACTGCAGACAGCAGCACAACAGTCCACCTACCCTGGCAGTTCAGTATCCCCCCTCCACCCATAGTCCCGTGAATAAAATATTGTGAGTCATAACTTCCTGGTAGTCTAGCAGCACCCCCCTCCCTGCCCGTAGTCCTGTAATTACATTAATAACACCAGGCATTGGTGGTAGCCCACTGTTACCCCAACACCCTGCCTGTATCACCGCAGGGTCACATATAACACCAGGCAGCCCTGGTACTCAACTGTTCCCCCTTCCCACCCGTAGTCCCATAAATAAAGTTTTCTGTGCCGTAACTCCCTGGCAGTCTAGTGGAACCTCCCCACCCTGCCCCTTCCCAATCGCACAGAATGATGGCTACCCAAAGTATCCATAGTGGTCCAGTGGACCCCCACCCACTCAGGCACCCCTCCCCCCACTCCCCATCTCAACAAGTGCCATAAGTTTCCATTCACAACTGTGTGAATGACCTGTCATTCACAAAGTTGTGAATGGAAGCCTACAGTACACAATGTGAGCCCATTGGTCGACAGGGTCTACCAATGGGTTTACATGCATACTGAATGCTGTAATTTACTGACAGCACAGTCAGTAGGCAGCCATGGTGGTATGTGGATGGGCTATGCTGTCCGCCGACCTTCGGTACTTGCTGGGTTGGGGAGAGCCGGGTGGGGAGGTGGTGCCTGAGTGGGGAGGGGGGCCCACTGTACCACCAGGGATATTTTGGCTAGCCATCATTCTGTGCAATCGGGTCAGGGCATGGTGGAGGTTCCACTAGATGACCAGGGAGTTATGGTGCACAAAACTTTATTTATGGGACTGCAGAGAGGGGGGAAACAGTGGACTACCAGGGATGCCTGGTGTTATTAATGTCATTACGGGGATACAGGCAGTCAGGGGTTGCCACTAAACTACCAGGGTGTATCATTCTGGACTGCTTGTACAGATGGGTTTGGGGATGGGGGTGGACACTAGACAACCAAGGATTGGGGTATGTTCATGCTTTCTGGCATGATTGGGGCTGGAGGAGCACTTGCTAACAGGGAGGTGGTGTGCCGTCTTTACTGCGACACTTGTAGGGCACACGATGCATTCTGCCTGGTGCATTTATGCTGGAGGCATGCTAATGGGGCCACAATGACATGCAATTGGCTCCATTACACCATGTATGCCTAATGACCCCATTTGCATGTCTCGGGCTGTGAATCCCAACCTTGGGCCAGTGCATCTGGTGATGCACTGCCCCATTGGTTTCCCAGCCCGACTAGGGGGTTGTGCCAGCACATCTCAGGTTGGACGCAACTGTGGTATTCACAGAGGAGATGCACAGGGAGCATCCTCCAGTGCATCTTTTGTGAATATCACAGTTTGGGCTCGGTGCATCTCATTTGTGCCAGGGCAGCTGAGATGCACCGTGCACGAATGTTTTGTGAATCCTATGAATTTGGAAGTACCCTAGAGTTTCTTTCATTCAGGGCAAGTGACTTGCATCACTCAGGTGAAATATTAAATGTAAAATCAGCTGAGATACTATTTCTCATGTAATACTGATGAACTAAAACTGTTTCTCCAGGGAGTTATGAACTGCACTGTAAATTGAATCACAGTAATCTACCGTAAAAATGACTGACCTTGCTCAGCAGATGTTTTGAGACTGATACATACTGTACAGTGACACCTGCCAGAAAGAAGTCTTTGTATCAGATTCCACAAGAGGTGTCTTGCAGGAACACACTGTCATCAAATGGCAATTGCTCCAATTCGTCATGAAAGAAAGTGTGGTACCTGTGTCACAGAGTGCTCCATTCTGGTGGATTGGAATGTAAATCTGGCTACAGTCTTCTGTTATGTGCAACACACAGCTATTCTAGTGGCAACTTGCTGGAGACAGGCAATGCTTATTTGTCCCTTTTCAGTGTGGTATATATGTATCAAGTTTTAGAGTCAGGTGCATCAATCTCCTAAATATTTGAAATGTTTACTACTCCACAATATGTCTCCACAAATTGATTTCATGTCATATTACTTTATTTGGTGCTTTCCTAGTTTGAATACTTTGAGAGAATTTTAAGATAACCCCAATATCAAAGAGTTGGTTCACTGTTTCTGCATACATGCTACTAATGTAGAAATGATTATGTCTCATCTATGTTTCACAAACTTGAGATGAAATTCAGCAGAACAGTTTATTTGTTTGCTTGTTTTTTTATCGATAAATTGGTATGGTTCTTGAGCCAGATCTCATTTTCAAGAGCACACTGGGGCAAATGCAACATACTGTACAAACACAATAAAATACATAGCAATGCATAGCATAATACAGTAATGTACAAACAAAGCACCAGTTATAATAAATGTACATGCATCACATTCAAGTACGAAACTTTTATTTTAAAGTACATTCTGTTTTACTTGTTTTATACTGCTAGGTTTGTGGGCCCCTATATTCATAGATCCAGATTAGGGTCCACTAAATATTTACTCCAGGAGCTAATTAATGCCTGGAGCAAACCAGTGGTATAGTGTAACATACTATTTCAATTTGTGATCACTAAAGGCATGTTTCAATATTCCTTTTGTGCTTTTGTGAAAACAGGGATATCCTTTCAACATCCTACGACAGGTAGAATTTTTCACAACCAACAATTTATTAACCGTTCGACTACGAGTGTGATTTATGTGGCTAGTTGTGAATGCCGTCCTTTTAATGTAGGAAAGACTAAAAGGATGTTTAAAAATCAAATAGCTGAACACTTAAGAAGCATCAAACATAAGGACAAAACCAATGCTTTGGCCACACATGTGTTACAGAAAGGTCCTGGACATATATTTAAATTTCATGGGTTAGAAAAAGTAACCCTAAATATTAGGGGGTGATTCGAACAATTGATTATTGCAGGTTGAGAGCAAGTGGCAATATATTCTTAAAGCACATTGTGGACTTGGTCTAAATGCTATGTTTAGCCCAACTCCTTTTCTTAAAGGAGTTTGAAATTTGAATGGTATACTGGGTCATTTTAGATTACCTTATATGTGTGTATATATATGTATGTTGATATACATGATATTGTTTGTAAATTATTTCTATGGGTAGTTTTTCTGTATTTAAGTATTAGCTGGAGTATTTACTCCAAAATTGAATGCGCACATTTATTGATTTGAGGACCTATCACCACCCCCTTTCCACCTCCCTTTTCTTCCCCCTTCCCTTCCTCTCCTTTTTCCTTCCCCTTTTTGTATTTTCTTTTTATGGTTTCCCCTTCTTATGTTCCTCTTTTCAGCATATGCCCTATGCTGATTTATTAATTATTTATTAGACATAGTGATGCATTGCTTTTGGTGTGTGTTTTTGAGGCACTGGCACTTTAATTGTCTGTCCTTATAAAGGGTAAGGTATTGATTATGTCTTGAGAAAGTGTCAGTTGACATGAAAACATTTGACAAGTGAGGAGGTGTTGCTGCTGTTTCCTTTGTTGAATAAATGGATTTATTAACTTAGACCAAGCTGAGTGGTCTTTTTGCACCTATACCGGTTAGCTGCTCTCTTTTGTTAAAGTATTGGTCATATTGTAGTTCATTTACAGCTCCAGTGTGCATATCATGTGGCCGTCTGCAGCCACAAATGTTTCACTATACCAACCAGACACTAACCAGGCTGCAATACCAAACCTGGGACCCCTACTGGCCACAGGAGGTATGTGACCAGTAGGGTGCTATGGGGATCATGATCATAATCGGGCTATTTGGGCACACCAATGGCAAGTGCTTCACTGGAGAAAACTGCCATATTCACACCTAAAGATGCAAATTACCCCATATCACTAGTAAGACACAATGGGTCATTTTCATCTCATTAAGGCCTCATTACAGGCCACATGAAAAGGGTTTCTGTGAGCCTCCTACTAGCATCTTTCAGGGCCGCCTCACTGGTGATCTAGTGCCCCCCTTCAAACAGGCCTGCCAGTCTGGAATACCAGTTCCCTAGTGTCTTGTGGTCCCCCACCCCCAAACACCCCTGATGGTACAAACATATAAACATACGAAACTGCCAGCAGAATCAGGCCATAATGGTCTATCTAGTCTGCTCAAGTGTGCAGCTCAGATTAAATCTCTGGAGCTGCCCCTCCCTACCCTCCTGGAGTCATCCACCTCCCTCCCTCCCAACCCTCTCCCTCCCTCCCCTTCCCAGAGCTGATTCCTCCTGTTCTGATTTTCTTCTTCAACCTGTCCCACCCTCTGAAGCTGTCTGCTGTATTCACTACTACCACCTCCTCCTTCAGATCGTTTCACCCCTTAACCACCCTTTCCATGAAAAAGTGTCTCCTCATCTCCTTTTTAAATCTACCAACACCAACTTCATCCTGTGCCCTCTTGTAGTACCCTCTCTCCTTTCTCTGGTTGAATATACCCTCTGTTCAAACCCTGTTTATGCCTTTGAGGTAATTGAAGGTTTTTAACATGTCCCCCTCTCTCTTCAGTCTTCCAGGGAGTACATGTTGAGCTCCCTCAGCCTCTCCTCGTATATTTTGTCCCCCGTGCCCTGGATCATCTTGGTAGCCCTCCATTAGACCTCCTACAACAGACTGACATCCTTCTTTAGATAAGGGCACCAGAACTGTACAAAGTACTCCAGATGTGGTCTCACTAGAGACCTGTACAGTGGCAGAATAACTTCTCCCCATCCTAGAGGTAATTCCTTTGGCAATGCAGCCCAGCATTTTATTAGCCTTGGCTGCTGCCTTACAGTATTGGGCAGAGTGCTTCATGTCCCCCTTGACCACCAACACTCCCAAGTCCTTTTCCTCCTCCAAGTTGGTCACGTGGAACTCCCCCCCAGCCAGTAGCTGGCCCCTAGGTTCCTGACTCCCAGATGCATGACCTTGCACTTCTTGGATTTGAATCCCAACTGCCAGATGCTCAACCATTTCCCCAGCCTAGCCAGATCTAACTTTAGTTCTTGACTCCCCTCCATTGTGTTCACCCTCCCACAGACCTTGGTATCATCTGCAAAAAGGCATATCTTATGTTTGATACCCTCTGCTATGTCCCTAATAAAGATGTTAAACAGTACTGTTCTGAGTGCTGAGCCCTGTGGGACCTCACTGGTTACAGGCTTAGGTTTAGAAAGTTCCCCCCACCACCACCCTCTGGTTCCTGTCCCGCAGCCAGCTCTTGACCCACCCTAGCAGTTTGTCTCCTATACCTAGGTTCCTCAGCTTGCTGATCAGCCGTGACCTTATAACCCAGTCAAAGAAGTCTATCATGTTTGTTTGACGGTATCTTCCCCTGACAAACCTATGCTGCCTGTTGTCCTGGAGACCATTCACATCCAGGAAGGACACTAGCCTTTCCTTAAGGATGGTCTCCATCAACATGCCCACTATAGAAGTTAGACTGACCAACCTGTAGTTATCCAGTTCATCCCTGGGTCCATTCTTGTGGAGTGGTACCACATGTGCTGTTCTCCATTCCTGCAGTAGACTCCCCTTTTCCAGTGAGGTGTTAAGCAGGTCCTTCAGGGGTACTGCTAGTACATCTGCCTTGGTAATGGTAATATTTGCAGTATCCCTGGTGTATAGTGGTCCCTCCCATACCAGAATACCCCCCGACTGTAATATTGACATTATCCCTAGTTTCTAATAGTCCCTGCTCCCTGAACCTCCCCAGCTGTGATATTGTCATTTTCCCCTGGTGTCAAGTGGTCTCTCCTGCCCCTGAAGACCCCAGACTATAATACTTACATTGCCCTTGGTGTTCAATGGCCCCTCCAACCCCTCAGCTTTAAATTCTACTACCCAAACCTAGCACCCCCCAGCTCCTTCTACACCAATCGGCACAGACCCTCCACTCACCTCAATGACCAGCCACCAACTGGCAGTTACTGATCATGGACCTACTGTAATCAGCTATGATTACAGTAGGGTCATGCTGTCAGTTGGCAGCCACCTGTGGAGGAGAGTGGAGGATATGTGCCAGTTGCAGTGGATGGACTCTGACCTGGAGAGCTGCTGGGTTTGGATGGTGGGATTGGAATATATGGGGCCAAGGGACCACTAGACATCAGCAATAATGACGATATTACAGTTGGGGATGTTCAAAGGCAGGAGAGATCACTGGACACCAGGGATAATAACACTATTACAGTTGAGGGTGTTCAGGGTGGAAGGGACCACTAGACACCAGGGATAATGACAATATTACTGTCACAGGTGTTCATGTGATGGGGACCACAGTTAGGGGGGTGCAGGTCATAAGGACTGGTTTGAGGAGGCAGTAATTAGAATAATGCTGATGCTACTTACCACCTCCCCATACCTGCCAATATGCTGCTGCAGCTATATGCAAGGCACTAGCAGCTGCTTTGCATAGTCACACCAGCATATTTTTGATCCAGTCACTAACAGGTTAGGGACAAGCTAACCATGCATCCAATATGACAGCTTGCAGTCCCTCCCAGCACTGGGCCTGCAAACTGCTGTTAGCAAGTCACTAAACCAGTCTGAATGCCCTTGCCATGGTTCCAGGTCAGAACTGCCTGATAATAGAAGGCTCACAGTCCATAAACTAGCTTTCTATGGGGACACTTTAATACAGCATCATAAATTGATCTACAGTAAGATTACTACAGTTAGTAGATTAGGCAATCACATTATGTAGGGGGTGGGATTTGTATGATTTGCTTTCCAGATAATGTAGGCTTCAAAGTAATTTGCTTTAGTTTATATGGATAGCTAGTTCAATTTGGTATACAAGCAGCATCTATGAGTCAGAGCCTACATTCAAAACAAAACAACAGGCTGTATTATGTAAGGTTTGAATTTTAAAAGGTTATTCTCAGCAGTCGTTCTGTAAAATAGGAAGTCCATGGTTCAGGACAGGTAAAACTGAAATGTAAACTGCCAATTTTCTAGGTTCAGATGTCAAACAGGCCCACTCTTGATACAAAAGCCTTAATCTTTTATTCACCATTTTCATTACTCTATCTACATAATTTGCCTAAAATAATGTACAATCTAAAATAGCTCCTAGGAACTGAAAGGCACGAACCATTTCAAGTGGCACTTTGTTTAGTGTCATTATGTTGATTCTTGGATCCACACTTTTCAGTCTCCTTTGATTTGCAAAAAGCATAACTTTAGTTTTCTTTACTTTTAAAACCAGTTTATTCACATTAAACCAGCATTGTAATCTGTCAAAGTGAGACTGCATTCTTCTACTAACATCCATAACTTCCTTCCTCCTTCTATACATCATCTGCATATAGTAACATTTCAGTATTAGATCAAAAATAAAGGTGCATCACTACCAAAGGAGGGGCCCCAGAACTGACCCCAGTGGTCCACCCAAATTAAGGTTTTCAACTCAGATAATGTTTGAGTAATTTTCATGCTATTACGTCTCTTGGTAAGATATCTACAAAACCAATCTACACCCTCTTGTGAACATGACATTGACATTAACATCTTTAATAAGATTTCACGTTTATAAAGGCAAAGGCCTTGGACAGTTCATCCTGACAGCATCTATAAATTATGAAAACAATTTTTGAAACTTCATTCTGCCCTATTGTAAAATCCTCATGACTGGATGGAGCTTGAGTTTTTTGGGGTTTTTTTTGCCATCACTGTCTGTCTTTTTTACAATATGATCCTAAACCTTAAAAAAAAAAATCACACACCAGACATAATTGCAAAATATGCTAAGTGATCAAATTCAGAACCCTTGACTACTTCACTTGAATTGTTCCACTCAGGAGGATTTACTGGGCTGCCACCCACTTCATCAATGTGAACATTTTAAAAGTCAATGGGTCTTACAAAATCTCTGCCCACTTTAACAAAAATAATGTACCAGTTATACAATTGCAGCTTAAAAATATTCCAGCTCAACTACACATCACACACTCCGGTCCCAACTCAGTTAATAAGGCATCACTATGAACAGGCTGAACAAGACAGGGCAACACAACTGGGAAGCCTAAAGCTATACATATTATTTGTTCTGCTGACAGAAGAACAACATTGTTTTCTGTTGTTTTAATAATATTTAATCAAAATTGGATTGTTTTCAATAAGTAAACAACAGTTTATCATATGATAGCTTTTATATAAGTAGTAACCATTTTATACTGTATGTGGAGTTGGTAAAACTCCAAGGTATGCATTGATCTATGTACTTCTGCACTTCTCAAGTGGTTAAAGGCTCTCTGCTACTCATTATGATTAGAGATGTCAATTTAAACTTCACCAATGAATTTAGTGTGAAGTCAAGTAACTTTTCACTTCAAAAAGCTTTGTGAAATTTCTCACCCTTACACCACCTTTGCCTGTGATTTTTTTTTCATAAAAATGTGATAATGATCTAGAGCAGTATGTGATGACAACAGCAACAACAACAACAAGGGGAGGCAGGATACTGGATCTAGTCATTTCTAATGCAGCTGGTAACATCAAGGAATTTTGCACAAGGTGGCCTTCAGGTGACAGTGACCACAGTATGGTTCAGTTCCACCTAAACAGGAAGTTAATCACATAAACGGAATCACCAACCACAGGAAATTTAGAAGGGCAAAGTTGAGAGATATGGAACAGGAATTAACAGGATGGAAATGAGAAGGTGATTTTATAGGGAGATGGGTCATGAAGATGCAGTCTTTATTTACAAGTATTTATCTATTTATCTATTTTGTTTTTGTTTACTGGCTGGGGTACACTAGGCAAGTAAATGCCTATTTACAGGTACGACTCAGGAGAATACAAGGTAACATAATGAACACATTTTAAATACAGGGAGAAATAGGCACCAGCAGCCCTGGCAAACAATGAATACATGAAAATGTAAGTTAAAGACTAGAATATGGTTACACACAACAAGTGGGATAGGACTCCACAGCAGCACAGAGCCAATATTATACCTAGGCAAAGTAACCCAGAGGTGAAGAGTTATTTCAATTAAACATGCAAATGACAGTAAAGGAAAACCTTCTCAGGTACAATTCTCCAGCTGTACTAGTAAACCTTAGGCACACATTACCTGCTAACATCCTCTCAATAGAGATAAATCCTGTTCCAGAGTACAGTACAGATACTAAGTAATTAGCATGGGCAGGAGCAAGTGGAGGAACCCTTAAGTGTTTCCAAAATGCTCCTTTGAAGAGCTCATGTGAGGGGAGGCTACAGATGCCAAGTGGGTGGGAGATCTGAAATTTCAGGCCAAAGAGTAAGAATGTCTGTTCTCCCATCTTGGTGGAGCATTTGTGAACATGGAGGAGAGATTCAGCCAATGACTTGAATGAGTAAGATTGGTGAGGTGCATAGGGGAATATAAAGTGATGGTAGAGGAGATGATCTTAAGGGCTCATCAATAAAGCATCCTAGGGAATAAGATTGGGAGGCTACCAGAGAGAACCAATCCAGGGATGTATACAGGGAGCAATGGTGGGTTGGGTTAGGGGAAGCCAGTGATAAGTGGCAGATGTTATTGTAAGTCACCTCCCACTTGAACTATAATCTGGATAGGAGGACTCCCTGGGAGATATCTAGTCTAGCTTTTGGAATCAGCAGATGCCTAGCTCAGTAAGCAAGTCCAAGCCTGGTACTGACTGCCTTACAAGCCTGGAAGATGTGAAGAGAGAAGTTGAGGCTGGGATCTAAGGTAATACCTAGATATTTAAAATCCAAAGCTGTGATGAGAGGGGAGCTGTCCAGGCAATGAATTGAAAGAGGTTCATCCAGAATTTAAATTTAATCTGGGACCTAAACAGCATGGCTTGGCTCTTTGAGGAGTTTAGCACAAGCTTATTTTAAATGAGTCATATCTGAACTTAGGAGAACTCCTGCTGAAGCTGGATATTGACTTGAGAAATGGAGAGAGAGATAAGGTACAGTATAACACGATGTTCTCTGCATACATAATTGAGAATCAGTGGGATGGGGAGGAGGGGAGGTAGTTGATGAAAATTGAGAAGCGCAGGGGGATAAGAATGTAGTCTTGTAGGACTCCAAGTTGGATAGCAGTTACAGAGGAGACAGTGTTGTTAAAGTTAACATACCACCATCTGGCAGTAAAATAGCTCTGAAACCTATAGGTGGTAGGGTGGGACAGGTCATCTGAGGTTAGCGTAGACAGGAGGAGGGAGTGGTTGGCAGATTCAAAAGCTTTAGATACATACTATAGATAAAGATGGCCCTAGTAATAGAGTCATTATCCATGGCATGCTTGATGTCTTTGATTAGTTGGATGAGCACAATGGTGGAGCTATTTTCCTTCAGAAAACCATTCTAGTTTGGTGTGAGGTGGTTTTGTGACTGAAGGAATTCAGTCAACTGGGAGACAATGACCTGTTCAAGCAGCTTTCTCAGGCTTGGAAGAAGTGATATCAATCTTAACTGCTGATCAGGAGTCTGGAGGCCAACTACATACCTCAGGTGGCTAAATATAATATTAAAGACAAAGTACCTGCCTGGTTAAATGTAAAGATAAAGAAATAAATAATGAAAAAAAAATAGACTTTTTTTTTCGCTTAACCAGAAAAAAAAATTCCCAAGAGATCTGGGAGGATTTTAAAAATATTCAGAGGAAATGTAAGGCAGATATTAAAATGTCCAAGAAAAACACGGAAAACCAAACTGTGTAGGAAGCTAAAAGGGTGTACAGTGATGTGAGCGAGTATTATTGAGTGGCTCAATTTGAGCAGTTCAATAATACCGCTCGTACTAAGAGCAAGTAGGAAAGAACACTGCTAAGCAAGTTACAGCGAGTGTAGCAGTGAGATGCACTCACTGGAACAAGATATAACCATTTGTTTGGGCAAGGCCTGCTGAGCTAGTTGTTTGGTGTAGTGGCTAGAGCCACTGCTGCATGAGCAGGTGGACTCGAGTCTGGCTACAGGAGACATTTTTTTCTGTTTTTTTCTTTTATCATTCCTTTAAGTCCACTCCACCTGGAGTTAGTAATCTTTACACTGGGAGTGTGTGGGGGCATTTTTTTTTGTGCCGGGAGGAAAAGAAAGCAACTGTCAATGTTTGCTGCAGTCGCTGTTATCCTGCTTGCCCTTTTGAAATTGGGTGGTCTTTGACTCATGGTTTGAGGTCGGCAATATTAAGGAATCACCGTTATCACATAAAACCAGCTAAAAGTAACACTTAGATATATTATAAGTATTTTAGTTCAAAGAGGGAAACTTCTAGAAACATGGGACCACTACTGGAGGAGGGGACACTTATGAGTGATGGACTGGATATGCTTTTTTTTTTTAGTCTTGCCACTACTGAGAAGTGTATGATAAAGGATGGCTGAGATAGAGATATTGATATGAGTACTGAAATAGTTACCATAGGAGCAGATTTAATGCAGTAGATGAAAATAAGTAAGCCGGATCAGATGATATTCACCCCTATATTTTAAAAGAACTAGCAAATGTCCTATCAAAGCTGCTCATAGTAATAGTGGCAGGAAGGAGAATAGGAGAAAGATAGGGCTAGTACCATGGATAACAGTGCCCAGGGATAGATAGGGAACCATTGACAGACTGTATTGTCCAATGTTCCTTTCTTCTTTTGGCATTGTCTATGTCTCTATGTAAACCTCATCAGTCATATATTGAAACATACAGCACAGCAGAGCCAGCCATGATGAAATGCAATAACTTGCAGCAAGTGACATGGCACAAATACTGCATGACAAAAGGGCTTATTTGCCATTAAAATACACTGTTCCCTGCAGTATACTTCAGCATTGTGTAGTATACTGCAACATTACTTCATTGCATCCTGGCTGCCACCACTGTAGCATTAGAGATGTTTTTTTTTCAAGTGACTGGATGAATGTGATGGTTATTTCCATTGATAGGAACAAGGGGCCAAAAATAAGAATGGAAACTACAGACTGATGAGCTGTACATCAGTCACAGGGAAGGGTTTAGAGGCAGTCCTGCCAGACGAGATAGTAAGCTACAGTACCTACAGTGGAGTCAGCTATGATGCAAAGCAATAACTTGCAGTAAGTGACATGTCACAAAATTCTGCATGACCACAGGGATTAACTGCCTTGGAATTACACTGTTCTCTGCAGTATATTACAGCATTTTCTGATATACGACAGCATTATTGTGTTGCATCCTGGCTGGTGCAGTTGTAATTGATAACAACCTAATAGACAAGACCCAGCATGGATTCTAACAGTGAGATCATGTCTCACCAATCTGATTGAGTTTTTTAAGCCAGTGAGCAAGGCCTTGGATAAAAGAATATCTGTGGACAGATGGACTATAGCAAGGTTTTTGACACCATATCTAATTAAGCAATAATGTAGGACCAGGGGTTAGATTAACAGTCAGTTAATCACCCCCTTGTGGTGTAATATGGCACAAAGCAAAGCTGAGTGCCATATTGCCACAAGGGGGTGATTAACTGACTGTTAATCTAACCCCTGGTCCTACATTATTGCTATTATTATAATCTGGAATTGATACAAATATGTTTACTTTAAACTATGTCTGATTTATTAACAGAAAACCCTCAATTTAAAAGAAAATAGTCCTTCCACATTTGTCAAAAGACAGCTAAAGTGCTTAGTTACTCTTGGAATGCTGATATCCATGGCAGCCTAACTGAGCTGGCTCGTCTTGAGGAGCCAGTGCATTTTCAGCGTGAGGTAATACCAACCAGTCACTGTATTTTGGCAATTTGCTTTTATTCTAAATGTGACAAAGTGAATGGATTTTCACATACATCTTGTCGAAATGGAGTCTGTTTAACGTAATAGCCAACAAACGTATTTTCATTGACAGACCACTCTCGCACACTCTTTCCTCACACAAAAAGACACATTACGGCATGATAGGAGGACTTGTTTGTTCCTATGGCTATCAGTTGGCGTGGGAGACACCACATTTGAAATGCATAGCTTTTTTTTTTTTTAAAGTGTTTCTGCCTAACAATTTGTGTAAGCTGTCAGACTGTTGTAACTATTCATGCTGTGCAGTCTCACTGAGGCAATCAAAAAACAAGCTGTCATTTTTTAAATTAAGAAAATTAAATAAAGAAAGTTTATGGCCACAGAACACAGAAGGAACTGACACAGGGCTACAGATACTAGTTCCACTTTTATTTAGTTAAAAAGAGTAAAAGAAACACACACAAGTGAATTGTTCTAGGCAGTGCATATTTCCAGCAGCAGAGAGTGCTGGTGAAAAGCCACCAGTGGCGCGACCAGTTTCTCTGTAAGCTTCTGCTTAGACTAATTAACTTGTAAATGACTGTTTCTTTTACTTTTTTATCTGTAATCACATTTCTTGTTTAGCAGCTCAGTGCTGAAATGTGCCAAAGTTACACTTCGGAAGATAGTATGAATGCCTGTAGTTCATAGTCATCTCCCCACCCCTCCCAGTCGGCAGTGGCGGGACCCGTACAGGGAACTTTGTTACTGAGTTGGAAACTGCTGTAACAGAACAAAAATTGCTGTTGAATTCTAGTCTGTGGAGGCACTTTTATTTATTTATCCAAGCAGTTTCATTTCTCGGACAGTTTGTTATATCTCACACTGCTTTGAGTTTTACTTGTTACTACTAAGATTGCAGTCTTTGACGGCCGATGTCAATAGTTCGTGGGTATACATTGTGCCACGATCAAAATACACACCGTGTTACCAATTGTTTTTTTCCCCCCTCTATTTATTGTATTATTGTTTTGCGATGCTGTTCTGAAATATGTGATTTCAGCTGATGCACAGTTATGCATTAGGATATTGGGAGGTGACTCCTCCGGTGCCGGAGACGGTGACAGCCATGTTTCTTATTTTGTTTAGAATTGCAGCTCTCTGGAAAGTTGCTGGCACTTGTTTGTTTCACATTAAAAATCTAAGGGCACTAGTAATCAGGCTGGAGAAGGTAGGTTAACATGGGTTAATGTAACCCTGTTAGAACCATCGCAGCCAATCAGATTAGTTTACATTTCCCTGCCTTATAATAATTATGAGATAATCCAAAAGATGGAAAAACTGGGAATAAGTAAAAACACTGTAAATTGGATTAGCAGTTGGCTAACAGGAAGACACCCAAGTGTCAGAATTAATGGCTTTTTATCCAGCTGAGGTATGGAGACTAGTAGGGTTTCAGAGGGATATGTACTGGGACTGATACTTTTTAACAACTATGTAAGTGACATGCAATGGAAAAATGGAGGGTGGAAGTCAAACTTTGCTGATAACACCAAAATAGACTGTAAATTGTTTTCGAATGAAGGAATACAAAGCCTACAACTTGAGCTGGGGGTGCTGCTTAAATGGACTGAGAAGGCTAAAATGAAATTCAACCATCCTTCATTTTGGGGCACAACGTATCAGGGTATCATAGACATTAAATGGCAGAATATTAAGGGAAAACATGTCTCACAATGTAATAATGTGATCAAACAGTGCAACAAGATATTGACTTGCATTAGGAGGAATTTGTTTTAGCAGAGCTAGAAATGTGATGATAGCTCATTGGTTAGGCCACTTCTAGAACACTGTTCTCAATTCTGGAGCCCTCAGAATAGATTGGATATAGTTAGACTAGAGTAGTGTTGCAGAGAAATGTAATTTCACTGGGGAAATTCCAGTGAAATCGTGAATTTTGCAATGCGAAACATTTGCGAAATTTGTGCATTTTGCCTGTGAATTTCATGGGTGTGAAATGTGAAATTCCACTGGCAAATTTTGCCAATGAAATGCAGAATTTCCCCCATGAGTGGTGAAATTCCACCAGTTGCAGACAAAATTCTGCATTTTGCAGGTGAAATTTGCAATTTTGACAGTGGAATTTCACATTTCACACCCGCAAAATATTTCATGAAATGCACAAATTATTTTGCAGAGTGAAATTTGTGCATTTTGCACATCTCTAGTCTGGCGGTACAGCAGACAGCAACAAGGATGTTTATGGAGATGAAAGGAAAATACTATGAATCCATACTAAATGACCTACATCGGTTTCAATACAAAGGAGAAAGGTGAGCAAAGAAATGATTTTTGTTTATCAGGCATCAAGAGTCCCAAAACTGCAAAAATATCTAAGTTTAATCCCTAAACAAGGAAAGCAAAATCTTCAGGAGGCATGACTACCAGTTGAGAAAGGAGATTTTTAAATCAAAAAGACGGAAAAAATAAGATCATACAGAGGGTGATAGAAACATGGAATGCCCTCTGTAGGAAATTTATAGAAAATAATACTCTGACAGCATTAAAAAAAAGCCTATATACTGCTGAGAAAATGGTATACAAACTACAGTGAGCATTAGCCTACTTTTGTCTTACAACCTACAGTATGAACATGTTAAAAAATAGAATCCCACCCCAACCCTCTGTGTCATATACACATATACCCTCCAACTATGCAAGCCAGTTTAAAACTATATTCTCCATCCATCCCTCCTTTAGGCCTCCTCCTCCTCCCTCCCATGCACTCGACAAAGTTCATCCCTTCCCCTTGCCCATACCAAAGTACATTTCCTTCACGTCCCTATCACACAAAGTGATGAATTATAGCCTTACCCTTCACCACATTTGTGCTAATAAATCAACTCTTGCCCCTCAAAGCCCCAAACTTCAGTAGACACAGAAAATAGCTGCAAAAATGAAAACTGTCCCCAGATGGAACAAGAGACATCCTCACTCTTCGAAGTTATGAGCCAAATGAATGGTGAGTGACATACGTCCTAGTAGTAATACTGAACTAAATGGTAACCAGCCAATTGAATATCGCTACATAGATTGAGTGTCATCTGCAAAAATACACATCTTGAGGAGCTGCTGGAAGATGGCTACCCTGAGGGTGTGAGATTGCTGTGAGCAAAGCAGTGATGAAATTGAAGGCTTGGCTGTATTTTGAGAAAGGTATTCATCATTGCCTAAGTGCAAGAGATAAATATTCATTTTGCCACACTGGTCTTCCATGTTGCTTCCCTGTGGCTGTTTGTATTTTCCTTTTAGTCCAAACCATCCTAGCCTGGCAGTGCTCTTGCAACAGTGGCAGTTCCAAAGACCTAAAGAGCTGGTGTGTGGGAGTCCTGGTGAGCCAGTGGGCTGCAGGAATGGGACCACATGAAGGTACGGGAGTTGGGAACAAGAGAGACAGAGATGAAGTGATGACAGTAGCTGGTGTGGTGTGGCATGGTTTGGATCTGGATGTAGAATCCAGGTGGAGTCATGTGTACTGAAGTCTGAAAATTTGAGGAAGGAAGATTTTGAAAAGAAACATATGAAGTTAAAGAACTGAGACAAATGTGAAAAAAAATAGAACTGGCATATAACCTGAGAAAAGGACTGAATACACTGCTGTTGATTTAGGGATGTACCTAGATAACAGACACTATTTATTTTATTCTTTGGCAACTAGGTAAGGCCCTCTAGTCACAGATGCCTGTTTTCAGGGGCAACCCAGGAGCACTGGGGAGGTTAATTGACTTGTTCAGAGTCGCACAGTATGCAAGTGGAGGTTGGGGAAATGAAACCCAGGTTTGGTTGCTGGTTGTACTAAACACATTCACAGCTCATTAGTCTAACCTCTAGGCTATACTTCCTACCCCTTACATAACACTAACAGCTGTCCATAACCATCAGAGTGAAACCAGTTAGGGGACTGCACATGTTTTTCCTGTAGCTGCTGCTTCTAGTTTAGTATTCTGTGAGTATGCTTTGGGTGATAGTTGTGAATTTTTGTATCAATAAATGTGATTGCAGCTTATATCAGTGCCAGTCTCCTATGTTTTGTGGATATGTAATATAAATCTGTTGCCTGTAATGAGTGGTTTTAAGACACAGAACCAACTGTTAGACATGAAAAAGGTGTAAGTTTTTCTTTAAAAAAATACAAAACTTGTTGATTTTCTTTTTGGATTTTATACTTCATGGTGGGTGCATTTGGTTATCTAATCCTAGCAAACTTGTACATTTTGGTACATACAACTCATGAAAAAATAGATATCTAGTCACAGAGTATCACATAATTACTTTTAACTTGTGTTTCCTTGAAAATTGCTTTTTATTTTGGACGTGTATTTTTATGTAAACTTAATGCATTCTGAATGCTGGGTGTATTTGGAATTTGATTTATAGGAATGCTTTACACACAGTTTGTTGGACTGAAGTTGTGGAACCACAATGCAAAATGGCACTTACCAGATTTTTGTCTGAATGCTACAATAGTGTCTATTGAATGGAATGGTCCTGAACATACTGTAAAGAAAAAACATTTATGGACTGAGATTCTTGTACTGTGTTTGTGCACTTTAGTGAGATGCTGCTAATTATACCGCCCATTTTATTACCATATGATATCTGCATTTCTTTTGATTATATTTTAAAGTGTATGTTTAACATGGAAACAAGGCAGAAAAAGAAAAATGCACTTAGCAGTAATCCATTATAAAATAAAACGTTAAGCAAGAAAAGCAGTAAAAAGGATAGTAACAAGAGGAAAATAACAAACTATATTCTTGGGCCAGGAAATAAAATAGACTTAGTGGGGAGAAGAGAAATCTTAAGAATTCAAGGATCCACTTTGCCTCTTATTGCTTTCTCTCTTACCAACTAGGTAAATATGAAGGCAGGGCAGAAAACCTCTGATAGTCCACTCTTGAGAGAAGTAAAACAATCAGAGGAGGGTAAGCCAGAGGAGTTAATGAGGAAAGAGGCTGTAGATAATAATGCATGTCAGCTTCTGTAACAAGACAAGGTTTAGGAAATAATTCTCTAAAAATAACTACCAGTCCACTTATCAAAGTGCATGTTACCCAGGCTCCAGCTGAAACTCAATTTTGTGCATCTAATGCAAAAGAAAGTGTTGCCCAGAATGAAAACTTGTTAATGACAGAAGAGGTAGCAAGTGGAAAAACAGTAGTAAAATTAAAAAGCAGTTTTCTTGAGGACTTTTAAGCTTTTATCACCCCTTTTGTGAATAAAGTAAGGTTAGAGCCTTCATCTCAATATCCTGACATTCCACATTTGTGGAATAACTCAAATTCTGTTCCTCAGCTGGCTGAAGAGTCGCCTAATAATGGGCTAGGTGAGGTTACAGATAACTTAAAAATGCAGGAAGGTCTGCTTGATGTTAAAAAGAGTTGGGTGTAAATAACCATCTTATGAAAGTTACTGAATAATTGAGAAGATTGTTATTTGGGAAAGAATCTAATGTTATGGAGAAGGAAAAGCAGAACTCGCCTAATGCAGGAGGAGATACATTTGGTAATAAATCAAGTCCAAAAAGTATTAAATACAAGTCCGTAGAAGTCAATAAAGAAATAATTAAAAAAAAAAAACTAGTGAAAGAATAAAGAACACTGAGTTGGAGGAAATAGAGCACTTAACTAAAAAGTAAAACAAAAAAATATGAAAATGAAGACAAATTACATGGCAAGAGAAAAGGGCCATAAGAAAGATCAGCAGAGAAGAATAATAATAAGCAAAAAGTTCAAAAAGAACACAACAATTACATTCAGATAAAGTAGCTCAACAAAGAATTGGTCAGACTTTAAAAAATCAAGGCATTATTGTTTTGGTTACAGAATCAGGCAAACGTAGAATGTACAGAAGACTCTCGGAGAGTGGTGAGGATGAGGCTAAAAGTGTTAGAAATATTGTGAGTAAAGATGATACAAATGAAGAACTACTTAGGGATGACAGTGCCAAAAATGGTCAAATAGAAAGATGCAGAGGTGAAAGAAACATTAATTGAATCAGGGTATTATCTGCCAACATTACACTTGAAAGGGCTACCAAGGCATAGATTGGAGAACCAACCTGCCTTAAAAGTTCAATTGTGTAACATATTGTATGTAAGAACTAGTTGGTCAGACATTCTCTCAGTTTACCATTACAGAGTCATGGTCACCCAGAACAATGAAGTTAGAAAAAGAATACTTAAGATGGTTCCTGAATGTAATAAATTGGGAGTATCTATTAATATTTCTGTCCCTCCCGATACTGTCACAAAACAGATAGCTTCTGGGGTGATTGGACAAGGGAAGATTCAAGCGGATTGAAAAGAAAAAAGAAACCCTTTAAAAGGGATGAACGCAAACAACAAAAATAAAAAGGATGGCAAAACCCCACAGTCTTATCAGAATAATTAAATATATGCAGCTGGTGGAAAAGACTCATATTGATTCCCGATGATCATTTTCTTTTCAACAACATCCCAAGTGGACTAGAGGAAGGTTACAGAGAGGCCCTAAGATCAATAACAGTATAATTCTGGAGCAGCAGGCTATAGATACTGAAGAGCAGCAGCATGGAGCTGCCAAAGAACTGCCAAAGCTGCCTTTTATAGAGCTGAATTGGATGCCTCCTACAATAACCCAACCAGACTCTGGGGTACCATAAAAGGAATTCTGGGCCAAAACTCTACTCCTGCCTTAACCTCCAAACTGCTATTAAATGACACAGAAATTACGGGCAAACAAGAAATCCTAAATACCTTCAATGACCACTTCACCACAGCTGGCCTAGCATTTGACTCATCACCTGCAAATCTCCTGAGATCTTCCTTGAACCTGCAATCCACTAGGGACAAAAGGCTACTTCAACTTTTTCCTTCATCCCAATATCCTTGAAAGAAGTGGAAGATCTCCTCTAATTTAGATACTTCTAAGAGTGCAGGTACAGACTCCCTGGATCCCTACTTCCTTAAAATTGCATCACACGCCTTATCTGCCCCCTCACTCATCTCTTCAATCTTTCCTAACTACTGGATCCATTCCTCCACTTGAAGAACAGTTCAAGTAGTTCCACTACTTAAATCTGGTGATCCCATGGACCTCAACAATTACAGGCCCATCTCCATCCTATCAGTACTATCCAAGATGCTCGAAAATTAGTAAACTCACAATTAAGGGACTATCTGGATAACAATAACCTTCTAAATTCAGCACAATCGGGATTTAGATCAAGGCATAACACCATTTCTGCCTAGCCAAAGTAACCAACGATTGGCAGACTGCCTTGGATAAGAAGGACAGTACATGTGCTGTGTTCCTGGATTTGAGTAAAGCATTTGACACAGTGGACCATGAATCATTAATCATCTCCTTAGCTCACTAGGACTGGATTCTCTCTCACTCAACTGGTTTAGGGCTACCTAACAGATAGGTCACAACTGGTAAAAATGGAAATTACCTATCCACCTTAAAACCACTGCTAAGAGGTGTACCGCAAGGCTCTATTCTTGGCCCTATCCTCTTTGCCATTTATATTAATAATATAGATGCCAATCTCCCTCAATCTAACATTCATCTGTTTGCTGATGATACTGCATTATATGTCAGCAATCCCTCACCATCAAAAGCCTGTGAACTGTTACAATCCGAATTCTCCATCCTGCAACACAATCTATTGGATAAAAAACTACTTCTAAATGCCAAAAAAACAAAAGCTATGTTCCTTGCCACAAAGAGTTGCTCTGCCACTACCCCATCACCCACCACCCTACAATTATCCACCCTACTTGGAGAGAAGCTGGAATTTGTTGATAACTTCAAATACCTTGGAGTCTGGATTGATAACAGGCTTGACTATACTGTCCATATTGAAGAGCTACTAAAAAAGCTGAGACAAAGGCTTGGTCTATTTTTTAGAATAAAACACTACCTTAACAGAGACTCCAAAAAAAGGTTAATCCAGGCATCATTCCTATCCCTCATTGATTATGCGGACTTTCTCTATGGCCATTGTTCACTCCACCTCTTAAATAAGCTGGACACCCTGTATCATAGGTCCATCAGATTTATTACTGACCTTCCCTCCAGCACCCATCATTGCTCTCTTTATATGGCAGTCAACTGGACATCCTACAGCACAGAAGAAATAGGAATGCTGCAATCTGGATATTCAAAGCTTTATCAGGCAAACTACCGCCTATATCACAGACTGTTTTACCCAAATTACTTCTAGGCCATATACCTTAAGGATCAGTAAACTTATCATTCTAAAAGTCCCCAATGCCTGCACCCGGTTTGGGAGGGCTGCTATCAGCTACACTTTAGCAGTTACTTGAACTCAATCCAAAAATCCATGAAGCTAAATAGCCTCTTACCTTTAACATCCTTCAAAAGATTATTCTCCATCCTATTTCCAGAACACTGCAATTGCTTTTATAAGGCCTAACTCCTACTCTACCTACCCTCCCACCCCCTTTTCCATGTTCCATTATGTTAATTCTACTTCTATTTTCCAATCACCTGTTATACTCTCATAAAAACCAACTAGGCCCTACAAATTGTATATTTTGCCTGTTATACCCATTGTCTCCTTTTTCTTACAGGTTAAATGGTTTTACTGGGCCTTGCATATATGTAAATTGTTGTATATTATCTTTTTATGTTATTGTACGACTGCTTATGTTATTCTTGTCTATGTAAAAATACTTGTACTCTTATTTATATGACCACTCAGGTCCATCTAGTAAATGAGCTTCACTCAATGATGTTCGCCTGACTAAATAAAGATTTGATTGATTGATTAATTGATGGAGGAGAACAAAGTATTAGTTATGGACAATTTGAGCCTGAAGTCCTGTCAACTCTTAATGAGGAGAATAAATGTCATGTTCTTGACCATATAATGGAGGATTGACCAATGGAAGTTATTTCACAACCTTTGTGTATTAATAAAGAACTAAAAGAAAGAGATCAATGTTCTTGTCTAGAATGTGGCATGCATAAAAGGCACAATTAAGGATGCTGTTTACTTTTTCTAGAAAAGTTTACCAGTATTATGCTTAAAGAGAATGTAGAATGAAAATCAGGGGGTGTTACAGTGTTACCAACTTGGATGGTTAAAGCCACCAAAAATGTCAAATATGGAAGAGCTTGTGGAGAACTGATTACCTATGTTGTAAATAATAGGGGTATTTATGGTAAACCATTATTCTTCACAGAAAATGCTGTTTTCTGTTTTTGTTACTATACAAACAAATTACCCCATGCTATATGCTAATTAATGTGTATATCCCTCCACAGTCTAGAATTCTAGCTATGAAGAAATTATCTCAGAGCTGAGTGAGGCAATTTCTAACATTTACTTGATCTACCATGGCTTCCCTTTTTTAACTGGCAGTAATTTTAACACCAGAACTGGCTCTGTCCCTGAGAGCCTATATAATTCATGGTGCATTTCAACTTCCCATTCAAAATCCAAAGGACAAAACAAACTCCAATGGCAAATTTCTTTTGGAATTGCTGAAGATGAATGATCTATGCATATTTAATGACCGATTTTCTGGTGACAGAGAGGGTCATATTACTTACCCTTCCTTGCGTGGAGGAAGTGTACTTGACTATAGTATAGTGGCTAGCTTCTTTTTTTATCTGGTTAAAAATGTGGGATTATTGTCTTGTTGGGAGAGTGACCATTTACCAATCAGGGGCCCGATATTCAATAAAGCGCAAAGCAGAGTGCAAAGGTTTGTGCTGCACTTTGCAAGTAAGCATAGACAAGTTCTGGGTGGGTACCCTTCTTACTGAGTGCAATGTATGTGTTACTTTTGGGGCTGGAAGAGTGAAATCCACAAGGCAAAACCATATGAAGTCAGCCACAAAGAACACATTTAGGGTGTCCAATAGTTTATTCAGTACTTTTCCAATAAGCAGTGATCCCCCAAGTGATGCCTGATGTCTCAAGGGCTTCATCAGGGAGAGGATCTACATTGAAATGGTAAAATTAAAAAATAAAATTTCACATGATGTCTAAACATTTGTATATGCACTTGAGGTAACCAATAGGTTCCCTAGGGTTATGCAGACCAATCATCCTTCACACTGAGCAATATCAAACAATGTCAATACCATGTAAATTGAAAAAATAACCAAAGTTAAACAAAATCATAACACATAGTGTCTCAGTACACTGTAATGTGTAGAGCACATGTCCTCTAATGTACAGTAGGGGATGTGCACTCTGTACAGTACATTGGACATGTGCTTTCTGGCATTGCACACAGTAGCTGGTCAAGGAGGTGTGAGGAGGGCTGAGCAAGTTATCGTATGGACTCTCGGCACTGACAATGCAGGTGAGGGGGTGGCAAGGTGGGTGGTCCATGCCAAGGGGGTTGCTAAACACCAGGGATTAACTCTATAGAATTGGGAGACTGGCAATCAGAGGGGGATTACCATGGAATATCAAGGAATAAGTGGGGTTGGCTTGTGCACTGTGATTTGCAATGTAACAACAGTTTTCATTTAGACAGGGCAGGGTATTGTCCTCATGATGGAGCCTGGGAGGGGGATCACTGGACACCAGGGGCATATCTTATCATAATCAAGATGGTGGTTGGAGGTTGAGGGTGGGAACACTAGCCATCAGGATGCCAGGGTCTTGTGTGGGGCTGGGTACCAGGCACAGGGGGAAACTGGCCACCAGGGAGCCATTGTCTTTTGTGGGCCAGGGATCAGATACTGAGGGGACTGCTAGGTACCAGGGATTATATAAATATCATATGAGCTGGTGATCAGCTGGAAGGGGGAGGCGCGCTAGGCACCAGGAAGTATTTCTTTCATATATGGTCTGGCAATCAGAGGAAGGGGAACCACTAGGCACTATTTATGTCATATAGGGGCTGACAATCAGAGGGAGGGAGGTACACTAGGCACCAGGAAGTATTGTATTAATATAGTGGCTGGTGATTGGAGGAAGGGAAGTACCACTACAAACCAGGGATTATCCCTTCATGGGTACCAGGATGGTACTCAGACAGGGGGACCAAGGACCACTGGGGGGGCAGGTATGCTCCCCCACTGGTCAGTGTTGTTAGCTGCAGGTACTCCTGCAGCTTCCAGAGTTGCTCAGAGTAAGTCAAGGTTTTGTTCAGTGCTATTTGTTTTGTGCAAATGGACTACACTAAGCCCTTTTGCACAGTGCAAATGTACTGAATATGGGGTTGTGCAGATAAACCTGTCCGCTCCCTTTGTCCACCCACATACATTATGTTTTGCATGGGCACTAACCCTGTTTGCCTGCGCAACCACCCCTTTTGAATACCGTGCTTCAACGCAAAACCCAGTTTGCACTGGCAAACATGCAAACACCCATTTGCACCCATGCAAACTTTTGAATAGCAGGTCCCAGAATTGTTATCAGTTTGGATACTGATGATGTCACAGAGAAAACCATGGATAAGTTAGATGTGGAGGAGAATATGGTCATTTACATTAGAAAAACAACCAAATAGACCCCATCTGTACAAACTAAAATAATTGGGTTTTTAAAGCTGGATTATATGCACAACTGTAAATTAGCCTGCACACAATTGACATTCAGTGCTGATAACTGCCTCAAAAACAGTATAAATATTTTTGAACTGTATGAAAAAAATGGGAAAATCTTTGGAAGAATTGCTTGTTTCAAATAATGCACGACAAAAATTAAGTGCTGTGGTTGGTGTCAAGGGTAAAGCTACTTTGTTTGATAGAGAATATGTATCTATGAAAAGACTGTTGAACAAACAAGACAGAAAGTTTACACAGTCTCTTTACCTTGAAGACAGATTGGCACTTTTGAAATTAAGAGAGGAATACAAAACTCCGCTATGAAAAAACAACTGCCCACAACCCAAACAAATAAGATCCCCTGTAGGCTGCCCCCCTCTCTCTGGATTGAGATACAGATGTGGCACTCTGAGGAGTCCAAATGAGGTCAAAACATGTGACTGTGTCTGCTGTTCTCAGCCTTTGCTGATTGTATTGTGAGGCCTTTTGGCACCATGCAATTATGTTTAAAGTTGAGCCAGTCCAAATTAATTCATGGCCATTTCCATATGCTTCCCATGATGCTTTGCATTGTCGGGGTATGTGCAATTATCAGTGTCAGTGGCTCAGTAGGTAGCACACTCGCCTCTGAGGCCGGGAGATCAGAAGGCTGTGGGTTCAGTTCCCACATCTGGCACTTGGGTTAATGTCCCAGTACTGACACTGTAATGCAGCATGAGGGGGGCGCTGCATTTCTGAGGTGCCGTCTTTCGGATGAGACGTTAAACCGAGGTCCCATCTGCCTGGTTTGGTGGTAGTTCAGGTGGATGTTAAAGATCCCATGGCACTTATCGAAAAGAGTAGGGGAATTTCCCCGGTGTCCTGGCCAAATTTCCCTTATTCACTAAAAATACCACCAACAGCTTAATCTGGTTCAAGGTCAGTTGGCATTCATCTGTATCCCCTTCCCCCGGGTTGTGCCTGAAAATAGGCAGGATTTGTCTAGTGCACTTACCCGGTCAACAAAAGCTAAATAAATAAATTTGTGTTTTCTTTAAAATTTGGCTGTATGGCCAGTATCCTCCCAGATAACCCATACCTCATTACATTTGCTCTGGGGTTCTTTTGCATGTAGTAACCATTTATGGTCCTACTTCCAAGAAGCGATACACAAAAAAGATTAAAAAAAAAATCTGAAACTTAGTTTCTCTAGAAATGGGCAATATTAGAAATAATATTGAGTCAGTGGTTAGTCCAGTAGAATGGGTTGATCGTTTTAAAAAAGATGTTTTATAGTGATACACAAGCCACCTCTTCATAAATAACTATTCAATTAGTGGGAACAATATAATTAAAAACCAAAGCAGCAGGGTATATTTCACCTTGGCAGAAGAAACTGATGTTATTAAACAACAAAGAAGAACAAAGCACCCAGTGTGAATAGATTACCAGCCAAACATTTTCAAATCAAGTCCATGTGGAGGGCTGAATTTGCATTACCTTTATTCAAGACCATATTAGTTGTCAAGCAAATCCCATACTCTTGGAAGGTAGGTCTTATAGTTCCTATCCATAAGATGGGCTCTCAGTCATCCATACAGAATTATATACCAATCACGATGCTCCCCATTGTATTAAAAATTGTTTTGCCTCATTTTAAATTTTCTGTAATGGTAGGTAGAGGATTGTGACATTCTGTCAATCAACCAATGTGGCTTTAGGAAAAAGACAGGCACTCTCAAGCCTCACTAGGGTCAGTTTGAACTTCTTCTGTTTTTTTATAAGTGGCCTTATAGCTCAGTGGTTAGAACACTGGCCTTGTAAACCAGGGGTCATGAGAGCAAGCCTAACTAGGGCCTGTGTGTACTTGTCCAGCTGCTTTGTTACACAGTCAGAAGCATTTTATGGGCAGACTGGATGGGCCTTGCGGTCCTTATCTGCCATCAACTGCTATGTTTCTATATTCCCTCTAAATTATTTAATAGAAAAATGTGTCAAATACAGAAAAAGGAAATTATTCACTATGTTTATTGACATCAGAGCAGAGTTTGATTCACTTAAAAGACATATTTTCAGGGAAATTTTGGCTGGTCTAACAATGAATAAGATGCTTTTGGAAATTATGCAATTATTACATCATGTTACAAAAACATGTATATAGGTAAGAAAAGATTGAGGTATATCTGACTTTTTCACAGTCAGCCAAGGAGTAAAACATGGCTGCCTGTTAGTCCTCAACACTTTTCAATATATATACAGATAATCTGATTTTTAAATTAAAAAAAGACAGAGGGCCAGATATTCAAAACTTTGCCCTGGGGCTAAATTAGCACTGCCCGGCGGGCAAACTAAGCCTGGAGCACAAAGCAAGCTATATTCAAAAGGAAATAGCCCGGTGCTAATCCTGCTGAATATTGCAGTCTAAGGAAGCCGGGCAAACTGGTCTGGGAGTGCAGGGCAAAAATAGCCTGGGAATAAGACAGCACTGAATATAGCATCAGGGAAGTGCAAACTGCAACTGCAGCTCATTATACTCCGTAGCAAGCCAGTGCTGCAGGTTGAGAACATTGTGTGTGACTGCACAGAGATGTCTCACGGTTACTGCAAACACACCTTTCAACCTTCTGACTCATAAATCAGGGACAAGGCTAAAAACAATCAGGGACAAAGGTTTAAAATCAGGGACACACCTTAGAAATTGGTGATATCCACTCAGGAAGCTGGTAGAATAAGTGGTGTAGTGTAAAATGCATTGTTTAAGGAAGAACACGTCTGTAACATTAATGTCTGACATTATGTTATGCCTACAACCCCCACTGTTTGGTCATGGAAACACAATATGTAGGAAGGACAGAGTAAAAGTTTGAGGTAAATTCAGGGACTTTCCTGAAAATCAGGGATAGTTGAGAAGTATGACTGCAAACAACAATGTAAGCCACATACTGCAGATCAGTGCTATGCTGAAGTCAGGTTTGCCCAGGGCTAACCTGATTGCACAGTGCTAACTTGTTAGCCCGGGGCAAACGGGAGCTATATTAAAAGTTCCCATACAAATGAGCCTACTTAGGTAATCCGTGGGCAAACAGGCATATTTGTATCTCATAGGTGCTGCTTAGCATACATTACCATGCAGTTTGCCCGGTGCTGCTGCATGGACCACAAAACTCCCCCTTTTGGTCGTAATGGAAGTACAGGCTGGACGATGCAGGCCAAGGCATGCCAACAGCATCCCCTATTGTTCAGAACAGAAGTACTGGCTGGAAGCAGCAGGAACTGTGTGGTGGCAGGCACAGTCAGAGCATACATACCTCACAACCCCTTGCCCAAAGAGAAGGGACAAGGCTTCAAAGGATCAGAAACAAAGACCCATAATCAGGGACACAGTTTAAGAGGTATGCACTCAGAATGCTGATAGAATAAGGGGATGTGTGTTAAGAAGCAGTTTCAGAAGCAGAACTGTAACAGTCATGTGTAACATGAATGTGCAAGGTTAAACCCCACTGTTCTGTCACAGTAATACATATTCTGTGAGGGACAGAGGAACATTTGGAGGCTAAATCAGGGACCACTCAATAGTAGGGACAGTCAGGAGGTATGAGTGCATACAACGCACCCATGCATATGTGTGCTTGATACACACAAGTGACCCTGGTGTTCTAGTGGTCCCCCCCCTCAAGTGTGAGCCACGATCCCCGTAGCCATGTTCATTTCATAATTTCCCTGGTGTTTTAGTGGTCCCCTAACCCCCCAAGCATGATCCCCGACACCCGTAGCCATGTTCATTTCATAATTTCCCTGGTGTTCTATTAATGGTCCCCCACCCTCCAAGCGCGATCCCGACCCAGAAGCTGGTCACTTTCTTAACTTCTTCATGTTCTGTGGTCCCCCACCCCAGAAGCATGATTTCTGACTTGTAGCCCCTGAATAACAATCTGCGGTTCAGTGGTCTCTCCACGGCGCGCCACCTGCCCTCCCACAGACCCGGCAGCAGTGCCGGGTGATCGGCTCAGCCCTCCTTCAACCACCACAGCTGGTTGCTGCGACTGCGGCTGCATGAGCACTCATCACCGAGTGCTCATGCATACCGCAGTCAGTGGCCAGCCATGGTGGTGGGAGGAGGGCTGAGCCAGTCGCCAGTGCCGTACCGAGTCTGTCTACGGGAGAGCAGGTAGTGCACTTCATGGGGGGGGGGACCACTAGACCACCAGGTTTTGCTGTCATTTTGGGGCTACCGGGAGTTGGGGATCATGCTTGTGAGGTGGGGGGACCACTAGAACACCAGGGAAATTATGAAAGTGACATGGCTACAGGGTTGGGGATCACGCTTGGGGGTGGGAGGACCACTACAACACCAGGGAAATTATGAAATGAACATGGCTACGGGGGTCGCAGATCGCACTTGGGGGGTGGGGGGACCACTAGAACACCAGGGACATTATTAGATTAACGTGGCTACGGGGTCACAGATCATGCTTGGGGGTGGAGGGACCACTAGAGCATCAGGTAAATTGTTAAATTACTGTGGCTACGGGGGTCTGGGATTATGTTTGGGGATGGAGGGACCACTAGAGCATCAGGAAATTGTTAAATTACCACAGCCTACGGGGTCGGGATTGTGCTTGGGGGTGGGGCCACTACAGCACCAGGGAAATTGTTAAATTACCGCGTCTACATGGGTCGGAGATCGTGCTTGGGGGGGACCACTACAGCACCAGGGAAATTATTAAATGACCACGGCTATGGGGGACGGGGGTCGGGGCTCATGCTGGGGGGGGACCACTATCACACCAGGGATTACTGTGCCTATTGTTGCTACCGGAGCTTGTGGATCATGCTGGAGGGGGCACAGCTACATTACCACCAGCTTTTTGTCACCAGTATTTTGCGCCGTGCTACAGGTTGTGCTAATGCCTGTAGCGTGGCGCTATACATTTGAATATGCTGCGCAGCCAGTAGTCATGGCCACTCCCCTAACTCCCACCCCAGCATATATTTATTTTTAGTGTCAGCGCTATCACACAGCGCCGGCGCTATTAGGGTTTCTGAATATTGCAGCCTGACGCAAATCCAGCGCTATTCCAGCACTACAGCTTTGCGCCAGGCTCAATGCTTTGAATATCTGGCCCTGAGACTTTTGCCTCATGGACTAATGATCTTCCCATGCAAATACTTCTGTATGTAGATGATGCAGTAATTTTTTTTTCAAAACTCCACTGGGTCTTAAATGGACTTTAATACCTGTCATGTATATACTAGGTAGAATATAGTTAGAACTGAATGTTGACAAAACTAAAATTATGTTTTACTGGTGAGAAGTGAGTAAAAGAAGAAAGGCAGTGTATTAATGATTTTGTTTTTGAAGAAGTCCGCTCCTGAGAATTGTTTATTGTTTTAATTTTAAGTCTGTATATGTTTTATAGATTGTATGTATTTTGTTGTTTTACCTATTCATATAATGTAAGGCGCCCAGAGCCCCAGGGATTGGGCGCCATAGAAATAAACTTTGCCTTGCCTTGACGCCTGCTATCTAGGCATTTGGTTAGAAAAACTTAAACTGGCCCACCCATATTAGAAAAAAAAGGAGGTATCCTTAAAGTCATCATTAGCTATCAACTGTTTTGCAAATACTTTTACCAATAATTCTTTTTCAGTATAAAAAAACTGTTTCAAAATGAACGTCAACTCAGGTTTTGTACAGTGTAGAAGTATGAGGACTAATAGCCAGTAATCAGACCTTGACAGGGCACAAAATACATTTTATAAAATTGTGCTGGGTTGCCCCAGGATTACATTCAGTGTTGTGATTCGTATAGAAGATGGTGCATATATGGTAAGAACTAGAGTGTTAAGGAAATCACCTACTTTCTGGCACAAAACAGTTCAAATGCCTGAAAGTAAATTACCATATAAATGTTAAATTGACCTATTAAGACCTAAGGCCCAGTTATTCACAAGTGTGTGAAAATTCAATGTTTGCACTGCTCCTGCGCTTGCAAGGGACCTTAGCCTGCCATATTCAGAGGCATTGCTCCAGTGCTAAACCCTATGAATATCATACAGTTAGTGTGCCTTGTCAACGACAGTTAATTGTGCAGCACAATGTAGCAGCGCAGCTCTGAATATAGCACAGTGCTGAATACAAGTGGGCAAGTAGTGGTGCAGCCATGATCAGGGTTTCGGGTACAGAGCTGCACACTGGCGGTAGCTGTGCATGGGAGAGGAGGGCACCAATGACAGACACACGACACTGCAGCATATGTATCAAACATAAGCTTTAATAGAACAAACTGGCAACAGGCCATGCAAAAAATAAAACAGCTACATTATAAAAAACAGGGAGTGAGGAAAGCAAAACTGGGACAACCACCCATAGAAAAGGGGGACCTATTGGGACACCTGTTCTCCTGCCAATGCTGGTCCCATATCAGTGGTCTTCTGCCATACGTGGTGGTGTTGGTGGCTGCTGCTGGTGCTGCATCACTGCAGCAAGGTCCCTCATGGTGCTGTGATTTCCCTGATCCGCCTCACCAGGAGCCTGAGGAGGCAGCATTGTCTGTGGAGGAGGTTACCCCCCCTCCCCTCCCTTTCCAGCATGTATTATTGGTGGCATCTGGCACAGTGGGCTCCTGTGGAAAACAAGACAAAGAACTCAGACAGATGGGCACACAGGAGAAGGGACACAGGACTGGCATTTTGTGTGTGTAACCCCTAGATGGCGCTGTCCCAGGGGCTACTACCCCTGCCTGATTTGCCACTAACAGGTTGAGGGGCCTGGATCCGATGGCGGGTGCCTCCACCCAGAGGTCAGGGTTTGCAATAGTTAAACTAACTTGGTCACAGCCCTCTGGGACACTGCAACCCCCTTTCTTCCCACTAGTGGCCAACACAATATATCAGAATTACCTTCACAGTATACACTTACCCCCAGGACTGGTTCAGGCACTGGGACCTCCTGTAAAATAAGATACAGTGCAACAATCACGGCAGTATAACTTTGCTGAAACAAGCAGCTCTGATTTATTTAGGGGGATATAACAAGGACGGGGGGGGAATCAGGTTAATTAGCTTATCACTTTACTCATCTATTTATGGCTCTGTGCACAGGCCTATCCTACCAGTTACTGTCCCTGGGTACCAAGCCCTAGTGGCTAGTCCAAACCGTGGCAGCTGGTAGGGCCCTTTCACACAGAGAAAAGAAAATTAGTTAAACAGTCAGCAGTACAGTAATTCCATTTGGATTCAATGTGGCAATTCAACAGGGAGCGACCCTGAATTAGTACTCACGACCTCCAAACAAGATAGGGTCCTTCAATGTCAGCAGGGCTACTCTTGAGCTCCATGAGACCTCACACATTTATATGGCAAACTGCAACAGGCAAAAGTCCTTTAATGGCAGCAGGATTCACTTGAGCTACACAAGCCTCCTCACACATTTATATGGTAAAAGAAAGTACTATACCAGGCAGGCTGCTTCTCTATCCCGATCGCAATTACTGCACAATACCCGGAGAACACACAGCAGATTCAGTTCCTGACAGACCGAGTGCAATTCAGCAATTTCTCCAGTCTTCTACAGGGTGAGCCTGGTTTCTACCTTCAGATATCCTTTGATTCTCTTCACAGGATGGATTCAGTCCTAACAAGCAGTTACACAAGCTGCAGACCAGAACTCTGGGCCTTACACACGTTTCCCGACTAAAACTGCACACTGAAAAAGCACAGGGCTCCTTCCCTCTTCACTGCCAGAGCTCAACTGAACTCCAGCAGACAAAACCGGGCACTTCCTTTGAGTTCCTCCCAGTTCTTGGCTGGATTGGCTGTCACTCACAATAGACTGCCCCTGTTGGTCCAAAAAGGCCAAGTCTAAACTACATCTCCCAGAGTCACTGCCCATAATCCTCTTGTGGCTGGCTCAGATTATGAGTCCAAGTTCTGATTCGTCCAAGGCACCATTTTAGAGCTACCTTAACCCACACTGATTGGTCCAGTTCAGCAGTTCAAAACTAGAATGGGGAACTAGGCAAACACAGTTCTGACTGCAAAGAAAGCAGGTTAGACAAACTGTAATTTCATTATTACTCTAAATGATTTCTGGCAAACAGTTACATCTTTCAGATAGGTTCCCTTTGCACTCCTAGTGACTGCAAAAATGGAGTGAATTGGCAGCAGCTCGAGTGGTACTCAAGCAGAGAAGCACACAGTCCCCCCATACAAACTAATTATGTCTGCAAGCAGACAGCTCTTAAAGAGACAGTACCAGGGGCTCTAAAAACACTCACTGATAAATGGCTTAAATGCCAAACACCATTCAGGCTTGGAGCATTCAAGCAAGCTCCTGGAAGTCTTTTGGGAACCCCCATCTGCAGGGGGGTTACACGTGGAAGAGGGTTACATTTGTCTGACACCTGGCCTGCCTTGCCAAACAGTGGTGGAGGGTGTCAGGCAACCACAGCAGCATGGGTGAGACATACCAGAGACAGCATGGTGGACCCCACAGTAGAGGACTACACATACAATGAGTGTGCTGTGCTGTTATACAGAGAGACACAGACATGCAAGGCACAAGCAACACAGGTGGGCATGCCAGATGTAGAACTGCAGCACAAACACCAGCAGTGCTTAGCCAGGGCACCATAGGCAATAGAATGGCCAGGGATGCCGGGAGCCACACACACACCCTGCACCCTCACCATGCTGCACATAGCGGAGGTCAAGTGTGCATGGTGACAGACTGCTAGGACCCACCCTTGTTGGTTGCATGTTCTGGGCCAGCCATACAAATGTGACATATAGCTTGGCTGTCTATGGGCAGCAACAGTATACCACACTGTGTGTCACAGCCAGAGTACCACACATGTTCTGTGGTGTTGTACAAAGATGGTGCACTATACATCCCACCTTGTTGGCACAGTACTGGTGTGGGATGCAGGTCCACCTGGAGGCACCCTCCCCAACCTGCAGATGGTGTTTCCACCCTAGATACAAGGCTGCCACTCAGACAGTGCCAGTGCAGAACATAGGCCTTGCAAAGACCTGGTCGAGATCTAATGTATGCATGCCCCACCAGACAGTGGAGTCATCATACACCAGTCATCACTGTGTTGGTTAGATATCAATGTTTCTGCTTAGCCATATCAAGCCCATAAAGTACACTGCATGCACAGCCCACCAATGACCCCACCATCTGCTGACCCCATGGCACACGTGCAGGACTCTGGTGAGCCACAAAGGTGTGACACACAGTGCATGTGGCACCTAACATGGCACCACTTCAGGTGGAATACCACAGGGGCTGTATGATGTGCAGTGCATGGTGGTGTACTGGTACTACAGTGGTGAATGCCAACCACCTGATATCAGCAATGCATTCAGAGTCAAGTACATATGGCAGTACAGACCTGACCGACACTAACGAGGTCACAACTGGGACTGTAAGCATTACTACCAGCCCCCTGTTGCACCTGGCCAGTGACACAGGAGACATTCCATCTCACGGTGAAAAGCATGATGTGGCATGATAGACATAGGGCACCATGCTAGCAGCACAGAGGTGCACAGTAGCAAATTGCGCAGATCCTGATACACCACAATGCCACTGGAGGGCCAATGCACCAAGTGCAGGGTAAGTGTCCCTCACCACAACCCCTGAGGTAATGTCCCCTCAGAAATGTGTCCTGCATGGTGGGCCACACAGGGACATCAGTGGCCAGCCACAGAAGCATGCAACATACTGTAGACATGGGTGGCGGACAACTCTCAACAGTGGCAGGACCAAGGATGTATGGGACAAACTCCCCCCTCCATGATTGGGTTCACCCATATCCATGTTGCTGCCTCAAGTTAGGTATATAATATTGGTATACCTCCCACCACTGACCAATATCCAGAATCAGACCAGCCCACCTGGATACCTGGAAATGTCCAGGAGGGCCCCCTTCTGCAGAATGCATGGCTACCATCTAAATTCCGAACATCTGTACGCGTATCACCAATTGTCCAATTAAGTAATGTTGTTGAAATTGCAAGTAGATGTAAAAGGCAAACACAGAGCTAGTGTATCACACTGATATGAAATACTGACATGCGTGTGTCACCCTAGGTCCTCCCCTATTGATTTTCCGGGCGTCCCACGTATCTACATTACAGGTGGGTCCCGAGTACCCCAGGCCGACCCTGCCAGTGTCCCCCTGTGTTGTGTTCCCACCAGGCTGGTCCCATCATTTAGACTGGTAAAGTCTGCCCACTGTGCCATAACCCAGCAGGCCATGACCCCTACCCACCCCCAACTATAATACCAAGGCCATCACTGTCCGCAAGTCTGCAGACACCCTGCATGACATGCAGGGGATGCCATGTACATAACCCTGTGTACAGCACATAGTGCTGTGTCAGGGCACACCCCATCAGTGCCATACATAGCCATGCTTGAAACAACAGATATAGCCAGGCGCTAATACCTATGCAGGTTATGTTGACAAAAGGGAACTCGGCTCACCATAAAAACACAGTCCAGTCTTCGTGGACACAAATACTTTTAATTAGCACACGGGTAAAAATGCGGAAGTGCACCCCCTCATGTGTCATATGGCTGACATTTCACGTCGCTCTGATGCTTTTTTTATGCAGGTAGTAGGGCCATGGCCAGAGCAGTCCAACCTGTACCAGTGCTTCTAAGTGTAAACATGCAACCTTTGGTGTGACATGCAATGCAGGGTACTTATGTGGATGCCCCTTCCCAAGACCAGCTTCTTCAGGCCCCATCACAACCTGGCGACCCAGACCTGTCCTCCTTGCACCTTGTCTGGTCCTGCTGGTCCGTGCCCTGGGTGGGGTCCGGCTGCTCACCGAGGTCTGTAGGGGAGGAAAAGGAAGGTGTGATTTGTATCCTGCAGTGGAACACAGCGCAGTGTTCAGTGTGCACTACACAGTATAACCACCTATATGCCTGTACTATGCACCAGCTACCACATGTACATGATATTGATGGACAGGTCTTAGCAGGTCAGCAATGTAGCTGTAGGACCACCTGTGGCACCACACACATGAGCCTTGGCCCAGGGGTGGCAGGTATGATACCTCCCCCTGTGATAGGATGGGCCTTGCACAGTGCATATCATCCCATGTAGTGCCAACATCCTGCCAGCCTCCCAACCTTAGTACAAATGAAATCAGCTGCAGACCCTTTCAAGGCATAGAATGCATGGTGCTGTAGGTTAGAGATGACAGGGGCTGGCAAGGCATACTTGCACAACAGCTGGGGGGCAGAACACAGAAGGTGTGGCACCAAAAAGTGGCCACTACATGTCTGGAACCCCCTGTGCAGTGATGTAGTATCCCATCCTATACCTGGCAGATGCATACCAGTGCCCATGTGGCATAGTACAGACAGCACCCATGACTCTGATGGTGGGTACATTCATGTCCTGATGGAGACATCTACCAACACAACTACATGTAGGACACATGTGCCACCCTCCCGTGTCATACCCAGCAATGAGCAGTGACATGTCATGGTCATCATAGCCAGTAGACAGACCCTGCATAACATGCCATGATGCTATACCTGGGTCTGTCATGCACCCTGACACTCCTGTCATCACAGCTGTGACCCACAACCATGCAACCCAGGCAGGTGCATGTCTCAGGGATGTCCCATGGGACAGGGGGACCAGACAACTGCATACATACTGGCAGGCCATGCAGTGGAGCATGTCCCATAGCACACAGGGGAACAACATGGACACACAGGTAATGTGCACAGTGCCCTGGTGGCAGTAGCCCTCTCGCACCCTAACATGACATGGGCCTGCCTACTAGCCATGGTGCATTCAATACATACAACCATCTGTACTCACCTAGCCTAAGCATGGTGCCCCATCCACCACCACCTGAAGCTGCTGCAGGTGACATGCCTCCTTCCCCTGGAGGTCACTGTATCTGTGCCTGCACTTCTACCTGTGTGGGTGACCCCAGTTTTGCATGTGAGGTGCCGTACCACAGACACCCACACCTCACTCTGGGGCCTGTTTGGCCTGCTGCCTCCCCCAGCTGGTGGTCCTCTCTGATCACCGCCAGACTGATCAGTGACCAGAATGGATAAATCAGTGCTGACTCACTTATGGTTCCTCTGCTGTATGGCCCTCCATCGTCTGCCAGACATTTCTTTTCCACTATGAGGCAAAGTGCTTATCCATGCTGCTGCCTGATTCTGCACTTTCTGGGTGTATCTAGAGTTGCACTGTACAACACACACATCTGGGGTGGGGGCTGGACTGGGAGCATGCGCCCAACATGGGATGGCACTAGCGGGGGATGTGCATGCACATGTTGTGAATGCACAACCCCAAGTGGTGCACCACAACTGCACAATGACCTTGTGTATGCAGCTGCATAGACTAATGACATAACAGATGGCAAGTGACATGCACAAACACAGGTGCAGCACAAAGCAGTGTGCTAGCACACCTTATGTACTGCACAGTGGGCAAAACTGCAATATTCAGCCACGGTATACAAATGTGGTAATTTCACAGTCCATAGGCAATCACATTTGCAGGTCATTACTGGTGGGTATACTTGCATTAGCATGCCTAATTGCACCTGGAGTATGTAAAGGAGCACAGCACACCACCTAGATTCCACAGCTGAGCCGCAGACAAACAGAGGTAGGTGTCCTGTGGAATGGCCCTGAACTTGGAGGGTGAGCATTAGATTATGTGTATACAGTAGCTAGAGCATGGCTCCCAGATTGATGTGGCATTTTCAGTCTACCTCCAGGGTGAGTTCATCAGTGTTCCAGTAGCTTCCATTATGTAATATAGAGGACAATGTAATCAGTTGTCCTGTGTAGCCAATGTAAGTACATGAAAATATTTTTCCTACTACACTGGAAATGCAGAGGTGGGGGAACTCTCACATCCAGATGTCTAGGTGGTGAATGTGTCAGTTGTGAATGGTTGTACTTGCCTTTAGTAGGCAATGGGGCAGGGTGATAGAGGTGGTGAGCCTCTCATACATGTTTTGGTGAGGTGACTGAATGGAGTTCTTGTGGCTCCCACCCAATGTAACCCTTGCTGTGTGAAGTGGTACCTTGGATATATGGTGGTGGTGGTGGTGGTGGTGGCCGATGGCATCCACATCCAGTGGTGGTGGTGTTGCTGTGTTTGAGTGGAGACACCCTTCTACCATAGTCCATGTTGCACACTGTCAGCAAAGTTGCCCCCTCACATACATGCATAGGTGGTGGTGGCACCAAGTTCCTGTCAGTCCCTACCCATGTCCACCCCTGTCTGTCTGTGACCCTCACATAGCTGTGTCTGCACATGGGCAGGCCAGTATCAGGTGGCCGAGGTCTGTGGTAAGGCAGGCATTGCCAGGACACCTATATGTTCAGTGATGGGGGGCTACACCACAGTCCTGTTCAGCTGTGTGCCACTGTGTATACTCCCAGGTCACCTGTACTGCACTCCCCTCTCCAGCAGGTACAATGGAGGATACCAACAGAATTAGGTCCCACTGCTTCTCAGCAGAGGAGTTACAAGCACTGGCACAGGCCTATAAAGTCAGAGAGGTGGTCTTGTCCTGGAACAAGAACAGAAATGTACAGATATGGCAGGCCTAGGAGGAGATAAATGATGAAGTCAGTGATGTTTCCTGCCAGCTCAAGTACATGGAAGCAGTAAAGAAGCACTTCAGGGACATGATGAGGTGGACAAATCAGGTCATGGTAACACAGCACAGCACAGGGAGCTGTACGCCACAGGTGGGGGCCCACAGGCATTGGCAGCTGCACATACTATGGATCCTGCAAAGGAGTCCATAGCATCCACCCTACTGCCCATGGAGGTTATGGGAGTGTAGGGAGGTGGTTATGAGAACCATGTGGCACCTGCCCATCCATGTGAGTGACAACCAGTGGAACTTTTCCTCAGCCATGTGTGCATATGTGGTTGTAAATCAGTATGGGTGCATGCATATGCCAGTGCTGGGTGACACATTTGGTTTAGGCCACACTGCTGCCTTCCTGTTACCCAGTGTGTAGCCATATGTGAGCAGATCCATGATTGTTCCCCATGTGTTGCTGTATGAGTGTTCATCAGTTCTAGGATGTGTGATCCTTGGGGATGGAGTGTGTGCACACTGGCGGTAGGGTGTGTGCCCACTGGTGTTGGATGTGTGCTCACTGGTGCTGGGTTGTGTGCCTCATGGTGATAGGGTGTATGCTCACCAGTGCAGGGGTGTGAAGTGTGTAGGAACATGGGGGGTATAGGTGGTGCAATGCAAACAAAGCATGGGTGGAGTGTCACTATACACTGGTCATGCATGCTACCTTGGCTGGCACACCGCTTTGTACCTTACAGTGCTATATAACTCCCCTCTCCTCTCCCAGCACTGCACCACATTGTACCAGACATGGTGGAGGATGGTCCATGTTCATCTCAGCAGCAGCTCTGCCCGACACCCCCCTTCTCTGCTACTCAGTGGATAGCAGTGAGGAAGGCATAGAAGAAGACAACAAGACCTACATTGGGAGCTGGGGACATGAGGTATCCGCCCAAGACCAGGAGGGATTCCCCTGCCAGCCCACATACCAATGAGGCCTAGATGTTGTCCACAAAAGGCCCAGTGGTCACTGCAGTGCAGCCCCCAGCCCATGGCACAGCCTCTGCTGAGCAACCCAAGAATCCCAGCCATGGCACGGCCATTGCCCTGCTGCCCACTGCCAATACTGCAGGGCCAGCCATCACTGTACATTTCCATGATCCATCCTCCAACACGACCACGCACTGCTGCCCCATGCCTATCCTGCCAGGCTGGCCACAGCCTGCCAGCAGTGCCCACAATGGACTGCAACACCAACTGTAGTGCAACACCACTCCATACAACAGTCAAGGGTTTAGCTTGACCATGTCCCAGTGGACAGTCCCTGGAAACAGCGGGCTATGGCTGACACCTGGCAGCTTCTGCAATCAGTCATGGAGGCACACAGCATCATGCAGCAGGAACTAACATGCCTTCACCACGTGCTGCACAAGGACATGCAGTGTGCTGAACAGCAGGTGGAGGCATGCCTTGCGGAGCTCATGGTGGCCATACATCACATGCACCAGGATCTGTCTGCAGATTTTAGCAAGTGCAAAGTAACCTGTGAATATGGAATTGTGGTACAAACCCAGGCACAATGTGAGTGTCTTTTGTCCCCAGCAGAAAGCTTTGAATAGATGGGCCTAAAATTTCTAATAATTGGTTTATTAAACTGAGCTGGTCTCTATCCAAAATATGACCTGAAAATAGTTTGTACTAACTAAAAATGATGGTGCAATGCAGAATAGTTTTTTGCTGTTAGCTAAACAAAGAATCTTGGATAATGCTGTCCAGGAAAAGTTTGGTAAGCTGCTCAGCCTGGTAATTTATACATTATACAGTGTGGGGAAGGACAAATTTGGTCCAGATTATTATCTCAAATTTTGTGAACTAGCCTTGCATAGAAAGGCAGCTACAGCATTCAGACTGGAATTGCAGGGAGATGCTAGTCAAAAAACATTTGTGTACTGTATGTACAAAACTCAGTTTTTCAAGAATCACGTACATGTAACCTATGTGAGGCTTATCGTACTGCATGTGTTATTGGAATGTTCTCTTTTAGATAGGGAGAGGGTAAAGTGGTTTCAGTCCTTTTTGAGTAGGATGAATGGACAGGAACCTAGGGAATTTATGCAACAAATTCTGTTCACAGAACATAGGGCTTTAATTTTCACCTTGGGATCTTACACTGCCGAGGTCAGACAACTCCTGAATGTATAAATTCTGATATTGGCTCCTATTTTTGTATATTCTGTCGCTTATCGATTGTATGTGAAATGTACACATTAAAATATTTTAAATGATTTTTAATTGTATTTAAATATTTTTACTAATGTACGAATCTTGCATGTTACAATTTTGTAATGCATATTGACAATAAAACTTTGAACACCAGTCTCAGATGTGCCTAGATGGGTTTTGATTTTGCTATTTTTTAAATAAAGCACTTTTTCCTTTTTTAAAATCAGTGTTCTCATACCATAAATTCTAATTCACTGGGCCTACACAAAAAGAATAGTGTTATGCTTGTGCAACTGTGATAAATGTTTGGCCATTCACTCTCTCTATTCCACAGGGAATTACCACCCTGTCGGGGTACTGAAGGCAAGGAACCTGCGAAGAGAGTTCCACCACTAGAGGTGCCACAGAAAAGATTCCCTTTGCTAAAGGTACCTTCGGAAGGGCCCCTCCCCCGAGGAGAGAGGCGTGCTGCTGGAGGAGGAGGGGAGAATGGTAGGGCAGAGAAAAACTGCTTCAGAAGGAGGCTGGGAGGAACTGCTTATATAGCTCAGGAAGGGGGCATGGCTGGTTGCTCACCCCATTGAACTACAGGCATAGCCTTTCAGTTCAGTGGGCCTATGCAAGCAGAGCAGTGTTTTGCTTGTGCAACTGTGATAACTGTTTGGCCATTCACACTCTCTATTCCTCAGGGAATTACCATTCTGTAGGGGTACTGATGGCAAGGAACTCTCAGAGAGGGTTCCACCCCTAGAGGTGCCTTGGAAAAGATTCCCTTGGCAAAAGGTACCTTAGGAAGGAGCCTCAAAAAGAACATTGAGCATTAAGTGTTAATTATGAGGTAAAGAAGCAGATTGACAGCAATGAGACAGTTTGAAGAAACACAAATGAGAAGCACAGGTTGTTAGTATTGCACTGATAAAATGGATTGCACTGATAACATCATTAGGCTACCTAAGGAGAGAGGGAACAGCGAGTAGGGCCACCATCCATCTCAATCCAACAGTGGAAACCTACCTAAGGAAACTAGGGCGTATACTATGAGCAACTAATTGCATATTACAACCTTTGGCATGGAGGAGAGGAAAATCCCTTTTAAGAGGAGGAAACCAAGGGGATCCAAGGTTTAGGGGTGGCTTCGCTCCAGGCTGGGGGGGTTCCACCAAGTTGCAGCGACAACAAAGTTGTCGAATGACTTTACATCGACACCACTTTGCCGACGGCGATCATATCGCAGTGGCAAAGTGCCGATGGACCCCCACAGTGGCAGAGCCCTTTACTATTTGCAGGGGGATTTTCCCCCGCCCTCCTGGAATTAATTATTGTCAACTCCAGGTGGGATTTTGGGGGGAGAGCGGCTTACAGCAAAGTCGCTGTATCCACTCATCGCTGCAGCAACCCGTCTGACACTGTGGATGTCGAAAGGGTTATTGTCGATGTAATGGAGTCACTGTAGGAGGTTCGTTATTGCAACGGTATACTGCTGGGGGAAGTTTATTTAGTGACAGCTCTGCTGCTGCAATTTAGAAACTCAATCAAAGGGGAAGAAATATTCTAGTTTGGTAGAACGCTCTCATGATCCCTTTAACAGTAATTCTGTGAAGGGTTGAGAGAGTCCTCTGCAACAAAGGGTACTTTGAAGTGATAGCAGACCCCCAAGGGGGGAGGAGGAGAGCGACGATGGATGAGGCACTCAGCTGGCCTACTGACTAAAACAAACGAGGTGAACCAAAGTTGGTCATAGAGAGAATAGCTTTCGAAGGTGCCACGGTGATGACATAGCCAAAGCAGCATTCTTGGGCTGTAAGGGCCCCACCCCTCGGCAGCAGAAGTCTTAAATTCTGCATAAAGAGGTGCACCATATGATTGCATGCAAAAGCTCTGCCTGGAGTGAGGATAATCCCACTATGGGCCAGATGAGAAGGACCCTGCCCTGAGGGTCACATGCTCAAGATGTAGACTTCATGAGTGCAGAGCGATACTGTTGGCTTAAAAGGCAAACCCTGAGACAGAAAATGTAATGGACATCATTGGCATGCCTCTAATTGGTATCACATAATAATAGCATCCCAAAATGAGAGACCACAAAAATAGCAACTCATTTTGGGCACCATTATAGTGGGCTACCCTGAGCAATAGCGAGGGTATGGGATAGTGACCATGGGGAAGGGTGAACAGAAGGAGGAATAGCGAGGGGAAGGGGAAGGACAGGGAAGGGGTTTTCAGGCACTGATGTACCTGCTGCCGCTGAGCTAGCCATGTGGCATGGTGGTGTGGGTGGCTAGATCTGGCACGACAGGTACTGGATTCAGGACTGGGAGCATGTACATTTTACTGCAGCTACAAGCTGCAACACTTATATTTTGCCCGAAATCTGGATTTTGCCTCCTCCCCAACATGCACCCCTCTGGAGTTGAGAATCCTATTTTGGGGGGGCATGGGGCACAGCCCCCTGACAAAAACGCTTTTTTCCAATACAGATATCGGGCTGCTTTTAAGAGTATATCGCTGATTTGCTTTTCGTCGATATACACACACCATCATAGCGATTGCTGTTTTTTGATCGCTGTTATGACATGGAACCCTCCGCTTTATGAATGAGAGCATGAATCAACTTTAAGGGTTAGACAGGATGAGGCTGGGCGAAGCCAGCGGCTGTAGATTAGATACCAGATTATTGATGAGGAGTCTGGATGAAGGCAGTGACTGTAAATATTGAGGAGGAGGCTGGCCTTGAAAGGTTGTGAGTGAACTCTTCAACAGTGAGAACTACCAAGGCGGGACCTGCGTGAGGTAGGAGGCTGCAATACAAGCCAGCATTCGGTGGTTTGATGGCAGCAGCAACCAACAGAAAATAAGCCAGCCAAGTCCATTACAGAAGCCGAATTGATGGTCACATAGAAAGTAAGTGTTTTAGGCAGTGAGAGGCTGTGATGCCAGTGAATGAATCAATGAGAGTTAGTGTAATTGAATTAATGAGACTCAGCAGATGATTGCTATGGTTTCAGCATGTATAGTAAATTGATATGATTGGTATGAATACCATAAATGCCAATAAGGCAGAGTTACGTTATTCCAGTAGGAAGCATTCACAGGCAGTAAGTAGTTGCAACACAGTAATGAAATGCAATGAATATCTGAAGCCATGTAAGTTGCAAAGAAAAAGTATTGAAGCACGATAGCTAAGGCAATAAAGGCAAAGGAGCAGGGTAAATATATAGCTTACATAATAGCACGATCCCTCTATATATATGGAGCCACAATGCCCCTGTGACATCACAGTCCCCTGCCACTGGAATAACAGGGAAGCCACAAGCTGAGCACCATGAGACCAAAAGCAAATGTAATGTTGGTAGGGTAGAAACCCCCCAAAAATAGAGACAACAATGAATAAGCAGGCTGAATCAGGATGGAAAAGCTACTTGAACTGAGTGGCTGCCTGGCTGAGCAAACACTGATGAACTGAGCAGAGCACACTGAACAATAATAAGGAATGAACTGAGCAAGTAGCTGAGAACAACCTAGCACAGCAGGGAATGCTGAGCAACACACGGCACAGCAGGGAGTGGAAGCCAGCTAGGACCAGAATGAAACCTGGACCAGGTGCAAACATTTATGGTGAAAGCAAGGAGATGACACTGGCAGTGACAACACATACAGATAATAACTGCAGTTGAACTAGAGGTTTGCAAAAATCAGGTGAAGAAATGACGGCCTGTATAAAACAGTGCATAAATAGCACAATACAAACAAAGGGCAACAAGATGCTAAGAAAACTAGAAAGCCCCCAAAAGAAAACAAAAGACAAACACAGGAGAACAGGAAAACAAGCACAAAAAAGCACACAGCAGCCAGGGGCAAAACAAATACTAACCCAAGCAGGAAAAACACAGAAACAGAAGCCAGCAGAAACCAAGCAGAGTGGGGGTGGGAGCCCCAGCAGGTCTCAAGAGAGAAGACAGACCAACAGAACCCCTGGCCGGCAAAGAAAAAGTGCTTCAGAAGGAAGCTTGGAGGAACTGCTTATATAGCTCAGGAAGGGGGCATGGCTGGTTGCTCACCCAACTGAACTACAGGCATAGCCTTTCAAGTGTATTTTACAGCAGAGTTTTCAGCCACTCATTTATAACTTTTAGAATGTAGTCAGTATGCACATTAATTTATTTCCAACTATTGTTTTTTAACCCTGGTAACAAAAATAACTAACACAACCAGAAAAAAAATGATCATAGCTCTCTTTGATGGAATGCCACTATGTGTAGTGTGTAATACTGTATGCAAACACACTTTCTTTATATGCAACTGCTATTTGTATCGTATGTCAGTATGTGTTCATACTATAAAAATGTATTTAAAATCATTAATAAGTATGACAAAATAAAAAAATTGTCTTAAAAGTTTTTAAAAAGTCTTTCTGTTGTCAGTGTGAGCGCATTAAATATTACATCTATGTAGTATATGTATATTTTCATTATACTGGTATACTAAAAATCTCAATTTAGTGGAAGTATTATTAGCATATCGATATAGTAAAAGGGAATTTTAAGTACACTGATACATTGAAATTGTATCGATATGATATACTCATGTTGACATGGCTACAACCCTTCATTTAAACAAAATTAAATTTCTAGCCCTAATAGTTTGCAATGTTACCCTTTTAAAAGAAATAATCTTTAAAAAGGGTTACTGTGAGCCATGTTGATGGCTCAACAGTAGTGCAGCATGCTACTGTGCAGTAAATCAAGTTAAGGAGGGAGGTCGGGAAGCTGCTCTAGAAGGCAAGCTACATCATAACATCTGCTGCTAGGTAGTATGCTGCAGTTAGGGAGGGATGGGTTCAGGTACTGGTGCTGGAATAGCCTCTGCAGTGGGAAAAGGACATTTGCTTGTTCTGCAGGATGTATGCTGTATGCAGCTGAGATCACCAAGAAAGATTCTCCCATAACAAGGGAGAAGGGAGGGAGCAAGAATGGAAGTAAAAATCCCAGCACCATCTACTTGATGGCTTCAGGTCCTGGAAAACACTCAGCTCTCCACCAGCAGGGGGTCCAACTCCAGATCATAGTCTGCATAGGACTGCATCAGGTGAGGATGGCCATCCCCCTGCCATGAAGGGAAAGATAGGGAAGTTAGATCCCTGGGAAATGAAATGAATGGGACTCCAGGCCTGAGCAGGGCATATCCCTGGAAGAGGCTATATCTCTGAGTGACGTGCATGGGCCAGGAGAAAGCCTCAACTGAAAATATGAAAGGGCTGACAGTGGAAACATGGGGAATAGAAACTTCATTGTTTTACACAACAGCTTGGAGTCAGGTCAACATGGATACAGTACAGTGATGCACTTTTAATGCATTTATTTACTATAAAAGCACTGTTACTATATCAATATACTACTAATGTATTTCCACTATATTGACCAAAAAAAGTTGCTTCAGTATATCAATATGAATACCGTATTAAAAAATGAAAACTTCAGATGGGCTTCTGCCAGTAAATACTATTACAGTTAGTCACAGGCTCCTCCATAGGAAACACAGAAACAGAATCTGATGGCAAATAAGGGCCGTTTGGACCACCCAGTCTTCCCATTTTTCCCTACCTACATTCTCACCGCAGACCCTAAAGTACTTGATCCGCAGCTCATTCTTCCTCTCCCCTTCCTTTCCACTATGATTCCCTTGTGCCTATCCCATACATTCTTTAACCCACCACTTTTTTTGCCCTCACCATCTCTGCTGGAAGGCTGTTCAGGAATCCACCACTCTTTCCGTGAAGACGTACTTCCTCAAATCCCTCCTGAAACTACTTCCTTCCAGCACCATATCATGTCCCAGTGTTCTTGAGCACCTCCTCTTCTTAAAAATACTTCCCTTCTGTACCTTATATTCCTTTGTGAGGCATTTAAAGGTCTCTATCATATCCTCCCTCTACCTGCTGTCTTCCGTGGTGTATATGTTGAAATCCTTTAAAGGGACACTGTCAACCTGTTTTTCATCATATTATTTCTAGTTAAAAACCTGCATTTTATGATTCCTTACCTTCTCTAAAATTCATTGATGTTGCTGTTTGTTTTGTTTGTCTTCTTGTTTAGTAGAACTGAAATGCCTGCTAATGTATATTTATAAACAACCTTGTTTTGTTTACAATCCTGGATCTGTTTTTACTGCATACTTCCTGAGCATTAGAAACACACCCAAACAGTGCAGTCACTCATGAGGCAGTAGCCTTCTAAACTCCCACTGCATCATGAGTGGCTAGACTGTGTTGGATGTGTTCCCAAGTCCAGGAAAGATGCAGCTGGAGCTGATCAAGGAAAGTAAACACACCTGTGTTTGTGTGGCAATACCAGTATGGTTGGCAGTCTGTTTTTTTTACTTTTTTTAAAGAAAAAAAAAAAAGAGTCAGAATCAAACTACCAGCTACATCAGCAATCTTTACATAATTCTGGCAATCATAAAGTGTTTTTTTTTTAAACTAGCGACACTTTGAGACCTAAGGAGGTTGACAGTGTCCCTTTAATCTTTCCTCATAGAGAGGGCCTGCCAGTGCAGTGGTAGTGCTACCACTTGTGGTTTTGGCAACCTGAGTTTGGAAGCGAGCTTGGGAGTTGGAGGGTCAGCGGGGGGGGGGGTGGAATCAAACATCCCAAGGACAGCTCTCCTCCTCATGGAGGGATGAGATCAGTGCCTGGCATGAGCCTAGACTCCAGCAGTAGCTGGTGTTCAGCACACCATGACTGCACACAAGGGCCGAGTGAAGGCAAGGCTGACGCCCAGTATACTGCATATAGGAGCGTACACAGTTTGGCCATTGGCATCATTGCACACCACTTCCTCCACACACCAGGGAGAAAAACTGGAAAATGCTGACAGGCAGCATGGCACCATCCTCTTGCAGGCCCTGCAGCCATCTACAGTATCTGGGCACATCCAGGTAAATAAGATCTTGTTCCGGGGGGGGCAGCTTGAGGGGAGCTGGGTCAACCCTGCTAGTGGGGCAAGCCTTGGGGCAGAGCTGGACAGGTAAGTCCTGGAGGATGCTATGGTAATGGGATTAGGGAAACTAGGGAAAGGAGACCAGTTGGCAGAGGGGGAAAAAAAATCTCTCCTCATGGAGCTTCTGATGCAGACCCAGCACCATTTTAGTTTCCCTCCTCCAGATTGCCTTCACTCTGTCCATGTCATTCAGGAGATGTGGTCTCCAGAACTGGACACAGTACTGAAGGTGGGTTCTTACCAGTGATCTATACAAGAGCAACACCACCTCCCTTTTTCTGCTGTGTTACCCCTTCCTATGCACCCCAGCATTTCACTAGCCTTCCCAACTGCCTTGTTGTACTGACTGGCCACCTTTAGGTCATCTGATATGATTACCCCAGGTCTCTTTCCTGCTTGGTTGTTATCAATACCACTCCACCCATTCTGTATTCTGCCCCTGTTTCTATGTACCCCAAGTGCATTATTTTGCACTTTTTTGGCATCAAAACCCAGCTGCCATACCATTGACCACTCTTCAAATTTTCCCAGGTCTCTGATCATCCTTTTCACACACCCCATAGTGTCTACCCTGTAGCAGATCTTGGCATCATCCTCTGCAATGTCACTGATAAAGACATTAAAGAGGACCATCCCAGCAGTGGTCCTGTACCCTGATGTCACCTTCCCTTCCTTGAAGCAAACTTCATTTACCACCACCCTCTGTTTCCTATCCTGTAACCAATTTCTTACCTAGTTTTCAGCCTTTTTTACCCAACCCTAGGTTACCCAGCTTATTTATTTATTTATTTAGCTTTTGTTAATCAGGTAAGTACACTAGACAAGACAATTGCCTATTTTCAGGTATGACTCGGGAGAATACAGGAATTACAGATTTAAATACATAAGACAACATGGTACAGATTAGAACAGGTTACAAGTCATGTGAGGACAACATGATGCAGATTAAAACAGCATACAAATCTTAGTAAGGCATAGTTTTATACAGTATGTACACAACAGGATAACACATGTGGCAACTAAGAGCAGTACCAGAGGTACAGTTAGAGATGCAGCAGATACGACACTATTTACAATTTAGAGACCTCAGGGAGTTAAGTCTTTTGTCCAGGATTACTTCCAGGGGAGAGGAATGCTGTGATAGTTCATGGGGGAGCTTGCTCATTAGTCTCCTGTGTGGAATAGTGTTGAAAGCATTACTGAAATTGAGATAGGCCATGTGCACCACTCCTCCCTGATCTAAGTCCCTGGTCACCCACACAAAGAAATCTATCAGATTTGTCTGACATGACTTCCCCTCTGTGAATCCATGATTGGAGCATTCCAGCTGCAGCTTCAGCTGGGAGCAGAGACATCCTGGACTCTCCGCAGGGTGCTTTCCTCAGGCAACTAGTAAAAAAGCCAACTCATGAGGGGGCAATACTGACCTTGTACTCACCAATGGGGACAGTGTTGCAGACGTCACAGGGGGTGGCCACCTGTGGACCAGTGATCACCGTACCATGTGGTTCAATATTAGCCCATGTGGCAGAATCAAAACACACAAAGGCAAGGATCCTAGTCTTCAGGAGGGCCAATTTTAAAAAGATGGGGGAATGCCTATGGGATGCCCTGGCGGGGGGGGAAAGGACTGGGGTGGGGTGGACAGACAGTGGGTGAAACTAAAAGAGTGGATAGTGAAGGCAACAAACCTCTGCATCGGGCAAGTAAGCAAAAGCAAGAGGAAAAAGAAACCTCTATGGTTCTCAAAAGAGATGGCTGGGAAGGTAAGGGCAAAAATGTCAGCATTCAGGAGGTGTAAGAAGACACCGATGGAGGAAGAAGACAGGGAGGTGTGTCAGGAGAAACAGAGTGAGGAAGGGAAAGCAAGTAGAGCACAAAGGTGCAAATGGAGGCGAAAATAGCATAGGCAGTAAAGAAAGGGGACAAGACATTTTCCAGGTATGTAAGAGAAAAGAGAAAGACCAGGGGAGGAATAGTAAGGCTTAGGAAGGAGGGGTGAATGTGTGGAGTGATACCAGGAGAAAGCAGACATCCTAAACAAATACTTGTTCAGTGTTCACAGAGGAAGGGGAAGGTGAGAGACCACAGGTAAGTGCCAGGAACACTGAAGGAAGGGTGGTGGACACTAGGGCATTTACAGTGGAGAAAGTCCTGAAGGAATTCGCAAATCTGAAAGTGGACAAAGCAATGATGCTAGACAGGCTGCATCCAAGGATATTGAGGAAGCTCAGAGAAGTGCTAGATGCACCTCTGACAGCTCTGTGCAATCACTCACTGGAGATGGGAGTGGTTCCAGAAGGACTGGAGCAGAGCAGATGTAGTTCCACTTCACAAAAGTGGTTGCAAGGAGAATGTTGGCAATTACAGGCCAGTCAGCCTGACTTTGGTGGTGGGGAAATTAATGGAATCACTACTGAAAGAAAGGATTGTGGAATATCTTAAATCCAGTGGCTTACAAGATCTGAGGCAGCATGGATTCACTGGGGGGAGGTCATGTCAAACAAATCTGATAGATTTCTTTGACTGAGTGACCCAAGAATTAGATCAGGGTGGAGTGGTGGATGTGGCCTACTTAGATTTCAGTAAGGCCTTCAACACCATTCCACATAGGAGACTCTTAAACAAGCTGGGCAGCCTAGGAGTGGGTCCAAATGTTTTAAACTGGGTAAGGAATTGGTTAAGGGACAGGAGACAGAGAGTGGTGGTAAACGGAGTTCACTCTGAGAAAGGGAGGGTGACCAATGGGGTGCCACAGGGATCAGTATTGGGACCAGTCCTCTAACGTCTTTATTAGTGACATTGCAGAGGGGCTAGAAGGAAGGTATGCCTTTTTGCTAATGACACTGAAATCTGATTAGGGTAGACACTCTGTGTGTGTGTGTGGAAAAAATTATTAGAGATCTAAGAAAGCTAGAGGAGTAGTCAATGGTGCGGCAGCTAAATTTTAATGCAAAGAAGTGCAAAATCATGCACTTGGGGCACAGAAACCTAGGGGCAGAATACAAAATGGGTGGTGTAGTATTAATGACCACCAAACAGGAAGAAACCTGGGGGTAATCACATCTGATGACCTTAAGGTGGCCAGACAGTTTGACAAAAGCAGTGCGGAGAGCTAGTGGGATTCTAGGTTACATAGGGAGGGGTCACACCAGCAGAAAGAGAGAGAGGTGGTGTTACTGCTGTATAGATCACTGGTGAGACCTCACCTAGAGTACTGTGTCCAGTTCTAGATATCACATACCTGGAAGGACATAGACAGAGTAGAGGCAGTCTAGAGGAGGGCAACTAAAATGGTGCAGGGTTTGCATCAAAAGTCATATGAGGAGAGTCTAAATTACCTCAATATGTACACCCTGGAGGAAAAGAGGAAGGGGGATATGCTGGAGGCTTTCAAATAACCTCATGGGTATAAATAAGGTTCAAGAGGGAAGTATTTTTCAGAAAAAAAGATGTTCAAGAACAAGGGGACATGCTATGAAGCTGGAAAGGGGTAGACTCAGGGGACATGTAAAGAAGTACTTCTTCACAGGAAGGGTGGTGAATGCCTGGAACAGCCTCCCAGCAGAGGTGGTGGGGGAAAAAATGGTAACGGGATTCAAGAATGCATGGGATAAGCATGAAGGAACCCTAGTGGTAAGGAAAGGGGGGGGGTAAAGCCGGAGATCAAATAGGGTCTGTGGTGTAACAGTAGGTAGGGAAAATGGGCAGAGTAGGTGGGCCAAGCAGTCCTTATCTGCCATCAAATTTTATGTTTCATGCTGCCTTGGGTCTTGTAACTTGTTAGATTCATGATATTCCATAATCCTTTCCTTCAGCATAGGTTCCATTAACTTTCTCACCACCGATGTCAAGTTGACTAGCCTATGCTAGCCAGCCTCCTACCTGCTACCACTTTTGTGAAGTGGAACTACATCTGCCTTCTCCAGTCCTCCAGAACCACTCCTGTATTCAGTGATCTGTTAAATAAGTCTGTCAGTAGTGCAGCTAAAACCTTCCTGAGCTCCCTCAACACCCTTGGATGCACCCCATCTGGCTCCATTGCTTTTTCTACTTTCATATTGGTGAGTGCCATCAGGACTCTTACTTCTGGAAATGGACTAGTGTTCACCTCCCTCACTTTAAGGATCCTGTTGCTTTTTTGTACTACATCCCTTTTCCCTTATTCTGTGAACACTGAGCAGAAGTATTTGTTTAAAATGTTGGTCTTTTTTCTGGTCCTCCTCTGTACATTCCCCCTTTTCCTTTTCATTTTAAACCTTATATGATCCCTCCCTTGGTCTTTCTTTCTTTTCTTGCTTACATACCCCAAAAATGTTTTGTCCCCTTTTGATACCACCCAAGCTATTTCCTCTTCAGTTTGTGCCATTGTACTCCTTACTGCTTTCCCTGCTTCCCTAGATACACCTTCCTATCTTCCTCCCTGTGCATCTCCTTGAATCATCTGAATGCATTCCTTTTGGCCTTTACTTTTTGTGCCCCTTTTTTTGTAAACCATAGCAGTCTCTTTTTCCTCTTGCTTTTGCTCACTTGCTTGATGCAGAGGTTTGTTGCTTTCACAATGGCCCCATTTAGCTTGGTCCACAGTTCCTTCACCCCCATAGGCCATCTTCCCACAAGGTCATCCCTGAGGTATACACTATCTTTATAAAATGTACCCTTCTGAAGTCCAGGACCCTTGCCCATGTGTGGCTAGTTTCTTCTGCCATCCTTATACTGAACCACACTGTACAGTGATCACCCAGATGGCCTCCCACCTTGATATCTTCAACACTGTCCCTGTTTTTGAGTACCTGGTCCAGTATTGCCCCATCATGAGTGGGCTCACTGACTAGTTGCCTAAGGAACACCCCCTGCAGGGAGTCCAGGATGTCCCAGCTTCTAGCTGAAGCTGCAGCTGGAAGGCTCCAATCTTCCTCTAGTAGACTGAAGCCTCCCACAGGCAGCATCTCTGCCATTCTCCCATTTTATCAATGGCTTCCAACAGTACCCGATCCAACTCTTCCCCCTGTGCCAGAGCTCTATAGATTATGCCAGTGTGAATAATGGTTCCATTCTCTGACTCCATGATGAATCACAGTACCACTGCTCCACCCTGGATTCCCTACACCTGTCAAATTTATGCTCTGCTTTACATAGAGCACCACACCCCCTCCTTTTCTTCCCACCCTGTCCTTCCTGAACAGAGTATGGCCTGGCATGGTCATATCCCCATCATGGTTTTCAGTGCACCTTGACTCAGTAAAGGTCACTATAACCAGGCTGGCAACTGCCATGATGGCCTCTAGGTCTGGAATATTTTATCCTAGACATGTAGCATTTGCACATATGGCCTTCCAGATTTTGTTAACATTCTGCTCATTACCACCTTTTTCATTTGTCACCCATCCTTCCCCCCTTTCTTGTTAATGTTTGTTTACCTCCTTCTGTTACGATCACCCTGCTTCCTTTATTATTTTACAGCCCAGGGGTGTCATCTCCCCTGGGGCTCTCCCTTCTGTCTACTTCAGCCTGTTGAGGGCAGTTTCTGCCTCCTTGATTCCTTCTGACACCCTCCTCAGCTAGTTTAAATGTTTACCAAAGTAACACTTATACCATTCACTGAGAACTGCGATTCCCCCTCCTGGATGGCCATCATACAGAATAAGTCGCATTAAACTGTTCCACCAATGAGTTGGTTTAGCATTGTTTTTTTACAGTTTACAATGCACTGGCAACTCAGATTGCATTAATTTTCAGTGCTCAACCAGCTCAAGAACAATGTTTGTAAAATGTTTTTGCAACTCAGTTGGAATACATCTGCAGTCCAGTCATAATGCAATGCAAAACTGAGTTTTAACTGTTAAGAAACAGTTTGTGCAGAGCTTTGTATTGGATCCAGCAACACTTATGCAACTCAACCGGAAGAGATAAACCAACTCATTTGAGGAACAGTTTAATATGCCTTGTACTGTACCTGTTTAGGCCCTCATCCTCCCTGTCCCCAATGTAGCTGAACCCCTCCTCTCTGCACTATTCTCAGCCATGAGTTGAAGGTCTTGGTGTGGAGAACCTGTTCCTCTCCCCATCTTAGACAGGAAGCACATCAGTGAAAGCTACTGAGCAAGCCACCTAAGACCCCTCTCCAGTTCCTTAAACTCCCCCTACATTATCCACAGCCCCATCCCTAGCAAGATCATTTTTACCCTGGGGGAAAATTGCAAACAGCTCCCCCTTTCTTCCTGCTGCTCTAGCAATCCCTAGGATATGCTTTCCATCCCTCTATGCCGTGGCACCATGTAGGTGCCTGATCTCCCTCTCTGCCACTTTCCTATTCCCTAATCTAGTCCCCTGACAGTTGAGTCCCTCATCAGAAGTTTAGTCCTCCTCCTCTGGGATTCTCTCACACCCTCCTTTGGGTTTCCACAATGGAGGGTCCCCACTTCCTCACTGGCCACTGTCTCAGGTGCCTCCTTCTGGCAGTCTTGTTTCCCTAGAATGGTGAAATAATTTTGCAGTGGTACAGGTTCAGGAATGTGCCTCTGAACCACCTTACCAGCCTTCCATATCCCACCACCCCCACCCTTCCCAAGTCCACTGTAATCCATCTGCTCCAGCTCCCTGGCATCATATGAAACAACAGTTTCAGACCTGGTGATCCCTGGGTTGGAGAAAACGTCCCACAAATCATAACCAACTCAGCCTGGAGTTTTGCCACCCTCTCTCTCAACCCAGAGAGTTACCTGCAGATGGGGCAGCACTTCAGACTCCACAAAGTCTCTCTGAAAACTGCCTCCCAACAGCCACTGCACTGCACCACTACCAGCATTCCCTATTCTTGCTCTCCCTGTGTTACTTACAAATACTTTACCCCTTATGTTGTTTTTTAAACCCCTTTGTATGCCTACCCAAGATACAGTGTTGCTCCTGTTTCCCTTTTTACCTATCCATTTTCATTCACTCGATCCTTACCTACCCCTTACCCCTGAAAAGGTACTATTATTTTTACCCCTTATGCTGTTTGTTATGCCCCTCTGTACACCTACCCTAGATAGGATATTACTCCTATTCCCTGTCTAGTCTTGCCTTTCACCTTCTGCCCTTATCAGCAGTGAATGTACCAAAAGGGGTGTACAGGTGCCTCTACCTTAGTCAACCAGCAGAGCCCCATGCTTCCCTGCTTCCTTCTGCGGATGCTTGTTGATGACTAAGATGCCAATCTTACCCCTGTTCCACACCTATGTTGTTCCCTTCACATGCTGACCTGTGTGTAATTGCCATGTAGTCTGACAGAGTAAGTAACAGACAAGTCAGGAACCTAGCTTATTAATGAGTGTATTCTCAGGATCAATTGTTAGTTTGTTTTGTTTATTTAAAATTTGGTAGGTCAATGGGCCAAAGACCCATTTTCATGGGCGACCAGTGTAACAATCATGTGTAAATTACATGCCATACAATAATATCAAAATACATAACAATCCTGATCAGCCAACAAACACTCTAATTAGCAAAACATTTACACTGACTCTTGGTAAATAAATATTTTCTCAACATGTATTTAAAGGTTTGAAGTGAGGCATTGAAACAATCAAATACAGTAGAAATTACACTGAAAATGAAAGTAAGTTATAAAACATTGTTCTTTGTCCAACAGATGTTCCCACTCTAGGGACACTAAAATGTTGATGGATAGATGAATGTGTAGCAACAGTACTATTATACATCTTAAAAATAGAATGGAAGGAAATTGGAACCTTGTTGGAAATCACTTTTTGTTGCAAGAATCCCTAGCTGAAATTGATATCTAGAGTCCAAGGAAAGCCATCCCACATGTTTTAATAAATCACAGTGGTGAGTCTTGTATGGTAGCTGTGAAGAAAAATTAGCAATTTGATTCAATAGGACCTTTACTATATTCAATAATCCCTCCCCTGCAATGTGATTAAAGTCTCCCAAACAGTTAGTCTAACAGAGTGTGGGTAAAATCTGCCAAAATGAAAAAGATATATCCTTTTAAATAGCAAAATAAAAAATACCAGAATAAAACATCCTGGACCCCAGTTTGGAAGAATATTTTGGCAGGTTGCTAAGCTTAAACACCGGATTCATTTTGGACTCCCGTTCACCAATAGGGCATGTCTAATGACATATAGTAGCTGAGTTTAACCATCTCACTCAGTTTGAAACCATGAGATGAAAGTAACTGGAAATGACCCAACAATTTCCTTTGTTAGATGTACAGTGGCGTGAAAAAGTATTTGCCCCCTTCCTGATTTTCTCTATTATTGCATATTTGTCACACTGGATGTTTTCAGGTCTTTAGAGAAAATGTAATATTAGATAAATGGAACCTGAGTGAACAAATAATGCTTGTTTTTTTTTTAATTTCACTTATTTAATGAAAAAAAGTTAACCAACACCAACTGGCACTGTGTGAAAAAGTAATTGCCCCCTTACACTTAATAACTGGTTACACCACATTTAGCTGCAATGACTGCAACCAAACACTTCCATAATTCAATATCAGTCTTTCACATCGCTGTGGAGGAATTTTAACCCACTCTTCCTCGCAGAACTGCTTTAATTCAGTAACATTTGGTAGGTTTCGAGCATGAACTGCTCGTTTCAGGTCCTGCCACAGCATCTCTATTGGGTTTAAGTCTGGACTTTGACTAGGCCACTCAAAACTTTAATTTTACTTCTTTTTAGCCATTCTGATGTGGACTTGCTTTTGTGTTTTGGATTATTGTCTTGCTGCATGACCCAACTACGCTTCAGCTTCAGCTGACGGAAGGATGACCGGACATTCTCCTTAAGAATTTTCTGGTACAGAGCAAATTCATGGTTCCTTTAATTATGGCAAGTCATCCAGGTCCTTAGGCAGCAAAGCATCCCACACATCACACTACCACCACCATGTTTGACTGTTGGTATGGTGTTCTTACTGTGGAATGCTGTATTTGCTTACGAGACATTATGGGATCCATGTCATCCAAAAAGTTTCACTTTGGACTCATCTGTCCATAGAACATTTTCCCAAAAGGCTTGTGGATCATCCAGGTGCTCCTTGGCAAATGAGAGACGAGCATTTATGTTCTTCTTGGTTAGCAGTGGTTTCAGCCTTGCTACTCTCACATGAAGCCCATTTTTGCCCAGTCTCTTTCTGATTGTGGAGTCATGAACACTGACCTTAGCTGAGGCAAGAGAAGCCAGCAGTTCTTTGGATGTTGTTTTAGGATCCTTTGAGACTTCCTGAATGATTTTACACTGCACCCTTGGAGTAATTTTGGCAGGCCGCCCACTCCTGGGAAGATTCACTACTGTTCCAAGTGTTCTCCATTTGGAGATTATGGCTCTCATTGTGATTTGATGGAGTCCCAGAGCCTTATAAATAGCTTTGTAACCCTTTCCAGACTGATAGAGGGCAACAAATTTTTTTTTGATCTTTTCAGGAACTTCCTTTGATCATGGCATAATGTGCTTGTTGAATCTTTGTGCCGGCAACATGACTCTGATGGTAAGGTTCAAAATAAGTGAGATTTATATTGAGCAGGGCTGGCTGTAATCAAGCCTGGCTGCATTCAATCAGCTGACTCTAATTATCCCTTTAATTGGGTTGATTTAACTAGGGGGCAATTACTTTTTCACACAGTGCCAGTTGGTGTTGGTTAACTTTTTTCATTAAATAAATGAAATAAGTAAAAAAAAAAAAGTGTTATTTGTTCACTCAGGTTCCCTTTATCTAATATTATATTTTGTCTAAAGACCTGAAAACATCCAGTGTGACAAATATGCAATAATAGAGAAAATCAGGAAGGGGGCAAAAACTTTTTCATGCCACTGTATGCTAACTGAAGTCATGTTGATCAAATTCTTTGTCGGCCATATGAGCCACAAATAACCTAACTTGATTACCAGTGAGTTGAGTTTGGTGGGAAAGTACCAACAAGGTATGTGTTGTCACACAATGGTGATTATACAGGGTAGGGCAGGCCAGCAGACAGAAAGTCAGATAGGTATGGTACCATACCATACCATACCATGATGAGAATGTTATTTTAGTTTTATGTTGGATAAAGTACATTACACAATGGCAAGAAAGAATGCTGGTCCCTGATTGGTCACACTGTGACTGGACACGTGATGTTATCCCAGCATAACATCATGGATCTAGTCCCTGTACACTCACTGACAGCATGAAATGTTAAAAAAGGTCACTACACAGCTCTCCCTACAAGCTGCTTCAGCGGTCCCCAATGTGCTCTGAAATCAGCGCTTCCCGCCCACTGGCCCACACAGTTTCATCCAGTCATCACTGTCCTCTCATCCCTTGACACTATTTGCAACTTAAAAAATGTAAAATAAAGTTTAAAAAAGCCATAACTCAAATCAGCTTTCTCCCCATTCGCAAGCGCCTGCATATTACACTTCCACACTTGCTCCAGTCACTGATCAACTCAGCAGTCATTACAAATGGCCATGCTTATCTGCCAACCACTTCAGTGGCAAATACAGATGGATGAAAATATAAAACAAAACTAAAGCTGCAGTCCTCAGCTTCTCAGTCTTCCCAGCTCACTACAGAACAGTAACAGCGCGTACCCATGGAAACTGACCTGCTCATTTCAGTGTGACAAAAGAGAGAAATGCCTTTTATTCTTATTGTTATCAGAGAGCCTTAACAAGTATTTTCCCTGTCACAGCATAACCCCCGGCTACACCTTTATTTTCTCCAGCCAATACTTCAGTTTCATAATTCCTACAGCATACAGCATGGAGCGAGTGTTTTACATAAAGAGCAGCATGCGGCTGTCCGTTTCTCTGACCACTCGCTCTAGCTATTTTACCCTGTTATCTGTACCTCAATCCAAGCAGCAAGTCTTAAAAATAATAATAAAATAAAAACCTTTCTATCCTCCCAGAAGTTAAACAAACCACACCTCTTCCCATGTGCAAACATTCTCCAATCGTGGCTCACTGAATGCTGCTTCAAAAGTTTGCAGATCTTCTCCTGTACATCTTCCTTAACTAATGAGGCAAAAGTTGTAGCGAGTGCGACTGGACCGAGTCAAGACAGAGCCACATCATGAAAAACACACACACACACACACACACACACACACACACACAATCTCCACCTAGTAGAGAAGCCCTATTAGGAACTATTTTTTAAACCAGTATACTTACACAATAAATAATTACAAAGATAAAAATGTAAAACAGTATTTTTTATATATTTTTTTAAAAATGTATGTAAATGAGCCATTGTATAATAGGAATAATGCACTCCAGGGTGTGTGTCTTGCTAGGATAACATCACTTCTGTGGTGATTGGTCACACTCGGCCTGCAGCCTCGTGCCCAGTCACCCCAGGCATGATGTTATCCCAGCAAGACACACACCCTGTCGTGCATTATTCCTTTAGTAGCATGGATTAGAAAGGATAGGACTGAATTTATTTTTGTTACTTGCTCTTCCAGAGTTGAAATCATAACAGGGTAAGAAAGTTAAACAAAGCAAGAAGTGCAATCATGAATGGCAAAAAATATACATGGCAACCAGTCATCCATTAATTGCAAACAAACCTATAAAATAATTACAGAAGCAATGTCAGCAACGGCACAAACTATAGTCGTATGACTCCAATTATTCAATTACTGTATTCAATGTTTAATAGATTTTATCATTGAAATGAATATCACATTGTATAACTAAGTTTCTATTCTCTAACACATTTTTTTTAAATTTCTTTACTGTGCTGTGTTTATTTCTTTATAAATTGTAAGAATGTATATATTAGTTGTGTTGCAGATAGTAACTCAATGTCAAATCAACAAAAAAGTGACTTCTCAGGTTTATATACTTATTGCATTTTGCAAACATGAATCTCTAAAACAATACTGGTCCTGTGGAGAATCAATGCTAAAGATAAAGCTGGATGAAATATGAAGATCCAACAGCTCATACAGACAACATTGCTGAATATGTGTATTACTTGTGTCATTTAAAAACAAATAGAAGGAAACATATACATCCTATATATTATCTCAAAAAGAAAGGAAATTCTTGGCAAAACCTGTGTTAATGCACCAGTTAGGGTTCAACTTAAAGCGACAAAAGTAGGGAAATGTGGCATTAAGGTTTCCAACCCTAACTCCACACCCCCCACCCAAAAAAAAAAAAAAGCAGCCAAAGGGACAAGACAACACAAGCAACCACAGACAGCCATCATCAGTTAAGATAAACATACAACTCTTACCAGATGACACAAAAGACATCTTTCATCATGGGCCTGCACTTATGTAGCAATGCATGCACATGTGCACTTTATCATATACACACCCACTTTAAGCTGCAGAAGTAGAGTGACTAATAAAAATGTACATTTAAACTTTGATCTCAATTTACTTATGACAACAATTGGCATTTTATTTAGTGCACTATTGTCATTTCCTTTCATTTCTAAGCATTGGTTACCATGCTATCAGGATTCCATGCAAATATATAAACAAAAGTACATTTGCATGATCTTTTGATTCTAATATAGTAATGGTAATAGTAGGTATTTGAAAACACACTATTATCATTCCCCGTGATTTGTTACTATTAAAAATTACTATGTAATTCTGACTATGTGTAGATTTTCTACACAGGCAAGAATTAGGGACATTTGCGTAAAATACTGATCCCAGTACAATAATGTAAATAAGCAGTATTTCAAAATGCACTACTATAATTTCCTGCCATTGTATATTTAAGCAATAATGCACAACAGGGTGTGTGTTGTGCTGGGATAATGTCATGCCTGGGGTGATTAGGCACGAGGCCGCAGGCTGAGTGTGACTAATCACCCCAGAAGTGATGTTATCCCAGCACAACACACAAACTGGAGTGCAATAGTGCTATTATATAATGGTTTCAGAGTAAAAAAAAAAAAAGATTAAGAAATATGTTTAAAACTAGCTTGTTTGCTGTTTTTTTTTTTTTTTTTTTAATGAGGAGGTGTACTGTTTAAAAAAAATAGTGCTGATTTCTTGCCAGTAGGTGGAGCTGCTCTGTTTATCTGTGGCTCTGCAGTCCCGAGTCTGCACATCAATCGTTATGTGTTGTTTTTTCTTATGTGTCATTGCTCAGGTCAGGTGTACTCTGTTAAGTCCATTGTTATTTTTTTTCAGCTTTCATTTTTTTATTTTCTGTTTAAGTCTTTCCCCATCTGTCCATCCTGTGGTGTTAAAAACAGTGAGTGGGAACAAACAATCAGGTAAGATACACTGAGGCATGCTCTCACACTTGCCGTTAGTGTGTGTGTAGGGTTGTCAGCGAAGAGTGCCGTGATTGGTGCGGTTAGACTGGGGGGGTTAGCAGATTGAGCTGAGGGCTTCTTAAATGTTTTAATTTGTGTACGGGAGCCACAGTTTCTGTGGGAAAAAATGTTTGCTGTGAAGCTCACATCTCGCAGTTACTGCACGAGGCTGTGTGTGCTATGAGCAGGAGATCGCTGATGTGAAGGCGGAATTGGTGCGGTGTGAACTAAGAGGTATCGGGATGTTTTACTGTTTCTTTAATTTTTTTTGGTAGCGAGAAACAGTTTGTTTTACTGAAATTAATCAGTGCTGTTTTACTGTGTCTTTTGTTTCGGGGCAGACCAGGAAGTGAAAAAGATAGTGGTGTCAGCAGGGCAAGTAATCGCGGCCCTGGAATAATTCATTTTATTTTTATTCTTTGCATTTGATGCTGTCGTTTGTGTGCTGGAATTAGACCCGTGATGTTGTACTGGGATAACTTCATGGGTCCAGTCCCAAGCTGACCAGTCAGAGGCAAGCATTCTTTCTTGCCATTGTATAATATTTACATTAACATTCAGTCATCATTCCATGCAAAACGCAATCCCCCACAAAAAAAAAACAAACTTGAAGATTTGCATGCAGTTATGATCCAGGAACAGTACTGTTAGTTTGTAATTCTCAACACATGGACATCTTTTTGTGCTACTTCTTAGTATGACCATTATCATGTGATCCATCTTTCGGATGAGACATTAAACCAAGGTCCCATCTGCCTGGATTGGTGGTAGTTCAGGTGGATGTTAAAGATCCCATGGCACTTCTCAAAAAGAGTAGGGGAATTTCCCTGGTGTCCTGGCCAAATTTCCCTCATTCACTAAAAATACCACCAACAGCTTAATCTGGTTCAAGGTCAGTTGGTATTCATCTGTATCCCCTTCCCCCGGGTCGTGCCTGAAAATAGGCAGGAATTGTCTAGTGCACTTACCCGGTCAACAAAAACTAAATAAAAATAAAATCCTGACTGTATGTAAAAACTCTATGCACAAAATAAGAAAATAATTTGGTACATGTAAATCATGATCCAAAAGCTGTACTGTCCATGGCTTATTTTTTAATCACACTATTATTATTATGTTGCTTCTATTTATGTGCATATTATGAAATACTATATCATGCAAAAAAAGGTTCAGACATTTGCATGAAACTTGGATTGTAATTTACTAATGTTAATAACTGGTATTTATAAACACACTGTTATCATTCCCTACTACCCTCAAGCATCCCTCCTCACTGCCTCAGCTCCTCCTCCTCTTCTAACCCCCATTACTGGGTATAGGATTAATCTGTCTCCTCTTCTTTTTCATCCCCCCATTCCTCCTCCTTTGCTATTTCCCATCTACCACATACTCAACGCAATGCCCTCCCTATTTCTCCCCTCCTCCCTCCCTCCCTCCCTCTCTCTCTCCCATACCACCCCCTCACCACCACTCTTCTTTCTCTTCTCTCACTAACCCACTCCTAACAAAGCTTCTCTGTGCCACCTATGACTTGTACTGTACAATTAACTCGCAACACAGTTCCTTGACAATGCCTTTGGCTGCTATTATTGTAACCTTACTTGCCTTTTTTTTTTTGTAAGTTCCATTGTAATGATTATGTTATGTTTTGTACCTTATTGTCCTTATTACCTTGATGTGGAACCTTTGTAAAAGAGCCCTTGGCTCAAAGGTGTCATCCGAAATACAAATAAATAAAATAAATGAATAAATTCCCTATAACTGGTTACAATGTAAATTGCTACAGAAACATGACTGCATGTAAATGATGTACCCCCAAAAATGTTGGGAACATTTGCATGAAATTCTGATCCCAGTCCACCGAAATAAACAAACAATATTTCCAGGTCCACTACTATTATTTCCTGTCATTTCCTATTAATGACATCACATTACCATGCAATCATCATTCCATGCAAAAGTCATGAGAAACAAATGACCATTTTTGTACAATTATGATCCTATTTCTTAGTATTAAAAGTAATATAGAATCATGATTACATTCAAATTAAAATAAAAGTGTGAAATACATAGAGAATTACTACATATAGGCAGTTCAGTGACACTCACATATTGGCTAAAATAACTGCAGCCTGCAGTGGGTGTGTATGTGTTGAACTGTGCATGCATATCCATGGCTACAGAAGTACTGGACCATGAAGATGGATGTCTGTTGTGTCATCTGAAAGAATACTGGATGGGCAACTATGCACAACCAGTGTGTCCTGCCACAGAGGGGTTCCGATTCCCTCTGACCTTGAGAACGAAACTTGACAGATCTGTAGGACTTAGGAAAAAGGTAGCAGAACACACTGACTGTGCATAAAGATGTTCATCCTGTATTTTTTTTATAGTGTGTAGTACTAAGTGAAATGTGCATGCAGTGGATGTTTCACTTTCAGAACCAAACTGACTTGTGCAGTCTATAGCGGTCTCAGAATACTGTTGTACCAAAGAAGTGTGCAATCACATTCCATGACCTTTGAACTGTGGTACAACAGCATTTTGATAGGGATGGAATTATGTACAGAACAGTGCTCTACTACATGCTTTAGCTGTGTATTGTTTGTCTTTATCTGGAAAGAGTTGTATGTTGTTTGTCTTACCTGATGATGGCTGTCTGTGGTTGCTTGTGTTGTCTTGTTCCTTTGCCTGCTTGTGAGGAAGAATGGGGAGACAGGGTTGAAAACATTAATGCAGCATTTCCCTGTTTGTTGCTTTAAGTTGAACCCTAACTGGTGCATTAACACAGGATTTTGCAAAGTTTATGTATGAGTGTGCATTTTATAGGGGCACAGTAGTGCCCTTATAGTTAGGGTTGACAATGCTGAGGTAAACTCCACCCCTGATTCACTTCATGGATGGGGGCGGTGTTTATGGGTTGGAAACCCTAAAATTACATTTCCCTAGTTTTGTCACTGCAGTCTTAACTTTAAATGGTGCATTAACTGAGTTTTTTGCAAATAATTTCCTTACTTTTTAAAATCTAGATTTAGTAGTTGCCGTATTGGTCCTTGCAAGAACAGATCCAGAAGCAAATGATTTGATACCTCTTAATGGACCAACATAGATATAACAAGAAGAACAAAGTGCTCTAGCTTTCAGACCAATCAGTCCTTCGTCAGAAGTCTAATGGCAATCGTTTCAAAAAAACAATACTTTTAACATCTAGATCATGCAGAAAAAAACAGAAAAAAATCCTTATCACTGAAATTACTGGTAATTTCTTGTCTATAATGCATGCATGCATTGAAACTTCTTAGAGTCCTAAGACAATCTCAGTATGTCTTTAATCTGGGTGGGAGTTGCATTTCAGTTATCACATCCTTATACATGCTGTGACACTCATAGCTTGATTTAGGAGTCATCTGCTCCAGCAGTGTTATCTTATGTCAATTAAATGTATATGCAGTAGGATTCTTTGTATGTGTGTTCCACCAAGCACCTTTGACCCTGGGACACTCCTGGCTGAAAGTAGTATGGTGCTGTTAAATTACTCTGACATAATTTTCTGTATTTTTTAAATGAATATTTTAAACCATTGGGGATTATTTCTGTTTCTTCTGCATAATCTAGCTGTTAAAAGTAATGTTTTTTCTAAACAACTGCCATTAAGCTTCTGATGAAGGACTGGTTGGTCCGAAAGCTAGAGCACTTTGTTCTTGTTGTTACATCTATGTTGGTCCATTAAAAGGTATCAAATCATTTGCTTCTGGATCTTACTTTTTAAGACAGTATATCATATCCTCATTTGCCTGTGAGCCCTGTGCTCCCATCCCTCCATAGATGCAGACATGTATGTTGCTGTAGCAAAACAGCAACCAAATTGTCAGCATAGCCTTCTTATTATGCCACCTCATGACACCTGTAATAAGAATGTTGAATCCCTGCTGAAATGACATTCTGCAGCATGGAAACGTCATTCTGTGCCACAGGTGTGAAAATACAGTTTGGGCAGGATCTGACAAATGACAGTTGTCACATTCATGAAGTGGTGTAAAAAACTGGCTATGTTGAAACTATGGGGTCAAAATATTTAAAATTAGTAAAGTTACGAGCGAGCGTAGTAACATTTCAACATATGCACATAACTTTGCCATTGTTGACCCCCAAAGTTTCAACATAGCCTTCTTATTACCCCACCTTATAACAATGGTGGTGAAAATCGTTAAATTCTGCCCGAAAGGTGATTTCACCAAGGGACTGCAAAATTACCTTTCTGGGTGGATTTGCATAATTCCACCTTCATTACTAATGAGAGGGGGTGTCAAAAAGGCCATGTTGAAAATGTGGTGTCAAAACATGCAGAAATGGCAAAGTTATACCACAAAGTTGAAAACCCATTGAAATACATTGAACAGCACTTACCTTACTTTCCTCATATAGCAGACTTTTCCAGCAGCAAGACGTGTCTTCCATGGGAGAGTGGATCATCACCTTGGAACCTGTTCAAGTGAGTGAGGGGGTGTGTCGGGGGTGTGGTGTGTTGGGTGCTGAGTGGGAGGTCAGGGTGGGGGGGTTTGGATCGGCAAGGTACCATTTCTCTTTTACAGGTATTAAGAAAAAAAGTAATTCAGGGACTTTTTCTTTATTTCAAAAAGGATGGCTATCAGACGGTTGGGGAGGGGTTCCACTAGACACCAGGAATTAAAAATCTTAATGGGGACAGCAACAAGAGGGTGGGGGGTGCACTAGACACCAGTGAAAAATTAAATAAATACAGGGACAAGGATTGGAGGGTGGGGGGGTGCCACTAGACACCAGGGAACTAATAAACATTATGGGGATGGTGATTGGAGGGGGGGTTCCACTAGACACCAGGAAAATATGTCAGAATTACAGGGATCATGATTGGTGGATGGGGGAACCACTAGACACCAGGGAATGATTACATAATTAAAGGGCCAGAGATCAGAGGGTGGGGGTCCCACTAGACACCAGGAAACAAATAATTAAGGGGATGTGATTGGAGGGTGGGGGTGCCACTAGACACCAGAGAAAGATTACATACATTTGGGAATGGCAATTAGTAGGAAAATGTTAATATGAAATTTTCTTTCATGTGAACATTTTTGTACTGGACATGAGTCACAAAAAAGGAATTAAACTAAACATAAAAAACCTCATAGGTCCTTTCTCCAACAGTTAAGTGCCGAATCCACCTAACAGAGTCCAGACGAGCAAGGTAGATGTCTTGGTCTCTCTGTAAGATGTCATTTTTGTGGGTTTTGAAATTTTTTATTTTAGAAAAAAATCTGAAACAAGATGGCAGTAAATGAAAAAGGATTTTCCCCATACGAAAAATAATTATTTTCTCATTTCATACTGCTAAGTTAAAGTGCTTACTGAGCATGTTCGGAACCCCAAATTTTAAAATTAAATAACTTTAGAACAGATTAATATTTTTTCACCAGACCAGCAAAAGGCACATCTGTGGACCAGACCCCTTCTACCTTGACAATTTCAGACAACAAATCTAAACTATATGGACTGTAGGCTTCTTCAAAGAAAATAGCAAAAAAAAAAAAAGTCACTTTTTGCACTATTTGCATCTCAGAAGCCACACATTTCTCCAGAACAAAACATGGCATATCCAGAGATCTACTGTATATGACAGTGCATGCAACATTTCATGCAAATTGATTGAATGGTTGCAAAGTTATTAAAGTGCAAAACTTAGGGTTTAACATTAAACCGCCTACTCAACCCTAAATATAGGGGTGCTATAATACCACTGTATATATGTATATATATATATATATATTTATATATTTTACAAATAACTTAGTGCACTAGTTAGGGTCAAAGCAACAAAAGGTGGGAAATGTGGTATTAGGGTTTCCAACCCTAACACTCCCCCCTGTATCCAATGATATGGGTGAGTCAAATTCGGTGACTCAATATGAGTGACTCAATTTGGTTGCCTGTTAGTTTAGCAAATGGAAGAGGATAGCAAGGTGCAGTATGAGCTACACTGTAAAGGGAATGATGGTGACTGAGGAGTAAAGCAAACAGTAGAGGGAGCTATAGGGAAGGCGTATATGGGAGGTAGTTGGGTGAGGGAGTTTCCAGCTGACTGCTTGGTGCTGTGGCTTGAGTCAGTGCCTCCGTGTGAGAGGACCCTGGTTTGGACCTCACTAGATGCGTGCAGATTTTTTTTTATGAGTGTGTGCAGTACTTATTTTTTTTTCCACAGTTCCCTGGAACTGTGCACCATGGTTTCCCATTTCCCCCTTCCCTGTATAGCCCCCCCTCCTGAGTTGCCTCCCATACTCCAGTGTCAGGCTCCCCTCAGAGTTGATTATAAAAAGAGAGGGGGTTCAGGGGGCCACAGCCCCAAGCATAAAATGTAAGGAAATGTTGACTCTATAGAGTCTTGTGATGCCCGTTGATGTTGAGCTCTCTGTAGCACACTGTCACTGTTCCTGTTTTTGGCATTGTGCACTCATGGAATTGTACAGCACTATTTTGACTTTGCCATTATGACATGGACCCCTCCCTCCCTCCAGGCAGCACAGCAGCTGTGGAGAGTGCCTTGGGCTCAGTAAGCCTAAAACTCACCCTGTTCCATCTGTAAATAGGGTCAGATGTGTACACTGTATGAGAATGGGGTGAGCGTTAGGCTTGCCAAGCCTAAGACACACCCTACAACTGCTGTGCTGCCTGGGGGGTTAGGGTTGGAAACCCTAAGCCCACATTTCCCAACTTTTGTCACTTTGACCCTAACTAGTGCATCAATGAATTTTTTTGCAATTTATTTCCTTAGTTTTTGAGCTACTGTAGTATAATAATCTCCTTATTTTGCTGTGGGAGCGCAGAGTCCTCTGGACCCTGCACTCCCATCCATGCTGGCACCACATGCCTCCAGCCATCTGAACTAACATGGAAGACTGGGAGTAATCACCTCTACCACCCCAGCCCCATCCCCCACCCTCCACACACCAACAGACATTGGGGTGTGCCATGGAGTCATAGGGTCTATTTCTCACCCCATTCCATGTTTAAACATGCTTACATGCTACAGTATAGGACAATGGGATAACAGGCCTTATGACCCCATGGCACACCCTGATGCTTGGTGGTGTGTGGAGGGTGGGGGGATGGGGTGGGGTGGTTGGGGTGGGAACCCAGGGGGTGGGGCATAAGGGTTAGAAACCATATCACCTCATTTCCCTGCTTTTGTCACTGTGGTATCCATCCTAACTGATGCATTAAGAAAGTTTTTTGCAAAGAATTTCCCTTCATTTTCAGTTAATATAATTGTATCCTCAGTTTACTGTGGAAGCACAGGGTCCTTTGGACCCAGCACTCCCATCCCTCCATCAAACTAGTACAACACTGTCCATAAGTCACAGTGGGAGCACAGGGTCCTTAGGACCCTGTGCTCCCATCCCAAAATCCAGATAGTACAACTGTGTGAAAAATGGGAAACACTGGCAAAGTTACGAGCTTGTGTACAAACTGCACAATGTACACTTGTAACACGCTAATTTTTTGATATTTTTTACCAAATTTTCAACATGGGCTTCATGGGTCCTTCCCTCATGAACAGTGACATTGTCATTTTGTTACTCCATTTCAAAAGTCTATTTCTCACAGTGACCGCACCATTCTATGCCACAGGTGCAAAAACACATTTTGAGCAGTATGTGAAAAATGACAGCTGTACTGTTCATAAAGAGGTATAAAAAAAAATGCCAATGTTGAAAATCTGGGTGAAAATATTAAAATTGACAAAGTCTGAGCATGCATACAAAGTGCTAAGCGCTTTTCGTAACACAGTCACATTTGGGAACTGTTTCACCAAAATTTCAACATGGGCTTTTTGGGACCCTGCTTCATGAACAGTGACACTGTCATTTCATGACTTGATCCAAAAAGATGATTCTGCACAGTGACCGCGAAATCACCATTTGGGACTGAGAAACAACACAACAGTGACATGTTCATGAGGAGGGGTCCCAAGAACCCCATGTTTAAAATCTGGGGCCAAAAGTCCTTAAAATTGGCTGAGATATTAACCTAAGTTGAAACCCCCCACCGCCATTGACTCCTCTTATATGGCTTACCTCGATTTCTTCAGTTTGTGGCTGGACTTTGAAGAGTGCAGACGTGTTCCCGGTCCACAGAAAATCACTGATCTTGGCCTCTGGATGGTAAGTATGGGTGAGGGGGCGCAAGGAGGTGGGTGCACAGAAGGACAGTGGGAATGGGGAGGGGGAGGGGGACTGGAGAGACTATTTTATTTATTATTTAGTTTTTGTTGACCGGGTAAGTGCACTAGACAAATCCTGCCTATTTTCAGGCACGACCCGGGGGGAGGGGGATACAGATGAATGCCAACTGACCTTGAACCAGATTAAGCTGTTGGTGGTATTTTTAGTGAATGAGGGAAATTTGGCCAGGACACTGGGGAAATTCCCCTACTCTTTTCGATAAGTACCATGGGATCTTTAACATCCACCTAAACTACCACCAATCCAGGCAGATGGGACCTCGGTTTAATGTCTCATCCGAAAGACGGCACCTCAGAAGTGCAGCACCCCTCTCATGCTGCACTACAGTGTCAGTACTGAGATATTAACCCAAGTGCCAGATGCGAGAACTGAACCCACAGCCCTCTGATCTCCTGGCCTCAGAGGCGAGTGTGCTACTACTGAGCCACTGACACTGCTGACACTATGAGGGATGGCTTCCTTTACTAAAGGTATTAAAAAAAAATAATTGGGATGGTTTTCTTCCCCCCCCCCCAGTGTGCCACATACATTTTTGGGGGTCATCCTTGCAAACAGGAGATTGGGCACCCCGTCGGCAATAAGAGTGGGCTGGGGGGGGCAGTCATCCAACACTGGGAGTGGGCATCCCGGTGTCGGAAAGTATATTTTTAAAAACAATTAAACTTATATCAGCACACTGGGGTGGGCTCCCAGTGTGCCACAATATAGGAGGGGATACACACTGACATGGGGATTGGGCACCCTGATGTCAATGAAGGGTAGACAGCTTTGATGTAGCATTCTGCATTGATCACACATTTCAATGCAGAATTCTGCACTGAAAAGAAAACATCGGGGGACAGTTTTCTTTTTTCACAGGATTTTAAATAATGTAGGCACACTGGGGTGGGCTCCCAGTGTGTCAAATATGTGTGTGTGTGCGCGCGCGTGTGTGTGTGTGGGGGGGATACATCCCGACATGGGGATTGGGCACCCTGTGTCAGTGGGTCTTTCTTGACTCTACAGACAGCACCACAAGTTCCAGCCATGGCTGCAGAAGTCAAGAAAATACTGCTCTTCTCATCCGGAGAATGGCGTATAAGCCATTCTCTGTATAAGCTGGACCCCGAAAAAAAATTGTTGGGGTCCAGTTTCAAAAACAAACAAAAATCAGAATACACCTAAAGGGGTTCTCTTTAGATGTTTTCTGATTTTTTGTGTTTTAAAAAGGTTTGGGACTTCAAGTTTCTCGCTAAGCGGGGAAACAAGATGGTGGACGCAACACAGGGAACTGTGTGAAAAATACCAGCATTCTTTGCGAAAAGAAGCTGGTATTTTTTACACCATTGTCCTATCATGAGCACAATAACAGCCTTTTTTTTTTTTTAAAGAACCTGGTATTGTTCGAACAACACAGTATTGTTCGAGCAATAGTATTTTTCGTGCCTGACATATACATTTTCCCATAGGTAATAATGGGAAAATTTGAAATGTCATAACTTTTGAATGGATTAATATTTTTTCACTGAACCTTCAAAAGGCACATCTGTGACCAAAAGGCTTTCTACTCTGAAAATTTCAGCCTACAACATAAAGCACAATACAGTATTGTTCGAACAATAGCATTTTTCATGCTTGACATATACATTTTCCCATAGGAAATAATGGGAAAGTTTAAAATGTCATAACGTTTGAATGGATTAATATTTTGTCACCGAACCTTCAAAAGGCACATCTGTGACCAAAAGGCTTTCTGCCCTGAAAATTTAAACCTATAACATAAAGCTGTTTTTGAGATACAGCTGAAGAAAGAAATGTCAAAAAATCCTGATTTTTCAGTTTTTCAACACTCTTTATCTCAGAAACAACTTAAAGGATTCCCACACAATATAGCAGATCAAGAGACCTATCCCTAGAGATAATGCGTGCCAGATTTCATGCAAATCCATTAAACAGCTCCAAAGTTATTAAGGCTCAAAGTCTGGACTTTAACATAGAAGTGCAGTTTCACCCTAACTATACTGGTGCAACCGTGCCACTATAATATATATATATATATATATATACACACACATATAGTCTATTTATGTGGCTGATTATAATTGGTGGTTATTTTTTTTTAAACAGAGTCTGTTGTCTATATTCAGGTAGGCAATTAGGAATTGATCATTTATAAATTTCTGCTGTCACGTGCATTACACCTTTGGGAGAAGTTGTGATTTACATCCAGTTAGATTCCCAAGGACTGACCTTTTATCTTTGGTTTTAGTCCCTGTTTTATATCTCATCATCGAGCTGTCACATCCATATGTGAAGATTTTTTCACTAATTTTGTTATGAGTATTTAAAGTGATATCTTTCCTTAACTGCCATGTTTCTTTTTTTTTTTTGGAATTCAAGTTTATTAATTTTTCACCACACAGAGCAAGAGGCGATATGTGCAATGAACAGGTACATACACATTGAAAAGATGACATATTCCTCTCACTCACCCTCCCACCACCCCTCTCCTCAACCCCAGCCCCTCCCCCATTCACCTTTCCCCCAGCCTTGCTATCATGCATAAGACATACATCAATCCATGGGAAATCTTTGGATACCAGTGGTCATCTCAGCTCCCAGAACTTCTTATCCCTATTCAGTCCCATCAGGAAGATGTGTCCCAGTTTGACGCAAATATAGGGTATGTATTTTCTCCCACATTCAGGTGTATCTGGGGACGCAATTCCTCATGCTTGCTCCTAATTTTTCTACATTCAGATTGGATAAAAGCTCTCTTAGAACTGTCATGTTTCTACTGAAGAACGATGTGAGTCCAAAAGCTTATACTTTTTGTAAATCTTTTGTTGGTCCAATAAAAGGTATCATGTCACCCATTTTGTTCATCTTTTTGTACAAAGACTAATACAGCAACTAACATTTTTGTACTACTATATAAGTAAGATTTTTATTTGTATTAATGCAAGTTCAATATTGATAAAGTTATTAGTACTTTATAATACAAATTACAGTGCTTGCAAGTGATTGTGGCCAGTAGTGGAGGTGACGGGAGAGTAAGTGTCAGTCACTACTTCTGGTTTTCTCCCTATAATTGCTGGCACCTGTGCAAGAGTCAGTGAGACCCAGCAGAGATGACACAGCAGAGGAACCCGACATGTCTGCAGTGGAAGACTGGTAGACTGGCCACCCCACTAACATCTTGCTCTGAACAGGTTGATGGATCAAGAATATTATACTAAGCTTTAATTTTGTGAGGTCTTAGGTTGGGCTTAATTTATAGAATAATTCTAACCATTTATGACATCAAAATATCATCACCTATTCCGCTGTAAATCAGTTCCTTTCTTCTTATGTGACTGCATTAAAAAAAGAACAGCACCTTCTCCTCTGTCTTATCCTTCTGTTGCATACCCTTAGATCAGCTAAATAAAATCCTAAAATTGCTGGATCAGTTTGTAATCTCACACCAAAAAATGTTTGATGCTGAAAACAGCAATCTTAGACCCAGGAAAGCAAGAAATAAAAACAGGACTAGGGAGTACATTAGCCAAAAAGTGATGAAGGTAAAAAGGAAAAGAGAAATAAATGAGTTAGAGAAGAGGAGAGTAAAAGTGACTTGTGGAATGAATGGTGCACTGTTCAAGTATCACAGAAAAATAAAAAATGCAGGAGAGCAACTAGACCTGTTTTAAAACCCTATATGAATTAGCAACAGATTCAGACCATTAACTTAACTGGACGATATACTGTCTAGTAACCCAGTAATAGAATTTAGTTCATCAGTACCTCATGAGACAAATCCAAAACAGAAAATAATAACAACACAGAAACATAGAGGTTGATGGCAGATAAGGACCACAAGGCCCTTCCAGTCTGCCCATTTTTTCTACCTTATGACTGTGCCACACATCTTTACACTGTCAATGACCTATCTATCCATATTCATCTGTATTGCTCCCTTAAAGAAGTGCAAAGTAATGCACCTGGGAAACAAAAACCCAGGAGAAGAGTACACAATAGCAGGGGAGGTACTAACAACAACAAAAATGGAACGGGACTTGGGGATAGTCATATCGGATGATCTAAAGGTGGGTAAGCAATGTGAGAAGTCAGTGAGGAGAGCCAGGGGGATACTGGGATGCATAGGAAGGGGCATCACGAGTAGAACAAGCATTTGTCAATGCCGAACGTTCGCTTGCAGGTATTTGCAGTGGTGTTTGGCACGTGTGGTGCTTTACCCTAATGCCCTGTGCGATTGCTGGTATTTGCACAATAAATTTTCAGCATGACCTTTTTGTTACCCCCATTGTGCGCTACATAGGTGGAAACACGTTTTGGGCAGGATGTGAAAAATGACAGCTGTACTGCTCATAAGGAAGTGTGGTAAAATGGCAATGTTGAAAATCTGGAGTGGAAATATTGAAAATTCGCAAACCTACGAGCGTGCGTAGGAACTGCACAACGCACGCTCGTAAAACAGTCATTTTTAGGAATTTATTCCCTAAATTTTCAACATAGCCATTTCAAGATCTCTGCTAATGAACAGTGTCACTGTGATTTTCTTAATGCGTCCCATACATTGATTTCGCACACTGACTGTGCCATTGTGCACTACATGGGCGGAAACACGTTTTGGGCAGGATGTAAAAAATGACAGCTGTACTGCTCATAAGGAGGTGTGGTAAAATGGCGATGTTGAAAATCTGGAGTGAAAATATTGAAAATTCGCGAACTTACGAGCCTGCGTAGGAACTGCGCAACGCACGCTCGTAAAACAGTCATTTTTAGGAATTTTTGCACCAAATTTTCGACATGGGTTTTGGGACCCTTCTTATGAATGATGTCACTGTCATGGCGTTATTTGGGCCTGAAGGGTGATTTCACGCAGTGACTGCGAAATCACCCTTCTCGGGCCTGAACAATGCCATGACAGTGACATCATTCATGAGAAGGGTCCCAAAACCCACATTGAAAAATTTGGTGCAAAAATCTAAAAATGCCTGAGATATGCAATAAAGTTGAAAACCCCTATCTAGCCCATTATACAGCTTACGGCATTTCCTCAGTTTAGCGGTCGGCTTTGAAGAGTGACAGACTGTTCCCGGTCCACCGAAGATCGTCACGCCGAGCTCCAGAGGTAAGTATGGGTGGGGGTGTTAGGAGAGCTGGAGTGCGCAGTGGGTGGGTGCAGGTTGTGGGAGGGGGACTGGAAGGCCGTGGGACCGTTTTGGTTTACAGGTTTAAAAAAAAAAAAAAGACTACATGGGGCGTTTGCCACGCTGGGTGGGCTCCCAGCGTGGCACAAGGATAGCTGGGGGCCGAGGAGCCCGGGGATTGGGCACCCCATCGCAAACAACGCGGGACGCTTGCCACACTGGGGTGGGCCTCAGCGTGCAGAAAATGGCTGGGGGCCGTGGAGCCAGCGGGATTGGGCACCCCGTTGGCAAACATCTTGCAGGGATGTTTGCCACGCTGGAGTGGGCTCCCAGCGTGGCAGCAAAGATTGGGGAGGCGTGTGCGGTGCTCTGTATGACAGCGGTGGTTTCTTTGAAGCGAAGACCACCACTGTCATACACAGCTCCCGCACCCATTGGTGCAGGACCGCCACGCCTGCTCAATGGAGCAGCGGATTGAAAGGGAGAGGCACACCTCCAAAGTGTGCTACTCTCCCAAAATGTTCCTTGCGCATGCGCGCAAGTGAACGTAAAAAGGGAAGTGGTTATCTCTCTGTACAGACAGTTGGTGAGACCCCATCTGGAGTACTGTGTGCAGTTTTGGAGACCTCATCTATGCAAGGACATAGACAGGATGGAAGCAGTCCAGAGGAGGACAACTAAAATGTTAGATAGAGGGGGGATGGCTCAGGGGTAATGTGAGGAAATCTTTTTTCACGGAGAGAGTGGTGGATGCATGGAACTGCCTTCCTGGGGAGGTTGTTGGGGCTAAAACAGTGGGGGAATTCAAACATGCATGGGACAGACACAAGGCAACTGTAGTGGGGGGTGGCAGGAAGTAGGCTGTTGGTTAACTAGAATCTGCAGCTTATCCAGTAGGTAGGGAAATGAGCAGACTGGGTGGGCCAAGTGGTCCTTATCTGCCGTCAAAGTCTATGTTTCTATGTTATGCCTATCCCATGCCTGTTTGAAGCCCTGCATTGTATTCATAGCCACCACTTCCTGAGGTAGGCTGTTCCATGCATCCACGCTCTTTCTGTGAAAAAGAATTTCCTCACATTCCCCCTTAATCGGCCTCCCTCTATTCTCATGCTGTGTCCTCTTGTCCTGCTATTTTTCTTATATTTAAACATGTTAGACTCTTTCACATTGTTAATGCCCTTAAGGTGTTTGAATGTTTCGATCATTTCACCTCTCTCCCTCCTTTGCTCAAGGGTATACATATCGAGCTCAGTTAATCTGTCCTCATATGTCTTCTGATGCAGTCCCTGCACCATTTTGGTTGCCCATCTCTGGACTGCCTCAATTTGGTTAATGTCCTTGTGAAGGTGTGGCCTCCAGTACTGCACAGTACTCCACATGGGAGCCTAACCAGTGTCTTGTAAAGAGGGATTATTACCTCCCTGCATCAACTTGTGATATCCCTACTAATACACCCTAACATCCCCCTAGCCTTACCTACTGCTTTAGAGGTCTGCTTGGATGATTTCAGGTCATCAGTGATGATGATGCCCAAGTCTCTTTCTTCCTTTGTGACTGCCAGCAACTCCCCTCCCAGCCTATAGGTGGCTTCAGAGTTTCTCTTCCCTATGTGCATGATCTTGCACTTCTTTGCATTAAATCCCAGTTGCCACTCTTCTGACCATTTTGCTAGTTTATCCAGATCACTCTTCATTCTGCCCACCCCATCTGGATCATCTACTCTGTTGCAGATCTTTGTGTCATCTGCAAAGAGACAAGCCTTACCCTCTAGTCCATCTGCAATGTCACTAATGAAGATATTGAAGAGGACTGGCCCCAGGACTGATCCCTGAGGTACCCCACTTGTGACTTGCATCTCTTCTGACTGTATACCATTTACCACCACTCTCTGTTTTCTGTTTGTCAACCAGTTTGCCACCCAGTTGACCAACTTCTGACCCACCCTGAGCCTACCCAGCTTATTTATCAATCTTCTATGTGGAACAGTGTCGAAGGCTTTGCTGAAGTCAAGGTAGGTGACATCAACTGCTCCCCCTTGGTCCACCACTCTGGTTACCCAGTCAAAGAAATCTATGAGATTAGTTTGACAGGACCTTCCTTTTGTAAACCCATGCTGTCTTGGATCCTGTGCCCCTATGGATTCCAGGTGTTGCACTATCCTTTCCTTAAGGAGTGCCTCCATAATCTTGCCCACTACTGAGGTAAGACTGACTGGTCTGTAGTTCCTTGCCTCCTCCCTCCTGCCACTCTTGTGGAGCGGGATCACGAGTCCTTCTCCAGTCTTCTGGGACCTCTCCTGTGTTCAGAAACTCACTAAACAGTTCTGCTAATGGCACTGCTAGTTCAACCCTTAGCTCCTTAATTACCCTGGGATGTATGCCATCAGGTCCCATTGCCTTGTCCACCCTGAGCTTAGTGAGCTCTTGTAGGACCCTTTCTTTTGTGAAGGGAGTAGTGCTCACCTCCCCCCCACCCCGTGTCCATGGTGCTGAGCTGTGGGCCCTGCCCTACCTTCTCTTCAGTAAATACTGAGCAAAAGTATCTATTTAGGATAGATGCTTTTACAGGGTCCTCCTCCTCACATGCCCCCTTTTCTCCTTTGAGCTTAGCAAACCCCTCTGGACTTTCTCCTTTCACTGATGTATCTATAGAAAGTCTTGTCACCTTCTTTTACTGTTCATGCTAGTGTTTTCTCAGTTTGGGACTTTGCCTGCCTTACTGCCTTCCCTGCTTCCCTTAGGGCAGTTTGGTATGCCTCCTATCTTCATCCCGCTGTGTTCCTTATATTTCCTGGAAGGCCAGTCTTTTGGCTCTGACCTTTTCTGCTACTGTATTTGAGAACCAAAGTGGTTTCCTTCTTCTTTTGCACTTCCTTTTCTGTCTAACACAATGGGATGCTTCTTCAAGTATTGCATCCTTAATGCTTGCCCACTTTGCCTGTACCCCCTCACCTGTGTTTCTTTTTGCCAGGGCTAGCTTAACTCTGTTGGCCATCTTATCAAAGTCAGCTCCTCTGAAGTCCCATATTTTTGCTTTGGAATGGGATGATTTAGATGTAGTGGCCAAATTGAACCATACCATGTGATGGTCACTGGCCCCCACGTGACCTTCTGCCTGGAGATCTGTGATCCCTTCCCTGTTAGTCAGTACTAGATCTAGGATAGCCCTGTCTCTTGTGGTTTGTTGTACCAGTTGTTTAAGGCCCTCCCCATGCAGGGAATCCACCATGTGTCTAGTTCTGGCAGATGTTCCTGCTGATATTGATCAATCTGTATCAGGCATGTTGAAGTCTCCCATTATCAGAACCTCCCCTTTAGCTGTCATGTTTTGTATATCTTCTAACAGTAATGTGTCTATGTCCTCCCCCTGGTCTGGGGGCCTGTAGACAACCCCAGTTCTTATGGATGTCCCATTTCCTGTTTCCAGGGTGACCCACAGTTCTTGTGGCTCCTTATGTGTATTCTGAATTTCTGTAGCTTTGATATTTTCTTTGACATACAGGGACACTCCACCCCACCTTTTTGCACCTCGGTCTCTTCTGAACAGCACATAGCCAGGTACAGAAGTTTCCCAAGTGTGGTTACTGGTGAACCACGTCTCACTAATTGCTACTATGTCCAGTTTAGCCTCTGACATTATTGCCTGCAGGTCTGGGATCTTATTTCCCAGGCTGTGAGCATTTGTGTACATGATTTTCCATTGGCCAGATTTCGGTGTGTTAGTTGTTGGATGAGGTTTGGCATTTCCGCTGTGCGTCGTATGGAGAGACTGACCTTTTTTCTTACCTGGTGATGCAAATGAACTGCAAGCATGCTGAATCCCTGTCTTACCACTAGCTGAGGGAGGAGGGATGTTCTTCCCATTCGGCGTATGGCATGCTGCACCCCTCTCCCCATTTGCTAGTTTAAATATTCTGCAAAGACGTCAAACTTCCACCCCAATGCACTGACTCCCTCCTTAGTCAGATGCAGTCCATCAAATTTAAAGAACTTTTGCTCCCAGTACTGTTGCCAGTTCCCTACAAATCTGTGTCCTTTTTCCTGGCACCAGCCCTTGAGCCACATGTTTAGTTCCCCTATCTCTTCTCTGACCGTCTGTCCATCTGTCCCCCTCTCCCAGACTGGAAGGATCTCAGAGAAGGAGATGTTGGACAAAATGGATGATAGTTTGTCACCCAGCCTGGTCAGGTGTTCCTCAGTCTCCACAACTGACTGGTGGGCGAAATCATTAGTCCCTATGTGTACCAGGACGTCAATGTTTTCTCCTGCTTTGTGAACAATTTTAGCAATGTGGTCAGTGTCTCTCCACGCTGATGTACCTGGGAGACATCTGACCATTACCCCTGGCTGGAGATGGGTATCAGCTCCCTGAATCATGGAGTCTCCTATGATCAGAAGTTTTTTGGACTTCCTTTTTCTGTTTTGGTTCCTGATTCTATTATTTGCTATACAAATTCAACAATATGCAAGTAACAAAAACTCAACACAATGCTGGTCTGTCTACCTGGAGCAAAAATAAGGGACATAACATACAGAATAGATAACAGACATAGGGGATCAGGTGAAAATACAACAATCACTGTTCATGTGGTAACTAACAACATTGGCAAAAAGTTTTACAGTAAGATTTGCAGGGAATTCAAATTATTGGGGAACGAATTAAGACCAGGGCCAAATACTTTTTTTTTAATGGAATATCACCAGTCCCATATGCTTCAAAATATAAACAGTAAGCTAAAGGCAGAATAAATAAATGGCTATGGGCATTGTGCCAGAAAGAAAACTTCAGTTGCATCAGAAATTGGAAGAAATTTGCAGGCTGAAATTATCTATACATAAGGGATGGTCTTCATATTAACAAAAAAAAGATGAGCCAGCCCTTCAGAGCAATGGTAGACTTTCCAGCTGTGGCATTGCTCATCCATGTTCAGGAACAAGCATGGGCGGCAGAGGGTCAGCCAGGGGAGGAGGTAGGATGAGCATTCCATTTACTTCTCTTCTTCTCTGGGGAGGCTGCAGCTTCCTGACATAGAGTGACACTCAGCAGAAGCCAGGTGTACAACAGCCAAGGAGCACATATATGTAGGGAGGAGGCATCAGCGCAGGTCTGCAGAATGTGTGCAGAAGTGTGCACATCCTGTGCTGCCATCATTGCACATCTACACCTGCTGGGAGAAACCAAAGTGAAAATCCCTGGGGTGGCAGCACTGTGACACCCCAGGACCTCCACTTGAATGATGCCTCAGGTGTAAGCCTCAGTTCAAGCAACATGCGGATCTTGGTCTCTCTACTCAGGGGGCCCCAGTGCAGGGGATAAGCTGCAGGCTTCCCAGTCTGGGGGGATGCTGGGCAGAAGGTCCAGACACTGATAGGGGTAGGTCCTCACATGACCCCCTGTGGCAAAAAGAAAATCTAAAAAAAAAGAAAAAGAAAAGGACTTATTGGGAAGCAAATTTTAAAATGCAATAGAACAGATTTTAAACTTGAAGAGAGGGGGGAAAGGAAGCATGAAGACATTTAGAAATGACACCAAACCAAAGGGAATGAAGAATGGTAAAAATATATAGGCCAAATGAAAATAAACATTGGAAAACCATACTAATAAACTCAAGAAGCCTAAAAAAACAAAAGAAAATCAGAAATTACTGGAATCACAGAGACCTGTTGGGAGTCTAAAGTCACTGAAATATAAATATCAAAGGATACAATCTGTTCAGACCACTGTAGATAGAAAAAATAAAAGATAAGAGGCATTACACTATATTTTGACAGCAATATTGAGGCAGTGGATGTATCAAGGAAAACCAAACAGAGGATAAATTGAGCCAATGTGAGTTAAACGTAGAATTAGTCTAAACAAATGTGTGATCTTGGCTTATGCTATAGACCACCTAACAATAGCAGAGAATCAAAATCAAGAGATCTTAGAAGAAATAATTAAGGTATGTGATCTTGGTAGTATATTAATGGGAGATCTTAAGCATGCCTGTTATATCCTGGAAAGCTGTGGCATGTAGTACCTGCTTCTTGAAAAAAAATTATAAATACAACAATGAAACCTCATTCAACATGTGAATGTTCTGAGAAGAGGGGTAACTATATTGTACCTAGTGTTAAATTCAACTGATATTTGAAAAAGTGACTGTAAAATCACAGAACCACTTGCATACAATAACCATGCAATGGCAAACTTTACAAGTGAGTAATTCAGAACAACAAGTCAGGGAATAATCAAAATATTTCAATACAAAAAACTGATGCACATTCAATAAGTGAGGATATAGGAAAATACAATTGGAGTGAATTGTTTAAAAACCAAAAATACAGAAGAAGCATGGTATGTGGTCAAAGCAATATTAGACATCTGCAATAAATATTGTTTTACAAATAAAAACTACAATGAAAAGGGTCATAATCCAAAATGGTTTAACAGAACAATAATGAGCGCAATCAATCACAAGACCAAGGTGTGTGAAATGAACGAAACTGTAAACTAAGACAAAAATCGTAACACCTACAAAAATAAATTTCAAATATGCAGAAACTGAATTAAAAGGGAAAACCATAAGATGGAACAAAAAATTGCCAAAAAAACACATGAAAAAGAATTTATGAGGGATGTTATGGCTCTATGAAATTCAACGAAAAAAAAATTCCACAGTAAGCCTCCAGAGCAATAATAAAACGGGGGGCGCAAATGCAGACGCTTTCTAAGACAGCACGGATGGGGCACAATTTTAAAATAGGCAGAAATACAATCAAAATGAAGCATTGCTTAAACGATGTCAGCTTCAGCAGAAATCAGGTTCCCTCAGCTAAAGCAAATACTAGGCAAGCTAAACTATTATTCCCTTCTGGAAAGGGTTTGAAAGATCCATGTCTGGAGTTCCGGCGACGCACTTCAAAATTCAACATGAAATGAACGCCAGCTTTTCAGAATATTACAGCCCAAATTACCCACTTGCAAGCTGTTCTAACAGGGCTCTCAGAAACGTCAGCTTCCCACACTGTGCAGCTAGAAGAGGCAGAGCGGCGCATAGGAGAGTTAGAGAACATCCTGGCACAGTTGGTGAGGGACCGAGATGACCAAAAAAGTCAGCTACCGGAAGCGCAGCAAAAGGCAGACAACCTGGAAAATCTGTTCAGCCGTTCTAATTTACGAATCATCAGCTTACCGGAGGGGCTGGAGAGGAAAGACCCAGGCAAAGACATCCACAATTGGCTGGTACAACATCTGAAGACGGGAGACCAAGCCGTGGACTGGGACGTGGACAGAGCGCACAGAACGGGGCCGGGACCACGATCGGGAAAAAGACCCCGGCACTTCTTAATTAAATATTTTTTTTTAAATTTATTTAGATGTTTAACCAGGTATCACACACTAAGCTGAAAGCTTTTTTACAGGAGCGACCTATTTAAGATACCCTGACAAAGAATGTGTTTTGAGAGTGGCTAAATCACAGGGGCCCATCAAGCTGATGGAAAGAGGGAAGGTATTTGTGGTGCAGGACTACAGCCGAGAGCTCCAGACTCACTGCCAGAAGTTCAGTGAAGTAAAGGCGACACTGCACCAGGCAGTGTGGGAGTTTGCTCATCTGTATCCCTCCCGACTGTGCATCGCCAGGCCCGAGAAATCACCACCCTTTTTTGACTCACTGATGGAAGCAGAGAAGTTCATCCTATCTGAACAGGCAGCAACAAGCAACCAGAGCAATTGATCGCAGCTGTACTCCCTGACAGCTATCAATAGTAATTGATCGAATTTGTTAATGTATCCCTCGGAGGATGGGGCCCTCCTGAGGCTCACCTCTGCAAGACCACATGACTCTCCTTTTCCCCTGGGAGAAGACTGGTCCAGTAAGCAAATATGCATTAATCAGTGGGATCTCTTGAATACTTGTTTATTGGAGTGCCCACTGGCTTGAATAGAAGGAAGAAGCCGCATGACATTGCGGTTATACAGTCTCTAGTCTCCTACCAGCATAAGCTCACTCATGGGGGGTGCGGGAGAGGAATCAAGCTGTCCTGTAAGATGGCTACACCATCTTGGCCACATGGTTACCCTCTCACTCAATGCAGAGCACAACAGAGCTTTACCTAGTGCATCTTCTCCTTTCAAGGCAGCAGTCTGTGAGAGGGAAAATCGAGCATCCTACACACCATGGATTACCGTGTGGGACACTAACGAGATAGAATGTGGGACACCTCATGGGGAAATAACCCTGAACACAGATTATAATTGCTGGTCTTGCAATGTGGGGCTAATGCAGTCCGTAGATCCATGAGCTGCATCTTTTAATCTCCCACGCAGATTCCCTCTACATTGCACTGCAGTTGAGATGTCACCCGTCCCCCTCATTTTTCATTATCACTACCCAACCCCAACTGTGCCTAGGGATGCAGGTGTCAATAGGGACGAGTGGGGGTGAGATGACTAAGGGGCTCACTTGATCGTCCGTTGGACAATTCCACTGATCTAACTAAGCTGAAATAAAATGTATTCTGTTGCAGATCTGACTTGTTGGGGGTGGGAGACTTTGCCTGGACTTACTGAGGTCCATGGCAGGAAGTTTGGGCAGAGGGGGTATGAGGAGAGGAGAACCTGAGGGAGATATGTGAATCAAACTGAGAAACTGAAGGGGTTGGGAGCTTACACTTCCGTTCTTCTGCTGTCCTATTGACTACTTGCAAATGCCTACCAAGGTTAATTACAGTAGGATGTAATCAAGCCCGGCATGCATCCTACTGTATGATGCTATCACTAACAGTGGGGAACAGGGAAGGGGTCAAATCAATATATGTTACTTGCTATTGTTGTGATGGTGGTTTTAAAGGGGGGAAGAGCTTGGGAGGGAGGAGCATTAACAGGGAGTGGGGAAGCAGGAAAAAAGGTGGAAAATATGGGAAGTACTTATAAAATTGTTCATATTAAAAGAGTTTTTTGTTTAACAATGGATACACAAGAGTTAACAACCAAGATAGATCTGTGTGGAAGAGGAAGGACACAAGGCAGGATTGAAAAGGTGCCGAGATGGATCTTTGGGAATACACATACTCATGGATGAGGGAATAAATGTAACTACATGGAATGTGAATGGTCTAAAAATGTGGTGAAGAGAAAATGAGTTCTGAATAGGTTAAGTAAGTTGAAAACTAAGATAGCCCTACTGCAAGAGACACATAGGTCAGCTGGGGAGGAGGAGGAGAAGTTAAAGCTGTCATGGGGGAACACTTGGGTATCTGCCACTCACTCCCCAAGGGCTGGGGGGGGTAACTATATGGCTGCCTAGAGGATTCTCTGGTACTATACTCACCTCTTATTCAGATCTGGTGGGTAGGTATGCCCTGTTGCAGGTTCAGCTGAGAAATGGGAATCTAATAGCCATAGGCTCCATATATGGACCTAACATCGAGGACCCCAAAGTTTATCATAAACTCTTATTGGACATGGCCTCCTTTAGGGGCCCTTGGATACTGGGGGAGATTTCAATTGTATTGAGGATGCAGTGCTGGACAGGTCCAACACTACCCCTATGCCTCTTACCAAAAATGCTCATGCTCTCCAAGAGATTGTCAGAACGTGTTTTTTTTCTGGTTGATATATGGAGATGCCAGAACCCGACAGGCAGGGAGTATAGCTTTTTCTCCCATACCCACCACTCCTATGCTAGACTTGACTGCCTCTTGGTCTCTTTGGGCATCGCTCTAAAAATGGAGAAGGTGTCTGGCCATGCTCTTCTGACCTCCAGGTTTAAATGGGAAGCACCAGGGAATGCTCAATGACCTTGGTGGCTTGACCCAGTCCTCCTTAAAAACAGAGGCTATCTAGAGAGTATCTGCACTTCTCTGAGGGAGTTCTGGGATGACAATAAGGTTGGGGAGACATCCCACAGGGTGAGAAGGGAAGCAGTGAAGGCATTCATCAGGGGGCAGATTATCTCGTATGCAGCCTTTAAGAAGCATACAGAAGAGAGAGAGAGACCTAAAAGAGCTGGAGGGGAAAGCACTGGAGCTAGAAAAGGCACACATGGAGAATCTACAACCAGGATTGTATCAAAGGCCGCAGTGAGCTAAATGAAGGTATAACTCAACAGCCACCTCTCTACTTGAATGCAGTCTCCTTTTAGGAAAGGTTAGTCCCAGCTTTCATGGAGATAGGGGTGATAAACTCCTAGCATGACAGTTGAAATGCAGGAAGGGAGAGAATACCATTAAAAGTATACATAGCATGCAGGGGCCCCCGGCTACTGAACACCAGGCTATAGGTCTTGCCTTCACAGAATTCTACAAGAACCTATATGCTTCAGAAGTAACACCATTCTCACAACATATGCAGGCCTTCTTTCAGAAGGCAGCAATAGACCCCATGGAGAAGGAAGTTGCGGGGGAACTGGAGAGTCCCTTACAGATTAATGAGGTTCAAGATGCAATTAAGAAGCTGAAAGGAGGCAAGGCTCCAGGCCCAGATGGGCTACTGATAGACTTTTATAAAATCTGCCAGTCTCACTTTATAGTCCCCCTCTCTGAAATGTATAGGGAGAGTGTGGTAAGGGGGGAACTTCCACCATCCATGAGGGCTGCCACCATCACAGTTCTGCCTAAGCCGGGAAAGGACCCTGCACTGTGCTCATCTTATTGCCTAATATCTCTGCTCACTTCCGACTATAAAATTCTGGCTAGGACCATAGCGGCAAGATTGGAACCAGTGTTGCCAAAGATTATCCACCCTGACCAAAGTGGATTTGTTCAGGGCAGGCAAGGCAAACATAACATAAGGAAAACTCGACGCATCATTTATCATTGGGCAAAAACTAGGAGGTTTCATGGTGCAGAGGTCCTAGCCCTAAACGCCAAAAAGGCGTTCGACTGGGTTGAATGGAAATATATGTTTAAAGCACTTGAGACATTCAGTGTGGGCCCAACATTGCTAAATATGGTAAGAACCCTATACTCCAATCCAATGTCTCAGGTTCTCGTGAATGGTGCCCTAGCCCCACCTTTCACACCACAAAGAGGTACCAGGCAGGGGTGCCCTTTGTGGCCTCTCTTATATGACATTTCTTTGAAACTGTTAGCAGCAGAAATCCATAAACACCCTGGAGTGGTGGGGTACGAGGTGAAAGAAAATTATACAGTGGCATAAACTTGGATTCCAATTGGTCTGTCTAGGACTGGAGCTGTGATGTTATCCCAGTACAGCATCACGGCTCTAGTCCCTGGCCACAGATAACCACATTAACCATTCCTAGACTCACTCCACGCAACCTGCTACAGCTATCCCTGCTGGACAGCTTGCTTCCATGATTGCCGCTGGCTACATGCATTCAGTGTCTCCGATTCAAAAAAACAACCCAAATTAAGCCAACAACCTGCAGACATTCTCTGAAATCCCCAAAGATTCTAGTCTATAAAAAAAAAAAAATGTAAAACTAAAACACAATGTTAGTTCAGAGACTGAGCCAGCGAGCCCATCCAGGAAATGAATGAATGAACAAGTGAACAAGCACATCCGTTACCATATGCCTGTAACACTCATTCGCATTTCAAACCACTTTCCACATCTGTTTTCCTTTTTAACTGCAGCATGTAAAATCACTGGCAAAACATCCTTACTACCTCTTTTTCGCTTCAGTTTTACACATTCTCTCAGCAGCGGCACCAGGTAACGGAGCTGAATGGGGGTTGGGGGGGCAATATTCTGCCAATGTCCGATTCAGAAACAGCATAAACGCTTACTAAAAAAAACACAGAAGGAAGCACAAACTGAAAAACATGCCAAAACAGAACATAAACGCAAGACGTAAGGGCATACTAACGAGTGACAGCACAGCACTGAGTTGAGGTTACCATGCAGACTGCAGAGCCACAGGAAAAAGACAGCTCCACCTGCTGACTGAAATAAATCAGCACTATTTTTTTGTAAAGTAACCCTACCCATTCCACAAACTGGTTAAAAATGTATTTTAAATGTAGTTTTTAAACTTTTTTTCTTTGTTCTACACAGGAGCCATTGTACAATAATAAACTCTAGGGTGTGTGTTGTGCTGGGATAACGTCACTTCTGGGGTGGTTAGTTGCACTCAGCCTGCGGCCTTATGCCTAATCACCCCAGGCATGACATTATCCCAGCACAACACACACCCTGTCATGCATTATTGCTTAAACATAAGATGGCCCTCTTTGCTGACTACTTACTGTTGTATTTGCAAAGCCCGGGCGAGAGTCTTCCATGTATACACTCCCTTCTTAAAGAATGTCTCCCTGTTGGGCATAAAATTAACTGGTCCAAAAGTGAATTGTGCCAGTGGGGAGTCAACAAGCCCTAGAGGCCAATGAGTTGGGAGTACAGGTAGTATCAAAAATAAAATATCTGGGTCTTCACATTTCTGCTGATATGGGCAAGCTATAAACCCTAAACTTTGAAACCTTACTGGTTAAAATAGGGTCAGAATGTGAACGATGGATGGAGTTACCCCTCACTGTCTTGGGGTGAGTAGCCACCATTAAAATGACCATTCTCCCCCAGTGCCAATACCTTTTCCAATCTATCCTTTGCCATATTCCAGACAAGTTCTTCACAGAACTGAATAGTATCTTGCACAAATTTGTGTGGTGCAAAAAAAATGCTAGAATTAGTAGAAAGACCCTTCAACTCCCTATGAACAAGGGAGAGATAGGACTACCCAATTTTAAATAGTACTACTACTGGGCATCCCAGCTGGCATTCCTGCCCACGGGCATGGACCCAGCCCCTCCGGTGTGGATGAGTATTGAGGGAGGAGATGAGGGGGGAGATCTCCACAAAGACATTCTGGCGGTAATAACTAAACCCCAGCTCACCAAAAAAGCATACCCTAACCCATTCACCAGAACCTTGATTAGGACGTGGGAGAATCCACCTACAATCCAGCAGAGGGCAAACAACTTACTGAGTTGCCTTCGCATTGAGAGTGCTCAGAGTACAATTACTGACAGTGGTCACAAATTCACCCATATATGGAGCAAGTTAGACCAGGCCTTAGAAGATGGCTTATTCCCTTAGAACCCTTACAGCTCATGGCACAGGGTCAGAGGTGCCAATACAAGATCAGGCAAGGGTAAAATAACACCAGTGAACCTCTTATGACTTGAGACACACCAAATGAAAGCCATGTAACGTCTGTCCCCACCACTTACACAGAATTACAGTATTAAGATTACCTGATTATGTGACTCTTACATTTGTATCCATACTCTGTAGGGCAAATGTTGTAATGCCCTGTTAAGTTTGTGTGATATAACACTATGTAATATCCTGTTGACCTTACAATAAAAATATTTTAAAAAAAAAATAATAAAACAGTGAGTGCCCCAGAACAATATTTGAGAACTTTAATAAGCAATTATATTCTATTTTGTCAGGTAATACAAACTACTATGACTCCCCAAAAGAAAATAGTCACAAATGTTGTAAAGAATTTGTAAAGCTCAGTAAAGATCACGTTGAGAAAGAAATCAATGACTTGAAAAAATCAATACTCCCCTGGTATTCATAACATTTCAAGCACTGTATTAAACACAATGAAAGAAAATTATACAATGGCAAGAAAATTTGTAGCAACCTGATTGGTTGCTGACCCCTAGACACAGTGATGTTATTAGACAATAACATTACTGTATCTCAGGCAGGCACAGAAAATACTGGATAACGATGTCAGGAATCACTACTTTCTTGTCTCCATACCGTACACTGAATCTGTCATGGTTTAACACCCCTGCCACCGCCAAACACAAATTCCAACACTCGCTCCAACATTTACCAAAAATATTACAGTTCATTATAAAAAAAAACATTAAAAGTTCATGACAGCTTGTGTTCCCCAAACTGAGCAGCTTGAGTGAACCACAAAGACCGTAACTACCACTCACGTGGTTCAGTGAAGCTGCTCGTTTCAGGGAGAAAACAGCAGAAAAATCATTTCCATTCTGAATTTAAGTCTGCCACCCAATCTGAAAGCTCGTCCTGCTCCTCCTGTACTCACCGCAGAAATGTAAGTGAAGTGTGACACCTTGGGTCCAACAGTTCGACTCTGAAATCAGGACATCGACCTCGTGCCTCACAGATGCCGACTGGCTCTGGCAACCACGAAACAAAACAGTAATTAAACCATAAAAATAAAAACAGAAACAAACTTCAGATACATCCTGTTTTCACCGACGGATGAATGGCCATGGGGGGGATGGAGATATAAAGATAACAACATGAGCACACACACTTAAATAAGTAAAAACAGTGCAAGACTGGGCAGAGCACAATGATCTTGCTAACAGCTCCATCTAGTGGCAGAAACATATACTGGACTTTCTTTTTTTTAAACGTACTCCTCCACCCATAAAAAATGTAATACATATGCATAAAAATGTTCTTTTGTTCTCTTTAATTAACAAACAAGCCATTTTATAATAGCAGTTAGGCATGCCAGGGTGTGTGTTAGTGTGCAATAACGTAAGTCCTGGGGTGGTTTTGCCTCGTGGTTCAACCACCCCTGGAGTGATGTTATTACATAATAACACACACCCTGCCATGCCTTATTGCTTAAATATCTGTTCCTCTTCAAATTCAGTTTAATAACTCAACCGTGTAAGTCAAACTCCAAACAGACTGGGAAATAGACAAATGCTTCCATATTTTTAAGAATGGATTACAATCAGACATGACTAATTCCAGGCCAATTAGCCTGACATCAATCCTAGGGAAAATACTGAAAAATATAATTAAGGACTATATCTCGCTGGAAAAACCAAAGGAACCACAAATAGACTTTCACCAGCATGGTTTTTGTAATGGAAGACGATGTCTAACAAATTTGCTATGCTTTTACAAACATCTTAATGGAGCCGGACAAAAAATAATCCACTTGACATAATTTATTTGGATTTCAAAAGGACTTTTGACTTGGTACCTCACTGGGCAGTTGTAAACAAAATATAAAGCTTGAATATACTAGACCAAATTATACTTTGAATTACTAAATGGTTAACAAATAAATCACAAAGGGTGTTGGTGAATGGTTTTCTCTCAAAAGAAAGGTCATGTACTAATAAAGTCCCCCCAGGGTTCTTTGTCAGGCTAGGTACTATTTATTTATTATTTATTTATTTATTTATTGAAGTTTGGTGACTGGATAAGCCCACTGGGCCCCAGAGGTCCCTTTTTCAGGGCCGACTTGGGAAATTACATAGCACGAGAGACAAATACAGTGTTAGTTCAATCAACAGGAATCACACCAATACAGTTATGGAAACAGTACAGAAGCACAGCAGACCAAGTGGAATAAATAGGTTGATCAGTAGTGGTAACAATGTACAAATATTAGCAGTTTGGCCTAGAGTATAGGACAGTGGTGGAGGAATAGGATCTGGTAAGTCATTTCTCTCCGGGTTCCTGTCAGGGACCAATGCAACTGCAGGAACTGGAGACCAATAGGTGGGCCTTAAGTGGGCCTTAAGCCTAATGTGGAAGTTTTTGATAGTGGGGGCTTCCTGCACCCCCCGGGGGGGCTGGTTCCACAGTGTGGGAGCAGTGAGGGCAAATGACATACCGCCCACCTTAGTTCTAACCCTGGGGACGTCAAAGAGACTACGGCCAGTAGAATGTAGTTGTCGGTGGCTAGCCTTCAGAGCAATGAGGCCAGAGAGGCTGGGGGGGTTGGGCTGACTAACTTGTATGCTAGACAGAACGGGGGTATTGGAGGCATGCTTCCAGTGAGGGCCAGTTTAGGAGGGATAGGGAGTCGCAGTGGTGATCGCTATGGTTGGCCTGGGAGGCAAAACGAGCCAATTTGTTATAAAGTACCTGAAGTCTGTTCCTCTCCAGCTTTCCCAGCCTTTCCACAACTGGGGCAGCATATGTGAGTGTTGGGAGGGGGACGTTGGTGGCAATTGAGATTCTGGCTTCGGGTATGAGCTGGTCTTTCAGACGGTAGAGGGTTCCCAGTTTCCCATGTAGGGTTTTAGTGACCGAGTCCACATGGTTCCTCAGGGTGAAGCCCTGGTCCAGGGTAAGTCCGAGGTATTTCAGGGAGGGCACTACTTCTAGGTTTTTGACAGATGCAGTGGTGAGGTGAAGGTGCTGTGTTCTGTCCTGACCAAGGGATCTAGGGCTGAACAGCATTGCCTTGGTTTTGGACATATTGAGGACCATTCTGTTCTCAGTGAACCAGTGCTCCAGTGACTGGAGGTCATCTTGGAGTGGGGGCTAAGGTCTCTCAGGTTAGCGGTGGCCTGGTAAATGACTGCATCATCAGCGTACTGGATGATGGAGCTCCCACCACAGTGGTCCGATAGTTCATTGGTGAACAGGGAGAAGAGGAGGGGCCCGAGTATTGACCCCTGAGGCACCCCCTCTTTTAGTGGAAGTGGCCCAGATATGGTGTCCTTCCACTTTACCCACTGCGTGCGGCTGGTCAGGTAACTCTCGAACCACTTCAGGGTGTGGCAGTCGAGGCCTGTGTTGCTTAGCTTAGTGAGTAGGAGGTTGTGGTGGACCAGGTTGAAAGCCTTGGAAAGGTCTATGAAGACCACACCAGTGGGGGTACCCTTGTCTAGGTCACGGAGAATATCTGTTGCAAATTTGGTCAGAACTATGTCTGTCCCGTGGCCGGTTCTGAAGCCATGCTGGAAGGGAGACAGGATTTTATGGACATCTAAGTAGTCGCGTAGTTGCCTGTAGATCAGTTTTTCCTGGATTTTAGACAGGATGTAGAGCAGGGAGATTGGTCTGTAGTTGCCAATAGACTCCTGGTGGCCACCCTTGTGGATTGGGACCACATGGGCTTGTTTCCACTGTGTGGGGACTGCACTCTCCTTCACTGAGTGGTTGAAAAGCCAGGATAGGGGTCTGGCCAGGGCTGGGGCACCGTCCTTCAGCAGCTTGGGGTGAATCCCATTGGGTCCCCCAGAACCAGAGGTTTTTAGAGTTTTAAGTTGTGCTAGCACCTCTTTAGGCTTGACAAGCCTTAGGTGGAAGGCTAGGTGACCGAGATCAGAGGGAACCCTTGTGCCTGGGTCAGTGGTGGGGGGGGCAAGGCAGTCTTGTACGGGTCTAGGTTAGTGAAGTGGTGGTTTAGGGAGCTGGCAATTAAAGGGTCTTCATGAATTAGCTGCCCATTGACCTCAATGGGGCCAGGTTCGAACTTGCCATTCCCTTTCACCAATTCATTGATGTGGGCCCAGAAGAGTCTAGGGTTTCCTAGGTTGTTTTTCTGAAGGCGCGTGACATACTCTTTTTTTTTTTTCTTTTTTTATGGCCAGTTTGCAGTTGTTCCTGAGGGTTTTGTGTGTCGCAAGGTTTGCCTGTAGGGTAGAATGCTTGAATGTTTTCCAAGCCTTGTCTCGGTGCATCATGAGTGCCTTTAGTGGGGGGGTTATCCATTAGTAGCAGCCGCCCTTGGCACAAAGTTTTTTCATGGGGGCAAGGAGGTTGGCTGCCATATTTATCGACCTCTGATTCGATACTTTTATTGCTAATTTAGATGAAGGCCTAGTAAATTGGTACATCAAATATGCAGATGCCACCAAAGTTGGTAGAGTCTCCTGGGACCAGCTCATGTAGATTCAATGCAAACAGATCTTGGCAGGATAGGGACTTGGGAAGTGAAGCAGGTGATGAGCATCAACATGGACAAATGTGCTGTCATGTGCTTTGGTTCCTAAAATTATCATAGCAATTATGCACTACAAGGCAGGGTGTTGAAAACTCCTACGGTGGAAAAGGAGCTTGGTATTACAGTCAATCATGAATCAGAGTGTAATGACCTTTGCAATAATGTTTTAGCCACTACTGGACTATGATGCACAGTTTTGGGCACCATATAAGAGGGGTGAAATTAACAGATTGAAAGAAATTCAGAGACAGGTATCTAAATCTATATATCCATAAGAAAAATACATGAAGTGTGCAGCTTGAAAAGCTAAAATTGATGCAACCAGAAAGGATAAGACTGGGGGGGGGCTTGTTACCTTTTTGATATAATTAATGATCCTCAGCTTGTGATAGAACTAGATTTAGAGTTCAAGCTAGACAATCTTGGCCAAATGGGGCACCCATTACATCTCCAAGAGAAGATATTTCTTCATTCAAAAAGTAGTGGGAGCTTGGAATGAATTGCCACTTGAAATGGATGTAAGTAAGAATAAGGAGAGCTTTAAAAATAATCTACATTGGTACAGTATATGGTTGCTGAACCCTTGTTGAAATAGTCCCACTGAATTGTGAGAAAGCAGCAAACATGGGCATTCTAGCCTCCTGCTCTCAACTCTTTTTTGTGCAGTGTGTGGTGTGCATGTGTGTGTGTGTGTGTGTGTGCAGATCCAGAATCAAATTGTTTGATCCCTTTTATTGAACCAACATAGATGTTACAAAAAGAAAACAATGTCTAAGCTTTCGGACTAACCAAGTCTTTCCTCATAGACTTAAGTCTTACATTAAGTCATTAAGACATTTAGGGCCAGATATTCAAATCTTTGCAGTGGTGGCAAACTGTTTGCACAGGTTTAGCCTGGGATTAGCGTGGGTTCGCTATATTCAAAAGGCCAAATAGCGCGCACAAACTGCATTAGCACCAGGCAAAATCATAATGTATTCAAGCGGCAAACTGAGGGTGTGTGTATATGAATACAGGCGCAATGCTATATTCAGCGACTAGCGCCATGCAAAGTGGTTTTGCATGACTTAGCGCAACACTTTGCATGGTGCAAATTATCACTCAGGAAAAGGTAGTCTTAACCCTGGGCAGTCCAGCTATGTGTGACATTGTGGCTTTGCGCTGTGTTTGTCTGGCTTTTGCACGGCTTTGCATGACCCTAACCAATAAGTATGACACATAGAAAAAGCCAGACATAGAAGAAACATGCTGTTTACTGATGGCACCACAGTGATGCCATCATCTGCCACCAGACCCAGCCATGCCAGGCAGTAAGTAGTGACCCATCCCCTAGTGGACACCATGCCTTGTGGCCATACAGCACACACCTGCAGACCACCCTTCTGTGGACACCAACAGATGCCAGCATACACATGCAGCACTGTGGGCATGGAGGGTGTTGAGGGAAGGGTGCACGGGTGGCCAGGCTGTGCCACAGACCGGGTGCGACCACAATGTTGGGACACACCACACAGTGCACAGGGGCCAGTATTGGGAATACCCCAACACCAGCGTGTCTGTCTGATCATACATGCCCCCCCAGCCACATACCACACAGCTGTACAAACACCACATCACACACAGCTGGACATGCATATGTCACTGTGAGCATCCCATGCCAGAGGTGCAGCATCTGTGGGTTACACAACAGCACAAGAGTAATGTCCACTGTCAGTAAACACCTGCACATTGGGCCAGTCACTGTGTACAGTGCAGTGGTCATCACTGCCCTACACACCATAGGCATTGCTGTGTCCCTCACACTACTGGCCCCTTGGTACTGTAGTGTCTGCTGTGCACTGTAGCATGACCTACAGTGTGACAGTTGCATGCAGCACTACCACTATCTGTGCCTATGCTGTGTTGTCCCGTGGGGCACAATATGCTATTCTGTACTGTATACATGTAGCCTGCAGCTACCATCATGCACTGCCAGACTGACCTACAGGTGGAGCTGTGGGCAGACCCAGTCAACAGCTGTACTTCCAGACTGACCTACAGGTGGAGCTGTGGGATCCAGCAATAATGCTGGGCAAACTGAATGCAAATCAGGGCATAATGAAATGCTAATCCGGATGTTTGTCCAGAGACTACCTAAGTAGGCTCATTTGCATGTTGCTTTTGAATATGGCAGAGTTTAGCACATGCAAATGGTTTGGGGACTATTACACAGTTTTGCACACTGTACTTTCACATGCACTGCTGCCTGCAGCTGTATTGAGTCCACACATTTGCTGGCACACACATTGGCCAAATAGTTCAACTCTACCTACCTTCACGTCGCTCTGCACTTGGCTGCTGTTGTGGTGTGCACTTCCTGATTGCTGTATTCAAAGCTATCTTATTCCCGGGATATGTTTGCACTGCACTCCCAGCCCAGATTGACCGGCTTCCTTAGCATGCTATATTCAGCAGGGTTAGCATTGGGGCTATCCCTTTAGAATATAGTGGGCTATTGAGTCCGGGCTAAGTTAGCACGCCAGGCGGTGCTAATTTAGCCCCAGGGTGAAGTTTTGAATATCTGGCCCTAAGTCTCTGAGGAAGCACTTGGTTGGTCCAAAAGCTTAGACATTTTTTTTCTTTTTGTAACATCTATGTATGTCCAATAAAAGGTATCAAACCATTTGGTTCTGGATCTGTTCTTACAAGGACCAATATGGCAACCCATCTATGTGTGTGTGTGTGTGTGTGTGTGTGTGTGTGTGTGAAAAATACAAAATAAAACATTTAAAAAAAATGAAAAACATGGAAACAATGAGGGGGTAAATAATTATGAAGTACAATATAATGCCCTAAAGATAACTCTTGTTCTCATTATCTTTGTTTTCCTTGATGCATTCTTTTTGTGGGATGGGAATATTAATAGTTAATCTGATTACCTATGGGGCCTGGGAGACAATATTAATTGGTATGAATGTAAGGAAGAAAATACAGGAGATGTAAGTCTTGAAGTAAGCAATAATTATTGGCTGTTACTATAGCTCACAACTGGACCATTAGAATCTTTGTGGGATGCAAACTCCATTACAACACTACAAACATAAATTCACAGCAGTGGTATGCTATAAGTCTAAACCGTAAATTTGCTGCCCTGATTATGTTGGTTAAAAATTGAGTGTGTTGGCTTTTAACTTTAAATTAGTCTTTATTTCACTGTATGTATTGAACATTATTATAACTGAGACTTGTGTATTGTTGTTTTTATCAACATGTGTTTGTAAATGTTTATATTTTTGTACGTGTTAATGGTACCTATTGAAAATGAGCTTCTTACTCAGTTGGATTTGATCATGTTCATGGCATTTTGTAAATCCTGAATAAATTTTACTATTACTACTACTACATAACCACCTGCCACAAAGGAAGCCTGATTAATAATCAGCTATTGCTTTTACTGTATTAACTCCTATTTTTAGTCTGTTGCATCCTATGCCAGTTATTGCATTGAGACCCTAAGGGGTTCTGCTGAATTCTCAAAGCTGAACCAGATTCATAGGAACCAACTCAAAGATTTGCCAAATTAGACAACGTCTCCCAATAACCATTAATTCAGTATATATTTTTATAAGCATATTGTTTCTAATGTTGGAATTAAAATTTTCAGTTTTCCTTTTCTGAATTTAGACCACATTTTGTTAGCCTCAATAAGAAGTGTGTATAACAAGAATGTTATGGTCTTCAACCTATCTTCTCAATGCATTCTTCTTTATGACCATATCATGTTTATCAGTCTAAAGGCTTAAAATGCAAAAGAATGAAAACTTACATCAGCAAAACTCTGATGGCATTCCAGGAAAAAATGAACTTCATAACACTCCATTGTTTTTTAGTAAAGATTTTTGCATGAAAATGGGCTTTTGGTCCCTGACACGTCATTTGTCCATGCTGCTTTTTCTGCTAACAAATCATAATCCTCTGTTTGAGACATCAGAATTAACTCCCTGGCAACAGGTTGTGATGTCATAAATAGAGGATTACTACTTCATGGCAGGAATAAGTGGTGTGAACAGATGAATTCTGAAGAAAAAGGTCCATGAAAATGTCTTCAGTTCTACATTTTGGGGAAATGCGTGTTGTGTTCTGCTGATATAAACTATGAATTTTGTGTTGAATATAGGAACAACTGTTTCTGCCATAATGATGTCATGTGCACTGCATCCAGAATCTAAAATGTTCTACACTATCTAAATAGTACCTATTGTCTGACAAAAATATTAAAGCATTGATATGTGATAGTCTGCCCTGTTTTAGTCTTATTGCCCTAAAAGTGATCGTGATATTAATGTTGCCCAATGCAAGGCATTCTTCACTCAGAATTTATTATGGCCACAGCAAGGAGGAAATTTGCAGGTTTTAAGGATCATATAGTACTAGCTGACTATGCTTTTGTATACTAACTTTTAGATTTGTCCCTGGAAAAAACTATTTCCCTATTTTTCAAGCCTCAGCAGTTTAATTCAAACATAAAAAAAGGCCACAGCTTAGTGCATATCCTATTGCTCATTCCTGCCAGTTGGAAAATAAATATTCTGCTTTGACATTAGAGAGTTGTCATCTAATGCTGAAAGTCAAATACTCAGTCATGGGAAAATCTGCAATGAAATTGGATTAGTTTTGATCGTTTTGTTGTCATTTGGATACAAATTGTGTTTTTTATACATTTACAGTGTCATTTACTTCATTGTAATACGGACTATATGGATCAAAAGTAAAGGCCATGTTATGATTGCTACTAGACAGTCTGGTAAGTACTGTAGTCTTTATCTGTTGCTATGGTAGCATATTATGTGTTCATAATCATTTAAAGAAATATGCAGAGAGAACTCAACTCCAGCTTCATGGAATTAACATAGTTTTCTTGTTTCTTTGTTACTACTGCATCACACATTGTAGTTGTGTAATAACACATAAAGTTTTGAATGCATTTACTGAATGGAAGGGCACAAAAAGGCATATCACAGTAGTGCAATAAATTTCCTGTCTGTTTTCAGTCAGGTTGTAGACAGTTTATTGACATTTGACAATGCCATTTGAAGATGGTAGCACTGGGAAATAATGCCAAATGTGGCATTCAAAAGTTTAATTAGTGTTGTCCTTCATTGGCATTTACATGTGTGACATATAATATAGAGGAATTGCTGCCCAATTCAGTAAAATGGTTTGTGAATGAATGGAGCCATATTTGTACTTCTCAGAGAGTGATTAAAAATAATGAAAAATTATGTTTCTAATAATACGTCAGTCAGATGCACAGTGGACACCTATAGAGTGGACATCTTCATATTGTTCTTCCGGTGTACCTTAGCCTTTCCCTAGAATTTTGTCCTTCTCCTTAGAAGAAAGGACAAGTTGGTTTCTGTATTTGGGTCTTTATTTTGAAAAGGCATGGATGACTTTCAGATGAACTCCAACAGAGTGACTATACTGATAGTCTACACATGAATGGCTACAAGCAAGAAACTTTCTTGATTTGCATAATCTCAAAGGTAAGCATGCCGATTGTTGATTATCTACTGCATAGTATCTAAGTCTGCACTCTTAGAGAGTTCCAAAATAAAGAAGTATTGGTCAATGCCAATAAGAACAAATAACTTACCATAGTAATGTTGTTTCATCTATGGGCTCCAACAATAAGTCAATAGAAATGGCAACATCTCACCTCTGAGTGGTGCCCCGGAGAATATAACTTAGTCAAATAATGGAATTTTGCTCCATGTTCATGCTCTGCAGTGTGGTCACTCCCCACCTGGGTTAATGCCAAATTTGTTTCTAAATTTCACAGGAGTAGTGACCATCAGTATCTATCTACTGACTACTAACAACTTAAGTTTTGCTGAAAACCTTTTTAAAGAAACAAACAGAAAAAAAATACCAGACCGAATTAGCAATAAGATGATTACAAGTTTAACATTTGTGAGAACTGTAAAGGAGTAATGCTCACTCACATGGAAACAAACTGATTCTTATGTGAACCTATTTTCAGGTTCTAGAAGGGGGCAGCGTAGGGTTTGTATTGGTTTATTGCTGGATCCTATATAAGAAACATTACTACAGTGCAATGGATCCAGAAGCAAATGGTTTGATACCGTTTATTGAAGTTGGAGTTAGTTTATATTTTAACAGGGCTGGGTACTAGGCAAAAGCCTGTTTTCAGGGCCATCCTGTATTAGGCATACAAGTTACAATAGAATAAGATCATGATTATGACATACAGAATAAATGACTCAAGTATACAAATATTCAAGTATCATCACATAGCGACACAAACCATTAAGCAAGTGCCACACTAAAGCTTTTGTAAGTGGGAAGATTTCAGATCTCTGAGGGGTAATGAATGCCATACTGCAGTTTCAACATAGTTAAAGGACATTGTACCATATCTTGATCTTGTCCATGGGACTACCAATCCCCTTCCAGTCATTTCTCATAAAGAGTACTTTGAAGAAGTTGGAGTTAACTCATCCAATAAATAGGATGGAACCTGGTCTGCCATACACTTATATAGAAAATCTAACAGTTGTTTTTCTCTATGAATTTTCAAAGATGTCCAATTTGCATTTTGAAGCAGTGTGTGCAGTGATGTACAGCAGGATTGCTGATGGACCCATTAAACATAATACAAATCTTGCTATACAGTAGTGCAGCCTGTCCAATTTTTCTCGGAACCCCTCTCCAGCCGTTCCATAGACTTCACTACTATAATTCAGCATAGCTAGCATAACATTTCTCATAACAGACCTGGATACAGGAGACTATCCAACAAGAAACAGTTTTCCTTTCAGCTGGTTTAACCTTGCCAACCTGTCTGTAAGTGATAAAAAGCTGTGTGCTGTCAGACTTGATATCCTCTGCTTGGTCCACACAGCAGCCCAGTGCCCTTTGTGCATCACAGTAGTGTAGCTACCTCACCTGCACTAGAGTGCTCAAGGTAGAGCCAATAACTGGTTAAGGTGGTATTCTGTAGGAATTTTCTGTCTGTCCCAAGGAGTACTTTGACTCTGTGGAATATTATGTAGTTTGAATCTATACAACGGGCTTTCAGCTCACCTACCCTCCTCACAGATGTCATGGTTACTAGGAAAACTGTTTTTCAGGTTACATATTTTAAATTTGCTGTAGCCATAGGCTTTAAAGGAGATTCCATTAGTTGTTCAAGACAAAAGTTAAGTCCCATGGGGGGACTGGTTCCTTCGTGGGGGGAGGGTGAAGGTGATTGAGGTCTTAAAAAAAAACATTTAAAAACAGGTCATGAGGTGAATGATTTGTCCTAACCTGCTGATATGTAGTCTGAGACAGCTGCCAGGTGCACTTTCAGAGTTGAAGGCCGCAGGCCTAGGGACAATAAATGTACCATGTAGTCCAGAACTGTGGTCATCCCTGTCTGCACTGGGGTTATCTTTCATGTAGCACACCAGTATGAGAATCTTTTCCACTTTGAGGCATATAGCTTTCTGGTAGATGGTTTCCAGGAAACCCCCTGGACTTGTAACATCTCTTGTGACAGATTCAAAAAAGAAAATTCTAGCTCCTCAAGGACCGTGCTCTCACGTGTAATGTTCTGAGGCCTGGAAAGGTTATCCTGCCCTAAGACAGAATCAGTAGGTTGTGACTCAGTGGCAGGATGACTCAGGGTTTGCAGGAAAAAGACAGCAGCATTGAGGTACATGCCTGCCTATCTTGCCCAGTCTGTGACTGTCAGGATCCTTACTGCTGGTTCCCTCCAGAGCTTCATGTGGACCCTCTATGTGAGGGAAAATAGAGGGAAAGCAAACAGAAATCTCCCTGTCCATGTCAGGGATAGGGCAAGTTCTGGGACTGTGCCCTTGACTGGGGGTCTAAAACAAAATATTTGGAGCTGACTGTTGTCCCAGCAGGGAAACAGATCTATTTCTGCAGTGCCCCATCTTCTGAAAATTAAGGCCAGCAATTATTGGTTCAAAGTCCATTTGTGGTTTCTTTGACTGATTCTGTTTAGGCAGTCTGCCAGTACATTGTCCTTGCCTGGCAGATGCACTGCATAAATGTTGGCATCCAGAGAATAAGTTAGATCCCAGATCTTAATTGCTTCTGTGCACAGTTTTGAGGATCTTCTTCCTCCCTGTTTGTTTGTGTACTACATGGTGGTGGTGTTGTCTGTCCATGTTGGGACTGACTGACCCTGCAACTGGGAAGAAAAGGATTGCATTGACAGGATCACTGCACAGAGCTTAAGGAGGTTTAGGGGCTCCTGTGGAGTTCAGATGTAACTTACTGTGCGGTCCCCCAAATGGCCACCCCAAGTGTGAGGCATCTATTTTAATAATCTTGAAGTGAGACTGCTTCTGGATGGGAATGGCTTCTCTTAGGTTGAATTCTTCTTTCCACCATTGAGTGCTTTAACAAAGTTCTCTGTGACTGGTGTTGGGTATGACAAGGGATCTGACCTTTGGGATGAATACCCTCTCAAGTGGTACTGTATGTCCCTCATCTAGATATGAGCCAGTTGCAATCCAGCTTTGGCTGAAGCCATATGCCCTTGGAGTTGCAGAAATACTTGCAGGGACCTGTCTGACCTGGGATGAATGAATCTGCAAAGGCAATCAAGTTTGCTACTCTGTCTTGTAGAATGAATGCTCTTTCCTGCAGGGTATCCAACTCTGATCCAATGAAGTCTAGACGCTGAACAGGTTCTGTCTTGAACTTCTGTAGATTTATTAGGAAACCCAGTTTTTCTACAGTGTTCCTTATCAGCTGGAAAGGGCATGTTGCTTCCACTTTTGTTTTTCCCATGACTATCCAGTGGTTTGAATAAGGGAAAACTAATATACCTTTCCTTCTCAGGTGAGCTGCCACCACAGCAAAGCCCTTTGTGAACACTTCCAGTGCTGTGGTGAGGCCAGAATGTAAGTCTGTGAACTGATACTGGCAGATTCCTAGCCTGAACCTGAAAAATGTTCTATGGCTGAGCCTAACTGGAATATTGATATAGGCATCCTTCAGATCCACTGACCCTGGCCATTCTCCTAAATGCAAGCCTGTGACTACTGTGGCCAGTGTAAACATCCTGAACCTTTCTGTGTTGATATGCCTCTTCAGGTATCTTAAATCTAGATAGAATGGGTTGAAATTCTCCATTCTTTTTGTGGGTTAGGAAGTATCTTGAGAAGAGGCCCTTTCCACATTGTTATAAAGGGGCCTTTTCTATTGTCTCTGCTTTCAGTAATTTCTTTGCCTCCAGCTCCAGCAGTATTTTTTCTGTTAGGGGAGTGATCTGGTAAATCCTTTGGTCTCTGCAACTTTGGGAACTGTTGGGATTGCAGTGACGGTCCCTGACTCACTACTTCCAGGATCCACTTATCTGTAGTGATTTTTCCCACTCATGGAAGTAGTGAATCAGTTTTCCCCCACTGGTCATGGCTGATAAGCCAACTCTGCAAAATTGTCAGGGGTTTGTTTTGTCAGGGTCCCATAACTGCGGGCACTCCCGCTGCTGCAAGCCGCCTGAAATGGTGGGGAAGAATGCTTGAGGGGCATGGTGCTGTCCACCCTGCTCCTCCTAAGCAAGGGTCCCATAACTGCAACCGCTCCCACTGCTGCAAGCCACTTGAACTGGTGGGGAAGAATGCCCGAGGGGCATGGTGCTGTCTGCCCTGCTCCTCCTAAGCAAGAGTCCCATAACTGTGGGTGCTCCCACTGCTGCAAGCCACCTGAACTGGTAGGGAAGAATGCCCGAGGGGCATGGTGCTGTCCACCCTGCTCCTCCTAAGCAAGGTACGCTGAAACTAAAATTCGATTTGCCTGCCACTCCTCAAAAATTTTCAGCCTGCGCGGGACAAGTCTATTGGCTGAGCCTCCTTGCTGTGACCTACTGATTGGCCTGCTTCAGAACTGTGTCTTTTGAGTGCTGCTTTTTAAACTAGTACTTGTCACAGCTCAATTTTAGCTAAATTTAGGTGCATTAGTACCTGCAGAGCTGTAGGACACCGCACAGCTTCTTCAACATTAATTTTGGCTGCTCAAGTTTTGGCTGTGTCAGACTTGATTTGTCTGCATGGAATCCAATTTAATTGCACTCAGTTTTTACTGCTCAGGTTTCCTGCTGTGTTAACTCTGAGATACTTATATTTTATTCGATTTAATAGAAGCTAAGTGAGTAACTTTTGCTGGTCAATCAGATTGTTGTACTAAACTTATATTTAATCTACCTATAATCACGGCTACTAAGCTGACTACCTAGATTTTAGCCTGCAATATCTGGCCTGACTGCTACAGTTGGATTCCATAGCTTGCTTAGAAATCTAGTAGTATGCTTGCTGATTTAGATAGTCTGTCTTACAAATGAACTTCTTAATACTGTTGCTTAATTTTCCCCTGCTCTTGCACAAACATTTTGTAAACTGTCTCGGGTTAATTTCTGTTATCTTGCTATCTCCCTCTCCTAAAGCCCCCCCACCCCCGATCACTTTCTCTTCATAGTATCCTGTTCAAACCTATTGCTTGTTCCTCTCTCTCCCTGCCTCGCTCTCCCTCACCCCCTTCATTTAACATAATTAATTCTCTGTCTGCAGGGATTTAGTCTTGGCGCCATCCCAAGCCCCCCACTGATTTCTCACTATTCCCTGCTCTCCTCCTCCCCTTGTTAGCTCACGCCCGGGCTTTGTCTAAGAAGCCAGTCCCCTGCTGACACTTTTCTGTGTGCCCCTTTTAATCCTTTGCTTGTTCTTGCCCTCCAGTGTCCCGTAACTGTGGGTGCTCCTACTGCTGCAAGCCGCCTGAACCGGCGGGGAAGAACTCCTGAGGGGCACGGTGCTGTCCGCCTTTATCCTCCAAAGCAAGGTACTCTGAAACTAAAATTTGATTTGCCTACCACTCCTCGAAAATGTTCAGCCTGAGCAGGACAACTCTATTGACTGAGCCTCCTCGCTGTGACCTGCTGATTGGCCTGCTTCAGAACTGTGTCTTTTGGGCACTGCTTTCTACACTAGTACTTGCCACAGCTCAATTTTAGCTAAAGTTAGGTGCATTAGTGCCTGCAGAGCTGTAGTACTCCGCACAGCTCCTTCAACATTAATTTTGACTGCTCAAGCTTTTGGCTGTGTCGGATTTGATTTGTCTGCACGAATCTAATTTAATTGCACTCAGCTTTTACTGCTCAAGCTTCCCACTGTGTTAACTCTGAGCTACTTAAATGTTTCCCGCCTACCCACCCCAACCCCGATCGCTATCAAATACACCTCCTCCCCCACAATTCAGGTTACTTCGCTAAGCCCCTCCTCTGACACATTCTACTCCTGCCCTCCCCTTAAAGACATCCTCACTATAAGACATCCTTTCCTTAAAGTCTTACTCTCTTTTCTCCCTCACTGTGTACTTACAGCTCTAGCTATAACTGTAAAACTAGCTATTGTATAATACCATACTTGAGCCTTTCTACCTGTTATCCCCTATATAGTACTACTATTTATCAAGGTGCCTGGTACCTTAACTCTACTGTGCTTCTTCCTCTTCCTACTTCATTCTCTCACTTTTTCTGTCTCCTTACTTTTCTCACACAGGTGTTCTGCTACTCCTTGCCACTTAATGCTCCTTCTACCCACGACTGATGGCTGCTGACCCTGATAGCACTATTTGCTTGCCTGAAACTGCCTGCATTCCTCCTCGCCAGAGCATTCTTTAAACCCTCGTCTTGCAAATCCTGGGTGACCCCAACGCGGCTGCCAATTACATAAGGTGCCGTCCCCTTCATCCACACAGTACCCCAGAGATGGCTTACTCAGCCCACCTTTTCCTCCTTGGCTGCATCCTCCTTCTAACAGTGGAGCCAAATATGGACTTCAGGAAAGACTCATCCTGCCTGAACACTCCTATAGGCCTGGAAATAAGCCCAATGGTGTCTGCCACCCAGTTAACGCCCTATAAAGACAGTAATCCTTACACAGCTACAACGCTTCACATCCCCTACTGCCCAACATTCACTAAGTAGACCCCCTTTACCCTCTCTGTTAGGGTAGCATTATCTGCTTTGGTCAACTTTTGTTGCCCACCAGACTCCCATTCTGCTGCCCTTGGCAGTGTGCACTGTGGGAGGGCTGGGGGGATACTGGGATGTATAGGGAGAGGCATCACCAGCAGAAAACAGAAAGTTGTTATCCCCCTGTACAAACAGTTGGTGAGACCCCATCTGGAGTACTGCGTCCAGTTCTGGAGACCCCATTTCCGCAAGGACATAGACAGGATGGAGGCAGTTCAGAGGAGGGCAACTAAAGTGGTGCAGGGTCTGCAAGAGAATCCATATGGGGAGAGACTAAAGGAGCTTAATATGTATACCCTTGAGGAAAGGAGGGAGAGGGTGGGCATGATAGAAATGTTTTAGTACCTCAGTGGAATCAACAAAGTCCAAGAGGGTATCATCTTTCAGAAAAAGAGATGTGCAAGAACAAGGGGACACAATTTGAAGAAAGAGGGGGGGATGGCTCAGGGGCAATGTGAGGAAGTATTTTTTTACAAAGAGGGTGGTGGACGTATGGATCAGCCTTCTGGAAGAGGTTGTGGGGTCTAAAACTGTGGGAGAATTCAAGAATGCAAGGCACAGACATAAGGCAATTTTTGTGGGGGTAGGAAGAAATAGGTTATTGGTTAAATAGAATCTGCAGCTTATCCTCTAGGTAGGGAAATGGGCAGACTAGGTGGGCCAAGCGGTCCTTATCTGCCGTCAAAGTCTATGTTTCTATGTTTCCACGGCAAGCACCCTAACAAAGCCTTCCTGAGATTCTTGGTAAGATGGCTCAGGAAACTATTAATACTGCTGCTACTCTGCACAGGTAATGTGGAACTAAACCCGGGCTCCCCCATCTGCTAACTGCCCCAGGGTACTCCCACAGCTAAAGGGACTGAGCTTCCTGCATATGAATGTATGCAGCCTTGCCAACAAACTTGACCAGGTCCAAGCCTGGGTGCTAAACACCATGCCTGATGTAGCAATGCTCTCAGAAACCTGGCTGAAGAATACCATACCTGACAAAACGCTTAATATCCCAGATTACAACTTATTCAGGTGTGACAGGTTGACCAGAGGTGGTGGTGTTGCCATATATATTAAAGATAAATTCCTAACCACTGATATTGTCCACACATCAATGCCCAAAGAATTTGAATGTCTTGCCCTCAAAATTACCCTTTCGCCTGGAATAGCCTTACTGGTAGCTGCATGCTATAGACCACCTGTAGCTGGCATGTGTATACTGCCTCATATTCACTCTCTCCTGGAAAAAGTGAACATGGAATGCATCATTATGGGTGACCTTAACCTTAACTGGAATGATGCCAGTGCCAACAGGCTTAAGGACTTCTGTGATGAGCATGGGCTAACTCAGATTACCCCTGAGGTTACATGACCTAACAAGAAAAACCCCAACCGAAGCTCACTACTGGACCTTATACTCATCAATAAGCCACATAATATCTCACATGCAGGGGTCTTCCACAATGATTTGAGCGATCACTGCACAGTCGCCTATGTCAGGTGCTCCCCACACCTTCCCTCCACCTCTACCTTCAAGTTTAAGTGCAGCCTAAAATACTTCTGTCTCCTGACTTCCTGACAGATCTTGGGAATATAAAGTGGCAGGATTTCTACCTCACACCATCTGTGTCTGAAGCATTTGGTACCTTCCAGGATCTGTTATTAAAGGTTATCAACAAACACGCACCCTTAAGAAAAATCAAATCCAGGAAATGTGCACCTGACTGGTTCAGTCTACAACTGAAGAGTGCCTTGCGGTATAGAGACACCCTTTGGAAAAGGGCTAGGAAGTCGCAGTCTGACTCAGACTGGCTCTCCTTCCGGGTAGCCAGGAATGCCTGCACCAAACTGGTCAGGTTGGAAAAACAATGGTTCTTCCAGTCAGCTCTGGAGGTAAACAAAAACTGTTCTACCATATTTTGGCAGATACTGAGAGAGGTCAAAGGAAATTCCCCTGCCACCCCACTCCCAGCCAAAATTGTTGCAAATAACACCTCCTACGCAGACAGGTCTGAGATCCTCAATCAGCTCAATAACCACTTCACTACTGCAGGCCTCGCCTTCGATGTGTAGCCTGTTAGTAAACTGAGCACCACAAGTACCACCAGCATAGTTACTAGCCCTACCACAGCCCCCTGTACCAGCCACCCCCTCTTCAAGTTCCAGCCAGTCTCCTTTAAACATGTGGAGGACCTTCTCCTCTCGTTGGATGCCAAAAAGAGCACTGGTGCTGATTCACTAGAACCCTTCTTCCTAAAAGTAGGCTTTTATTATCTGACAGCTCCAATTGCCCATCTGTTTAATAGTTCATTAATCCAAGGGGAGTTGCCACCTAGTTGGAAAACTGCACACATTATCCCCTTGTTCAAATCAGGAGACCCCACTGACTTGAATAACTATAGGCTTATCTCGTTGCTTCCTGTTTTGTCCAAGCTACTTGAAAAAATTGTCAACTCTCAACTAAGGGAGTACTTGGATCGTGAAAACATCCTCAATCCAGTCCAATCGCATTTCAGACCTAAGCACAGTACCGTGTTGACTCTTGCCAAAGTGTCGAATGTCTTTCTAAAAGCCCTGGACAATAAACATCACATCTATGCACTCTTCCCTGACCTCAGCAAAGCATTTGATATGGTTGATCATTCCATACTTCTTGATTCCCTGAGTAGCATCAGTTTAACCTCTGCTACAGTAAAGTGGTTCTGCTGCTACCTCACAAATTGTAAACAGCAAATTAAAGCTCAAGTGAATTCTCCTCACTAAAATTACTGCCCTGAGGCATATAGCAAGGTTCCATTTTGGGACCTGTCCTCTTTGCCCTTTACATCATCCCTGGCCTGATTGCAGGAAATGTTAATCTCTTTGCAGATGACACAGTCCTTTACACAACTAACCCCTCCTTGGACTTTGCTTACAAGGAGCTACAGCAGGATTTTATCATCCTCCAACACAACCTGCTGAATCTGAAGCTCTTGTTAAATGCCCCCCAAAAAGCCATGATTATCTCTCCATCCTCCTCCCACAATACAGGGATACCTGGTACCCCACAGATTATCACCTTCCTTAGTGAACCATTAGAGCTAGTCAATAAATTTAAATATCTGGGAGTCTGGTTGGATAACAAACTCACCTTCGGTGCACATCTAAATGAGTTAACAAAAAAGCTAAGGCACTGCCTCGTTATATTCTACCACATAAGATGCCTACTCACCCTGGAAGCTAGAAAGCGGCTGGTTCAAACAACCTTTCTTCTCCTGATTGACTACGCTGACTTCCTATATAGCCATTGCCCCCAGTATGTGCTCCAAAAGCTTGATACACTCTATCATCGCGCACTGAGATTTGTTCTTGACTTGCCTTTACAGACTTATCACTGCTCGTTGTACCAAGCATTAGACTGACCGTCTCTCTCCATGAGGAGGCAAATAAATGCCCTCATGTGGCTTTTCCGGGCTATGTCTAACAAACTACTACCCTATATCTGTGACCTGTTTGAATGTTCAAAAGGTGCTTACAGACTAAGGAACTCCTCCTTTGTCCTCCTTTAGCTACCACGGTCAAGGACACATCTTGGCTCAACTGCCATTAGTTCCTTTTTAAAAGTGCTCTGGAATAACATGCAAAAATCACTAAAAAGCTCCCTGCTGCTAAGCCACTATACATTCAGATGGATGCTCTGCAGATGCCTGAAAACAGCGTGTGACTGCTTTAGGTAAAGCATCACCCTCCTGGACTGAGTCCCCAACTTCTGGATATCCCTGGCCTTCTTAGTCTCCCTGTCAGCCAGCATCCCTTTAGGGCAACCACCTCCCCCATATATACCTCCCCCCCTCTCCTCAATTAACTTCACTGGGGGTCTTCTTCCAGTAGGCTGCCCTTTTTCCTCTCCACTACATGTCTGACACCTTCTCTTCCCACTGCCCTCCTCGGTGTCCTTCCTTCCTCTCCTTCCATTGTACTCTACAGACTACAACCTGTATATGCTGCACTTTCAATGCCTGTATTTGCACTTGCCTTACATATTCTGCTATAGCTAATACTGACTTTGTATCCTGTAACAGCCTGTATTAATGTCTACTGTACTATGAATTTGTCGTCTACTGTAAACAAATTTGTCCTTTGTGTCCAGGGCCATCTTGAAAATGAGCTTGCTCAATTATGTAACTGCCTGGTAAAATAAAGTTTGATTGATTGTCTTTGGCTTAAGGGCTTTTGCTGAAGCACACCTGGTGTCTTTTCAGCCCCTACCCCTATAGTAACTTCTCTACAGCTAGTATTCAAAACCAGTGGAGGGTCTTGGGTAGTAATCTCTGCCCCTCCCTTTTGTAAGGCCTATAGGAGGTAGAGGCACTGTCTTTCTCTGTCAAACATATGTAAGTGGATTTTTTTCTCATCCACTCTTTGCATGTATACCTTAGGTTTTCAGCCAATGGTGAGCTTCTTTCAAAGGAAAAATTCATGGCTTTTGCCTGAGTGTCTTGGGTAAGGATCATAACCCTTAGCTAGGAAAATCCTCTCGAGGACACTAAAAGCACCAGGCCTCTTGAGGCTGTGTCATTGGCATCTACAGCCATGTGATTGATGTTTTGTGACATCCAGGGCTGACCTTAAAGGGCTACCAGGTCCTGTGCCATCTCACCATCCATTTCCTCACTCAGGGCCAGTTCAGCATTCCATAGTGTCTTCTGCCAAATAAGCTGCTTGTGGTAGTAGCAGTGAAGCTGTTGTTTAACACTTTTTGACCACACTGTCTAGTTTTCTGGAGTCCTTCTGAGGAGACAGGGCAACGAGTAGCACCTTAGACTTCTCATAAGCTGCTGCCTGTAACACATGTATAACATATTATAGCCAAATCATTTAAGGGTTTCAGAAGTCAGAGCCACAGAATGGTGGAGTAAAATGGGTACAAGTGAGCAGATAAGCAGAAAAATGGGGGATTGGGGGAGGTACCAAGTTTGTACAGGAGTTAAAACATTGTGTGAGGTGAGTAAATGTATTGAACTGTTAGGAAAAATAGAAGGGAAAGTATCAGACATGCCTGACAAATACCTTGCTAAGGTGAAAAACATAACAAAAGAACAGTAGAAAGTAAAAGTAACAAAGTTGTGGGCCCTGATGCAGTACCAAACTGGACATGGAGGGAAGGCACAGATTTAATTGTCCCTTGAGAGTGTAATATTTTCAGTAAATCTATTATGTCTGAAAAATGACTAAATCAATGGAAACAGGCTTGAGTTTTACCCTTACCTAAGGTAGCTGTGCCACAAGGTGTAAAACAAGATTTTAGGCCTGTCTCAATTACTTGTGGGGTATCTAAGGTGTGTGAGGGGTTTTATTACTAGATGGATCCTAAAATTGATTTCTAACAAAATGTATACAATCAATTTGTATCATAAAAGGGGAGTTCAACAATTCTGGCTGCCCTACAGTTTCTAGAATTTTGTATGAAATCATGGGAGGAGGGGGAGATGGTGAGGGCAGTATTGGTGGATTAAAAAAAGACCTTTTATTTGACATATCATAACATTTTGATGAACAAATTATGATGAAAATTAGAAATGTTGGGTATTTCACTTTGTATAGTGAGATGGGTGTATGATTTTTTGGAGGGCAGGACTCATTGGATAAACGCTGAGGACATTCAAACATGGGTGGAGGGTATGTTTGGGGGAGTGCCACAGGGAACAAAATTGGGACACAACAAGACAGGAAGAGGGGTGAGGTGGCTCAGGACACACAGAATGGTGCAGTCTAGAAATAGCAGTCAATTACCTGAACAAAAGAACAGTCGGCTACTCAACCAAAAGAAACAGCATCAATAACCACTTGATAGGTTATGATAAAAAAGGCTTCTAATGAAAAGATTCTTTTTAAAAAGGTACAAGGCACATCACAAAAATAAATAGCACCCCTCTCCCTCACTTCATGTTTCACGACTTCACAGTCTCTTTATCAAGATGCTAGTTGCCAGCCATTACCACTAGCTATTTATGGCTCACCTGCAAGGTCATGTGATAAACAATCACCAGTAAACACAGTGCACCCATTTAAAAAAACAGTATGTTCCAAGTGGAGAATATTCATTTTACTTGGATTACTATTTCACCCCACAATTGCGCACAATTATATAATTGTTGATGTGGTGGGGGGTGTTATTTAGCTTGATGGTATGCCTTGTACCTTTTTAAAAATAATCTTTTCATTAAAAGCCTTTTTTTATCGTAACCTATCAAGTGCTTATTGATGCTGTTTCCCTTGGTTGAGTAGCCAACTGTCCTTTTGTTCAAACAACATTGGGACCTGTGTTGTTTCTAATAATGATAAATAACCTCAAAACTAATGGTCCTTGTATCAAGTACAGTGTGTGGATCACACCACAGCAATTCACAAATTTAGTGTTTTGAATCAAAGTACCATGCAGGAAGATTTAAGAAATATTGAAGTGGTCAAAGTTAAATTTGATGCAGATAAACCCTGACAAAACCATGAAAATTAGGTTTGGGAAAACAAATAAATTAGTGTGTCCCCTCCCTCACCTTGTTATTTGGAGAGGTTGTGGCTGAAGTAGTTGAAAGTGTAAAGCTTTTGGGAATTACCATACAGTACAATATGATTTTGGATGGAAAGAAGAGTTGAGGGGATGTTAAAAAACAGGAAATTTGAGAATATATTTCTTGACGATGTAAAAAGGCCAGTTGTGAGCCAGGGAAATTTGGGGTACTTGTATTGTACTGTGGTTAGACCAATACTTGAACATGGATCTTCAGTATGGGATGGGAGACTTACCAAAATGGAAAGTAAAGAGTTAGAGAGGATACAAAAATGAGCATTACAAATAATTTTAGGGGTTAAATCCCATATGAAGAGGCTTTAAAAAGTATACTTTGGTGACACTGGATGTAAGGAGGTGAGAAATGGCAAATAAATTGTTTGTGGATATGTGTGATCATAAGCATAAGTTACATTTTCTTTTACCACCAAAAGAACTGTCAGTGTATGTTTTAAGGAAGCAGAAGATAGCAAAGGCCTATTTTTTAGAACAAATAAGTATAAATAATTTTTTATGCAACTTTTAGACACTTTTTTTTAATTGATCAGGCAGAGTGTAATAATGCTGTTTTGGATACAAAAATGAACAGCTAACGTACAAGTGAAGTTTGCTTATGACAATAGAGCAGTTTTAACATTTGCATTAGCACAGTTATGTGTTATGGTATTTTTTTGGCTTGTATTAACTTTGTATATGTACGGTGAGGTTTTTTTCTTTATTGTATTGAACTTTGGCCTCCCTCCTCTGGGTTTCTGCTGCAATTGCATGTAACTAAACTAAGCTAAATTAAACTAAGCTAAACACCCCTTCCTGATCAGGCTGCGCATGCACCCCCAGTTAGTCCACCTGATAGATTCTATCTTTTTATCAATGCTAGCTGCTGCATTTGGTGCTGCCATATTTTTAAGGTGGCTTTCCTGAGGGACTTGTTAACTGAATCTAGCAGCCTCCTTGAAGGAGTTAGCCCCATATTATCAAATGGGTAAGAGAAATACTGTACTTTGATGGGTAGACTCAAGTCACATGACTGCTGTTATCTAGCACAACAGCTTAGGTTAGAAATGTTTAACTTAATGAACCTCATTGCTTGGTCCTAAAATAAATAAATCAGGGAAGCCATTTTATAATCACATTAAGGCATTCCAGTGTGTACATAATTGAGGGATAACAGCACTTCTCAGGTGCGTAAAGCCCTCACCTTCACTTCACTTCCTGAGTTGTGCCATTATCCCACAATTATGCACACCCTGTCATGCCTTATTGCTTAATTATTCGTGAATTATTTTTCCCTCCATCCTCCTCTGTTTCTTCAGAGAAGAATACTAAGGATTTCCCCAGATGTCTCATTAATGAAAAGTACAGTAAGTGGAATAGTCCTCATTAACAATAGAAGGAGAACAAGACTCCTGTTCAAGAGAGGCATCAGGGTCTATAGGTTCTTCCTTCTCCTCCTCTTAATAATACATTTCCTTCTCCAGAACAAGTTGCTGGGTTGGAACCAGGGCCTGCAGAGAGGGTCAGTGATGTTCATAATGTCTGTCATAGCCTGAAGGCCCTGGGAAACTACTACATTTATGTCATGTTCTCTTCTGAGGGCATTTGTTACTGTTCCACTGCCTGCTCCTTATCCTTTGCAAGAGTGTCAGGACATGCTTTTCTTTTTGTTTTGTTTTTTCTTTGCAGGCACTAGTTCCATTACCTGCTCTGAGGCTCATTTATCTACATTTTTCTAATCAGTGGAACAAGGGTTCCCCTAACACCCTGGTATCTTTATCATCTTTGCGTATACCGACCGTATGGCAAAACCCACATGGCAACAGTCTCAACAGGTTTTGAGATTGTCACTGTGAGGGACCAGAGGGCAAAAGTTTGCCCTTTCGCCATGTGTCACCACCCCCTCCAAATCAACTCAGACTCAGAGTTGATAATCTTTAGTAGGGGGGTGCATGGGGCACAGACCCCTGATAGAAACACACCAATGGAGTCGATCACGTGATGGCTGCCTGAGCAGACATGCTCAAACCTAGTTCCTGCACCCTCACCTAAAAAACATTAAATTCTACCAACTCCAGCCTTCAAATTTCATTTTCTGCCCAGCTTACCTTCACAACTATCCAGAGAGCATCTTATGAAATTCAATTCAGGCAGAATGGAGGCTGAAATGCACGATCCTCCACCACGACACACCCTGCCGACTAAGCTGACGAGGGACAAGTCTGCTAAGTGGACAAAGTCAGAGTCTATCAGCGTAACTCTTCAGGCAACCTCCCAGGTCATGCTGACAGAGGGGGGAAATTCCTGAAGTGGTTGGCTACCCTAAAAGAAATGCTTACAAACCTCTTTACTGACCTGCAGACCATGAATACAACTGTTGAACAGCTGGCTATGAAGACCAGAGACAATGAAGCCAGAATTTCATCTCGGTATGACAGGCGCAAGCACACAGAACTTGAGCTGATGGGCCTGAGGTGCAGACTTAAGCTCATGGAGGAAAAGATGGAAGACCTGGAAGGGAGATCACAGAGAAACAATCTCATCACATTGGGCCTGCCAGAAAAAGAAGAAGCCCCGTAGGTGATACTGTTCATCCAAAAGCTATGTGAAAAGGTTGCTGGCCCTTCTCCCACAAGGCCTGCATATATTATAGAACGGGCACACAGACCCCTTCAGCCAGTACCCCCACCAGACTCCCTTCCCTGGCTACTGATCTTCCATTTATTAAATTTCCTGGATAAACCACATATATTGGGAGCCATCAGAGAAATTAAAGTAGTCCAATGGGAAGGAAAAAAAATACAAATAGCACAAGACTTGTCACTTTCTGTCAGACAGAGAAGAACCGCGTTACATCCCATGGTTGCCAAACTCATCTCGGATGAAATTAAATTTAGAGTCAAGTACCCAGCCCTACTTCAAGTCCACTATAAGGAACAATGGCACTCTTACGACAATGCTGAGCAAGCTATAATAGCCCTTTGGAGCCTTCTACCTGACCTATTTAAGTGAAGAAGCATCAGGATTAATGGCGGAACCCCCATGCATCTCCCCAGTGTAGGTAGGAGCATTTGCTTCGGATAAATCGGCCACATACCTGTTACCTGGTTGTTAATTCTTCAGGCATATGAATGCAAATTATCACAGTGGGTTTCAGTGCATCTGCCCTAAGTTGATTTTTAAGAAAGAGGTTCTTTTCTCCTCATGCACCTCCCAGTTGGTAGTCTGCCTGCATTACAATGTAGTAGGCTGAGAAACGGGGCATTTTAATTTTCATTTTAAATCGGATGATAAAGTGGACTGGCAAGGGCTGGGATAAACATAGAAACATAGAATTGGATGGCAGATAAGGACCGCTTAGCCCACCCAGTCTGCCCATTTCCCTACCTACTGGATAAGCTGCAGATCCTAGTTAACCAGCAGCCTACTTCTTCCTACCCCCACCCCCTAGAATTGCCTTATGACTGTCCCATGCATGCTTGAAATCCACCACTGTTTTTGACTCCACAACTTCCTCCGGAAGGCTGCTCCACGATCCACAACCCTCTCTGTGAAAAATACTTCCTTAAATTACCTCTGAGCTGCCCCCATCTTCAGATTGTGCCCCTTGTTCTTGCACACTCTTTTTGAAAGATGCTACCCTCTTGGACTTTTGTTGATTCCCTTGAGGTACTTGAAAGTTTCTATCATGTCCCCCTCCTCCTTTCCTCGAGGCTATACATATTAAGCGCCTTAAGTCTGTCTTCATATGTCTTCCGGTGCAGACCCTGCACCATTTTAGTTGCCCTCCTCTGGACAGCTTCCATCCTGTCTATGTCTTTGCGGAGATTAGGTCTCCAGAACTGCATGCAGTACTCCAGATGGGGTCTCACCAGCTGTCTGTACAGAGGGATAACAATTTCCTGTTTTCTACTGGTGATGCCTCTCCCTATGCATCCCAGTATCCCCCCAGCCCTCCTTGCTGCCTTGTCACATTGCTTGCCCACCTTTAGGTCATCTGATATGACTACCCCCAGGTCCCTTTCCATTTTTGTTGTTGTTAGTATCTCACCCCCCATTGTGTTCTCTTCCCCTGGGTTTTTGTTTCCCAGGTGCATTACCTTGCACTTCTTAGCATTGAATCTAAGCTGCCATACATTTGACCATTCCTCTAACCTTGCCAAGTCCCTTCTCATCCTTTCCACCCCACCTTGTGCATCAACTCTGTTGCAGATCTTTGTGTCATCTGCAAAGAGACATACTTTTCCTTCCAGTCCCTCTGCAATGTTGCTTATAAAGACATTGAAGAGGACCGTCTAATACTGAACCTGCGGTACCCCACTAGTAACCCCCCTTTCTTCAGAGTGTACTCCATTTACTATTACTCTCTGTGTCCTATTCTCCAGCCAATTCTTTACCCAGGCTGTCATCTTGGGACCCACTCCCAGGCTGGCTAACTTGTATATTAATCTTTTGTGTGGGACTATGTCAAATGCCTTGCTAAAGTCTAGGTAGGCCATGTCCACAGCCCCTCCCTGATCTACTACTTTGGTCACCCAGTCAAAGAAATCTATCAGATTCATCTGGTATGACCTTCTCACTGTGAATCCATGCTGCCTTGGGTCCTGTGCCCCTCTGGCCTCTAGATACTCGACAGTTCCTTCCTTCAGAAGTGATTACATCATTTTCCCTATCACTGAGGTCAAACTAACAGGTCTGTAGTTTCCTGCTTCTGCCTTGCTCCCACTTTTGTGAAGGGGAATCACATCTGCCCTCCTCCAGTCCTCAGGTACCACCCCATCCTCCCATGATTTGTTAAAGAGGGTAGTCAGTGGTGTCACTAGTTCTACCCTTAGTTCTTTTAGAATTCTGGGATGAATACCATCAGGCCCCATTGCTTTGTCCACCTTCAGTTTTAAGAGTTCTTTCATAACCCTTTCTTCTTTAAATGGGCTGGTATCAACTTCTGTATCCAGAGTGTTTCTACTGTTTGTTTTAGGTACCTCCCCCTCTTCATTTGTAAATACTGAGCAAAAATATTTGTTTAGTATCTGTGCCTTTTCACAGTCACCCTCTGCCCACCCTCCTTCCCCTTTATTATGCCTCACTATCCCTCCCTTGGTCTTCCTTCGCTCCCTGATGTACCTATAAAAGGTTTTATCCCCCTTCTTAACTGAGTTGGCTATCTTTTCCTCGGTTTGGGCCTTTGCTGTTCTGACTGCCTTCCCAGCTTCCTTTTGCTTTAACTGATACAGTTCTCTGTCCTGTTGCTTCTGTGATTCCTTGTACTTCCTGAATGCTTTCTTTTTCTCTTGAACCTTCGCTGCCACTTCCTTTGAGAACCATAGTGGTTTCTTACATCATTTTGTTTTATTTGCTTCACACAAAGGCTTGTTACCCTTGTGATGGCAGTTTTTATTATTCCCCATTGTTCTTCCACCCCTCCTTCTTTCCCATTTGCTAGTGCATTCCTTAGGCACTCACCCATTTTGGCAAAGTCAGCCCTCCTAAAGTCCAGTACTTTTGCCTTTGTATGGCTTGACTCTGTTGCTATGTTTATTGTGAACCATACTGTTCGATGGTCGCTAGTTCCCAGATGGTTACCCACTTCTGCATCTGTGATCCTCTCTCCATCTCCATTTGCGAGAACCAGGTCTAAGATTACTCCCTCTCGAGTGGGCTCCAATACTAGTTGTCTAAGGCATGCCTCCTGTAGGGCATCTAGAATAACCCCACTCTTCGAAGTGGCTGCTGCAACTGCACTCCAGTTAACATCTGGCATATTCAGATCACCCATCAGCAATATCTCCCCTTTTTCTGCCATTCTAAGTATACTTTCTATCATTTCCTTGTCCATTTCCTCCCCCTGAGAAGGGGTTCTGTATACAACCCCTGTGCGGATTGTGGTGCCATTGCCTGTCTCCAAATTTCCCACAGTGCTTCTTCTCCTCCCTGTTTACCCTTTTGTTCTGTTGCTTTGATTCCTTCCCTTATGTAAAGAGCTACTCCTCCTCCTCTTTTACTCTCCCTGTCCCTCCTGTAGATAGTGTATCCTGGTATGTTTACGTCCCAGTCATGGTTTTGTGTGTACCATGTTTCTGTGACTGCCACGATATCCAGATGTTCCTCCTCCATCAAGGCCACTAATTCCGGAAGCTTGTTACCCAGACTACGGGCATTGGTACTCATTGCTCTCCATTTTTTGATGGCTTTACCTTCTGTTGCAGCATCCCCCACTGACCTTTCTACCTCAGTCTTTTTCTCTTTTAGTACCCTGTTTTGTAGGGAGAGGCTGGGATTTTCCTGCTGTTTATCAGTGCCTCCCCCCTTGACTAGTTTAAAAGCTTGCCAATGAAGCATTTAAACTGATTGCTCAAAAGACTTGTTCCCTTCCTGGACAGATGCAGGCCATCCTGCCAGTATAGGCTGGTGTCCCTCCAGGTGGAACCCCAGTCCCCAATGAAGCCAAACCCCTGTGCGTCACACCATTTTTTCAATGATTCATTAAACTGCATGGTGCAAAGTACCTTCGCCTCACCCATGCTATTGACAGGCAGCACCTCTGAGAAGGATACTGTGTGTGCTACTTGTCTTAGGCCCCTCCCCAACTCTACAAAGTCCTCCTGCACTGCTCTAATATCATGATGAGCCAAGTCATTTGTCCCTAGGTGGACAATGATGTCCAGCTCAGACTCCCATGCAGCTGTTCTCGTAATCCTGAGGATGCGCTTCCTGTCCTTCCAAGCCATGGCACCAGGCAGGCACCTTACTTCAGTTTTCCCTGCTCCCCCCAGTTCTATCCTCCTAATAATTGAGTCCCCCACCAGGAGCTGCTTCCTTTCCCTGTGGTGTCCTCTGCCTCCTTCCTGTGGGCCTCCCTTGTGACAGTTGTCCTCAGCCTCCTTAGTCTCCTCTGCGGGTGCATCCATAGGGGAGCTATGCTCCCCCAGAATGGTGTATGGATTGTGGAGTGGAACAACTGACTGGGTGTGCCTCTGTTCCACCATCCTCACCCCCCCAAGCCCACTGTGGTCCAACTACTGTGCTTTCTTTGCAACCTCTGAGGTAGTGGTGGTGGCTCCAGTGCTCCCTGGATGGGGGAGGTTCCCTTCCTACTGTCCAGTGTGGCCTGGCGGAAAGTTCCCTTACTACTGTCCAGTGTGGCCTGAAGACGGGCAACTTCCTCCCTCAGGGCAGAGAGTTGTCTGCAAATAGGGCAGCATCTCAGCCTTCAGAAAGACTCCTAGAAGACTGCTGCCCCACAGCCATTACAATGCACTACTCCCCACATGTTTATCTACTGTGTGTGTGTGTGTGTGTGTGTGGTTTGTTATATAGAAATATATATATATTATACAATGTGTATGCTTATATTGTCAGTGCAGTGTGTTAGAGAGGATATGGCAGTGATATGCACCTTGCACTCTTGAGGAAATGATGTCAGAACCCCAGGTATAAAGGAACTATTTCAGGGGTGGGTGGGGTGAGGGTGGGCAGGGTTGGGCCTAAACTGTGCCCTCATGAAACAATCAGCTAAAAGCTCTGACCCACCGCTGCGATGAGTGCCTTCCTGTCAGCAAGATGCCCTACACAACAATTTGGCAGAGAAAATACCCTGCTAATCAAACAGAGAAAAATCCAGACATCCAAGTCAGAGACAGGTAAACCTCCCCAGCCTCAAAACAGCCTGGTGGTTTGTGCTCTGAAAGCAGTCAGCCCCAAAATAAGTCAGCTGTGCTTTAAACTCTGGAAAACTTCCCTCAGGTGTAAGCAAGAGAGAGATTTGTTGCAGATATCTAGTCCAATATAGTATATCCCATGCAGCTTCTAAGTTGTTTCAAAGCACACCCTGTTACCCAACTTGGAAGAAGATGGACTTCTGTCTGAAACAGGATCACACCAGTAGTTTATAGTAATTGATCAATGCTGGAATGTTCAAGCCAGAACAATTGGCTGTGATGCAGGTCTCCCTTGAACTTGCAACAGATGGCGATCACCTTCGATTTTCCTGGTTTCACAGGGGATCTATTAAACTGGGATACAGCTTTCTCAACAGAAGTGAGCATAACTTCTATTCTAGGACCGTGGATATGTTGTTCTATCCACACTTCTTGGCATGTCCCTTTCCCCTTTAAATCTTGCCGGAAGTCTTCAAGTTGGCTCCTTCCACCCACCCGGGTGGTATATTCCTCAGCTCCGCCCTGTGATGCCAGATCTTCCTTTCTGCTAGAAAATACAGGTTGCCTACCTCATGCTCTCGCATTTAGTAGGCCCTGCCTTTCAAATCTTCAGTTTTACTGAAACTAAAACTCATTCAAGTTAGGGATCGCGCATTTGCGTCTTCGATTGTGGAGGAGAAATCTTCCCCAGGATTTCACCGGTGTCCTTGCGGCCACAAGATGTTGCTCACTGATCCCCATCTCATGTGCATCTACTGCCTGGGTGTCAGCCATGACACCTCATCCTGCAGTTACTGCTTGGCCTCCCATCCTGACATCCTGGATGACTGCATGGCACACCTGAAATTGGGGAGACCAGAAAAAAAGGAACCCTCCGGTGAATTTCAAGGAGACTAGGTGAGTGGTTTCCATGGCTGGGGCCTCCACCAAACAGCTGGAAGACATGCAGGCATTTGAGGAAGAAGCTGCTTGCACTTTGGCTAATTGAAGATTCTTCATCCCGCTGAACTTAGGCTCCACCTTTACTGGTTCGTTTATGGAGTCGTGCCAGTCTCTCCCCACCTGGGGTGAGGCGCCCATGAGCTCGCATTTGTCCTGCCCTCAGTAGAGGGAAAAAGAACCTGCTTCCTCTTCATCTCGACAAAGGCGGTCTTGGGACTGAGAGAGGTCTCAGTCCCAGGTGCATGCGGTCTCGACCTCGGTCAAGATTGCCTCCTCAGCTGCAGGCTTTACGGATCTTCTGACTGGCTAGATGACTGAGGAAGTGGATGATGAGGTCAAGATCATCCTCAACCCGATCTATCCTTTGTCACTGGCTGTGGTTGACGACTCTTTAGAACAGACTCCAGTCCTAGTGTTTCCTGATGAGGAGACCCAGCCAGCTGGCATCCCCATTAAGGATCCGGTTCCAGGCCCTCAGGTTTCACTGATTCCCCCGGTGTCTCCCAATCAACCGGGTCAGCCTGCCCAATCTTGGTTGAGGTCCAGAACCCCCTCGTCCGAATGACCAAGGAAGAGTCATAAGCGCTCTAAGAAGAGGTGATGCCATAGTTCGTCCTCATCCTCCTCCTCAGACAAGGAGAGGCTCCGACGGAAACTCTGTCAGCACTATGAGGACCTTATGTGGCAACAGCTGATTCTGACTGGGAAGAAGCCAGCTCCGCCGGCCACCCCGGCCATTACTTGGCTGTCACCTCCCAAGCCAAAGCAGACTCCTCCAGAACCGAAACCCTCGGTTCCTCTGCCCGTAGGGCCGGCCCGACCCCTGGTTCAGCCTATTCCTGTCTCTCCACCTATTCTGGTGGAACCGCCACCTAAACAGTTCATGGGAGGGGCTCCCTCAAAAGAGGACTGACAGGACACTGGACTTCCTCGATGTCTGTCGGTCACAGTCACCCCGGACCACCTTCGGTGGATCAAGGGCAATTTTGGCGGCAGTCTGTTGTACTCCGACTCCTCGGACTCGGATGCCACCAGGCTTCACTCTCACCCTGGGGATGATGAGTCGTCTGCTGGCACAGGGATGGAGGAAGGCCCTTCCTCCTTCCAAGGGATTCTCCATCTCACTTCTGACTCTACCAGAATACCCCTGGAATCCATCCAGAAAAAGGCACAGTACCCTCTCACGGATATCCTGAAGAGAGGGGATACCCCGATGGAGGCCTTTCCTGTGACTGAAGTCATCGTTGGCCTGACCCTCGAACTTTGACAGTGCCCTGCCTCATGCCCAGCACCATCTGCCCACATGGCCCACAAATACGTGGTGCCCATGGGGTCCCTCACGGGATTCACAGAGCACCATTTGGCCGAGAGCCTGGTGACCGCCTCTGTGTTCAAGAGTACTGGCAGTTTGACTGACACTGACCTACCTCTGGACAAAGAGTCCAAAAATATGGACCACTCCACATGGAAGGTCTATGCAACTTTCTCCTTGAGCCTTCATCAGGCCAGCTTGGCCGTCATCATGGCACACTTCTCTCATGCCCTTCTCGGGTCATTAGACAAAGTCCTCCCTCATCTCCCAACGGACATGTAGAACACGGTCAAACAGGTTTGTGGCCAGGGCCATGCTGTTGCCAAACAGCAGCTCCAGATGACCCTGGACATCGGGGATTTCTGTGCCTGCTCAATGGCCACCGCAGTGGCCTCTCGCCACAGGGCTTGGCTGAGGCTTTCCTCCTTTCTGGCAGATACTCAGCATAAGCTTGCTGATGTGCCTTTTCTTGGGACTGACTTGTTCGATCCAGGAGTGGCCGGTCACCTACAGCACATAGAGCAGTCCAATGGCACCTTGGATGCCACTTCTGCTAAGGGTTCTTTGAGCAAGTACCAGCAGAAGAAGAAGCCCTTTCAGCATTCTTCCCCTGTGGTCCAGCAGCCCTCCTACCAAGGAGGACAGCAGCATCAACAGCAGCAGGCTCAAGCTTGGCACCCTCGGCCCAAGCCTGGACCTCAACAGGCCCATAGAGGAGGATGAGGCTCAGATCCTGGAGCCTCCTCCTTCTCAAAGCCTTCTCAGTGATAGGATGGGGGTGGCCACCCATATTCCCATCATGCCAGCTCTGGGTCTTCCTGTGGGGGGCCGGCTCTGCCACTTCCTTTCCGCCTGCTCTGCTATCACTACGGACAGGTGGGTTCTCGAAGTGGTTGGTCAGGGACTGCCTCTAGAATTCGAACAGTACTCTCCCAGCTGAGCCCGCACCTCTCAGGAAGAACAGATTTCCACTTGCACCCAGTCGGCTCTTTGAGACGACATTACTCAGCTCCTCCTCAAGGAGGCAGTAGCTCTCATGGCGGATCCATCTGCAGACCCAGGCTTTGTCTCCTGGTACTTCCTGGTGCCCAAGCGGATGGGGGGCTGGTGCCCCATTTTAGATCTCCATAACTTGAACCAGTATCTCAGGTCACACACCTTTTGGATGGTCATTCTGAACCAGATCATACCATCCTTGGAGCGCAACATGTGGTTTTGTTTACTGGATCTTCTGGATGCATTTTTTCACATCCCAATCCATCTGTCCCATCAGCAATTCCTCCACTTCAGGGTCGAAGGGATCCTGTATGAGTTCCGAGCCAAGCCGTTCAGCCTATCATCAGCCCCATGGGTCTTCACCAAATGCATTGCAGTGGTGGTGGCCCATCTCTGGCTTCGGGGGGTCAGAATGTACCCCTACCTCAACAATTGGCTCCTGACAGGTTCCACCCAACAGGAGGTGGAGAGGTCCAGGGATCTGGTCCTCCAGACCTGCTTCCAACTCGGCCTCCTGATCAATGAGGCCAAGTCAGAACACGTGCCTTCCCAAGTGATGGGCTTCATTGAAGCAGAGCTCGACTCTTGTCAAGCCAGAGCTCGGCTCCCAGTGGACAGGGTGGAGGTTCTCTCCACCTTTGCCCAATCATTTCTGGTTGGGCACTTGCGCCCTGCCCGGAACTTTTTGTGCCTTCTGGGTTATATGGCAGCATGCACCTCAGTGGTCCGTTGGGCCCGGTTGCACATGCGCCCCCTCCAATGGGAGCTGGCCACTCAGTGGACCCAGCGTCACAGTCATTTCAACCAGCTGGTCACTGTAACCCAGAAGATGTGGGACACTCTCAATTGGTGGACCACCCCAGACTGGTTGCAGGAAGGAATCCCGTTTGTCCGCCCTGAGCCAACGGTCATTCTCACAACCAATGCCTCTCTCATGGGCTGGGGAGCCCACATGGGGGACAACAGGGCCCATGTGTTCTGGACCCCCAAGGAGTCCTGATGCCACATCAACCTGTTGGAGCTCAGAGCAGTCAGACTGGCACTGTCAGCTTTCCCTCCTCAGCTCTGAGGTCAAGTGGTTCAAGTCCAGATGGACAATACCACGATCATGTACTACCTCAACAAACAGGGCAGCATGCACTCCCATCTGCTGTGCAAGGAGGTGCTCCATATCTGGACTCTCATGAGCTGGTTGGAGGCAGACCTCCTAGCCATCCATGTGGCAGGAGTCTCGAACCAGTTGGCGGATGCTCTCAGCTGCTTAGGCCAGACATCCCATGAGTGGTCTCTCCTTCCAGAGGTAGCTTACAGTCTGTTCTCCTGTTGGGGCAAACCAAGGGTGGACCTGTTTGCCTCCAGGAGGGAAAACACCAAGCTGAGGCTGTTTCAATCCAACCCCCCTCAGCAGGGCTCATTGCAGGGGGGGGTGCCTTCTCGAGGCCATGGACCCCAGGCCTCTTCTACGCCTTCCCTCAATTTCCCTTGATCCACAAGTGTTACTCAAGGTGAGGAGGGACAAGGTGAAGGTGATTCTGGTAGCCCCAGACTGGCTGTGCCAGTTCTGGTATCCAGATCTCCTCAGCCTCAGCTGCAGGCCTGCTGAGCGGCTTTGTACACACCCAGACCTGATATCTCTGAACCAGGGGAAGGTCCTTCATCCAGACCTTCAATCCCTGCACCTCACAGCCTGGTACCTGAGCAGCTAGAGTTCCAGGCTTTGGGTCTTTCCGAAGATGTCTACACAGTGGTGGAGACATCTCGAAAGGAATCGACCAAGAAATGTTATGCCTTCAAATGGAAAAGGTTTTCCATTTGGTGCCAGGGTAAGGGTCTGGACCCCTTATCCTGTTCTGTGGCTCACATTCTCGACTACCTTTGGTCTCTCTCCAAAGAGGGTCTATGGTCATCGACCCTTAGGGTGCACCTGGCAGCCATTTCTGCTTACTGGGCATGGGCCTCTCAGCCGACATTGGCACAGAAGACAGTGGTCGGGCAGTTTTTCAAAGGCCTGGATCACTTATCCCCTCTGGTGCATGAACCTCCACCTCCATGGGATCTACTGTTGGTACTGGCAGAGCTCATGGGCAAGCCATTCAAACCCATGCACAGGTGTGAATTGTCACACTTGTCATGGAAGATGGCCTTCTTGGTGGCTATTATGTCAGCCAGAAGGACAGGGGAGTTCCAGGCACTTTTGGTGGACTCCCCTAATCTGGTCTTCCACAGGAACAAGGTTGTCTCATGCCCCCACCAGAAATTCCTTCTGAAGGCGGTGTCAAAGTTTCACCTTAACCAGGTGTTGACTCTGCCAGATTATTAACCTAATTTCACCTTGGATGCCGAGTACAGGCTCCGTGACCTGGACCTGAGACGTGCTCTCTCCTATTATAAGGAGAGGATGGCAGACATTCGTGGAGAGGTTCGCCAGCTGTTTGTCTCCTATGCTGAAGCCACTTCTGGCAGACCTGCAGCTAAATGGACCATTGCAAGATGGATTATATCATGCATAGGTCTGTGCTACGAGTTGGCAAGTATGGAGCCTCCCAGAGGGATGAGAGCTCATTCTACCCACCATACCGCTGCATCGGTGGCTGCTTCCAGGGACATCCCTATCCAGGAGATCTGTCAGGCTGCTACCTGGAAGTCAGCAAACACCTTCCTTACCCATTACCACATTGACCTTGAGTCACACTGGGATGCTGGTTTTGGGGCCTCGGTTCTCCAATCTCTATTCCCTAAGTAGGGGATGTGTGCCTTGCCTCCCTCCTCCCGGAGAACTGCTTGGAGTCTGCCAAGAAGTGTGGATAGAACAACATATCCAAACTCCTAGAAAAACAGGATACTCATCTGTAACAGTAGTTCTAGGAGTGCTATACGTTGTTCATCCACACAGACCCACCTGACCTCCCCGGCTGCAGACGCACAACCTGGCTTCAAGTGGGCTAAGATCTGGCATCATGGGGTGGAGCCGAGAAAAATACCACCTCGGTGGGTGGGAGGAGCCAGCTTGAAGACTTTCCGGCACATCTTAAAGCAGCAAGGTACCTGCCATGAAGTGTTGATGTACAACATATACCACTCCTAGAACTACTGTTACAGGTGAGTAACCTATTTTTACTTTCCTCCTTCGGTGGCTCCACCTTATGGATTTTTAGTTCTGAGTTGCATTGCTGCATGGGAGCTACTTGTTTTACAGATTTCAAGCAACTGCTGAACTTTTAATCCCAGTTTGGTTTATTTAGCAGCACAAGTACAAGGACATGGTCTTCTAATCAAGGAAACAACAGACTTAATGACAAATAGGTGTTCGGTCCTGAGGGATTTACTAACTGGACATTAATCGACCTAGTACTGTTTGCCGTAACCTGTAGCTGCTGGCTTCTTTTGGTTTTAACCCCTTCCCCTCGATTATGTTGCCTTAAACCCTTCTTGCTGGAACGTGTCTTGAGGCTTTCCCTATAGTTTAGTTCATTTTAAGAAGTGCAAATAAATGTTCTGAATTATACCACAGACTTTTCGGTCGTACACTATACCCCAACCCACATAGAGGGGTTAGGATATACTGCATCTTCATCTCATATACTTCCTTGAACCTAAACGCAAGTTTTTTACAACCTGGGGAATCAGGGCATACTTTTTATTTTCTCACTTTCTTTTCGGCTGCAATCTGAGTTGGAATACATGGGACATAGCTGTTTAGAATGTTACAAGTTGGGTTTGATTTATGTAGCCAAAAACCAGTATTGACAGAACAAGGTATATTTCCAGACTCCGAGTATAACTTCTTGGCCATTATCTTTTTAGTTGCATGTTTTGGTGGCTCCACCCAGTGGACATTCAATTAATCACAAAGCAGCAAAGGACTTTCTGTTTCATTACTGGAAAGCAAAGTAGCTAGTTTTCATTTTTTAAGCATCTGTATTTTGTAATTTGATGTGCCTAAAGATGGTTAGCCCTCCAGACCAGCAGTAAAGTCATGGCCCAGGTGGCTTTAACTTTTGGTTATCAATACTCAGAGTCATTTAAACTATTTTGTGCTGCTGCAGCCTGAATCTGGTTCTGCCTTGGTGATTACTGTAGCTCTCTTAACATTATTCAGAACCCTGCTATTAGATACAATCCTAAGTGGAACTTATTATATTAATGAACTAGTAGTTTGAATAATTGATGGATCCCCAAAGATACCAGTCTAGTTTTGTGCTGTAATCTGTGAATGCACAGGGGGCTAAAGTTCACTGCTGAATGTAAATGGGACTTGGGCAAGGGGGGGGGGCACATATTGCGGGTGATATAAGTGCATCGCGATCCAAGTATTAATGGAGAGTCAGTTGTTTGGACTGGGGTTGCAAGCTGATTATGAGTGTTTTGTGAGGGGGAGGGTGGGAAAGGGGACTAATCCAGAGGATTATAAGAGTGTTCTACATGTTTAATTGTTTGGAATTCAGTATGTGTGGATGGGAGTGGGGGGAGCCTCAGAGGGAGAGTCATGTTTCAATCTTTTGTAGCAGAATTCTAATAACCATTGTTGTTCAGTGGTTTATTTTATGATCCCTAAAAGTCACTATGAGGTTTATCACTTGGAATATTAAATGGGCTTGTTGTAGGATAAAACAACATCGAATCTTGAAACATTTGCAGCTATTACACTGTCATGTTGCTTTTCTCCAGGAAACCCACCTTCAGTCTGTGGAGGGGAGACTCTTCCTCAGAAAGACAGTGGACCAGGTATTTGCATCGGGAAACTCTACTATGCAAAAAGGGGAGGCCATTTTAATCTTTAAAGGGGTAAACTTTCAGGAAATGCAATGAACAGATGACCCTACTGGTCGTTTTCTCTTAATTAAGAGTATGCTTAATCACGTGGTGGTCCTATTAGGATGCATATATGGACCCAACTCTGATTCCCCCTTTTCTTTTCTGTGTTGCTAGCCTGTTAGGCCCCCCATTCTAACATTCTGACCATTCTGGAGGGGGATTGGAATCTGACCCTGAACCCAGACTTGGACAGGATCTGACATAGACCACCTGGTCTTTCCCCAGCCCAACGTTCTCTTTATGAGCTTATTGAGATGGGAGGTTTATGTGACCCCTGGTGGACACTCCACCCCTTAGTTAAGAAATACACTTTCTAGTCCCCAGTCCACAAGACCCTTTCTAGACTGGATTATTTCCTCATCAGCAAAATACTTCTATACCATGTAAAAGATGGTGGAATCACCCCCAGAATATTTTCTGACCACTCCCCTACCTGGCTGGAAAGTGAATTATCTGCTAACTCTCACAGGGACAAATTATGGAAGTTGAACATGCAGCTCCTTAGGGAAAAATGGGTAATTTCTAAAATTAAAGACCTTATAACCAACTTTGTTGAGGAAAACCAAGGCTCGATCCCTGAGGTAGATAAGGTCTGGTGCTCCTTCAAGTGTGTCCTGTGAGGGGAATTTATAAGAATCACCTCCATCAGGAAAAAGAAGGGAGAAGCCACTATGCTCTGCCTCCTGGATAAGATTCATAGGTTAGAAAACAACCCTTCTACCACCACTTCCAAAACTGAACAAATGTTATTAGCATCACTTAAGGATACATATGCAGAAAGTGTGAGAGAGAAAGCAGAATATACCCTTGTTAGAACCAGCGCCTCCTACGTTGATCAGGGAGACAAGGCGGGACACCTCCTTCCTCTCCACTTAAGGAAACAGGAGGCCTCTCACCTTGTTCACTCTATCACCTCCGAGGCAGATGAATCCCATAAAATGCTTCCCCAAGAAATAGCTCAGGAATTTGAAGATTACGACAGCCAACTGTATTGCCCTGCTGTTAACCCTCCCTCCAGCTCAGAAATCTTAAATTACCTTTCATCCATTCCCCTCCCTAAAATTACATCTGAACAGCAAGTGCTCTTAGATAGGCCTGTATCCTCACAAGAGATTTTAAATGCCATTCAGTCTCTCCCATCAGACAAATCCCCTGGACCAGGTGGATTCCCCTCAAATTTTTACAAGACCTTCACCTCAGATCTGATTCCACTTCTCCAGCAGCTATTTTCTTACCTCTGCAAAGAGGGTATCTCAGATGTTTCCTTGTTAGAGGCCTTGATAGTGGTGATACCTAAGCCTTGCAAATCTCCAGACAAAGTGACCAATTATTGGCCTATTTCTCTCATGAATTATGATGTTAAAATGTTTGCCAAACTTCTGGCTAGCAGCATCATACAAGTATGGGAAAAACTGATTGGCCCAGAACAGGTGGGATTTATGGAAGGGCGTTCCTCAATAGATGATCTGAGGAAAATATCTCACATCTTCTATGCCGCCAGGAAGGCCAGTCGACCTATGGCTCTGGTCTCCCTGTATGCAGAGAAAGCCTTCGACCGGGTTACTGGACCTTTTTATTCACAGTGCTGTAACAGTTTGGCTTCCCTTCCAATTTTGTCAAATGGATCAGAGTGTTGTACTCGTACCCTTGGGTGAGACTCTACTGTAATAGTGTACTGGCAAAAGGTTTTGATCTCCACTCTGGTACTCAACAAGGATGCCCCTTATCCTCACTCTTATTTAACCTTTACCCGGAACCTTTGTTGCACTGTCTAAATCAGTCTCCTCTTGTTAAAGGAATCCCCATTGGTACATCTGATCTCAGGCTCTCTGCATATGCAGATGATGTCTTACTACATATTTCAAATCCAATTGTAACTATCCCAGCAATCCTGAAGGTCATTCAGGAATATAGCAGTTTCTCTAACTACAAACTCAACTTTGATAAAACAGTAATAATGCCGCTAAGCTCTAGACTATTGAAACCAGACCTAGCCTACCTTGGTCTAAAATGGACAACTAAGCTTAAATACCTAGGCATCATCCTCTCCCAGTGCATGGCCCTACTAAAGCAATATAATTTAGATGATTTGATAAGTAGTATTCAACAGGACCTGAGCAGGTGGAGCTCACTATCACTCACCTTGCAAGGAAGAATAAGTATTGTCAAAATGAACATCCTTCCCCAGCTATTCTATCCACTAAACATGTTCAATCTTGTTCTTCCTCTGTGGTGGTTCAGGAAATTACACAGTATCCTTTCCAAGTTTATATGGAAGGGTAAACCCCCACACCAGTCCTACACCTGATTAGGTGCACCGAAACAGTTAGGAGGACTTAAATTACCCAAATTATTTTAGTTTATTATCTGGCAAGTCATATAGCCAACTATGCCAGATGGCCCAACCTGGAATCCCAACAAACCAGTCTCCCTTATATACCCCTATGGCTGCAGCTGGAAAGAGAACAGATTGCAGAATCCAAGTTAAATCCTCCTAGTTTATTCTGTATCCCACCCAAGCAATTGCCTGCATGACTCCAGAATTCAGCTATCGTCTCCTCACTAAAAGTTCATGCCCAACTGTGTAGACTTTTACATTAATGATTATATCAAGGACATCTCCCAACCATTGTGCCAGAATTCTAACTTTCAACTTGATGGGTGCTTACTTCCCCTAAAGATATACACTCAATTAGAAGGGAAAAAAGTGAAGGACTTTCTTATAAGGGACAGTCTAATTGCTAGTCAAGAAATACTAGAAAATCTCAATCTATCTAACAAGTTCATTTTTCAGGTGTACCAAATCTGTCATCTATTGATTGGGCAGCTTTGTATCATGCCATGGACTGTCAACCAAGAAGAGCTTCTCCATACTCTTCAAAACTTAACATGGCACCCACACTCCATTTCCCAAATAGTAAGAACACTATTTACCAGACTCTTTCCAGAGATTTCTGGACGATTGAACCAGTGGTCCTCTGTCTTTCCCAACTCCAACCTTAGCTGGGAGTGCATCTGGTCGGATCTATACAATTATGTATCCAATGACAAATTGCAGCTTACCCAGTTCTATATCTTGCACAATATTTATTTTACTCCTACCCACCTGGTCTGAATGAGGAAGCTACTATCTCTTTTATGTACACGCTGTGGGCAGGCAGATGGAACACTTTTTCATATAATGTGGGACTGCCCAAAATTTACCCCCCAATGGGTCAACATTTAACAGTGCATGGACCCAATGTTGGGCTTAGAAGAATATTTCACTCCTGAGATATGTATACTGGGAGATTACCCGGGAATACCAGTCAAAGAGAGATGATATCACATGTCTATGATATCTCTTTCAGTCAAAAGAGTGGTGCTTCACCATTGGAAAGATCAAGTGGTCCTCCCTTACCTAGAATGGCTTAACAAGTTGTTGCACAGTCTCAGACTTGAGAAGATGATAGACAGTATACATATCCGTATTTCAAGCTATAACAAACGATAGGGCAAGCTGCATACCTTTCTGTTAATGCCCCCCCCCCCCCAGGGAGCCAAGTAATGCCACCTAGCACTTTATTAGTAGCCTGCAGTTCTGGCATAGGACACACATTATTCCCTCCACTCCCTTTTTGTTGTTTCTACCCTGTTAGGTGTAACCTAAATCGCATGAGCATGTGCTGCTTGATAATCAGTCTATTAAACTTTCATATCCTTCTGAGGCAGGGGTGGGGGGAAGGGGGGATTAGAGATAGAATTGTAATATTTGTTGTCTGTTGTGGTATCTGTATTGGTTGTATTGTGATGTTCTGTATTGGTTTTGTGTGTTTTTATGTAAAACTTAATATAGCATATTTAATTAAAAAAAAAAGGAACACACCAATGTCGGACAGGCAAAAATTTGCCTATCAACATTGAGGATCTTGCTATGCCAAACTTCTACAACAGTGTTGGCAATTTGGCATGGGTAAACCCCATCTTTACCATGCCTTCCACATGTCTAAGCTGCTTTACATTTGCTTTCTATACCATTTGACAGGGACTGCTGCTTATGAGAAGTACCGTCTGATGTGTGCTTTCCACCATCATTGGGAACTGTCTCTCTCTGAGCCTTTTGCATGTGTTAATGACATAGAGACAGAGTAAGAAGCCATGCTTCTCTTTTTTTCAGCCTTTTTCTTTTGTGTGTTAGGGCAAACATTAGAAAGGTCATAGTTTTTAAAAACATAACTTGGGCCCAGACATTTTAAACAATGCATGTGGCAGCCTGACATTTGTTTCCTTTTACTTTAAAACATTAAAAATTGCTATTTCCATTCTGCAGAGATTGAACTCAGTTCCAAATTTCACTGTTTGCATAAGTTTTACTCTTGAGGGCACCACTCTGAGGCAAGATGATGCCATTTGTATTAATCATTGTTATTGGATTCAGTTTTTGGAATTGCAGAATCACACGTACCCCCATAAGGCAAAGCACCATGGGCTATATATGCAAATTATTTAGGGTGGTTCAGTTTAAGCAAAAATGCATAGTGCCAAAGGGCCTCTAACACAGTCTGCAAAGGGTATAAACAGAAGCCTTTGGATATTGTGTGAGAGGCCTTTTGGCACCATACATTCCTGTAAAACTGATCCAGTCTATAATTTCATGGTGATTTACATATATAGTCCATGATGCTTTGCATTATGGGGGTATGTGTTATTTTGTATTTCTTTGAAACTTGGCTTAATGACCAATGCCCTTTGGGGTAACCCTTGCCTCAGTGCTTTTGCACCGAGGTTCTTTGTCTTTTAGCCAGTTTCTAGAATCTAGACTGTTGCTTTCAGGTTTTAATAGTGAAAAGTTTGTACTTAGTAGGTAATGGTTAAGAAATTAATTACAATAAATTAGAATAAGGACTTAAGAGTACTTGCTCCACTGTAGTAGAAAATCTTGAGGACATGGAGACTGGTAAGGATCTGAAAAGTAAGATAAGAGGAAACTGAATATACAGAAAGGATCAGAAGTCTTAAAGGAGGGAAGTAGAGAATAAGAAATAAATGACAAGTGTGCTTCTCTGATAGGTAGACAGCTGCTGATCTCTGGTCAGACTTAGGGAAATAAAGGAGAAATATGTTAGGATAATAAGAGAAACAAATACCAAGAGGAAAAGCAGCTTAGTGGAGGAGTGCAAAGGTCATAAGAAGAGAGATTATTTTATTTATTTACTTGAAAATTGGTAACCGGGATAGGCACACAAGATCAGATTAACCATTGGGCAGAAGGGGCAGTTGCCCAGGGCCCTGAGTATGGGAGCGGCCTTCAGAGGCAGTGTGCAGTTTATTTAATTTTTTTTAGCAGCTATGCTTGCTAGCAACTCTTAATTGTTTTTGTGGCGAGGGGGTGGAGAGTTTTGCTGTCGAGCGAGGAGTAGCATTTAGAAAATTTTCCAGAGTTTCTGCTTACTCAGCTTTTTAAAGCAGCAGTACTATGTAAAAAAAAAATCTGCATGCTTTTTCGACGGTTTATTCCCTCTGCTCTGTTGAGCATTTCCCTGGTAAACTTCCCCGCCGGCATAATACTATAACCCCGTAATTTGTTCAGTTTCCCTTTGTTTTTGTTTTCATTTCTGCCACCTGCCATGTTGACAGCAGAAATAAAAGATAGGCAGCCGAGACAGCCGCCATATTTTCTGTAGCTCTACAACTGGAAACTGATCACTTCCTGATTAGCTGACTACTTACTGCCACAATAGCTCCTAATTTGTTATTTCCGCCGGTGGCTGTCTACTTAAGGTGGGGGGGGTAGGGTGAAGTGGGTAAGTGCAGTATGGAGGGTCATGGCTAACAGCTGAGGAAACAATAGTATAGTAAGCCAATTGGCTGTCAACCAAGCACAAGGTAATACTTCGGATTGCCATTGGTTGGGGCGGTCAGGTAGGATCAGCAGGCTTTTCAAACCTAGCATCTTTAGTGGCAAAGAAAGGGGAGGCATTTTAGTTTTGGGTTTCCTTGTTCCAGTGGCTGAAATGATGGGAACAACGGCTCAGTGATTGCGACTGGCACCGGTGTCAGCAGCAATGTTTTCACCTGACCTGATCCAGTGTCAGACTCCTATATTTGAAGAAGCAATCAGTGGTGGCAGGGACTTGAACAATAAACTGCGATGGGCAGACTGTCAGAAACTTCCTTGGATTCAATGACAGCATGACGGTTGTGACTGATCAGCAAAGCAGAGCAAGTGGAGTCTTAAATATTTTCTTATTGTCCTGTAGTCTTCAAAAGCTTTTTTGACTCAAGGTTAGTTAATGGGATTGTCAGGACTCAATTGAAGGAAGGCGGGGAGCAGTTGGGGGAGGGTTACAGTTCATTTGCCTGCTACCATCTTCAGTTTTGTATTTCTGGGGTGGGATTCATCCCTACTGCCTGTGGATTAAAAAATGTTGTTTCAGTACTGAGCACCCAGAGGTCTATTTCAGAGTGAAAATTAGGTTGGGAATGGATAGAATTACATTTGTACCAAGTTTTGTACTCACTGAGATACAGTGCTGGTGTTGAGGAGATTTTATTGAGGGCACTAAAGCATGCCTGTGGTTTTGGTCACAGGCTCTGATACATATTTGGAAAGTAAAAGATATCTCAACAGAAAAACCTGTCTCTCAGACACACAAAGATGCTGTTTCAGCAATGAGTGCCCAGAGGTGAGACACTGGGGGAAATTATGGAATATAAGTGCAAGATTTTAAAAGAAATTGTAAACTGTGTGCTCTTCCACATGCAGACATGTATATTTTACAGTACTAGTATTTGGATGATGCATATTCCTCTGCCTACAAATTAAAATGGCATGTAAAGTGAAATTGCAAAATGTGTTTATGGATAATTTCATGGTAGACTGGAGTTGTTTATCTTCAGGGGAATCATCCTTTTTAAAAATAGCTGCCCAGATTTCTTTTGTGAACTCATGCCCGAATGGCAGTAAATTAATTATGTGCACAGGAGCCAGTATTGAAAAGGTAGCCCTCAGTGTAAGTAGCATCTTGTACCACAGGTCAGCTTTGCTAGATTTAACCCTGCTTAACTGGGGAAAGCAAGGACTCCCCCATTTCCAGTGTTAACTGACAAACAAGCCAATCCAGATGTGCATTGGGGGATCACATGATATTAATTCTCCATGCCAGCCTTTAGGAATAAATGTGTGAATATGTGAAATTTGTTTACAAGAGAAATAATCTGGGCACCCTCTGGGTACTTACTAGTTGAATTTGGGTTGCTCAGTGTAGTTGGGCTGGTTGTTGGGTGTGGCTCGGTGGGAGGAGCTGGTGGTGCCATTGGGTCTGGATGTGAGCCTTCTTGCTGTTTGCAGGTGGGGTCCATGTCCAGAGGGTATAAAGAAGGTGGGAAATTAGATTCTGGAGGATTCCACCTGCCGGGGGAGGGGTTGGGTGGTTCAGCCCGTGAGTTCGGCCAGAAGGCCATGGTGGGGCTGGGGTGATCTGCTTGCTGCCCTGGCCCTCCACCCTTGAAGACCCATGGTGAAGAGTGTCAGTTCAGGTGTGCAGAAAGGGGAGCAATGGAGCAAAGCATAGGGGCCTGTCAGTGCATGGGGAGCCAAAGCCTGGGGTGAAGAAATGAAAATGGAGGCCCAGCAAGTGCACTTTTGCATCTTGGTAGGGTAAGCACTGATTGGGCCTGAAGCCCTAAACAAGAGATTGCCTGTGGGTGAGTTCAGCTGCTGCGTCAGATGGCTTTACTGTGGGCGTACCTGCTATGGGGATATGCAGTGGTCCGATTCATCCCTACTGCCACTGGATGCAAATGTGTTTCAGCAAGCAGAAAAATAAATCTGTACTGATCTGTGCTTACAGGGCTCTTACTGAGCTGGAGAATAAATACTGCAAATACGATTTTACTGATTGATATAAACAGTGCACCCCCTCATAAGCAAGTCAGTGTTTATACTTTTTCCTTTCGTGAAGTATTCCATTTTTAAAAGTATGTATGTTATATGCCATTACCCAGATGATGTAACTAATGAAGAAGCCAGAATGCAGTCTGGGCCTAAAGGATACAAGTACTTAGTTTGCATGTCCTACTGTATATACTGTAATGTGTGGAGCTTAGTTCCATTTACCTAAGGTTCATTTCTCCATTGACGAGGAAGAACATGATGCTCCAGAGGTTTGTAGATCTGGTGGGGTTCAGGAGGGTTGCTGACAGCTGAGAGAGGGTTCAGGATATGCCACTAGCATCAAGAAAGATGCTGACAGCAGAGTGGTTGACCTGTGATGTTACAGATCTAGGGGGTTGCTGACTGCTGGGTAGCTGTGGGGGAAGGGGGGAGTCTGTTCTGTAAGAAACAAACACATGTGCTGTGCTGAAAGAGGTGGGGGTCTGTGCTGTAATGGCTTTGCCACAAAACCTCATGTGCTATGCTGAAACAGGGGTATGTCTGGGTTGAAACCTATGAAGGACTGTTTTTTGTACTGAATCAGGGAGGTGGCAGTATAGCCGTGGAGCTGTCTGCCCTTGCTCCCTGGAGGAGGAGAGTGTCCCCTGGAATGCTCAGTCCTCCCCCTCCAAGACTGTCCCTGATGGTCAGAGCTCATCCCCAAACACTGGTCACCAGTGTCACAAGTGGTTGCCTACCACTGTGCCAATGGGGCAGCCTAAACTGTCTTCTTAAATGAAATAAAATTCCAGTTTAATACTGAGAATAGATATGTCATCATCCCATACGATTTCAAACATTCTAGCCTTCATTTCCTGCCCCAAAAAAGGCATTTAAAGTGACTGGAAACCCCTCCCAATGCATTTTTAGTCATTAAAAATCTTTCAGCTTTTAGGGGCTTTGGTAGCCCCCAACCCCCCTCATCTACTGGTGAAGTCACAGGGGGGCCCCACTATTATACATTGTCCATGGTCTCAGAAGTTATTAATCTGGCCCTGAAGGCACAGATTCAAGACTTGTTTCCCGGTGTGACAGGGGAAGGGGAACGGTAGAAGAACAACAGTACAATACATAATAACAAATCGGTCAAACAACATTCGATACAAATTTGGTGCAAAACAGATAAATACAGAAATAGTAGGTGAAGAGAATAAAGTGTGATCACAGCTCAGTATTCACATCTATAAAAGTGCAGCATAAAAGTGACAGCAGTACATGATGAGCAAAGCAAAATTTGCCAACAGACGAGTGACCTGTAGGGCAGATTGTTGCCTGGCCTCATAAAGTGGGTAGAAACAGAGGCAGTGAGGAAGTGAAACCAGAATTCAGGTAGCGGGCCCCAGCCAGTTGCCTTACAAAGGACAGTTGAGGCTCAGGCAGGGGAGGTGTCAGAAGAAAGGGCAAAAGAAACAGATGAGGTGAGGCTGGAGTTTCAACTGATGCCTTAAGGAGTCGGGATGAGAAGAGGCAGAAGGAGGAGGGTAGTTGGTTCTAGAGTGAGGAAAGCCTATAGGAGAAGGCAGATTGTCCAGCAGAGGAGCAGAGGTGAGGAGTTGGGAAAGTGTGATGGTCCCTGGAATGGCAGGAACAGGAAGCAGGGTGGAGCTAGGAAAGGAGAGGTAAGAGGGAATAGATTCAAACCAGTATTTGGATATGAAAGCGGTATAATGAGCCTGGCAACTTGAGGGCAGAGGGAGGATGGATAAGGAATAAATGGAGAAATGGTGAGCTTGAGGTTTGGAAGTTGGTAGCAAAGTGGCAGAAGGAGTTACAGTGGGTGTACATTCTGGCAAAGGAACTGGAAGAGGCATTGCCATAGACCACATCCACACACTCGAAGACAGGGAGCACCATTTTGGTAGAGAGCTCCCTGTAGACATGCATAGATAAGTAGTCTTGGTTGCAGTACATGGCACCTAGCCTGGGACAGAGTTTTACATTGATGGTATCAATGTGGGCTGAGAAGTCAAGTTTACTGTCTAGCCACACACCAAGTTACTTGAAAAACTGAACTGCTTCAAGAGGTGTGCCATCCAGTGTAGTGAAAACCAGGGGTTGGGGGGACAGTGAGTCTGATCATTTTCTGACTGGTATCTAATGTCTTGGGCACTGTTTTTTTTAGTGATGACTCTGACTTGGTTGAATTGGAACCAGTGCAGAATGTTATTGAAGTCCTGCTGTAGCAGATTTTCCACACCTCTGGTGGATGAACTGGAGATGAAGGTGACTGTGTCATCTTGATACATGTGGATATGCAAGTTGGCACAGACAGAGGGGAGGTTGTTCAGGAGAATGGAGAAGAGGATGAGACCCAGGATGGAGCCTTATGGGACCCCTGACTGGATAGGTAGTGGAGATGAGAGGACACCTCCTACCTGTACCAATTGTTGATGGCCTGTGAGGTAGAAATGGAACCAGTCAACAGTGGGAGCTGAGAGGCCAGCAGAGCTCACCTTGTGCAGGAGGAGAGGATGGCACACCAAATTGAAGGCTTTGGCCAGATCAATGAAAATGGTAGCTGTTATGTGCCCCTGAGTCGTCCCGGAGAGAATGGAATCTGTGACATGCAGCAGGGAGGAGAAAGTGAAATGGTGTTTCTGGAAACCAGACTTGAAGGGTGAGAGAAAGTTGGAGGATGAAAGGAAGTCGAGGAGTCTGGAATGAACTAGTGTTCTCTTGCAGCTTAGAGATGAAGGGGAGGAGGGGAATGGGATGGATGTTGACAAGAGAGGAGGAGTCACCACCTTTATGAAGTGGACTAGCTTTGGCCAACTTCAAGGACTGAGGAACAGTGCAGAGGGAGAAGGAAATGTTGAGTAGGTGAATAAGAGGAACTGCAATGGCAGGAGCTGAGAGGTGGAGCAGATTGAGGTCCAGATTGTCAGGGCTGGACGTTGGACAGGTTGAGGGAGAGGAGAGAGCAAGCTGGGTTTCCTGGATTGTGGCGAGGGGGAGTTGGACACCCAGTGAAGAGTGGGAGGAAGGGGGAACAGGAAGGAGTATTAGATGGATGGTCACTGGTAATTTGTTAATCACTGTATTTGAATAGATTTGCATTTATACAAAAGTGTCTGAGATAACACCATCTTGGTGTATAACATCAAAAGAGGAACCACCCTCAGAGGGTCATAACACACTACAGGTGGTACTATCACATCCTATTAGTATCATACTTTATGGGTTGGCTAAAGTCTTTGTATACATTATGCAGAGAGTCAACCTGACACTGAAAGCATTAATCAGCTACAGTATTCTTATGTGATAAATGGAGAGAAGTTTCTGGCTCTGATAATCTGTGTTGATCCTAAAAAAAAAGGCTCAGTACCAAAGCAATGTAGCATGGTCCGAATGTATAACAGACAAGGTTAACATAGTAACTTGCAGTAAACTATAAGGTAGTACTGTCTCTTCACAGAATAGAAAAGCCACAGTGGTCCATCCATCCATCTCACAGGTTTTTGTTATAGTGCTACTGATAAGGCTGCTGTGCCTTGACTCACCCTGACATTTTAACCAACTCAAATCATCCTAGGCAAACATTATTACAACATCCATAACTAGTATTGTACCAATCAGAGTTTTAAAACAAAGACTGATAAATACATAATTGGGAACAGGGGAATTAGCTATGCCCACTAGGTGTGGGAGACAGAACGTAATGGGCAAAATCCTTCTTCTGTCTAACAAAACCAAGTATTGAAAGGTTGCAGCCTGTGGTTCTGTTGGGGGAGAAAATAGCTCCTCCCCCATCTCCTTCTTAAGCCTCCAGGCAACGCCTGCTCTACTTAGAGCAAGTCACACTAGCTTTGGCTGGTTAGCCCCCCCCCCTTCCTGGTTGTTTTCATTGTGCTCTGCCCTCTCTCTCCCTCTGCCATTGCCTTGCCTTGCTTTGTCCCCCTTCCTTTTCTCATTTTGCTTTCTCCATCCCATGCTCCCGTACCTCCCTTTGCCTCCGTGCTTTCTCTTTCTTTTTCTTTTTTTGTGGGGGACCTTCCTCCCACCAGCCATGCCTCAGGACCCCGCTGCTTGCTCCATTCCTTCCCCGGATTGCTCCTGTTTCTGGCTTGTGGCTGGTCACCGCTGCTTCTGACTCCATCCATCACCTTTCCTTGCTGGTACTAATGCCTCTTTGCCTGGCGTTTCTCCATCTCCATTCATCATGACGTGCACTGGCTTATTCAGCTGCCCCTGGACTGTTTCTCTCTGTGCCTTGCAAGGTTCAAGTTCCACTAGCTTCCCAGTGTCTTTCTCTCCGATGCTGCAGTCCTGACGATGCTTACACCAGGCAAGATCTTTGGTCATTTCCAGTAATTCATGTACTGCTTCCTGGTGTCTGGATCTGATCATATGCCCTAACTAGTTGCTGTTCTCGACAGCTGATCTGCTGCTCCTGATTGCAGCTGCCGATTACAGGCATTCAGTTTTATTTACCTTTGGCATTTCACTTAGCTGCTCCTGCTTGGACAGCACTGTAATCTTACTGCATATGCTCACCTCACTGGTGCAGAGTCTGGTCATCAGTTACTTCTCATTCAAGGGAGTTCAATCGCTCTTTAGTCCTGCTTTTGGCTTGTAACCTCATACAACCCTTCTACAGTTACTGCTTACAGCCCGTTACCTGTGGTACATTAGTTTCGATTTACGCTCATATAGCTGTGACTGCTCTGACTCAGCAATGCCTATAGAATGTTCAGTTGGATGATATAGCTATTATGGTCCATCTCCATTGTTTCTAGTACTCCAGACCTTTGAACTTTGCTCCCTCAACCCTGCACAGTCGGTCCATCGAAGCTTACTTCCATAGGAATCCTCAGGATGACGTACTCTTCAAGATGTGAAAAACTTTACCCTGACACTAATACATTATACCTCTGGTATTTACCGACCACCAGCTGCTTTTCCATGATCCCTCCTATAGCATACCTTCTCATATCTGGCCTAATGGAGCCCACTATTCTGCCATCCTGATTCTGCCATTCGGCCATCCGGACCATGTCGTCGCTCTCTGCTTCCCTCCTCCTTCAGCTTGCCTTCTACCATCCCTCAGGATCCATTCAGTCCTCCAGTATACTGCTGCCTGTCCATCTTCACCAGTTTACCTGCCTGCTCCTTGGTTACTCCTCAGACCTTCACTCTTCAGTTGATAGCCCCCTGGATTTACTTTCCTATAATGAATCCAACAGCCTGTTGTCTATCCTGGGAATGCTTCTGCCTGTCCGACCTACCAGCGATACAGTACTACCTCATTTCCTCCTTGTGCTTTTGCACCTGTTAAGCCCACCGGAGAATATCAAGACAGCAAGACTTCTACTCCTGCCTCAGTATTTGCCTTCTGCCTGTGTATCAGACCATTATCTTCACCTTATCATTTTACAGAAAACACAGTTTACCAAACCCCAGTTCCTCCTTTGCTTGCTCAGCCCGACTACTCCGTGGGCCCTATGTCACTCCCTGACCCACAGTATTTCCATTGGTCATGTTCTGTGACTTTATTCCCATACCACCTATCAGTACTGTACTCCTTAGCCATTTTCCTCAAGCTATCAATTCCATTGAGTCATGATTCCCCTGCTTCTGCAATGTTCCTGTCAGCTCAGTGGATCTCTACAGTCCCGGCTTCTTCCTGGGATACTCTACTATTCTTCTGTTGCTAACAGCTGCCCTTTTCGATAGCCAGGATATCTATTCATGTTTCAGACTTTCACCCTGCAACTCTAGGATTGCACGTCCTCTGTGTGTATTAAGGCCCATTGCTTCCTCGTATCCATTGTGCTTTTTCCTTCCTCCAGCCATCCTTATTTGACAGTCGCCAGCCGATGTGATGGCAGGCCAGTTTCCATCATTCCTAGATGGACCTACATGCAGGTCCTGCCTTTCTGTTAGCCCCTTCTCAGGCTGACCTACATGGAGGTCCAGCCACTCTTGCTAGCCTACGTGGAGGCCTAGCTCAATATTCATTATCTCTACCATTCCTTAGGCTAACCTATGTGGAGATGTAGCTGGTCCTGCTAGCCTATGTGGAGGTCTAGCGTGACTCATGCTCCCTACTTCCCTTTGGCTGACTTACATGGAGGGTCAGCCAGTCCTGCTAGCCTACGTGGAGGACTAGCTTGACTCATACTTATACTTCTTCCTCAGGCTGACCTACGTGGAGGCTCAGCTGGTCCTGCTAGCCTATGTGGAGGCCTAGCTTGATCCTCATTTACCACTCATACCTCCGGCTGACCTACATGGAGGTCCAGCAGTTCCTGCTAGCCCATGTGGGGGCCTAGCATCGTTCTTTTTGTTGTCTTCCTCTAACAGGCTCGTTGTTACTTGATCACCCAAGCTTACAATTTTAGTTACCTGCTTCTGCCTCAGATCCTCTGCAGCTGAGGATCCTACCTCTGCTTCCTATTTCAAGATTCAAAGGACATTCATCATCTTCTGCCTCACAAAGGAGACCTAGCGGTTCGCTTATCATACCAGTCCCCTGAAATGACCTTACTCCTGCAAACTCCATGATTGTCCACTTTCAATTTATTCCAGCCATTCCAAGATGTGATTCCACTCCCAACAATTGACCGAACGTGCCTTATGAAACATACTCAACCTATACTCCTATGGATCTTGGACTAGGATTCGCTAACCGGACATGCTACTTGGCTTTCGTCATAGACATTTATCATCAGTTCTTCAGCTACACGGTTCTACTTGCAATCACCTCAAGATCTACTTTTCAATCAAGACTCAAGATTTGGATTATTCATTGATTTATTCCTTCTAGTTATTTAGGATTACTCTTCTTTAGTATGCCAAGAGAACAGGCAGCTCAGTAGCCATGGGTCCTCAGAGGTTCCCCCTAAGGGGGGGGCGGTCCTCTCCTGCATGCTACTGGCCACACTCTCTGGAGTTGGAGGAGGTAATCATTCTAGTGATTACTTTTCTTTTTGGGCCTTCCATTCTACCCTCAACTAAGCATCCGGCCAAAAGTGGGATACAGAGAAGGGCCAAAACATCAAGTTCTGACAGTTACTATAGCCCATTCAGTTCAAAGCATCTAAGCACCAATCATATGCAATCCAGTTTATATGTGCTACAACCACTGACCTATGTTCATATTCAGTGCTAACGTATCTAAGCACTAACCACACCATCCAGCTCCTACATCCTGCAAGCACTGTCCTACATACTGTTCTAGAGCTAATATATCTAAGTACCAACCATATCATACAGTTTTACGTATCACAAGCATTGAGCTATGTACCACACATAGAATTATTATTAACTACATGTCCTTCAAGGATCTTTATGGAAGTTGAATGGCACTGTTATTTGACCTAGTCTGAAGCTGTAAAAAGGACTTTCAGCGTACCTAAAAGCAGAGAAGGCAAAAGTGTCCAGTGTTTAGTCCGCATAGGGTATGGGTTTGGAAGGTGCAGTGTATGTGGATGTAATCTGTCTGTGAGCAATTGCTAATGGTATCCAGCCCCATAAACAAATCACTAGTGTCTTGTGTGGAGCTGCCGTGGCATTTTGAAAGGGATTTGGAAGGCCATACTTGGTAACTTCTCTAAAACCCATGTCATATCATTGCACATAGTGCTGTGCATGCCCCAACCCAACCAGCAGCTCTAATTCTGGGAAGAAAATAACAAAACATGGATTAACTCCCCATCGACATGCCAAGTATATTTAAACATATTCCCTGTTATTCTATTCCCCCCCACTGTAAGAAAACATGTTTTCTGGTAGTCTAGTGATCGTCAATCCCCCAGTAACCATGCCCGGTATAATTAGACATATTTCCTAGTAGTTTAGTGGCCCACCAACTCTTTAGTGCCATGACCAGTAAAAGGAGAGGAGTCACAAAAAATTAGCAGGCAACAGTGTTATTCAGAGGGCAAATTGTGGGGGACAAAAGGGAATGCCACTGACATGAAGAGGAAAGCTAAGAGCAGCCACTGGAAGGTAGTCTGTCTTAATGCCAGGAGCCTGGGAAATAAAATCAGCGAGCTCCAGGTGTTAGTGGTAAATGGTGAGGTGGCCATTACTGAGACATGGGCCACTGGGAATAACAACTGGGAAATAGCAGTACCAGAGTATAGCCTGCATGGGAGTGATAGGGGTAAGGGCTAGGGGGGTGGAGTGGCCCTCTATGCTAGGGATGGCATAGAGGCTGCTGAGGAAAGATCCATCGTGGGGGGGGGAGCAAAATCACTCTGAGTGCAGCTGACAACAGCCTGAGGGGAAAAGTTACAAATCGGGGGTAGTCCACAGATGGACGGACAGGTAATTGAGGATGATAAGTACTAGGGGAAGAAATTAGGAAGGATGCCACAAAAGGGGAGGCAGTGGTGATGCACATAGACGAGGATATCCCAGCAGCTAGGAGCACCAGAATTCAGGTTGTGGTCAGAACACTGCAGGACTGCCTACTGGTACATCTGGTCAGGGAACATATAAGGCAACCTGCCATTCTCAATGTGGTGCTTACAGTTTGGAAAAGGTGAGCAGAGTAGGAGTTAGGGAACAGCTAGGGTCCAGTAACCAAAATATCATATGATTTGCACAGGTCCTGGGTAATGGTAAACCCTCAACAAAAGCTGTAGTTCTGGATTTCAGATGGACAGATTTTAACCAGAGGAGGGAAATCATCCGGGGAAAATGATAGGAGTGAATAAGGTCAGGTGGGTGGCAGAAAAGCAGGAAGAAATTAAAGGGGCCATTCTCAAAACAACTGAATCATGCTACTGATTGGTCTCCAAGACAAGAGTCTGATCTGGTTCTCTAATGAGTAGAGATGTTACAATTTTTTAATTAAGCAGAAGTTACTTGTGTCAGAAATGCACTTGTAATGTGTACACATTTCAGGCAGCTCAGGTTGCTTTGTGGGGTCTGCTTCAAGAGGTTGTGTAAGATACCTTTACTATACTGAGGACACGTACTCCATTGTCAAGTCACATGGTGGGTGGCCATGGTGGTGAGAGGAGGGCTGTGCCAGTCACTGTCTTGGATCTCCACTGCACTGGCAGGGATAGAGGAAAAGGGAGTGGCAGAGTGGATTGCTTCTTCCTGGTGGTGCAAGGAGCTGCTGGATACCAGGGAATACTTCTTCATTACCAGGGATGGGGATGGAAGGGGGGGTGCCACTAGCTGCCAGGGACAATACGGTTCTTATGGGGATGGGGATCAGAGGTGGGGGGGTGACACTAGCCACCAGGGAATGACATTTTTTAGTAGCAATAATTGATCAGAGGATGAACGGGTACCACTGCCTACCATGGCATGTCATTTTTAGTTAGCAGCAAGTGATCGGAGGATGAAGGGTACCACTAGCCACCAGAGAACGACACTTTCTGGTAGCAGAGAGTGATCAGAGGGTGGGGAGTACCAATAGCCATCAGTGAATGACACGTTTTAGTGGCAGAGAGTGATCAGATGGTGAATGGTACCCCTAGCAACCAGGGCATGCCATTATTAGTTAGCAGTGAGTGATCGGAGGGCAGGAGTACCACTGGACACCAGGGACTATTTATTCTTCTACAGGGATGGGGATCGGAGGGTGACCACTGGACACCAGGGAAATATGGGCCCAGGAAATTTATAGATGGGGACCAGAGGATGGGGGGAACCACTGGGCACCAGGGAGCAGGTGTGCTCCTCCAACCGCAAACATGGTTGTTGGCTGCAGTGGCTCCGCCAGCCACTAGGGTTGCCCAGAGTAAGTCAAGCTTGCTGTCCACTGTAACTGTGCAGCACAAGGTGGGCTGAGGTATACCCTTTGCACTGAACCACAGGACTGAATATTGCACTGCGCCATGATTAATGTCCCTACCCCTCCCTTTGCCCACTGCTTACATTATTTTTTTGCATGCATGCTAACCCTTGTAGCATGTGCAACTGCCCCTTTTGAATATTGGGCTTGGGAGTGAACACTAGGCAAAAGAAATGTACTCTCTTTGCCCAGCGGGCAAAGTTTTGAATAATTGACCCCCGGTGACTTACTTGGAAAACAATGTGCACCAGGATAGTAAACAGTGCAGGTTTGTTTCAGGGAGATCTTGCTAGACCAGCCTGAAAGTATTTATGGATGGGTGAACTGGTTCGGGTGAAATGTGAATGCCTCCGACCCAGCAACATAAAATAAAATCCAGCCACTTCCAAATTTTTTACATTCAGAGCGATTCGGATACACATTTTTAAACTTGTTTTTCTCACCTGGTGTGTGCTGCAGACCAGCTTTTATCGTGTGAGGCTGAAGAGGATCATGCACTGTTCTGCAGACCGTTTTTTTTAGCTTGTTTTCTACCTAAATTCTTATAGCAGCCACACACAAGACTTGAGACTGACATAAAATGGGAGACAGACATGTGTTTGTGGGTGGTGTGGGAACAGAGCGTGAAAAAGAAGTCAACTTGCGTACCAGCTCCTGACTGGTTGATGACTCAGTGTGCAGTTGTAGTGTGGCACCTGACCAGTTAGTCTTTAGAGCACATGTGGTTCTTCTGATATCTCAGTGCTTCATTAAATGATCAGTGTTAGTGTGTGGCATACATCTGGATTGAGAACAACTAGCTCAGACATTTCCCCTCAGAAAGTGTTTGCATTCAATAAATTAATTTTAAAAAAAGCTTTCATGGTGTCTTCCTGACTCATTGGGCCAAATTCACAAAATCAAATGGAACTAAGTCCCACTCCACAACTTCAGTATTATTCACAGTCACCTGTAGCTGTAGAGATATTATGCATGGTTCCACCGGCCGTAACATTTTTCTACAGCTGCAGTGAAAAAACACCCACAAGCTACTGTAAATCATGGAGTTGCTTATTAACTGGCTCCACCTTTGTGAATGCCATAGCTGAGGGAAAACTGTAGCTCTGCAAATGGCAACCCACTTCTGCTGTTTTTTTCCTGCAGCTGTGGGTTTTTCTTGGGCTTTGGGAATCCAACCCATTGTCTCTCACAGCAGTATTTTTTGAGGTGGAAGAAAAAACTGAATAACAAAAACAAATTGTTTTTGGAAGATCTATCTGAGTCAAAAACAGAGGGAGGGGGAAGGGAGAGGGAGCTTGAAGTGTGGCAAGCTGGCAGTCAACTCTGCTGCTAAATAAATACTAGCCTGTACTCGATAAATAATTAAGCAGCATCAGCTGCAGCAAGCAAGAGTAGAGAGCAGACATTTAATTACTGAGTCCTTTCCTGACTCCAAAAATTTAATTGCAGCAGCATACTCTTCTAGCAAGGGAGAAAGGAAATTAAACAGATCCCTCTAAGCAGAAAGGCAGGTTGGGAGAAGTAACAGAGATTAGTGATGAAGATAAGGAGAGCAGATTGCTGCCAGTGGGTCAGTGCTCATGCCTGGCTGATTTTATATATATATATACATATATATATATATATATATATGCATATAACAATCCTTGCTCTGAAAAGACCTTGGAAAAGGTTAAGGGCAATTTTGCTGACCCCCGATTTAAATTTGAAAGCTAGCAAGCACCAGCCCTAGATAGCTTACTTGTTAGAGCACCAGTGTGGCCCAGGATATATACCAGACTTGGGTTTGAAATAAAATCGCACACCCTCCTGTCTTGCATACTGTTTGTGTGACCCTGAGCAACTCAATTATCCTCATTGTGCTCCTGGGGCACACTATAAGTTTCCGGTCAGTGGGCCTTTCATGGCTGAAAAATAATTCTTGCTTTGCAAGGAGTCAGAAAGGGTTGGGTTCAAATACACAAAGGTTCTAAAAGGGATAAGATTCAAGTAAGTATCTGACCATTTTGTTGCTTGTCAGAAACTTTTAGAACCTCATAACCTTTTGAGGTTCTCTGACCCCTAAAACTATTCTTTCACTGGGTTACAAGGGTGGCAGATAAGGGATAGGCAATAGATCTACTCTACTTCAACACAACAAATCGTAGACAAATAGCAAAGTAATGCACATAGAAAAGAGGAACCCTAGGATGGAAAGCCAGATGGGGATCAGGTTGCCTGCTACTAACACCCAAGAAAGGGACCTGGGAGTTATCATAAGTGACTCCCTGAAACAAAACAGTCAATGCTATAAAGCCTACAGAAAGGCAAAAAGAATGTTTGGGAGTATTGATCTGAAGCCTCTCCAGGGCACAGAAGAACCACTTCACTGGGCAGCATTGATCTGATGCCCTTCTGTGGCTCAGAAGGCCACCACACTGAGCTGCATTCATCTGAAGCCTCTGTGGGTCTTGGAGCACTGAATCCCAAAGATACTGTGTATATACCCATGGACACGGCAGCAGACACAGAGTTACAAAGTTCAATGTCTCTGCTAGTTCCAAAATACAGAAGAAATAGCTGCTCATCTGCACACTATGAGCTTTACAAAAAGCACAGGAACATTCCTAGTAAAAGCACTAAAGTGACACGTGAACTCAAGAGTTTACTCTTTGCATTTCCCAGTACTAGGAATGACTGTGTGGTTGGTTGAGAAGAATCGGCAAAGTAAGCAGAGAGTGGACAAAATTTATGGCGATGATTGATGATTCTAGGGCTGTAATAGGCTGAGGAGGACCAAGCTGCCAAATGTCCCTCTCTTGGTGTGATAACAGTATGTTTGCTATGCTTTAAAAGGATAGTCTCACTCCCACACATAACTTATTAAGATCCATAAAAGCAAGTAGAGTTTGGTTGTTTATTTTCACTTGCACATGTTTCTTGCCTCAGACCAGTTTCATCTTGTTTGAATCTCTTCTTCTGGTTGCATTTTGCTCCTGTTACAACTCATTAGACGTGTGAAAAGAATGTAATAACAGTCATTATGATCAGTATAATATCTCTCATTCTTTCAGCAAACAAATCATGACCGACACCTGAAAAACAGTGAATACAGAAACAGCCTTAAATATGGAAAACTACTCATGAGCAATTAGCTTTTAATGTTACTGTAGTTGCTTACTTTAATGCAGTTACCTCCAAAACTATATCCTCATCGTTATTGTCTATCTAGGGATAGGTATCTGAGAACTTTTTGTCAAACCCAAAGATTTGGTGTGTGGATTCAGTGTTGAAGTTACGGACTTTGCTGATTTTATGATCATTGTCTCTAGTGTCAAATTTCTGTGCATTTGCTGCTCACTGCATCAACAGTTCATGCTTTGTGCCTGTTTGCAGTTCAAGTAACCCAGAAATGGTATTAACATTATTTTGAGTGTGTGCGTGTGTGCATGCAACATGTGAACAAAAATGTGAAGGAAAAGTAATCTGTAGTTTTGCATCTTTAAAGATATGGCTTTATCCAACTTTGCAGGTGAGGTTTGATTGATTCAAAATGGCACCTCTTAGAGCTAGGCCTTGCGTATGAGATGTTGATGACAATTTTTTAAGCTATTCATAACTGGGAATAACTTACCTCTTTTAACTCTGAGATGCTGCAATAAACAACTTATTAGCACAATATACAAAGAATTGCAATTCCTATATCTAGTTGCCAGAGCTGCAGCTATTGTATACAATGTGTCATGTGTCCTAGTGTTGAAGATGCAAGATTAAGCCAAAACACAAACTGTTATAACTCAGATTAATTTTATATAAAAACTTTATCAGGCAGACAACAAAATACTGTAGCACTTAAGCTCATAGCATTAGGCTGTGCCCTTCTCTTGTGTGAATCCGTCCTCAGTAATATAGTACTGACTGCAATATTAAGGAAGTTGGAGAACTCCAGATAGGACACTAGAGATGACTAAGGCCTACAAAGCCCAGTTCCTGGAGGGTCAGATCAGTCTATCCTTGCAGTAATTCCTATCTTCCACTGTAGCTTGCAATGTAATAGCTGGTCAGAAATACTATTGAAGATATTGCTTCCGATAAACACAATTCTACATTTCCTGAGCTGCTTGCTAAACTATTTTAGCCTCAAACCTTAGTTGCACCATAACAACATTTTCCAGCTGTTAAGTGTGTTCTTTGTAGTTGCTGAAATAGTACTGTATTTGTCAGACTTTGTCTTTGAATCTTTTTTGTTTTAAAACTGCGAGACAGGATTGGTCATATGGTGACTATCCAGTGCAATAATCTGCTCTACGTCTGTTCAGTTTATCCTGGATTATATTGCATGTGGACCCTCTCCTCCATTCAGAAGCATGGGTTAGACACACTTTATTCTTTGGCATACAGTATTCACACCAGTCATTTTTTTCTTAATAAGATAACTGCTCAGTGCTCAGAACAGTCATGTTATTGTTTTTAAACTGACAGTAGTGACATCATCTTTCTTGCATTATGATTGGTCTAATAGTAATACTGTGCTAGCTCGGTCTATACCCCCAGCAATAATGTGACTGTCTTGAAGATAAAGTACTCCACTTTTGGCCTTGTACTTTATTCACTTGCCAGTCACCTTATTGCCTCATGTAGTGACCTAACTAGCACATTATCACTTAAGTATTCAAGGTGAAAGTCAACCACATGCTGCAGTTATCGACGTCATTTTGACCAGGTCATTTTTATCCAGCTTAGTAAAATACTGTCTGGTCACATTATCCACTGTTTTAAAGCTCAAGGAGGGATAGCAGTGCTTGCACTATCAGCAGCATTAGTCATTGGTCCATATGTGGTCACTAGTGAGGGTAGCACAGTTCTGTGCAATAATTTCCTCCACAGCTGATTCTGAAACTTTAGTCAATGAGGTGGGGGATGGGTAAGACTGAACATACATTTTGATGCTGGGCAGAGGGAGGCTCACAGGATTCACTGGATAAAAATATATTTACCATCTAATGTAAGTAACTAAAAATATTTTATTTTTGGAAATGTTCTGCTATGGACCTCCATGTCCCAGTATATTGACTGGAGAAACACGTCAGTTACCCTTTAAGTCTAGCCTTATACTGTATGTTTTATTTTTCCAGCACCCGTATCATCTTTGTATTTTTTTTCACTATTCTTTTTCCAATTATGCTTCATCTTTATGGTACTGTGAGTTTCAAAAACATCTGATAATGTTCTAGAAGCAGCCTGACCAAGGCTCTATTACCAGAGAGATTATTTCCATTGGTTTAGTTTATTCCCTTTGCTATGCATCTCAATATCCTATTTAAATTTTGGCAGTTGCTAGACACTCCAACTGAGCATGGTGGCTGGTCACTCTTTACCACTGCATGGTATATCCAGAGGATGGAACTGGAAGTGCATTGGGTATGGGAGAGGCACGGCAAGCTCATCCATATGTTAAGGACACTACATTCGCAGGATTAGATGCCTGTTTTCACATATACAAACACAATCTGGTTAGAGCCAACACAGCTGCCATACTGCTTTAAAGGGACACTGTCTGCTTTTGTCTGACTTTTGCCCCTCCTATTAAAAAAAGTGACTGCTGTCCTCTATGTGGCCAGTTACTGTATATATGCTGAAAGGATGCCACAGCAAACCATTCTTTTAAAAGTTTTAATGAAAATGAGTAATCTTTGTGACCTGCCTTTGTCTCCATCTGCCTTATGCTAATGCATGTTCACTGGTGTGTTCACACCTCTACATGGTATCAAAGCACTAAGAGCACATCCATGGATGACTTTGACAAAATTTAAGCTGCATCAGGTAAGTACATGTTTACTAACTAAACACAGAGGTGAACTTCTCCTTTTAAGAACTGAGCACTACATCCTGGTTAAATCTACATTTGAAAGTGAAGCTAGGGCAATGATAATGCGCATTAGCATAGACTCTGATGTACATGCCTGGTGTCATGACTTCACTTTCAAACACAGATTTAACCATGATACAGTGCTCAGTTCTTAAAGGGAGTCACTTTAATAACTTCACCTCTTTGTCTAGTCTGTAAAAATATATTCACTTGATGCTGCTTAAATTTAATTAATGTCATCTGTGGTCCTGGTTTCAGTGCTTTGATGCCATGTAGAGATGTGACTGTGCCAGTGAATGCACATTAGCATCAAGCAGAGGGATGTAAAGGTAGGTCACCAGGATTATTTATTTTTATTAAACCCTTTAAAATAATGATATGTCATGGCATCCGTTCAGCATATATACAGTAACTGGCCATGTAGAGAGCTGCAGTCACCTTTTCTTAACGGGAAAATCAAACAAAAGTGAACAGTGTTCCTTTAAACTTGGCAATCCAGGCTAACGTTCATGCACATAAGATATGGTACAGCTCCAGACATGAAATGTAGCACACTGTAGTGAATGGAGAGGGCAGGCAGTGGGGTCGACAGCAAGAAAATAGTGCGGTAGAGGGGGGGAGAGGCAATAATGAATGGAGACAGTGGAGTGATTGTGCTTCAAGCAGTGGAGTGACTGTGTTTCAACTCCAGTTCTGTGCTTCATTTGGAATCCAGTCACATGCTTCTAGAGCCCCCTTTTTCTACTATGTAATAGCCACATGGCAGAATAGGCTTCGCTATGCAGTTGTAAAATGGGATCATATGGTAAATATCACAATATAGTTCTGATGCAGTTGTAACATAATCATGGTGGACATTAATAAAGCTATAAACTGACATTATTGGTCATCTGACTGTTTAATCCCTACAGCCTTTCCTAAAGTGCAGTGCTCAGTGTTACCCCATTTAGCCTGTAAACACTTTGCTTGTTCCTTGTCCCTAAACATATGATACATTTGTGTGCAGTATGTGGAATTGCATCTAAAATGTTCTTCTGTTTTTCTAGCCAAACTAGATCCTCCTGTAGCTTCTCATCACAATCTTCCTCACAGTGGGCCCTATGCACTAACTGGTGGGTTATACATGCCTGAGGCATGTACCCCACCAGCGTACCTCCATGGCCTCAGACGGGCGCAGGGTGCACAGTATGCATGACTGCATGCACCCTCAGGGTGCCTGTCTGTGGCCATGCCCCTTTGGTGTGTAGGGTCACACCTGTGATCGGGGTGGAGACCCAGGCCCAAGCGGGCATCCAATCAGATGCCTGTACCGAGTCCCTCTGTAGATCCCTTGTGCCCATGCAGTGGGTGCACAGAGTAGGTGTGAGCAATGGAAAGCAATATGTGGACCTCTGCTAATCACTCACCAAAGCAGCTGCTGCAGCCCTCCCCTGCAGTCTCATGGGCTGGGGCACCACGGAGGTCCATAGCCGGGTACCACCGCACCTGGAGTACAAAGTACACAGGGGCATGTACCGGGTTACACTTGGTCTTGGATGGCATAACTGGTACCCCCTGTGCAAGGCACTATGCAGCTTAGTGAATGTTGCATAGTGCAGGTACACCCTTCACCACTCCCCGGCATGGAGTTGCCAATGCAACTAGGGTGATGGGCATGTATGTGCCTTGTGTGCCCTTGCTGAATGCTGCTGGTGGGCCATGGGACCCCCACTGTGTGGCATTCACATGTAAGGTTGCCTACATGCCTCGGATACGCAGTGCATAGGCAACTATTTAGTTAGTGCATAGGGCTCATTATTGCCAGGTTGATCTCATCCCCAGATTTAGTAATGCAGTTACTTCTTCCCTCTTCCAGGACATTAAAGAAAGTGCTGAAGAGTAGCAATTGCAGTGGGATTCTAGATGCTATCCAATATCTCCAGCATGAGTATTTCTTTTTTTTTCCATTCAATGTTTATTAAGCTTTTTACATTACAGAGAACAGATCCATCAAAACAGTAATACATCAGAAAACATTTAAATAAAATGTTGGACCCATTCCCTTCCCACTCCTCCCCTTCTTTACCCCTTCCCCCATCCCATCCCAACACAGACAAGGGACTATTAATTATTCCAAGAGCTAATACAGTACCAGCCTACTCTACCTTATAAACTGTAAAAGGTATGTAAAGAGTCCCAGACTTTTTTATATTGCCTTGTCCTATTCGTCAGACTAGCTATTGTCTTCTCTGTTCTGAGATTGGAGAGAAGTTCATTAAGCCATTCAGTGTAAGCAATATCTTCACTGTCCTTCCAGTGTCGCAGAACCACTTTTTTAAGTGACATGGAAATAAGGGCCATATGAAACCTTCGGCACAAAACATAGACCCGGGAGTAATCCCCCAGTATACAAATATCAGGGTAAACAACCCCAAGAGACCTAGCAAGGGGTCTGCATTGCATTGAATACTGGCCCAAAGTGGTGCAACCTTGGAAAAGGGCCATAGAATATGAAAGAGGCTTCCCTCATCTTGCTGACAATGGGTGCATTTGGGTGATGGAATACGATTGAACTTGGCTAGCCTTTGAGGGGTGTAATATAAGTTGTACAATATATGAAACTGCATTAGTCGCAATCTATGTTGGGTAACATATTTATGGCAATTGCACCATAGGGCTGCCCAGTCTATTTCTAAGTTGAGAAAGAAGATTGTCCAAAAAGCTGTGGGGCCAAAACTGTCCAGATAAGTCCAATCAAATAATATAGCATGAATTTTGGACACAGCTTGTTGAAAGCCTACCAAAGGACCCAATTCAAGCAGGAAAGATAGTTTAGATGGTTGGGGAGGAGTTGAACCCAACACCTTCAAAAGTTAATGTTATAGTTGGAAAATCTTGAAGACACCATGATTTGGGATATTAAATTTATTTAAGATTGCAGTATTAGAGAACCAAGCTCCATTTTCTGTGAAATGATACAGCTGTGCATCTCTCAGATGGGGCATCCAGAGGTCCCTAAGCACTTTGTTGTCAATCTTAAAGTTCGGGTTACCTCCTATAGGTTGCCCTAGGTCCTGGATATGATCATATTTAAGAAAGGCACACAATTGGGAGTGGACCTTGACCGATGTTGATATAGGGGAGAATTTAAGTTTTGCAGGAAGAATACTGGGTTTAATATACAAAAGCGCTGCTGGAGATAAACCACAGGCTTGAATAAGAGCTAGTTCAATTCTCAACCAGAGAGGTGAGCAAGGAGGAAGAGGCACTGTACCCGCCGATGACAACCATCTAAGATATTTGGATGCGTGTGAAGCCCAGTAGTAAATAGTTAGATGAGGGAGGCATAAGACCCCTTTAAGTTTGGGTGCTGCCAGTTTGTAATAGGCTAATCCAGGCTGTTTATTGGACCAGATACATTTTGTGATAATACTATGTATTTTTCTAAACCAGGAAAAGGGTAACCAAATGTTAAGTAAGTTAAGGGGATAGAAAAGTCTCGGGAATACATTCATTTTAACTAAATTGATTTTACCCCAAAGAGAGATTGGGAGTGAGGACCATCTGTCCAGATCTTGAGAAATGGTAGTTACTAGGGAATCCCAATTTTGTTTTTTGGTGGATATAGTGTTTTTTGAAAGAACAATACCCAGATATCGTAGAGATTCTTGGTTCCAAGAGAGTCCTAGGTTAGTAATGGAGTGTTTGAGGGTCTTATGGTTGAGGGAAAATACAACAGATTTACTTACATTTAGTTTGTAATTGGACATCAGGCTATATCCCTTGATAATATCTAGCATAAAAGGAAGCGAAGAGACTGGTTGGGATAGCTGGAGAAGAAGATCATCAGCGTAAGCGGAGACTTTGATTTCCTGGTCCAGGATGGTTATGCCTTGGATCCCTTTACAGTCCATCAGTCGACAGATGAGGGGTTCCAAGTATAAGTTAAAAGGTAGGGGAGATAAGGGGCAGCCTTGCCTAGTGCCTGAGCGCATTGGGAAAAGGTTAGAAGTGACTCCGTTACCTGCTACCTCACAGTGGGGAGTAGTACAGTGCTTGGATCCAGTGTATAAACTCCAAAGGAAATTAAAAGCCTTGAGTGTCCGAAATAGAAAATTTAATCAACCTGTCAAATGCCTTCTCAAGGCCCAAGATCACCAAGGCAGCTGGAAAGTCCACAGCCCTGGACTCCGAGAAGACATGAGCCAGGGTCTGCAGATGATCCACTGAAGATCTGCCCTTCATGAAGCCCACTTGTTCAGGCCTTACAAGCTCTGGAAGGATGATACTAATATGGTCAGCAAGTAGTTTAGTTAGGATTTTTGTATCATGATTGAGAAGAGATATGGGATGATAATTAGACACTAACTCTAGATTCTTATCTTCCTTGGGCAGAAGAACAATTAGGGCCTCAAAAATGGTCGGATCTACCTGCACTCCTGATAGAATATACTGGCATAATGGTAATATTAAGGGAATTAATTTATCCTGAAATTTTTGGAAAAAGTTGGCTGAAAAACCATCAGAACCAGGGTTTTTGTCCATGGGCAGACTATTAATCACAATAGTTAACTCTGAATATGAAATCAGGGAAATAAGTACACATTGTTGTGACTCTGAGAGAGAAGGTTAGTTAGATTCAGCCAAGTATCTGTCAAGAACCTGATCCGAGGGCAGATTGGATATGGGAGTATACAGCTCCTGGAAAAAGGTAGTAAATTCAGAAATTATGGCTGGTGGAGATATTTTTAACAAGCCATCCACCTGGGAGCGAATTGCAGGTATAAATCTGGCTGACTCATGTTGTTTCATCCTGAGGGCTAAAAGACAACCCACCTTCTCGCCCTGGTCTGTATATGAGGCTTTGTTCTCAGGATAGCAAATTCTACTTTCTCTCTCAAGATCTCTAAATAGGCATCATTTAATTTGGCAAGCTCAAGTCTAAGGGAGTCTGGCGAGTGAGGGGTTAATTTTGCTTCAATAGTCCGGATTTGTGAATGGAGGCTTTTTAAATCTTGATCCCTCTTCTTCTGCCTTTGAGAACTCACGCTAATTAAAATTCCTCTAATATAGGCCTTAAAGGCACCCCATACCATGTCTGGTCTGGGAGTAGAATTTTGATTAAGGATGATGAAGTGCTCAATATGCTCTGTAAGATATGAGACAATGCCAGGATCTTTCAGCAGCTGGTTGTTAATCTTACATCGTGTTTTCTTTGGTAGGCTGGATAAAAGGGAGAGGTGACATAAAACCAGAGAATGATCTGAAGGGGGACCCGATTGAATGGTAGTTTCTAGAACCCCAGTAAGTAATGATTGGGACAAAAGTAAATAATCTACCTGAGATGCAGTTTTGTGTACTGAGGAGATAAAAGTATAACCCCTTTTTCTGGGGTTCAAAACCCTCCAAACATCACAAAGGCCAAATTGGTCTAAGAGTTCACGAAGAGCCCTCTGGACTGGAGAAAGCCCCTTCCTGGGGTTCCCTGAGCAGTCTAGGGTGGGATCAATAACCAAATTTAGGTCTCCACCAAGAATCATTGGTGTCCAGAGGAAAGGAGTAAGGCAAGCAGCCAACTGCGTGAAAAATCCCGAAGTGTCTATATTAGGTCCATAAATACTCCCTAACAGAATCTCTGTTGCATAAATCGTGCCACGGAACAAAACAAACCTACCCTGGGGATCCCGAATTACTTGAATAGGTAAGAAAGGAACCTTCTTGGTTATCAAAACCATAACCCCAGGGCTTTGGATGGTGCCCCCAGCTGAGAAAACTTGACCCACTTGTTGCCTCCTCATCAGAGTGTTCTCTGAATCTAAAAGGTGAGACTCCTGTATACATGTAATATCTGCTGCCAGTATCGACAGGTGCTTTAGAATCTTATATTGTTTCACTTTTTTTTCTGAGCCCTTTAACGTTCCATGTAAAAACCTTAAGATTATGAGCCATAATATATAAGTACTTTGGACAAGAATGGAATATTCAAAGAGGGATTCCTAATTACCAGCACATTCCTGAAAATTATATCTGTGTTAAACCCTAATCCTATTTCCCTCCCCACTCTCCCTAACATCTTTTCTTCCATCCACAAAACCCATCCCTGCTCCTCCCTAATCCCTAACACCCCGTTCTTATTTACCCAAGATCCAACTTCACCAAACAACAAATCCCAGCCCACCCCTTCCCAAGCTTTATCTTGAACAACATTCAGCAGATCAATACTCATTATCTCCCCAACCCTCCAGCCACCCTAATTTATCACAACATATATCTTCTGTCTTCATAAGCCCAAGTAAAAAAAACCCTAAGTAGCTGAAAGAAAAGAAACAAAAAGAAACAAAACTAATAAGATTCTCAACGTTAAACTGTAAGCCCAACAGGGCAAATTCTGTTTGAACAAAATCTTTGGGAGTATCCCCGAAAGCACTTTGAAGCCAAATATAACTACCCATTAGCATAGCACCTTAATAATTAGAAAATGAAAAAAGGGGTTGTGTAAATCTGCTGGATATACTTGTTTTTATCATTTATATAAAGAATACAGTAACAAATTAGCATTCAACATTATTAATTATAAAGTAAGTACCCCTGTGAAAACAGAAAGTCTCCAAGTGAACCATGAATCTAGTTCAACAAAATATTAATAAGAGATAACATTTTCCACTCATATAAGCATAAAAGGGGCTAACTTTCATTTACAGTCGTTTATGTCCAGCAAAACAGAAAGCCTTCACATTGTTTTCCAATTAGACACGGATTGATAGGAGGAAGAAACCAAAATATTAATTTGAATAAAGTAAATCTTACATAGTTTGAGAGCAGAGATCGTAACAGGACTCTACTCAGAGAAGTGCCAGGTTCCATACGTAGTATCAGGACTCCCTCTAGCGGTGAAAAAGAAAAAAACAATTGACCCTCAGGGACAGAGTTCCTATGTAAAAAATAGCTTTAAACCTCATGTGACTGGGTCAACCTCACTACTGGACTCAAGACCACTAGAGGGGAAGTAGACCCAGCAATGTCCCCGTTATGAAGAACTTCAGGAGGTATCACATCATGCAGATCTTGATTGAGCATAAAGTTATCGAGCTGCATCTTGTTCACACTATATAACTAGGCACCCTTGTAAGAGCAGTAATCTGGAAAGAAAAAAGGAAAGGCAAAAAAGGGGAAGGGAAAAAAGAAAACAATGCCCTGGATAAAACACTGACGTTGTCTCCGATTCCACTGGGAGCAAGGATTAGGCAAACCGGTTGAGAAGTCCTTCAGAACCGAGCAAAGTTGACAAAATCTGCAAGTCTCCCTCAGAGAGCCAGAGCAGTGAGAAGGGCATCTAAAGACCAAAGTGACCCCACTCCAGGTCTCCGATTCTAATGGAGAATATATTGCTCAGTGTAGCCCTGGAATCAAACCAGTAGCTGAGTCCAGGTTGCAATCAGTTTGTCCTCCCTTTCTTTTTTTTTCTCCTTCCATTCTCTTTTTTCTGAAGCTATCACAGCTCAATAGGTTGGCAAAATAGTGTAGGGGGTAAAAGCAGGATGATAACTGAAACCAGTGCTTCCTTTCCATGAAACATCATGGATACCAATGGCATAATTAATTCTGTACCCATACATCTAACTGTTGGCTTATTTACAGCTTCTTGTTTCCAGCTCAGGGATCACAGAATAAATACGGTAGTGCTGTCTTCAGCCTGGTAGCTGCCACTTCGGGATCCTCAAAAGATGTCCAACTCCCTGCTGTCAGAACTTGGAGTTTAGCCAGGTAGGACATCCTAAACTTTATCTCTGCTGCAATTAGGCATGAGACAAGGGGATGGAATGCTGTTAATTTCTGGCGAACCGATGCAGGAAGGTCTTGCGCTAGCCTGATCGGTTTCTCTTCCCACTGTAACGTTTGCAGCTCTTTGAATTTCAGGAAGATGTGCTGCTTTTCTAAGTAATTTAGAAATCTAGAAATCAGAGGTCGTGGTGGAGAATCCTCAGGTGGTTTGGGGTGAAGAGCCCTATGAGCACGTTCAATTATGTATTTATGCCCGAATGGCGAGCGACCAGCAAATTTCTCCAGGAACTTTTGTATAAAGATCACAGTATCGGCTCCCTCTTCTCCTTCAGGAAGTCCAATTAAAACTGCATTATTGTGCCTACTTTGTCCCTTAAGATCCTCCACTTTAAGTTCAAGATGTGACATTTTATGCCTCATGACTACCAATTCTGGGCTAATTTTATCAGCGTTTTTCTCCAACGAAATGATGCGTGCAGTGTTATCTGTAACTTTTTGCGGGACATCCTCCATTGTTTGCAATAGGGATTTAAGTTCTGCGGAAATGCAGTGAAGTTCCTCTCTAAACAGGGCAAGTTTGGGCCGCAGTTGCTGCAGTGTGAGAGGTTCATTATCCCCGATGAATGTTGCAGACGTTGCAGTCAGCTGAATCCTTGGCCCGAGGCTTCTTGGGGGCCTTTTCCGGAGTTGCAGGAGGCATATGTTTTGGTAAGGCTGTCCTCATTTCCACCTCCATTAGTTGTTTAAATGACGAGCAGATGTTGTCCACAAGCTAACACAGCAGAAACAGTACCTTTTATAGGTGTAAGTTGCTAGAAAGATAATTTAAATACCAGATGGTTGGCTGGAGCTAAAGTGAGGAGCTGCTAGAGCTTGAACTGCATCACATGACCCAGTATGAGTATTTCTGATTCAGAATAACCATCTATCTCCTGTTTTCTAGACATTTTCTGATCCAGCTTAGTTTGTTTCAGCCTATTCTGGTCTTGGCTCTAGAAGATGAAAATAATTAGGCATTTATCTAAACTAGAGCTGTGCAGAATTTTCAAATTTTGCTTCTGTCAGAATTCCACAGAATTCAGGAAATTTCACCTAATTTTGCAGAATTCTTTTAGAAGCAGAATTTTGAAATTCACAACTCAGATTGCTAACATTGTATTTGTATTTCCCAGTTTGTGAAACTGCACATTCATTTTCTGTTAACTGCAGAATATCATTCTCTAGAAAACATGAAATGCTTTTTGGAATTCCACCAAAGAAAATAAGTTTTGAAGTGCATTTGTCATTCTCTCAAACTCCACTGTGGAATTCCATTTTCCACACAGGTCTTGACCAAAGCATTATTTTTCAGTTACTGCCACTTTTGTTTTTAACCAAACCACTTAGTGATTCCTTAGATTGAACACCTGATAATATGACATAAAAAAACATTTTTTAGCAAAATGATTTTAAAAAGTGAAATAGCTTGGCAGCTAATACAAATAGCCACATTCTGTTTTTTTTTTTCAGATTTTACAAAATGTAATATTTTACTGAGACTTGAAAGGTTAGGCATGGGTTCTCATATTTTTATTTAATCTGTTTTTGTTGTCTTGAAGATAAAGGTACTGTGGGCTATAAATTCAATTAAATATTGTTCCTTGGAATGGGAAAGGCACTTTTCTTTTGTCTATAGTCTCTGGGAAATAAGTCACAACCCAGTTATAGAAGTGCACCAAGGTAGCATAGTATTGTGATGACAGAATGGACTTTGGGCCCATCCTATCCTGGTCTATACCTCCCGCTGCATGGCAATGTCTATACCCAATTTTATGAGTACACATCCACGTTTAACAGCTGGAAAGTAATACTCATAGTGCATAGCTGTTAATTGCATTTTCCCTCAGCAGTCTGTCTGGTCCTGCTTTGAAAGCCTGAACAGTGTTACAGTACATTCCGCTACCTCACTGGTTATGCTATTTCACATGCTAACTACCCTCTGTGGGAAGTAATGTTTTCATGTATTTCCACTCATCCTGACCCCCTCTCCAGTTTGAGGGCATGTCTTCCAGTTTCACTTGTATTCACAGCTCAGCCATCCATGTGTACTCCATCTTGTCTATCCTCTTTAGTATTAAGTATGAAATGCTCTGCCTTGAACAACACAGTAGAGCTGGCGTCCAAAGCACACTAGTTTTTTGTATGAAAGCTGAGGATCTAGGAGGTGGCTGGAGTATTATAAAATGTGGTTGTTTTTAACAGGTATTTATTATGACCAAACTGACAAGAAGTGTATTTGTTTACTATATGGCACATTGGATAGGGACATCGACTTCAGATGAGACATTAAACCAAGGTCCTATCTGCTTTTCTGGTGGTTATTCAAGTGGACATTAGAGATCCCAGGGCACTTCTAGAAAACAGGGGTTTAGTCAGGAATTTTAAACTTGTACTCGACAGTTGACTGAACTGTTGCCCCCGAAACACAAACCAAAAGATGTTCTGCCCCATCACACAAACACTGTTGCATCCCCATTTCAGTCAACAATATGTAGTAAGTCAATTATCCTAATAGAGTGACATATTATTTTATCTAACAGACACACTATTAATCAAAAAGAAGTTGAGTGACTTTTAGTTACAATATTTAGGAAACACTGTAATAAGCCTCTGTAGCACATCAAAGTAGCCAGCCTTACAGAAGTCCATTCACACCAGCACTCATGCATACATGCAGTACTCAGTCGGGTCACTCATACAATCATGGCCTCTAAGTTTAGCACCCACACATCTTTCAAAGATCATTCACAGACTTACACTAAATCATCCAGGGAGGGGAGAAAACAGTTCTACATGTACATCAGGCTCTTTGTTTTCGTTGCCCTGGCATGTGGCTCATGTTGCCTCTGGATTTTCCAGATTTTAGTGTACTTGGCAAAGTACACTGAGTAAACCTGCTGACACCTATGCCAGAAAAGAGATGGGGAATTTTACTGAGAAGCAATTATATCAATCTAAAAAGTACATCAATAAAAACATTAACAATTTTACATATCACAACTAATTCCTAACTAACTTCAATGATTAATAATACCTCTACAGCCAAAATTTAAAGAAAAAACTAAAAGCTAATTCCTATGTCATCTGTCCCCATGCCTATTTTAAGTCTTTTGGAGGCAGTATAACGCAGTGGTCTAAGGCTCTTGAGCTGCAAATCTGGTGACATCCAGCAGATCAGACCTGGGTTTGAATCCCACAGCTTCTACCTGCATACTGCATGACCCTGAGCAAGTCACTTAACTTCCTTTTGCTCCCAGGTTGCTCCTGTAAAAAAAAAGCTTTCAGCTTAGTGTGCTACTCCTGGTTAAACAACTAAGTCTGACAAATACATACTATATTTTTCCATTTACTTTGTAATTTTTTCAGAGTTATCCAAGATCTTTCCTTCCTATATTTCAGTTGTAATCCTTATTCTATTGTTTATTTATTTAGAAAAGTTTCACCACGAAAGACAGCATGAGCTGTGAACAGCCCATTTCCAGAAGCGTCCTGGGGGAAGGGGGTAACAAAGGGGGAAGTGCAAATTAAGCAACTTAACAATAAGCGGTAGTGTACAAACACATGTATCCATTACAAGCAGTATAATATATAGAATAAAGTATGGGTATTGGTGTGTGTAACGAAAATTTACACAAACCCGAGGGGTTTGATGCTACATAAACCCCAAGAGCAAAGCTTGAGGGGTTTATGCGTAGCATCAAACCCCAAGGGTGTGTATAAATTCGAGTTTACACAACGGGACCCATATTTTATTTTATATAATTGTTGGGCTTCTCTTTTTCACCTCAGCAATTACATAAAATTTTAAAAAAGACTGCTGTGCTGGCACAGTCAGATTACCTCGGTGCGTGAGGTCCACTTTCACTTTATTTAAAATATTGTCCTGTGGGTCCATCCGGTAGCCATGTGGAACATCTGAAGTAATTTTAAAAATTACTTACTGCTGAGTGTCCATGGCAGTTTCTCTCCATGGTGGCTTTGCGTAGGGGAATGGTTTCCTGTTCAGGAAGGACACAGCGAGTGAGAAGTTTGAGCATGTGCAGTGTGGGGGAAACTGTGCGCGTGTTTGCCGTTATAAATGCTCCTTTATAATGGCAAATTAAGCCACGGTTTCCCAATGGGAAAAAGGGAAGCCAATTAATTATATAGAGCATAAACAATATCAAACATAATCCAAGCACAATACAATTGGGACAAGGCATATGGGACAACCAACAATGAAAAATACAGCATAAGAGCAGGCAACGGCACCCCAGTGTAATATTTTAAGTCATGTACAATGCTAAGTACACAAGGGTACAAGCAGATGGACAGGAGAAATTACATATGGCTAACAAGTGCCAGTAGTACAGGAGTGGAGGATAATAAGTGCTGTAATGCAAAGTGAGAAGAGAAGGTAAGGCAGGATGGAGAGGGGGACAAGTGGTGGTGGAGGAGGAGGTAGAGATAAAACAGATGCTAATAACCTGAATCCCCTTCAGGATGCTGAGAACCCTGCAAGGGGACAGGGGACCAGCTAGAAGAAGAAGGAGAGAGGAGAGGAGAGGAGGAGAGCTAGCCAAAATCCTACAGCCCTCCAGGATGTGTGGAACCCTACAAGGAGTAAGGAGTCAGCTTGAAGAGGGAGAGGGGAGAAGAAAAGAGAAAGGAGAGGTAGCCAGGAGGGCCAAGAAACCTGAACCCCCTCAAGGTGCTGAAAACCCCTGAAAGGGTTTGGAGAACTGGCACAGTGATGGAGAGAGAGAGAGAGGAAAAAGAAAGCCTAGGGTAAGAGGGGAGGTGGGAGATGGGGAAAGGAGGGGTAGGTAGGGGGAAGGAGAGCAGTTGGGTAGTAGATAAACTGTTGGGGTGGGGGTAGCAGGGGTGGAAGTGTTGTATGCTGTGGAGGGAGGGCAAGCCTTCTGTGTTTGGAGGTGTCTAAGGAAAACAATGGGAGGGAGTGGGTATGAGATGTTTAGTGGGGGTTAATTGCAGTTGCATCAGTGAACTATATGTCTTTGAAGGAGAGAAGCAAGGGATAAACGAGAAGTGGCAGAGCAGATATTTACGGGGAGAGAGTTCCAGATATAAGGGAAATTGTAAGAGTATGCGGCACAACCAGATGATGTCCGCCAAGGAGAGAGGGCAAGCGTTCTGTGTGTAGAGATATGCAGGGCATAGCAGGCAGGAGAAGGAACCAACAAGAGAAAGGACAAGTAGGTAGATTGAGAGCCAAACCAGTACTTACCTACTAAATTAGCTGTGTGAGATAGGCATCTGGCAGAGAGGTAGGGGAAGGAGAGGGAGTTATAAAGATTGCAGTAATGGTTGAGAGGAAGGCAGCTGATTATATAGTGGCAGAAATAATTTAATAGTATCCAGCCTGGATAGGGTTGTCTTAGGGGCAGAACTGTATACAATGTCTCCAAAGTTGAAGACAGGGAGAATCATCTTTTGGATAATTTGGCACCTAGCTTTCATGGGTAGGAAGCTGTGATGTCTGTACAGGGCACCGAGTTTGGGGAGGAGTTTTTTGTGAATGGCATCAACATGTACACCGAAGTCTAGATTTTGTGTCTAGCCACAGCCCAAGATACTTAAATAAAGCAATATTGTCCAGTTTTGAGCCAGATAGGGTGTGAAAGGATGGTGTGAAGTTGAGTCTGGACACCTTTTGTCTGGTGCCAGACATCATGGAGACCATTTTTTTTGGCATTCAGAGAGAGTTGGTTAGCGCTAAACCAGCGCTGGACATTGTTAAAGTCCAGTTGAAGGCTGGTGGTCACTTCGGCAAGGGAACTCCTGGAGGTGAATAACACAGTGTCATCTGCTTACATGTGGATGCTTGCAGATGTGCAGACTTCAGGTAGATCATTCAGGAAAATGGAGAACAGAATTAGTCCAAGTACCGAGCCTTGGGGGACACCTGTGTTGATTGGGGGGGGGTGGAGTTGCCAACTCTAACTGATTGGGTCTGGTCCTTGAGATAAGACCAGAACCAGCCAGTGGTGGTATTGGAGAGGCCAATTGCAGACAACTTGAAGAGAAGAAGGGAGTGGGCGACAATGTCGAAGGCATTTTCATGGTCAACAAAGATGGCTGAGGTGATGTGACCCTGATCCATCCCATTGAGAATGGAGTCAGTGAGCCGGAGGAGGGAGGTGGTAGTGGAGTGGGCTTTATGGAATCCAGACTGGAAAGGGGTGAAGAAGGAGGAGGAGGAGTCAAAGAAGAGAGACTGTTGTTCCAGAGTCAGGTGCTGTTGGACTTTAGTCAGGATAGGGAACAAGGATATTGGATGGAAGTTGAAAGGATTGGAGGGGTCCCCACCTTTGGGAAGTGGGATCACAGTAGCGGACTTCCAAGCCTTAGGTACTGAAGCACTTAAGAAGGAGAGATTTAGAAGGGAGGTCAGAGGAAGCGCAATAGCGTGAGCAGAAAGGTGAAGGAGTTTAGGATCAAGACCATTGGGGCTTTTTCTTTTGTTGGGATTAAGAGCAAGTAAAACTCACAGGGTGTCATCTGGACAAATGGGCTTAAATGTGAAGCATGAGGCAGCATGGGAGTGAGTTGTTGAGGGGTCATTGTAGGGGGAGGGGGATAGGGGATAGGGGAAGTAAGGCAAGGAGGGAGGAGGCACAAGTAGTAAAGAAGTTATTGAACTCTTCTGCCATGGCAGGTTGGTCATCTATTACACGGGAGCCAATTTTAAGGATTGGGGAGGGGGGTTGGAAGGCAGGGAAAACAAGGCGTGAATAACCTTCCAAAATTTGGAGGGGCTGTTGAGGTTTTCTTGGAAAGAGGAATTTAAATAGTCTGCCTTGGTGAGACAGATGGCATGAGTACAGGCACTCCGGAGTGCTCGATAATGCTGAAGATCTTGGCGGGTGCCTGAGGTCTTAAAAGCAACCCATTCTTGATCATGCACACTTTGACATGCATCGAGTTTCGCCGAAACCCAGGGGAGGTGGTTTCCTAGGACCCTTGCATTTCTTAATGGGGAATGGCAGTTCCAGGCAAATAAGAATTGCATGCAAAAAAAGGACAGGGCTGCATCCACAGAGGGAGCAGATGTGATGGGTGATTAGTCAATAATGGTCAGCTCTCTATGGATGGAGGAGAGGCCAAGGGAGCGGAAGGAGCGGATGTTAAGGATGATAGGAGGGGACTTTGTATGATGGATTTTGCACACTCAGAAGACCATGTGATGGTCACTGAGTGCATCAAGGAGTATGCCAGACTTTATGACATGGTGTGGGTGAAAGGATAAGACCTAGTCAATAATGGTATGTTTCCCTGTTTTGTGATTTAGGTATGTTGGCTCTGTAATTAGATGCTTTAAGTTTAGCGAGGATGCGTGGATGCAGACTTTGGACTGCTTGCTGGTAGTCCAAATGATGTTAAAATCCCCAAGGAGCAGCCCTAGAGCTGAGAGCAGGGTGGCAGAAAGGGCTCCGAGCTCTTTGGTTCAAAACTGGAGAATCAGATCTGCAGCAGCCAATAGCAGGCCAGCTACAGACCCATGGAGCCAATCAACTGAGCAGCTTACAAGCCAAGAAAACTCCTGGAGGCTGTAGCATACCTTCCAGCTGGGCTGGCGAAATTAATGAAATTATAGCACATTGATTCATTTTCTGTTATTGAAAAATTAATCTACATTTAGCTTGCCATAAGAAAAACTTAATATATGTAAAAAATATTCTTAAACTACTAGCATCATATTTATTCCCCACAAGAAAACATTCTAAAATAATTTCCTCATATGTTACCTGATTAAGGATTTTTTCTGCAACTTTCTTCCAAAAGGATTGTATAAGCAAACGTTAACTAAAATGTTCCATAGTTTCAGTTTGTCCGGCACATTCTTCCCTGGGACACGTTCTTTTATTTAGACTTTTATGTTTTTCATTGCCTTCAACTGCCAGTTTTCCATGGCAACCTAATCATAGTATATCCTACATTCTATCTGGAACCCCTTTTGTCTAGGAGGTACTTTTCCACTTTGTTATGATTTTGATGAGATGTTCCCATTTGCTCTCATGTAATTTCATAACCCTTTGCTTGTATGTTATCATTTTTCAGATCTATTGATTGGTTTACTACATTGTTTACCCCTGTGAGGGTATTTATAGGTCTCAATCATGTCCCCTTTTGCTCACCTCCCTTCCACAGAGTACATGCAGGCTTTCACTGTCTCTCCTTATATGGCTTCTTGTGCAAACCCCACACCATTTTAGTAGCCCTCCTCTCAACTGTCTTCAACCTGTTGATGTCTTTGCAGAGGTGTGTCCTCCAGAACTGGATGCACTACTTCAGGAGGGCTTTCACTAGTGAGCAATACACAGGCAACACCACCACCACACCACCACCTTTCTCCTGCTAGAGATCCCCCACCCTATGCATCGCAGCATCCAGCTCACCTTGCCTACTACCCTGTCATCCTGCCCTGCCACATTGAGATCATTAGATATGATCACCCCAAGGTCCAGCTCTTGCTTGGTAACTGTAAGTACTTCCCCCCATTTTATACACAGTCCCAAGGTTTGCCAGCCCCACTGCATGATTTTGCACTTTTTGACATTGAAACCAAACCGTCACTCTCTAGACCACTCCTCTAGTTTCTCTAGATCCCATTGCATTCTCTCCACCATTCCTCTGGAACCACACCCATCTCCAACAAGATGCTAAACAGTGTTGCCAGAGAGGTGGCTAGCCAGCAAAATGCTAATTTCTTTAAGTACCCTTGAGGGATCCCAGCTGGCCCCATCACCTTGCTTTCTTTTAGGGCTTACAACCCACATCGGACTCTTTCTTCCATAAGTAGACTTGTGTCCACCCCACTGGTGCATGTGGGCCCATCTCCCTCCCTTCCACTGTGAATACCGAGTAGAAGTATTAGTTTAAAATTTTAGCTTTTTCTTGGTCTTCCTCTTCACAGTCCTCCCCCAAACCTGGTCTCTTAATCTTCACTATACTACCAATTGCTTACTCATAATGATGCCTATGCACAAATGGATGGGAATTACGCACCAAAGGCATGTAAGCCACCAGTGTAGCTCCATGGCCCTGGAAAGGCACAGGATGCACAGTATTCATTACTGCCTGCACCTGTGGGGCACCTGTCCATGGCCCTGCCCCCCGACATGCAGGACTCTGCAGGGTGACTGGGGCAGAGTTGCAGAGCCCAGGCCGGCATCCAGTGGGATGCCTGCCCTGGGTCCTAGAGTGGATTTTCTGCATGGTTTGATGTTGGACTGGGTGCATGAATAGCACCCACAGGCACCCAGACCTGCACTGCCATGCTCTACTCCACAGAAGACCAGCCTGCCCCTGAACAACCCTGTAGCAGTGGCTACAGCACAGATGTCCCCCCTCAACAGCACCTGTGCCCATCCCCAGTCATACATGGCAGGCTTCCACCCCAGACACATTGCAGCACAACCCTGGTACTGTTCATAACCCCCCACCCCACCACATGCTGACCCTGTCCCCATTCTCATGGAAGTACCCCTCACCCCATCACGGTGAAGCCCTGTCCCCCCATATGCACATACAAACCCCCAGCACACATTAGCACCAGACCTGGGCAGCACAGGAGAGCCCCCATACAGTGGTGCCCTGGTCCATTGTAACCTGACCCCGAACTAAAACCTGGTTGCAGCTGAGGTGGCCAAAGCCCAACTACCCACCCCCAGTGGCACCGACACCCCCATCCCCATACCAGGCAGTCAGTGCCGTGGCACAGTCCTCCACTCACCTCCTCTGTTGCTGGCCATCGAAGTGATGCTGGGAGTATACCTCTATATATAGGCATTGCGCCCTCAGCATCACTTGGACAGTCGGTGGCCATAGAGGTGTGCAGAGGGCTATGCTGCTGCTGTCCTGAGCCACGACACCATCAGGAAGGTACAGGGACTGGGGCAGGGGGTGGGGGTTGACAGTGCCACTGGGGCTGGTGAGTGCCACAGACCACCACATATGGGAAGCTGTGATTTGGAGCAGGGGCAGTCAGTCTGTGACTGTTGGGTGCACCACTATATTGGATTCTGTTGTGCAGGTTGGGGTGTGTGACTAAATAGGGGGGTGGGTCGAAGAAGTGTAGGGGGTACTACATTCATGGGGCCAGTGCCCCAATGTGTATCGGTGGGTTACTGCTGTGATGCAGATGGGCCACTGATGTGTGCTGGGGTGGGTGGGCAGGCATGGGGGACAGGTGATGGGGTTCAGTTGATGGGGGACTGGGTCAGTCCACCTGGACTGGGCAGTGGACTGTGTGCACATCTGTGTGTACAGGGGTTATGGCAGGGTCCCCCCTGCCATTACCTGCTCACCCCTATGCTCACCTGCAGTCAGCACTACTGTACACACATTTGTGAAAGGCACATAGTACAGGCATGCCCCCACCTGCCCCCTGTGCATTGTTGTCTGTGCGGCCATGTGATCAGGTATGTAACTGTCTTTTGCCCCATTTGTGCATGCTGCAGGCGGTCCTCGGGACCCTGCTCCATGGCATTCACATATATCAGTGCCTATGCACCTGGTTTCTGCAGTGCATAGGCATCGTGCATAGGGCCAATGTTATTATGCTATGTCCAAGATTCATTGTTGGAGAAATTTGAGCTCAGATATGTAAAATTGCTTACAGGGCTATTTTACTTCCTCCAATGAACCAGTTGAATTTAGGTTCTTAGGATTTTTTTTTTAAATGTTGATATGTAGATCCCATCTATTAGTCAAGTTATGTAATAACTGTAACATTCATTTAAAACCTGTTTGGTACATTGAAAGTAATACACGATCAACAGCAAATAACAGTAAATGTATTTTAGAACTTGAAACTAACAGACTCATTTCTAAAAAAAATATATAATGAAAGATAATTCAGAAATAAATTAGACAGGGTCATGGCCATGATACTACACAACCCTTCTTACTGCTAACTGTACCGCCCTGTCTTATTACTAAGGAGGAGTTCAGGTGAACTGTCACACATGTGACAAAACATCTGAAAAGAGGAACATGACAGTTTGACACAATTTGAGGGTCACAGTTGCATCTCAAAATTGGGATTTACAACTGTGTCATTAGTTCCAAAAACCTAGCCTTATTCTTCGCTTGTACTGTGTTTCAACTTACACACGTGTGGTACATTTAATTTACATTGTTTGGAAAATATTGGTAGGCCAAATTAAATGAAGGTAGATAGATAAGTCATCCTCTATATTACTGTAGCAAAAACCTCACTCGGAGAAAACCAGCACCACAGCATCAGCATTTAATTATACTCCAGCTTTGTTTTGGGATGTCAGGTTCCTGAATAATAAGTATTGTCTTAATTAAAGAATCCAAAATTAATCGAATGCCATTTTATTAATTTCTTGACACAGTGTGCCCACAAGCAAATACTGCCTGTCTTCAGTGGCACAAAGGATTGGCAGAACATAAAAAAGTACATGAATATTAAAATCATATAAAACAATTACTTGCATATTGACATAGTAATAGGACCCTACACAATCTGGTAGTTGGATAAAAGTATTCCCTGAGGTGAGACACTGAAATCTGTCCAATAGATAGGCTTTGCATCAAGATACTGTACCACCTGCTCATGAAAACCCAGGGCCTGGATTTTCAATGGTTTGGACAGACTACTTAGAGTAATTTTAGTGTCACCTTTGCACTGTGTAAATGTGCCAGAATGTTTGTGTTAAATTTTTAAACATTCTGATGCATTTACATCACTTTGAACAATTCATCGCTGCCAAATGATGCATGCATCAGATATTTGGTCAACAGCACAAGATTCAGCACTCCTGGTTACAAGAATCCAAAAACTCCGACTAGTGCTAAAGCAAACCTTAATTTCATACAAAGTGTATATTCAGGCTGAAGGTACAGATAATTAGGGATCTGTACCTTTAGCTTGGATATGTGCTTTGCATCAATTAAAGGTTTGCTTTTGTTAAGAATAGTCAGAGTTTTGGGATTCCTATAACCTGGAGTGCACTCCAGAAATTTCCTGAGTCACACCTGACTCTTGCATTCCAGATCAGATATTTGGTGCATGTGTCATTTCTGTCGTGCAACATGCAGCACTTGTGACTAGACATGTGCAAGGCTGTTCACACTTTGTTTTGTGAATTAATTAAAAGTGCAAAGTGCTGGCTTCACAAAGTTTCCAGCAGTCTAAGTGACACTTTTTCAAGTGAAACCACGCAATTTCCATGGCAACATTGGAACTTCGCTATAATTTCAGCTGACTTCTGAAAAAGTTCCACTTTGCAACATCTCTACCTACGACAAAAAGATAGACCACGGTTTATCTAGCAACCTCTTCACATGCAGTGCATGTGCAGCGAATCGTGCTGCAACTCAGTGAAAATCTGGCCCCATCTCAAAATGCTCATGATTTGATGGGCTAAACCCCTCAAACCTCCAGCATCAGGGCTACTGCAGCTAGGTCTTCATTCTCTGTCAGTTAGTCCAGGCAAAAAAGTTTATTTGCTGTGGACACATATGCCACTCCATTGCTGGCAGAGAAAGGGTAAACAGATGATGGGTGGTCAACCAAAGAAAGAAAGAAAGTACTATGGTAAGTCGTTGATAGTAAAAGGTAATATAAAATCAGAGGAAATATTTTTAAAATGCATTATGCTGGCACAGTTCTTGATTTCAGGTGCAGCCTGCATCATGCGAATTATGCCATATGTTTGAATCCTACAGCATTCAAATGTTTTAATGCATTTGCAACTCTTTTACCTTCTTTATGGTAAAGAAAAAAAAACTAACACAGGCATAAGATAGTGGCACATGAATCAGTCTCTGTGCTGCAAATTGCACAGTGACCAATAATTAGGCCACATTTTGGTGGTCTAACTTAATGGTGCAAACATCGGGGATGTGCCAAAATGTTGGAACAAGTCTCTGATACACCTTTGAAAATCCTACCACATATCTCTAACACACTCAAAAAACCTCTGCATACTATAAAAGTGGATTCCATTGAAACAAAAAAGAGGACGTGCAATGAGTTTTGATGGTCATTGCCATTAGGATAGGAGTCCAACTCATACAATTACCTCATGCAGCACAGTAGTCTGCTCAGAAGAAGCCCTTATGTATAACAAGCACAGAGACTAAAGTACAGTGAGTGCCACTTAAAACTACCAGTGATGACGTGTAGAATTATTTTAAATAGACATATTCACTGTGCCCAAATCCTGTCCATAGAACTGCATCTTAATTTAAATATTTAGTGAACATTGATGGCCACCAAAAGTGAACAGCTGACAGCACTGCTTTGTGATTAACACTATGTTAATTCTTTACTGGAGGTGCTAATGCTATTATCTTCCCACAGTATTTAGATGTCTAGTTACATTACATCACAATCACTGCTGTTTGAACCCATTGAGTGTCTCCATTTTCTCTTCATTGTGAGTTTCTTTTTGTAAGTTTCTGCCAGCTTCTCTTGTGCCCTTCCTTATTCCCGGAAGATCGAGCTACTGCATGAGAGTGAGACACTGCGTAAAATAAGCATCCATGATATAGCTATGCACCTCAACCTGCCAAAGTCCACCATTTCTGACTTACAGAGTGGCATTATAAACAGAATCCACAAAGTAAGTGGAAAAGTGAGGGCAAGGGTAACGAAGTGGAGGAGGCTCTCCTGTTGTGATTTTCTGGGGTTTGGTGCAGGAATGCTACAGTGAAGGTCCAATGCTTCAACAATAAGCAACTGTCTGTGGCATTAGGAAAATTAGAGTTTAACCTGATTGATGGCTGGCTCCAGTGATGGAAAGTGTGGCACAACATCTGCTACCAGAGGGCCCATGGTGAAAAACTAAATGCTGATGAGATGGAAGCCAGTTTCTGGTTAAGAGACAATCTTCCTGATGTTCTCTCTGGCTATGACCTGTCATACATTTTTGAAACTGATGAAACTGGGTTGTTTTTGAGTCTGTGTGTGTGTGTGTGTGTGTGTGTGTGTGTGTGCGCACGTGCATGTGGTATTGGACTCGGACATTTAAGTCAGAGCTCTCATGAGGCAAGAAGATAGCAGAAGACTAGATTTTGGTTATAGTGTGCTGTAACATGACTGGGTCAGAAGTGATAGAGCTTGTGATAATTGAAAAGTCTGCCCAGCCATTCTGCTACCCTGCCATAGCTCACTTGCCAGTCACTTACTGCAACAGTAGAGCCTCCTGGATGACTGGTGAGATAAGCGCAGCCTAGGAAAGTTGCACTCCTGACTGATAGTTTTAGTGGTTACCCTGATGCCCCTGGCCTTTGAAGCATTCACTAAATAATTTTACCCTCCCCCGGACACACACCACTTCCATCATACTCCCTTTAGACCAAGGCACCATCTACTCCCTAAAATGTCAGTATGTAAGAGAGGGATGAGGATGTGAGTGCTGGCTGAAATGAACAGTGGTTCTGAGTTAACTGCAACTGGGTTCATAAGGGAAATTCAGCCATCTTGATGCTGAATGGATGTAAAAAAGTGCATGGGATAATGTAATGGCAGACACCATTGCTAATTGTTTTGCCAAAGCCAGGTTTTGTAGATCAGTGTCCCCAGAATCAGACCCGACACCAATCTTCAAGCAAGAAACAGAGCCTGCCCCAGACCAAGTGAATGAATCAGAGTTCAAGACACTCTGCCATCTTCTCAAACATAAGCAAGACCCTGAAAGTACAGAGATAGATGATATATCCATGCAGGTGAAACCCTGCACCTGGCACCTACTGATGGAGATTATGCAGAGGCAGAGGAAGAAGTCAAAAACTCCAGCTGGCACTGTCATGATTGCTGATGTTACAGGAGCATGGTTTCATGTGATAAGTGTGATTCCCTTACAGTGCCATTCATTAGATGCACAAAGGAATTGCCCATTCCAAAACAGTGACTGCTCCATAGAGAGACCGCCACAAACAGCAATGGTCCTCTACAACACACCACAACTCTGTATTTAATGCGGGGGGCTTCACCCCTCCATACCCTCCTTTGTGGGGGAAAGCCCCCCACACCCCCAAAAATAAAGATTCTAAACTCCAGGGGGAGCGGACTTAGGAGTAATAGATACTCCCCCTGGAAGCAAAAATATATCTCCCACACCACGATCCGAACCCAGCACTGCAAGCTTTTGTGGCAGTGGCTTATGCCAGTACACCACAAGGCCAGCTCAACAGAATCTGGCCAACTCTACTCTTCACCCTGTCAAATACCAAGTGTAGCATGCATCCCTCTGTGCGTGCTACACTCACTCTACACATACAAACAGTATTATTGAGTCACTCATTCTTGTAGAGCTCAGTAATATGCACTCATATTGGGTGATACCCAGGCACACTACTTACATTGTGCAGAGTGATGGAGCAGCAAATTGATACCCAGCCAGAATGAAACATGCTCAGAAACACTGGGAAAAAAATGGAGAAAATACACGGAACTGCATTCCAAACAATCAAAGTTAAGTTTTTTTTTAAAACAGAGAACTAAATAAAATAGTGACATTTTTAACAGTTCCTAAAAGTACCCCCTACACACTACTACACCTGAAATAAAGAATGAAATGAAGTGCGCTACAAAATCATTCTCAACCCCTCTCACCACCAAGTTCACAAAACACGCTCTTGCCCCAGAGCACTAATGCAGGAAAAGCACTGTAAAATCACAAAACTAGAACACACAAACAAGGTTTAACACAGTTTTTTGAAGTCAATGTGCTTGTTGCAACTCTAATTTTATACTCAGCACACAATCAGCCATACTGCATTTAAAACAAGCAATGATAGTGCCACTCCCACACTGCTGCCATCTAAATCGGGAATCAGATTTAGTGGACATAAATGATACTCACCAACGAGTCGACTTAAGCAGTCTGCACTGTACATTCCTGCCCTGTACAGTAGATATGGTCCCTCAGGTTGGTGGGAAGGTGTACTGGCAAAAAGGAAAAAAGTAAGGGAAAACATGTATTGTGCCTCATCTGATTTGCATTCAAACATATAATTTCAGTTCCCAGTGCAATCATGCCATCCCATTCTCAAGCACTCATTTAAATCAAGAATGCTCTTTTGAAGTGAACTTCATTAAACATACACCTTCCTGACCACTAATTAAGTAAATGCACTCTGAACAAATGAACACTAATTATATGTTTGATTATTGTTGTCAAAGCAAAACCTGAATTGAATTTTTAAAGGACACTGTGAGTATTTCTGCTTATCCTTATTTTTGGATGGAGGATATAATGTGGTTGACAATTTTCAACTCTGTTTTCACTATAAAAAATTGCTAATAATGCAGACCACATGTAATTAAGAACTCCCATTTCAAAAATATTCTACTTATAATGTCACAAATGTGCTGTTCATACATTATGATATTTTTGTCTGAGATTAGAACTTATTTTAACTTGATAGAAAGCATTATTCTCTTTTTCAATTTAAGGCATAGATACAAATCAGTGAAACAGTTCCCCATGTAAAATATTTGTTTTAACATCCTCAACATTTCTTTCCGCCATGAGCATCTTGTAGCTCAGTGCATTATAATGTGGCAGTACTTGCTGCTACAATAGCAGTTCACTGACATTTAGTCAATTAAACCATTTTTAAGGCAGATGGACAATCAGTATTACATTTCTTATAGTCTTTCTCTTAAAGTAAAAGCAGAAAAACATTTTTGTATACATTCTATAGTTATATACTTAGATTTTATCATGTGACATTTACATGATTGTCATGTTCTGCCACATTAGGTATAGTGAGCACCAAATATACCCTGTATGTCTAGGTTTTTAGTAATTACTTAGTAGTGATGAGAAGCACAGTAGCATTCCTCAATTCATATTTGCTTAACCTCTGCTCTCATTCTCTACATCTCTGTAAATATCTTCCCAGCTGTGCCATTATAGTCTTCAAGAGTTAAAGACTAGAATACTTAATGATGATTGAGGTACTGTATCTTGTCTAATCATGAAGAATACAAAGGATCCACTCCTATGGTGACTGCTTGAACAATCTTTTTATTTCCACCCAAATGGTTGACATTCTGTGGCTTTAAATGCCTCAATTACTCTGTTTTCTGTTTTAGACCTTCTTAACAGCAAGCCTGTCTCCTTTGTGAGCTTACTTGGCCCTCACTCTCTTACATGTGCTATGGGAATAGATGTTAAATAGAGCCATACAAATAATTCATAGTAAGCCAATATAGATTTTTCACGATCATGAACTTCAGTAGCTGTCCCTGGACCTCCAATGAACTATTACTTCAGTGGCCTCAGGGAAACAGCTTAGACCATGTTCATGAGATATAGGGACCCTGTGTGTACAAAGAAGTGACCCTTGATGCCCATGACTATCATTCTCTTTCCAGCTGTATGAATCATTGTCCTTGACTAGCTGCAGAAAGGTTTACCCATGCTGCAGTGACATTGATAGTAGTGATGTAAAACACAGTGCAAGCAATGAGCTGACAGTACCTATGGTGCCCTGACATCCAGCCAACCGGGAGTTGCAGTGCCATTCCTTAGGAAGAAATAGAACCACACATACAGAAAGTTGTACAAAATGAGTCAGTCTCCAAGTGCAAATGCTTGGGGTCACTTACACAAATGCAACTGCAATATTTCGGGGGGCTCCACATCCCACACACCCCGATGTGGAGAGCTTTACCACCCACACCTCCAGTACTAAATATAACAAACTCCAGGTAATAGCAAGGTAGAGACAGGGCACAGAATGAGTCAGGGAAAGAAGTACAGGAGCCACCACAGCACCGTTGGAACATGGCACTGTGAAAATGCTTGCGCTCAGAACACAGAGCAACAAAAAAATCAAAGTAGCCAAAGAAGCTTGCAACAACATCGCTGTGACAAAATCACATGAATTTTCTGGCACTGTAACTAGCATTTGTGTATCCTTTTCAAAACTCACACATTGGGATCTTAGTATACTTTGCAATAAACTAAGGGTGGGATATTCAAACTGCACCAGGCAGGGGCGCAAGCCTGGGTGCAGCGCAACTGGTCTGCGCTAGGGCATGGACCAGGCAATATTTAACAGTGCTGCGCCATGGCTCAGCACTGTTGAATATGGCACTGAGGGTGCACGCAATGCTCATGGTGCAGTGGCACTGTGTCAGTGCAAGTGGCAGGAAGGGAGCCGGGGGGATGTGCCAGCTCAAGTGCAGTTGCGCTAGGTGCATCAACTGTGATATTCAGCACTGGGCATGCAAATGAGGCCATTATGCATGCAAGGTTCAAACGGGGCCATTTGCATGTCATTATGGCTCCATTTGCATGCAGTGCACCGATCCCTGGCTACTTGCGCCTGGCACCCTGCCAGGCTGCAGCCATTGGGGACTGACACCCTGCAGCCCCTTGGTGGCCCCGCACCTGTATGCCCGATCATGGGCATGAGTAATGAATATCCCTGGTGGTCCAGTGGACCGCTCCCTCACCCGATCGTGGGCATATGTAATTTAAATCCCTGAGTTTCCAGTGGACCCCCCCAGCACCCAATCATGGGGGGATATAGTGTACCCACTACTGGTGGTCCAGTGGTACCCCCCTCCCCATCCGCCCACTGAGGTCCCCTGTCACCCAGTACCCACCCAGTCAATGGTGGGCAGTGCCACCTCACCCGCATTCTGCCTGACCGCCCACCGACTGACAGCGTACAGTACTGTCTGTATGTCTATTGGTCCACTGCATGGGCCAGTGGGCATACAGACCATACTGTACTACACAGGTCTGATATGCTCCCCGCACCCCCCTTACTTTTGATTCTCAACTCCAGGGAGGGGGAGAGACTTGTAAAAAAAAAAGTTAAACTCCCGCACATTAAAAAATAAACTGTACCCCTACCCAGCACCTTCCTCACTACAGCCAGCCACCCTCACCACCACACCACATGGCCAGCTCGGCAGCACCATACCACACTACCTCCCACATACCTTCTCCATTATCCCTCCTTTTCCGTTCTCCCTCCTACATCCTCACCTTTCTTCCCCTTGCTCTGCACTATAACCTTGCCTCGCTACCCTTTCAGGGTAACTCATATAATGGGTGCTCAAATTGAGTCACCCAAAACTGAGTTGCTTAATTTGAGTCACCCATATGATAGTATACCCCCATCCAACGGGGTTGAGGGGAAGGGCCTTAGTCTTAGCCTAGTTAATCTTCAAGCCAGACATCTTTGTGAAGGTGCTGAGGAGTCCCAGGACTAGCTCCAGTCTGGCTTCTCTATCCCCTTGTACTGTAAAGAGATCATCTGCATACATCAGCATACACTATTCCTCCACACCCACATATATACTTCTGAGAGGGGGAGTACTCTCAGGACTATGGCTAGAGGTTCTATGGCTAGCACAAAGAGCAGAAGGGAGGTGATGCACCCCTGATGAGTACCCTTCTTGAGCAGAAAACTGAGAGAATGGAGTCCATTAATAAGGATGCTGGCCATTGGGGAGCTGTAAAGGGTTCTGACCCAGGCCAAATAATGTGGTCCAGTCCTATGCATTCCATGACCCTCAGGAGGAATCCCACTCAACTAAATCAAAAGCTTTTTTGAAATCAGCTGCTAGTATGATTGCAGGGCTGGAGAGCCTTCTGGCAGTATAAATGAAGTTAGGAAGAATCCTAGTGTGATCCACACTTTGGTGCCCTTTCATAAACCCTTCCTGGCCAGGGTGTATTAGGCCTCTCAGGAGGGGTTCTAACCTGGTTGCTCAGATTTTAGCCAGGATTTGTCATCAGCTTTGTTAAGAGAGATTGACCTGTAACGGCCCAGTTCATGTGAGTCTTTTCCCTTTTTGGGCAGGACAGTGATCACTGCCTCCCAAAGGGAAGGTGGCATAATACCTTTAGAACAGGCCCACTTTAAGGAGACTGCAGCTTATGTTATCACAGAGCAGCTGACAAAAATCAACAAGGAGGCTGTTAACTCCCTGGGCTTTACCACTATTTGAGGCCCATACCTCTTGTTGAACTTCTGCTAAGGTAAGAGGAAGGTCCAGGGTTTGAGAATGGGCTGGGGAAAATTGGCAGAATAGGAGATCCTTCAGAAAGTTATTAATATCAGTGGTTCCTGGAGGCCTCAGGGAAGAATATAAGATTTGATAGAATGTTTGCATTATACAATCGATTTTCTATTAATCATGTTGGACACAACCCAGCTGGTCTATCTACCGTGGTATGTTTCTTCAGCCTGCCTCTTTTTGATCTGGTAGGTGAAGAGTTTAATGGCCTCATCCCCTCCTTCCCAGTAAGCTTGCTTCATATGAAAGAGGGCTAGTCCAGCCTTCCTGGTGAGGAGCTCATTGATTTTAATCTGACTGCTAATGACTTTGGCTAACAGGTCTGGGTCTAGGTGGTTATGTTGTTTAATATACGCTTCTAGTCTCCTCAGTTGTTTTTCTAGAGCTGCTAGCTCTGCCTCCTGAGCCTTGTATCTATAGCCACAAAGCTGATAATACATCCCCGTACAGTAGGTTTGTATTCTTTCCACAGGATCCCTTGGGACACTTCTCCATTATCATTTAGCTGCAGGTAGTTCTTACAGTAGTTTCCATTAGCAATCGTGGATCTCTGAGTAAGGGAGGATCCAACCGCTAAGATTTAGTACATGGGGTACATGGCCCCCATACCATCTCCAGGGATAATGGGGCATGGTTAGAAATTTGACAGGATGGGTTTTCATTTCCAGAGTAGAACAGGTGATTTGAAGTTGGAGAGTCACATGTCAATACTCTTAGCATCCTTGGAGAATAGTTGTACAGTTATATTTATGGTTGTGTATACATATATATACTTGTAAACAGGGTAAATGTATTGTTTTTGTATTTTCTCTACATTATGGCTGTTTCTGGTGGTGATTTACATTGTGTTTGGTGTTTTTTTTATTTAAAATGAATGACATCCTTATACAGGTGCCTATGTAAAAGACACCGGGATACCTGGAAAAGTCATGACTTGATAAAGCACTGAGTATGATGTGAAACGTTGGTGTTTGTAGGGGAATTTTACTGCTGTGTAACTAGATGATTATTTATTAAATGATTTGTAATGTTACCTAAACAGTAGGTGTTTTTAGTCAGTGCACTGTGAAGCCCAACTTCTTTTCTTTTCTCTTTTGTAAGTTCCTCTATGGCAGCTTTCACCTTAACATGGGGTTCACCTGCACTAGAGCTGTGACCCACACACGGATCCAGGGAACATTAAAACCATCCCTTAACAAGGTTGGTGTTTGTGTTGAGGTAAATTACCTCAGTTCATGGCTGACCTTGTGGAATCATTGTGAGTCATCTATATCTGGGCCATATATGTTAGCCAGAATGAGGAGGCCTTCAGTGGTAGGGACCTCTACCAGGTTCTTTTGAAAGTAGCAGGGTAAAGTAGGGAGAAAAGATCTGTAAGCAGTGATTGGGACACTTTTAAACTTGATAGGCACTAGACAGTGACTGGGTTACCTTGAAACTTGGGTTTTAAATTGTAACAGGTGGTGTGGGAGAAACTAGGTCAGGAACTAAATCTTGGGGTGAGTAGATTCAGGAAGCCCTGTGAATCAGGTGTTTAATTGGTGGGTGGAGGTGAGAGAGGCTTAGTGCCTTCTAAAAATTAATTACCACAGGCTGTTTGGCTAGCAGCAGCAAAGGGACGTAAGGGGGAAGAGAGGACACAACAAACACACATACAATACTGCTCTTCCACCCACCCAGGGCAAACTTCACTTTTATAGGCTGTAGTGGGTGATTGACAGCAAATATACACATTCTGTGGAGGCAGGAACAGAGGGTTTACTAGAACGCATAGAAACAGCTACAGGGCACAAAGGCAACTAAGCAAGGGTGTTTCTCTACTGAAGGAAAGTAGAGAAGGGAGGAGAGAAACAGGAAGAGAGAGAGAGAGAGAGAGAGAGAGAATACCCTAAACCAGGAAGGACACTTATAGATATGATGGAGTGGTGCAGTGAAGTAGCTGTGGGGTGGCAGTCTTCAGGGAGAATTTCTGGAGGTTGTGGTGCTGTCCCATCTGCCGGCACCTCTCTGGGCTGAGGGCAGAGATTGCTTGTCTCCAGGCCAAGTTGGTCGGGATTCAGGGGACCTCTTCCCCACACAGGGACCACCAAGTCTGTCCCCACTGCCTCAATGGTTGCCAAGGAGAGGAGTTGCTGGATGATGGTGGGCTCAGGATGGTGAGTGTAGTGGGGAAGAGACACATCCTTCCTGTGGTTCTACTCCATAACTCCTAAGCTGCCCTGGCTGGGTGGGACTGTCCCAGAGAGGCACCCACAGTGGTCGCCAAGGAGGATGTGGGGGTCCTTCATGGTGGAGACCCCAGAAGGAGAGGCAGAGAACCCTGGAAGAGGAGGAAGCAGCTCCTAGTGGGGGACTCTATCATCACGGAGTAGACTTGAGGCCAGGAGGTGAGGGAGTGAGGGAGGTCAAGTGCCCACCACCATGGACTGAAAGGATGGACAGCACATCCTAAGAATCGCTGGGGCAGCAGAATGGGAGGGTGAGCTAGATTTCATTGTCCACCAGGGGATGAATCATCTGGCAACTGATGAGGCTAGAGTAGTGCAGGAGCAGTTCAGGGAGTTGGGGAGGGGTCTTAGACAGGTGGCACACTCTGTAACCTTTTCAGAGGTGTTAACCTGTCAAGGGCAAGGGGGAGAACAGGGTACTCCGCACCAAGAGATTCACTGCGTGGCTGAAGGGCTGGTGCAAAATGGATGTATTTGGCTTCATTGGGGACTGGGGTTCCACCTGGAGGGATGCAGGCCTTACATGGGAGATGGCCTGCATCTTTCTGGGGGGACCAGGATCCTCAGTTGGAGTTTTAAATGTTTTATCAGCAAGCATCTAAACTAGCCAAGGGGGGGGGTGGCAGAAATAAGCTAGGTGAAGCAAACAGCCCCCCCCCCCAACAAAATGATACAGATGGCAGACAGGACCCTAAGGTTGAGAAATCTCCAAAAAATAACTAAAACCAAAATGGGTAAAACTGCAGAGAAAAGGCAGAAAGGGAGTAAGGACAAGAGGGGTATAGAGGAAGACCTGGGATAGGACAGTAGTTATTAGGAGAGGAGGCAGTACAAATTGGATGACCATGTACACAAATGCCTACAGTCTGGGAGACAAAATCCCAGATCAAGTGGTCCTGATGGCTGAGGTGGACCTGGACATTGTTGCTGTTGTCGAAACATGGTTCACAGGGAACCATAACTGGGATATGACAATACCGGGTTGCGCTCTATTCAGGAGGGACAGGGTGGATAAAAAGGGAGGAGGAGTGGCTATCTATGTCAGGGAAGGAATTAAGGCAACTGAGGTACAGGGAATGCAATGAGAGGAGGAGGCACTGTGGATCACCCTAGAGATGGGAAATGGCACTGCCATTCACACTGGTGTGATCTACAGACCTTTGGCACAAGGGGAAAAGCTGGACAGGGTACTTGTAGAAGCCATCCACAGAATGACAGCTAAAGTGGAGGTGCTGCTGATAGGAGACTTCAATCTGCCGGATGTGTATTGTAGCAGCCAAACTGCAGCCTCAGCCAGGAACAGAGACATCCTGGAAGTCCTGCAGGGGTGTGTCTAAAACAGCTAGTGATGGAGTCCACCAAAGTGGGAGTGACTTTGGACCTGGTACTCACCAACAGGGACAAAATTATAGACAAAAAAGTAGGGATCCATCTGGGATCACGTATCACAGTATGGTGTGGTTCAATGTGAGAACAGCAGAAGAGTAAAACCACACAAAAGCAAGGGGCCTGGATTTCAGGCGGGCCAACTTTGCAAAGATGGGAGAATGTCTTAGGAAATGACTGGCATGGAAGGGGAAGGGGGGAGGGGAGGGGAGGAGGAACAATGGAAGAATCTTAAGGGAGCCATAGCGGAGGCAACAAACCATTGCATTAGGCAAGTATGTCAAAGAGAAAGAAAAATACACTATGGTTCTCAAAGAAAGTAGCTGAGAAGGTAAGGGAAAAAAAGAGTAGCATTAAGGAGCTTACATTGCCCCTCTGATTACCCATATCTTTAGCCTATCCCTTAGCTCGGGTATAATCCCTGACATCTGGAAGGAGGCAAGGATAGTCCCTGTTTTGAAGCAGGAAAATCCCAAACTCCCTGACAACTATCGCCCTATTGCTATTCTCCCATCCCTTCGTAAACTCCTGGAAAAGGTTGTGGCGGAGCAACTCTCGAGATCGTGGATATCCATGAGCTGCTTTCTGGGGCCCAACATGGTTTCCGGAAGGGTCATAGTACCACTACTGCCCTGATTACTGTAACCGCTAGTATTAGATCCACCATGGATCAGGGCAAACTGTCAGGTGCTATATTTATTGACTTGTCAAAAGCTTTTGACCTTGTCAACCATGACCTACTGGGGGAGCAGCTCAGGGCTCTCGGGTTCTCTCCGCATGCCATGAGTTGGATGATGGGCTACCTAACGGGTAGAAAGCAGCGCACCTGCTTTAACAAGGTCCTCTGGAGCCTAGGGCTGTGACCATGGAGTTCCCCAGGGATCGGTACTTGACCTCTCCTATTCTCACTTTTATTAATCAACTCCCACGGGTGACCTCCTCGTTGCCAAGTCACGCTTTATGCAGATGACCTTGTGCTAGTGGCCCATGCTCGTAATGCTGCTGACCTTAACCAGTGCCTATCTGAAGACTTCAGCAGAGTCTCGGCCTGGATTACCAACCATAGACTGGTATTGAATCCTAACAAAACTCAGGCCATGCTCTTTGGTTCCACGGCCAAGTTAAAGCCCCATCAGCTATGCTCAAAATAGCTTGAGATGGAGGCCCCTGTTGCCAACAGCGAGCTCAATTAAATATCTTGGGGACACTCGACCCACAACTTGATATGAGAAGCCATATCCAAAACATCTGCAGAACCACCAGGTGTAAGCTTGCCTTGCCTGCAGAGGGCCAAATACAACCGACTCGGGCGAGGCTGAGCACTTCTGAGAGTGTTCGCCCTCCCTTAGTTATGGATAACACCTATTTGCCAGGTCACCTCAAATCCATCTTAATCGGTGGAACACGGCATATAATGATATCTGTCGGTTTGCACTTGCTGCTTCCAAACTCACCCACCGATGTGAGCTCTATGACAAACTCAGCTGGCTCCCCCCTGCGGAATTCCTGATCCTTGGTGTAGGAAAATTCACCAGGAAAGTGCTTGCCACGGGCATACCATCGGGACTGGCGCATCTCCTCCCAAAACTGGACGCCATCCCCTACAAGTTCAGGTCACAGACCCCTGAGGTTGCTTAAAGTTCCCTCTCGGACCCTTATGGGGATCGTGACTTTGCCGCTTTGTGCCTAGGCTCTGGAACTCCATTCCGGACTCTGTTCACTCTGCCCCTTCCCATGGGACCTTTCGCTCCTCCCTGTGGTCCCACCTAAAACAAGCGACAAGATGTGACTGCTCCTAGTCTCTGTAATGTAATACTCTGCAGTCCACTATTGTCCACTCTGAGTCCATGATGGTCTATGAAATATGTATTCAGTGATTCTAATGTCTATGTCCTGTAACAATTTGTACTATGTGTGGCAGTATCTCTGCCCTTATACAAGCGTTGTTATAGCTGTTTTTTACTGTATCATGCTGTTTCTCCAATGTTGCCTTGTATGTATACTGTATGTTTTGTGCTCTCCCGGGTCGTTCCTGAAAATAGGCATACTACTTGTCTAGTGTACTTACCCAGTAAACAAAAGCTAAATAAATAAGATACAAGGAAACACAGAGGGAAGAAGACAGGGAACTATATCTGGAAAAGCAGAGGAAGGCGGGGAAAGCAGTCAGGAGCGCAAAGGTGCAAACAAAAGAAAAATAGCTCAAGTAATAACGAAAGGGGACAAGAACTTTTTTAGGTACATTAGTGAATGAAAAAAGACTAATGGGTGGGATTGTGAGACTAAAAATGTATTTATGTATTTATTTTAATTTTGATGAGTGGGTGAGCCCACTGGGACTGACAATTCCCCTTTTCAGGGGCGATCCTGGGGAATAGAGGCATTCCACATATAATAGAAGAAATAACAATTTACAGATGGTAAAACAGGAACAAGTATAATAATACAATAGGGATTGTCTAGTGATAACAAGGAAACAAAACAGTGTGTAAGCAGTTCCCAAAACAGTACGTATTTTGGTGCATATGCATGACTAACAATGAGGTCTCACGGCTAGATACAGATATACATGCAGTATAGTACAATATATAATACACTACAGTATAATACAATATATTACATAGTTAATTTGTGGAGAAGAGGAGAAAAGGTGAGGTCAGGGGAAGGGGAAGGAGTGGTGGGGATAGAGCAACAAGTAGAGAAGGGGCGAAGAGAAGGAGAGGGGAGGGGTGGGGAGTAGACACAGATAGAACAGGTAAGGATTTATATACAGTTACAGATGGGGGGAGAAAAGAAGATCTCTTTGAATTTCTTCTTGAACATGGGAAGAGATAGGCATGAGAGAAGATTATAAGGGAGGTTTTTCCATTTCTGCGAAGCTGCTCTGGTGAAGGATCTCCTACCAATGGCTAGTCGGATTTTGAGTATGGTTAATATAGAGAGATTGGAGGATCTGAGGGTCGTCTGGGAGGATTTCAATGTAAGGAGATTGGACAAGATGGATGAGTTCGAAGACAGTGCTTAGCACAGGGAAGTCCATTTTGGCTTCAAAGGCTGACCATCCTGTGATATTGAGCACATTGCAGTGGTGGGCTTGCGCAGGTGTCTTGGCAACAAAATGAGTGACTCTGTGATAGACTTGCCTGAGTTTGGCCAGAGAAGAGGACTTGACCGAGTGCATTTTGGGGGCTTCATAGAATAGGCCGGGGAAAAGGGTAGCTGATGCAATAGTCTTCCTCGCTTGAGGTGTGAGGTAGGGCGAGGGTAGAGGGAAGTGTGATATAGAAGGCCTAGTTTTTGATTAGTTGTCTTGATAGCATTAGTTACATGTACCTCAAAAGATAGGTGCTCATCAAGAGTCATGCCCACATATTTAAAGGGGCCCACCCTTTCTATGCGCACGCCAGAGGAGGTATGTACTACCAGGAGGGATTGGGAGGTGACATCATAGAAGGTATGATGGAACAACATGGATTTAGTTTTTTTCACGTTCAATACCAGTAGATTCTCCCTGAACCAGGTTTCTAGCAGAGAGAAGTATTTTTCCAGTTCAGATCTAATGGTGGAGACATCTCTGTTGAATCTATATAGAATGGCATTGTCAGCATAGATCAAACCATTTCCCTCCCACCCACAGTTCAGCGGCAGCTCATTGATGAAAACAGAAAATAACAGTGGCCCAAGTTTTGAGCTCTGGGGAACCCCATCCGAGATGGGAGATACGGAGGAATAGGAACCAGCCAATTTGACAGACTGTGTTCAACTAGTTAAATAGTGAGAGATCCATGACAGAGAGCTGAAATCAAGGGCAAAATGTCAGAGCTTTGAGATTAGGAGAGAGTGGTTCATGATATGAAAGGCCTTTGTGAGGTCAATGAATATGGCCTCTGTGGCCCAGCCTTGATCTATGGCATGAAATGTGTCTGAGATGACTCTCAAGAGAGCTGATTCAGTCCCAGGTGCCTTCCAAAAACCATGCTGATTGATAGTGAGGGCATTGTTATGTTCTAGGAGGGAGTATAGCTGATTGTATAGGATTCATTCCAGGATTTTAGCAATCAGGCATAATATGCATATTGGTCTGTAGTTTTCGACAAGGTTTGTTGGGCCACGTTTGTGCACTGGGACAAAGATTGCAGTCTTCCATTTGTCAGGGACAGATTGGGTACAGAAGGATCTACTGATTAAATGTACAGTTGGGTGAGCTAATTCAGGTGCTCCGATCTTAAGGAATTTAGTGGTAGGGAGTCAAATCCAGGATAGCTGTCTGGGTTTAGACCCATCAAGAGCTTAAATACTTCTTTCCACGAGGTCAGCTTTATATGAAAGAGGGAGTGGGGGGCTTCAGAGTGGTATTCTTGTGGGGCAGAGTGGGTAGCAGGTAGAACAGTCTTGTACACGTCAAAGTCAGTGAAGAATCGATTTATTCCTGAGGCTATCTCTAAGAGAGAGGTTTGTAGGCAGCATTTTGAGATCAAATTCAGAGGGTTGATACACTCTCTGCCCTTGAGAAGCATGTTTATCTGAGACCAGAAGCTTTTGGGGTTGAAGATGTGCATTTCCTGCAAGGATTGAAGGTAGTTGCATTTAGATCTATTGGTATTGGCTTTGCACAAATTTTACAGTTGGTGGTAGGACTGCCAATCTGAGTGGAGCCCAGTTCTTTTAAAAGTATTCCAGGCCTTGTCATAGGAATGCATTTGTTGCCGTAGCTCCCAAGAGAGCCAGGGAGAGTGGAGTCCTTTAGCCCTTCGTAGTTTGAATGGGGCATGGATATTGAGGATGGAGGTGAAGGTGCTGATGAGGTATTCCAGAGCCTGATTTATATCTGGAATAATGGTAATGGGGATCCAATCAGTAGAAGCAAGACTTTGCCAGAACGCTTCGGCGTTAAAGTTGTTCAGATCTCTGGATCTGATGATTTTTGGGGGGCATGGGGATGGTTATTCTTCCAGACACAAAAAGTGGGGTAGTGATCACTTAGTGCTTCAGGAAGGATTCCTGCAGCCTTGATGTAGAGCTTGTTATTTGTAACTATCCAGTCCAAGAGGCTGTGTTTGCCCAACTTTATGTTAAGTCTGGTAGGTTGATTGATTAAGTGCTCTAGCTTGGTATCAAACAGAGCTGCTTAGTATTGAGACCTATAGGTCCTGTCCAATTTAGATTGAAATCACCACAGAGTATGGTATCACTGAGGGTGAGGGTGTCAAGACTTGAGAAGAGTTCAACGAAGGAGGAAGAGGCTAATTTAGGGGGCAAGTAGACCCATCCTATAGTTAGATGCTTAACTTGGCCAAGGATGACTGTGATGAATAACTGTTCAACGTCTGGGTTAATACCAGTGATAGGGAGCTCACTGACAGCCAGACAGTCCCTTGTGTATAACAGAACCTTCCCCCCCCTCCCGTTGGGTCTGTCACGTCTATAGGAGGAAAACCCCAGGGAGAGCAATTCTGTGGGACTGGATAGTGGGCACTAACCATGACTCTGTAATGCATAGGATATCAGGCTTATAGTGCTTGGTCTGTGCTTCAAGGTCTGCCATTTTACACCTGATGCTTTGTATATTCATGTGGGCTATTTTAAGCCCTTTTATGTCAGACCAGGTAGGGCAAGAGGTTAGGAGGCTGGGTGTTGTTCTCTTTGTAGGACCAGGGTTTAGTTCAATGTCACCTAATAGAAGGAGTAGGCACATATAGGACCTGATAGAGGGTGGGCTGAGGAACAGAGTTTTATGAAACCTCTTGGCATGTGATACAGACATAATAGTTTTTTCCTGCTTGGTATATGTAAGGAGTCCATGGTGGGGGTAGATAACTTAGATGTATGAGCAGGCAGTAGAGGGGTGGTGATAAGGAGACATAAAATGTTAGTTGTACAGTATGAGTCCAGTCCAAGGCAGTTTCATTCCAAAGGAGACAGTCCAGGATGGAGCAAAAAAATGAGGAGCCCTTTAGTTAGGTAGAGTGGCATTATAATGGCTAAAAGTGGTCTTGTAATGTGATGTAGGAGAGTGGCCAGCCAGGTATTTAAGGCCAGTCAGGTGCTCCAGTGAACAGTAAAAAAAAATATATAGATGGGCAAGATATTACCAAGCATACACATGAGATTTGCTAGGGCAGAAAGTTGGGATTAATGTTATTAAGCCCACAAATACAAGTGCTGAAATTGGAAGTGTAGCAGTGCCACCAAGTGGCAGAAATGTATAACGTGTGGACGGAAAAGCAGGGAGATAGAAAAACACAGCTAATTCTAACCATGCATGTGTGAGGATTCAAGTAGCTATATGAGTCAAGCCAGGAAAGGGTAGGAGTAGTGGGGGGAGGGTGGGGAGCCACAGCACAGCAGCGGTGGGGAGACTCAGGAAGCAGCAGTAGTGCATGCAGGCTGAAACGGGTGACTTCCCTGCTTCAGGAGTCCACCCCCACTTGCTCTGTAGCTGCGAGCTGTGGTCAGGAGCTGCACAAGTCAGAGCAGGATTCGAATTTCTTTAGAGGGAGCCCATGGTTTCAAACTGGGAAGTTAGTTCGAATAACTAGGGTCATTCACACTTACAACAAGTGTCCCAGGAAGCAGGAGAAAAATCTGCATAGGTACAGAGAAAACTAGCAGTGCTGCACTAAGGATTCCTTGTTTAAGGGGAATTTAGCAGCAGCCACGATATTATCTATTTTTTACTATTTTAAATTTGTTGAACTTTAGATGAGACCAAATTAAAGGAATTTACATTAATCAGAAAAAGAAAAACTACCTCATGTGCTCCAGGCGGATAGAGTGGCGACCAGTCCAAATCAAAGAAGGTGCCGGAATTCAAACAATGCCATCTTCTAGTGGTAGTTCAATGGCGTATCTTGAGTGGCGAGTTGAGGGCTGGGAGCAGCTCCTGCGGCCTCAGCCACGTGTTGGAATTGCCCGGTGGGGGAGGGGGTCAGGCACCAACTGTGACGATAAAGGGGAGATAAAATTAGCCCAAAGGGTGGAGATAAGGGGAGGAAAGATTAGCTTAATGCTGGGGGAAGACAGGAATTGAGAAGGGAGGGGGGAGGTATTACAGGAGCAGAGGTAAGAATTGACTTAAGGTGGAAGTGGGGCTGGCACAAAGGCAGAACAGAAATTGAGAATCGGGTGGAGGGTATTACATGAACAGAAGATGAGGGTTAATGAGTGTAGGACAGGATGAAGGGGTAGTAGTGGAGCGGAGATCAGGTAGCATGTGAGGGGATGGAGAGAGAGGAGCGAAGAAAAATTAAAAAGGGCTCAGAGAAATAAACACAAATTCAAACAGAGAACTATCTCAAATTTAATTTAAAAAAAAACTGTATCAAGCATTAAACAAATATTAGATTTTCTGAGCAGGACTTGCAGACTCGAGCTGAAGTGAGCTGAACTAAAGGTGCAGTAGCAAAAGTAAGATAGTAACAAAAGCACACTTATACTGCAGAAATTGACAAACTGTTTCAAGCTTAGTAGAAACTAAATCAAGTTTAGCCAAATATTCACAGTTACAGGCGGATATGAGCATGAGTCTAACAGATTCAACTAATATTATGCAGAAATTAAAGTACAGTCACATACCAGGGCATTTCTTCATAGAGTAACACCAAACTGATTTATCTGAGGGACACCTGAATTTAAAGTGCAGTGAACAATAAGACATTTGTACAAGGAAATGCACCAAATTATTTTAGCAGAGGGACACTTGATCAGAGTCAAATTAACAGAAATCAGACTTAGGCAGACTCAAGAAGCAGCAGCAGCAGCAGTGAGTGCAGGCTGAAACAGGTGACTGCCCTGCTTCAGGAGTCCAGCTCCTTGTTCTGTAGCTGCGAGCTGTGATCAGGAGCCACGTAAGTCAAAGCAGGATTCAAATTTCTTTAGAGGGAGCCCGTGCTTTCAAACCAGGAAGCTGGCTTGAATGACAAGTTCACACTTACAACAGGTGTCCCAGGAAGCAGGAGAAAAATCTGCATAGGTACAGAGAAAACTGGCAGTGCTGCGCTAAGGATTCCTGGTTTAAGGGGAATTTAGCAGCAAGCACGATATTATCTATTTTTTAGTATTTTAAATCTGGTGAACTTTAGGTGAGACTGAATTAAAGGAATTTCCATTAATTAAAAAAAGAAAAACTAGCTCAGGTTCTCCAGACGGATAGAGTGGTGACCAGTCCAAATCAAAAACGTGCCAGAATTCAAATAATGCAAGTCCGGTGGGACGCCGTCTTCTAGTGGAAGTTCAATGATGTACCTGGAGTGGTGCATTGAGGGCTGGAAGCAGCTCCTGCGGTCACAGCAGCATGCTGGAATTGCCTAGGAGGGGAAGGCGCCGACTGGAGTGGCGAGTTGAGGGCCGGGAGCAGCTTCTGCAGCTATAGCTGTGTGTTGGAATTGGCCAAGGGGGTGAGTCACTGACTAGATTGGTGAGTTGAGGGCCAGGAGCAGCTCCTGTGGCCAAAAAGGGAAGGAGGAATGTGTGCAGAGGGGGGCCAAGAAAAAGCAGAAATCCTGAACAAGTATTTTTGTCCAGTATTCACAGAAGGGGAAGGGGAGGGACCAAAGTTAGGCGATGGCAGCAACACTGGGAGGGAGGTGGACACCAGTTCATTTAAGGAGGAGAGAGTCTTAAAGGAACTCGCTAAACTGAAAGTGGGCAAGGTAATGGGGCCAGACGGGATACATCCTAGAGTATTAAGAGAACTCAGAGAGGTGCTGGCAGCACCACTAACAGCCTTGTTCAACAGTTCACTGAAAACAGGTATGGTACCAAAGGACTGAAGGAGGGTGAATGTAGTCCCTCTCCACAAAAGTGGAAGCAAGGAGGAGGCTGGCAATTACAGGCCAGTCAGCCTGACCTTGGTGGTGGGGAAAGTAATGGAATCACTACTAAAATAAAGATTTGTAATATATCTCAAATCCTACAGAGCACAGGATCTGAGGCAGCATGGATTCACAGTGGGAAGATCTTGTCAAAAAAATCTGATAGATTTCTCTGACTAGGTGATTAGGGAGGTGAATCAGGGAGGGGTGGTGGATGTAGCCTACCTGGATTTTAGTGAGGCTTCAACACTATCCCACATAGGAGGCTAGTAAACAAGCTGGGCAGCCTGAGAGTGGGTCCTAGGGTAGTAAACTGGGTCAAAAATTGGCTGAGCGATAGGACACAGAGGGTGGTGGTGAATGGAGTTCAATCCAAAGAGAAAGACGTCACCAGTGGGGTCCCACAGGGATCAGTGCTTGAACCAGTCCTCTTTAATGTCTTTTACTTTCTCTCGTGGCTGGGCATATAAGGGCAGACCGAGCTGCACCATCTAGACTTGAGCTTCTGGGGATCAAGCGACCACGTTGGTGGTGCTCAGAACAGCAGAGGAGCTGCTTTTCGGCCACATTCGGTGGCAGGAGGACTGGCACAGTGCTCACAGGAGCGGAGGAGCTGCTGCATTCGGTGGCGGGAGGACCAGCACGGCAGTGGGATGGGTGTCCGCATCGGCGGGTGCCAAAATATGAGAAAGATCACAGCAAAGGGAGTTTTAGGTGACCGCATAGGCGGGAGCCAGAAGAGCTAAGGGGACTTTGGAAAGTTCACGGTCACAATCGCTGACCAGGAGGATTGAAGAGTGTCAGCGTCAGGGGGCCTATCAGATGCCAGGCGCAACTTTTGAATTTTATTTTCTCTCATGGCTGGGCATATAAGCGCAGGCCCAGCCACACCTTCTAGACTAAACAGTTGGGAGCTTCTTTGTCCTGCCCACCCACCACGGCCCAGACCTCGACCCCAACCTCTATTAAATGGGCTGAGGAGGTGCGGCCTAGTGGGATATAAGGGCACTGATCATAAAGTTGTTAATTTAAGGCAATCTGGCAGTTCTGATATTAATTTAAGGTAATATGACAGATATGTTACCTCCTTCAGGGATGACAAAGTTTATTCTGTAAGATCAGTTAGAGGTTAAGTGGCTTTTTGTAGCAGGATTGTCTACGTCCGATTATTGAAAGGTAAACTGTTAGACATTAATAGGTCTGACCTAGTACACCCCATAATGGACACAGGGTAGGTGCCAGGATAAGGGGGATGGTGCTAATATGACTAGCATAACAGGAAGGCCTCAAGCCATCATGGCAGGTACCTTCAGAAGGGCTGTAGGCTGCACAGGCTGTGGGGTGGTGATAATTCTAAACTGGGCCTGGAGAAAGGGAGGTTGTCCACTTTGCAAGCAGCTACTTTGGATCAGGAGTGAGGTATATTGGTTAAGGAGTAAGCTGGAGGGGTTGAGGGGTGAGTCAAGGGTAAAGGGGAGTGGCTACAGGTGGCACTCTGGTGGGGTAGGGGTGAGGACAGGGCAAGGCTCGGAAACTAGAGGGGACTCCATTTCCACAAGTAGGAGGTGGGGACATTTGGGAAAGAGGACCATTAAACAGGGATGTTTATGGGGTAAATGGCACGTTTAAAAAGGGAGAGGATGGGATCAATTCAGGAGGGACCATTAGGGGGAGACTTAGTGGAGCTGACAGGGGGAGGTTAGACCTAAAAGAGGACAGGGCAGGAAAGGTGGAAAAGGGGCAGACTAGAGGGGCAGTCAGGGGAAACTCAGGTCACAGGGTGGTGGCTGGCATAGAGTGTTACAACAAATTTGAGCTACTAAGTAACCTAGAAGGGGAGGAAGGGGTTGGTGGAAATGAGGGAACTGATCCTGAGGTGGATGGGAGGGAGTCTGATACTCAGAGCGGATCAGGGACCATGAATGGAAAGGCTAGAAATAGCCCCAGTGGGAGAACAGGAAACGTAAATGTTAAGCAGAAAGGGGGGAGGCAAAATACAGCTGGCATGGGGGTTGAGGGCAATACTGGGGAGAAGCTGGTAGAAAAGGAGGTGAGGGTGGGAACCCCCTTGAGGAGATGGGCCACATCATGGAAGGGGCCCTAGGTAAAGGAGACACACAGGGGGGCAGTGGTGGTAAGGGTACTTTTACATGGGGGAGGATGAAGTGGTGGGAGTAGGGGAAACGACCAGGGTGGAGACAAAAGGCACCGATATGAGGGGGTTAAAGGTGATACCCAATCAGGGAGGGCCTGAGGTAAGTGGGCAAAATGAGGGGGCAAGAAGGGGAGGGTGACAAGGGGGCTCTCATAAGAAGGCAGGAAGACTCCTGTGGAAATGAGGTAATGGATAAAGGGGGGTCTCTCACAAGAAGGCAGGAAGACTCCCATGGAAATGATATAATGGATAAAGGGGAAGGGGGGGTCGAGAGCACAAAGTGGAGGAAACCATAAGACTGAAAGACGTGTTAAGGTTCTGCTACTGGGAGATTCAGTGATTAGGGGTATACACTGGGTGGGATGGGGAGTAACCACAGCCAGGTGAGGGTTGTGAGTATCTCTGGTCTGACAGTGCATAGGATAAAATTCATGGTGTACGGACTGGTAAGGGATTGTGGGGGGACACCGGATTTCCTGGTACATCTGGGGACTAATGTTATAGAGGGAAATCCAAGCTAGGTTCCGCTAATTGGCCAGAGTCTACTGAGACAATGGATGCAACATTTCCTTTTTCGGAAATATTGCCAGTACCAAAGGCCTCCAAGGAGAACAAAATGAAAATAGTGGAGGTTAATGATTGGCTCAGGAAGTGGGGTGTAAAAAATGTGGCCTGGGGTGTTAGGGGACTGGGGGGAGTCTGGGAGGACAAGGGTCTGTACGCTAGGCATAGGCTTCATCTTAACCTGATGGGGAAGGATGTTCTCAAACAGGGGGTGACGGATTTTATTCATGATAGGTGGTGTTTAAACTTGTGAGAGGGGGTGAAGGGGGGCTGAACAGAGGTCCTCACCTCTTGACGAGGGGACTAGCCTTCTGCCTAAAGGAAGGGAGGTGGGCAATAGTTTTGGGGGAGGATGATATGGGAGAGGCTGGGCGATGGAAGCATATGTACTGGGCGGTATGGTGAAGGGGGACAGTGACAAGGGTTGGGGGGTGATGTTAGTTAATGCTAGGAGCTTGGGAAATAAGTTGCCAGAGCTCCAGGCCATGCTGATGGGGGGAGGGTTGATGTGGCTGAGGTCACAGAAATGTGGGCCAACACAAACCAAGATTGGGACCTAAATGTGAGCGGGTACACGATGCTTAGAAAGGATAGAAAGGAGGGCAGAGGGGGAGGAGTGGCTATTTGCATCAGGGATGGCATTGAAATTGCTAGGGTAGAGGAGGCAGAGGGACATGTGGAGGCCTTATGGGTTACCTTGCGAACCCCTCCAGGAGGAAAGGTCAAGCTGGGAGTAGTATACAGGTCCCCTGGGTTGGGGGATGTTCTGGAGGATGGATTGCCGGACAACATTACTGCCCATTGTGGAACAAAAGGGGAGGGGGTAGTATTGATGGGGAACCTAAATATGCCAGGTGCCAATTGGGGAACCATGTCCTCTAAGGTGGCCAAGGAACAGAGACTGCTGGACAGCTTCCAGGATGTGTTCTTCACTCAACATGTGTTGGAACCAATGAGGGATGGGCATCTCGTAGACATGGTGTTGGTGGATGGTGATCTGTTAAGAGACCTGGTAGTAGAGGATCCCCTGGCTGGGAGTGACCATGACACTGTCTGGTTTTGAATAAGCATGGGTGGGGGGGAAGCTCTACGACATCAACTGTGGATTTCAGGGGGGCAGACTTTTTGGGCATGGGAAATATTCTCAAGGATTATTTGAAGGGAATTACTTCAAAGACAGATGTTGAAGGGAGATGGGAGGTCATTAAACGGGGACTTCATGAGGCAGTTAGGGCCTGTGCTATGGTGAAGTGCAAGGGTGCAAGGTCACATAAACTGAACTGGTGGTCCAGTGTGGTTCAGGAGGCAGTCAAGGAAAAGAGGGCTGCCTACAAAAAATACAAAGCATCGAGAGGGGAAAGGGAAAAGGAAACATACCACCTTGTATCCAGAAAAGTCACCCAGTTGGTGGGGGGGGGGAGGCCAGTAAAAAGCAGCGGCTGGCACAGGGGATAGGGAAGGGGAAAAGGGGTTCTTCAGGTATATTGGGGAGAGGAGAAAAAACAAGAGCCAAATCGGTAGATTGAGAAGAGATGGAAGGTAGGTGGAGGAGGCGAGGAAACAGGCAGAGGTATTAAATGACTACTTTGCCTCAGTGTTCCTTAGGAAGGGGGAGGGGTTATTTACTATGCAGGTGAGGAGGCTGGTAGAAGGGATAGGGGGTGGGAATGGGGGAGCTACAGGACTGGAACAGGCGGGATGGAGTGGTACCCCAGGAGTGCCTCTTCAGGATAAAGCAGCCAGTAAGGAGAGGGGATGGATGATGCTATCCCCATGGAACAGGTGTAGAAAACTCTTAAGGCCATAAAAAAGGAAAAATCTCCAGGGCCAGATGGCATTCATCTGAGAATACTATGGGAATTGGTGGACGTACTGGCTGCACCCCTGGCGGAGCTCTTCAATAGGTCTCTCGAGATAGGGAGGGTACCTAAGGATTGGAGAGAGGCTCATGTGGTGTAAATCCATAAAGGGGGTCGAGGGAGGTGCCAGGTAACTATAGACCTGCCAGTTTGACATCCGTGGTGGGTAAAATAATGGAGAGTATACTGAAGGAATGCTTGGGGGTGTTCTTGGAGGAGGTGGGTGGCTTGGATAGTCGGCAACGTTGGTTTGTGCCAGGTAGATCATGTCAAACTAACCTTGTAGAGTTCTACGAATGGGTAACATCAGAACTGGATAGGGGACAGCCTGTGGATGTACTATTCTTAGACTTCAGGAAGGCATTTGACTCGGTCCCCCACAGAGGCCTGGTGGAGAAATTGACGGGGATGGGTGTGGGCCCATTGTTGGTTAGATGGATAGGTAACTGGTTGGCTGGGTGCACTCAGAGGGTAGTGGTTGGAGGGGAGATCTCGAACCCTGGAGGGGTCAGTAGAAGGGTACCACAAGTCTCAGTCCTGGGGCCGGTCCTGTTCAATGCATACATATCTGACATCAGGGAGGACATAGGATGTGAAATGAGTCTCTTCACTGACGACTCCAAGTTGGGAGCAGTAGTAGAGGGGGAGGAGGGGAGGTTAGCCCTTCAGGGGGACCTGGAGACCCTGGTTAGGTAGGCTCACACCTGGAAGTTAAACTTCAGTTCCTCCAAGTGCAAGGTGTTGCACCTTGGGCATGGGAACCCCAAACATGAGTACACTCTGGGAGGGGAGGTGCTGGAAGCCACGGCAGGGGAAAAAGACCTAGAGGTCCTGGTGGATGCTAGTATGAATAACTCTGAGCAGTGCAGGAGGGCGGCAGCCAAAGCAAACAGGATGTTGGGTTGCATTGTAAGGGGGATCACTTCAGGGTGCAGGGATGTGATTCTGCCACTGTACAATAGACTGGTTAGACCACACCTTGAATACTGTGTGCAGTTGTGGAGACCACACTTGAAAAGGGACATACAGCTCCTGGAGAGGGTACAGAGGAGGGCAACCAAGATGATACAAGTTCTAGGGGATTTGTCGTATGAGGGGAGGCTCGTGGAGCTCAGCCTGTTTTCATTGGAGGAGAGGAGGGACGGGGGGACATGATCAAGGTCTTCAAGTACTTCAAGAGGATAAATAGGGTAAACAAGGAGGGGATCCTTAAACTTAAAGAGGGAGTTGTCACCAGAGGGCATAGTCTGAAGTTGGAAGGTGGAAAAATTAGGGGGGAAAAAGAGGATTTTTTTCACTGAAAGGGTGGTGGCACCTTGGAGTGTGCTGCTGGGTGAGCTGGTTCAGACTTTCTCTGTGGAAGGTTTTAAGAGGGGGTGGGACAGGTACAGAAAGGGGAAGAAATAGGGGTGGCCTGGCCCAGGGGGGCTGGGATGGATGATAGAAGTTACAAACAGACGATTGGGGTGAGGGGATAGCCTCAGGTCCCACCAAGGGATCTGAGGCATGAGCAGACTTGATAGACCATATGGACTAATCTGCTGGCAATTAGTATGTTAGTATGTAACATTGCAGAGGATCTGGAAGAGAAGGTGTATCTCTTTGCAGATGACGCAAAGACCTATAAAAGGGTTGACACTCCAGGAGGGGGTAGAGAAAATGAGAAGGGATCTAAGCAAGCTTGAGAAGTGGTCAAGGGTATGGCAGCTAAGATTCAATGCAAAGAAGTGCAAGATCATGCACTTGAGGAACAGACATGTTGGGGAGGAGTAAACAATGTGAGAAGGCTGTGAGGAGAGCCAGTGTAATGCTTGGGTGCATAGGAAGAGGTATTTCCAGCAGAAGCAAGTGGTGATGCCACTGGAAAAAAAAATATTTTATTTAATTGTTGTTTTGATTTAAGTTGGGGTGGTGAGAGAAACCTGGTATTTACATTTATGTTTATATGTATTTATTTGGGAGTCCTCTCACTGGGTTTAGACTTGATTTTCTTTGGGGGTGGGGTTGGGGTTTTTTCTAATTTATTTTGTTTAAGTTTTATAATTATTTGTTTGTTTAAAGTTATATTGGGGTGGGTTATTTATTTTATTTTTCTAAATTTAACTATTTTGATAGGTTTATTGTTTTGGTTTTAGATGTTCTGCAGTGGCATGTGTCTGCATACTGTCCCCACGGTGGTGCGCTATTCATCCTCTCTTCGTGCCCTCCGCCCTTTTTATTCTTTCCTTCTCAAATATGATACCTATCAGCGCTGTAGAGCACTGGGAATTGTCCGTAGGAGAGGGAAGAGGAAGGGGGGGTTGCGAACAAGAGAGGATGGACGAGGGGGGTTATCGTATCAGGATAGTTAGATCCAGAAGGCACCCTGGGGCGAAATGGAACCCAGATCATGGTTTACCATGCCTGGTGCTCATACCCAAGGGCACTACGGAATTTAGTAGGCCGATGGGCTTGACAGCCTCCGAGGTTCGTCCAGCTCAGTCGATGTTATGCAATGCTAGGTCCATTAGAAACAAGACTGACATTATTGCTGATCTTGTTGGTTCTGTGGACCTGGCTTGCATCACTGAGACCTGGCTGGATGAAAATCCAGGGCCCACGTTGGAGGCCATGACTCCGACCCAGTACTCGGTGATACACCACCCGAGACTGGACCGCAGGGATGGGGGGGGGTTGCAGTCTGTTTCAAGACTGAACTGGGCCTCACGAGTGTGGTAGTGGGGGAGACTGAGCCCTTTGAGTGTACAGTGGTAGCGGGTGTAGGTGTTCGAATTGTACTCATCTACCGTCCACCCAGGGATGGGAAACATTTCTTACAGGAAGTGGCAGACTTCATTGTCGACGTTGTTTGAGTTGCCCAGATTGATGGTTCTGGGTGACTTTAATGCCTGGGTGGACGATGAACTCTCACAATTTGGTAATCACTTCCTCCAATTAATGACTTCTTTGGGCCTTACACAGGTGGTTTCCACTGCTACCCATAAGTCTTGGCACTCTCTGGACTTAGTCTTTCTCCTAGGGATTGATACTTCCGATTTGGGGGTGGAACCAGTCACATGGTCAGATCACTACACCGTGAGGTTCAGTTTTTGCACCCCCCTTAGAAGGCCTACCCCTGTGGAGATGGTTAGGTACTGCCCTTTACGGGATATTACTCCTCAAGGCCTTGCGACAGTCCTTGACCTCTCGCCCCCTGTGTTGGCGAGCAGTAGTCCAGAGATCCTGGTGGCGGCCTATAATAAGGCTGTTACGGTGGCTCTGGGTTCTATTGCTCCTGTTTGTGTACATCCCTTATCCCTTCGCCCCAAGTCCCCTTGGTTTGATGGAACATTGAGGGAGATGCGGAGACAGGGGCAAAGGCTGGAACATTGCTGGCGTGGATCCGCCCTTGATGCCGAGCACCTTAGATTGATCAACCATTATTCCATCTATCAATCTGCAATCACCCGTAAGAAGGCAGAATTCCTGTCAAGGGAGATTGCAGTTGCTAGGAACCGACTGGCTCAGCTTTTAGAACTGTAGACAGACTGTGCAACCCAGCCTGTCTGCAAGCTCGGAAAGCTTTTTCGCAATTAGAGTGCAAGGAGCTTGCTCATTTCTTCGCAAATAAGGTGGCCAACATCAGGGCGGATCTGCATCCAGCAAACTCTAAGAGGGATGCTGCTGAACAATGTGAGTTCACAGTACCTCAGTTTTCTTGGAGTTCCTTCGGTCGACTTGATTTCGTGGATGTCATGAGGATTATCCATAGTGTACGCCCTACAAGCTGTAGTTTGGATCCTGGACTGACCTCCCTATTGTTGGGTTGTAATGATATCATTGGTCCAATCCTTGTGCAAATAGTCTGGTGCTCCTTGGAGTCAGGTGAGTTTCCTAGCTCCCTGAAAGAGCCGGCGGTGACACCTCTCTTGAAGAAAGCTGCCTTGGACCCAGACTGTTTCACAAACTATAGACCTATCTCAAACCTACCCTTTATTGGGAAAGTGATTGAGAAGGTAGCAGCAGCCCAATTGGAAGACCATTTAACCATCCATGACATCTACGAATCCTTCCAATCCAGTTTTCGTAAAAGACATAGCACCGAGGCTGCGCTGGTTCGGGTGCTTAATGATCTTCTGAGGGTGAGAGATCAGAAGAGACATTCTATTCTGGTTCTTTTTGATCTCTCATCAACCTTGATACCGTGGATCACTTGGTATTGATAGCACACCTGAGGCAGATTTGTGGAATATCGGGAATCGTCCTTCGATGGTTCACCTCATTCCTCACTGGAAGATCACAAAGAGTTGTGTCTGAGGTTTTTTCCTCAAGCCCAACTCCTTTGTTGTGTGGGGTGCCTCAGGGTTCAGTGCTGTCCCCCATGTTATTTGTGGTGTATATGCTGCCCTTCGGAGACATTATAAGACTGTATGAGCTGAGGTTTCACTGCTGTGCAGATGATACCCAGCTATATCTGTCTTTTGCACCTGACCAGGATGGAGCTCTCTCAGTGTTTAACAACTGCCTGAAAGAAATCCAGGACTGGATGGACCCTAGTTGGCTGAAGTTGAACTCAGAAAAGACAGAGGTTTTAGTTGTGGGCACGGGTCGTCAGATAGAGGGGTCGTCGGTTGGTGCGCCCTCAGGAATTTTTCTTGGCAGTGTTTCACTCCCGGCCTCTGAACGGGTGTGTGACCTGGGGGTCATCTTGGATGACGGGCTGATACTGCAGTCACAAGTGTCAGCAGTCATCAAGACTTCCTTCTGCCATCTTAGGAATATCACCAGAGTTAAGCACCTTGTTCCATCTGACACGTTACCAACGTTGGTCCATGCCTTTGCATCCTCACGTTTGGACTACTGCTACTCTCTGTACTTTGGGCTTTCTGGGGTTGAAATCTGCCACCTACAGCTAGTGTAGAATGCAACAGCCTGGGTTTTGACTGGGACAAGTAGGTCCTGTCATACTACCCCGGTATTGCTCAAACTGCACTGGCTACCTATACGGTGGCGGATTGCCTTTAAAGTAAGTTTACTGATTTTCAAAGCCCTACACGATCAGGGTCCAACCTATCTGCAAGAACTTCTGGTTCCCTACTGCCCTGGCCGATCACTTCGCTCAGCTGACGAGGGGTTGCTAGAGATTCCAAGAGTGAGTTTTAAATTATCAGGTTGTAGAGCATTTTCCCATGCTGCACCCACTCTTTGGAATTCTCTACCATGCCAGTTACGGGAGTGCACCTCCTTGGGGGAATTTAAGAGGGGGTTTAAAAACCCATTTTTTTCCAAATAGCCTGTTTGGAGCATTGATTGCACTGAAATTGTTGATTAGAATGTAGTTTTATCTGTGTTTTATATTGAATTTTAATGTTTGATTTGTATTGTTTTACTCTGTATAGTGCCTTGATAACTGAAAGGCACTTTATAAATAAACTTATTATTATTATTATTAATAGAACATTGGTGAGACCTCATCTAGAGCACTGTGTCCAGTTCTGGAGGCTGCATCTACAGAAGGACTTAGAGTAGAAGTGGCTCGTAAAAGGGTGACAAAAATGGAGCACCTGCTACACCAAAAGTCATATGAGGGGAGACTGGAGGATCTCAATATATATTCCCTGGAGGACAGGAGAGATAGGGGGATATGATAGAGACTTTCAAATACCTCAAGGGTGTGAGTAAGGTACAAGAGGGTAGCATCTTTAAAAAAAAAACATGTTCAAGAAGAATGGACCATGATATGTTGTCAAATACCTCTTCACTCCTCCCTCCCACCCAACCTTTTCCGATGATAATGCTACACTTTCTGACTCGCTATCAGTCGCAACTACTTTCAACCCTATTTTTACATCCTGTGCCTCCTCACTCCTCTCCCCACATGTATGCCCACTGCCTCTCCAAACCCCCAACCTACACCAAACCTCTCCACTTTCCCCCCCTTCTCTTTCTCTCCCATCTTGCTAAATGATGTCCTAAAGGCCCTCCATGCCCTGAACCCCAGCAAGGGTAAGAACCCTGATGGCCTAGACTCCAACCTGCTCTTCCTCTCCATGCCTGCTTTAGCTTCCCCCCTGGTCTCCCTATTATTTTTATTTATTTATTTCAGTTTGAGATTAATACCTTTGAGAGAGGGTTGGTGGGGGGATCAGCCGAAGGTGGCATCATCTGAGGTGGGAGAGAGGTGGAGCTTTCAATCAAGTGAGTCCATCATCGGGTACTTGGGGGTAGGAGAGCGGGTTAAGAAAAAAGTGGTATATACAGTAGAAGAAAGATGTAGAGGGGGTAGGTAAATGGAAGACTGGGGGCGAGGTACTATCACATTAGCACAGGCAGGTGGCATCGTCTGAGGTGGGAGAGAGGTGGATCTTTCAACCAAGTAAGGCCATCATCAGGTAATTGGGGGTAGGAGAGTGGGTTAAGAAAAAAAGTGGTATATAGCTGAAAGATGTGGAGGGGGGGTAGGTAAACGGAAAACTGGGGTGAGGTACTATCACATTAACGCAGGCAGGTACAATTCATTTTAGAGCCAAGGAGAGATTTGAGCCCAGCTTTGAAGGTACTAATCTTGGTAGTATCAGTGAGGAGAGCAGGTAGTTCATTGTACCATTTCGGACCTTGATACAGGATGGAGTTCTGGGCAAGTTTCGTCCTTTTAAAGGGAATCACCATCTTGTCAGCGACTGCACTATGGGTAGATTTAGTTGGGACAGCCAGCTTAAAGTGTCCACCCAGTGTGGGGGATGTCAGTCCAAGTAGTACTTTTTTTTAGAAGTAGGCAGGTTTGGTATTGCCCTCTAAGATGGAGTGGGAACCACCCAGTTTCAGTGTACACTGAGCAGGTGTGGGTGTCGAGAGTAGCCCCCAAAGTAAGATGACAGGCCTTATTGAGGAGTGTGTTGATCCTGCTAAGAGCAGTTTTTGTGCCCGCCCCATATATAGGCAACCCATAGTCAATGGTAGGCAGTATTGAGCTTCTGGTGGCTAGTTTGAGTGCATCCGGTGTCATTGAATGTCTGTGATGATAAAGTATACCAAGTTTTATATTTGCAGTCTTGATAACAGAGTCAATGTGGTTTGAAAAGGTGAGTATGTAATCAAAGGTAATGCGGAGATATTTGAAGTTACATACTTGGTCTAGGATTTCACCCTTTTGGTTATGAATATGCAGGGGCAGGTATTTCTTTTTGCTTTGAGGTGGTGAAGAGCATACTCTTTGTTTTCTTGATGTTTAGTAGTAGCTTGTTTTCCATAAACCAAGAGTCAAGTTTATGGAAGCTGCTTTGGAGTTCAGTTGTGATGGATTGTTGGCCTTTGCCAGTGACCGAGATCACTGCATCATCAGCATAGAAAACTGTGCTTGCTTAGCAAGCCACTGGGGTGGAGTTGATGAAGAGGCTAAAGAGTAGAGGACTGAGGATTGACCCCTGTGGAACCCCGAGGTGCACCTCCTTAGCAACGGATAGGGTATCACCAATTTTGACTCATTGTGATCTGTTAGAGAGGTAGCTGCCAAACCATAGTACCGTATCTGGGGATAAACCTGTAGACAGAAGGCAATGTAGGAGGAGATTGTGATTAACAGAGTCGAAAGCCTTTTTGAGGTCGATGAAGACTGATCCAACTGCCTGATCACTATCCATAGCGTTATATAGTTGGGATGAATAATCAACTAGAGCGATGAGTGCGGAGTGCTTTTTACAGAAGCCATGCTGTTGCAAGCAGAGTAGGTTATGGTTATCAAGGTACTCAGTAAGCTGCTCTGAGACCATTCTTTCAAATACTTTCAAAAGGGAAGGAAGGATGGATATAGGTCTGTAGTTGGATGTTTGGGTTTTATCCCCCGCTTTAAAAACAGGTGTTAGGTTAGCTGACTTCCATGCATTTGGAAATACTCCTGATTTTAGAGAGGCATTAAACACCATGTTAAAAGGACCAGCAAGTTTTAGAAGGAGTAGACCAACCAGCTTCATGTCAAGTAGATCCGCCTCCATCCTGGTCTTACCAAGCACCCTTTTAATATGCTTGATGGTTTCGACCTTGGTGACATGTCTAAAGTAAAAGGGTGGTACATCTTTCCTTGGGGGATCTTGAGGGGCAGTTGGACATTGCTGAACATGCATATCTTTGAAGTAGTCACCAGGGAGTACACTTGAAAGGTCAGTGAATGCATTGTTGAGCTCATCTGCAATTTTGACGGGTTCCTGTATGGGCCCCTTCACAGTTAGCAGAAGATCTGGGGGGTCTTGGGGGCTTTGTCCATTAAGGATTTAAGAAAGCACCAAAAGTCTCTTCCAGAACCCCAGGTTTTGGTTAGTAGATCCTTATAGTTGGAGGATTTAGCCTGTCGGATGAGTCTGTTGCAGGCGTGTCAAGCTGCTTTGTAGGTATTAAATGCAGCAGGTGTACCAACTGCTTTTGCTATATGCCAAAGATTGTCTTTGTTCTTCATAAGTCCAATAAGGGAGTTGGAGAGCCAGGGATTGGAGGTTCCCTTAATTGTTTTAATTTTGTATAGTGCAAAAATATCACAAGCATGGTTGAAAAGCATTATGAAGTAGTTAAGTGCCTCATTACCATCTATATCCCCAGCCAGCAAGGAACAATCCAGTTGTGTCATGTATAGCTTGAAATGTTCAAGTAGTCCAGGCCTCAGGCAGTGGTTTTTGCACACCTTGGGTGAACTCTTGGGGATAATGTTAGACCAGGTACACTTCACAAGAGAGTGGTCACTGAGGCTGTCAGGCAGGACAGTAACATCAGATATATGCTCAGGGTGTGTGGTCAGGAGCCGGTCTATGAGAGAGCTGCTCCCTGTTTTATAGTTAAGCTGGGTGTCAGCAGTGACCATCTGTTTCAGGAAAAGGCTAGTAATTAGATCCTTGGCTTTTGTTTCTTTCCGTGAGTGCCAGTTTATGTTGAAGTCACCTACAATGATCTTCTCCCAGTGGTTGCCTAGTTGCTCATGGCTTGCGATGGCATGGTTTAGCCCAGTAGGTTGGTGCCCTGGAGGTATGTATGCTGTGGAGACCAGCAGGACTTTATTCTGTGTCCCTATGTTTAATTTGAGATTCAGAATTTGGGCCTCTTTTGTATTAAGACTGTTATCAAGGGCCTGCACCTTTATTCCAGACCTGACATATACTAGGCACCCACCCCTGCATTTAGCAATCCTATCTTGTCAGAACAAGTTGTAGCTATCAAGGGAGATAGCTGCATCTGGTGTCTTGGGGGAAAGCCAGGTTTCAGTAAGAGCTATAATGTCTGGGTTGATCACCTGCACCCATGCTTGGAGTTGTGCATACTTGGCGAGGAGACTGTTAATATTCAATGATGCTATAGTAAGTTGACCTTTAAGCTTAGTTATTTTAGAGTGAGGGAGTCCAGGGTTTGGGTGAATATTCCCTGATAGTAGCAGGAGCAGCAGGATTAGAGAGCAGAGAAAATGACAAAGTACATGTAAAGTTGATTTAAAAGGAAAATGTTGATGGTTAATTACATCCAGAGGAAATGATGAACTGTTGGGATCCAGGGTCACATAATATGCTAAGATTCCTGAAAGGTGATAAACTGTGGCCTTCGCATATGCAGGGTGTGAAATCCTTTTGTCTGTATATTTCCTTTGATCTTTAACATCTTCAGAGATAAGTACAGTACCTTTGGTAGCAGGTCAGACAAAAATGTTGATTCAGTCACAAAATGTGTTAAAATTCCTGAGAGGTGATAAACTGCAGCCTGGGCATATGCAAGATGTAAATTTTTGTCTGTATGTGTCCTTTGTTCTTTAAAGTCACAAGTACGGCTGCTTTAGGGTGGTCAGATGAACATGTTGATTCAGTTGCAGGACCCAGCATCACCATGTTTGTCAGACTAGTTGCAAGACATATACTTCCATGGAAAGGCTTCAAGAAAGTTGATTTAAAATTAAAAAGCTGATAGCTGGTGATGATGTTTTGCAGAAATTCAGTCCAGGAGACTTTCACAGATGTTGTGTGCAAGAATGGCGCAGGTATTCCAAGCAGAAAAGTATGTAAATTAGCAAAAACTAACCTACAGACACAGACAAGCACAAACAGCCACCCACTCAGCCCCAAGAGGAAAAGCTTTATATCCTTCTCCAAATCATCAGTTCCCTCAACTGGGAAACACTCTACCATTATTCCTCTCCCCAAATGTAGTGATCCCACTACCGCAGGGAACTATCATTCAATCTCCTTACTTCCAATTTTAGCAAAGATTCAAGAACGTATTGTCCTCGCCCAGATCACTCCTCACCTTGACTCTACCACATTCTTCACCCCTTTCCAGCCCGGTGTCCGCAAGTCCCAGTCCACCACCACCTCCTTCTTACAGCTCACTGACTCCATATTCACCAATTTGGATCAGGGACATGTTCCCTCTGGCATTTTTGTCAATCTGGCAAAAGCTTTTGATACTATATCCCATTTTCTTCTCTTCCATAAACTCACTGCTGTTGGGTTAATCTCCTCAGCCACAGGGTGGTTTCACTTCTACCTATCAGGCAGATCTCAATTAGTTAAGATTGCCTCCTCCCTCTCTCCTCCACTTCCCATCACCACTGGCATCCCACAAGGCTCACTACTTGGCCCAATATTATTCTCTATCTTTCTCAACAATCTCCCTACAGTCTGCTCCATTTCCCAAATCCACATGTATACAGGCTACACTGTCCTTTACACATCTAGCACTTCTCACACTGATGCAGAGGATAGACTGCAACATGATTTCAGCAAGATCCAGCGTTGGATCCAGTCCAACCAGCTGTTCCTAAACACAAAAAGACAGTCTCTATGTCCTTCAGCACTAGACAACGGCTATCTAAACTCAAATCCCCCAGCCTTCCACACCCTGAATGGTACACCTATTGAAAATGTCACAACCTTCAGATACCTTGGGGTCTAGCTAGACCACCATCTGGACTTTTCGGCACACATGAATGCAATTAAAAAAAAACCTACATCCCAAGTTTGGTACTTACACCATAACAAGAATTGAATTCCTCAATCTGCCCGCTATGCAATAGTGCAGAAAATGATCCTCCCCACCTTTGATTATGCTGTCATAGTTTACAGTGCTGCCTCAAAACTACCTTGACTAGACTGGACACCATCTTCAACTTTTTCTGTCATTTTGTTCAATCCTGCCCCCTTGTACTCACCACTTTGAAATATTTAAATCTCTGGCCTTCCCATCTTCAGAGTCCAGATAGTTGTCCCATACTGCCTCTTTCATGGCCAAATTCTGGTCTGGCAATTGCCCCTCCTATCTTTCTTCCTCATTAATTGCTTTCTCCCAATGCACATACTCCCTTCGTAACTCTGACCTAGAATCCTTCACAATCCCCCTTCGCTCTACTACCATTGGCCAATCAGCCTTCTCTTTCCACTGCCCTAAACTGTGGATCGCTCTTCCCTCACTGATCCACATTGCCACCTCACACAAATCTCTCTCCTTGTTACTACGCAATCACACAACTCCTACCTGCTCATGCTAAAACACTATAACTCTCTCCCTAAGGGGACCCCTCCTCTCCCCTACTAACCCTAGCTGGATCCCCAAGCTCATACTCCCACTGGGCTGTAGCAATTCCAGCCCCTAGGGACTGTAGCCCTTTTGCCAGTTTAACTTCCTATGCTTCCCTGTGCATATTGCTGCTACAATATATTCGTTGCTCCCTTATATTGTGCGGCAAATGTTGCTTGATATCAGATTGTACTTGATGTAATGTATGTGGCCCCTATGAATTCACTGTGCTCTTGTATTTTTATTGTAAGTATTGTTAGCTGTCTGGCAGTACTTGATATAATGTATTTGATTGTTATGTATGTTTTATATAACCACAGTTCTGTTATTTGCTTGTGTATATGTACTTGCACTACTCCTCTTCCCCTTCCTCCCAGGATGCTTCTGGAAAAAGCTATACTGCTCAGCATGCCTTCCTGGTGAAACAATTGAATAAATAATTAAATAAATAAATAAATATGAAAATATAGGGGGTTGACTTGGGTGTAATGTGAGAAAGTATTTTTTCATGAAAAGGGTGGTGGATCCATGGAACAGCCTCCAGGCTGAGGTTGTAGGGACAAAAACAGAAGGGAATTCAAAAACACATGGGACAGACATAAAGGAACTCTAGTGATAGGAAAGAGAGGGTAAGCTGCAGATCATTTAGGATCTGCAGTATATGAAACAGGTAGGGAAAATGGGCAGACTAGGTGGGCCATGTGATCCTTTTCTGCCAGCAAATTCTGTTTCTATGACCTATCTCCTTCCCTCATCCTTGGCAGTACATGTTAGTGACTGTTTCAGACCCTTGTGGAATGGGATAGACACCCCCTTTTCTTGGTGGTGGCTACACTGTGGACCTCGGCCTCAACCCACTCTCTGGCTAGCTTGGCAGCCTCTGCTTCTCCAAGATGTGTTTCTTGCCTAAATGCAACTTGTGTACAAAGTTACTTTACATATGGCAATACTTTATGTTTCACTGGTGAGTTAAGACCCTAGACATTCCAGATGACTGCATATATGCCTGTCATCCTATCTCACCAAGAAATGTCATCTTGCATGAGGTCAGAAGTTGCCATTCCTACTTGCACTTACTGTGCTTACTTCTACTGCCCCCTCTAGGGTGTGCCAAAGCCATCCTCCATACACAGAAATGTTGAAGATAGTGCCTTATTTAACCTGGTTATCAAAACAGAACTATATAGCGCAACATACTCAACTGGGGCAGCAACGCATAAAACACATTCCCACTTCCAAGCCCCACCACCTGGAGGCACATTACCATTAACCTATAGCACCTGGTCTCAGCTGTGCACAAGATACCCACTCCTAAATGCACAAGGCAGGGACTGTGGTAAACAGGGTGCAAAGAACCTCCTGTGGGTAGTTCCCTCCCTTCTGATTTACCCCCCCCCCCCATTACTGCAGTTAGCTAGCACTATAAAGGAGTGTGTCAAGGTGAGAGATTAAGGTTACCACCTACTCGGTTTTTGACCAAATGATTCGGTTTCCTAGGTCCAGATTCGGTCCTCCTGTTTTCACCATTGCAAATTCATTTTTTATGGTGGGTGAAGCAGCACCTGTGAGATTCCCCACTAACTGTTTCATTTTCTTCTCATCTGACTGTAAGCAAGTGTCTGACATTTCAGTGTGCTTGCTTGCTTGCAGTGCATGCTAATCAGGAAGTGCCTTCAAGTGCAGGGCACTTAAAAAGCCAAATGTGTCCCTGTCTGCTCAGTTGTCACCTCTAACTTCACACCAGTAAATTGGAAGATTATTCATGGGAAGGGTAAACAATACCACCTTAATTAACACCCTCATTTTTCTGAAACCCTTAGACATTCAGACAGGCACCACATTAGGGTAGCCTCTTGTCCAGTGTGGACTGTACAATGTGTTTCAGAAACTTTACCTGCTAATCCAGTTTTATTCATAGGTAGTACTTTTTCAGTCATTTTGAATGCTCACATACTTGTAAAACAGATTATGTTAAATCCTTCACCATTTTACTCACATGTTCATATTACAAACAAATTCTGATGTCATGTAAACCTTTGTTTGTATACCAGTAAATCTGAGAGGTGCAAATTAGGGCTATTAAGACCATTAGCAGCAAATCAACCTAATCCTTTCTAGGCTGCATTGTGAGAATGGCCTTTGACTGCTGTGACAAGGAATACTTTTATACCTTTAAATGCTCACCATTTTTTCTTTTAGGGTCTGTCCTATGTTTTAATATTTGTTACCCCATTTGTTGTTAAATTAATAATCTAATATTTTATTTCATTTCTAGCTAGTACTACACCTCTCTCTCTCCTCAGTAGTTATTGCTTTCATGTTCATACTTCCTGGATATTCCAGGAAGACCATTACAGGCATCTCAGATGAACAGCACAGAATAGTGTGGCTAATGTCATGCTAAGCCACAGAAATGAGAAAAGGAAGAGAGAGAGAGAGAGCATTAGCTGGTGAGGAGAAAGGAACACAATCTAGATTTGATGTCACTGCAAATTTAGGTAATTTATCAAACATTATTTTTTTTTACCAGAAGAGACACACTAAGCTGAAGCTTGTTTACAGGTGCAACCTGGGAGCACAAGGGAGTGAAATGATGTGTGCAGGGTCACACAGTATGCAAGTCTGGGCTGTGGGATTCAAACCCTGGTCCCAAGAATTGCAGCTCAGAGCCTTAAATCACTGCGCTATACTGCCTCCATGCTACATATCACATATCATGCTATCTGGTATGTATGACTGATATGGAAGTAAAATAGGGTATTTAACAGCATTGAATAGTTCCTACCACTTTTAAAAATGTCTGTGACATTACAAATAGCTTTAGAGTAGGAGCAATGGGAAGGACAGTAGCACATCTTAAAATGCAGATGATATTTGTAATTACTGCTTGTCCACCATTACTGGTGTAGTTTATTCATTGAAAGAGTTTTACCAGAAAAGGCCACCTGCTCCAAAATAGCCAGTTGTCAGAAGTGTCCGTGTACTCACTCGATGTGTCAGCTAAGTGTACACAGGATGGAAAGTCCCCTGAACCCCATTTCTAACTCCACCAAATGTTAACACACACTGAAATTTAAAATATTTAAATCTAAATCAAACAAACCAAAATTAATAATCATGATGTACTTTAAAGAAGTTGTACACAATGCAATATCAGCAGTAATTCTGAATAAATCAAGCAAATCAGAGTCCAAGCGATGCCCTCATAAGTCATAAAAGGGGCGGAGTTAGGGGTGGTGTTTGGGGCTGTGGTTTAGTATTCAGTTTTCATCTCATCCAAAGGTGGCAACCCTATGACAGATCACTTATGGGGACTTCAGCTATCAACCTGTCCCATCTGGGAAATTGAGTAGAAACATCCCCCCCCCCGCTTCAGGTCCAGGTGCATCTGCAACCTCAAGCAGGGGACCATGTGGCAGGACAAAAGAAAACTGAGACAATGGCATCCCTTGAAAAGTGAGTTGTCATATCCAGCAAAGACGTTTGGGAGGGTGGGTGTAGTGTTCATGGGGGGGGGGGAATTTTGCCTTTGTGCCCTGTGACATGGCCCAGAAAAGTCTTGAGGGTAGGTGGCATAATAAATAACAGTTGGGAGTCTGCACCACTGACAGCATCTGAGAACAGTGCAGACATATTGAGGGTGGGAGTATCCTCCCACCATGCTTTCTCATGTATTATCTGAGTGCTGATTGGGTATAGAGTATAGAGAACAGAAGGGGTGTAAGTTGCAGAGTAGCACGCCTGATATCATGTCTTGTTGACCCTGTCTTGCCCCTCCCATACACCAACACAAAAAAGAAGTTCTTAGGGATGATGGAAAATGGAAGCCTGGTGAAGGTATATTGTGGTACAGTAAGGACAGGGTGAAGTGCAGAAGGCATAGGGATGTGTCTCAGCACGTACCTCATACTGTATGCTGGTTTGCATGATTACATCCCCTAAAACTGCAAACCAGATCTGATTATTGCCCTTGGTCCACTTCACCATTGTCCCACCACTATCCATGATCCGCTGCTGTATGTTGTCCCCCCCTCCCCCACCCCTGTTAAGCTGGGAAATGTTTGTTTGTTTATTTGCTTTACAGGAAAGCACACTGGAAACAAGTTCCTTTTCAAGTGTGACCCACAAAAAACACATTTCATAACAATACAATACAATAAGACATATGCACAGTTATTCATACAAAAAATAGGAATACATATTCCACATCTTATGAAAAACAAATAAGGTTATTTAAAACACTGGCATTTTGATAAAATCTTAAATTGCAGATAGAGAGAAGTGGAAAAGGATCTGTTTGTGGTTAAATTTCTTTTTTTCAATTGGAACCTCATTCCATATTCTAGGAGCTGCATATGTAAAGACTGCTGACCACAAGTGGTTCTCATTAGCAGCAGTTTCAATATTTCCTTATCCTCCCTAGCCCTGGACCAGAAGTCTGGTCATGTCTCTGTAAGAGACCAGATAAATTCTTAGGAACTCCATCCCTGATTACTCTAAATGTGAATTTACCATATAAATATTTGAAATTTAAATCAACTGGTAATCAACCCATATCATTCAAGACTATACAATGATGTGTTCTCCATGGGACTGTTCATGCAAATATCCCCAAAAGTTGCAATAAAGCAGATTTTTTTTGGACAATACAAATAGATGCATTGTCTGTAATAAGAGAAGCATAACTGACAACTGGAAATAAACATTGCTTGGTGATAGCCATTCTAGTTTCTGATGTCAAGAAAGACTTAAGTCTATATAAAGCACCAACTTTAGCATGAATCTAAGAGGTTATTTTTACTAAATGAGGTTTAAAGCTCAGTATTGGATCCAATAATACACCCAAATATTGGAAGTTATCTACATTTTCATATATTGTGCCATCAGGAGCAGGATTTGCAAACTCCTCCCCTCCGCCCTTAACTTTCCCGTAGTACCAAAACCCATTGTTTTAGTTTTGACTTTATTTAAAATCAGTTTATTAGTGGTCAGCCACTGCTGGATCCTACTCATTTCCGCCATAAGTACCCCGTTCAATTAATCTATTGTGTCAACTTGAAAATAAACTACTGCATTATCTGCATAAAGTGTAATGCTAGCATTATCTAAAACTGAGGAGATGTTATCAAAGAATAATAAAAACAGAATAGGGCCCAGTATGGAACCCTGTGGGACTCCACACTTCACATGTGCTTTATCTGATAGGCTACCACAATATTTAACCATCTGTTGTCTGTTCATAAGGTAGTCAGTAAACCAACTAAGTGCAGGTTGCCCCACTCTCAATGTACCCAACCTAGATAAAAGCAGTGTGTAATCAACCAAGTTGAATGCCTTGGTCAAGTCCATGAATGCAGCCCCAGATAAATACTCCTTATTCATTTCCTCTAGGACCATGCTCGTGAACTTGACCAAGGCAGTCTCCATCCCATACCCCCTTCTGAAACCATGCTGATTTTGAGACAACAGACCATAGTCATTTACATAAGCTATTAACTGTTTGTAAATTAACTTTTCCTCTACCTTAGCCAGAGCAGACAATGACAGCAGTCTGTAATTTTCAAAAATGATATGTTCAAGGGAGAGGTAATAAAAAAGAAGGGAAGATAAGAGGACACATATAGATTTATTACTTGCCCTGTACTCCCAATACTAAAAGAGAGCAACACATGCTGTTTCCATATGAGCCTTTTCAACAACCAACCATTCATTAGACCATGGGGAAGCTTGAAGATATGCAAATAAAAAAAACAACCCTGAAAACCCCCCACTTTGTTAAATGGGTCACAGTTTGCTATAATGACAGCAGATACCTAAATGTAAAACATTTAAGGTACCAATCTCAGCCCTTTTAAGAGAGAGAAAGAAAGGTCTTAACTCATTCAGGCCTAGATACGCTTGTAGGAGGTATCTGAAAGCACAGCCACTCAGGCCAATAATGACTGTAGACTTACAGTACTCGGCTGACTTTCACTCAGGCCTGGAAACGTCTGAGGAAGTCAACAGTTTTTATCTAAATATTAAACAAACCAAATTGCTTAGAGATGATTGCATAGCATCATTAGAAAGGTAATTGTGTGCTGAACAACTTTGCTGCTGATACTTTGTGTCTATCACGTATACTTTAGGAGTTATTTGCATTTGTTTATTTATTTATTTAGTTTTTGTTAACTGGGTAGGTGCACTAGCCATGAAATGACTATTTTCAGGCACGACCCGGGAGAGTACAACAATCAAAGACAGCTACATAGCATGAGTACAATGAAATTACAATAGCATAGGTCAAAACAGTTAGTAGTAATGAATACATGCAGCCAGGACAATAACAATCAATGAAATTCACATAGAATGTTTAGGCATAGAAAACCTATACAGTCAAGGAAGAGATACCACACATAGCAACAAAGAAATATTGTTCAAATTAGTCACAACAATGAAGATTCAAATAGGCAGTGAAACAAGGCAAGGGCAAATTCCTGACTGGGCAGGATGCATTATCACGGCCTCTGAACAAGACTTAGGTGTTGGGGTGTGGAGTAGATTAGCTCTCAAGGAGTTAGCAAGGGTAAGAAGTGCTATGAGGTAGGGAGATTAAAGTTAGGCTAGGCAGCATCTGGCAGGTGAGTGGCTTAGGGAGGATTAAAACAAGTGCAGAGATCAGCAAGGAATAGATGTAAGCGCAGCTCCTTTTTGAAGCTGTCATGGGATCCAGATATTTGAAGTGCTTGGGGGAGAGAGTTCCAAAGCTTAGGAGCAGAGTGACTGAAGGAAACAGAACCTTTTGATATTTTACATCTAGGTACATTCAGCAGGGATTTATCTACTGATCGCAGTCTATAGTACTTTGGTACTTTGGTATTTTTGGACAAAAGAAGGCAGAAAGCCCATCACGATTGTCCTCCATATTTGTGGATCATTCAATGGGTCCCTGGTCAATCAACCATTTGTCAAGTTTGCTTTTAAATGATAGAATGTTTGGAGAATCAACTATTTCCTGCGGTAGTTTGTTTCAGATTCTGGGTGTCCTTATTGTAAAGTAATTCATTCTTTTATTGGTTTTAGCCCTAATGATCTCCAATTGTCTATTATGCAACCTTGCTACTGTTTTTCTGTTAGAGTATTTGAGACCACAGATTTGCATCTGTTCACTATTTGCTGTTATTTTAAATATAGTAACAAGTCTCCCTAAGTCTTCTTTGGCTAATGTGTAGTCCTGTTCTTTCTAATCTAGTGGTATAGTTGAGTTTGGAAAGGTGGGTATGTTGCTTTATGCTGAATGTTTTCGATTCTGTGGATGTCAGAGTTTAGATAGGGGCTCCAAAAGGGAACAGTAGTCTAGGAGTGGTCTAATGTGAGATCTATACAGGGCAATAGACATTGTTCTGTTTTGTTTATAAATGTTTTACTTATCCTAATGTAAGAATGGCGCTTGCTTGATTAGCTATTTTAGTACAGTGGGAAGTAGAAGACAATTTATTGTTGACCAAGATGCCTGATCTTTTTCTACTGTTGAGGTTTTAATGACCATATTGTTTAAGTAATATGTTCAGAGCGGATTATTTCTTCCAAGTGTAATGTTGCACATTTAGTGACATTAAAGTGCATCTCGTTTGTGTTTGCCCATTGTTCTATTAGAAGTAAATCAGATTGTAAGCCAAAATTTACATTTGGATTAATAGCTTTTCCCCCGAGTTTTGTGTCATCAGCAAATTTAACCATTTTGTTGTTAGTTGATATATGCAAGTCACCAATAAATAGGTTGAAAAGGATCGGTCCGAGCACAGAGCCCTGGGGGACCCCACTGCTCACTCTTCTCTCCTTGGACATTATGTTATTTACCCTAACTCTCTGTGTTCTCTTGTCCAGCCACTGATTTAGCCAAGAGGTTAGTGAAGATGACAGTCCTATATTTGTAAGTTTTTTGATTAGTAAGTAATGAGAAACTTTGTCAAACGCCTTACTGTAGTCAAGTAATATTACATCCATAGGGGTGTTATCATCCAGATGATAGCTGATATACTCATAAAAAGAGATAAGATTTGTGGCACATGAATATCCCTGTTTAAAGCCATGTTGGTGTGTGTCAATTATATTTAATGTTGATAGTTCATCCTCAATTTTAAGTTTAATAATCTTTTCCATAAGTTTACATGGAATGGATGTAAGGCTTATAGGTCGATAATTTTCAGTTTTTGAATGAGAACCTTTTTTAAAGATGGGTGTTATTATTGCGGTACGCCACTCATTTGGCACCGATGATTCATTCAGGGATTTGTTGAATAATATTTTTAATGATTGAATGATAGCACTTTTTGTTTCTATTAAAAATCTGGAGCTAATCCCATCTGGTCCTGGGCTTATGTGTTTTTTTAGGGTATTTAATGCATTTTCAACATCCTTTTCAGAAATTATGTTTACACTTAGATTGACATTAGAGGGTACAGTGATAGGAGTAAAATCAGGTTTGTGTGTGTAAACAGAAGAAAAATAGTTATTTAGTTCAGTGGCAGTTTCACTATCTGAAGTGATAGTTTGTGCATTTATAATTAATGGTCCAATTTGGTTATTACAGTTCTTTTTTTCATTTAAGTATGAATATAGAGCCTTATGGGAGTCCTTCGTATGAGCTATCTTAAATTCCAGGTTGCATTTGGCCATTGTTAAGTGTTTTTTTAGCTTTTAACTGTTTGTCTATAAGATGTTAGTGTTTTATTTGCTTGAGATGCTGGTTTTTTTTTAAGTTTGGAAAACAGTTTCTTTTGTGAGTTATTAAAGTTTTAATGTGTTTGTTAAACCATTGTGGGATTTTACCCTTGTTGTTATATTTAAGTCTCTCTGGGATATATTGTTTATCCAGTTGTATTATATTGTGTTTTAGTACTTCCCATGCTTCATTCATTTTTGGGGGGGAGAGTCTGTTCCCAGTTGATTTTTCCTAGGTCCTGATTTATGAGATCAAAATTAGCTTTATGGTATTGCTTAATTCTAATGTTGTTTATTTTGGGTTGTGAAGGAAGTTGAATTGAAAAAAGTATAGACTTGTGATCATTGTTTCCTATTGGAGGTAAAATCATGGTGTCAGATGTTGGAGTTTCTAAGTTGGTTATAATAAGGTCCAATATATTTTTTTCCCTAGTTGGCTCCCTTATCATCTGTTTTAAACCTTGGTCAATTATGGCAGATAGGAATTGTTGGTCATGCTGGTTTGTTCCAGATAGAAGATCCCAGTTTATGGTTGGTAGATTAAAGTCTCCTATTATTAATACAGTATTTTATTGGCAAATTGCTGTATTTCTTAAGCTAACAGCCTAGTAGTGTTTAAATCTGAGGCTGGTGGCCTATAACAGGCTCCAATCGAAAGTTTATGAGAACAAGTAACTTGGATGTAGGCCCAAACATTTTCTAAGTGTGAGTCAGATTCTTTTTTATAAGAATTTATGTCATTTCTTATGTATAAACTAACTCCTCCTCCTCTTTTTGCATTGTCTCTGTGTTTGTAGTAGTGTTTATAGCCAGGTAGTTCTGTTGTCCAGTCTTTATCTGTATTTCCCCATGTTTCAGTTATTGCGATTATTGCTAGTCCCAGAGTGTGTGAAAGTATTTCGAGTTCAGCATATTTAGAAATAGTCATAGATCTAGCATTGAAAGTGAGAATGTTAAGGTTAAAGTTTGATGGAGGGCCTACGTTGTTAACTAGAGGATGGGATGAGTTCCCAGACTCCCCCCCTGTTTTTTAGTTTAAATGTGTGTTTATGTAAGCATTCATTTTTTGCCCCAGTATAGTACTACCTCTTCTACTGAGGTGTAACCCATCCCAACAGTAAAGAGATGGCCTGTTCTCAAATTCTTCCCAATGCGTTAGGTACTTAATATCTTGTTTATAGCACCATTTTCGTAGCCACTCATTTAAGGTTTTAATTTTTGAAGTGATATACCCAGTTGCTCTAGGGATAGGTAACACCTCAGAGATACAGACTGAGCAACCATGTTCGCTTTAGTATGTTATTAAGTGCTACGAAATCCTGTTTGATTTTTATGAGATTTGAACTTTTAATGTCATTAGTTCCTGTGTGAATAATCACCAAGGGATTGTTGCCTGCCTTGGTTAGTATTGGTTTTACCATTTTTGTTATGTCAGCTACCTTAGCCCCTCTAAAGCTCAAACACATTCTCTGCTGTTTGGGTTACATATTGGTCTGTCAAGATATTTGATGATGGAGTCTCCAAGTACAATAACCTGCTTCTGTTTAGTTTCTGTTTTGCTAAGGGGAGATGTTTCTTTTGTTTCTACATTGGTTTTGTCAGGTAATATATTGTTGTGTTGTTGGTTTGAGTGATAAATTTGTTCGTCATATTGGGGGGAGGAGGGATTTAATATGTCTGAGGGAGTGGTTGTCTTATCTAATCTGTGTCTGTCAGTAGTTTCAGAGTTTAACATTTCAAATGAGTTGTGCAGAGCCAACTCTTGATTGTCCTTACATAAATGTTTACTTTTTATTGTGTGTTTTTTTTGAGGAATTTTGAACCTATTTTCATTGGGTTTACAGTTTGAAGGAGTGGAGGATGTGACTGGTGACACTGCTAAGTTGGTAAATGTATGTTTGTTTATTGATTTGTCAGGATGTGGTAGGTCTTCAGGGATTTGGGTGGTAGATGCATTGGTTTCAACTAAGAGAGACATTTGGTCGATATAGTCCTCAAGTGCTCTAATTTCAGGTTGCAAATTATCTTTAGGTTGCAAGTGTTTAATTTCATCCTGAAGTTGTTCTATTAGTAAGCATCTGTCACAGATAAAGCTAGGTGTCTGTTTCCCTGAGGAAGGAGGAGGTTTGAGGTACCAGCAATGTTGCAAGCTCTGAAGGGGTCTGGTTTCTGAGTATAGAGTCAATCAGGGAGCCAAGAGAGTATTGAAGGCAAGCCCAGGTCCCTGTACAGTTGGCAGTGGTGCTTAAGCCGTGGTGACAAGGAGGCATATTGACAGATATTATTATAAGTGACATACCACTTATGAAGGATGGTTTTGTATGTGGCAGCAAAGGTCGGCATGCCATAGGTGAGGGCAGGGAGTAATATGCCTCTGGCAATGGCAAGTTTAGTAGAGGGAGTCAACATGAAACTGGACTTGTAAGCAACCCCCAGTTTAGCATGCACTGCCTTGCAGGCAGATTGTATATGCAGGCTGAAGTCCAGGGATTGGTCCAGAAGAATTCACAGGTACTTAAAAGATGTAACACATTCTATTTGTGTCCCACTGTGGTCTTGCACCAATAGGGGAGTTTGACATGTCCTAAGTTTAGGGGCAGATGCAAGTAACATTGCTAGGGTTTTCTTAGCATTAAGTACAAGCTTATGTGCAGAAAGCCAATTTTAGACATTTGTGAAATCTGAAGAAAGGGATGCATTTATGCTGGCGACCTTATCAGAGCTTGAATAGAGTACAAGATCATCTGCATAGACAATAGATGAGCATAAAAGAAAAACTCATCTATGTTATTGATAAAAAGTGAGAAAAGAAGAGGTCCCAGAATAGATTCCTGGGGAACCCCAGTATTGATGGTAGCACCATCAGATAAAGAGGAGTTGAATTTCACAATTTTCGTTCTATTTGATAGATAGCTTCCATACCGGGTGACAACTGGGGGTGGAAAGCTCAGGTTGCAAAGAGTGGAAAGGAGCAGGGGCTGATCAACAAGATCAAAGGCCTTTGTAAGGTCTATAAAAACTGCCCCTGTCAGCTGGCCAGCATCCATACTGGTAAGCACATCGACAGGAAATTTGAGAAGCGCTGTAGAGGTACTGTGACCTTTACATGTTGTGCCATGTTGTGTGTCAGAGAGAAGGCTGTACTTTGTGAGGTAGTCAATGGTTTGATTTGCAACAAGTTTTTCCAGAATTTTACTTAGGACTGATAGGATGGCTATAGGCCCGTAGTTAGTAATCTCCTTGGTATCACCTTTTTTAAGGGCCGGCGTTACACAAGCAATCTTCCAGAGTTCAGGAACTTGGCTATTAGAGAGAGACAAGGTGAAAATTCTAGCCAAAGGGGAGGCTAAGTATGGTGCTGCTAGTTTCAGGAGCCGAGGCTCAAGTGTATCTGATCCAGAGCCAGTGGTGTCAGAGACAGTCTGCCATTTGTCTCTCAAGCCTCACCTAAGCACCTTGAATAAATCTGAAAAAAAAACTCAAAGTTTTTTGATATTTCAGCTAGTATAAAATAAAAACTGAATTGATTACAATTGATTGCATAGCACCATTGTAAAGGTAACTTTGTGCTGAACAACTTTGCTGCTCGTACTTTGTGTGTAGCACTTACGGTTCAAGAGATATTCACATTTGTTTGTGGCATGCGGATTATGACTTGATTTTGCTTAGAAAGGCACAGGATGACATGCTAAGAGTATAAGAGTATACAGGACAAAATTGGTGGAAGTCTCAAAGAGCTCTTGTGGTGTGAATGAGTTAATAGCATTTTGTTCCGGTGATAAGACTGAATCTTGAAATATTCCTGTGGATTATTTTACTGGATATAAAAGCACACAGCACAGTTTTAAATGGTGGACTGGTACAGTTCGTAGTTCAGGTTTGGGATGTACTGTCTTTGGGTTTTGCCTTAACTATGGCCTGCTCTTCTATGGCCCACTCTTCTGCACAGGATAACTCACTAAAGGGAAGACAATTGTCACCACAACCCGGCTAATGGCTTCTGCCAAGGACTTTGGTGTAGATGCTTCACCTGGAGGGACTGCTGCTTGAGGCCATCTGGGATGAATGATGATTACATCAGTGGCCTGCTGAAGGGGGACAAAGCGGTGGCCTGCAGGACCAGGGAGATTGATCTGCCAAACAGACTGGAGATCCTCTGCTCCCCCTGTGGCTGCAACTTCTTGGCTGGGGTGACTGGTCATAGTACCTGTATTTTGAAGGTCAAGCTTTTTTATTTTGACACTTCTCTTTCACTCCTGACTGCCAGGGGTCCTTGTCCACAGGAAAGAATCTCAGTGGAGGGCCATATCTATTTATAGAATACTGGGTGACTGCTGCTCTAACTGGGGCTGGGGTAGTGTCCATGGCTTGGGGGGGCTTCCTCCAATCCTACCCCTGTGCCTTGTATCTGTTCCAGTCAGTTGGCCTGCATTTAGAAATATAGGCTTCCATGGCATCCAGTTCCTCATCTTGCTATGTCACCCCATGTTTAGTAAGACAGAGGGCTGCGGGTACCAGAAGCTATAAGGAACTCTGAGGTCCATCAGACCTTGCAAGCTAAGGTAAAGGCTTTAAGACTGGCTGACAGTTCCTGCAAGAAATTGGGAAAGATATGAATTATGTGACTTTTCCATGTTAACTGTCCTTTGCCCTGGCCCACAACATGACATTTTCCTCATTTGTTAATCAGAGAAAGTGGACTAGGATTAACCAGAGCCTCTCCCTGGGCTGGTTGGGGTAGCCAGTGTCCTGTGGGCCCATTCAGTCTCCATGTCCTTCAGGCATTGATCTCTGAGTAGCTCAGGGAGATTCCACTGGAGAATATCATTTATATTTTTGCCTTCATAGCACTCAGGGAACTGCACCAGACAGAGGCTATTGCACCTGCTGTGATTTTTGAGATCCTCTACTTTTTCCCAAAGTAGCCAGATCACTCTGTCGTGGTTATGGACATGGGCTGAGAGGTGCTTCATGTGGTTCTTAGTGTCTGCAACTCTTTGTTCAACTACTTTCACTCAGTGGGCCAGTTGGATGACATCTGCATTTGTTCTTTGTGTTGCAAGTATGTTAAACTGTGTGATGAGCTGCTTGAGCACCTGCTTGATCTCAAATATTGCTGCTGGTGTTGTTCCGCCATTGGAGAGTGCCATTTTGGAGGTACCATTGGTGCTGCACTGAGAGAAGAGTTGATGACAAAAAGCATTAGTCAGTGACTGTGATTACAATTTTGAACTGATCAGCTTCAAAAAGTAATTGTGTCACTCTGCCAAAGCTGCCTCATTGGATTAAGCACCAAGATTGAAGGCTAGTGCAATAGTCTGGGCCAGTTTCATTAGACAGTGTAAGAGGGTTTCAGAAACTAAAAATTAGACAGCCATTCTGCCGATGGTCAAGCCACACCCCATCTGTTACATAACTTGATCTAGACCGCTAATAGAAAAATAAACTGAAGTGTTAAAGCCATGGCTCAACCATTTCAAGTGTGAAAGTATTAATAACAGAATAATTATATTCTATATCTAAAATAATTTTCTGTCATGAAAAGTATGTACTGTACATAGGGGATAACCAAAATAATTATTTTCTTTTGAACATATGATCCAGCTAGGTCTAAAATGTGACATGTGCATTCATAACAAATGATGAACACTACATAGTCACTGCAAAAAAAGAGTTTCTTGAAATCCCGATGTTGGATGAAAAAGGGATGGAGAAAGGCAAAACAAGGCTGCAGATACCTTGTGTTCAATACATATCCTCACAGATGTTATCAAATAATCCTTCTACATTTTATACTAAAAGGTTATTATGGGGTAAAAATGGCCAAAAACAGCAAATAACATACAGTAACCATTTTAAAGAGCTTAAAGCAAATCCTCCTTCTAGAAACTAAACAGTGTAGTATAGAAATTCTTAAATGTTTCTGTCAATTTTGTAAATGTTTTAATCACTGTGATTATTTATTGGTCTGCTAAGCACTTTTTTCACATATTTCTATACAATATTGTTAATGAACACTTTAATGGGCACATTTGGACTATTTGAACCATGTAACATGTCTCCATCCCCTGACAAAGACCCATATGTAGGGCTACACATAGGGGAGAATGTCCTGCTCAGCAGCGGTCTGGCTACACTGCAATATATTTAAAATAAGTATAATCTGGTCCGGTGTGTGTACCCATTCTTTACTTTGTAGTTTGTAAAATATCTAATATGATTCCCTTTTTATACTCCATCTGGACTGAGATCTCATAGAATGTTACATTATCATTAAAAGATATTATACAATGGCAAGAAAGAATGCTGTCCTCTGATTGGTCAGACTGGGACTGGACCCGTGCTATTATCCCAGTACATCACGGGTCTAGTCTCAGCACTCAGATGACTAGATGAACCTTTAGTGACAGAAATACCTCCCTCCCCATGAAAGCCACTGCAAAGCTGTCAGGCTTCATGCTCCCTTGCAATCACAGCCAAAGGATTTAACACGGCAGCAGTGCCCATCTCACTGAAGGACATCCCCCCAGTACCACTCAAGAAGCTGAGTCAGCTGAACAGTCTGTCCCCTAAACCACAACAACTTAGAGCCCCCATAATCTTCTGGAGCCAGCAACTGAATTGTCATTGTAAAAAAAACAACAACAAAAAAACACAGTTTCTAAAATCTAAACTGCCACAGTGAGCGGCATGCGCTGACATATCCCCTGCTACCTGACCTGCCACAATTCATGGCTGCTGCCAATCGCCTGATAGTGACACACATCATCATTCTCTTCTCAGTAAATGTCCAGTCCCTGAGGGAAAATACAAGTAAAAAAAATGTTTCCCCTACATTTTCCATCCCCAGTCCCACGATCCTCCAAGCGTGAGGACAGCTCAGCACTGTGCCTTTAACTTTTGAGAGCCACAATTAAAAATGGCCGCAGAGTGTTAAAATTTATATCAGCCTTGCATTTACTGGCAGGTGAAGGGGTAGGGAGTTGCCTATAAAAAATAAAAAGTACAGCTATAGGGTGTGTGGAGGGGGGCACTATGGATGAGGGAGACACCTTAACAAAGAGAATGGTCAGAGGGCAGAGCACACACCATCAGAGCTGATAATGAGGAGAAGTCAGGAAGCATGTAGCAGCAGCATCACCTACTGGACAAATTAAAAAACTGTGGACTTTTTTAAAGATATACTTCCACGTCAGAAAATTAAACAAAAAATGTATTTTAAACATTTTGTTAATCTTTTTTCTTTGCTAGTAACTGAGCCATTGTATAATAGCAATAATGCACTCTAGGGTGTGAGTCAGCTGGGATAAAGTCACTTCTGGGGTGTTGGACGTACTCGGCCTGTGGCCTCATGCCCAATCAACCCAGGAGTGACATCATCCCAGCACAATGCTCACCCTACCATTAGAGCTGTGTGAAATATAAAATTCCACCCATGAAATGCCGATGAAATGACCATTTCGATTCCATGGAAGTCCATGGACTTTTCATGAAAATTCCGCGGAATTTTGCAAAACGTTAAATATCAATTATTTCACTATAATTTTACAAGTACATGTCCAAATACCACCAAATTTGGAATGGAAGCAGTACCCCAGGACTTACAAACATATACTGAGTATCAGAGTTGAAGATGGAAAGGGGGAGGAGTTATGGTGGCCAAACATTTAATCAAAATTTTATTTTCAGTTATTTTGAGATCATTTTAACATTTCTTCTCCAAATGTCTCCACAATAATGGGATTTAGAAAAGCACATATAATCCATATATGCACCATGTTTTAAGTCTCAAGCTTTAATGGGAGCTGAGTTACAGGTAGTTAACTTTTGCCACAATTTGGATTTCTGTATTTTCAGTATAACTATGGTAGTATTCATTGAAATATTACAAAAATTGCCAAGTATACAGGTTATCACAACATCTGTATATATGCTTAGTTTCAGATTTCTAGCTTTATATGGGACTGCATTATAGCCTGTCAAACATGTTGCCAAAATTTAAATTTCGGTTAGTTCCCTCTAATTTTAAAACTATATATCCAAATTTAATCAGAGTTGAAACATTTAAACTACTTTACCACATGGTCATTTTTGAAAAAGTTCATATTTTCAGCTTTAAATGGTATTAAATTAAAAGTAGTTAAACTTTAACAACATTTAAAAATGTAATATTTCAAGAATGTAAACTGCAAATTTATAAACCCATGAAACTTTAGAACTAGAGAATGCAATAGCATTAAATTTGGCAGGTTTGTAGACCTTACAAGGGGACTGCGTGTAAATAATTTTATTAATTGCTTGCTGCAGAAATTGCAAAATAACATCTGTACTTAAAGTCAAATCCCATGAGTCTTTGTGAAAATTGCAGAATTTCATGAAAAATTCCATAAAACTGGAATTTTCAAATTTCAATCAGCCTTATCGGGGGGGGGTTCTAATTAAAGGATAGGGGTATAAGAGGTAGGTAGTGCATGGGATCAACAGGTTCAGGAGTTAGGTGCACAGTTTCACCAAGAAATAGGCAGCTGAGCTGGGTAGCACAACAGTGTATATCTCCAGGTTGGAGCAAAAAGCACAGAGTGTCAGCAATTCCAACCTGATTGTAGGATATTTAAGGATCGCATCCAGTAAATTTATGATCCAGGAGCCTGGTGTACATGCAAGTCTAGGACTTAGAGGTACTCAAAAAGATGTAGAGGAGGAAGACAATGTCTTAGGCAGCAGGAAGAAAGAATTCTGGCTATTCCAACAGGGTAGGTTGATATGAAAAGGAGTAGGTGACATGTTTTAAGGAAGTTCTTCACTGCAAAGAACAAAAAGGATATCAGCGGGATCAGTAATTCTACTGAATCAATCAGGCTATGCCAAAAGAGAAGGGGGGGATAGTCACCAGTGAGGAACAGCAAGACTGCATAAAGCTCAGCCCAGCTTATCAAATGAAGTAGTGTTATGTGCATTGCTATGTTAAATTTACAAACAAATTCTGGATGCTCCATCTACAGAATATGCCATCATAAATATGTGAGAAAATGTTACTAATCTTTTTTTTCTTCTGCAAAATTAAAACTGCTTAATCGAGTTATCCAGTTGTGTTAGACACCAGGATACATGGATGATGGATATGCATGTCAAATGTTAACTCTGTGCATGCAAGAGCAGAGAAGTTACAGACATTCACATTTTTGATAGTTTCAGAAAGTTTTGCAAATATTTACATAGTAATGTTTTGCACCCCTATAATTTAAAAATCTCTTATCTAATTCTCTGCATATTTAGATAATTCTATAAGCATTACAAAAAGGTTATCCATACTGATTTACACATGTCTAGCTCCAAAGGTGCCTGAGTTATACGTAGATGAAATTGTTTCATGAAATTTCCTGAAAAAAATAAAATGACAGATTTTGAGCACATATAATTTTGAGATGATGCATCATATTGTCATGAAATTTGGCACATTGATGGAACATCTATCATCAAGAAATCATACCAGATTTAAGAACCCTGACCCAATAGACAGTTAAGGTATATGCAGATAAAACTGTTCATGAAATTTCGACAAAACAATAAAATTATATTTGAGCACCTATAATTTTAAAACTGTCCCACCAAATTACATGATATTTTGCATGTTTTTGTCCATTTTCCCAAAGAGTACATATTCTAAATGTCCAAGCTCTAGCTTGAACAGTTATTGAGTTATAACCAAATTACTACATTTTAAAATTCAGTAAAAGTTTGACACAATTCTGCAAAATTTCACTGAATTTTGGGAAATTTCATCAAAATTCCATGGATTCAGAATTTTCCCATTCTGCACAGCTCTACCTGCTATGTATTATTGCTGGAATAAGATGGCTATTCCATGCTATAATTCACAAGGTTACAGTGCTGATGTGGTATAAAGGGCGTATAACAAGGCATGATATTCTTCGTTCTGCTATGCAGAACAACCTGAAACTGGCAGAAGAAATAAGTAATAATACTTGTGATAAAGCAGCAAGTTGCTACATTTAAAAAAAAAATTGTGGCTGCATTGAGTGGAGCCCTACAGATGTTAGGCTATTACAGTAGGAAATGGGAGCGCTCCTCATTCCTAAAGGACTAGATAAAATTGGAGTTTTGTGTTATCACTCCACCTTCATTCAGCTGAGCAGTGTTTCAAATCACTATTTTGTGTGCTAAGCTTCAATCTGAGTAGAATTGTCTTTCAAGAATGATTCATAGCTCATAAACCTGTCAGCTCAATCAGCATTTTCCAGCTATAAAGGAGATAAGCAGACAACCAAGGAGCTATAGCAGTGAGTAAGTCAAATGTGACAGAATGGAATGTTTATGTATTAAATCATCTGATGTTACAGCTCTCATTGAAGATGCGTTAAAGGATCTCAAACACAGTTCATTTAAGTTATAGTTGTTTTACAGTGCAGGATTGAAATGAACTGTTTATCTGCACTTTTTTATCTTAAAACTTACCATGCTGTTGAAATTCTCTTGATAAAGTACAGAAAAAAGGAGTTTGCTAGTCTGTGCTGGTTATGTGTCTTCTTCCTAAAACTTAGATCAGTCCCACCCCTGCTGCATTCCGCTGATGTCAGACTTGCCAGACAACCTTCCATTATGTCCATGCTGTGGCTAGCTGTTTCAAAGGGAACATGTTTTTTTTTTACCTTTGGATTTCAATAATCTTTGCTGTGCCTGTGCTCACTATTCATCATGTCTGAGGTAGAAGAATTTAAGGATGTTGAGGGCATACATTAAAACTTTGATATTGGTATCCAATCTTACCAATTTGAGCACACAGTATCCAGTGTTAATCGGTGTGAGGGGCACAAGCTACATCTGATTCTAACAGAAAGACTGATAGTTCTGATTCAGATGACACAAATCAGAGACATGCCTTGGATTGGTTAATATTTTTTTAATGTCTTTCTTTAGTAAATGTTTCAAACAATAAGACATATGCCAGATAAACAATAGGAACAATCATTATGCCACCATAATAGAAAACCACAAACATGTCATATGTATAGCCACCACATAAAGATTACAACAAAACAGTAAGTAAACAATAAGAAACAAGAATAAAAAAACAAAACATTAAAGATCATATGCAAAAATGTTCTTTCTGCAAGTACTCTGTGCCATTTTCTACTTGTTGTGATTAGCTATGAGTGCCTGCAAAATCATTTCCAAACATTTGTTCATTTAATATGTGTTTTTACCTCGTTTGTGTGGTGTGTCCTCTGAGGCACGCTTTTGTTTACAACTGCTTTCAGTTGCTGAGTGGTTCCTGTGCGTGCATTGTGATGATATCATAGGGTGTGTATAGAGACTGTGGAGAGATGTCAGGACAGTGGTACTGTCTCTGCTACTCTATAATAAATATTTACGACTAAAATAGTAACAGTTGTATAGTAGACATCACCCTCCCACACTCTAATATATAGTAAATTCCAGTAAATAGAAGCTGCACTATTAAATGCCAATTTTCAGCCCCCTCTGCTTGTTTATACAGTGTATCATAGCACGATCATGATGATGAGGATACGCTTCCAGCTCACATCCCAGAACAGCCTGTAGGATGGTGCTCTCGACTAATTTACAAATCGAGAGATTATGCTGAATACTGTTTTATTAAGGGCTTCATTCTGAACTACAGTAATTTGTTTCTGAGAGACTGCACCATTGCAATTATCGCTAAATATGCCGAGCCTGCACAGGCATACTCGCACATGCCTTGCGCATGTGCAGAGGCATACAGTGAGTGCGCATGTGCAGAGCTCGGCAGCAATATTTTAGCAGTAAATTGCAATGGTTGCAGTGCTCATTTTTAGAAACAAATTACTTACTTTAGTTGAGAATGAAGCCCTTAGTTGAAAACAGTATTCAGCATAATAGGTTCTCGATATGTAAATTAGTTTGAGCACCATTCTACAGGCTGTTCTGGGATGTGGGCTCGAGATGCGTCCTCCGACTGTGATCACATTGTGATACACTGTAGAAATGAGCAGGGGGGCTGAAGAATCGGGCATTTTAAGTAAGTGCAGCTTCTAATTTACTGTAATTTGGCTATGTACAATGATAGAGTGAGGGAGGGTGATGTCTACTACACAACTGTTACTATTTTTAGTCTGTGAAAACATTTATTATAAAGTGGCAAAGACAGTACTATTGTATTGACAGTCTCTCCACAGTCCCCATCATCACACTAGGGATGTCTTCTGTGGGCTGTCGCAGATCAAGGGCAGCAAACCCAAATGGGGCATAAAAAGTTGCACTGGATTTAAACACAGTACTGTACCAGATACTGCACAGCAGTGATGGGACACCACTTACAAAGGTGTTCTGTACTGCTGTGTTTAGTTTGAAGCATACTACAGAATGTTGCATATGATCTTTAAGGTACAGAATTGGACCTTTTCCTCATAATACAGACCACCCATCTGCACCATCGTAACTCAAAAGAAGAATACTGATGATGCAACTTTGCAGTAGTTTTCTCCATCTGATAAATGTTACATACTAAGGTATACTGCACCTCGATAGAAGGAATCTGTGAGGATAGCCAACATTTAGTAATTGCTTGCATGCTGCCAGAACTAAGATACATAATAAATTACAAGTATCTGGGGAATAGTAATTCTGAGGCTTGTGACTTGGAAAATCTACTGGCCCGGCAGACTTTTCTACTGGTCCAGCATATGTACTTATTGAAATATTACCTTTCCCAGTACAAGCCCTCAGGGCTACTTAAAATATTTTCAAGTATCCCAAAAACAATATCTAACAGCATTTGGCTAGCAAGGCTGGTGCCAGTTTCAACCCTTGTCCATGAACAACCACATGTGGTCACAAAGGTGTGGTACAGGAACAGACAGTCAGGACCACCTTCACCTGGCTGGTGACTGCAGATCTTAATTTGACCTCTGCATGGATCAGTCTGAGATATTATTTTTCTTTTTTTCATTCTGTTTATTCATCCCTAGCCAGCAGGTCTCTGCCCCTTGGTCCCAAGATGCATTGTCCTCACCACCACTTGATGGGAGACAGCCATAACCAGTATGGTGGGCCCCCCCTCTCTGGGGATAATGACAGGTTGTAGAGATAGTATACATATGTATACAGGGTACAATGTATTCCAAATCCCTGTCATGCTGGTTGGGCTGTTCATTTTTTTTTTCCTATTTTTCCCCACACCTCTCATCAACCATCGACTCTGGTCATGGACCCCAGAAGCCCCGACCACCGGATATTGCCATCTCCCCTGGTCATCCCTGGCTTACCCCCCAGAGAGTGGGGCCATGGCTCTGACCACCGATATCGGACCATGGAACTGTGACTGGTTGGGGAACAGCACCGATGGTCAATCAGGGCTTCCTGGGGCAGAGTCACCAAGGCGCAAGGCATGGGATTTTTGTTCCCCTTAAGCAGGATGGGGATGTGCAATGACAGCCAGTGTCTGCCCCATCCTGAGAGCTCTGTTAAGCCCCAACATGGGGCATGCACCCAGTCTCCACTAGGTGCCGCCTGTACGCCGGCTGCTGCCCCTGCCCTCCCCCAGGGAAGGAGAGCCACCCATAGGATGCTCAATCCTTCCCAACCCGGCCGGTCCTCCGATGACCCAGGTCCGTTCCCGAACCCAGGTCACTGGCGTCGCAAGCGGAAATCCAACTGCTGTGCCGACGGACCAGCCTGAGCTGTTCATTTTTGTGCCATCACCTCAGTGATGACATGTGATGGTGCAGGGATCAGCATGCCAAGTTAACATTTTACTGTTTCCTGTTCTAGGCTGGGTGCATCAAGTATGCACAATGATGCTGTGTGGTTTTGAGTTTTTTTCCTGTTAATTTTTTATTTATTCTCCCTTATCAGATGGCCCTACATCTGCAGAGCACCACAGTCCTGATACCCTGACATACAACGGCACCTACCTGCCAGCTAGTCTTCTCCAAGGTTCCCATCGCCACTGGGGTAGTCATGTTTCAACCCCAATTGGGTATGACTAAACAGAAGCTTATGGAATAACTGTAGTAAACATCTGTGAATATAGCAATTTCATAAAGACATGACAGATATATGTCACTTTTGTTGCTTCACATATTGTTATATACTGTATACTCTTTGTAGTTGTTGGCTTTGCTTGTGTGTGTACTTTAACAGCATGTTAATTTCTTTTCCATGATCTCTTTTTTGTTTGTATTGGGAATCCTTTAATTATTGTGCTATCATGGACTCAGCACTAGAATATTTATGCTGCCGCAAGGTGAATGCTATATATGCCGAATTTGATGAAGAGCAGTATTCCTGTATAACACAGATGGCGTGCTTTTAAGGCAAATCCAATATATTTCTTTGCAAGGTTTTATGGATTGCTTAAAGGGAGCTTTCAGCAGCTATACTGAACTTCTGTGACCAGTGTGCCTGTAATAACAACTCTGGTAAAATAAACTATTCATGTACCCCAGTATGAGTAACAGTAGGATTAGTTACCTAAATAAAAAATATATATATATATAATATACTTTAGCACATTACCTTAGTGCTTGGCCAATCTTCCATCGCTGGATGTCTCTTCTCATGTGAACACACACTGTGCGTAGCGAATTTCCAACAAGGGCACGAGATAGTTGGGGCTAAAAGTACATCCTCTTCTGAGCATGGGGCTCTGTGTAAGAATAAAAAGAGCATTGTAAGTCTTACTTTTATCACTTTGAAAACAAGACCGCAAGCCTGAGCATGTGTGATGTTGCCATAGATGTTTTATTACACCCTAAACTTTAGTCCATTTAAAAAGTCATGCTTCTGTGGCATCCTGCCCTTTACTGCATTCCTGCAAGTTCTCCAGTTTGGGTCACAGTACTGCAACCCCAACTCCTTGCCATTAGCCTGCAGGAGCTGTGTAGGTGAAAGGGTCACAGGAGACTGTAACTGGCATTGTGAGTTCCACCACTGTTCTGAATATGGCCCTGGGCGTCATTACCAGGTGCACCCCTCCACCTTCCTGCATGGTTACAAACATTTATGCTGTCATACAGGAAGAGATTGTGACCACAGTCAGGCATAGCACAAGGGATTGCAAAGTAATGGGTTGGGCTATGTGATCACAGTATCAATTAGCACCATGAACTATGACTATGAATAGGGCTTCAGATTCTTCCTTCATCCATGTCTTCAGTGAAGACAACCTACCATATTATTTAGGATAGCTAAAATGCTGAAGAGAAAACCTCCATAGAGGCAAGAGGAATGCTTATATTTGGCATTCTGGTCTCCTAGTTAATATGGCAGTTTGCAAAGACAGAGACAGAGAGAGTCAGAGACAAACAGAGACAGAGACAGAGACAGAGACAGAGAAAGGGAAGATGGCATGGAACATGGGAGTAAAGATTTTACAATTTGAATTTAGGTTCAATGATTGTAAGCAAATGGATGAGATAAAAGTAAACTATTTTGTTGGTTGTGGTAAAACTGTTTTTAAGAAATGTGCTGGGTGTAAAGATAAACTCAATGGATCTCTTGCAGTGCAAACTGTAAAGATGACAGATGAGACATCTTGGTAGGAGTATGATCAGCTATAAGTGGAGTGAATAGAATGTCATAATCTAGGACTGTGTCTTAAATCTAATTCTGGACATCTTTTGTATGTTTCAGACAACCTAAATTGTTATATCATGACAAAAATAATCTAGGTAGACATTTTTGAATAGTTGCTCACCAGGATAGAAAAAGGCATATATAGTGTGTGTAGTGATAAAGAAAGTTCTGGGTGTAGTCATAAGAAACAGAATTGTTGAACATATACAGAAAACAACTTAGACTCAGTGGCCCAGCTTGGATTCTGCAAGAGAAAAAATGTGAGACCAAACTTATTGCATTTTTTAAGGTATGACCCCACTGAGACTGATGAGAGGAACGTTGTCAATAATGTGTACCTGGACTTCAGCAAAAGCCTTCAACACTGTCACACAAGAGGTTGGTTCATAAAGTGGTGAACTTAGGCATAACTAGCCAAGTAATGCAATTCATTGGAAAATGGGTGTAAGACAGGAAACAAAGGGTTAGAATCAATGGTAATCTATCCACACTGAAAGAAGGACCAGTGGAGTCCTGCAAAATCATACCAGGTGAAAATGTCACCCTGAGAATAACCAGGGAAAAAAAAACACGCTGAAAGAATAGCATATGACTTGACAGCTACAGGGATAGTGTAGAGAAAGTCAGTTACCGCTACCCCTGTAGTTGTTGTCACATGCCAGGAAGAGGACAAGTAGCAAGCTGTGTGGTACCTCATACAGCTGATTCCATGGTGAAGGGGGCTGAGGCCATAAGCAACTAGGGTGGTGGAATATCCTGGGGACCAGGGTTCTGTTCCCTGTCTCCCAAGTGTTGTATTTTTCTTCCTTCCATCCCCAAGTTTTATTTTTGTTTGTTCTCCCTCCATCCTGCACTTTTGAAATCCCCAATTTCCTCCCCATCCCGAGTTGCAACTCCCACAGAGTTGATTATATTTAGATCAGGGTGTATTAAAGTTGCTTGTTTTGTGTTGGTCTAGTAGTGCTCACTGTTTTTCCTGAGCCCTACCGTTGCTTTTGCAGTTTTGGTTTGTGATTTTGACCATGCTGTAGTGGGTTTCAAGGTTTTGACCTACTGCCCTGCAAAATTCACTGCTGTGGCTATTTGTTTTCTATACTTAGAAATGACATGGAGATAGGCCCAAGCAGCTGGTTCACTATGTTTGCTGATAACACCAAAATAGGAAGGGTAGCTATGTTACAGCAGAAGATTGAATAACTGTAGAGACCCTGGATATGCTCTGGAAATGGGCATAAAAAATACTGATTAAATTCAATGTTGACAAATGCAAAGTGATGCATCTAGATCACAAAAATTTGAAAGCAAAGCACTACCTGAACAACTCAGAGATGACTGAAACTCAGCAGGAAAAGTACCGTGGAGTAATGATCAGCAGCAACTTTAAATTTGGGCAAAGTGTACTGAAGGTCAGCAGGAATTAATCAAATAATAATCATTGGATGCCCCAAGAAAAACATCACATGCAAATCGAGAGCTATCATAATGCACTGGAACAGATCACTGGCCAAACCCCCTCTTAAGTATAGTCTACAGTTCTGGTCACATACATTATTCATGGAAGGCTATGGATAGAAATCAGAAGGCGCAGAGAAAAGTGACCAAGGTAGCTGAGGGCTTGGAAAACATGGGACATGAGAAGAGGTGTTCAAGGATTACATTAGTAGAGTCTTCAAACAGATAAGACCATCACACTAAATGCAGTACTGTTGGATGTACAAAGACGAGAGGACAACTGGGCAATCCAGGTTTTGAAAGGAGAAAGATCTAAAGGAAATATCAGGAAGAACTATTTCACAGAATGAATGATATGTGGGCAGTTGGAATAGGCCTCCAGAGCAAGTAATGTCAGTCAACACTTTGTCTACCTTCAAGCTTAAACTAGATAAGTAACTTGAAGAAAAGGAGATGACAGGGTATTTCTGGTGAGTTGGTAGGGCAGAAGTAAATGGACCGTGGTCTTCCTTTCCTAATTTCATATGTTCACATGTTCATAAATAGTCAGATAATTCTTGTAACCTTTTTTGATGCATGTTTACTGACAGGCAGGGAGGTTAAACAGTTTTGCATAGATGAACCCAGGCCATGTGCACTGTTGGGGATAAGGCATGTTATTAGCAGGGCCCAGATATTCAGAAATGCACCAAAGACTGGTGCAAGTCAGTGCAGTGCAAATCCGATGCACCGTGGCACAACAGAGCCATATTCAGAGGTTGCTGCTGGTCACAATAGCCAGCATAACCTGGCTGAATATGGCACAGTTGTGCCATGGCACAACCTTGGATGCACCAGGGCACAACCAGAGGTGCGCCATGGCACAAACACAGATGCGCTATGGGCAGACAGATAAGCCCCAGGGTAACCATGGGAGCAGAGCACCAGAGCAACAGTGGGGGGCACGGCGCAGAGAGGTGACTCGGGGACAGAGCCAGGGAAGCACAGTGACAGGCCACAGGAGGCCACCACCAGCTGGGCACAGCAGGGTGCACACAGGCACCCAGACCCCACCCCAGAACACAACAATGGCACAGACAGTAGGCAACAGGGGGTGCCAATGGTGGATGCAGGGCCACCAAAGGGGCCCCCCGCAGGCTGCAGAAAGTGTCCCCCCTGCACATCTAGACCAGAGCAGGTCACACCCAGGACCAGGCAGTCAAGCACACACACCTGCCACACACCCCTGACAGCCTCCCCATGGGCACCCCAAGGCACAGCCACCGACCGAGGGGAGGGACACCACTACAGTGGGACACACCTCAGCACACAACAGTGATCCACAGAAGCACAACACATGCACACCACACAGACATGCACTGGGCCACTGCAGCATGGCTCCTCATGCCACCTGCAAAGCAGACACAGACACAGGCATGTATGTCAAAAGAAACATATATTGGGAAATCAACTATTTACAACAGAAGGGTGTGGGAGAGGGTAGGAAAGCGAGGGAAGGGAATAGGGAATAGGGACTGTACAGTGGGAAGGGGGACTGAAAGGGGAAGTACAGCTGGGGAAATAGGGAAAATCATGGCCCAAATAGCGTGCCACCGCCTGCTGCCCTTGCACACTTCGCTACTTCCTGTCCACCAGCAGCAATCTTCAGACTTGCAGCACTGCCTCCATGGTTGTCGAGGTGATGAGATTCATTGGCAGAGTAGCCAGCAGAAGAGGGCCTCCTGCACCACCACAAGACACCTAGGACAAGAGATAGGACAGGTGATCAGTGCAATGTCCCAAGGAACCATACCCATCCACAGCGCACACTGGGCAGCGGAAACACCCCCCCCACCAGAGGGCCCATACAGGCCACCAACATGGGGATGGGCCAATGCCTGCCAGCAACAAGGCACACCACAACAGTGCATAGCAGTGGTCTCCGCCCACAGTGGCCACCCAACTGCGCCATGGCAGTCACATGGCACAGTGCTCCGGCAGCACCACAGCAACATCAGTGGCAGCCGGGCGCACATCCACCCCACCAACAGCTGGCACACATGTCCAATGGATGCGCCACAGTGGCAGGCACCATGCACAGTGCAACACACACAGCTGCCACGGCACATGGCACAGGAAGCCACACCCGCACCCATGCCCTGCCACCCCCCATGTACAGTACAGTACAAAGGACAAAGTCAGTGCCTACCTGCTCTCTGTGGCCCCACTGGTGCTGGAGCCGCTCCTCCACCACCATGGGCCGATGTGGCCTGCCTTCCTGCCACTGCTGCTGCTGCCCTTCTCCTGTCTTCAGGCCCTGGGAATGGAACAGAGACAGGTACACATCAGTAACCAACCACAGCAGCTGCCCACCACCCCACCCCTGTGCACAGGGTGAGCCTCTGCCCGGCACGTCCCACACAGTGGCATCACAACACAAGTGGTGGAGGGTGATGCCACCCCTCAATGCACATGATGGCAGTACACTGCCCTGCAGGGCATGCCAGGCAGCCTAGCCAACACCACAGTACAGCACCAGGGCACACATGTATTATGGGTCTACTCACCTGGCTGTGGCACAGCCCCATGCCTGATGCACACCTCCAGACTCCTGAGGCACTCTGGGTCCCTCTATGCCAGGTCACCATAACGGTGGCAACACTGCTCTCCCATCCTGGCCACCCCTGTGCACTGCCACAGTATGGAAGCAATGGTCTGCCACACAGCCACCCAGGGCTGCTGTAGTGACGCCTGGCCAAACAGTTGGGGTGCGTGGGTCTGGACCCAGGTGACAAGGTTGACTAATTCAACCTGCGTCCAGTTGGCCACTCGTCATGCTCACTGCTGCGTCATGCTTCAGGTGTGAACCGGTGAGCAAAATGGCAGTGGTAGGCGTACGTGGCCACAGCATGTGCCAGATGCATGAGCAGTGGGGACATGCGCTGTGTCCACCCACTGAGCAGTCACGGAGATGCGCAGCATGAGTGTGACCAGGTGGGGTCACAGGTGCGGGGGTCGCCCAGGGGCAGAGGTCACAGCACGGGTCATAGGTCAGCCACCGCACAGTGCACACATGCGCAATAGCAGGCCTGGTGCACCATGCGCCATGGTCCCCATCGTGCAGTCGGTGCACAGTGTGCAATTGGTGACAGTAAACCATCTGGCGCATGTGCATTGTGCCACAACTTTCTGCGGAGCAAATCCACTGTACACAGAGAAAATTCACGATATTCAGCTGCCACATGCAAATGAGCTCATCAGTCAATGCATGGCGCACTGGGGCAATTAGCATGTCATTACCATTGTGCCAAGGCTCATTTGTATGCGATGAGCTATAAAAGCACCACGGATCAGAACAGGCCATGGACCAGTATTGCATCCTTTTGAGGTAAGTTACACATGCTGCTGGAGCAGACTGGGCCCAGCCAGCACAGCAGGGGGGATGGAACAGGGTGCTGCTGCCACTGACACACTGTGCTGTCCATGTCCACAGGAAGCGACATGTCAGAATGTGAGGAGGATGAGGAGCGTGGATCTGCTCACAAGCACAGGCCCAACTTTACTAAGGCAGAATCAGAGGCCCTGTTCGAGGCCTATCTCAACAGGGATCCTCTGTTGAGTGGTACTGTGGGCACACCACAGGCCAGGGCTGGGGCCTGGAAGGAGGTGGCGGCATGTGTGAACCAGCAGGGCAGCCACCAGCATTCAGCGCAGAAGTGCCACAAGAAGGTGTGCATGTACAAGAGACACATAAAGAAGAATGGTGAAATTCACCTTTCGCCGGCAACATTTTTCCACTTTTCTGGCAAAATTTCAGTTTTCTCAGGCGAAATTCTGCATTTCGCACCCTACAAAATATTTTGCGTAACAGACAAATTTTGCAAAGTATTCTGCATGGCAAAATTGTTGATTTCACAGGAATTTCACTGGCTAAATATAATTTTGCAACATCTCTAATAGTGACCTGATGCTTGGCACCACTATGCATTTACTATGGAGCCTGTTATGAATGCTGCCTCATTGCCACTTCACCCAGACTTTACCTTCATCTACAATGGCACCTCAAGTGTATGGTTGGGAAAATGAATGGACATGGCTTTGATAACAGTATCATAGAATTCCACAATTTCACAAAAGCTCATGAAATCCAACTTTAATTACTGATGTTATTTTGGAATCTTTGGCTGTTTATACTTTGGCCAGCCGCTTAGCAAGAGATTAGAGTGTTGACATACATGCAACCTCTTTTTTTCTCCATACTTCTTTTTTCTCCCAGCCGGCAGGTTATCTCACAGTATATTCCCTGTTAACAGGGATATCCCCTGATCATGCTGGACCTTGCCATCATTCAGATGGCTATCAATTTTTTCTCCAACATTTTTTCCCTCCCACCTCCCTCGGTGGGGGCAGTGACTCTGTCAGCCTTGCATAGCCAAAGCTTCCCCTGCAGCAGGAACAGGCTACCTGGCCTAGCCGTAGGGATTGCTGTGTTGGAGGAACCTGCCACCAATGCTTCCAGACTAAGAAACACTACCAAGCAACAGCTGTCTCAGCCATGGCCTACCTCCTGACATGACCTCCTGGGCTCACTTCTGAACCCAGATCATCAGCATGGCAGCACAACACTCTGTTCTGTTCTGTTCCCTGGCTTTTATTAATCTGATATGCTGTATAACTTTTATATCATATTTATTTGTTATACTAATTTTATATTGTTACATTTCTTTGCTCCATTGCTATTTTTAAAACTGTAATTTTATTGTTTTGTAAAGCGCGCTGAGCCTCCGGAGAAGACTTGTTTAATATGGTGGTATTTGGAGCTAATTGCTGATTACACCTTAAAGCCAGATATACCAAGCAGCTAATATAGAGCAGACTTGTTTAATATGGTGGTATTGGAGCCAATTGTGCTTGTAACTGAAGGCATTAGGTTAGCTGGGTCCTAGTGTGACCTCATTTTGGAATAGCCCTGTTTGCTTAGAGTGGAGCTCCTTTGTGTAAGTCACAACATATTCTCCCGCTGCATAGTAATGAGAGGCTGTGTTTTCTCCACTACATAGGCAGCTCCCCAAGCTAGGCACGTGGGACAATCAAGCAACTGAAGCAACACAAGCAGCTCACCTGAGTAGCTGAGAAGCCGAATCTCCAGCCTGATAACTTTCGAGGTAAGAGGCCTCTTCTCTTGTCCTGAGCGCCTGCAGAGGGTGCTAGCCTGGCTGAGCCGCCACTGCCTGCCCCACCTGGCCCCAACCACCCTCCCACCCAGGGGCGCTGTCAATTTAAGGATCCACCCGTGACATCACATCCGGTGACATCACGTCCTGTTGCCCAGAACCTATCTCCCCACTTTCCCATTTGCAGGTTATACCTGCTGGCCACTAGAGGGACCTATGCTCCCTCACTACTTCCTACTCCTACCTGTACAACACTACTTCCCTGGGATCTTGCTCACCACAATGTATTGGCCCTGCCTCACGCTCTGCCTGTGCCTATCCCCACTAGCAGTGCACTTACCCACTTACCCATCTGCTAGTCCACACTGTGCCCTGGCACCCCTCCCTCCGCTTGCTCCTGAACCTGCTCTCCTGCCCCTTGGGACCTCTGTGTGTCCCCGTCCTCCCTGCCCTCCCCCTAGCTTTCTCTTCACCTCAGGCACATCTGGGTGTCTTCTTATTCTTGCTTTCCCCTCCTGTACCTCCCTGCCCACCCCCTGCTCCCTTAGCCTCCCCTCCCCCTCATGTCAATCGTAGGAAAACCTCTCACCATCTCCCAGCCAGGGTGTTAGTCATGCTACTACTCCTGTTGGGGAACATTCATCCAAACCCTGGCCCGGTTCCCAGGAGCTCCCCAACTCACACCACAGGCCTATGCATGGTCTCCATGAATATCTGTAGCCTCCTAAAAAAGTTTGACTCACTACAATGCCTGGTCACATCAATTAACCCTGATGTCATCACCCTGGTTGAGACTTGGCTGTCGAAATCCTCCCTGACTCCCTAGTCTCCCTTCCTGGTTTCACCCTTTTCGGTCCGACCGTGTTGGGAGACGGGTGGCGGCTGCGCTATTTATGTCAAGGAATCTCTCCCGTACTAGCCCTGCCCACTCCCATCCTTGACTCAGGGCCCAGGCGCCACGCTGAAACCTAACCCTGACCCTTTAAAGGGCACCCTTTATCTGACTACTGCATACGTGCTCTCTAGGGACCAAACGCAGGCCATTGCCTCTCTTACAGAATACCTTACCTCTCTACCTCCTTCCACTGATCAAATTCTGGTGGGTGACTTAAATGTCAACTGGCTCAGCCCCTCCTCCTCCTCCTCTACCTGAGACTCCTTTTCAGCAATAGACCTAACACAACTAGTTACCCACCCTACCAGGACTAACCCCAAGAGAGGCTCCAGTACCCTGCTTGATTTGGTACTCACCAACCGCCCTAATCGGATCCCCAATGTACAAGTCCTCCCAGACTCTCTCAGTGATCACTCCCCCATTCTATTCCATTGGTCATCCTCAGTCCCCAAACCCATAGCACAGTCCACATGCCGGCGGCGTCTAATACCTGGTGGACTAATAAAACTTAAGGAACTTCTGTCCCAAATTGACTGGTCTCCTATACAGGCAACTCCTGACATCGACACAGCTCTCTCCTTCTTTACCCAAACTTTTAATAATGCCTGTGATATCTTTGCCCCAATGTTGACCCGCCGTTCTAAAAGGAAGAATGCCCCCTGGGTAACCCCAGCTTTGATTCACCAGCTCAAACATAGGGACAACCTATGGCACCGTGCCATTCAGACTGGCCGGCCCAATGACAGGCGGTTATATGCTGCCGCCCGAAACAAGTGCACTCGGGCCATCAGAAAGGCCAAGTCTGAGCACTATCGGTCCTCACTCACTGCCTCATGGGGGAACCCCAGAACCTCCTGGGATAACATTAAACAGTTAAATGGGAGTGCACACCTCCCACCACCCACCCAGATCAACATTAATGGTGTGATCTCCTCAGACCCAGCCCTCATAGCCAACCACCTCAACACCTCATTCACTGACCTTGGCCCTATCCTCCCTACAAATTTTTTTGACCCTCCTCCCCCAGCACCTGCCGTAAATCTTTCTCACCCTTATTTTCTCCTCCGCCGTGTTTCTGCCCAAGAACTTAGGCCGCACCTTGTCACTGCCCTCAAGAGTAATAGTACAGGCAGTGACACCCTGGATCCGTGTATCCTACAGCTGGTCTTAGACACAGTCCTTACCCCGATCACATGCCTCATCAACCACTCTCTTTGCCTGGGGAAGGTTCCAACTGCCTGGAAAGTCGCCACTGTCACCCCTATCTTTAAAGGTGGTGATAGGACTGTGGCTGGAAACTATCGACCGATCTCCATTCTCTCTCCTCTCTCCAAGGCCTTGGAAAAAGTGGTGGCCTCTCAAATCTCTGACTACCTCTCCACCTACAATGTCCTTTGTCCTGAGCAGCATGGCTTCCGAGCGGGCCACAGTACCAACACAGCCCTCCTAGAGTTCTCCAACTTTCTCCACCTCCTTAGACACTGGTTCTCTGGCTGGTGCTGTCTTCATTGACCTCTCGAAAGCTTTCAACACTGTCTCCCACCCCTCCTTCTTGATGCCCTTAGTCTCTGGTTTTGCTGCTGGGCTATCTCCTGGTGCACCAGTTATCTGTCTGACCACTCACGGCGAGTAAAAATTAATGGGACCTACTCAGACATCTGTCCCATCTTTTCTGGGGTTCCCCAGGGCTCCATTCTGGGCCCTACTATTCTCCTTTACCTTAACACCCTTCCACGCTCTTGCCCGGGAACATTCTATTGCACGCTGATGATGCAGTCATCTTTGCCTCAAGTCGTAACCCTATTGCCCTCCAGGACTCGCTGCAGAAGTCCTTCACTGAAGCCGAGGCTGGTTCAAGGAACATAGATTGGTGATAAATCTTAAAAACAAAACCATGTTCTTCACTCATCCCCAAAACAAGTCCTGCAACTTCAAACTCCTCATTCACTCTGGGTCCTCTTTCCCACTCAAACAAGTTTGCTCCTATAAATACCTAGGGATCCATTTTGACCCCTCCCTCTCCTTCCATGGACACATCGCTGCCCTAGCCACTGCCACTAATATCCGATTGGGCATCTTACATTGGTATAAACACTGCCTCCCCCCGGAGGCTCTTCGACTCGCAGTCACCTCCTCTATCCTGTCCCTAGTGGACTATGGACTGCCGGTGTATGGTGCTGCTGATCAGACCGCACTCCATAAAATTCGCACTACTCTGAATAAGGCCTGCAGGTTAATTACTGGAGCACCTAGGCTGACACACACCTGTCTACTGTATGCTAAAGCGCTGGTACTTGATCTTGACGAGCGCCTCAAATATCTGACCTGTACCCTTACAAAAAAGACCCTCCTTGGGCTATCCCCACCAGGATTGACCACTACCATACGCCGCTCTGTCCCACTAGTTCATACTCGGACCTCTGGGAAAACCTCTCTTGTTATCCCTAGAGCTAGGACCTCTCACGGCCAAAGAGCCTTCAGCTTTAGGGCCCCCTCCTGGTTCAACACACTGCCTCCCTCCATCACCGAAGCTCCAACTATTTCGTGCTTCAAAACTTCCTTACGTAACCACCTTATTAACACCCGATGCTGTAATTGCCACTAGTCAAAAGCCGTACTCAGTACTTATGACAAAGCTTATTACTAAGCTGCTAAGGACAACATAACTCTGGTATTGTTTGCATCCATCCTACCTGTACCAGCTTGTTTGTATCTATGTCTTAATTTACTGTTATACTTATGTGTTGTACTGTTATACTGTGTATTTTCGTTTGTCTTACAGTGACAAGGTACCTTTGTAAATGAGCCTATGGCTCAAAGGTTTTCCAAACTGCTGTTTAAATAAAATAAAATAAAAAATAAAATAAATAAAATAGAAGAGTGCTATATAAATAAAATTTTCTTCCTTCCTTCCTGTTGCTGGGTCATGGGCATAGCCTCATAGCCTAATATTTAGGGTCAATGAACCTAACAAACTTGGTGATATTCAGTTCTGTATTTTAAAGTTATAGGGCTTACAACTCTGTAGTTTTCATAACTGCAAAATGTAATTTTAAAATTGCTGAATATGTGGAGGCCTATAACTTTGTCACTGTTAAGGACAGAGATTAGAAACTTGGTATGCATCTGTCTGGTCCTTGTAAAGTCAACACACCAAATTTGGTGCGATTTGGGCAAATACTTTTTAAACACGATGGAAATAACTGAAATCACAATTTTGTCAACATTTGACAAATTTTCCTGAAAATGTTGCAAACATTTGCTGTAGAAAAATCAAAATTTCACCAGAATTTTGTCAGCAGAAGATAAATTTCAGCCAGTCCTAGATCTGAAGGATCTCAGTTTCTCTTTGTCATTTCAGCAGATTTACATGAAGAATGCATTGAGCGGCTCCAAGTTGTTGGAATGTCCCACAACCTGCAACAGTCAAACAGCTACAGTATGCTAGAGACCAAAATGACTTGTTGCATGCATATCAGTACCATTTCTAGCTTTCTCTCTCTCTCACAGGCGAAGAACCTGTGGCAGGAAAGGAGCTCTATTTATGTGAAAAGAGTGACGCTTGATCAGGAAATTTTCAAAATCATTTCAGTGTCATGGATTATTATTCTAGTTAGCTACATTTTATTACATATAACAGTAGTTTCAGGCAGGCTAGTGAAATTGCACCTCAGAGAAGAAAGGAGAGAGACACAGTGAAAGCCATCACTGACAGTGGCAGACCCTGCAGTAGTAGCACACAGAGGCCCCTATGCATGAATGGGCACAGGTTATACGCCAAAGGCACGTAACCCACCTATGCAGCTCTGCACCTGCGTACGGGGTGCACCTGAGGGTATGCACAATGGATGCGCACTTGTCTGTGGCCCCATCCCCCCAGCATGCAGGATTCTACAGGGCAGCCGGGGGTGGAGTCGCAGAAATGGCCGGGCATCCAATCAGATGCCCATCCTGGACAGAGAGTGGATCCCTTGTGCAGATAGCCATGGGTCTGGGTATGTGAATGCTTGCTGCAGGCACCTGGACCTGAACACACATGCCCCTGTGTCGGGCCATTGGATGGCAGCCCCCACCCACTGGCTACACTGCAGGGCTATTTCCCATACTAGCAACCCAACCCCACCCATGCCCTGGACCACAGCAGCCCAACACCATCCCAGGACCATTCCTGTTAGGGACTGCAACAGCCCACGGTTGCACCAACTGGTGTGTTGGCTGGCCATCACCCCCCCATGGCACCAACCCTCACCACAGCACCGCACACCTACCCCCATACATGTGTGTCAGTGCCACCCCTGAGACATCCAGCAGCACAGCCCTTCACTCACCGCTATGGCCGCTGGCCATCTGATATATGCAAGGATGTGCAGCTGATGAGGCCAACCTATGTCAGATGGCTGTCAGCCATGGTGGTGAGTGGAAGGCTGCCGCTGGCCATCTTGGGGTGGCACAGACACAAGTACAATGGGTGGGTGTGTGGTGTAGGGCAGGGACACACATACCAGCAATGGGGCAGGGATGTGCTAAGGTGGGCAGGGGTCTGCGGTGTGTGCCAGCCCATGCTGGACACCAATTGGATGGGTGAGCATGATGATGATGTGCCTGTGGGGGGCCTGGGGACATTGCTGTGGGTGGATGCCCCCTCGGGGTAAGGATGCAGTGTCTCAGGGGGGTTGCTTGTGTACTGGGTGTCTGGCTAGAGCATGGCTCACTGGCACTGGGCACCATGCCCTGCACTATGGGCATCCACCAGTTCAGCCACCCTGGTGCAACCCCAGTAACCAACAGGGCTGCAGCAGCACAGCGGCTCACTGCCATTGCATGCCGTGACCAGCGGAACATGTCTGAGGGGGTGCGCAGCAGGTTACAGCAGGATCTAGGCTGCCATAACCTGCACCCTCCTCTGCAATCCTGCAAGCAGCTCTACATGCCTTGGAACGTGGTGCATAGTGCTGTCATGACCTCAGCCCACCCTGGCGCGTTGCTGTCTGCATGGCCAGGGGATTGGGTGCAGATCATGTTGCATGCACTATTGGTGCATGCCACATAGGCTCCAGGGATTTTGGGTATAGCGATGCCAACATGTGTGGTTTATGCAGCTTTTGGCATCATGCATTGAGCCCAGAGTGAATTTGGTAGACTGAGAAAATGTGCAGGAGGACTATTGAAAGATTTGACAAATATCTTCTTACTGAATGCTGGTGGCATAGTAGAGGGCAGAAAATCCAGATTTTTGTTTTGCTATTTTCTTCCCTGTGGCAGGAGTAGGGCAGATTGAATGTAGTAGTCTGAGAGGGTGCAGGGGGAATTTTGAAGGATTTATTTTAAAAATAATGTAATTTAATTAATTAATTTATTTATTCCATTTTGGTAACTGGGTAGGTCCACTGGAACCGGAGGTCCATTTTTCAGGGGCGACCTGGAATTAGTTACATGTAGGTAGAACAGATATCATAACAAGTGGTACACAAGGAGAATACAGTTGAAAGGTAAATTCATAACAGCAACAATCAATAAGCAGTTTTATTTACAGCAGGTTACATTCATACAGTAGACACAAGCAGGGCTGAGCAACTCCATAGGGTAGGGCTAGATTAAATGTTTGGGGAAGTTGAGTACAGTGAGGGTTAGGAGCAAGTGCTAGAACTACATGCAACAACTAGCAGGTACATTGGTGCTGCACATAGAGGTGTGTTTTAGTCCCTTGTAAAAGTGGATAAGGAACCAGCTGAGTGTAGGTCATCTGGTAGGGTATTTCAGAGTTTAGAGGCTGAATGCACAAAGAATTTACTTCCAAGTGTAGTCCTTGTCCTGGTTACCTTGAGTAACGTTTTTTCCTAGAAGTGTGGCGTGTTCTGCAGTAGTGCTTGGGGATGAGGAGGCCTGCAAGGCTTGGGGTAGCTGATCCATTGATTAGTTTGTATGCTACAGTCAGTAGGGTACTGGAGCCCTGCTAGGCAGCAAGGGCCAGTTTAAGGAGGCCAACATGTCGAGTGGGTGTCCGAGGAGGTGACATTACAGTGAAATGTCATATTTTGTAGTATTGCAGCTCCAGCCTATGAGCTTCAGTTTTCCTATGGACAGGAGGATGGAAGCATAAGTAAGTTTAGGCAGTAGGATACTTTGCAGTTGCAAGTCTATTTACTTATTTATTTAGTTTGTTATTTATTTATTTTATTTATTGAAATGTTTTACCAGGAGGGCACACTGAACAACAAGTTGCTCGTCTCACAGTGTGACCTGGGGGGAGGGGTTACATAGGGTTGTGAAGGATGATCAGTTACAATAGTATGTGGGTAGTACAAACAATATAACATTGTAAGATTGTGCAACTGTTGGAACACAGGGTATTGTACAATAAACAGTAGTGGAACATTGGGTAAATTACAATACATGTCCAAAATCATACAAAAGAACATATAAACGTACAAAACAGTAATAATGCAATAAAACCATTTATAGCGCATGAGTGTACCAGGATTAGGCTTGAGGTAGTACACAAGTGCTGTAGGAGTAAAAAGGATGGGGTTAGGTTGTGCACACTGGTGACCCAGAAGGGCAGGTGGAGAAGAGAAGGGGGAGAAGCAAGAACTGAATATGAGGAGAAGGGATAGCCATTTCCTGATTTCCCCCTTCAGGATGTTGAGAACCCTGCCGGAGGGCCATGGTAGGAAGGCAGAAACTGGGGATAGGTATTAAGGTGGGTTAAAGCAGAAGCAGCTGAGGGAAAGGTAATTGTGTAGGGCAGAGGTAAGGGAGTAGTTGCAGGAGGAGTGTCGTATTTCAGGAGGGAGGGAATTCCAGATTTTAGGGAAATGATGGGTGAAACCAGTCTGACCGATGAGGGTGGAGCAGCGAGGGACTGCCAAGGTTTGGGCTTCATTTGATCTGAGAGAGTGGGTGGGTGGGGGGAGGTGGAGTGGAGAGAGAGAATGAGAGATAGGAAGGGAGCCCCCCCAAACCAGAGTTTGGAGGTTAGTTTGGCACAGTGAGAGATGCATCTGTGAGATAGTGGAAGGAAGATTAGAGAGCGATAGAGTTCACAGTGATGGGAGCGGAAGGGAGTTGATAGCAAAGCAGCAGAAGGAGTTAAAGAGAGTGTCCAACTTGGTCAGGAAGATTTGGGAGCAGCACCATAGATTACATCACAGTAGTCAAAGATGGGAGTATCATCTTCTGGACAATTTCAGGCTCGCAGTCAGCGGATGCAACTACAATTCCTGTACAGAGCACCAAGCTTGGGGTGCAATTTCTTCTGGATAACATCGATATGCACAGAGAAGTTGTGGTGCTGCTCCAGCCAAACTCCCAGATATCTAAATGAGGAGATGTCCTCCAAGATGGTCCCATCAAGGTGTGGAAGGTGGGTAGGGCTGGGAGCCTAGAGAGTCTGTGCCTGGTGCCAAAGGTCATTGAGACTGTCTTCTTGGTATTTAGAAAAAGCTGGTGAGAAGCAAATCAGAGTTGAACTTGGTTGACGTCATGATGTAAGCTGGTTTGCACAGCAGCAGGGTTTTTGCCAGAACTGTACAAAACAGTATCATCAGCGTGCATGTGGATAGAAAAGGATGAGCAGGCTGTGGGAAGATCATTAAAGAAAATGGAGAAGAGTAGGGGACCAAGTACTGAGCCCTGAGGGACACCAGTGTTGATGGGGAGTGGAGGGGAGATGGAATCAAGGATTCTCACTGACTGGGTCCTGCCAATGAGGTAGGATTTAAACCAGTTGGTGGCTGATGGAGCAAGGCCAGCTGTGGAGAGTGAATCAGAAGCAGGGGATGGGAAACAATGTTGAATGCTTTGGCTAGGTCAACAAAGATGGTCGAGGTGATCAGGGCTATCGTCCATCCCTGAAAGGATGGAGTCAGTAAGCCTGAGGAGGAGGTGGATGTTTGGTTCTTCCAAAAGCAGATTGGATGGGGTGAAAAGGAGGAATCAGAGAGGAAGGGTGATAGTTGAGAGAGAACTAAATTTTCTTGAAGTTTGGCAAGGGTAGGAAGGAGGGAAATGGGGTGATAGTTGCCAGGAGTGGATGTGTCACCATCCTTGGGGAGAGTAAGGACTGTAGCATGTTTCAGGATGAGGTACTTGGCAGAAATAAAGGACAGGTTAAGGATTAGGAGACAGGATAAGCAATTGCAAGAGCAGAAAGATAGAGAAGTTTAGGATCAAGCTCATCTGGTGAGGAGCCTTTAGAGGGATTGAGGGATAGGAGACCATTAAGTGCTTTGTCAGAGGAGATAGTAGAAAAGGAAAATAGGGGAGTGGTAGGCACTGGCTGAGGCAAAGGACTGAAGTTAGTAGGTGGCAAAGGGGAGAGGGAATTTAGAAGAAATGTGGCGCACAAGGTGTAGTAGGCATTAAATTCATTGGTCATGGAGCCAGGGTCAGAAACTAGGGAGTTATTTATTTTGAGAACTGGAGGGGTAGGGTGAGAAGGGGGAGAGAATAGGGCATGAACTACCCTCCAGAATTTAGATGGAGAGTTAGTGTTAGTCAGGAATGAGGAGTTGAAATAATCAGACTTAGCCAGTCTACTAGCTTTAGTACATGAATTGTGTAGCGTTCTGTACTTGGTGTAGTCATTTGGATGTTTAGTAGATTTGTGTTTTCTCCAGGCCTGATCATGCTCCCTGAAGCAGGCCAGTAGTTCAGGGATGATCCAGGGAGGTGAAGCCACGGACTCTGGTTTGTCTGAAAGGAGCAAAGGCATTCCAGGTGGCAATGAATTTATCCTTAAAATAGTCAAGTGTTTGGTTGACAGAAATGGCAGTGGAGAGGGGCCCAGTCAGTGGAAATGAGTGCAGAGCTGATTGGGGTAAGGTTTAAGATTTAAAGGACTGGAGCAGTAAGATTTTAGGGCGGTTTGGGGTGATGAACCTTACATACAATGAAAATGGGGTTCTGGTCATTAAGGGCATCAGGAGGAGACCAGATTTAATGGACGCAGTTCGGGTGAGTCGTGAGTGCCCAGTCAAGCAGAGTGTGGTTTTGTGTTTTGTGATTAGGGTGGGCTCAAGTATATGTTGGGGAGGTTTAGAGCTGTGACGTCATTGCATAGCTTGTTTAACTCGGGAGACAACCAATTTAAATTCACATCACCCATTATGAAAAGTTCACCAGATTGCTAGAGGGAGGTGATATTGGCTAAGAGTTCAGTCATGACAGAGGGTTGAACACTTGGGTGACAATAGATGCCAGCCACAAAGATTGGGATTGAGAAAGGAAGGGTAATGCAGGTGACAAGGGCTTCATAGGTAGCTGGGATGGAGGTAGACAGGGTGGTAGTAAACTGCAGTGAGGACAGAATATATCATGGCCACTCCCCCTCCATGATCCGATTGGTCTTGTCTGGAGATGGAATACCCAGGGATAGCAATGGCACTGTCAGGGGTGCTTTTTTGAACCATGTCTCGGCAATAATTAGGATGTCAGGGGTGTGTGAAATCATAAGAGTTTGTAGGAGGTCGATTTTCGGTAGCAGGCTGCAGATGTTCAGGTGGAGGAGCTTCAACCTATTGGGGAGGGTTGTAGTGGAAGTGGGGTTTGGAGACATGTTATTTGGGTAAGGAGCCAGAGTAGGAGAAGAAATAGGTCCAGGGTTGGGGTGGATGTTCCTGATGAAAGAAGGAAGAGGGCAAGGATGAAATAGTGAAGTTTAGAACTTTGTAATTGAAGTAGGAAATACATGAGGGAAGGAAGAGGGAGGGAGTGGTGCAGAGAAGGAGATAAGGAAACAAAGCAAGGCAAAGTGACTAGGAAGGGAAGACAGAGATGCTGAAGGTTAGTAGGGAAAGTGGGGTCTACTTACAAGGGGAGCTGTAGGGGTGATTGACAGAATGAAGGAGGTATCTGGAAGGGAAGGGGAGAGAGAAGTGGCAATAGGTGTAGAGGGGGAGACCGGGATAAGGGTAAGAACCATGAAGGGTGTGAATAGGAGGGAAATGGAAACCATTCTGGGTAGGGTAGTAGAGGCTTTGTACAGGCTTACAGATTCAGATCACACCACTGAAGGTTAGGATGTTAATAATTTGCTTTAGGTATGAATGACCCAGGACTCGAAGTGTTAGAGGAGAGCACCGGGTAGAGGATTGCAACCTACATGTGTTGTTGCCCTCTAATGGCTTTACTGTATAATTTGTAAATGGAAAAGTAGACACTGAAAAAATCACTGACAGGCCAGTGCAGGTTACACAAATGCTGCTCTGCATTGAACTGCTCACAGAAGTCTGGAGTGAGGGGTGAGTTGTTTGTTTAGTCAAAATAGGAAACCCAGTTTCTGGTGAATAGCGCAAGTTGTTTGGTCCACCTGGGCCTTGTACGTGAAGCCTTGGTCGAGTATTACCCCAAGGTATTGGACCGAATCCACTACCTCGATCGTACTCCCCTCTGATGTGGTGATAGGGAGCAGGTGACTTCTATCAGTACCTAGATGTCTGGGGCCAAAAAAGATAGCTTTGGTCTTTTTGACATTTAGTACAACACTATTTGACAGTAGCCATTGTTCCAGGCATAGGAAGTCCTGGTTCAGCTGGGTGCTGAGAGCCAGGGAGTCTCCAGAGCTCTTATAGAGGACGGCATCATTCACGTAGAGTAAGAGTTCACTGCTTCCACAGTTGTTGCTGAGGTCATTATTGAATACTGCGAATAGGTTCCATGTGATATCAGCAACTAAACAACGGCAAACATCAAAACAGTGAAAACAAAAGAATGACTACAATATAGGTGATGACATATTGCAGCGAGTATCATTTTCAGCAAATTTTGCACTACTGACTTTGCAAAATGGTCTATTTACACATAAAATGTGAAATTATATGATAGCACTCACAAATATTTTACCTGATCACGCCTTCCATACTCTGATATGACCACACTCAGGCACTCTTTCTGATCCCGATACCTCTTTCTGCCAGTAGTGCTCCCAGCTCCAGACAACATCTGTTCGAGCTTCACCTCCATCATCCACTGTTCTTCACCAGTGCATCTTCTCCAGCTGCTCCTTATTCTGGAGAAAAATGAACCCTCCATACAGCAGGAGCCACTTCCTCTTCTGGGACACTAGGTACTCCACAGCCATTATCAAACATAGTTACCTGATAATGATAGACCCATTTTGTAGATGTGGGGGCTCCGCCCCCCAACACCCCCTGCTATTTCTACATATCAAACACCGAGGTGCTCTTTGATAGTGGGGGTAGGCTACAACTCAGGGTCACTGTGAATGGGGGCATGGTACCCCCCCCCCTTCTTTTTGTATTTGTTTGTTTCATTATTCTGTATAGACATAGGTTTATTCAGTATACCTATAGAAGGGCACTCAGAAAGTGTCTTGATATTACTAATAGCATGGTATATGGACTTTCCAAAAATTCTTCTCTGTCAAAAAGTACAAATCTGTTGCAACAGTATCTTTTTCTAGCTCTTTTCTATCCTTTCAACCCTATACTTTCCCTACCTACATATTGGCCACATGTTGGTATCTTTCTGTCTCTAATTTTATTCCCTCATCTTTTGGAAAAGCCCAATACACCTGCTATCAAGCAATGAAATGGCTTTTATGCTCGTTTGTTACGTTCGCTAATCAGTGGACCTGCGCGACAGTGTGCATGATCGCACTGCACGAACATGCGCACAGAGCTGTGCGACCGTGCGAATGTACCTAAAAGCAAGCGCTAGCATCTCACTAGTGTTAAACTCACATAAATCTTCAGGAGCCTGTAGTTTTGGCAGGTTTTTCACTGTTTGTGGTGTCTCCCAAAAATGAAAGGGGAAACATTAGCAATTATAAAAGTGGGCTTCTGTAAAGCCACTGATTCCGCCCTGTTTCTCTCAGTTTAAAACTTTCAGCCTTAGTACAAAGCAACAAAATGAGCCAGGCATAAAACAAACTATTCTGCCTCTTGACTCATTGAGAATACACATTCTTTTATTTCAAGAAACTCTCCAAGCCCTTGAGAGAAACTGAACAGAACTAATATTCACAAAAGCACAGTTGCAAATTATACATGCAGCTTGCATGTAGAGTGAAGTTCTGGGCTGCATTAAAAGACATATGTAAAAAAGAATAGTTGCTGCCAGCTTTTAAACAAGCTTAAATATAAGTATAATGTTTTCTCTTCAAGTCATATTGTACTCATTGTTTGAAATGTTTGTAAAACTAGTAGTTTTACCTTTTTCCTTTTTAACTTCCTGGTTCAGCACTTCTAGAACCTCCCTGCTGTTTCATGTTGTTCTAAGGGCTGGCTGACATGACCTCCCTTTATGATGTTAAAAGGGGGCGGTGACTTCGGTGATGTCATCGGCAGCATGGAAGTCTAACCAGAGAGCTCTCTCTCCAGAGATCCATTGATTTACTTCCACACAGCCTGAGCCTTGATAATATTGGCAAAAATGCACAAAATAAACCGTGGAAATACACCTAGGAGGAGATCCCGATCTAGGAGTTTGAAGGTGAAGCGAGATTATCCTGGACTGAGTCCTGCAAGTTCAGCTGCAAGCGGTTGGGAATCCACCGTGAGCGCGGCGAGAGGCGATACTGAAGCCGAGATGGACAGCCTTTCCAGAACAAGATTCGAAACACTTTTGGCAGAAATCAAACAATTTAGAAGTGAAACAAAGCTTGAGTTCAGCAAATTACACCAAGTTAGAAACCAGGGTCTCCAGGGCAGAGGACCGGGTGTCGACAGCTGAGGATGATTTGCGGCAGATCTCCAGGGCATTTGAATTTTTAATACAACAAAATGAAAGCATTTCAGCTAAGTGTTTAGACCTAGAGGCGCATTCTCGACGAGACAACATCAGGATATACGGCCTGCCAGAGTCTGCTGAGGTAGGAGAGATGAGTGATTTTGTGGAGGATCTACTGCACCATGTCCTGGATTTATCACAGGCCTTCGTTTTTAAGGTCGAAAGAGTGCATCGGGCACTTGTTCCTATGACAACATCAGCCACAGCCAGACCACGTTCAATTATAGTAAAATTTTCAAGCTACCGAGACAGAGAAAAGATTCTAAGGGCAGCATGGAAACAAGGCCAAGTGGACTATAACGGGGCCCGACTTTTATTCGACCAGGACTACCGCCATCTAATTCAACAGCAAAGGCAGGCGTATGCTCCTCTAATAAGGAAACTAAAAGAGATCAAGGTAAAATTCCAGACGCCCTACCCGTCGCAACTCCGAGTGAATTGGGAATCAGGAACCAAGATCTACCACACAGCCGAGGAGGTGCTCCAGGCATTCAGGGAACGAGGTCATGAAGTCCTGCTGGCCTCCCGACGTAGAGATTTGCCACCGATGCTGCAGAACCCCTGGCGTATTAGCAGCTCCCGGGATGGTAATTGAGAGGGAAAGAAGGCGGCGAACACCACCCTGAAGGACATTAAAAAAATGCCATTTCAATTAACGCACAGCCAAAACTCTGAGGAGTCACAGCAGAACACTCTACCAAATACATGAAGGAGTACTCCTCTCGGTGAGGTCTTTGCCATTGTACTTTCTAGGCCTCTTCCAGTCTCTCCTTCTCCACAGAGACTTCTATAACATTAATAACTGGTTGATTTAATGACTTTCCTGGTTGTTCTAAATAATCATATGATCATTGTTATCTTGAACATAAAGTTTATCAACTTGAAAAGGTCTCGGGTGGGGAGGGGCTTCCAGTGGAATGCCTGTGCAGGGAGTTGGAGGGCTGATGTTATGGCATTCACATTGATTCTCCCTATCCCTGGGGGAGTTGCTGTGAGTGGGTTTAAGCAGGGGAGAACCATCAAGGAAGCTGCTCATAGGAGTAATTCTGGGATGGGGAAGTGGCATTGATGGTTGGACTGGCTTCCATTTTGGATAGTAGACGTGCTGGTGATCGGAGCCACAAGGATACAGCTTGGGGGGCAGGGGAGGCTATCGTCACGCTCTTGGAGCGGGCCCCTATGGGGCTATATGGGATGCTGAGCTCAGATTTAAAAAGATGACGACAGTCGTTTAGAATCTAGGAGTAGTAGGTAGGGGCCTTCTTAACAACTTGGGAAGCCTCTACCTGTTTGGAAGTATCAAATGGCAATGTGGGCTGCCCCATGACCAGGAATTATACTCAGGTAGTGAACTACAAGAAGCTTAACTCTTTCTTAGTGTCGGATATGCCGCACAGATCTCGTGGGTGGCATCTGAGACCCAAGGGCATTGAGCTGGTTTGTGGGGGCTTCAGATACTTAAGAGGGGATTAATCATTAGAAGGAGTCTAACACACAGCAGATGGTGGACTGATCACCTGAAGTTAAATTCGAATTGTATCCTGGTGTCTGGGAGATGTCTTTGGTGGGATAAAGCGTGGGAGGCATCACTAGATGCTTACCCTCTGAATAAAGCGTAAATCCAGGGGAGATGAGAAAGGGTCACCTCGAGCAGGCGGGGCACCATGTTACTGGACATAAGAACAAGATAGGGATTGACACACCAGGGAAAGGACTTCCGGGACACAACCTACAGTTGAATGAGGGGGGTAGGGAGAACTAGGTTAGCTAGTACATAAAGCTACGTTGGTTTGGGGATTAAAAAGCCGGGATGGTTTGCTTTAGGAGCTGAGTCAACTATACAGGCATAGTCAAAATCTACCCAGAGATGCATGAGGCTGCTCTCTGATGCCTTCTCAGGGAGATTTGGAGATGCCTTCCAGAAATAAGTTAGAGGCTTTGAGGCTCAACATTAATTGATAGGGTCACTAGATAATAGGGATCTCCAAACCTTGACTGATAAGATTGGATATGGATTTTGGGGGAGGGTGGGTGAAATAGTGGATGAGTAAGTGGGAGGCTGTGCGAGGGTAGCATGGCAAGGTGAAGCTATCCACATTATGTATTTCAACAGGAATGCTGTTGATGATGGTAAGCCATGACATCTGGCAAGGACTCAATTGCTTTAGGGTCCAGGAGGATCGAGCTTCACAAATGGCTACTTCTCCTCCCAATCAAGTGTGGTTTACTTGATCTGTTAGGGAACAGAATACTCTGCTCCCCTGCCTTGGGAGTCACGCTGTAAATAGAGTTTATCAGGTGGTACAAGTTGCTCAATTAGGAGTACCTCCTAGGTTACATGAATTTATGTGTTATGTTTGTGTTGATGTTAGGTTGCTTTTTCTATGTTAAGCATACAGTTTAATAGGCAAACTGTTTATATCTCTCAAGAACGGATACAGGGCTTATTGCATCTGACAGGGGGTCTGAGCGATGATGTGGGGGTAGGCTGGGGTGAAATAACGTAGAGCTTGTCAACGAATCCATTGGAGTTGAGGGAGTTAAGTCCCATGTTTTTGAAGAGCAGTATACCTTTCCATATCAATGGGGGATAGTAAAAGGATTAAAATCAGCTCGCATAATGTTAATGGGCTAAATAACCCAATAAGTAGACACAAAATTATGTCAACCCTGAAAAGAGAGAACCCCTCCTTTATCCTATTACAAGAAACACACCTTAATAGATCTGAACATCAGAAGTTGGGAAATTTGACTATGATAATATCGTGGCAGCTTCCTATGGGGGTGGAAGAGAAGGGGCGGCGTTAGCAGAAGATCTGGGGGTCTTGGGGCTTTGTCCATTAAGGATTTAAGAAAGCACCAAAAGTCTCTTCCAGAACCCCAGGTTTTGGTTAGTAGATCCTTATAGTTGGAGGATTTAGCCTGTCGGATGAGTCTGTTGCAGGCGTGTCAAGCTGCTTTGTAGGTATTAAATGCAGCAGGTGTACCAACTGCTTTTGCTATATGCCAAAGATTGTCTTTGTTCTTCATAAGTCCAATAAGGGAGTTGGAGAGCCAGGGATTGGAGGTTCCCTTAATTGTTTTAATTTTGTATAGTGCAAAAATATCACAAGCATGGTTGAAAAGCATTATGAAGTAGTTAAGTGCCTCATTACCATCTATATCCCCAGCCAGCAAGGAACAATCCAGTTGTGTCATGTATAGCTGCAAATGTTCAAGTAGTCCAGGCCTCAGGCAGTGGTTTTGCACACCTTGGGTGAACTCTTGGGGATAATGTTAGACCAGGTACACTTCACAAGAGAGTGGTCACTGAGGCTGTCAGGCAGGACAGTAACATCAGATATATGCTCAGGGTGTGTGGTCAGGAGCCGGTCTATGAGAGAGCTGCTCCCTGTTTTATAGTTAAGCTGGGTGTCAGCAGTGACCATCTGTTTCAGGAAAAGGCTAGTAATTAGATCCTTGGCTTTTGTTTCTTTCCGTGAGTGCCAGTTTATGTTGAAGTCACCTACAATGATCTTCTCCCAGTGGTTGCCTTAGTTGCTCATGGCTTCATGATGGCATGGTTTAGCCCAGTAGGTTGGTGCCCTGAGGTATGTATGCTGTGGAGACCAGCAGGACTTTATTCTGTGTCCCTATGTTTAATTTGAGATTCAGAATTTGGGCCTCTTTTGTATTAAGACTGTTATCAAGGGCCTGCACCTTTATTCCAGACCTGACATATACTAGGCACCCACCCCTGCATTTAGCAATCCTATCTTGTCAGAACAAGTTGTAGCTATCAAGGGAGATAGCTGCATCTGGTGTCTTGGGGGAAAGCCAGGTTTCAGTAAGAGCTATAATGTCTGGGTTGATCACCTGCACCCATGCTTGGAGTTGTGCATACTTGGCGAGGAGACTGTTAATATTCAATGATGCTATAGTAAGTTGACCTTTAAGCTTAGTTATTTTAGAGTGGGGAGTCCAGGGTTTGGGTGAATATTCCTGATAGTAGCAGGAGCAGCAGGATTAGAGAGCAGAGAAATGACAAAGTACATGTAAAGTTGATTTAAAAGGAAAATGTTGATGGTTAATTACATCCAGAGGAAATGATGAACTGTTGGGATCCAGGGTCACATAATATGCTAAGATTCCTGAAAGGTGATAAACTGTGGCCTGCGCATATGCAGGGTGTGAAATCCTTTTGTCTGTATATTTCCTTTGATCTTTAACATCTTCAGAGATAAGTACAGTACCTTTGGTAGCAGGTCAGACAAAAATGTTGATTCAGTCACAAAATGTGTTAAAATTCCTGAGAGGTGATAAACTGCAGCCTGGGCATATGCAAGATGTGAAATTCTTTTGTCTGTATGTGTCCTTTGTTCTTTAAAGTCCACAAGTACGGCTGCTTTAGGGGTGGTCAGATGAACATGTTGATTCAGTTGCAGGACCCAGCATCACCATGTTTGTCAGACTAGTTGCAAGACATATACTTCCATGGAAAGGCTTCAAGAAAGTTGATTTAAAATTAAAAAGCTGATAGCTGGTGATGATGTTTTGCAGAAATTCAGTCCAGGAGACTTTCACAGATGTTGTGTGCAAGAATGCGCGGTATTCCAAGCAGAAAAGTATGTAAATTAGCAAAACTAACCTACAGACACAGACAAGCACAAACAGCCACCCACTCAGCCCCAAGAGGAAAAGCTTTATATCCTTCTCCAAATCATCAGTTCCCTCAACTGGGAAACACTCTACCATTATTCCTCTCCCCAAATGTAGTGATCCCACTGCACGAGGGAACTATCATTCAATCTCCTTACTTCCAATTTTAGCAAAGATTCAAGAACGTATTGTCCTCGCCCAGATCACTCCTCACCTTGACTCTACCACATTCTTCACCCCTTTCCAGCCCGGTGTCCGAAGTCCCAGTCCACCACCACCTCCTTCTTACAGCTCACTGACTCCATATTCACCAATTTGGATCAGGGACATAGTTCCCTCTGGCATTTTTGTCAATCTGGCAAAAGCTTTTGATACTATATCCCATTTTCTTCTCTTCCATAAACTCACTGCTGTTGGGTTAATCTCCTCAGCCACAGGGTGGTTTCACTTCTACCTATCAGGCAGATCTCAATTAGTTAAGATTGCCTCCTCCCTCTCTCCTCCACTTCCCATCACCACTGGCATCCCACAAGGCTCACTACTTGGCCCAATATTATTCTCTATCTTTCTCAACAATCTCCCTACAGTCTGCTCCATTTCCCAAATCCACATGTATACAGGCTACACTGTCCTTTACACATCTAGCACTTCTCACACTGATGCAGAGGATAGACTGCAACATGATTTCAGCAAGATCCAGCGTTGGATCCAGTCCAACCAGCTGTTCCTAAACACAAAGACAGTCTCTATGTCCTTCAGCACTAGACAACGGCTATCTAAACTCAAATCCCCCAGCCTTCCACACCCTGAATGGTACACCTATTGAAAATGTCACAACCTTCAGATACCTTGGGGTCTAGCTAGACCACCATCTGGACTTTTCGGCACACATGAATGCAATTAAAAAAAAACCTACATCCCAAGTTTGGTACTTTATACCATAACAAGAATTGAATTCCTCAATCTGCCCGTCATGCAATAGTGCAGAAAATGATCCTCCCCACCTTTGATTATGCTGTCATAGTTTACAGTGCTGCCTCAAAACTACCTTGACTAGACTGGACACCATCTTCAACTTTTTCTGTCATTTTGTTCAATCCTGCCCCCTTGTACTCACCACTTTGAAATATTTAAATCTCTGGCCTTCCCATCTTCAGAGTCCAGATAGTTGTCCCATACTGCCTCTTTCATGGCCAAATTCTGGTCTGGCAATTGCCCCTCCTATCTTTCTTCCTCATTAATTGCTTTCTCCCAATGCACATACTCCCTTCGTAACTCTGACCTAGAATCCTTCACAATCCCCCTTCGCTCTACTACCATTGGCCAATCAGCCTTCTCTTTCCACTGCCCTAAACTGTGGATCGCTCTTCCCTCACTGATCCACATTGCCACCTCACAAATCTCTCTCCTTGTTACTCATGAATCACACAACTCCTACCTGCTCATGCTAAAACACTATAACTCTCTCCCTAAGGGACCCTCCTCTCCCCTACTAACCTAGCTGGATCCCCAAGCTCATACTCCCACTGAGGCTTAGCAATTCCAGCCCCTAGGGACTGTAGCCCTTTGCCAGTTTAACTTCCTATGCTTCCCTGTGCATATGCTGCTACAACATTACGTTACTCCCCACATATTGTCAAGGATGTTGTGATATCAGATTGTATGATGTAATGTAGCTGGCCCTAGTTCACTGTGCTCTTGTATTTTTATTATATAGTATTGTTAGCTGTCCAGTACTTGATATAATGTATTTGATTAGTATGTATATTTTATATAACCACAGTTCTGTTATTTGCTTGTGTATATGTACTGCACTACTCCTCTTCCCTTCCTCCCAGGATGCTTCTGGAAAAGCTATACTGCTCAGCATGCCTTCCTGGTGAAACAATTGAATAAATAATTAAATAAATAAATAAATATGAAAATATAGGGGTTGACTTGGGTGTAATGTGAGAAAGTTTTTTCATGAAAAGGTGGTGGATCCATGGAACAGCCTCAGGCTGAGGTTGTAGGGACAAAAACAGAAGGGAATTCAAAACACATGGGACAGACATAAAGGAACTCTAGTGATAGGAAAGAGAGGGTAAGCTGCAGATCATTTAGGATCTGCAGTATATGAAACAGGTAGGGAAAATGGGCAGACTAGGTGGGCCATGTGATCCTTTCTCGCCAGCAAATTCTGTTTCTATGACCTATCTCCCTCCTCATCCTTGGCAGTACATGTTAGTGACTGTTTCAGACCCTTGTGGAATGGGATAGACACCCCCTTTTCTTGGTGGTGGCTACACTGTGGACCTCGGCCTCAACCCACTCTCTGGCTAGCTTGGCAGCCTCTGCTTCTCCAAGATGTGTTTCTTGCCTAAATGCAACTTGTGTACAAAGTTACTTTACATATGGCAATACTTTATGTTTCACTGGTGAGTTAAGACCCTAGACATTCCAGATGACTGCATATATGCCTGTCATCCTATCTCACCAAGAAATGTCATCTTGCATGAGGTCAGAAGTTGCCATTCCTACTTGCACTTACTGTGCTTACTTCTACTGCCCCTCTAGGGTGTGCCAAAGCCATCCTCCATACACAGAAATGTTGAAGATAGTGCCTTATTTAACCTGGTTATCAAAACAGAACTATATAGCGCAACATACTCAACTGGGGCAGCAACGCATAAAACACATTCCCACTTCCAAGCCCCACCACCTGGAGGCACATTACCATTAACCTATAGCACCTGGTCTCAGCTGTGCACAAGATACCCACTCCTAAATGCACAAGGCAGGGACTGTGGTAAACAGGGTGCAAAGAACCTCCTGTGGGTAGTTCCCTCCCTTCTGATTTACCCCCCCCCATTACTGCAGTTAGCTAGCACTATAAAGGAGTGTGTCAAGGTGAGAGATTAAGGTTACCACCTACTCGGTTTTTGACCAAATGATTCGGTTTCCTAGGTCCAGATTCGGTCCTCCTGTTTTCACCATTGCAAATTCATTTTTATGGTGGGTGAAGCAGCACCTGTGAGATTCCCCACTAACTGTTTCATTTTCTTCTCATCTGACTGTAAGCAAGTGTCTGACATTTCAGTGTGCTTGCTTGCTTGCAGTGCATGCTAATCAGGAAGTGCCTTCAAGTGCAGGGCACTTAAAAGCCAAATGTGTCCCTGTCTGCTCAGTTGTCACCTCTAACTTCACACCAGTAAATTGGAAGATTATTCATGGAAGGGTAAACAATACCACCTTAATTAACACCCTCATTTTTCTGAAACCCTTAGACATTCAGACAGGCACCACATTAGGGTAGCCTCTTGTCCAGTGTGGACTGTACAATGTGTTTCAGAAACTTTACCTACTAATCCAGTTTTATTCATAGGTAGTACTTTTCAGTCATTTTGAATGCTCACATACTTGTAAAACAGATTATGTTAAATCCTTCACCATTTTACTCACATGTTCATATTACAAACAAATTCTGATGTCATGTAAACCTTTGTTTGTATACCAGTAAATCTGAGAGGTGCAAATTAGGGCTATTAAGACCATTAGCAGCAAATCAACCTAATCCTTTCTAGGCTGCATTGTGAGAATGGCCTTTGACTGCTGTGACAAGGAATACTTTTATACCTTTAAATGCTCACCATTTTTTCTTTTAGGGTCTGTCCTATGTTTTAATATTTGTTACCCCATTTGTTGTTAAATTAATAATCTAATATTTTATTTCATTTCTAGCAGTACTACACCTCTCTCTCTCTCCTCAGTAGTTATTGCTTTCAATGTTCATACTTCCTGGATATTCCAGGAAGACCATTACAGGCATCTCAGATGAACAGCACAGAATAGTGTGGCTAATGTCATGCTAAGCCACAGAAATGAGAAAAGGAAGAGAGAGAGAGAGAGCATTAGCTGGTGAGGAGAAAGGAACACAATCTAGATTTGATGTCACTGCAAATTTAGGTAATTTATCAAACATTATTTTTTTACCAGAAGAGACACACTAAGCTGAAGCTTGTTTACAGGTGCAACCTGGGAGCACAAGGAGTGAAATGATGTGTGCAGGGTCACACAGTATGCAAGTCTGGGCTGTGGGATTCAAACCCTGGTCCCAAGAATTGCAGCTCAGAGCCTTAAATCACTCGCTTATACTGCCTCCATGCTACATATCACATATCATGCTATCTGGTATGTATGACTGATATGGAAGTAAAATAGGGTATTTAACAGCATTGAATAGTTCCTACCACTTTTAAAAATGTCTGTGACATTACAAATAGCTTTAGAGTAGGAGCAATGGGAAGGACAGTAGCACATCTTAAAATGCAGATGATATTTGTAATTACTGCTTGTCCACCATTACTGGTGTAGTTTATTCATTGAAAGAGTTTTACCAGAAAAGGCCACCTGCTCCAAAATAGCCAGTTGTCAGAAGTGTCCGTGTACTCACTCGATGTGTCAGCTAAGTGTACACAGGATGGAAAGTCCCCTGAACCCCATTTCTAACTCCACCAAATGTTAACACACACTGAAATTTAAAATATTTAAATCTAAATCAAACAAACCAAAATTAATAATCATGATGTACTTAAAGAAGTTGTACACAATGCAATATCAGCAGTAATTCTGAATAAATCAAGCAAATCAGAGTCCAAGCGATGCCTCATAAGTCATAAAAGGGCGGAGTTAGGGTGGTGTTTGGGGCTGTGGTTTAGTATTCAGTTTCATCTCATCCAAAGGTGGCAACCCTATGACAGATCACTTATGGGGACTTCAGCTATCAACCTGTCCCATCTGGGAAATTGAGTAGAACATCCCCCCCCGCTTCAGGTCCAGGTGCATCTGCAACCTCAAGCAGGGACCATGTGGCAGGACAAAAGAAAACTGAGACAATGGCATCCCTTGAAAAGTGAGTTGTCATATCCAGCAAAGACGCTTGGGAGGGTGGGTGTAGTGTTCATGGGGAATTTTGCCTTTGTGCCCTGTGACATGGCCCAGAAAAGTCTTGAGGGTAGGTGGCATAATAAATAACAGTTGGGAGTCTGCACCACTGACAGCATCTGAGAACAGTGCAGACATATTGAGGGTGGGAGTATCCTCCCACCATGCTTTCTCATGTATTATCTGAGTGCTGATTGGGTATAGAGTATAGAGAACAGAAGGGGTGTAAGTTGCAGAGTAGCACGCCTGATATCATGTCTTGTTGACCCTGTCTTGCCCCTCCCATACACCACACAAAAAAAGAAGTTCTTAGGGATGATGGAAAATGGAAGCCTGGTGAAGGTATATTGTGGTACAGTAAGGACAGGGGTGAAGTGCAGAAGGCATAGGGATGTGTCTCAGCACGTACCTCATACTGTATGCTGGTTTGCATGATTACATCCCCTAAAACTGCAAACCAGATCTGATTATTGCCCTTGGTCCACTTCACCATTGTCCCACCACTATCCATGATCCGCTGCTGTATGTTGTCCCCTCCCCACCCCTGTTAAGCTGGGAAATGTTTGTTTGTTTATTTGTTTTACAGGAAAGCACACTGGAAACAAGTTCCTTTCAAGTGTGACCCACAAAAAACACATTTCATAACAATACAATACAATAAGACATATGCACAGTTATTCATACAAAAAATAGGAATACATATTCCACATCTTATGAAAAACAAATAAGGTTATTTAAAACACTGGCATTTTGATAAAATCTTAAATTGCAGATAGAGAGAAGTGGAAAAGGATCTGTTTGTGGTTAAATTTCTTTTTTTCAATTGGAACCTCATTCCATATTCTAGGAGCTGCATATGTAAAAGACTGCTGACCACAAGTGGTTCTCATTAGCGGCAGTTTCAATATTTCCTTATCCTCCCTAGCCCTGGACCAGAAATTCTGGTCATGTCTCTGTAAGAGACCAGATAAATTCTTAGGAACTCCATCCCTGATTACTCTAAATGTGAATTTACCATATAAATATTTGAAATTTAAATCAACTGGTAATCAACCCATATCATTCAAGACTATACAATGATGTGTTCTCCATGGGACTGTTCATGCAAATATCCCCAAAAGTTGCAATAAAGCAGATTTTTTTTGGACAATACAAATAGATGCATTGTCTGTAATAAGAGAAGCATAACTGACAACTGGAAATAAACATTGCTTGGTGATAGCCATTCTAGTTTCTGATGTCAAGAAAGACTTAAGTCTATATAAAGCACCAACTTTAGCATGAATCTAAGAGGTTATTTTACTAAATGAGGTTTAAAGTCAGTATTGGATCCAATAATACACCCAAATATTGGAAGTTATCTACATTTTCATATATTGTGCCATCAGGAGCAGGATTTGCAAACTCCTCCCTCCGCCTTAACTTTCCGTAGTACAAAACCCATTGTTTTAGTTTTGACTTTATTTAAAATCAGTTTATTAGTGGTCAGCCACTGCTGGATCCTACCATTTCCGCCATAAGTACCCGTGCTCAATTAATCTATTGTGTCAACTTGAAAATAAACTACTGCATTATCTGCATAAAGTGTAATGCTAGCATTATCTAAAACTGAGGAGATGTTATCAAAGAATAATAAAAACAGAATAGGGCCCAGTATGGAACCCTGTGGGACTCCACACTTCACATGTGCTTTATCTGATAGGCTACCACAATATTTAACCATCTGTTGTCTGTTCATAAGGTAGTCAGTAAACCAACTAAGTGCAGGTTGCCCCACTCTCAATGTACCCAACCTAGATAAAAGCAGTGTGTAATCAACCAAGTTGAATGCCTTGGTCAAGTCCATGAATGCAGCCCCAGATAAATACTCCTTATTCATTTCCTCTAGGACCATGCTCGGAACTTGACCAAGGCAGTTCCATCCCATACCCCTTCTGAAACCATGCTGATTTTGAGACAACAGACCATAGTCATTTACATAAGCTATTAACTGTTTGTAAATTAACTTTTCCTCTACCTTAGCTAGAGCAGACAATGACAGCAGTCTGTAATTTTCAAAATGATATGTTCAAGGAGAGGTAATAAAAAGAAGGAAGATAAGAGGACACATATAGATTTATTACTTGCCCTGTACTCCCAATACTAAAAGAGAGCAACACATGCTGTTTCCATATGAGCCTTTTCAACAACCAACCATTCATTAGACCATGGGGAAGCTTGAAGATATGCAAATAAAAACAACCCTGAAAACCCCCCACTTTGTTAAATGGGTCACAGTTTGCTATAATGACAGCAGATACCTAAATGTAAAACATTTAAGGTACCAATCTCAGCCCCTTTAAGAGAGAGAAAGAAAAGGTCTTAACTCATTCAGGCCTAGATACGCCTGTAGGAGGTATCTGAAAGCACAGCCACTCAGGCCAATAATGACTGTAGACTTACAGTACTCGGCTGACTTTCACTCAGGCCTGGAAACGTCTGAGGAAGTCAACAGTTTTTATCTAAATATTAAACAAACCAAATTGCTTAGAGATGATTGCATAGCATCATTAGAAAGGTAATTGTGTGCTGAACAACTTTGCTGCTGATACTTTGTGTCTATCAATGATACTTTAGGAGTTATTTGCATTTGTTTATTTATTTATTTAGTTTTTGTTAACTGGGTAGGTGCACTAGCCATGAAATGACTATTTTCAGGCACGACCCGGGAGAGTACAACAATCAAAGACAGCTACATAGCATGAGTACAATGAAATTACAATAGCATAGGTCAAAACAGTTAGTAGTAATGAATACATGCAGCCAGGACAATAACAATCAATGAAATTCACATAGAATGTTTAGGCATAGAAAACCTATACAGTCAAGGAAGAGATACCACACATAGCAACAAAGAAATATTGTTCAAATTAGTCACAACAATGAAGATTCAAATAGGCAGTGAAACAAGGCAAGGGCAAATTCCTGACTGGGCAGGATGCATTATCACGGCCTCTGAAACAAGACTTAGGTGTTGGGGTGTGGAGTAGATTAGCTCTCAAGGAGTTAGCAAGGGTAAGAAGTGCTATGAGGTAGGGAGATTAAAGTTAGGCTAGGCAGCATCTGGCAGGTGAGTGGCTTAGGGAGGATTAAAACAAGTGCAGAGATCAGCAAGGAATAGATGTAAGCGCAGCTCCTTTTTGAAGCTGTCATGGGATCCAGATATTTGAAGTGCTTGGGGAGAGAGTTCCAAAGCTTAGAGCAGAGTGACTGAAGGAACAGAACCTTTGATATTTTACATCTAGGTACATTCAGCAGGGATTTATCTACTGATCGCAGTCTATAGTACTTTGGTACTTTGGTATTTTGGACAAAGAAGGCAGAAAGCCCATCACGATTGTCCTCCATATTTGTGGATCATTCAATGGGTCCTGGTCAATCAACCATTTGTCAAGTTTGCTTTTAAATGATAGAATGTTTGGAGAATCAACTATTTCCTGCGGTAGTTTGTTTCAGATTCTGGGTGTCCTTATTGTAAAGTAATTCATTCTTTTATTGGTTTTAGCCCTAATGATCTCCAATTGTCTATTATGCAACCTTGCTACTGTTTTTCTGTTAGAGTATTTGAGACCACAGATTTGCATCTGTTCACTATTTGCTGTTATTTTAAATAGTAGTAACAAGTCTCCCCTAAGTCTTCTTTGGGCTAATGTGTGTAGTCCTGTTCTTTCTAATCTAGTGGTATAGTTGAGTTTGGAAAGGTGGGGTATGAGCTTTGTTGCTTTATGCTGAATGTTTTCGATTCTGTGGATGTCAGAGTTTAGATAGGGGCTCCAAAAGGGGAACAGTAGTCGAGGAGTGGTCTAATGTGAGATCTATACAGGGGCAATAGACATTGTTCTGTTTTGTTTATAAATGTTTTACTTATCCTACGAAGAATGGCGTTTGCTTGATTAGCTATTTTAGTACAGTGGGAAGTAGAAGACAATTTATTGTTGACCAAGATGCCTAGATCTTTTTCTACTGTTGAGGTTTTAATGACCATATTGTTTAAGTAATATGTTCGTAGCGGATTATTTCTTCCCAAGTGTAATGTTGCACATTTAGTGACATTAAAGTGCATCTCGTTTGTGTTTGCCCATTGTTCTATTAGAAGTAAATCAGATTGTAAGCCAAAATTTACATTTGGATTAATAGCTTTTCCCCCGAGTTTTGTGTCATCAGCAAATTTAACCATTTTGTTGTTAGTTGATATATGCAAGTCACCAATAAATAGGTTGAAAAGGATCGTCCGAGAACAGAGCCCTGGGGACCCCACTGCTCACTCTTCTCTCCTTGGACATTATGTTATTTACCCTAACTCTCTGTGTTCTCTTGTCCAGCCACTGATTTAGCCAAGAGGTTAGTGAAGATGACAGTCCTATATTTGTAAGTTTTTGATTAGTAAGTAATGAGAAACTTTGTCAAACGCCTTACTGTAGTCAAGTAATATTACATCCATAGGGGTGTTATCATCCAGATGATAGCTGATATACTCATAAAAAGAGATAAGATTTGTGGCACATGAATATCCCTGTTTAAAGCCATGTTGGTGTGTGTCAATTATATTTAATGTTGATAGTTCATCCTCAATTTTAAGTTTAATAATCTTTTCCATAAGTTTACATGGAATGGATGTAAGGCTTATAGGTCGATAATTTTCAGTTTTTGAATGAGAACCTTTTTTAAAGATGGGTGTTATTATTGAGGTACGCCACTCATTTGGCACCGATGATTCATTCAGGGATTTGTTGAATAATATTTTTAATGATTGAATGATAGCACTTTTTGTTTCTATTAAAAATCTGGAGCTAATCCCATCTGGTCCTGGGCTTATGTGTTTTTTTAGGGTATTTAATGCATTTTCAACATCCTTTTCAGAAATTATGTTTACACTTAGATTGACATTAGAGGGTACAGTGATAGGAGTAAAATCAGGTTTGTGTGTGTAAACAGAAGAAAAATAGTTATTTAGTTCAGTGGCAGTTTCACTATCTGAAGTGATAGTTTGTGCATTTATAATTAATGGTCCAATTTGGTTATTACAGTTCTTTTTTTCATTTAAGTATGAATATAGAGCCTTATGGGAGTCCTTCGTATGAGCTATCTTAAATTCCAGGTTGCATTTGGCCATTGTTAAGTGTTTTTTTAGCTTTTAACTGTTTGTCTATAAGATGTTAGTGTTTTATTTGCTTGAGATGCTGGTTTTTTTTTTAAGTTTGGAAAACAGTTTCTTTTTGTGAGTTATTAAAGTTTTAATGTGTTTGTTAAACCATTGTGGGATTTTACCCTTGTTGTTATATTTAAGTCTCTCTGGGATATATTGTTTATCCAGTTGTATTATATTGTGTTTTAGTACTTCCCATGCTTCATTCATTTTTGGGGAGAGTCTGTTCCCAGTTGATTTTTCCTAGGTCCTGATTTATGAGATCAAAATTAGCTTTATGGTATTGCTTAATTCTAATGTTGTTTATTTTGGGTTGTGAAGGAAGTTGAATTGAAAAAAGTATAGACTTGTGATCATTGTTTCCTATTGGAGGTAAAATCATGGTGTCAGATGTTGGAGTTTCTAAGTTGGTTATAATAAGGTCCAATATATTTTTTTCCCTAGTTGGCTCCCTTATCATCTGTTTTAAACCTTGGTCAATTATGGCAGATAGGAATTGTTGGTCATGCTGGTTTGTTCCAGATAGAAGATCCCAGTTTATGGTTGGTAGATTAAAGTCTCCTATTATTAATACAGTATTTTTATTGGCAAATTGCTGTATTTCTTAAGCTAACAGCCTAGTAGTGTTTAAATCTGAGGCTGGTGGCCTATAACAGGCTCCAATCGAAAGTTTATGAGAACAAGTAACTTGGATGTAGGCCCAAACATTTTCTAAGTGTGAGTCAGATTCTTTTTTATAAGAATTTATGTCATTTCTTATGTATAAACTAACTCCTCCTCCTCTTTTGCATTGTCTCTGTGTTTGTAGTAGTTTATAGCCAAGGTAGTTCTGTTGTCCAGTCTTTATCTGTATTTCCCATGTTTCAGTTATTATGATTATTGCTAGTCCCAGAGTGTGTGAAAGTATTTCGTAGTTCAGCATATTTAGAAATAGTCATAGATCTAGCATTGAAAGTGAGAATGTTAAGGTTAAAGTTTGATGGAGGGCCTACGTTGTTAACTAGAGGATGGGATGAGTTCCCAGACTCCCCCTGTTTTTTAGTTTAAATGTGTGTTTATGTAAGCATTCATTTTTGCCCCAGTATAGTACTACCTCTTCTACTGAGGTGTTAACCCATCCCAACAGTAAAGAGATGGCCTGTTCTCAAATTCTTCCCAATCGTTAGGTACTTAATATCTTGTTTATAGCACCATTTTCGTAGCCACTCATTTAAGGTTTTAATTTTTGAAGTGATATACCCAGTTGCTCTAGGGATAGGTAACACCTCAGAGATACAGACTGAGCAACCATGTTCGCTTAGTATGTTATTAAGTGCTACGAAATCCTGTTTGATTTTTATGAGATTTGAACTTTTAATGTCATTAGTTCCTGTGTGAATAATCACCAAGGGATTGTTGCCTGCCTTGGTTAGTATTGGTTTTACCATTTTTGTTATGTCAGCTACCTTAGCCCCTCTAAAGCTCAAACACATTCTCTGCTGTTTGGGTTACATATTGGTCTGTCAAGATATTTGATGATGGAGTCTCCAAGTACAATAACCTGCTTCTGTTTAGTTTCTGTTTTGCTAAGGGGAGATGTTTCTTTTGTTTCTACATTGGTTTTGTCAGGTAATATATTGTTGTGTTGTTGGTTTGAGTGATAAATTTGTTCGTCATATTGGGGGAGGAGGATTTAATATGTCTGAGGGAGTGGTTGTCTTATCTAATCTGTGTCTGTCAGTAGTTTCAGAGTTTAACATTTCAAATGAGTTGTGCAGAGCCAACTCTTGATTGTCCTTAAGTATAAATGTTTACTTTTTATTGTGTGTTTTTTTGAGGAATTTTGAACCTATTTTCATTGGGTTTACAGTTTGAAGGAGTGGAGGATGTGACTGGTGACACTGCTAAGTTGGTAAATGTATGTTTGTTTATTGATTTGTCAGGATGTGGTAGGTCTTCAGGATTTGGGTGGTAGATGCATTGGTTTCAACTAAGAGAGACATTTGGTCGATATAGTCCTCAAGTGCTCTAATTTCAGGTTGCAAATTATCTTTAGGTTGCAAGTGTTTAATTTCATCCTGAAGTTGTTCTATTAGTGCTTATCTGTCACAGATAAAGCCAGGTGTCTGTTTCCTGAGGCGGAGGAGGTTTGAGGTACCAGCGTGTTGCAAGCCTGAAGGTTGGTTTCTTGAGCATAGAGTGCAGAAGCCCAGGTCCCTGTACAGTTGGCAGTGGTGCAAGCCGGTGTGACAAGGAGGCATATTGACAGATATTATTATAAGTGACATACCACTTATGAAGGATGGTTTTGTATGTGGCAGCAAAGGTCGGCATGCCATAGGTGAGGGCAGGGAGTAATATGCCTCTGGCAATGGCAAGTTTAGTAGAGGGAGTCAACATGAAACTGGACTTGTAAGCAACCCCCAGTTTAGCATGCACTGCCTTGCAGGCAGATTGTATATGCAGGCTGAAGTCCAGGGATTGGTCCAGAAGAATTCACAGGTACTTAAAAGATGTAACACATTCTATTTGTGTCCCACTGTGGTCTTGCACCAATAGGGGAGTTTGACATGTCCTAAGTTTAGGGGCAGATGCAAGTAACATTGCTAGGGTTTTCTTAGCATTAAGTACAAGCTTATGTGCAGAAAGCCAATTTTAGACATTTGTGAAATCTGAAGAAAGGGATGCATTTATGCTGGCGACCTTATCAGAGCTTGAATAGAGTACAAGATCATCTGCATAGACAATAGATGAGCATAAAAGAAAAACTCATCTATGTTATTGATAAAAGTGAGAAAAGAAGAGGTCCCAGAATAGATTCCTGGGGAACCCCAGTATGATGGTAGCACCATCAGATAAAGAGGAGTTGAATTTCACAATTTATGCTCTATTTGATAGATAGCTTCCATACCGGTGACAACTGGGGTGGAAAGCTCAGGTTGCAAAGAGTGGAAAGGAGCAGGGCTGATCAACAAGATCAAAGGCCTTTGTAAGGTCTATAAAACTGCCCCTGTCAGCTGGCCAGCATCCATACTGGTAAGCACATCGACAGGAAATTTGAGAAGCTGTAGAGGTACTGTGACCTTTATGTTGTGCCATGTTGTGTGTCGAGAGAAGGCTGTACTTTGTGAGGTAGTCAATGGTTTGATTTGCAACAAGTTTTTCCAGAATTTTACTTAGGACTGATAGGATGGCTATAGGCCCGTAGTTAGTAATCTCCTTGGTATCACCTTTTAAGGGCGGCTACACAAGCAATCTTCCAGAGTTCAGGAACTTGGCTATTAGAGAGAGACAAGGTGAAAATTCTAGCCAAAGGGAGGCTAAGTATGGTGCTGCTAGTTTCAGGAGCCGAGGCTCAAGTGTATCTGATCCAGAGCCAGTGGTGTCAGAGACAGTCTGCCATTTGTCTCTCAAGCCTCACCTAAGCACCTTGAATAAATCTGAAAAAAACTCAAAGTTTTTTGATATTTCAGCTAGTATAAAATAAACTGAATTGATTACAATTGATTGCATAGCACCATTGTAAAGGCCAACTTTGTGTCTGAACAACTTTGCTGCTCGTACTTTGTGTGTAGCACTTACGGTTCAAGAGATATTCACATTTGTTTGTGGCATGCGGATTATGACTTGATTTTGCTTAGAAAGGCACAGGATGACATGCTAAGAGTATAAGAGTATACAGGACAAAATTGGTGGAAGTCTCAAAGAGCTCTTGTGGTGTGAATGAGTTAATAGCATTTTGTTCCGGTGATAAGACTGAATCTTGAAATATTCCTGTGGATTATTTTACTGGATATAAAAGCACACAGCACAGTTTTAAATGGTGGACTGGTACAGTTCGTAGTTCAGGTTTGGGATGTACTGTCTTTGGGTTTTGCCTTAACTATGGCCTGCTCTTCTATGGCCCACTCTTCTGCACAGGATAACTCACTAAAGGGAAGACAATTGTCACCACAACCCGGCTAATGGCTTCTGCCAAGGACTTTGGTGTGATGCTTCACCTGGAGGGACTGCTGCTTGAGGCCATCTGGGATGAATGATGATTACATCAGTGGCCCTGAAGGGGGACAAAGCGGTGGCCTGCAGGACCAGGGAGATTGATCTGCCAAACAGACTGGAGATCCTCTGCCCCCTGTGGCTGCAACTCTGGCTGGGGTGACTGGTCATAGTACCTGTATTTTGAAGGTCAAGCTTTTTATTTTGACACTTCTCTTCACTCCTGACTGCCAGGGGTCCTTGTCCACAGGAAAGAATCTCAGTGGAGGGCCATATCTATTTATAGAATACTGGGTGACTGCTGCTCTAACTGGGGCTGGGGTAGTGTCCATGGCTTGGGGGGGCTTCCTCCAATCCTACCCCTGTGCCTTGTATCTGTTCCAGTCAGTTGGCCTGCATTTAGAAATATAGGCTTCCATGGCATCCAGTTCCTCATCTTGCTATGTCACCCCATGTTTAGTAAGACAGAGGGCTGCGGGGTACCAGAAGCTATAAGGAACTCTGAGGTCCATCAGGACCTTGCAAGCTAAGGTAAAGGCTTTAAGACTGGCTGACAGTTCCTGCAAGAAATTGGGAAAGATATGAATTATGTGACTTTTCCATGTTAACTGTCCTTTGCGCCTGGCCCACAACATGACATTTTCCTCATTTGTTAATCAGAGAAAGTGGACTAGGATTAACCAGAGCCTCTCCCTGGGCTGGTTGGGGTAGCCAGTGTCCTGTGGGCCCATTCAGTCTCCATGTCCTTCAGGCATTGATCTCTGAGTAGCTCAGGAGATTCCACTGGAGAATATCATTTATATTTTGCCTTCATAGCACTCAGGGAACTGCACCAGACAGAGGCTATTGCACCTGCTGTGATTTTTGAGATCCTCTACTTTTTCCCAAAGTAGCCAGATCACTCTGTCGTGGTTATGGACATGGGCTGAGAGGTGCTTCATGTGGTTCTTAGTGTCTGCAACTCTTGTTCAACTACTTTCACTCAGTGGGCCAGTTGGATGACATCTGCATTTGTTCTTTGTGTTGCAAGTATGTTAAACTGTGTGATGAGCTGCTTGAGCACCTGCTTGATCTCAAATATTGCTGCTGGTGTTGTTCCGCCATTGGAGAGTGCCATTTTGGAGGTACCATTGGTGCTGCACTGAGAGAAGAGTTGATGACAAAAAGCATTAGTCAGTGACTGTGATTACAATTTTGAACTGATCAGCTTCAAAAAGTAATTGTGTCACTCTGCCAAAGCTGCCTCATTGGATTAAGCACCAAGATTGAAGGCTAGTGCAATAGTCTGGGCCAGTTTCATTAGACAGTGTAAGAGGGTTTCAGAAACTAAAAAATTAGACAGCCATTCTGCCGATGGTCAAGCCACACTCCCATCTGTTACATAACTTGATCTAGACCGCTTAATAGAAAAATAAACTGAAGTGTTAAAGCCATGGCTCAACCATTTCAAGTGTGAAAAGTATTAATAACAGAATAATTATATTCTATATCTAAAATAATTTTCTGTCATGAAAAGTATGTACTGTACATAGGGGATAACCAAAATAATTATTTTCTTTTGAACATATGATCCAGCTAGGTCTAAAATGTGACATGTGCATTCATAACAAATGATGAACACTACATAGTCACTGCAAAAAGAGTTTCTTGAAATCCCGATGTTGGATGAAAAGGGATGGAGAAAGGCAAACAAGGCTGCAGATACCTTGTGTTCAATACATATCCTCACAGATGTTATCAAATAATCCTTCTACATTTTATACTAAAAGGTTATTATGGGGTAAAATGGCCAAAAACAGCAAATAACATACAGTAACCATTTTAAAGAGCTTAAAGCAAATCCTCCTTCTAGAAACTAAACAGTGTAGTATAGAAATTTTAAATGTTTCTGTCAATTTTGTAAATGTTTTAATCACTGTGATTATTTATTGGTCTGCTAAGCACTTTTTCACATATTTCTATACAATATTGTTAATGAACACTTTAATGGGCACATTTGGACTATTTGAACCATGTAACATGTCTCCATCCCTGACAAAGACCCATATGTAGGGCTACATAGGGAGAATGTCCTGCTCAGCAGTGTCTGGCTACACTGCAATATATTTAAAATAAGTATAATCTGGTCTGGTGTGTGTACCCATTCTTTACTTTGTAGTTTGTAAAATATCTAATATGATTCCCTTTTTATACTCCATCTGGACTGAGATCTCATAGAATGTTACATTATCATTAAAAGATATTATACAATGGCAAGAAAGAATGCTGTCCTCTGATTGGTCAGACTGGGACTGGACCCGTGCTATTATCCCAGTACATCACGGGTCTAGTCTCAGCACTCAGATGACTAGATGAACCTTTAGTGACAGAAATACCTCCCTCCCCATGAAAGCCACTGCAAAGCTGTCAGGGCTTCATGCTCCCCTTGCAATCACAGCCAAAAGGATTTACACGGCAGCAGTGCCCATCTCACTGAAGGACATCCCCCCAGTACCACTCAAGAAGCTGAGTCAGCTGAACAGTCTGTCCCCTAAACCACAACAACTTAGAGCCCCCATAATCTTCTGGAGCCAGCAACTGAATTGTCATTGTAAAAAACAACAACAAAAAACACAGTTTCTAAATCTAAACTGCCACAGTGAGCGGCATGCGCTGACATATCCCTGCTACCTGACCTGCCACAATTCATGGCTGCTGCCAATGCTGATAGTGACACACATCATCATTCTCTTCTCAGTAAATGTCCAGTCCCTGAGGGAAAATACAAGTAAAAAAATGTTTCTACATTTTCCATCCCCAGTCCCACGATCCTCCAAGCGTGAGGACAGCTCAGCACTGTGCCTTTAACTTTGAGAGCCACAATTAAAATGGCCGCAGAGTGTTAAAATTTATATCAGCCTTGCATTTACTGGCAGGTGAAGGGTAGGGAGTTGCCTATAAAAATAAAAAGTACAGCTATAGGGTGTGTGGAGGGGGGCACTATGGATGAGGGAGACACCTTAACAAAGAGAATGGTCAGAGGGCAGAGAGCACACACCATCAGAGCTGATAATGAGGAGAAGTCAGAAGCATGTAGCAGCAGCATCACCTACTGGACAAATTAAAAAACTGTGGACTTTTTAAAGATATACTTCCACGTCAGAAAATTAAACAAAAATGTATTTTAAACATTTTGTTAATCTTTTTCTTGCTAGTAACTGAGCCATTGTATAATAGCAATAATGCACTCTAGGGTGGAGTCAAGTTGGGATAAAGTCACTTGGGTGTTGACGATTTCGCCTGTGGCCTCATGCCCAATCAACCCAGGAGTGACATCATCCCAGCACAATGCTCACCCTACCATTAGAGCTGTGTGAAATATAAAATTCCACCCATGAAATGCCGATGAAATGACCATTTCGATTCCATGGAAGTCCTGATTCTTTCATGAAAATTCATGAATTTTGCAAAACGTTAAATATCAATTATTTCACTATAATTTTACAAGTACATGTCCAAATACCACCAAATTTGGAATGGAAGCAGTACCTCTGGACTTACAAACATATACTGAGTATCAGAGTTGAAGATGGAAAGGGGAGGAGTTATGGTGGCCAAACATTTAATCAAAATTTTATTTTCAGTTATTTTGAGATCATTTTAACATTTCTTCTCCAAATGTCTCCCACAATAATGGATTTAGAAAAGCACATATAATCCATATATGCACCATGTTTTAAGTCTCAAGCTTTAATGGGAGCTGAGTTACAGGTAGTTAACTTTTGCCACAATTTGGATTTCTGTATTTTCAGTATAACTATGGTAGTATTCATTGAAATATTACAAAATTGCCAAGTATACAGGTTATCACAACATCTGTATATATGCTTAGTTTCAGATTTCTAGCTTTATATGGGACTGCATTATAGCCTGTCAAACATGTTGCCAAAATTTAAATTTCTGTTAGTTCCTCTAATTTTAAAACTATATATCCAAATTTAATCAGAGTTGAAACATTTAAACTACTTTACCACATGGTCATTTTGAAAAAGTTCATATATTTTCAGCTTTAAATGGTATTAAATTAAAAGTAGTTAAACTTTAACAACATTTAAAAATGTAATATTTCAAGAATGTAAACTGCAAATTTATAAACCCATGAAACTTTAGAACTAGAGAATGCAATAGCATTAAATTTGGCAGGTTTGTAGACCTTACAAGGGGACTGCGTGTGCCAATTTTATTAATTGCTTGCTGCGAGAAATTGCAAAATAACATCTGTACTTAAAGTCAAATCCCATGAGTCTTTGTGAAAATTGCAGAATTTCATGAAAAATTCCATAAAACTGGAATTTTCAAATTTCAATCAGCCTTATCGGGGGGGGGTTCTAATTAAAGGATAGGGGTATAAGAGGTAGGTAGTGCATGGGATCAACAGGTTCAGGAGTTAGGTGCACAGTTTCACCAAGAAATAGGCAGCTGAGCTGGGTAGCACAACAGTGGTATATCTCCAGGTTGGAGCAAAAAAGCACAGAGTGTCAGCAATTCCAACCTGATTGTAGGATATTTAAGGATCGCATCCAGTAAATTTATGATCCAGGGAGCCTGGTGTACATGCAAGTCTAGGACTTAGAGGTACTCAAAAAGATGTAGAGGAGGAAGACAATGTCTTAGGCAGCAGGAAGAAAGAATTCTGGCTATTCCAACAGGGTAGGTTGATATGAAAAGGAGTAGGTGACATGTTTTAAGGAAGTTCTTCACTGCAAAGAACAAAAAGGATATCAGCGGGATCAGTAATTCTACTGAATCAATCAGGCTATGCCAAAAGAGAAGGGGGGGATAGTCACCAGTGAGGAACAGCAAGACTGCATAAAGCTCAGCCCAGCTTATCAAATGAAGTAGTGTTATGTGCATTGCTAATGTTAAATTTCACACAAACAAATTCTGGATGCTCCATCTACAGAATATGCCATCATAAATATGTGAGAAAATGTTACTAATCTTTTTTTTCTTCTGCAAAATTAAAACTGCTTAATCGAGTTATCCAGTTGTGTTAGACACCAGGATACATGGATGATGGATATGCATGTCAAATGTTAACTCTGTGCATGCAAGAGCAGAGAAGTTACAGACATTCACATTTTGATAGTTTCAGAAAGTTTTGCAAATATTTACATAGTAATGTTTTGCACCCTATAATTTAAAATCTCTTATCTAATTCTCTGCATATTTAGATAATTCTATAAGCATTACAAAAGGTTATCCATACTGATTTACACATGTCTAGCTCCAAAGGTGCCTGAGTTATACGTAGATGAAATTGTTTCATGAAATTTCCTGAAAAAAATTAAATGACAGATTTTGAGCACATATAATTTTGAGATGATGCATCATATTGTCATGAAATTTGGCACATTGATGGAACATCTATCATCAAGAAATCATACCAGATTTAAGAACCCTGACCCAATAGACAGTTAAGGTATATGCAGATAAAAACTGTTCATGAAATTTCGCACAAACAATAAAATTATATTTGAGCACCTATAATTTTAAAACTGTCCCACCAAATTACATGATATTTTGCATGTTTTTTGTCCATTTTCCCAAAGAGTACATATTCTAAATGTCCAAGCTCTAGCTTGAACAGTTATTGAGTTATAACCAAATTACTACATTTTAAAATTCAGTAAAAGTTTGACACAATTCTGCAAAATTTCACTGAATTTTGGGAAATTTCATCAAAATTCCATGGATTCAGAATTTTCCCATTCTGCACAGCTCTACCTTATGTATTATTGCTGGAATAAGATGGCTATTCCATGCTATAATTCACAAGGTTACAGTGCTGATGTGGTATAAAGGGCGTATAACAAGGCATGTTATTCTTCGTTCTGCTATGCAGAACAACCTGAAACTGGCAGAAGAAATAAGTAATAATACTTGTGATAAAGCAGCAAGTTGCTACATTTAAAAAAAAAATTGTGGCTGCATTGAGTGGAGCCCTACAGATGTTAGGCTATTACAGTAGGAAATGGGAGCGCTCCTCATTCCTAAAGGACTAGATAAAATTGGAGTTTTGTGTTATCACTCCACCTTCATTCAGCTGAGCAGTGTTTCAAATCACTATTTTGTGTGCTAAGCTTCAATCTGAGTAGAATTGTCTTTCAAGAATGATTCATAGCTCATAAACCTGTCAGCTCAATCAGCATTTTCCAGCTATAAAGGGAGATAAGCAGACAACCAAGGAGCTATAGCAGTGAGTAAGTCAAATGTGACAGAATGGAATGTTTATGTATTAAATCATCTGATGTTACAGCTCTCATTGAAGATGCGTTAAAGGATCTCTAAACACAGTTCATTTAAGTTATAGTTGTTTTACAGTGCAGGATTGAAATGAACTGTTTATCTGCACTTTTTTTTATCTTAAAACTTACCATGCTGTTGAAATTCTCTTGATAAAGTACAGAAAAAAGGAGTTTGCTAGTCTGTGCTGGTTATGTGTCTTCTTCCTAAAACTTAGATCAGTCCCACCCCTGCTGCATTCCGCTGATGTCAGACTTGCCAGACAACCTTCCATTATGTCCATGCTGTGGCTAGCTGTTTCAAAGGGAACATGTTTTTTTTTTACCTTTGGATTTCAATAATCTTTGCTGTGCCTGTGCTCACTATTCATCATGTCTGAGGTAGAAGAATTTAAGGATGTTGAGGGCATACATTAAAACTTTGATATTGGTATCCAATCTTACCAATTTGAGCACACAGTATCCAGTGTTAATCGGTGTGAGGGGGCACAAGCTACATCTGATTCTAACAGAAAGACTGATAGTTCTGATTCAGATGACACAAATCAGAGACATGCCTTGGATTGGTTAATATTTTTTTAATGTCTTTCTTTAGTAAATGTTTCAAACAATAAGACATATGCCAGATAAACAATAGGAACAATCATTATGCCACCATAATAGAAAACCACAAACATGTCATATGTATAGCCACCACATAAAGATTACAACAAAACAGTAAGTAAACAATAAGAAACAAGAATAAAAAAACAAAACATTAAAGATCATATGCAAAAATGTTCTTTCTGCAAGTACTCTGTGCCATTTTCTACTTGTTGTGATTAGCTATGAGTGCCTGCAAAATCATTTCCAAAACATTTGTTCATTTAATATGTGTTTTTTACCTCGTTTTGTGTGGTGTGTCCTCTGAGGCACGCTTTTGTTTACAACTGCTTTCAGTTGCTGAGTGGTTCCTGTGCGTGCATTGTGATGATATCATAGGGTGTGTATAGAGACTGTGGAGAGACTGTCAGGACAGTGGTACTGTCTCTGCTACTCTATAATAAATGTTTTCACGGACTAAAAATAGTAACAGTTGTATAGTAGACATCACCCTCCCACACTCTAATTACATGTAGCCAAATTCCAGTAAATTAGAAGCTGCACTTACTTAAAATGCCCAATTCTTCAGCCCCCTCTGCTTGTTTATACAGTGTATCATAGCACGATCATGATCAGAGGATACGCCTCCAGCCCACATCCCAGAACAGCCTGTAGGATGGTGCTCCGACTAATTTACAAATCGGGAGCATATTATGCTGAATACTGTTTTTAATTAAGGGCTTCATTCTGAACTAAAGAAAGTAATTTGTTTCTAAAAAAGAGCACTGCAACCATTGCAATTTACTGCTAAAATATTGCTGCCGAGCTCTGCACAGGCATACTCGCAATATGCCTTGCGCATGTCAAGACCGAGCCATACTAGAGTATGTGCAGAGCTCGGCAGCAATATTTTAGCAGTAAATTGCAATGGTTGCAGTGCTCATTTTTAGAAACAAATGGCTTACTTTAGTTGAGAATGAAGCCCTTAATTGAAAAAAAGTATTCAACATAATAGGCCGATATGTAAATTAGTTTGAGCACATTCTACAGGCTGTTCTGGGATGTGGGCTCGAGATGTCCTCCGACTGTGATCACATTGTGATACACTGTAGAAATGAGCAGGGGGGCTGAAGAATCGGGCATTTTAAGTAAGTGCAGCTTCTAATTTACTGTAATTTGGCTATGTACAATGATAGAGTGAGGGAGGGTGATGTCTACTACACAACTGTTACTATTTTTAGTCTGTGAAAACATTTATTATAAAGTGGCAAAGACAGTACCACTGTACTGACAGTCTCTCCACAGTCCCCATCATCACACTAGGGATGTCTTCTGTGGAGCGTCTGTGCAGATCAAGGGCAGCAAACCCAAATGGGGCATAAAAAGTTGCACTGGATTTAAACACAGTACTGTACCAGATACTGCACAGCAGTGATGGGACACCACTTACAAAGGTGTTCTGTACTGCTGTGTTTAGTTTGAAGCATACTACAGAATGTTGCATATGATCTTTAAGGTACAGAATTGGACCTTTTCCTCATAATACAGACCACCCATCTGCACCATCGTAACTCAAAGAAGAATACTGATGATGCAACTTTGCAGTAGTTTTTCCATCTGATAAATGTTACATACTAAGGTATACTGCACCTCGATAGAAGGAATCTGTGAGGATAGCCAACATTTAGTAATTGCTTGCATGCTGCCAGAACTAAGATACATAATAAATTACAAGTATCTGGGAATAGTAATTCTGAGGCTTGTGACTTGGAAAATCTACTGGCCCGGCAGACTTTTCTACTGGTCCAGCATATGTACTTATTGAAATATTACCTTTCCCAGTACAAGCCCTCAGGGCTACTTAAAATATTTTCAAGTATCCCAAAAACAATATCTAACAGCATTTGGCTAGCAAGGCTGGTGCCAGTTTCAACCCTTGTCCATGAACAACCACATGTGGTCACAAAGGTGTGGTACAGGAACAGACAGTCAGGACCACCTTCACCTGGCTGGTGACTGCAGATCTTAATTTGACCTCTGCATGGATCAGTCTGAGATATTATTTTTCTTTTTTTCATTCTGTTTATTCATCCCTAGCCAGCAGGTCTCTGCCCCTTGGTCCCAAGATGCATTGTCCCCTCACCACCACTTGATGGGAGACAGCCATAACCAGTATGGTGGGCCCCCCCTCTCTGGGGATAATGACAGGTTGTAGAGATAGTATACATATGTATACAGGGTACAATGTATTCCAAATCCCTGTCATGCTGGTTGGGCTGTTCATTTTTTTTTTCCTATTTTTCCCCACACCTCTCATCAACCATCGACTCTGGTCATGGACCCCAGAAGCCCCGACCACCGGATATTGCCATCTCCCCTGGTCATCCCTGGCTTACCCCCCAGAGAGTGGGGCCATGGCTCTGACCACCGATATCGGACCATGGAACTGTGACTGGTTGGGGAACAGCACCGATGGTCAATCAGGGCTTCCTGGGGCAGAGCGTCACCAAGGCGCAAGGCATGGGATTTTTGTTCCCCCCCTTTAAGCAGGATGGGGATGTGCAATGACAGCCAGTGTCTGCCCCATCCTGAGAGCTCTGTTAAGCCCCAACATGGGGCATGCACCCAGTCTCCACTAGGTGCCGCTCATACGCCGACTGCTGCCCCTGCCCTCCCCCCAGGGAAGGAGAGCCACCCATAGGATGCTCAATCCTTCCCAACCCGGCCGGTCCTCCGATGACCCAGGTCCGTTCCCGAACCCAGGTCACTGGCGTCGCAAGCGGAAATCCAACTGCTGTGCCGACGGACCAGCCTGAGCTGTTCATTTTTGTGCCATCACCTCAGTGATGACATGTGATGGTGCAGGGATCAGCATGCCAAGTTAACATTTTACTGTTTCCTGTTCTAGGCTGGGTGCATCAAGTATGCACAATGATGCTGTGTGGTTTTGAGTTTTTTTCCTGTTAATTTTTTATTTATTCTCCCTTATCAGATGGCCCTACATCTGCAGAGCACCACAGTCCTGATACCCTGACATACAACGGCACCTACCTGCCAGCTAGTCTTCTCCAAGGTTCCCCATCGCCACTGGGGTAGTCATGTTTCCCCAACCCCAATTGGGTATGACTAAACAGAAGCTTATGGAATAACTGTAGTAAAACATCTGTGAATATAGCAATTTCATAAAGACATGACAGATATATGTCACTTTTGTTGCTTCACATATTGTTATATACTGTATACTCTTTGTAGTTGTTGGCTTTGCTTGTGTGTGTACTTTAACAGCATGTTAATTTCTTTTCCATGATCTCTTTTTTGTTTGTATTGGGAATCCTTTAATTATTGTGCTATCATGGACTCAGCACTAGAATATTTATGCTGCCGCAAGGTGAATGCTATATATGCCGAATTTGATGAAGAGCAGTATTCCTGTATAACACAGATGGCGTGCTTTTAAGGCAAATCCAATATATTTCTTTGCAAGGTTTTATGGATTGCTTAAAGGGAGCTTTCAGCAGCTATACTGAACTTCTGTGACCAGTGTGCCTGTAATAACAACTCTGGTAAAATAAACTATTCATGTACCCCAGTATGAGTAACAGTAGGATTAGTTACCTAAATAAAAAAATATATATATATATAATATACTTTAGCACATTACCTTAGTGCTTGGCCAATCTTCCATCGCTGGATGTCTCTTCTCAATGTGAACACACACTGTGCGTGAGCGAATTTCCCGAACAAGGGCACGAGATAGTTGGGGCTAAAAGTACATCCTCTTCTGAGCATGGGGCTCTGTGTAAGAATAAAAAAGAGCATTGTAAGTCTTACTTTTATCACTTTGAAAAACAAGACCGCAAGCCTGAGCATGTGTGTGATGTTGCCATAGATGTTTTATTACACCCCTAAACTTTAGTCCATTTAAAAAAGTCATGCTTCTGTGGCATCCTGCCCTTTACTGCATTCCTGCAAGTTCTCCAGTTTGGGTCACAGTACTGCAACCCCAACTCCTTGCCATTAGCCTGCAGGAGCTGTGTAGGTGAAAGGGTCACAGGAGACTGTAACTGGCATTGTGAGTTCCACCACTGTTCTGAATATGGCCCTGGGCGTCATTACCAGGTGCACCCCTCCACCTTCCTGCATGGTTACAAACATTTATGCTGTCATACAGGAAGAGATTGTGACCACAGTCAGGCATAGCACAAGGGATTGCAAAGTAATGGGTTGGGCTATGTGATCACAGTATCAATTAGCACCATGAACTATGACTATGAATAGGGCTTCAGATTCTTCCTTCATCCATGTCTTCAGTGAAGACAACCTACCATATTATTTAGGATAGCTAAAATGCTGAAGAGAAAACCTCCATAGAGGCAAGAGGAATGCTTATATTTGGCATTCTGGTCTCCTAGTTAATATGGCAGTTTGCAAAGACAGAGACAGAGAGTCAGAGACAAACAGAGACAGAGACAGAGACAGAGACAGAGAAAGGGAAGATGGCATGGAACATGGGAGTAAAGATTTTACAATTTGAATTTAGGTTCAATGATTGTAAGCAAATGGATGAGATAAAAGTAAACTATTTTGTTGGTTGTGGTAAAACTGTTTTTAAGAAATGTGCTGGGTGTAAAGATAAACTCAATGGATCTCTTGCAGTGCAAACTGTAAAGATGACAGATGAGACATCTTGGTAGGAGTATGATCAGCTATAAGTGGAGTGAATAGAATGTCATAATCTAGGACTGTGTCTTAAATCTAATTCTGGACATCTTTTGTATGTTTCAGACAACCTAAATTGTTATATCATGACAAAAATAATCTAGGTAGACATTTTTGAATAGTTGCTCACCAGGATAGAAAAAGGCATATATAGTGTGTGTAGTGATAAAGAAAGTTCTGGGTGTAGTCATAAGAAACAGAATTGTTGAACATATACAGAAAACAACTTAGACTCAGTGGCCCAGCTTGGATTCTGCAAGAGAAAAAATGTGAGACCAAACTTATTGCATTTTTTAAGGTATGACCCCACTGAGACTGATGAGAGGAACGTTGTCAATAATGTGTACCTGGACTTCAGCAAAAGCCTTCAACACTGTCACACAAGAGGTTGGTTCATAAAGTGGTGAACTTAGGCATAACTAGCCAAGTAATGCAATTCATTGGAAAATGGGTGTAAGACAGGAAACAAAGGGTTAGAATCAATGGTAATCTATCCACACTGAAAGAAGGACCAGTGGAGTCCTGCAAAATCATACCAGGTGAAAATGTCACCCTGAGAATAACCAGGAAAAAAAACACGCTGAAAGAATAGCATATGACTTGACAGCTACAGGGATAGTGTGAGAAAGTCAGTTACCGCTACCCTGTAGTTGTTGTCACATGCCAGGAAGAAGGACAAGTAGCAAGCTGTGTGGTACCTCATACAGCTGATTCCATGGTGAAGGGGGCTGAGGCCATAAGCAACTAGGGTGGTGGAATATCCTGGGGACCAGGGTTCTGTTCCCTGTCTCCCAAGTGTTGTATTTTTCTTCCTTCCATCCCCAAGTTTTATTTTTTGTTTGTTCTCCCTCCATCCTGCACTTTTGAAATCCCCCCAATTTCCTCCCCATCCCCGAGTTGCAACTCCCACAGAGTTGATTATATTTAGATCAGGGGTGTATTAAAGTTGCTTGTTTTGTGTTGGTCTAGTAGTGCTCACTGTTTTTTCCTGAGCCCTACCGTTGCTTTTGCAGTTTTTGGTTTGTGATTTTTGACCATGCTGTAGTGGGTTTCAAGGTTTTGACCTACTGCCCTGCAAAATTCACTGCTGTGGCTAATATTGTTTTCTATACTTAGAAATGACATGGAGATAGGCCCAAGCAGCTGGTTCACTATGTTTGCTGATAACACCAAAATAGGAAGGGTAGCTATGTTACAGCAGAAGATTGAATAACTTGTAGAGACCCTGGATATGCTCTGAAATGGGCATAAAAATACTGATTAAATTCAATGTTGACAAATGCAAAGTGATGCATCTAGATCACAAAAATTTGAAAGCAAAGCACTACCTGAACAACTCAGAGATGACTGAAACTCAGCAGGAAAAGTACCGTGGAGTAATGATCAGCAGCAACTTTAAATTTGGGCAAAGTGTACTGAAGGTCAGCAGGAATTAATCAAATAATAATCATTGGATGCCCCAAGAAAAACATCACATGCAAATCGAGAGCTATCATAATGCACTGGAACAGATCACTGGCCAAACCCCCTCTTAAGTATAGTCTACAGTTCTGGTCACATACATTATTCATGGAAGGCTATGGATAGAAATCAGAAGGCGCAGAGAAAAGTGACCAAGGTAGCTGAGGGCTTGGAAAACATGGGACATGAGAAGAGGTGTTCAAGGATTACATTAGTAGAGTCTTCAAATAGATAAGACCATCACACTAAATGCAGTACTGTTGGATGTACAAAGACGAGAGGACAACTGGGCAATCCAGGTTTTTGAAAGGAGAAAGATCTAAAGGAAATATCAGGAAGAACTATTTCACAGAATGAATGATATGTGGGCAGTTGGAATAGGCCTCCAGAGCAAGTAATGTCAGTCAACACTTTGTCTACCTTCAAGCTTAAACTAGATAAGTAACTTGAAGAAAAGGAGATGACAGGGTATTTCTGGTGAGTTGGTAGGGGCAGAAGTAAATGGACCGGTGGTCTTCCTTTCCTAATTTCATATGTTCACATGTTCATAAATAGTCAGATAATTCTTGTAACCTTTTTTTGATGCATGTTTACTGACAGGCAGGGAGGTTAAACAGTTTTGCATAGATGAACCCAGGCCATGTGCACTGTTGGGGATAAGGCATGTTATTAGCAGGGCCCAGATATTCAGAAATGCACCAAAGACTGGTGCAAGTCCAGTGCAGTGCAAATCCGATGCACCGTGGCACAACAGGAGCCATATTCAGAGGTTGCGCTGGTCACACTGTGCCAGCATAACCTGGCTGAATATGGCACAGTTGTGCCATGGCACAACCTTGGATGCACCAGGGCACAACCAGAGGTGCGCCATGGCACAAACACAGATGCGCTATGGGCAGACAGATAAGCCCCAGGGTAACCATGGGAGCAGAGCACCAGAGCAACAGTGGGGGGCACGGCGCAGAGAGGTGACTCGGGGACAGAGCCAGGGAAGCACAGTGACAGGCCACAGGAGGCCACCACCAGCTGGGCACAGCAGGGTGCACACAGGCACCCAGACCCCACCCCAGAACACAACAATGGCACAGACAGTAGGCAACAGGGGGTGCCAATGGTGGATGCAGAGCCACCAAAGGGGCCCCCCGCAGGCTGCAGAAAGTGTCCCCCCTGCACATCTAGACCAGAGCAGGTCACACCCAGGACCAGGCAGTCAAGCACACACACCTGCCACACACCCCTGACAGCCTCCCCATGGGCACCCCAAGGCACAGCCACCGACCGAGGGGAGGGACACCACTACAGTGGGACACACCTCAGCACACAACAGTGATCCACAGAAGCACAACACATGCACACCACACAGACATGCACTGGGCCACTGCAGCATGGCTCCTCATGCCACCTGCAAAGCAGACACAGACACAGGCATGTATGTCAAAAGAAACATATATTGGGAAATCAACTATTTACAACAGAAGGGTGTGGGAGAGGGTAGGAAAGCGAGGGAAGGGAATAGGGAATAGGGACTGTACAGTGGGAAGGGGGACTGAAAGGGGAAGTACAGCTGGGGAAATAGGGAAAATCATGGCCCAAATAGCGGCGGCCACCGCCTGCTGCCCCTTGCACACTTCGCTACTTCCTGTCCACCAGCAGCAATCTTCAGACTTGCAGCACTGCCTCCATGGTTGTCGAGGTGATGAGGATTCATTGGCAGAGTAGCCAGCAGAAGAGGGGCCTCCTGCACCACCACAAGACACCTAGGACAAGAGATAGGACAGGTGATCAGTGCAATGTCCCAAGGAACCATACCCATCCACAGCGCACACTGGGCAGCGGAAACACCCCCCCCACCAGAGGGCCCATACAGGCCACCAACATGGGGATGGGCCAATGCCTGCCAGCAACAAGGCACACCACAACAGTGCATAGCAGTGGTCTCCGCCCACAGTGGCCACCCAACTGCGCCATGGCAGTCACATGGCACAGTGCTCCGCAGCACCACAGCAACATCAGTGGCAGCGGGCCACATCCACCCCACCAACAGCTGGCACACATGTCCAATGGATGCGCCACAGTGGCAGGCACCATGCACAGTGCAACACACACAGCTGCCACGGCACATGGCACAGGAAGCCACACCCGCACCCATGCCCTGCCACCCCCCATGTACAGTACAGTACAAAGGACAAAGTCAGTGCCTACCTGCTCTCTGTGGGCCCACTGGTGCTGGAGCCGCTCCTCCACCACCATGGGCCGATGTGGCCTGCCTTCCTGCCACTGCTGCTGCTGCCCTTCTCCTGTCTTCAGGCCCTGGGAATGGAACAGAGACAGGTACACATCAGTAACCAACCACAGCAGCTGCCCACCACCCCACCCCTGTGCACAGGGTGAGCCTCTGCCAACCATCCCACACAGTGGCATCACAACACAAGTGGTGGAGGCGTGCCACCCTCAATGCACATGATGGCAGTACACTGCCCTGCAGAGCATGCCAGGCAGCCTAGCCAACACCACAGTACAGCACCAGGGCACACATGTATTATGGGTCTACTCACCTGGCTGTGGCACAGCCCCATGCCTGATGCACACCTCCAGACTCCTGAGGCACTCTGGGTCCCTCTATGCCAGGTCACCATAACGGTGGCAACACTGCTCTCCCATCCTGGCCACCCCTGTGCACTGCCACAGTATGGAAGCAATGGTCTGCCACACAGCCACCCAGGGCTGCTGTAGTGACGCCTGGCCAAACAGTTAAGTGTGGGTCTGGACCCAGGTGACAAGGTTGACTAATTCAACCTGCGTCCAGTTGGCCACTCGTCATGCTCACTGCTGCGTCATGCTTCAGGTGTGAACCGGTGAGCAAAATGGCAGTGGTAGGCGTACGTGGCCACAGCATGTGCCAGATGCATGAGCAGTGGGGACATGCGCTGTGTCCACCCACTGAGCAGCCACGGAGATGCGCAGCATGAGTGTGACCAGGTGGGGTCACAGGTGCGGGGGTCGCCCAGGGGCAGAGGTCACAGCATCGGGTCATAGGTCAGCCACCGACAGTGCACACATGCCAATAGCAGGCCTGGTGCACCATGCGCCATGGTCCCCATCGGCAGTCGGGTGCACAGTGTGCAATTGGTGACAGTAAACCATCTGGGCTATGTGCATTGTGCCATTCATGGAGCAAATCCACTGTACACAGAGAAAATTCACGATATTCAGCTGCCACATGCAAATGAGCTCATCAGTCAATGCATGGCGCACTGAGGCAATAGCATGTCATTACCATTGTGCCAAGGCTCATTTGTATCGATGAGCTATAAAAGCACCACGGATCAGAACAGGCCATGGACCAGTATTGCATCCTTTTGAGGTAAGTTACACATGCTGCTGGAGCAGACTGGGCCCAGCCAGCACAGCAGGGGATGGAACAGGTGCTGCTGCCACTGACACACTGTGCTGTCCATGTCACAGGAAGGCGACATGTCAGAATGTGAGGAGGATGAGGAGCGTGGATCTGCTCACAAGCACAGGCCCAACTTTACTGAAGGCAGAATCAGAGGCCCTGTTGAGGCCTATCTCAACAGGGATCCTCTGTTGAGTGGTACTGTGGGCACACCACAGGCCAGGGCTGGGGCCTGGAAGGAGGTGGCGGCATGTGAACCAGCAGGGCAGCCACCAGCATTCAGCGCAGAAGTGCCACAAGAAGGTGTGCATGTACAAGAGACACATAAAGAAGAATGGTGAAATTCACCTTTACGTGACAACATTTTCACTTTTCTGGCAAAATTTCAGTTTTCTCAGGCGAAATTCTGCATTTCGCACCCTACAAAATATTTTGCGTAACAGACAAATTTTGCAAAGTATTCTGCATGGCAAAATTGTTGATTTCACAGGAATTTCACTGGCTAAATATAATTTTGCAACATCTCTAATAGTGACCTGATGCTTGGCACCACTATGCATTTACTATGGAGCCTGTTATGAATGCTGCCTCATTGCCACTTCACCCAGACTTTACCTTCATCTACAATGGCACCTCAAGTGTATGGTTGGGAAAATGAATGGACATGGCTTTGATAACAGTATCATAGAATTCCACAATTTCACAAAAGCTCATGAAATCCAACTTTAATTACTGATGTTATTTTGGAATCTTTGGCTGTTTATACTTTGTGCCAGCCGCTTAGCAAGAGATTAGTGTTGACATACATGCAACCTCTTTTTCTCCATACTTCTTTTTTCTCCCAGCCGGCAGGTTATCTCACAGTATATTCCCTGTTAACAGGGATATCCCCTGATCATGCTGGACCTTGCCATCATTCAGATGGCTATCAATTTTTTCTCCAACATTTTTTCCCTCCCACCTCCCTCGGTGGGGGCAGTGACTCTGTCAGCCTTGCATAGCCAAAGCTTCCCCTGCAGCAGGAACAGGCTACCTGGCCTAGCCGTAGGGATTGCTGTGTTGGAGGAACCTGCCACCAATGCTTCCAGACTAGAAACACTACCAAGCAACAGCTGTCTCAGCCATGGCCTACCTCCTGACATGACCTCCTGGGCTCACTTCTGAACCCAGATCATCAGCATGGCAGCACAACACTCTGTTCTGTTCTGTTCCTGGCTTTTATTAATCTGATATGCTGTATAACTTTATATCATATTTATTTGTTATACTAATTTTATATTGTTACATTTCTTTGCTCCATTGCTATTTTTAAAACTGTAATTTTATTGTTTTGTAAAGCGCTGAGCCTCGGAGAAGACTTGTTTAATATGGTGGTATTTGGAGCTAATTGCTGATTACACCTTAAAGCCAGATATACCAAGCAGCTAATATAGAGCAGACTTGTTTAATATGGTGGTATTGGAGCCAATTGTGCTTGTAACTGAAGGCATTAGGTTAGCTGGGTCCTAGTGTGACCTCATTTTGGAATAGCCCTGTTTGCTTAGAGTGGAGCTCCTTTGTGTAAGTCACAACATATTCTCCCGCTGCATAGTAATGAGAGGCTGTGTTTTCTCCACTACATAGGCAGCTCCCCCCCCCAAGCTAGGCACGTGGGACAATCAAGCAACTGAAGCAACACAAGCAGCTCACCTGAGTAGCTGAGGAAGCCGAATCTCAGCCTGATAACTTTCGCGAAAGAGAGCCTCTTCTCTGCCTGAGCGCCTGCAGAGGGTGCTAGCCTCGACTGCGCGCCACCGCCTGCCCCACCTGGCTCCCAACCACCCTCCCACCCAGGGGCGGCTGTCAATTTAAGGATCCACCCCGTGACATCACATCCGGTGACATCACGTCCTGTTGCCCAGAACCTATCTCCCCACTTTCCCATTTGCAGGTTATACCTGCTGGCCACTAGAGGGACCTATGCTCCCTCACTACTCCTACTCCTACCTGTACAACACTACTTCCCTGGGATCTTGCTCACCACAATGTATTGGCCCTGCCTCACGCTCTGCCTGTGCCTATCCCACTAGCAGTGCACTTACCCACTACCCATCTGCTAGTCCACACTGTGCCCTGGCACCCCTCCCTCCGCTGAACCTGCTCTCCTGCCCTTGGGACCTCTGTGTGTCCCCGTCCTCCTGCCCTCCCCTAGCTTTCTCTTCACCTCAGGCACATCTGGGTGTCTTCTTATTGCTTTCCCTCCTGTACCTCCCTGCCCACCCCTGCTCCCTTACCTCCCCTCCCCCTCATGTCAATCGTGGAAAACCTCTCACCATCTCCCAGCCAGGGTGTTAGTCATGCTACTACTCCTGTTGGGGAACATTCATCCAAACCCTGGCCCGGTTCCCAGGAGCTCCCCAACTCACACCACAGGCCTATGCATGGTCTCCATGAATATCTGTAGCCTCCTAAAAAAGTTTGACTCACTACAATGCCTGGTCACATCAATTAACCCTGATGTCATCACCCTGGTTGAGACTTGGCTGTCGAAATCCTCCCTGACTCCTAGTCTCCCTTCCTGGTTTCACCCTTTTCCGGTCCGACCGTGTTGGGGAGGGAATTGGCGGCTGCGCTATTTATGTCAAGGAATCTCTCCCGTACTAGCCCTGCCCACTCCCATCCTTGACTCCAGGGCCCAGGCGCCACGCTGAAACTAACCCTGACCCTTTAAAGGCACCCTTTATCTGACTACTGCATACGTGTCCCCAGGGACCAAACGCAGGCCATTGCCTCTCTACAGAATACCTTACCTCTCTACCTCCTTCCACTGATCAAATTCTGGTGGGTGACTTAAATGTCAACTGGCTCAGCCCTCCTCCTCCTCCTCTACCTGAGACTCCTTTTCAGCAATAGACCTAACACAACTAGTTACCCACCCACCAGGACTAACCCCAGAGAGGCTCCAGTACCCTGCTTGATTTGGTACTCACCAACCGCCTAATCGGATCCCCAATGTACAAGTCCTCCCAGACTCTCTCAGTGATCACTCCCCATTCTATTCCATTGGTCATCCTCAGTCCCCAAACCCATAGCACAGTCCACATGCCGCGTCTAATACCTGGTGGACTAATAAAACTTAAGGAACTTCTGTCCCAAATTGACTGGTCTCCTATACAGGCAACTCCTGACATCGACACAGCTCTCTCCTTCTTTACCCAAACTTTTAATAATGCCTGTGATATCTTTGCCCCAATGTTGACCCTGCGTTCTAAAAGGAAGAATGCCCCTGGGTAACCCAGCTTTGATTCACCAGCTCAAACATAGGGACAACCTATGGCACGTGCCATTCAGACTGCCGGCCCAATGACAGGCGGTTATATGCTGCCGCCTCGAAACCAAGTGCACTCGGCCATCAGAAAGGCCAAGTCTGAGCACTATCGGTCCTCACTCACTGCCTCATGGGGGAACCCCAGAACCTCCTGGGATAACATTAAACAGTTAAATGGGAGTGCACTCCTCCCACCCACCACCCAGATCAACATTAATGGTGTGATCTCCTCAGACCCAGCCTCAGCCAACCACCTCAACACCTCATTCACTGACCTTAGCCCTATCCTCCTACAAATTTTTTGACCCTCCTCCCCAGCACCTGCCGTAATCTTTCTCACCCTTATTTTCTCCTCCGCTGTGTTTCTGCTCAAGAACTTAGGCCGCACCTTGTCACTGCCCTCAAGAGTAATAGTACAGGCAGTGACACCCTGGATCCGTGTATCCTACAGCTGGTCTTAGACACAGTCCTTACCCCGATCACATGCCTCATCAACCACTCTCTTTGCCTGGGGAAGGTTCCAACTGCCTGGAAAGTCGCCACTGTCACCCCTATCTTTAAAGGTGGTGATAGGACTGTGGCTGGAAACTATCGACCGATCTCCATTCTCTCTCCTCTCTCCAAGGCCTTGGAAAAAGTGGTGGCCTCTCAAATCTCTGACTACCTCTCCACCTACAATGTCCTTTGTCCTGAGCAGCATGGCTTCCAGGCAGGCCACAGTACCAACACAGCCCTCCTAGAGTTCTCCAACTTTCTCCTCCTCCTTAGACACTGGTTCTCTGGCTGGTGCTGTCTTCATTGACCTCTCAAAGCTTTCAACACTGTCTCCCACCCCTCCTTCTTGATGCCCTTAGTCTCTCTGGTTTTGCTGCTGGCCTATCTCCTGGTGCACCAGTTATCTGTCTGACCACTCACAGCGTGTAAAAATTAATGGGACCTACTCAGACATCTGTCCCATCTTTTCTGGGGTTCCCCAGGGCTCCATTCTGGGCCCCTTACTATTCTCCCTTTACCTTAACACCCTTCCACGCTCTTGCTCGGGGAACATTCTATTGTACGCTGATGATGCAGTCATCTTTGCCTCAAGTCGTAACCCTATTGCCCTCCAGGACTCGCTGCAGAAGTCCTTCACTGAAGCCGAGCTGGTTCAAGGAACATAGATTGGTGATAAATCTTAAAAACAAAAACCATGTTTCACTCATCCCCAAAACAAGTCCTGCAACTTCAAACTCCTCATTCACTCTGGGTCCTCTTTCCCACTCAAACAAGTTTGCTCCTATAAATACCTAGGGATCCATTTTGACCCCTCCCTCTCCTTCCATGGACACATCGCTGCCCTAGCCACTGCCACTAATATCCGATTGGGCATCTTACATTGGTATAAACACTGCCTCCCCCCGGAGGCTCTTCGACTCAGTCACCTCCTCTATCCTGTCCCTAGTGGACTATGGACTGCCGGTGTATGGTGCTGCTGATCAGACCGCACTCCATAAAATCGCTTTTACTCTGAATAAGGCCTGCAGGTTAATTACTGGAGCACCTAGGCTGACACACACCCTGTCTACTGTATGCTAAAGCGCTGGTACTTGATCTTGACGAGCGCCTCAAATATCTGACCTGTACCCTTACAAAAGACCCTCCTTGGGCTATCCCCACCAGGATTGACCACTACCATCTGCCCGCTCTGTCCCACTAGTTCATACTGGACCTCTGGGAAAACCTCTCTTGTTATCCCTAGAGCTAGGACCTCTCACGCCAAAGAGCCTTCAGCTTTAGGGCCCCTCCTGGTTCAACACACTGCCTCCTCCATCACGAAGCTCCAACTATTTCGTGCTTCAAAACTTCCTTTACGTAACCACCTTATTAACACCCGATGCTGTAATTGCCACTAGTCAAAAGCCGTACTCAGTACTTGACAAAGCTTATTACTAAGCTGCTAAGGACAACATAACTCTGGTATTGTTTGCATCCATCCTACCTGTACCAGCTTGTTTGTATCTATGTCTTAATTTACTGTTATACTTATGTGTTGTACTGTTATACTGTGTATTTTCGTTTGTCTTACAGTGACAAGGTACCTTTGTAAATGAGCCTATGGCTCAAAGGTTTTCCAAACTGCTGTTTAAATAAAATAAAATAAAAAAATAAAATAAATAAAATAGAAGAGTGCTATATAAATAAAATTTTCTTCCTTCCTTCCCGTTGCTGGGTCATGGGCATAGCCTCATAGCCTAATATTTAGGGTCAATGAACCTAACAAACTTGGTGATATTCAGTTCTGTATTTTTAAAGTTATAGGGGCTTACAACTCTGTAGTTTTCATAACTGCAAAATGTAATTTTAAAATTGCTGAATATGTGGAGGCCTATAACTTTGTCACTGTTAAGGACAGAGATTAGAAACTTGGTATGCATCTGTCTGGTCCTTGGTAAAGTCAACACACCAAATTTGGTGCGATTTGGGCAAATACTTTTTAAACACGATGGAAATAACTGAAATCACAATTTTGTCAACATTTGACAAATTTTCCTGAAAATGTTGCAAACATTTGCTGTAGAAAAATCAAAATTTCACCAGAATTTTGTCAGCAGAAGATAAATTTCAGCCAGTCCTAGATCTGAAGGATCTCAGTTTCTCTTTGTCATTTCAGCAGATTTACATGAAGAATGCATTGAGCGTCTCCAAGTTGTTGGAATGTCCCACAACCTGCAACAGTCAAACAGCTACAGTATGCTAGAGACCAAAAATGACTTGTTGCATGCATATCAGTACCATTTCTAGCTTTCTCTCTCTCTCTCTCACAGGCGAAGAACCTGTGGCAGGAAAGGAGCTCTATTTATGTGAAAAAGAGTGACGTTTGATCAGGAAATTTTCAAAATCATTTCAGTGTCATGGATTATTATTCTAGTTAGCTACATTTTATTACATATAACAGTAGTTTCAGGCAGGCTAGTGAAATTGCACCTCAGAGAAGAAAGGAGAGAGACACAGTGAAAGCCATCACTGACAGTGGCAGACCCTGCAGTAGTAGCACACAGAGGCCCCTATGCATGAATGGGCACAGGTTATACGCCAAAGGCACGTAACCCCACCTATGCAGCTCTGCACCTGCGTCACAGGGTGCACCTGAGGGTATGCACAATGGATGCACTTGTCTGTGTCCCCATCCCCAGCATGCAGGATTCTACAGGGCAGCCGGGGTGGAGTCGCAGAAATGGCCGGCATCCAATCAGATGCCCATCCTGGACAGAGAGTGGATCCCTTGTGCAGATAGCCATGGGTCTGGGTATGTGAATGCTTGCTGCAGGCACCTGGACCTGAACACACATGCCCTGTGTCGGGCCATTGGATGGCAGCCCCACCCACTGGCTACACTGCAGGGCTATTCCCATACTAGCAACCCAACCCCACCCATGCCCTGGACCACAGCAGCCCAACACCATCCCAGGACCATTCCTGTTAGGGACTGCAACAGCCCACGGTTGCACCAACTGGTGTGTTGGCTGGCCATCACCCCCCCATGGCACCAACCCTCACCACAGCACCGCACACCTACCCCCATACATGTGTGTCAGTGCCACCCCTGAGACATCCAGCAGCACAGCCCTTCACTCACCGCTATGGCCGCTGGCCATCTGATATATGCAAGGATGTGCAGCTGATGAGCGCCAACCTATGTCAGATGGCTGTCAGCCATGGTGGTGAGTGGAAGGCTGTGCCGCTGGCCATCTTGGGGTGGCACAGACACAAGTACAATGGGTGGGTGTGTGGTGCCAGGGCAGGGGACACACATACCAGCAATGGGGGCAGGGATGTGCTAAGGTGGGCAGGGGTCTGCGGTGTGTGTGCCAGCCCATGCTGGACACCAATTGGATGGGTGAGCATGATGATGATGTGCCTGTGGGGGGGCCTGGGGACATTGCTGTGGGTGGATGCCCCCTCGGGGTAAGGATGCAGTGTCTCAGGGGGGTTGCTTGTGTACTGGGTGTCTGGCTAGAGCATGGCTCACTGGCACTGGGCACCATGCCCTGCACTATGGGCATCCACCAGTTCAGCCACCCTGGTGCAACCCCAGTAACCAACAGGGCTGCAGCAGCACTGGCTCACTGCCATTGCATGCCGTGACCAGCGGAACATGTCTGAGGGGGTGCGCAGCAGGTTACAGCAGGATCTAGGCTGCCATAACCTGCACCCTCCTCTGCAATCCTGCAAGCAGCTCTACATGCCTTGGAACGTGGTGCATAGTGCTGTCATGACCTCAGCCCACCCTGGCGCGTTGCTGTCTGCATGGCCAGGGGATTGGGTGCAGATCATGTTGCATGCACTATTGGTGCATGCCACATAGGCTCCAGGGATTTTGGGCATAGCGATGCCAACATGTGTGGTTTATGCAGCTTTTTGGCATCATGCATTGAGCCCAGAGTGAATTTGGTAGACTGAGAAAATGTGCAGGGAGGACTATTGAAAGATTTGACAAATATCTTCTTACTGAATGCTGGTGGCATAGTAGAGGGCAGAAAAATCCAGATTTTTGTTTTGCTATTTTCTTCCCCTGTGGCAGGAGTAGGGCAGATTGAATGTAGTAGTCTGAGAGGGTGCAGGGGGAATTTTGAAGGATTTATTTTAAAAATAATGTAATTTAATTAATTAATTTATTTATTCCATTTTGGTAACTGGGTAGGTCCACTGGAACCGGAGGTCCATTTTTCAGGGGCGACCTGGAATTAGTTACATGTAGGTAGAACAGATATCATAACAAGTGGTACACAAGGAGAATACAGTTGAAAGGTAAATTCATAACAGCAACAATCAATAAGCAGTTTTTATTTACAGCAGGTTACATTCATACAGTAGACACAAGCAGGGCTGAGCAACTCCATAGGGTAGGGCTAGATTAAATGTTTGGGGAAGTTGAGTACAGTGAGGGTTAGGGAGCAAGTGCTAGAACTACATGCAACAACTAGCAGGTACATTGGTGCTGCACATAGAGGTGTGTTTTTAGTCCCTTGTAAAAAGTGGCTAAGGAACCAGCTGAGTGTAGGTCATCTGGTAGGGTATTTCAGAGTTTAGAGGCTGAATGCACAAAGAATTTACTTCCAAGTGTAGTCCTTGTCCTGGTTACCTTGAGTAACGTTTTTTTCCTAGAAGTGTGGCGTGTTCTGCAGTAGTGCTTGGGGATGAGGAGGCCTGCAAGGCTTGGGGTAGCTGATCCATTGATTAGTTTGTATGCTACAGTCAGTAGGGGGTACTGGAGCCCTGCTAGGCAGCAAGGGCCAGTTTAAGGAGGCCAACATGTCGCAGTGGGGTGTCCGAGGAGGTGACATTACAGTGAAATGTCATATTTTGTAGTATTGCAGCTCCAGCCTATGAGCTTCAGTTTTTCCTATGGACAGGAGGATGGGGCGGCATAAGTAAGTTTAGGCAGTAGGATACTTTTTGCAGTTGCAAGTCTATTTACTTATTTATTTAGTTTGTTATTTATTTATTTTTATTTATTGAAATGTTTTACCAGGAGGGCACACTGAACAACAAGTTGCTCGTCTCACAGTGTGACCTGGGGGGAGGGGTTACATAGGGTTGTGAAGGATGATCAGTTACAATAGTATGTGGGTAGTACAAACAATATAACATTGTAAGATTGTGCAACTGTTGGAACACAGGGTATTGTACAATAAACAGTAGTGGAACATTGGGTAAATTACAATACATGTCCAAAATCATACAAAAGAACATATAAACGTACAAAACAGTAATGCAATAAAACCATTTATAGCGCATGAGTGTACCAGGATTTGGGCTTGAGGTAGTACACAAGTGCTGTAGGAGTAAAAAGGAGGGGTTAGGGTTGTGCACACTGGTGACCCAGAAGGGCAGGTGGAGAAGAGAAGGGGAGAAGCAAGAACTGAATATGAGGAGAAGGGATAGCCATTTCTGATTTCCCTTCAGGATGTTGAGAACTCCTGAGGGCCATGGTAGGAAGGCAGAAACTGGGGATAGGTATTAAGGTGGGTTAAAGCAGAAGCAGCTGAGGAAAGGTAATTGTGTAGGGCAGAGGTAAGGGAGTAGTTGCAGGAGGAGTGTTTTCAGGAGGGAGGGAATTCCAGATTTTAGGGAAATGATGGGTGAAACCAGTCTGACCGATGAGGGTGGAGCAGCGAGGGACTGCCAAGGTTTGGGCTTCATTTGATCTGAGAGAGTGGGTGGGTGGGGGAGGTGGAGTGGAGAGAGAGATGAGAGATAGGAAGGAGCCCCCCCAAACCAGAGTTTGGAGGTTAGTTTGGCACAGTGAGAGATGCATCTGTGAGATAGTGGAAGGAAGATTAGAGAGCGATAGAGTTCACAGTGATGGGAGCGGGAAGGGGAGTTGATAGCAAAGCAGCAGAAGGAGTTAAAGAGAGTGTCCAACTTGGTCAGGGAAGATTTGGGAGCAGCACCATAGATTACATCACAGTAGTCAAAGATGGGGAGTATCATCTTCTGGACAATTTCGTGCCTCGCAGTCAGCGGGATGCAACTACAATTCCTGTACAGAGCACCAAGCTTGGGGTGCAATTTCTTCTGGATAACATCGATATGCACAGAGAAGTTGTGGTGCTGCTCCAGCCAAACTCCCAGATATCTAAATGAGGAGATGTCCTCCAAGATGGTCCCATCAAGGGTGTGGAAGGTGGGTAGGGCTGGGAGCCTAGAGAGTCTGTGCCTGGTGCCAAAGGTCATTGAGACTGTCTTCTTGGTATTTAGAAAAAGCTGGTGAGAAGCAAATCAGAGTTGAACTTGGTTGACGTCATGATGTAAGCTGGTTTGCACAGCAGCAGGGTTTTTGCCAGAACTGTACAAAACAGTATCATCAGCGTGCATGTGGATAGAAAAGGATGAGCAGGCTGTGGGAAGATCATTAAAGAAAATGGAGAAGAGTAGGGGACCAAGTACTGAGCCCTGAGGGACACCAGTGTTGATGGGGAGTGGAGGGGAGATGGAATCAAGGATTCTCACTGACTGGGTCCTGCCAATGAGGTAGGATTTAAACCAGTTGGTGGCTGATGGAGCAAGGCCAGCTGTGGAGAGTGAATCAAGAAGCAGGGGATGGGAAACAATGTTGAATGCTTTGGCTAGGTCAACAAAGATGGCCGAGGTGATCAGGCCATCGTCCATCCCTGAAAGGATGGAGTCAGTAAGCCTGAGGAGGGAGGTGGATGTTGAGTGGTTCTTCCAAAAAGCAGATTGGATGGGGGTGAAAAAGGAGGAATCAGAGAGGAAGGGTGATAGTTGAGAGAGAACTAAATTTTCTTGAAGTTTGGCAAGGGTAGGAAGGAGGGAAATGGGGTGATAGTTGCCAGGAGTGGATGTGTCACCATCCTTGGGGAGAGTAAGGACTGTAGCATGTTTCCAGGATGAGGGTACTTGGGCAGAAATAAAGGACAGGTTAAGGATTAGGGAGACAGGATAAGCAATTGCAAGAGCAGAAAGATAGAGAAGTTTAGGATCAAGCTCATCTGGTGAGGAGCCTTTAGAGGGATTGAGGGATAGGAGACCATTAAGTGCTTTGTCAGAGGAGATAGTAGAAAAGGAAAATAGGGGAGTGGTAGGCACTGGCTGAGGCAAAGGACTGAAGTTAGTAGGTGGCAAAGGGGAGAGGGAATTTAGAAGAAATGTGGCACACAAGGTGTAGTAGGCATTAAATTCATTGGTCATGGAGCCAGGGTCAGAAACTAGGGAGTTATTTATTTTGAGAACTGGAGGGGTAGGGTGAGAAGGGGGAGAGAATAGGGCATGAACTACCCTCCAGAATTTAGATGGAGAGTTAGTGTTAGTCAGGAATGAGGAGTTGAAATAATCAGACTTAGCCAGTCTACTAGCTTTAGTACATGAATTGTGTAGCGTTCTGTACTTGGTGTAGTCATTTGGATGTTTAGTAGATTTGTGTTTTCTCCAGGCCTGATCATGCTCCCTGAAGCAGGCCAGTAGTTCAGGGATGATCCAGGGGAGGTGAAGCCCACGGACTCTGGTTTGTCTGAAAGGAGCAAAGGCATTCCAGGTGGCAATGAATTTATCCTTAAAATAGTCAAGTGTTTGGTTGACAGAAATGGCAGTGGAGAGGGGGGCCCAGTCAGTGGAAATGAGTGCAGAGCTGATTGGGGTAAGGTTTAAGGATTTAAAGGACTGGAGCAGTAAGATTTTAGGGGCGGTTTGGGGTGATGAACCTTACATACAATGAAAATGGGGTTCTGGTCATTAAGGGCATCAGGGAGGAGACCAGATTTAATGACGCAGTTCGGGTGAGTCGTGAGTGCCCAGTCAAGCAGAGTGTGGTTTTGTGTTTTGTGATTAGGGTGTGTGGGCTCAAGTATATGTTGAGTGAGGTTTAGAGCTGTGACGTCATTGCATAGCTTGTTTAACTCGGGAGACAACCAATTTAAATTCACATCACCCATTATGAAAAGTTCACCAGATTGCGAGAGGGAGGTGATATTGGCTAAGAGTTCAGTCATGACAGAGGGTTGAACACTTGGGTGACAATAGATGCCAGCCACAAAGATTGGGATTGAGAAAGGAAGGGTAATGCAGGTGACAAGGGCTTCATAGGTAGCTGGGATGGAGGGAGACAGGTGGTAGTAAACTGCAGTGAGGACAGAATATATCATGGCCTCCCCTCCATGATCGATTGGTCTTGTCTGGAGATGGAATACCCAGGGATAGCAATGGCACTGTCAGGGGTGCTTTTGAACCATGTCTCGGCAATAATTAGGATGTCAGGGGTGTGTGAAATCATAAGAGTTTGTAGGAGGTCGATTTTCGGTAGCAGGCTGCAGATGTTCAGGTGGAGGAGCTTCAACCTATTGGGGAGGGTTGTAGTGGAAGTGGGGTTTGGAGACATGTTATTTGGGTAAGGAGCCAGAGTAGGAGAAGAAATAGGTCCAGGGTTGGGGTGGATGTTCCCTGATGAAAGAAGGAAGAGGGCAAGGATGAAATAGTGAAGTTTAGAACTTTTGTAATTGAAGTAGGAAATACATGAGGGAAGGGAAGAGGGAGGGAGTGGTGCAGAGAAGGAGATAAGGAAACAAAGCAAGGCAAAGTGACTAGGAAGGGAAGACAGAGATGCTGAAGGTTAGTAGGGAAAGTGGGGTCTACTTACAAGGGGAGCTGTAGGGGTGATTGACAGAATGAAGGAGGTATCTGGAAGGGAAGGGGAGAGAAGTGGCAATAGGTGTAGAGGGGAGACCGGGATAAGGGTAAGAACCATGAAGGGTGTGAATAGGAGGAAATGGAAACCATTCTGGGTAGGGTAGTAGAGGCTTTGTACAGGCTTACAGATTCAGATCACACCACTGAAGGTTAGGATGTTAATAATTTGCTTTAGGTATGAATGACCCAGGACTCGAAGTGTTAGAGGAGAGCACGGGTAGAGGATTGCAACCTACATGTGTTGTTGCCCTCTAATGGCTTTACTGTATAATTTGTAAATGGAAAAGTAGACACTGAAAAAATCACTGACAGGCCAGTGCAGGTTACACAAATGCTGCTCTGCATTGAACTGCTCCAGAAGTCTGGAGTGAGGGTGAGTTGTTTGTTTAGTCAAAATAGGAAACCCAGTTTCTGGTGAATAGCGCAAGTTGTTTGGTCCACCTGGGCCTTGTACGTGAAGCCTTGGTCTAGTATTACCCCAAGGTATTGGACCGAATCCACTACCTCGATCGTACTCCCCTCTGATGTGGTGATAGGGAGCAGGTGACTTCTATCAGTACCTAGATGTCTGGGGCCAAAAAAGATAGCTTTGGTCTTTTTGACATTTAGTACAACACTATTTGACAGTAGCCATTGTTCCAGGCATAGGAAGTCCTGGTTCAGCTGGGTGCTGAGAGCCAGGGAGTCTCCAGAGCTCTTATAGAGGACGGCATCATTCACGTAGAGTAAGAGTTCACTGCTTCCACAGTTGTTGCTGAGGTCATTATTGAATACTGCGAATAGGTTCCATGTGATATCAGCAACTAAACAACGGCAAACATCAAAACAGTGAAAACAAAAGAATGACTACAATATAGGTGATGACATATTGCAGCGAGTATCATTTTCAGCAAATTTTGCACTACTGACTTTGCAAAATGGTCTATTTACACATAAAATGTGAAATTATATGATAGCACTCACAAATATTTTACCTGATCACGCCTTCCATACTCTGATATGACCACACTAGGCACTCTTTCTGATCCCGATACTCTTTCTGCCAGTAGTGCTCCCAGCTCCAGACAACATCTGTTAGAGCTTCACCTCCATCATCCACTGTTCTTCACCAGTGCATCTTCTCCAGCTGCTCCTTATTCTGGAGAAAATGAACCCTCCATCAGCAGGAGCCACTTCTCTTCTGGGACACTAGGTACTCCACAGCCATTATCAAACATAGTTACCTGATAATGATAGACCCATTTTGTAGATGTGGGGCTCCGCCCCAACACCCTACTATTTCTACATATCAAACACCGAGGTGCTCTTTGATAGTGGGGTGAGCTACAACTCAGGGTCACTGTGAATGGGGGCATGGTACCCCTTCTTTTTGTATTTGTTTGTTTCATTATTCTGTATAGACATAGGTTTATTCAGTATACCTATAGAAGGGCACTCAGAAAGTGTCTTGATATTACTAATAGCATGGTATATGGACTTTCCAAAAATTCTTCTCTGTCAAAAAGTACAAATCTGTTGCAACAGTATCTTTTTCTAGCTCTTTTCTATCCTTTCAACCCTATACTTTCCTACCTACATATTGGCACATGTTGGTATCTTTCTGTCTCTAATTTTATTCCCTCATCTTTGGAAAAGCCCAATACACCTGCTATCAAGCAATGAAATGGCTTTTATGCTTCGCTATTACGCTAAGCTAATCAGTGGACCTGGCTGACAGTGTGCACAGATCGCATTGCATCTAATATGCGCACAGAGCTGTGCGACTGCAAGGAATGTACCTGCAGCAAGCTAGCATCTCACTAGTGTTAAACTCACATAAATCTTCAGGAGCCTGTAGTTTTGGCAGGTTTTTCACTGTTTGTGGTGTCTCCCAAAATGAAAGGGAAACATTAGCAATTATAAAAGTGGGCTTCTGTAAAGCCACTGATTCCGCCCTGTTTCTCTCAGTTTAAAACTTTCAGCCTTAGTACAAAGCAACAAAATGAGCCAGGCATAAAACAAACTATTCTGCCTCTTGACTCATTGAGAATACACATTCTTTTTATTTCAAGAAACTCTCCAAGCCCTTGAGAGAAACTGAACAGGAACTAATATTCACAAAAGCACAGTTGCAAATTATACATGCAGCTTGCATGTAGAGTGAAGTTCTGGGCTGCATTAAAAGACATATGTAAAAAAGAATAGTTGCTGCCAGCTTTTAAACAAGCTTAAATATAAGTATAATGTTTTCTCTTCAAGTCATATTGTACTCATTGTTTGAAATGTTTGTAAAACTAGTAGTTTTACCTTTTTTCTTTTTAACTTCCTGGTTCAGCACTTCTAGAACCTCCCTGCTGTTTTCATGTTGTTCTAAGGGCTGGCTGACCATGACCCCTCCCCTTTTATGATGTTAAAAAGGGGGCGGTGGTGACTTCCGGTGATGTCATCGGCAGCATGGAAGTCTAACCAGAGAGCTCTCTCTCCAGAGATCCATTGATTTACTTCCACACAGCCTGAGCCTTGATAATATTGGCAAAAATGCACAAAATAAACCGTGGAAATACACCTAGGAGGAGATCCCGATCTAGGAGTTTGAAGGTGAAGCGAGATTATCCTGGACTGAGTCCTGCAAGTTCAGCTGCAAGCGGGTGGAATCCACCGTGGCCAGCGAGAGGCGATACTGAAGCCGAGATGGACAGCCTTCCAGAACAAGATTCAAACACTTTGGCAGAAATCAAACAATTTAGAAGTGAAACAAAGCTTGAGTTCAGCAAATTACACCAAGTTAGAAACCAGGGTCTCCAGGGCAGAGGACCGGTGTCGACAGCTGAGGATGATTTAGGCAGATCTCCAGGGCATTTGAATTTTTAATACAACAAAATGAAAGCATTTCAGCTAAGTGTTTAGACCTAGAAGCGATTCTGCGCGAGACAACATCAGGATATACAGCCTGCCAGAGTCTGCTGAGGTAGGAGATGAGTGATTTTGTGGAGGATCTACTGCACCATGTCCTGGATTTATCACAGGCCTTCGTTTTAAGGTCGAAAGAAGTGCATCGGGCACTTGTTCCTATGACAACATCAGCCACAGCCAGACCACGCTCAATTATAGTAAAATTTTCAAGCTACGAGACAGAGAAAAGATTCTAAGGGCAGCATGAAACAAGGCCAAGTGGACTATAGCAGGGGCCCGACTTTTATTAAACCAGGACTACCGCCATCTAATTCAACAGCAAAGGCAGTATGCTCCTCTAATAAGAAACTAAAAGAGATCAAGGTAAAATTCCAGCGCCTACCGTCGCAACTCCGAGTGAATTGGGAATCAGGAACCAAGATCTACCACACAGCCGAGGAGGTGCTCCAGGCATTCAGGAACGAGGTCATGAAGTCCTGCTGGCCTCCCGGCGTAGAGAGATTTGCCACCGATGCTGCAGAACCCCTGGCGTATTAGCAGCTCCCGGGATGGTAATTGAGAGGGAAAGAAGGCGGCGAACACCACCCTGAAGGACATTAAAAAAATGCCATTTCAATTAACGCACAGCCAAAACTCTGAGGAGTCACAGCAGAACACTCTACCAAATACATGAAGGAGTACTCCTCTCGGTGAGGTCTTTGCCATTGTACTTTCTAGGCCTCTCTTCCAGTCTCTCCTTCTCCACAGAGACTTTCTATAACATTAATAACTGGTTGATTTAATGACTTTCCTGGTTGTTCTAAATAATCATATGATCATTGTTATCTTGAACATAAAAGTTTATCAACTTGAAAAGGTCTCGAGGGGTGGGGAGGGGGCTTCCAGTGGAATGCCTGTGCAGGGAGTTGGAGGGCTGATGTTATGGCATTCACATTGATTCTCCCTATCCCTGGGGGAGTTGCTGTGAGTGGGTTTAAGCAGGGGAGAACCATCAAGGAAGCTGCTCATAGGAGTAATTCTGGGATGGGAAGTGGCATTGATGGTTGGACTGGCTTCCATTTTGGATAGTAGGCGTGCTGGTGATCCGGAGCCCACAAGGATACAGCTTGGGGAGCAGGGGAGGCTATCAATCAGCTCTTAGGCGGGCCCCTATGGGGCTATATGGGATGCTGAGCTCAGATTTAAAAAGATGACGACAGTCGTTTAGAATCTAGGAGTAGTAGGTAGGGGCCTTCTTAACAACTTGGGAAGCCTCTACCTGTTTGGAAGTATCAAATGGCAATGTGGGCTGCCCCATGACCAGGAATTATACTCAGGTAGTGAACTACAAGAAGCTTAACTCTTTCTAGTAAGCCGAATAAGCGCACAGATCTCGTGGGTGGCATCTGAGACCCAAGGGCATTGAGCTGGTTTGTGGGGGGGGCTTCAGATACTTAAGAGGGGGGATTAATCATTAGAAGGAGTCTAACACACAGCAGATGGTGGACTGATCACCTGAAGTTAAATTCGAATTGTATCCTGGTGTCTGGGAGATGTCTTTGGTGGGATAAAGCGTGGGAGGCATCACTAGATGCTTACCCTCTGAATAAAGCGTAAATCCAGGGGAGATGAGAAAGGGTCACCTCGAGCAGGCGGGGCACCATGTTACTGGACATAAGAACAAGATAGGATTGACACACCAGGAAAGGACTTCCGGGACACAACCTACAGTTGAATGAGGGGGGTAGGGAGAACTAGGTTAGCTAGTACATAAAGCTACGTTGGTTTGGGGATTAAAAAGGCGGGATGGTTTGCTTTAGGAGCTGAGTCAACTATACAGGCATAGTCAAAATCCTACCCAGAGATGCATGAGGCTGCTCTCTGATGCCTTCTCAGGGAGATTTGGAGATGCCTTCCAGAAATAAGTTAGAGGCTTTGAGGCTCAACATTAATTGATAGGGTCACTAGATAATAGGGATCTCCAAACCTTGACTGATAAGATTGGATATGGATTTTGGGGGAGGGTGGGTGAAATAGTGGATGAGTAAGTGGGAGGCTGTGCGAGGTAGCATGGCAAGGTGAAGCTATCCACATTATGTATTTCAACAGGAATGCTGTTGATGATGGTAAGCCATGACATCTGGCAAGGACTCAATTGCTTTAGGGTCCAGGAGGATCGAGCTTCACAAATGGCTACTTCTCCTCCCAATCAAGTGTGGTTTACTTGATCTGTTAGGGAACAGAATACTCTGCTCCCCTGCCTTGGGAGTCACGCTGTAAATAGAGTTTATCAGGTGGTACAAGTTGCTCAATTAGAGTGACCCCCTAGGTTACATGAATTTATGTGTTATGTTTGTGTTGATGTTAGGTTGCTTTTTCTATGTTAAGCATACAGTTTAATAGGCAAACTGTTTATATCTCTCAAGAACGGATACAGGGCTTATTGCATCTGACAGGGTCTGAGCGTGATGATGTGGGGGTAGGCTGGGGTGAAATAACGTAGAGCTTGTCAACGAATCCATTGGAGTTGAGGGAGTTAAGTCCCATGTTTTTGAAGAGCAGTATACCTTTCCATATCAATGGGGGATAGTAAAAGGATTAAAATCAGCTCGCATAATGTTAATGGGCTAAATAACCCAATAAGTAGACACAAAATTATGTCAACCCTGAAAAGAGAGAACCCCTCCTTTATCCTATTACAAGAAACACACCTTAATAGATCTGAACATCAGAAGTTGGGGAAATTTGACTATGATAATATCGTGGCAGCTTCCTATGGGGGGTCGGAAGAGAAGGGGGCGGCAGTTCTGGTTGCTAAGAGGACTCAATTCCAAAGGACTAATAGTTATATAGACCTGGAGGGCCGCCTGGCGATACTTGTGGGGAACTTGGAGGGTGCACCTATCACTCTGGGTTCTCTATATGCACCACCGGGTTCCACAAAGGAAGTCATTAGATCCCTGCTCCATAAGATCTCAGAATGCCATATTGGAATGCTAGTGGTGGGTGGATATTTGAACCAGATTTGGGACCAAAAAGATACCTCTAGAGCACAGGCCTTTAGACAGACCCCGGTGGGCAGATCAATTAAGAGACATCTGAGGGGGGTATTCTGGATAGATGCCTGCAGACATCAGAATGCCAATAATAAAAGAGTATACCCACTACTCATACCCGCATGGCTTATATGCGAGGATTGACTACATGTTAGTTTCGGGAGAACAGCAGGGCCAGGTTATGGAATGCAGGCATATCCCTTCGGTCCTTTAGGACCATGCCCCCATGAAAGAGGGGTTACTAGTGGGGTACCGCAGGGTTCAGTATTGGGTCCAATCCTTTTTAATGTCTTCATCAGTGACATTGCAGAGGGACTGGAAGGAAAAGTATGCCTTTTTGCAGATGACACAAAGATCTGCAACAGGGTTGATACACAAGGAGGCATGGAAAGGATGAAAAGGGACTTGGCAAGGTTGGAGGAATGGTCAGAAGTATGGCAGCTAGGATTCAATGCAAAGAAGTGCAAAATAATGCACCTGGGAAACAAGAACCCAGGGTAAGAATACGCAATGGGTAGGGAGGTAGTAACAACAACAAAAAAGGGAAGGGACCGGGGGTAATCATATCAGATGACCTTAAGGTTAGCAAGCAATGTGAGAAGGCAGTAGGGAGGGCTGGGGGTATATTGGGATGTATAGGGAGAGGCATCAGCAGCAGAAAACAGGAAGTTGTTATCCCTCTGTACAGACAGTTGGTGAGACCCCATCTGGAGTACTGTGTCCAGTTCTGGAACCCCATCTCCGCAAGGACATAGACAGCATAGAGGTAGTCCAGAGGAGGGCAACTAAAATGGTGCAGGTCTGCAAGAGAAGCCGTATGAGGAGAGACTAAAGGAGCTTAATGTGTATACCCTTGAGGAAAGAAGGGAGAGGGGGGACATGATAGAAACTTTTAAGTACCTCAGTGGAATCAACAAAGTCCAAGACGGTAGCATCTTTCAGAAAAAGAGACTTGCAAGAACAAGGGGACACACTTTAAAGATAGAAGGAAGGCGGTTCAGGGGCAATGTGAGGAAGTATTATTTCACAGAGAGGGTAGTGGATGCATGGAACAGCCTTCCTGAGGAGGTTGTGGGGTCTAAAACTGTGGGAGAATTCAAGAATGCATGGGAATAAGGCAATTCTTGTGGGGGGTAGGAAGAAATAGGCTGTTGGTTAACTAGGATCTGCGGCCTATCCTGTAGGTAGGGAAATGGGCAGACTAGATGGGCCAAGCAGTCCTTATCTGCCATCAAAGTCTATGTTTCTATGCCCAGGTGTTACTAACCCTGAGTTGGAAGTCCAAAAGAGGTCAGTGCCTCTGGAGATTTAATAATTATTTCTTAAACCTGAAGGAGTTTATGGATATGGCTAAAAACAGACTATCACAAATCCAGCTAGATAATGAGTCGGTGGAGATACCTGATACCGTACTGTGGGACACTATCAAAGTGGTGTTCAGGGGGGGATTGTATTAAATTTGCTGCACAGTTTAAACGACAACAAAATAAGCAGCTGGAACAGCTACAGGGGCAACTACATGCCCTGTTGGACCAAGCTGCAATGGGAAAGGTTTTGGTACAATCAGAAATCTTAAAAGTTAAGCAACAGATCCAGAGAATTATTGATATTAGAACAGAACAGGCACTGCAGCGGCTAAGACAGAGGTATTATGAGTCTGGCCCTCGGGCCTCCCACCTCCTGGCATATAGGCTTAGATGGCAAAATGCGGAAAACACAATCACATAGATTAGGGACCCCAGGACGGGAGTCTTAGTAAAGTCATCGGAAAAAATCCTTGCGGGTTTTAGGGAATTTTACACTAACCTTTATAGGTCGGATCACTCCCCGGACAGAGACCAGATTAAAGCCTATCTAAACAAATTAAAGATACCAGAGTTGTCCCAAGAACTTAGAGAATCCTTAGATTCTCCTATATCTCCAATAGAATTAACAGCGGCAATTAAGAGACTGAAAACTAAGAAATCGCCTGGCCTGGATGGATACATCCCTGAATTTTTTAAATTTTTTAGTAAGGAGATAAATAACCCGCTAATGAGGGCCTGCAGACTGGCACAGTCGGGAGGGTATATTCCGGATACCTGGAATTATGCAGTTATTCCGACTATCCCTAAGCCAGGAAAAGATTCTACTCAATGTGGGTCTTATCGACCCATATCTGTATTAAATATTGACTATAAGCTATATGTTTCGATTTTAGCGAAGCGGCTAGAGGAGATCCTGCTCAGATTAATTAACTATGATCAAACAGGGTTTATCCCCGGTAGACAAACCCAGGACGATATTAAAAGTACGTTACATGTGATATTCCATGCCGCCCGGTCGGGGGCCCCTTGTATGGTCCTGAGTTTGGATGCTGAGAAGGCCTTCGACTGGGTGGCATGAAAATTTCTGGAGTTAACTCTTGGTAGGTTTGGATTCTCTGAGGCCTTCGTAAAGATCATAAATAAGATATATACTAAACCTAGGGCTTATGTAAAAATAAATGGTAGAGTCTCCCAACCGATTCCTTTGCAGCGAGGCACCAGGCAGGGCTGCCCCCTCTCCCCCCTTCTTTTCACCATATACCTAGAACCGCTAGCCCAAGCACTGCGACAGAATGGGGGAATACAGGGGTGGGAATTAGGCAGGGAAACGCATAAACTTGCCCTTTATGCAGACGATCTTCTGGTTTACCTTCGAGATCCAGAACAATCTTTAGAAAATCTGTGGGCTGCTCTAACAGAATTTAGTTCTTTGGCCGGATATAAGATAAATGTATCTAAGACAGGTCTTAAAAATGCACTATGAACCATCAGAGCAAACTAAGCAGAGATATTCTTTTAAGTGGGCCCTATCCCATATTAAGTACCTGGGGGTACAACTGGGATTTCCGGTAGATAATTTATTCTCACTTAATTTCTCCCCAATCATGGAAAACATTAGGTTAGAATTAAAGCTTTGGGCAACTATCCCCATCTCTTTGACCCAGAGAGTGGAGGCCATAAAAATGATAATTCTCCCCAAATTACTATACCTGGTACGTACAATACCTATCAGAATACCAGACTCCTATTTTAATGCATTAAGCAGGGTGGTCTCTCATTTTTTATGGGGCTCACACAAACCTAGGATTAGGCTCTCAGTACTCCAGATCCCAAAAAAGGCAGGAGGCCTCTCTTTACCCAGGTTTAAGCTGTACTGTCATGCTGCACAGCTGCGGACAATCATGTACTGGCTAGACAACTTATACATTTCTAAATGGAAAAACCTAGAACTTAAAGAAGGGGCCCTTTTTAACATGAACAGTTTGCTCCTCAGACAGGGGAAGATGCCTTATATAGATCAATTGGAGAATCCCTTCACAGCCCACACACTCGATTCGTGGTATAACATCCTGAAAGACAAAAAGGCCAATAGCTGGAAATTCTTGCTGATGTTTATTCCATATTTGGACACCTTTGTACCTGGTATGTGGGACAATGGATTTAAGAGGTGGGAGGCAAGGGGCCTGCACTTAGTTTGGCACGTCATAGAAGAAGGACAGATTGTTCCCTTTGAAACACTTGTTAACAGATATGACATCCCCTGGCAAGATAGATTTAGATATTTCCAAATCAGAAACTTTGTGAGAAATCTGGTCTCGGAGTTTAGATGGAGGACTTCATTGCCTCCCCAGTTTGCCTTCACTTTCAAAAGGGCGATAGAGGGGACACCCATCAGGACACATATTATCTCCAACCTTTACAAACATAGAAACATAGAATTTGATGGCAGGTAAGGACCGCTTGGCCCAACCAGTCTGCCCATTTCCCTACCTACTGGATAAGCTGCAGATCCTAGTTAACCAGCAGCCTACTTCTTCCTACCCCAACCCCTAGAATTACCTTATGACTGTCCCATGCATGCTTGAATTCCACCACTGTTTTTGACTCCACAACCTCCTCCGGAAGGCCGTTCCATGCATCCACAACCCTCTCTGTGAAAAAATACTTCCTTAAATTACCTCTGAGCATCTCCCCCCTCTATCTTCAAATTGTGCCCCCTTGTTCTTGCACACCTCTTTTTTTGAAAGATGCTACCCTCTTGGATTTTGTTGATTCCCTTGAGGTACTTGAAAGTTTCTATCATGGTATGGAGAGGGGACAGCACAGAATCCATAAAGAGGGCCTGGGAAAAGGATTTGGGGAATTAGATCCCGGAGGAGGTGTGAACATAGGCCCAAACTAAAATACATTGGGGCTTATCGGCCACTAGTTGGCAGGATTTTTCCTGGAAAATCTTTACTAGGTATTTTCACTCCTCAAAGATCATGGGGTAGTTCTTGAATGGCAACCCAGCAGAGTGTTGGAGGAATTGTGGCCAAATGCAGGCAACATATTTACACATGCTTTGGAGTTGCCCAGCGCTGTCCACTTTCCTGTTGGACTTGCAACAAGCCCTGAGGTTAATAACTGTTCCAGATCTGATGTTATCCCCCAATTATTTTTTGTTTCTAGAATTACCAAAGGAGTGTAGGGACCCCCTTACAATTAAATTCCTGAAAATAACTTTTTGGGCTGCCCAGAAGGTCATAACTAAAAATTGTTGTCTCATATCTCTATCACATTAAATAAATGGCAGGAAATTATGATAAATATATATAGGATGGAGGCATTGACAGCCTCTCTGAATAATAGATTACCTCAGTTTGAAATCCTATGGAGACGATGGGTTTTATACATGGCAGGGGTAAGACCAGACGTTGTCCTTTAAATATTTGAGTTCTTGCTGGACATGAGTAGACCTCTCACGGAGAGGGCTAGTCTCCAGTTATACTTTGTTGGTGGCAGGATTCTGGGATTCCAGATCAGTGCAGATCCAATGATTAATAAAGAGGGAAAAGGTACCAGTAATATATATCTGAAGGCGAGGTGATCTGTATATGCAGTCAATTTGATGAAATATAGGGGTATCCAACATCCCAGCTGTTTTACTTGAATAAGTAATTGAGTAGATGAAATTGCCTATGTGAACACTTTTGTAACCATCTATGCTAGAAGGTTGAATGCATTCTGTATGTATTTTGACTATGTGGCATTAAAATAATAAGGAAAGAAAGTTTAAAAAAAAAGGGGGCGGTGCCTGAATCCCAAGCATAAGCTACTTTCTTTAGTTTATCTTTCAAATTATTGCCTTGCTGTGCCTAAAATCCATTTCAGATCTGAATGATAGCAATATTAAGTTTTTGTATTAAGATTGTAATCCCTCTAAAGGATAAGTTTGTTTTTTAAGCTAGGTATGGGAGGGACTTTAGTGGACATGTGACTATGTTTCAGTATATAAGCACTGCAGATTGTATGGTGAATCAGTTGGTTGGTAGGAGCTGCTCCCTACCAGTCCCCTAGCCTAATATTAGGTGGATAAATGTCTTGCTTTACGGAATGGACTTAAAACTGTAATTTGACTTTGTTTGCTGCCTTTATTATTTTCCGTTCTCAGTCTGCTAATTTTATTTTGTTTGTTGCAGAAATAAATCCAGTTCTTCTTGAATTTAAATCAACGTCTGGACTCCATTTAATCCCACATCCACATATGGTGTTAGAAGTGGGATTCTGAGAGTGAACGTTGCTCTTGGTGGCTATTTGTTATTGTAACTCCATGGAAGACCAGACAGAACAGGCTAAGGCGGAGGCACCCATCTCAGGGGAAGCTCTGACAAGAGCTATGGCAGAACAGTTTAAAATCCCCCTGTACAGTGGTTTGGGTGATGATGTGAGATGGAAAGAGGCAAAGAAGGATCAAAGGAAAGAATTGAAGGAGGAAGGAGCAGTAGGGGGGAAATTCGACTCAGAGGAAGATGAAGAAGTGACACCCCCCTCGGAGATACAGGACTTGTTGAAATGGCTCTGTCTAAAACAGATAGACAAGGAAAGGCAAAGGGAGTGAGACAGACTCCAAAGTGAGGCAAGGTGGGTGGATACACTAAAAGCCATATAGACATTGGGGGCACATCAGCAAAATCCTCCAGTAGAAGGCCCCAGAGACATTAAGCTGTCTAAGTTAGCTAAGACTGATGATATATGATCCCCCCCTCACTGGCTGCCCACTTTTCCCGACACATGTCTCCCCCTTGATACGCCTGGGTCTTTTTAAACTGACTATGTGTGTCTCTTCGTTTGTAGCATCCACTTCAACTAATCTCTTCGCTGGACTATAATGCCTTTACCTTACAGGAATACTAAACTATGTATGTTGTTGTATCTGGTATACATTTTTACTGACTTGCTACCCTATTGTTATGTATACCCTCACCAACTATCTTTTACCTGAACCCAAATGTATTTTTTACTTATCCTGTCTATTGCAGGCCTACCTGTACTGTTGTACTCTTGCATCTACTATCTATTTGTCTGTATATAAATGCATTAATGTATATAACTGGTCATGGAACCAACTCGGCAGAAGGCAATACTGGACCTTGTGCTCACAAACAGGGACAGTGTGATGGGGGTAACAGTGGGGGAGCACCTGGGTAACAGTGGCCACCAGTCATTGTGGTTTGAAATCACAGAAAAAGCAGAACCAAACCACACAAAAACACGTATCCTGGATTTTAGGGGGGCAGACTTTGGGAAAATGGGGAGATGCTTGAAAGAGGCATTAAGGGGAATGGGACAGGAATCAGGGATTGAGGAACAGTGGGCAGTATTTAAAATGGGGATTATAAGAACAACAGAATTATGCATTAAGCAGGTTAGCAAGAGGAAAAGAGAAGACCATTATGGTTTTCAAAGAGGTAGCAAAGAAAGTGAAAGCCAAAAGATTGCATTCAGGCAATACAAAAGAACACAGGCAGAAGGGGATAGGGAGAAGTACCAGGAGAAACAAAGGGAGGCAGGGGAAGTCAGTAAGGAAGCAAAGCTCAGACAGAAGAACACATTGCAAAATCAGTGGTTAAAGGGACAAAACCTTTTACAGGTACATAAGTGAAAAAGAAGGACAAAGGGAGGGATAGTGAGACTGAAGGGGAGGATGGGAGCGTGAGAGGATGACAACAGTAAAGCTGACATATTGAACAGGTATTTCTGCTCAGTCTTTACTAAGGAAGAGGGGTAATGGGTCTGAAGGGAGTACAAGGGGTGAGAATGGTGTAGAAATGGACCAAGTCCCTTTACGAGAAAGGGTCCTGAAGGAACTGGAAGTAATAAGAGCTGATAAAGCAATGGGGCCAGATGGGGTGCACCCAGGGTCCTTAAAGAACTAAGAGAGGTGGTGGCTGAACCTCTGGCTATCCTGTTCAGCCAATCACTGGAAACAGGAGGTACCCAAAGACTGGAGGACAGCAGATGTAGTCCCCTTATACAAAAGTGGGAACAAAGAGGAAGCAGGGAACTACAGACCAGTCAGCCTCACCTCGGTAGTGGGAAAGATCATGGAAGCACTACTGAAGGAGAGATTGGTGGAACATCTGGTTGTCAATGGACTACAGGACCCAAGGCAGCATGGTTTCACCAGGGAGGTCATGTCAGACCAACCTCATTGAATTTTTGACTGGGTGACTAGGGAGGTGGATCAGGGGAGGCAGTGGACCTGGCCTATCTGGACTTCAAGCAAGGCCTTTGACACTGTGCCACATAGAAACTATTACACAAACTGGGGAATATGGGTGTGGGCAGGACAGTAGTGTGGTGGGTAGGTAACTGGCTGGGTGGCAGGACACAGAGGGTGGTGGTAAATGGCTGTCGCTCCACAGAGGGAAGAGTGACCAGTGGGGTACCACAGGGATCAGTGCTGGGACGGTCCTATTCAACATCTTCATCAGTGACATTGCACAGGATCTAGAAGGCAGAATTTCACTGTTACGCTGATGACACAAAGCTCTGTAACAGAGTAGACACACCAGAGGGTGTAGACAGAATGAGAAGGGACCTGCAGAAACTTGAAGAATGGTCAAGGGTTTGGCAGTTGAAATTCAATGCAAAAGTGCAAGATAATGCATATGGAGCACAAAACCCTGGCACAATATATCAGTTGGGGGTGAGGATATAGCATGCACAAGCAGGAAAGGGATCTTGGGGTTGTCATCTCTGATGACCTCAGAGTGAGAAACAGTGTGACAAGGCATCAGGTAAAGCAAATAGGATGCTGGGATGTATAGGCAGGGGCATCACCAGCAGGAAAAGGAGGTCAAAATTCCGCTATACAAGACACTAGTGAGGCCCCACCTGGAGTACAGTGTACAGTTCTGGAGACCATACCTACGTGAAGGACATAAACAGGGTAGAAGAGTTCAGAGGAGGCAACAAAGATGGTGCATGGGTTGCACTCACAAGTCCTATGAAGACAGGTTGAAGGAACTGAACATGTACTCCCTGGAGGAGAGGAGGAGAGAGGGATATGATAGAGACATACAAGTATCTTACAGGGAGGAACAGGGTGCAGGAAAACACGATTTTAAGCGAAAAAGATGTTTCAGGACTAGAGGGCATGGGATGAAGTTGGAGGAGGGCAGATTCAGAGGAAACATGAGAAAGAATTTCTTCACAGAGCGGGTGGTGGACAAGTGGAACACCCTGCCAGAGGAAGTGGTGGGGGCTGAAACAATCACGGGATTTAAGAATGCATGGGATAGACATAAAGGAATTCTAGAGGTCAGGGGTAAGGGGAAATAGACTTCTAGGAAAACAAACTGAACTTACAAGCTCAAATGGGCAGACTAGGTGGGCCATAGGCCCTTATCTGCCGACACTGTCTATGTATCTATGTATCTATGTATTGTTACTTGACTTGTGTAATGCAGGTCCACCTGGTAAATGAGCTTGCTCAATGGTGTTCACCTGGATAAATAAAGAATTTGATTGATTGATTGATATAGAAGCCTATATCACTACATTCGAAAGAGTGGCTACAGCTTGTGGGTGGCCCAGGGATCAATGGGTGGTCAGATTGGCTCCTTATCTTACTGGAAAGGCCCAACTGGCATATAGTCATGTCAAAGCTAGATATGCCACAAATTATGAACATGTAAAACAGGCTATTCTGAAATGATATGACATCAGTATAGAGACATATCACCAAAGATTTCGTACTTTTAAGTATTACTCAGCTGACTCTCCCCAGGAGGCCTATGTAAGACTACAGGACTTGTGTAAGAAGTGGTTACAACCAGCAGTAAAAACTATGGACCAGGTGGTGGAAGCTGTTGTCCTGGAACAATTTATTAAGATCTTACCCCATGAGGTACAAATGTGGGTAAGGGAACATCGACCAGAAACTGCTGAGAAGGCAATCAGCTTAGCTAAAGATTTTTTAACAGCACATCCTATGCACCAGAAGGGTCATACTTGGACCAACCCTGCTTCAGCACCGGTAAGATCTTCCTCTTCTGCTAAAACATCTACTGATTCTAGTACTGTTAAAACAGAAAGGTCCCCAAAGTATTACAACCCTGACATTGTCTGCCATGAATGCAAATCTAAAGGGCATATAGCTAGATATTGTACAAGGAAAAGAAATGAACCTACCCACCTGGCCCTAGCTAATTGGGGACAATATGTCATTCCTGCCACTGTTGAAGGGAAGAATGTGTTAGCTCTAATTGACTCTGGAAGTCACCAGACCCTAATACAATCTGATCTGTTGCATGCAGGCTCAGGAACCGATCAAATTGGAGTCATGTGTATACACGGAGATGTCCATGTTTATCCTGCAAGAGACATTAACATAACTGTTGACTCCCAGGTACAATCAGTGAAAGTAGGCCTAGTGCCCAGGTTGCCTGTACCTATCATTCTCAGACATGACTTTCCCTTGTTTGGACAATTATTATCTTCAGCCTCTACTGTGTGTGCGGTAACAACCCGGGCCAAGGCTAAAGAAGAAATGGAAGTAAAGGACATATACCCCTTTGGTGAGGAACTTTTTGATTGCCCAGGGAAAGATAAGAAGTCCAAAAGAGAGAGGAGACAGGCAAAACATCAGTGGACTCAAAAACAGGCCATAAAATGTGATGACTTGTTGGCAAATAAAAGCATGTTAGATATTTTTATAGCAGATCAAAAACAAGATACATCTTTAACACCTTTATTTTTACAGGTGGTTCCTGAAGGGATTGAGTTCACTACTCCTGTTTACAGAATAATTGAGTGAAAATTATATAGACAATGCACTAATAGAATAACTAATAAAACTGTGGATCAGCTAGTGGTCCCTCAACAACATCGGGCACACCTATTATACTTAGCTCATGATGTTCCTTGTGCAGGGCATGCTGGCAGGGATAGAACTCTCAGTAGACTGCTGAGGTGTTTTGTCTGGCCTGGTATCCATGAGCAGGTGGCAGACTACTGCAAGAGGCTTACAGCCTGCCAGAAAGTGGCCCTCATTAAAAAAGCAGATAAGGTCCCCTTACAACCCCTACCATTGGTAACTAACTCCTTCGAAAGACTGGCAATGGACATAGTAGGTCCTCTTCCAAAAAGTGCCAAGGGGAATTGTTTTGCCCTAGTATTAAGTGACTATGCAACAAAATACCCTGAAGCCATCCCATTACATATGGTTACAGCTGACAGGATAGCTGATGAACTGTTAAAGTTTTTTAGTAAAATGGGGATTCCAAAAACAGTTCTTACAGATAGGGGTGCTAAGTTTTGCTCGATCCTATTTAAACGCCTCTATCTAGCCCTAGGAGTAGAAGCTGTGTATACTTCTCCTTATCACCCACAAACTGATGGGCTAGTGGAGCATTTCAATCATATTTTATAGAGATCCATACAGAAATATGTAGAAGATGAAGGAAAACATTGGGATGTGTACCTACCACTGTTTCTATTTGCCTACTGAGAGGTGCCACAAGCGTCTATTGGATTTTCACCTTTTGAATTATTATTTGGCAAAAATCCAAGAGGCTTACTGGATGTGGTTAGGGAACAGTGGGAAGGGGACAAGGATGTGTCACCAACAACTACAGCAGAATATGTGACACAAATGCGTCAAAGGGTGGCAAAGTATATTCAACCGGCAAATTCACAGAACCAGGAGAAACAGAAATACCAAAAAGAAAAAATATGGTTCAGGGGTTGGTGATAAACAGTTCCAACCTGGAGATCATGTTTTGTTACTATTGCCCTCCTCTGATAATAAACTAACTATGAAGTGGCAGGGCCCCTATGTAGTACAAAAGCAAGTTGGACCTGTGAATTATGCTATTGAAATACCGGACAAAAAGACAGAAAATCAGGATATATCATGCCAACCTGTTAAAAAAATGGTATGACCACCCTGCATTGGCACCTACAATGTATGTATGTTCTGATTCTCCTGATAGTGAAATGGATCTGGCTTATGATAGACTAGAAACAGAAGACCCAAGGGTACCCCTAATAAGTGAAATGTTATCAGAAAACCAAACTACAGAGTTAAAACAAGTGCAGCAAAAGTTCCAAAATACCTTTGTCACTATCCCAGGAAAAACCCAAAGTATAGTACATCATATTAATGTGTCCCAAGAAAAGCCCATTAGGGTGAAACCTTATAGAATTCCAGAGAAGGTAAAAACAGAAGTAATTCAAGAAATTAAAAAAAATGAAAGATTTGGGTGTAATTGAAGAATCAAGTAGCAGTTGGAGTTTCCCTATGGTGATAGTGCCAAAGAAAGAAGGAGGGAGGGGTTAGAATATGCCTAGACTTCTGTAAATTGAATGCTGTATCCCAGTTTGATGGGTATCCTATGCCCCATGTTGACGACATTATTGACCAATTAGGCCATGCAAAATACATCAGCACACTGGACCTTACCAAGGGGTATTGGCAGATACCATTAGATCAGGAGGCAAAAGAGAAAACTGCCTTCAGTACCCCTTTGGGACTGTTCCAGTTTATTATGATGCCCTTTGGCCTTCACGGGGCACCGGTCACCTTTCAAAGGTTGATGGATCAGCTTCTTCGCCCTCACCTTTCATATAGTTCTGCTTATCTACATGATGTGATCATTTTAGTCATTCATGGCAGGAACATTTACAACACCTCACTAGTGTTTTAAACACCATTACCCAAGCAGGTCTCACTATTAATTCCTCAAAATGTTCCCTAGCTATGAGGGAGACCAGGTACTTGGGGTTTGTAATTGGTGGAGGACAGGTAAAACCAGAGATGAACAAAGTAGATGCTGTGGCAAAGAGTCCCCGTCCGTTGACAAAAACCCATGTCCACTCCTTTTTAGGTCTAGCAGGATACTACTGACATTTTGTGCTGCAATTTTCAACTCTAGCTAGTCCCCTAATCAAGTTAACCAAAAAGGTAAAGCCTTTAGCCGTTCAATGGACCCCAGAGTGCGAAGACGCATTTTATGCCATCAAGGCTGCTTTGTGTGCAGCTCCTGTGTTATAGAGTCCAGATTTTTCAAAACTCTGCATTGTCCAGACTGATGCCTCCAATGTTGGCATTGGAGCGGTACTATCCCAAATACAGGAGGGGAGGAGCATCCCATTCTGTATATTAACAGGAAACTGCATGTATGGGAGACCAAGTATGCCACAGTTGAGAAAGAGTGTTTAGCTCTTAAATAGGCAGTAGAAACCTTAAAATATTATCTGTGGGAACAGAGTTCGAAATACGGACTGACCATAATCCTTTCTGCTGGATCCAACAAATGAAAGATGAAAACCCGAGAATTATGAGGTGGTACATAGCATTACAACCTTATAAATTCAAGGTGCATCATAGAGCAGGAAAGGTGCACAGTAATGCTGATTTCATGTCCCATTTTGGGGCAGGTATCATCGAATAAAGAAAAATGAGTGGACCCCGGGATATTGTTTATGTATGTTCCTTAAAGTAAAGTTGATAAGAGTGTAATTTAAGGAAATAGTTTATATGGGATCCCGGGGTGGAGCTTTGGGAGAGGGTGGGCTGAAGCTCCATCTCTCCTCTTGGAGAGATCTACTCACTTCTGATATCTGTTGGAAAACCTATGGGTTTTTTCTTAAGAGGGGAGGAGTGTGAATGGGGGCATGGTATCCCCCCTTCTTTTTGTATTTGTTTGTTTCATTTTTTTGTATAGACATAGATTTATTCAGTATACCTAAAGAAGGGCACTCAGAAAGTGTCTTGATATTACTAATAGCATGGTATATGGACTTTCCAAAAATTCTTCTCTATCAAAAAGTACAAATCTGTTGCAACAGTATCTTTTTCTGGCTCTTTTCTATCCTTTCAACCCTATACTTTCCCTTCCTACATATTGGCCACATGTGGGTATCTTTCTGTCCCTAATTTTATTCCCTCATCTTTTGGAAAAGCCCAATACACCTGCTATCAAGTAATGAAATGGCTTTTATGCCCGTTTGTTACGTTTGCTAATCAGTGGACCTGCGTGACAGTGTGCATGATCGCACTGCACGAACATGCGCACAGAGCTGTGCGACCTTGCGAATGTACCTAAAAGTGAGCGCTAGCATCTCACTAGTGTTAAACTCACATAAATCTTTAGGAGCCTGTAGTTTGGGCAGGTTTTTCACTGTTTGTGGTGTCTCCCAAAAATGAAAGGGGAAACATTAGCAATTATAAAAGTGGACTTCTCTGAAGCCACTGAATCCTCCCTGTTTCTCTCAGTTTAAAACTTTCAGCCTTAGTACAAAGCAACAAAATGAGCCAGGCATAAAACAAACTATTCTGCTGCTTGACTCATTGAGAATACACATTCTTTTTATTTCAAGAAACTCTCCAAGCCCTTGAGAGAAATTGAACAGGAACTAATATTCACAAAAGCACAGTTGCACATTATACATGCAGCTTGCATGTAGAGTGAAGTTCTGGGCTGCATTAAAAGACATATGTAACAAAGAATAGTTGCTGCCAGCTTTTAACCAAGCTTAAATATAATGTTTTCTCTTCAAGTCACATTGAACTCATTATTTGAAATGTTCGTAAAACTAGTAGTTTTTCCTTTTTTCTTTTTAACCTTCTGGTTCAGGGCTTCCAGAACGTCCCTGCTGTTTTCATGTTGTTCTAAGGGCTGGTCGGCCATGACTCCTCACCTTTTATGATGTAAAAAAGGGGGTGGTGCTTGAATCCCAAGCATAAACTTTTTTCTTTTGTTTATCTTTCAAATTATTGCCTTGCTGTGCTTAAAATCCTTTTCAAATCTATATGATAGCAATATTAAGTTATTGTATTAAGAATTTAATCCCTCTAAAGGATGATTTTGTTTTTTAAGCTAGGTATGGGAGGGACTTTAGTGGACATGTGACTGTGTTTCAGTATATAAGCACTGCAGATTGTATGGTGAATCGGTTGGTAGGAGCTACTCCCTACCAGTCCCCTAGCCTAATACTAGGTGGATGAACATCTTGCTTTATGGAATGGACTTAAAACTGTAATTTGATTTTGTTTGCTGCCTTTATTATTTTCCGTTCTCAGTCCGCTAATTTTATTTTGTTTGTTGGAGAAATAAATCTAGCTCTTCTTGAATTTAAGTCAGTGTCTGGACTCCATTTAAACCCACGTCCACAGTCACCATACTAGTAGTTGCTGTATTAGTGCTGTCACCATTAGTTACTGGTCACCTTTTATTATCAGTTTACATTTCAGTGGTTGTCTTTATTTATTCGCTGTTATTGAGTTGCCTTAATTTATTCACCATTATCACGCACTACCCAGTGAGGTTGAGGGGTCCTAAGATCGAGCCCTGGGGTACACCATCTGAGACAGGTAGCCAGGTAGAAGAGACGACGCTCCCTCTGATGACTTGGGTTCTGTTGGATAGGTAGTGGGTGAACCACACTAATGAGTGCATGTCGAGTCCAAAGTCTGTGAGCTTTTTGATGAGGCGCTCATGACTAACCAAGTCAAACACCTTCGTTAAGTCTATGAAAATTGCCCCAGTGGGGGTATCATTGTCCTACTCCTGTAGTACACTAGCAGTAAATCTGATTAATGCAGTGTCAGTGCCGTGGCTGCACCTGAACCAGTGCCACTGAGTGGAAATACAGTAGTGCATTTCCAGGTAGTTCCTTAACTAATTGTACACTAGTCTTTCTTGCACCGTGGTCAGAATACAGAGGAGAGAGATGGGCCTGTAGTTTTCTATTGATCCCCTGGGACCACCTTTGTGGACAGGAACTACTATCACCTCTTTCCATTTTCCTGGGCAAGAAAGATTTGTTGACTAACATCGTGATTGAAGATGCTATGGCGAGGGCAGCTGCCTTAAGTAGTCTAGGTTATAGCTTGTTGGGGCCCGCAGAACCACTTGATTTTATTTTTCTGAGAAGAGCTAGTACCTCACTCTTGGTAACTAGTCTAAGGTGAAATTTAGGTAGCAAGGGACCAGATTCCTTAGGTCTGGAGGGGGCAGTTGGATCCATTTTTGTTTTTATCTAGGTTTGTGAAGTTTTGGTCGAAGGCATTGGTGGCCATCTGGGGACATTGAGTGTCCAGCCATCATGAGTGATCGGGCCATTTGTGGAACAGGGACCTCCATTGATAAGGGCATTTACCTGGGCCCAAAATTTCTTGGGATCAGCCAGATTGTGCTGTTGTAGGTCCCTGCTGTATTGAAGTTTGTCAGCCTTAGTTTACTTCTTACAGGAATTACAGTGCTCCCTGAATCTGACCCAGTTCGCTTGCTGGCCAGACTTCTTATACTGACCCCAAGCCTTGTCTCTCTGCACCATTAGTTTCTTTAGATGTGGAGTTATGCACTTGTAGCACTGACCCTTGACCCTGAGATTCTTAACTGGGGTGTGTTTGTTGGCGATGGACAGAAAATTGTTTACAAAGTACTTAAGGCCAGTGTCCATGCTGGGGAGTGAGTGGATAGGAGTCTATTCAATTTCCTTGAGGGAGGCCTGGAAGGATTCAGATGAGAAGCTTGAGAAGTCATGAGCTGCAAACATTCTGGGAGTCACTTTAGGGGGGCTATTCTTCCATGTGCGGAAGACTGGGGAGTGGTCACTAAGGGTGTCTGAAAATATGCCTGCAGCTTTTATTCTGTCAGGATGGGACACAAGGACCCAGACTACTGACTACTGGGGGTGCAACAGGGAACACTAATACATCTTTTTATTTGTTTCCTGTGTGTGAGCCTGCCAGTCAGTCAGTGAATGAAAAGTAAGGTGGATGCAGTGTGAGACACAAGAAGCCAGATTTACGAAGGGTGATGCAGGGCTTGTGTAAAGCCCTGCATCAGACCTGGCAGTTGGAGCAGCTGCGTCAAAAAGATTGCTACAGAGTGCACCCAATTCAAGAAGATTGTGTGCATTTATGACAATTTTCCCAGTTTAAGGCAGCTTGTGCCAAATGTTTGGTGCAAGCCCCATAAAATGGGTGCCTGAGATTGCCACAAGCTAGACCAGGAAAAGCTGGTCTAATTTGTGATAATTGGTGCAGGATCAAGAATCCCGATCACTGGCCGGGAAATGCCACAACCCCCATGTGCCATATGTTCAGCACACCCAGGGCTTGCAGCATTTTTGGGACTTTAGAGAATCAGGTCCAAGGTCACAAAGTCTCTAAGTGGGGTGTGGTGGGATCTGTCAGTTGGAGGGTAGCCTGATTACATCACTTTCCCCATGTCACATCTAATTTCATGTGGCACTGCGGCTTTTTCCAAGTGTACAGTGAGTGGATCACATGGGCATCTCAGAATAATTGATGACTATTGTGAGTCATCATTTTTAGCATCCAGTGGTGACTGCATCATTTGTCATGTGTGTTGTTGATGCTTGCAGAAAACATTAAGATAATAGAAGAACAGAAGGAGAAAGGGATACAAAGTAGAGGACTGGATCAGTTAAATGTCCCACCATGTCATTTACAAGAAGTATAAGTTATGTGAGTGCTGGTGGTGGTTATTGAAGTTGGTCATGGTGGAGCAGGAACTGGGAGTCATGGTCTTCAGGCTATAAGGATAAGAACTGCTGTGCCCCTGATAATACAGCATAAATAAATATGGTTCATTAGTCACCAGAAATCCACTGGTTCCACTACCATTGCAGTGCATGCATCCTTCCCTGACAGTCTAGTGATGAAACCACCCTGAGAAATCCAAATGCATATCCATGTCACCCTCTTCCTTCTTCAAGTGCTTCCCGTTCTCCTATTCAGTACAAAAGTGAGCCATACAGAAATGTAAATCCTAGCTACTGAAAAAAAAAATTCTTGCATTTGCTGCCCAATTTTTCAGAGTCCCCTTTCCTTCACCCCATTGACACTAGTTACCTCTTAAAACAACATGAGGCAAGGGAGTCAAGCAACAAGCCCAAATCATATGTCTAGTTTCATGGTTCATATTTTCTTGGTGCATAAATAATAATGATTATGATAATAATAATCCTAATAATGAGTAGTATTTTCAGAAGTCATGAAATGGACATAACTCCACGTTTTGCCAATGTCAGGAACTGCCCTGGCACTTCTAGACCACGTTCTATCATATTTTCATCCAGTCTTCAAAAGTTGGGGTTACCTGTGGCATTTCATGCTGTTTATGGTAGTTTGTATCCACTTTGGATATATATGGCTAGAAACAGATGTAAATGATGAACCAGGTTACAATGACAGTGCCATTGGCATATTGATATCTGAACATTGCAAACTCAAAATAACTAAGTCAGAGTTTTGAAAACAGGACTTAGCTATGCCCTAGATTGGAAAAATCAATGTAGGGGCAATTTGCTGTTATCTCATAATCTGTACATAATAGAAAGTTGCATTGAGATGTAGACCTTTAGAATTCTCTTGGTAAATACAAAATAATAAAAATGATCACATAGTAAATTACATAATTTCATTTTAAGTCAGATTATATTAGATTATGTTAAATTATAAAATGGGTAGGAGACATCACGCATGCTGGTGTAGTGTTTGACCCATGCCAATATCTCATTATATCATCATGATTCAAAACTGATTACCAAGATCATTTATTCCCTGATACTTTGGGGCCTTTTTCATTACAACAGTACACCCTAATGTTTAAACCACCTTTCTGCTGCCGATTGGCTCACACATCGACTTTCTGCCCACCTGGATCTCCCGTTTCCCAGCACAGCACTATCAGAAAACTTAAAAGAATTTCCAATTTGTGACACAGGATTACCTATTTGTGATGAAAAATCCTTTTTGGAGTGGGATATCTAACTGGAGAGTGAAATTCCCATTGAAAATAGTGGGAAACTTTAAAATATAATATCTTTGAAATGGATTAGTAGTTTTTTCAACAAATCTTCAAAAGGTACATCTGTGTCTCAAGACCTTTCTGCCTTAAAAAATACAGACCAAAATCCAAAGCTGTACTTGTGCAGTGGTGTGACAAAGAAATGACAAAAAAAGGTAAGTTTCACATTTGTTCACACTCTGCATCTCTGTACCCATGCATCTGATCATAACAGAATGTGCCTCATCGAGAGATCTTTGGTCCATAATTGCACATGCACAATTTCATGTGAATTGCTTAAATGGTTGCAAAGTTATTAAAGTGAAATATTTTGAGTTTTACATAGAAATGAAGGTTGAACCCTAACTATAGGGGCAAGACCGCACCCCTATAATATTAGCTATCAGTCAATGACACAAAATTTACTATATTATAGCATGCACAACACAGAACTAAGCTAGAATGTATTTAAATCTAAGAGGGGGTCTGAGGAAGTGCTTCATCACTGAACGAATGAAGGATGCCAGTAAAAGCCTGCATCATAGGTAGAATGTGCAACAACTGTGTAGTGGTTTCAAACATGCATGGGATAGACATATGGGAAATACATGAGATACCATTTAGAACAGACAGAATAGACAGAAAAATAAACAGAGCAGACAAGTCATTTTCTTCAGACAAAATCTGTGTTTCTACTGTATGTAATAAACCATGTACAAAAACAAGAAAAAAAGAATATGGGGATCTGATAAAAAAAAGAAAAAAAATATATAAACAAAGACTGTGTAATACTTATTGTGTATAAGAATGTGATCAAATACCTTTGTGGTAACTTTCAAAAAGGAAAAACTGACATTAGTTGTAATAGATTCATGCAAATTGAAGTGATGAAAGAAATTTACAACTTGGCCAGTCTAGTCTGCACAGATGCTCCATGTGTAGTCTGTCTCTGTTGTACATAACTGGTTTCCGTCAGCCATCACCCATCGCTGTATATTTAGCAGTATTTCACCAATGCCTATCCCACATGTGATTCAAGCCCTGTTTTCAGAAGTGTATGGGTCCAGTTTGAGGGCCTCTTGTAGGAAATAAGAGTGTTGCCTCGCATGCTGTTTTGACCAGAGGACTGCAAACTGAAGGTGAGCAGCTCTGTAATCCTAAGGCCTGCAGAGGTGAAACTCTTAGATCCATAAGAGGTCCTCCAGACTATTAACCCTTGCAGAGCTGCGGACTGATTTGTCAGTCCAAAATTCCTATATGCTTTAATTCTGCTGGCAACCTAATGGTTAAATCTGTAATCTGTAATGTCACACATACAACCTATGCTGTCTGTTCCAATATTTTTTTATGAAGCTTGTGCTCCTTATTCTACTCCAGAATGCTGCCCTCATTGGGAACCAGCACATCCAGCACAGTCACCCCAGATCCATATGTATTTACTGTCCAACTCCAGTCTTCCCATTAGCTTACCTCCAATGATGGCCTACCCCAAATCCTCTGTGACTGTGAAATGGATCATTGAACTGGAGGCACATCACAGAGCAATGTGTCAGGCCTGTGAGGCGTTGGTCCAGTCATGGAAGTCAGCCATGTTTCCCACCTAGTTTATGTGCTCTAGGAAGGTGACATTCAGTGCCTCCCGAATGAACTAGCAAGTGGTGTCCACTTCTCCACCCTTGAAATAGTGTCCCTGGATACCAGACCACCAGCCATCACTAGAGATCACTGCTACTACGGGTGCAGCAACCATCCATTCTCTCGCATGAGAACAGTCCTATGGACACTTAATCCTCCTCACCCCAACCAATCCTCTGACAACCTGATTTCAGTCCCGAACCTGGATTGTCAGTGATGCAAGCAGTAGTGCTATAACTGTGATTGTGTGCTGGCAAATATTTCAATTAAGTAGTAGTATGTTATGTCACTCTGAAACTAAAACCATACAGAATCATCACATGTCATCAGATCATGATGATTTTTGTATTCTTTAAAAGACTCTATCATGGAACCCTATCATACTGTAATGAGGTTGTAAGACTATAACGTGTGTCATACCCCTCTTTTGTCTTCAAGTGTATAACTATTGAAATCGCAAGATATACAATCGCAGGGTTCTTAGTGGAGCAATGATGCAGTGGAATTAGATGTCCACCTCATTACCAATGCACACCACAATTTCAAATCTAGTAGTAACTTGACAGTGCACACTGGGAAATTGCCAATCACACAATTTGTACTTGCACTTGTCTAACTGTTACTTATAATAATATGGTCACTATAGAGAACATCATTTTTTTCTCAAATTATGAAATGGGTATAAATAATGCTGGCTCATAACATGCCAATAGGTACTTTAAGTTAGGCCACTATACCAACACAACATACCATCTGAAAGTACCTTCATAAAATGTGTTTAAAAAATAAATCCAATTTAGCTGGCCCGGTGGCGCTAAGGCACTGGATGCCTTACCTTGTGTCATGCTGGTAACCCGGGTTTTGGGAATGACTTGGGGGGGAAGGGAGGGAGCAGGACTGAGCAGCCAAGAATGGAGCTCTCCTCTACCAGGCAGATTGCTTGCCCTCCGTAGTTCCACTCCCATCGGGTGTAGTTCCACTGGGTAGTGTAGGCGGAGGGAGCAGCAGGCGATTGCCAGGGGTGGGGTGGAAGTGGCCAAGTTAGCACATGCACTGTCATGATTGCCGGGGTCCCAGGTCCCGGCCAAAACCAGGACAAAAAGACCAACATATGTATATATGTATATGTCCAATTTACTAAATAAAAAATAATTTCATAATCTCAATGATGCATGCCAGGTGTGTGTGTGTGTGTGTGTGTTGGGTGTGGGAGGGTAGGGTTACCGGAACATCTTGGGTGGTTGAATGACTCATCTTTGCCTGGTGCTTTAACCCACATGAGGCGTGCCAGTATCCTGCCATATTATGAACCCTGACATGCCTTATTGTTAAAATTTTTTATTTTTTTTTTGCCTCCTTGTTGGGTCTATGACCCCAATGAGACCAACCTCCCCAACCCCTCATCTAATATCTTTTAAACTTACTTGATCTTCTTCTTGTCTTCCTCCATGGCATTCCCCCCGGTAGTGGGAAACAGCAGGGCCCCAGCTGCTGCTACAAGGATCCAGTTCCGGTGGAAGCTGGCATGTTACCGGTGTGTGCCTACAAGGAGTCAGACCATCATTGTGTCCTGGGCCTGCCACTTTTCTCTCCACATTTGCCCTGTCACTGAGACATCAGCCTGGTGAGTGATGCAAACACACACACATAATTATGGTGCATGTCAAACACCAGCATCTACCCACCCACTGAGCCACTCCAGGGTGCACTGCCAACTGAGGTCACCGAGGTGGAAGTCTAGCACTGGAGCAGGCTGCCCTTCCTCCCCAGAGGAGGAGAGCATCCTCTGGGATGCTTAAACATTCTCCCCCTGCTGGCCTCTGATAACTTGGGCTTGCTACAGAACCCGGGTCACTGGTGTCATGAGTTGTAATGCTACCACTGTGTTGATGAGCTAGCCACCTTGTTTCTTAAATTAAGACACATCAGTTACAAGCTTGGTCATTGTAAGTAGTTTTTGGATATTGAGGTGGGGGCAACACTCTAATAATAATACATATGTCAATCAGGATATCACAGCATACAATGATACTGTACATATCACATTTGTAATAGCCACATATGTATTAATTGACATATGTATTATAACTCACATCCCCCCATAAAATAATAAAACAAGTTTCTGCATCATCAATAAGGCTATGATGTTTACATAGAGGATAATGCCTGATGTTTGGCTGTTAACTGAATTGTAATCACCTCGAGTGGTTGCCAGGCTGACCATGTAAACCTCGAGAGCGCAGCTTGAGAGGTTTATAGTCACCATGGCAACCGTGAGAGGTGATTACAACGTGGTTAACAGCCAAACACCAGGCATTGTCTTTTATAGTGTATGGAGTAAGCCCTTGTTTTTTTTGTGGCCATCCTTCCAAGTGACACAGGTCAGATAAGCATGGATCGTTATTCCGCAGCAGGGTGAGTTTTTAAATGTGTGCTCCATTCTAAAAAAAGAATGCTGTCATGTGAATTTAGTTCTATCTCATAATCTCACCGATCTGACGTAGACAGTCAAGGTTTTTATCTTTGATATTAGAACAATGAGATTACAAGATAAAAAAAGGATAGCACATTCCCCGTTTCTCTAGTAATTGAAGGTTTGTGGTCAGCTTAGGACTTATGTTAGGTTGGAGTGGACTTGGGCATTAACCCAGCTGGTGTTGAGCAATCCTAATATTAAGATTGATGGTTGTGTGAGGTGACTATGGAGTGCCTTTTGAAGGAAGGAAAATTTATCACATGTGCTTAGTTCAGGATCATTACGATATCCCTGTTTTTCACAGGTTTAAATATTTACAGTTGAGAAAGACCTTGATTTCTCATTATCGGCCAAGCCCTTGGCCAGTATCAGATGATGGTATCTTGTCGCACTTGCTGTCCTTAGCTGCCCAGCCCCATTCTGTTTCGGGATTATATGCCTATTTTCAGTCAGTTGATCCATTGTCTGTTGTCAGGGGTCTGTTTTTATTGGCAACAAACAGTTGACCTGAATTATGATACCACCCAATAGTAAACTATTTGGCTTAATCTATTTAAATATGTAAAATGTGGCAGATATCAAAGGACCCAATTCTGGATTTTAAATAATATGTACTATATTCCTGTTAAGGTATTTAGAATGGGCAGGTCTGTGCCTCCAGCCTGTCACCACTGCAGTTCACAGAATAGTACTCTGAAACATGTTTTATGGGACTGTGCAAAAATCCAGCCATTTTGGCATAGTATTAAAAACTAGCTGGATCCCCTGCTGGGACTGGAGGACTCCTTCACCCCTGGTATATGTATCATAAGTGATTATCCAGCTAATCTTATTTTTCAATGTAAGGCCTTTATGGCATTTATTTCAATAATGGATAAAATGGTATTATTACGACACCAGCTTGAGGAATCACCTCCATCCCACAGGAAGTGGAATAATGAAATATCATAAGCTTTAATGACTGAGAAGCAAATTGTGCAAATGCATCAGAGGCTGGATTCTTTTTTGACACAGGTGGGATGTTTTCCAGACACTTCTGTTGCTGTCGGTAGAATCTTAGTTGGTGTTGGGTTAGAGATGGAGGTCTACCCTTCATTTAATGTGTAGAGTATTTTTTTAATGCAGCCTTTTAGATGAGGAATACGGTGAGAGTTTCTTTTTGGTGTCTGGGGTTAGCCATGACCTCTGTAGTTACTTAAGAATGTCTTTTTTATTTTCTCCCTTGAATTTTTTTATTATTTTCTCTCTTTTGTTAAGCATTAGTGTTGGGTATTCAATCCTCTGTGCTCTGGCTCTGGGAGAGTGGGTAGGATGGGGTGGGTCTGTGGGGGCTTTAGGGGGTGGTTAGGATGTTCCATTTATTATACTGCATTGTGTCTTGTTATTGGTAGCTAGTAGTTCTTCGTTGTGGTATGTTTTGTCTTCCTGTGTTTCTTTTTTTTGTGTATGCTTAGTATATGAAAGTGGAAATTGCTAATAAAGTTTCTTAAATAAAAGAAAAAGATAGCAGGCGGTGCATAATAAATGCTCCCCATACATTATACATGTATTTACAAGCCATTCATATCAAAATAACGGCACACATTTTTTAGGCTATTATGAATGACTTGTGTGAAGCAACTTTGGATATACTGTGAATGTTCACCACAAAACTATAAATATGACAATAAACCTACTGATATTGCATGAACTATCTGGAGTTAAATCAAATTGAACAATCATTAAAAAGAAACATCCTATGTCTCACAGAATACACATTTCTGTACGTTTTCCCAAAACGGCTGTCAGGAGCAGTGTGGAAGTCACACTGATGGAATTTAAACATCAGCATGTGTGCAAGTGAACCCTCAAGTTTTGAGTACCATGTGAAAAAATTCAGCTGCCTTCATTTACTTAATCATCCCATAGTATGAATAATTGGGAAACGTTGGAAAAAATCTAATATTGTATCTTAGTTTGAGTACAAGTATCAAATGTACTAAATAATTGGTGTGGGATAAAGCACTTGGGCTAATTAGCAAACAATCGTGCATTCTTGTGTCAGGGATACACTTTATTAGTTGTTTTTTTTTCATTTCAGTTACAGGTAAAATTAGTCCATACAAGTAACAAACACATTACTGATTCCTGTTCCCCAGCATCTGTATCCCATTTCAATGCAGAACAGACCCCATGTGTCTAGTGGGATCGGCTGTGAATCACACAACCACACATATGAATGCGTATATGTAAATGTACTGCATATACCATTATCATGTCTGACTCCTATTACTTTTGTTTTCACAACAGCTGACATTTATTGACAGGAGCCCTTAATTGTTAAAACATTAATAAAAGTCTTTAGATTGCGTGTTGAGAGGTGTTGAGAGGTGGTTTAACAATGCTTGGGAATCAGAATGTTGACTGCCTTGCACTCAGCATGTAGAAGGCAACTAAGTTTTGCAAACATGCTAATGAATAATGTTGCTTTAAAGAGCACCCTTGTAGTATCACTGTTGTTTAATTTTTAGTACCTATTTTTAAAGCTGCTTTATAGTACCACAGCCACCAGGCTGCATTGCTTTGCTTATCAACATAAAATGTCATAGGTTTGCTCTGTTAGGTGACAGTTGCAATATCCTCTCATCTGTAATAGTTCAATCAGGGCAACTGCTCCTCTTGCTCTCCATTATACTGTTTGTAACACTTGCTCTCTTCCCCCGCTAGCTAGTCTCTCCCCCTCCTTTCTACCTTGCCCCTTGCCTTCCACCCCCCCACACACACTCTCCCCTTCACTTCCCTCCCCTTCCTCTTTCATTTCTCTTGGCTTTCTGGGTGCAGCCTCCTCTCTGCTACTTGGATTCACTCTGAAACACTGAGGGACCTCCACCCCTGTCACCCCTTTCCTACTTCCTCCTCCCTCCTCACATGCATCTCATAGGCTCTCTAAAGCTCCTTGTTTTCTTGTTGCATATGATAGCAGGCGACATTGAGCTTAAAGGAAATAGGAAGCTATTTTTACATATTTAACTACCCTTCCATCTTCTTTTCCATGCCAGTTATGTATTCTGATATGCATTGACCAATTTTTGATAAATAAATAATCTACCTTTGAAGTGCCTTCAGATGTACATAATTTTCCACTCTCCTTACCAGCTACTGCTCTTTCTTTTCTTATTTCTAAGACATTCTATGACATCAGTAACACCATTCCATGCTGTTCAGCTAAGTGGCTTGTAATGATGTTATTGACGTCATAGAATGTTCAGGCAGTATGAAAAGACAGCAGCAACTGCTGAGGAGAGAAGAATTCAGGGTTGTTACAAAAACAACAAAATTAGAATATTAGTTTAACAAAAATGGTCAAAACATGACATAATATTGGGCAGACACTAACAGAACAACAGAAGGGTATCTGGAGGTGTAAAAACTGTTTCCTATCATCTTTAATCTGGGTCCAGCCCTGTCATCCCCATCCCCTCTGCAAAGGATTGAGAGTTTCTCATTTCAGCCTCTGCAGTCTCCTCCCCAAAAACTGGCCTAATACAGACAATTATGGTTAACATAAAGCCTGGTGCTGTGCTGTGCTTGTGACCTTGATATCTTGATTATCAGCCAAGATCCCAGATGCTGCTTTTACTATCACAGATTTTTCCATCATCAGACAGGGTCATGCAAAGAGGGATAGTGGTGTTGCCATCTACCTTTCCTCTTGTATCCAGTTTGAACCTGTGCTGTCTGCCTACTACCCCTTCTACCTATAAAAGGCTACTCCTCAAATGTTCCCGCCCTTTTTCAGTACCCATATTCAATGCTGGAGTTTATTGCTGTCTGGGTATGTCTCCTTTATCAATCACTGAACTCCTTAACATTATATCCCCATATGCCTCCTCAGTTGGCTTTCCCCCTCCCTGCACAAATTTTGCCTAAATGTAAAGTCTCTCCACCTCTCACAGCTAATCTCTGATCCCACTCAGCTCAGTCACAAATACATCAGCCACTCCCTCCTGGACAGGGTCTTGTATTCACACCCCAATCGTACAGTGAATGCTGGCACCCTCCCCAATGTCCTCAGAGACCCACCATGTGGTCTTCTGTATGTGCAAGATACATCATCCCAAGGCTCCCCGCAAATTCAAATCTGATCCTTCCTGTCTCTGAACCTGTCCTCCCTTCCTGCTGACCTGGTGGCTACCGATTAGTCTCCCATTTCAACTGCCTGTAACATTGACACAACCCCCGAATTCTTTAACTCCAAGTTCTTATCTGTCTGGGATCACCATAGCCCCCTAGAAAATCTAGGGTCTGAGGTTCTCACCTACCTTGGATCTTAGCTATGTTGCAGGTCTGTCATCAAGAATGTGCCCTTGCCTTGCAGACTTACAGGTCCACTAGTTCTGCCCTATTTGACCTTACTAGTTTATAGGGCCCTTCTTTATGCCTGTACCAGAGCTATTAGGCTTGTGAAGGCGGATTACTTTGCACCCACACTCTACAATGATCTTAACTATTCCTTTAAGTTCTTAGAGGTCATTCACACCCTTTTTGTCCCTTCAACCTGGCCCCCACTCTGGTTCTAAAGGTGAGTGACACCCTGCCTCTGACTCTGCCACTACTGCCTCATCTTTCAAATCCTTTTTTTGGGTCCCATGGCCTTTCCCTCCTTTACACCCCCTCCTTCTCAACCCCCTCAGCCCTTCCCCTCCCATCTCAACCCCACTCAGTTCCCCATCCCTTCTTCGTCTCCCTTACCACACCCTCTGCTTCCTTGAAAACCATCTTGGTTCTAAATCCTCACAGAGTTGGGAGCCCTAATGGTCTTGAGCCCAAACTCTTGTCCCTCTCTGCTCCTGCCATTGATCTTCTGGTCACCTACCTTGTAAACCTCTCCTTCACCCTTGCCTCAGTCCCTGACACATGGAAGCAGGCTATGGTCATGCCCTTTCCAAAGGGGGTGACCCTCTTTCCCCTGGTAACTACAGCATTATCCCCCTCCTCCCTACTCTAGCTAAATCCCATGAGCATCTTGTTCTGTCCCAACTCTTCCCTTTCCTTGATTCCTCCTCTTTCTTCACCCCTCACCGCTCTGGTTTTAGGAGGATCCATGCCACCTTCATCTCCCTCCTGAGTGTTACTGACTTCATCCCATCCGGTATGCATCAAGGCTTGGTCACTTCAGACATTTTTGTTAGCCTATCCAAAGCCTTCAACATTGTTGGCCGCACTATCTCTCTGGACAAGCTAAAGGCATCAGGGCTCTCTGCTTACTCAGTTGAGTGGTTCTGCTCCGACTTTGAGGACAATTCTCAAGCTGTCAGTACTGGTGGTAACTTATCCCTTGCTCTCCCTGTCTGTTCTGGTGTACCCCAAGGATCTGTCCTTGGCCCTATTCTGTTCTCCATACTCTTGAACAACCTTCCCTCAGCCTGTTCCTCTGCATCCATTCACACGTATGCAAAAGGCATAGTCCTCTATGCCTCTAGATCCTCTGCCTCTGAACCTCCTGGCCTCACTCCAGCTGGATTTCAAGCAACATATAGCACTGGTTTGGGACTAATCAGAAGTCCCTCAATGCCAAGAAAATGAGTGCTATGACTTTTGGCATGAGGCAGAGACTCACTAGACTAACACAGGTCCCCTCCTTCCACAATCTTGATGGTGTTGCAATTGGAGATGTTTCCTCTTTGAAATACCTCAGGGTCTGGCTTGATGTCACCTCGATTTCTCTGTTAACATGAATGTATTTATTTATTTTATTTAATTGAATCTAGGATTAAACAACCTTTGAGCATGACTGCTCCTTTACAAAGGTTCCATGTCATATGGTTACAGATAATTAAGATTCTAACACTATTTCAGGCTATAATGCAATAGAAACACTTGGTGCATTCAAACAAGAGAGGAGACTTTACAAGGATTAGAGGAGTAGGCAAACGGTTAAGCAATGGAATTTACAATGGTACAGGAAATACAATGTTGAAAGAATTAAACACAAAGGCTGGTATCTACAATTTGAGGAGATAGCCCAGAGTAGGAGATACTGGGTGATGGGGGGGTGATAAGGGGAGGGGTGGGTGATAAGAGGGAGGGCCATCCACCAGATGCTTCACCTCAAGCTGGGTGTACTTTACAGGAATAAAGCTAGTATTCCATTTCCTGCATGCAGAAAGATGGTCTTGAAGATGATTCTCCCTATCTTCAACTATGGTGACATTGTTTAGACTGCTGCTCCCAAATCCACCCTAGCCAGACCTGACCCACTATTTTATTCCCTCTGCTGCTTTACCCTTGATGGGCCCCTTAGAACCCACCACTGCTCCCCTTTGCTCCTCCCTCTCCTTTCCTTACCTTGATGACAGGCATCTCACTTGTGCTACTTTCATCTCCAAATTCTGGCTTGGGTCACTCACCCCTTACCTTTCCTCCCTCCTCAGTCCCCCCCCCCCACCTTGTGCTCCCTTTCACAGCTCTGGGCCTCACTCTCTTGTACTCCATTCATTAAAATCTTCTGCTGGCCAAGCTGCCTTCTCCTTCCATTTCACCAAACTATGAGGCTGTCTTCCCATTACCATTTGTATTGCTCCTTCCTCCCACTTACTGACATTTCTGCTGTGTGAATTCACTACTCACTCCTGCAGTTGTCTCTGATATTAAGCTGTATTTTGCCACCCTACAATTCTCTCCCCCAACTGTTCCTGCTCCCACTCTAATTAATTCCTCCTGCCTCTTCCTCTGTCCTTCCCTGCTGAGCAAAGTGCAACAGTGTTTCACTCACCCCTTCAAACTGCACCATCTGTACTTTAACACTTTAATACTGTACCTAGCAGTGCCTTGTTTGTACTCCAGTTGTGTTCTAATTTGCACTTATATTATTTTATATTACATTTTGCTCTTCACAAGCTCTGCCTATCTCATCTTGTTCATTTTGTTGCTTCTTATTTGTTTAACTTCTATTATTTTTAAATTTTTGTATTTGTGTAACTGACTGTTGTAACTTACTGCTGTACTCTCCTTCATTCCCCCTTCCCAGGACCCAACTGGAAATGAGCTATTTCAGCTCAGTATGTCTTTCCTTGTAACTAACTGACTCAATAAATAATAGATAAGTGAATATATATATCTCAATCAATCAATCAATCAGTAAATAAATTATATCTTCTCTCACTGGTGGCAAACGCTTTTATTCAGTTTAGCAATACAGGCACAATGCAACATTTAGTATCCCACCTGTACAGAATGCTACAGGACTCAGGCCAAGTAAATAACTTGCATATCAGATTAGCCTTGGTGGGCGAGTTGGGTGAGGACATCACAGAGGAGAAGTGGCATTAGAGCTCTGCTGAAACACAAAAAAATAACAAAGTAAGTAAAGTAAATCTTTATTTACGTAGCACCTTTCCAGAACCAAGGAGCTTCATAATTAAAATACAACATACAAATATAACATTTACACTAAACAATAAATACATCAGTGAATTATAATTCATCTGGGAAGGCTAAATTAAAAAGATATATTTTCAGCTCAGTTTTAAATCTATCAACGGTCAGGCATTTCTCAGGGTTGGGGCCACAAGGAAAAAAAGCATGAGCACCAGATGTTTTTAAACAAATCCTGGGAATCTCTAACAATCCCTCACTGGTGAATCAGAGAGGACGGAGGGGGCAGTAGGAAGTCTGGAGATCTTGCAGGTAGCTGGGTCCCTGTTCACGTAGGGCTTTAAAGCTTAGCAAGCCAACCTTAAAGGTGATCCACCACTGAAGAGACAGCCAGTGCAGTCTGCACAGCACAGGTGTATTATGACTGGCCCTAGATGTACCAGTTAAAAGCCTGGCCCCAGCATTCTGAACTAGATGCAAGTGGCGGGTATCAACCCCAAGAAGCCCTAGGTTGAGGGCATTGCAGTAATTAAGGCAGGTGGTGACGAAGACTTGGACCAATGTTGGCAGGTCATCAGGAGTAACCGGTGTTTCACCCGGGCGATATTCCTCAGATGGTAGAATGAAGATTTAACAACAGCCAGCACCTGAGATTTCAGGGTCAAACCATCGTCACAAATAATGCCCAGATTATGCACCCAGTCTGAGGTAATGGGTTGAACACCATCAAGCCATAAGCCTAATGCCTATCTACCCCCCAAACCAGCCCTTGGATGACCCAGGTCCACTACCAACACTTCAGTCTTGTCTGGATTCAGTCTCAGCCAGCTGGTGCTCACCTATTCCTTGATCTCAGCGAGACAGTTTTTTAGCACAGAGATTACATCAACTTGCTTGGATAGAAAGGACATATACAGTTGAGTATCATCTGCTTATCAGTGAAAACTCAAATTGTATTGCCTGATATCTCCTAATGGCAGTATATACATTGCAAACAACATGGGTGCCAGTATGGAGCCCTGCAGCACCCCAAAGGACAGGGGAAGGGCATCAGAGAAATAAATTCCAGTAACAACCCTCTGAGACCTGTCCACGAGGAAGGATCAAAACCATTTGAGGACTGTACCTGACGGCCCACAAAGAAGCTGCAGGTACTCCAAAAGCAAACCATGGTCTACAGTGTCAAACACTGCAAAGCGATCAAGAAGGACTAAGATGGTACAAGCCTTTTTATTGCTTGCTATTAGGAAGTCATTCAATACTTGGACAAGTGCAGTCTCAGTGCTGTGTCTGTTCCTAAATCCAGATTGTAGAGCATCATAGACATTGTGGGCCACAAAGTGATCATCCAGTTGCAATGCAGCCATCTTCTCAATAATCTTACCCATGAAAGGCAGGTTAGAGACAGGCCAGTAGTTGACTGGACAGTCTGGATCCAAGGAGGCTTTTTTGAGAGTAGTCGCATGACCGCCTCCTTAACGGGTTCAGGAAAGACCCCCTCTCTAAGGAACTCCAGATAATTTCAGCTAGGATGGGGCAGATAACATCTACACAACCCATTAGTAGGGGTGTAGGGCCTAGATCCAAACTACAACTGGTTGGGCGCAAAGTCTGGATGATCTTCACAATGTCTGTGAATTCTGGCTGGCTAAAGTCCATCCAGACAGACCAAGTGCTCACCACCTCCTGCCAACCTCCACAGTCCCTCATAGGGAGAGCCGGGCCAATGTGCCAATGCCAGACCTAATGCTGGCAACCTTATCTGGGAAGAATTGAGCAAACTCCTCATATTTAGCCTGAGAAAAGGCTCCTCCAGGTTGGAGACAGATTGGATTACACAATCTGTCAACAGTCCGAAAGAGCTCAGCTGGTCAATTCTGTGCAACAGAAATCTCCCTGGACAGGAATTCTGCCTTCTTATGGGTGATTTCTGATTGATAGCCCTTATAATGTTCCTTCAATCTAAGCCTGTCAACATCCAGGCTGGACTTCTGCCATGTTCTCTCCATCCTTCAACCAACTTGCCTCAGCTCCTTCTAGGAGCCATCAAACCAAGGGGTCCTTGGGGAAGAGTGAGTGGTTGAACATGAACAGGAACAACCATGTCCAGGGCATCTCCCACCACCTTATTATAGGCCAGTACAAGATCCACTGGACTCATGCATTCACCTGACAATCCTGATAGGTCCAGCATCACCAATAGACCTGCTGGCATAACCCCCCCTTAAAGGGTGGTACTGGACCATCTTCGTAGGGGCAGGCCCATTGGGAGGAGCCATAAAACTGAACCTTATGGTGTGATGGACAGACCAACTTACTGATTCCACCCCCAAATCCATGATCTCCATCCCCAGGAGGAACACCAGATCCATCGAGTGACCACCTATATGGGTAGCAGAGGTAACCACCTGTGTGAGGCCCAGCATCATCATTAGCTAGAGGAGATTTTGACCAAATTGTGAGAGTTTGTTGACTTAGGCATTAAAGTCACCAAGAATTAACCAGCTGGGGGACTTCAACACCATGTCGATGATGAAGTCTGCTATCTCCTTCTGGAATTCTCCACCATCACTGGGTGGATGGTAGATCAGGAGTATCCTGCAACATACACCCTCTCCCAGGATTCAAGTCAAAGGATGTGGTGGGCCCCACTGGCATATCCACAAGGCCTAGTTCTGTCTTAAATATAATGGCTACACCCCAGCCCCTACGATCCAGCCTTATGCGGTGTATCACTGAGAACCTGGCCGGAACAACAGAAGTCAATACAGAGCCTGCATTTTCATCCAGCCAGGTCTTGGTGATGCATGCAATATCTGCCGTTCCAACAAGATCAGCTATAATAGCATAACAAGCTCCCATATGTGGCGAGAACCGATATGGAAGAACCTCACTAGATATTTCGGAACCCTGATCATAACAACACATTACACTCAACCTCCCACACCCGACTGCTGGTGAATCTGTGTTGATCAGAGGGTGGCATACCCTGTTGTTTTCTGGGCATCCCTGAATTTGAAATCTTATTTCACAGCCTTTGAAAAATAGATAGATGTCCTTTAGCAACCTTTTCACCTAACCCCAAACCTGTTTCTACTGCTCCAGTACCCTAAAGGTTGCTATAACAGGTATGTTAAATATTTGCTAGGGATTCATAGAAACATATAATTTGTTGGCAGAAAAGGACTACTTGGCCTACCCAGTCTGCCCTGATGGTCTCTGGCTAGTCTGTCTCCACAGACACTAAGTGGTCTCCAGCGACCCTCCCTCCTCCCTGCCTATTTACTAATATTCCACTTTGTCTATCCCTTGCATTCTTGATGTCCCTTACTGTATTTGTCTCCACCACTTCTGCTGTCAGTCTTTTCCAAATGTCTAACACTCTTTCAATGAAGTAGTACTTCCTCAATCCCGCTTAAACTTCCCTCATGCCAGCTTCATCACATTTCCTCTGATCCTGCTGTGCTTCCTTATTTGAAAAAGACTCCACTTCTGGACCCTGTTTACCCCTGTGAGGTGCTTGTCGGTCTATATCATGTTCCATCTTGCTCTCCTGTCTTCAAAGGTGTACATGTTGAGGTTCCACAGCCTCTCCTCAGGTGATCTTTTGATTCTCATAACAACAGGGAAAAATACATTACAAAACTTTGATTTCTGCACAGATTCCAACTCTAGAGACCTGGCAATGCATGGTGATTCAGATACATAATATGGAGAGGATGACTTTTTCACTCAGTGACAGAAGGAGCAGTGTTATGTCCAAATGGACAAAGTGAGTTCTATATGCTAGGACACGTGACCCCAACTTCATCCCATGCTGGGTATGTTTCCCTTTAAATACTGTAAGTATTAAACTTTATTCACTGCCAGCAGAGTGAACTGTCAATTTTTCTAGACTAGCTTTGTCCTCTGTGGACAACACCAGTATATCGGATAGGCCCCCTGCTCTCTTCCAAAATTCTGCACTGTCTACTCCCTTTCTCCCATTGACCTCATCTGGCTTGGATAGGATGTCATCCAGGTGCTCCACCACTGACGTGATGTGAAAAAGTATATTACTGATATACTGAATACCAGAATATAGTCAGACAGTAGTTAAAACAAGATACCCAGTGCGCATCCTCCCCACCAAAAACAAAAATTAGCTATCATTAAATTATCACAATGTGCTTTCTGCCCTAAATGGCTATTCTCATATTTAATCTGAAAGGGGAGAGGTTTCTTAGTTTTCAGTTCAGAGCTTTGCTGTGAAATGTCAGCTCAGTCACAAAGTTGTCAAGGTGGACCTCCCATTGGCTGAGGCTCTACTCTAAAATGCAACATCCAGAGTTGTCTCTCTTGTAAAATATGGTGCACTGCCTAATTGACTCATTTTAAATATGGCACAATTCCCAGCCAATCTACTGGAGATTGGTTGAGAGCCAGCTAATGGAGACAGCATATATCTCCTAAACATTACAAATCCAGAATTAGCAGCTCATTCCATGCACTTACAGAAACTTTAAATTGCTTTTCTCATTGTGTGCAACTGGTTATGGCCAAACACGTTAAAACAAGAGATCCAGTGTACACATACCCCCCAAAGAAATTGGTAAATTGAATTATTACAATGTGCTTGTGGTCTCAAATGACTACCCATTTATTTCATCCCAAAGGGGAGTGCGGGTCTCTCTTTTTTTTTATCTAACTGTCTAACCCCTATTGCCACCTCCCACCTACTTTGGTGATGGGGTACATGATGGAGCTGACAGGTGGCTCTGGGCCCCCATCAGAAGGCCTCAGTCTTAGGACCTTCCATGTTTCCCACCCTCGACCCTCCCAGCAATCCCCCATGGGTTGTCCCCCCCACCACCATGGCAGAGCAGAGGTGAAGGGCATGAACTCCCCCCCATGGAGACCAACATCTAGAGTCTAGGGGGCCAGTGAGGGTGCTGCAGGGCCATCATAAAGCTTGCTGGCTCCATGTTTACTAATTTTTCTCTCTGCCCCTTGCCACGGTTGCCTGTGTGTGTGTGAAGGCACGTGCATGCAGCAACCCATGGCACCCTCCCTACTCTAATTGTTACCAACTGGACTACCTCCGGGCCTCCTCCCAGGGCAGTCTAGCAATGGGCACAGCTGGGCCCCCACACAGGAAGGGAGAGCTGCCTTACTGCTGCTTAATCCATCTCCTGACCTCCCCCCACCTGCCGACCCCAATAACCCAGGCTCGTTCAGTGTCCAGTTCCTCAACCCTCAGCACCACTGGGCCAGCTGGGAGTCCGGGTCTCTTAGTGTTCATTTCAGAGCTCTAATGTGAAACATCAGCTCAACCACCAGTCATCAAGGTAGACCTCCCATTAGCTGAGGCCCTGTTCTAAAATGCAACTGCTAGAGTTTAAAACATGGTACACTGCCTGACTGGCTCACTTTAAACAAGGTGCAATTCCCTGACAATGTACTGGTGAATAGTGGGTAGCCAGCTAATGGAGACAGCCATATATCTTCTAAACATAAAACAAATCCAGAATTAGCAGCTCAGCCCATACACCTACACAAACTTTAAATTGCTTTTCTGATTGGGGTTCTAGCAGTTACAATGCAAATGAATTAAAACAAGAGACCCAATGCATACCCGCTCACCCTAAAAATTGGCAAATCATTAAATTATTATACTGTGCTTTCTACCTCAAATGGCAAGTAACTTATTTTATCACAAAGGAGAGTGATGGTCTCTTAGTATTAAATTCAGAGCTCTGATGTGAAACATCAGTTCAGTCACGAATTGTTAAGGTAGACCTCCCATTAGCTGAGGCCGTCTTCTAAAATGCAACTGCCAGTGTTGGCTCCCTTTTAAAATATGGTGCACTGCCTGAATGGCTCACTTTAATTAAGGTGCAGTCCTCAACTTATGTACAGGTGATTGGTGGGGAGACAGCTAATGAAGATAGCCATATACCACTTAAATATGAAACAAATCCAGAATTAGCAGGTCAACCCATGCACTTACACATGTTTTAAATGGATTTTCTCACTGAGGTGCAACTGGTCATGGCACAAATAAGTTAAAATAAGTGAACCAGAGTACCCCCCCATAAAAAAAAAAAAAGCAAATCATTAAATTATTACAATTTGCTTTCTGATACAAATCGCTACTCACGTATTGCATTCCAGATGGGAGTGGGTGTCTCTTAGTGTTCAGTTCAAAGCTCTGATGTGAAAGTCAGCTCAGCCACCAGGCGTCAAGATGGACCTCACATCAGCTGAGGCCCTATTCTACAATGCAACTATCAGAGTTGGTTCCCTTTTAAAATATTGTGAACTTCCTGACTGGCTCACTTTAAATAAGGTGCAGTACCAGACAATGTACTGGTAATTGGTGGGGAGCCAGATAATGGAGACAACTATATATCTTCTAAACAATAACCTAATCTAGAATAGCAGCTCAACCTATATACTTACACAAACTTTAAATTGCTTTTCTCATTGGGATACAACCAGATATATCACAGACAAGTTAAAACAAGACATCCAGTGCACCCCCCCCCCAAAAAAAAGGCAAATCATTAAATTATTACAATGTGTTTTCTGTCTCAAATTGTTAGTCACTTATTTCATCCCAAATGGGAGTAGGGATCTCTTATTGTTCAGTTTAGAGATGTGAGGTGTACAGTTTGGTGCACTATATTTTAAAAGGGAGCCAATTCTGGATGTTGCATTTTAGAATAGGGGCTCTGCCAATGGGAGGTCCACCTTGATGACTGGTGGCTGAGCTGACATTTCACATCAGAGCTCTGAACTGAACTCTAAGAGACCCTGCTTCCCATTGGGATGAAATAAATGAGAAGCCCTTTGTGGCAGACAGCATGGTATAATAATTTAATGATTTGCCAACTATTGCTTACAGGAAGGAATGTGTATTAGGTCTCTTGTTTTTTAATGGTCTCTTGTTTTTTAATATGTTTGTGTCAAAACAGATTGCACCCCAATGAGAAAAACAATTTAAAGTCTGTGTAAGTGCATGGGTTGAACTGCTAATTCCGGATTTATTTTATATTTACAAGATATATGGTGTCTCCATTAGCTGACTCCTCACCAGTCACCACTACATTGCCTCGGGACTGTACCTTATTTAAAGTTAGCCAATCAGGCAGTGCACAGTATTTTAAAAGACAACCAACTTTGGCAGTTCCATTTTAGAACAGGGTCTCAGCTGACAGGGGTCCATTTGATGACGGGTTGCTAAGATGATGTTTCATATCTCTAAATTGAACACTAAGAGACCCCCACTCCCCTTTGGGATGAAATAAGTGAATAGCCATTTGATGCAGAAAGCACATTGTAACAATTTAATAATTTGCCAATTTTGGGGAAGGGAGCGTGTACTAGATCTCTTGTTTTAACTTATCTGTGACATAACCAGTTGCACCCCAGTGAGAAAAGCAAGTTAAAGTTTGTGTAAGTGCATGGGGTGAGCTTCCAATGTTTTTTATTTAGGAAATATAGCTGTCTCCATCAGCTGGCTCTTCGCCAGTCACCAGCAGATTTGATAGGAACTGCATCTTATTTAAAGTTAGCCAATCAGGCAGTACACCTTATTTTGAAAGGGAGCCAACTCTTGCAGTTTAATTTTAGAATAGGGTCTCAACTAATGGGAGGACCACCTTGATGACTGATGGGTGACCTGGGGAAAGATAGTCAAATACGCTGAAAGCGGAGAGTGCAAAAATTTGCACTGCACCTCGCACTTGCCCAGGTGCCAGAAGATGCTATATTCAGTTGAGTACAGACTGAATATTGGGCCATGTCTGCCAAGTGCTAAGCCACTTAACGCTGCCCTGACTGGGCTGTTGAAGAATGCCACCCAAATGGAAAGCGCTGGAGCACTAGTTGCAATATTCAGAGGGACCCATGCAAACGAGACCATTGGGCATGAAAGGTGCTAAGGGTCCATTTGCATGGCCATGATGGGCTAATTTGCATGAGTGATGGGGCAGGGTAGTGTGGTGCCATCCCCCAATTGCCTGATCACAGACGTGTACATAACCCTGGTGCTAGTGCCCTTCCCTCACTGATTACTGGCCTATTCTGTATATTAATATAACCCTGGTGCTAGTGGTCCCCCTTTCGATTGCCATCCTTACAAGCTGAAATCAATTCCCTGGTGGTAGTGGTGCCCTCCCTCCCTCTGATCCCAGCCCCATAAGTTGACATAAATTCCTTGGTAGTAGTGGTGCCCTCCCTATGATCCCCAACCCTGTACTTTGTAATCCATTCACTGCTGGTAATGGTGCTCTCCTTCCCCCGATTGCCACCCTTGTAAGTAGAAAAAAGTTCCATGGTGGTAGTGGTGCCTCCCTCCCTCCCCCTGATGCCCTTCCCCGTACTTTGTAATCCATTCCCTGGTGGTAGTGGTGCCCCCCCGATCCTCAACCCTGTACTTTTCAATCCATTCCCTGGTGGTAGTGGTGCCCTTCCTATCCCAATCCCCAGCCACATACTTTGTAATCCTTTCCCTGGTGGGAATGGTCCCACCCCCATCACCAGTCTGGAAGTACAAACAACCCCTCCCTGGTGTCCAATGGTTCCCCATGCAGCACTGGGCACACTCCACCCATCAAGTCCTCATCGGTGGTGTCATGGGTGAATACAGTGAGCCCTCCGCTCACTTAATTAGCAGGTCGCCATATGTACAGGCAGGTAGCTCACTTCTTATTTATAGGACAGGGCACATCACCCCATCCTATAAATACAAGGTGAGCTCCCTACCTGTACATATGGCAGCCTGTCGAGGATGTGTGAGGAGAGCTGTGCCAGTTGCCATATGCACCCGAGGCACCACCAATTTGGATACGATGAGTGTGTTGGTGCCCCACTGGACACCAGGGAGGGGTAGTTTGCACTTCTGGGCTGGCGATGGGGGGGCCACTACCACCAGAGAATGCATTACAAAGTTCAGGGCTGGGGATCAGGGGGTTGAGAGCATCACTACCACTAGGGAATGGAAAGCAAATAATGGGGCTGGGAATCAGAGGGGGGAGGGAGGGAGGGCACCACTACCACCAGGGATTGGATTTCAACTTACGTGGATGGTGATTGGAGGTGGGGGACCGCTAGCACGAGGGATAATATTTCTTACAGAATGGGCTGAAGATTGACGGGGGGCAGGGATCAAAGGGGATGGTTGTGCTTCCCAGCGGCTAACCAGCTTAGTGGCTGTATTACCTCTGGGAGCTGCTAGGGCTGCCTGGAGTTAAGTCAGGGTTTTGTTTGGTGGTATTTGCACTGTGGAAAAGGACCACGCTAAACCAAATTGCACAGCAGAAAGCCACAGAATATGGGGTAGCATGCATATTCATGGCCATGCGCCTTTCCTTGTCTGCACACATACATTATGTTTTTCTTGGGTGCTACCCAACTTTGGCCACACAACAGCCCCTTTTAAATATGGGAATCCTGTGCAAACCCTAGTTTGCATAGGGTGAGACACATTAGCACCTGCACAAACTTTTGAATATTGGGCCTCTGATGTTTCACATCAGAGCTCCAGAGTGCAGTCTAAGAGGCCCCCACTCCCCTTTGGGATAAAATAAGTGAGTAGCCTATTAAGGCAGAAAGCACACTGTAATAGTTTAATAGGGCTGGGCAAAAGGTATCTTCCAACAGTGGTATTCTGGTGAAATTCCTATTTGACATCCAAGAAAATTTGCAAATATTCTGCAAAAAATTTTGTTAAATTTTGATTTCAGTTATTTCCAGGCAATGTTAAATATATTAGTCTTAACGGTACCAAATTTGATATGTTGATTATACCTATATCCAGTAAAATGTCTTCCTAGTTTCAAGTCTTGGTCATTAAGGATGACCAAGTTATAAGTAGTAGTAGTAATAGTAGTAGTAGTAGTAGTAAAATAACTTTATACAAGCGATTATGTACCATAGATCCTAAAAAGCCCTGTTTTCAAGGCAGTCCTCTAGGTTACTTAGTAAGTTTCAGCACAGGGATAATAAATAAAATTACACGCTATATACAAGTTTATAACTTGCAATACAAAACAGTTAACATAATACAAATTGTATACAAAAATACAACCTCTGACCCCTAGTAGCACCAACAAACGTGCAATTTGGGTTTGATTTATAGTTTGAATGTATTAACAGACAATGTCAAGTCCCTCCACTGGCATGGGAGGCTGCTCCAAATGCTCGCTGCCCGATATTTGATGGACATTTCCTCAAATCTATTTCTAACCTTAGGAATCTTTAACCACAAGTTTCTGTCCCTCAGGGAGTAGTTGTGGCTTGACTGCTCAATTGCGCTTACCAGTCTACAGGGCTCTCCAGATCTCAGACTTCTAAAAAGTAGTATGGCCCAGTTACAGTCTCTTTTCAGCTGAAGAGAACTCCAGGCTAAATCATGATAAAGTGCACAGTGATGAACATCAAAACGGCATTTAAGAACAAATCTATTTTATGGTAAATCAAATCCCGTCTGCATAGTTGTTTCTTTGTGCTGTTATTGAATATATGGCTACCATAGTCCAAAAGGGGGACTAATAGTTGGTTAGCCACTGATGTTCGATCTTTCCTGGTTAGGCAATGAGATACCCATCTCATAGCTTCCAACCTATGCCACACTTTTTTTTTTACTAGAGAATTAATATGGATCTCAAAGCTTAGATGTTGGTTGAATTCCACACCTAGGTATCTATAGCTCAGCACCTGGGATAGGGTCCAGCCATCTCTAGCCCTAACCTTGAATGAATTTTAATAGGTTTGTTTTGCCTCTCCTGTCTGAGCAAAAAAGCATACATTGTGTCTTTTTTAGGTTCATGAGCAGTGCCCCAGATTTGAACCACTGTTCCAGCCTACCGAAATCCACTTGGAGTTCAGATTCCACTTCTTTGGGGTCAGAACCCTCTGCAACTATTACAGTATCATTGGTGTGTAATATTACATGAGAGCAGAGTACTCATCTGGGGAGGCTGTTCATGCAAACCAAGCACATCGGGGGACCCAATATTGAGTCTTGTGGTACACCCCTGGTTATAGGAGCCAGGTTAGAGTTTAGGTTTCGTATAGATACCATTTGTAGATGGTTCTCCTGGTATGATCTAAACCATACCAAGGGTTCATTATTTACTCCAGTTGCTTTCAGGCAGGTCATGTGCCTCTAAACATTCAGAAGTTTTAAAATTAAGTTTTGCAATTATGTAAACTGCATGATTTTAAGTCCCTGTAACATTAAAACTAGAAAACAAAATATGACCAATTTCATTAGGATCAATGATCCTAATGATTAGGCTTTGAGGCCACCCCCATGGCCCAGTAGCAGAGCATTACACTTGCTAACAAGTTGCGTTCAAAAGCGAGCGCAAGAAGTCATATCAGGAGGCAGATCATGGCCGAGACAACTGCCAATCAGCAGTGCATCTCAGTCAGGGAGGGTTGGTGGTGTTGGTGGTGAGTTCTACCAACACAGCAACCCCTTCGGCTGGGCCAGGAAGCTTGCTCCTGCTGCACGGGAAGCTGTGGCTGTATGAGGCCGACAGAGGCACCACATCTACCAGGGGAAATGGGAGGGTAAAACTGTTTGAGAAAACTCCAGTAGCCAACTGAATGATAGCTGGGTTCAGCTTGATCAGGGTATATCCCTATGAAAAGAGTATATCCCTGAGAGATGAGGTGCCAGCCAAGAAAAAAAGCAATATAGAAAGAGGCTGTTTGTGTCATCTCTCTAATTTCTTGCTTAGAGTTTGGCCAAATTTTAAGCAGCCAAAGATTCCAAAATAACATCAGTAATTAAAACTGAATTTCATGAGCTTTTGTAAATTTGTGGAATGCTGTGATACTTTTATCAAAGCCATGTCCATACATTATGCACAGTCATACACTTGAGTTGCCATTGTAGAGGAAGATAAAGGTCGAGTAAAGTGGCAATAAGGTAGCATTCATAGGAGGCTGCATAGTAAAAGTATAGTGGTGCCAAGTGTCAGGTCACTACCTTGAGTGATGAACCATGATGAATAGTCATTGACATCACTGTGCACAATCCTGAATTCTTGCAATTATGTCAGATAACCACTAGAGCTCACTGACTTAATGACTTGTGGAAGCACATGCACTGCAGCATTGTTTATGTGCAATACCACTTGATGATTCTTTAACAATCCTGTAGATAACAATGTATATTTTAGTATTTAGAAACATTGGCACCAAGTGATGCCACGCCTTACAACTAGCTCTGACTTAGGCAATTGTGACAGATGAATATATTTAGTACTGATGGAGCATGATACTGGGCATCACTGTTGAAGAAGTGTTAGAGGGGTATTGCAGGGCCATGATACTAGTGCAGGCAAGGTGATTCAGTGGTGATCAGTACTTTGTGAAAGTTAAATTTCATAATTGGCATTACCTATAATGTGTCCATGAATTCTTGAGCAAATGTCGCCAACTAGTAATTTCTAAAGTATCCACAATAAATTTTAACCCATAAACCACATTGTTTCAGATTAATTAGGTTCCAGGACATATTTACTTCTGGAATGCATGCCAAATCTTGAGTGTATATTGGCAATATGAGTGGTGCTATAAACATCCAACTATTTAAAAAAAATTCACACAATTTAACAAATAATTACACTCTGAAAATATGAACTCTTGCAACTTACAATTTACACAACGAATTACCTTTCTATTTAGCAGTTTCTATGACTCTTCCAAGAAAGTGTGGATATACATTATCAATGTTCCAAAGGTGCTAAGTTGGTGCTAAGGTTGCTCCAAAGGTGGTTAAGTTGTAAGCACAGAGATATTTGTTTAGGATTTTTCACATGAATGATAAATTGCCAGACTTTGAAACTCCCTATAACTTCCCTGTCCCTCACCTAAATGTCATGAAGTTTGGCATCCACTGTGGGCCTCCTCCAAACAATGTGCATGCCAAACTATAGTTCACTAGCTATAATACTGAGTTATGACCAATTCAAATAATTTGAAAAAGTCTGCAAAATTCTGTAAAATTTCATGGAATTTCACAAACATTCTGTGAAATCAGAATTTGCTAGTTTTGCCCAACCCTATAATTTAATGATCTGCCATTTTTTTAATTCATTCTTTATTGTTTTTCATTACACAACAAAAGACATGACGCAGTGATCACAAGGACATAAGTGCCCACCCAGGCAATAACACAAGTATAAACAAAGTTGTGTCATGTCCCCACCCCTTACCACCCCCCCATCCTCCCTTCCCTTCCACCCCCCTCAGCTGGATATATATTCACAGTCTTGTATTTTTGGATTAATTTCTTGGTTAGCAGGGATTAACCCAGTATTAGAGGAATGATCCTAAACCACCGAGTCTCTCAGTCCAGTGGAACTCCAACTTGTATCATATACATAGCATGCATCCTGGCCCATATCTTTTTGTATCTGGAGGGATAATGGTCCCGGGAGGTTCTAAATTGCTCCACCCTTAGATTAAACAAGAGGTCTTGGAGTCATTCTACATAAGAAAGCTTTTGGGTGTCGATCCAATGCCTTAGGCCACGTTTCTTAAGTGTTATGGAGACCATTGCCATGTGGTATCTACGTGCTCTGACCTGCACCTCAGAGTAATTCCCAATAAGACAAACTTCTGGTGTAAACAATCCTTCTAGACCTAGCAAAGGGTCAGCTTTCCTTTGAATTTCCAGCCAAAGGTCCTGAACATAGTGACAGTCCTGGAACAAATGGCAGAGAGAGCCTTCTTCCATCTTACACCTAGTACACATTGGAGTTGAGGATTTACCTATCCTAAAAAGTTTGAGGGGGCGTCCAATATAAGTTATGTAAACATTGAAATTGTGTTAATCTCAATTTATCTTGGGATAGGTAAATATATGTATCTTCCCAGATTTTATTCCAATTAATACTGGGGTCTGGAAATTGACTAGTCCAATATGTCGGGCATCCTTCCTGAAAAATAGGTGCTTGCCCAAAAAGGGAGTTGTACACCTTTGCTATTGCATGCGGGAGATGTACCATTTCTGCTAAGGTGGTGAAAAATTCACCAAATTTGTCTTCTGTCACCAAATGTCAACTAAGTTGAGTCAAGAGGTGAGATAACTGATATATGCTAAACATTTGTCCTTTGTTCAGTGAAAATTTGTTAAGAATGTCCAGTACCGGTAGACTTCTCCTTTCTGAATCCAAAAAAATCTTTTAACTTTGTGTGTTGAAACTGAGGGACCCAGTGTTTAGAAATCATCTTATTACCTATTCTAACATTTGGATTCCTTACTAATGGCTGGTTCCAATCCTGAAAGCGTTTATATTTTAAAAAGTTGCATAGTTGAAAGTGGGCTTTTATCGATATCCCAATAGGAGAGTGGGAGATTTTAGCTGGTAAGCCTTTAGTTGTTCTATATAACAACATAGGTATTGAAAGGTTTGCCTCTTCTAATATTGCTTTCTCAAGTGTTAGCCATGGTGGGACATATGATAGGTTAGCCAAAGTTACATCGTTAGTCATCCAATTCATATATTTGGAAATCTGACTAGCCCAGTAGTAACTCCCTACATGAGGTAGTCTCAGTCTCTCTCCAGATTTGGATGCAGACAGCTTTTGGTAGGCCCTTCTTGGGGGTTTGGTTGCCCATATAAAAGAAATTATATTGGCGTGAACTTTTCTGAACCATTTAATAGGCAGCCATATATTAAGCATGTGTAACAGGTAGAATATCCTAGGTAGTACGTTCATCTTGACTATTTTAATGCGCCTCCAAATAGAGATGGAGAGGGATGACCATCTAGCAAAGTTCTGTTGTATAACTGCTAGAATGTCATCAAGGTTTAGTTTCTTAGTAAGGGAGTCTGATCTGGTGAGATAAATGCCCAAGCATTTTAAACGCTTCGGGGACCATTGAAGACCTAAGCCTGGAATATCACTTTTTAACAGTCTATAATTTAAAGGGAAAACTGTGTTTTTCTCCAGATTGATTTTATAATTAGAGTAAGTACCAAATTCTGAGATTATTTGCAGAGAGGCCTCGAATGCCTGAACAGGATTAACAGAGTGAAGCAGAATATCGTCTGCATACGCTGACAATTTGAACACAGACCCATGCAGGGGTATACCCGGGATCAGAGAAGATTCCCTGAGTTTAACAAGTAAAGGCTCCAAATAGATATTGAATAGAAGTGGTGATAATGGGCACCCTTGGTGAGTACCTGAATGAAGGAGGAACCTCTCCGAGAAGACCCCGTTGCAATAAATGCGTGCTTGTGGATTTTTGTAGAAGGAAGTAATCCAATCAATGAATTCCTTTGGGAATCCAAATTTGCACATTGTGGCAAACAAGAAACTCTAATCCACCCTGTCAAAAGCTTTTTCCGCGTCCAGAGACAACAAGCCAGCTGGCACATCGGAGTCCCTGAATGCGGAAAAAATGTGTGATAGCTTCCTCAAATGATCTGAAGAGTTTCTCCCTTTCATAAATCCTACTTGATCTAGATGAATAATGGTGGGTATGACTTCCGCCAATCTATTTGTTAACAATTTAGCTATCATTTTTATGTCATAATTCAATAAAGAGATAGGCCTATAGTTAGTCACCAATTCTGGGTCCCTCTCTGGTTTATGCAAGACAATAATTAGGGCCTCCAATAAGCTGTCATCCATCGCATCCCCTTCCAGAAACTTTTTATACAACCAGCTTAGCCAGGGAATCAGTTGTTTACTAAAAGATTTGTAGAAATTGGGTGAAAACCCGTCAGGGCCGGGGGCCTTATCCAACGGGAAGGAGTCAATTACTTTCTTTATTTCTATGTCAGTTATGGGCGCCAGAAGTGCCACCTTCTGTGTTGCTGTTATCTGTGGAAGCGAAAGTGACTCTAAATATTTATCTAATTCTTGCTTTCTGGGGGGTTAGACCTGGGTCCATACAAGTCTTTATAATAAATTGCGAATTCCTGTACTGTTCTTTTAGCATGCACTTGTATAGTGTTGTCTGAACTAGCCCTAACACTCCTAATTATTCTGGCAGCTTCTTGAGTTTTTAATTGAAGGGCCAACAGTTTCCCTGCTTTTTCACCATGGTTCACATAGTTAATCCTGGTGCACATTATCGCATACTCTGCTTTGTTTAGCAACAGGGAACTATACTGGTCTCTCAGACCCATTAATTTAAGTCTGTCTTCCTCCGGGGTGGAAGGAGATAGTGTTTTCTCCAAGTCAAGAATTTTATTTATTAATGACAGGGCTTCTTGTTGCTTCCTTTTTTTTGTACGAGGCTATTCTGATAATTTATCCCCTGATTACACACTTCAGGATACATCATTCTGCCCCTATTCTCCCTGTCGAGCTGAGGTTAAGCTCTGTGTACTGATCTATTGCTTTCAAAATATCTTTAATAACTCCCTCATCTCTTAGTAACTGGTTATTAACCTTCCATATGGTTTCTTTTGGAACATTAGGTATCATGTTTAGTGAGCACCCCACCACCGCGTGGTCTGATATCACACCTGGTTCAGTAGCACTCCCTATTATTCCAGGTAAAAAGGTGTGACTAATTAAAAAATAGTCTATTCTGGTGGATGTGCCATGATCAGCAGACTTAAATGTGTACTCCCTCGAGGAAGGGTGCAGGACCTTCCATGGGTCCAACAGGCCTAATTGGTCCGTTAAATCCCGGAGGGCCCTCTGAGCCAGTGAGAGTCCAGATTTCCTAGCCCCTGATCTATCCATGTCAGGGGTAAATGCGAGATTCCAATCTCCTCTCAATATTAGTGGAAGTGAAACATAGGGAAGTAAATCCCTAAGTAATTAATGAAAAAAGGCTGGGGAGTCAAAATTGGGTCCATAAACACAACAGAGCACCACTTCCATACGATCCAGTAAACCTTTCAAAGTTAAATATCTCCCCCCAGGATCCTGGAAACAGAACTCACAGTTAAAGAGAAAAGCCCAGGAAAACAATATAGCTACCCCCTCTGCTTTGGGTGCTGTCCCCGGCCATAAATACCTGACCTACCAGCTGCCTCCTCAGGAGCGAGCCCTCCAAGATCAGTAGATGGGTTTCTTGTAAGAATGTGATGGCTCCTTTTAAGCTTTCAATATGTTTGAAAACCTGATATCATTTCACTTTCTTTCTTGCCCTTTAATGTTCCACGTAAGAAAGCTTAAACCTCCTGACATTTTTTGTTTCCCAAACTCAAATAACCATAACTTATTTCCAATCATCCCAATATCCAGCTGAGTTGACCCCTCCCCCTCCTTCCCCTAAGTCCTGAAACCATGTACACTTAACCCCCCTTACCCTTACAGATACATATGCAAACCCATAAATTCTTAACCAGAACATAATCCTGCTGGCCAACAGAGCCAAAAACACCCCCCACCCTCTCAACTTAATAACATCCAGGTACGTGATCTACAGAAACCATGAATATCCTCTCCCCCCTCCCGCCCACTCTTAACCCCACATATTACTTCTTGCTTTAAATCCTAAATCCATGACTTAGCATTAGTTAACCCCTCTTATGTATAAAAGAAAAAACAGAGTAGAGGTATACACTTGTTGGAGACTTGCATTCTTGTTAGACACACCCTTTTAAACTTGTCTAATAAGACCCAAAAATGAAGCTTTTGAAATAAGACTATCATAAACATACAATCCTTTTTTCACTAGGAAACCAACCCCATAATTTATCTCAGGGCAACACCTTGTGGCCACTACCTTGTATTACATTTGAACAAACAGAATCTCCGTTGGACTCTGTGGCCATCTTGCTAAATGATTTACTTCTTCATTTAGATGCCCCCACCCTACAGAATAAAAAGAGAAAAAAAGAAAAAAAAAACCTGCTACTTGCCATATGGCAGTGACTGCAGTTGTAGGGACCATACTCGGGCGAGATGAAGCTTGCTGGCACCTTAATTACCTGCGTTGGCTCCTCCACTTGCTTTACATCCAGAGCTCCCTCAAGAGATGAGCGTGGCTAATAAGAAGGGAAAAAATAAAGGGGGGGGATCCAGAAGACAAGTAAAAACCAAAAAGGAAGGAAGATCCCCCACCCTCTGATGAAATTGCGTCTGGTAAGGTTGGGTCCAACAGTCGGGATTCTACTACCCGAACAGACCCTGTCAGTGTAGAGCGCTAATTCCTCAAAGAGCTGGTCAGTTGTCACGAAATGCGGCAAAGGGCTGAGCCAGCGCAAAAACGACAGGGTCCTTGGTTTCCCTTCTAGGTCTGATTCACAGCTATTTTAGCACATCTATTTTGTTACAGCAAGGGATCCCTATCCTTGCACCCCTTTTACCAGCAAAATTTAAGAACATTGCACTAGCAAATATAACCCCGTTCTCCTTACTAAAATTCCCCCATTCAACCTTACAAAACAGCCTATATTTCGTAACTATAATATTTATATAGGGGGACCATTAACTAATCTAACTTAACCAGCATAGCCACATATGATGAACTCACTCCAATTTGTAAATCAGCAAGTGTCCTCAAGGAGCAAAACATGGCAGTTCTTACACACATCTCAGTATTGGTCTCATTACATCTGGCAAAGTCTATCAGTAGTAAGTTAGGCTCTCTCTTCGGGGTAACTCTCCAGGACCCCATCTTTGAAGTACAGGTGCAGGAACAACAGCGCTACTTGCAGGACAGTAAAGCCTCTTTATCAAGCTCCCCACGAAGCAGCTACCTCAGCTCTGCAGTCCCATATACTTTGCAGCAAAATGAATATTACAACTCAAGTAGGCTTACTGCAGCCATATATAAACCAGTTCAGCGATCAGTGAATAGGTTGGGGAATGCTCCTTTCAGAGCTGTATCTGCAGCCTTCAGATCTTCAAAAGTAGACCAGTGGCCATCTATCAGAACCTGGAATTTTGCAGGATAAAGCATTCTAAACTTGAACCCCGCTGGTATCAGCTTGTTAACTAAAGGGTGAAAAAGAGCTCTGCTCTGTCAGATGGACACCGGGAGATCTTGTGTGATCCTTAGCTGGACTTCTCCCCATTTTATTTGATCCAAACTTCAGATTTTCATCAGAAAATGCTGCCACTCCAGGTAGTTTAAAAACCGAACTATTAGAGGTCGGGGGGGGGGCACCTGCAGCGGGCATCAGGCACAGAGATCGGTGGGCTCGCTCTATACAGTAGGAAGCATCAAATGGGGAGGGACCAACCAGCTTCTCTACCAGCTTCTGAACAAAAAGAATTGTGTTAGCCCCCTCTTCTTTCTCCAGTAGCCCTATAAGCACCACATTGTTGCGCCTACTGCACCCCTCCAAGTCCTTGACCTTCGATTCCAGGCGAGCCATCTTCTGCCTGGTAGACACTAGCTCTGGTTCTATTCTTCCCAAGTGCTTTTCTACTGACACTATCCTTGTCTCATTGTCTCCGACCCTTTGCAAAATACTCTCCAGAGCCATGGCCATTGATTTAAATTCGGCTGTTAATGAACAGAGCTCCTCTCGGAACGGCTTGAACTCCTGTAGAAACCTGTCCACTGTTAAGATGCTGGGATTCTGGCTTGACGAGGAACATTCTGTCAAGGCAGCTTGCGGCCTTGTTTTTTTGCTGGCCTTTTCTGGCATGGAGGGAGGTGTGTGTTTTGGCAGAGCTTGCCTCATCTCTGCTTCCATGCTGGGTAACGAAGTTGCTACCAGGTAATGCTGCACACTGCTAGAATCCTTAGGTATGCTTTTCTTTGAGGGTTTCACAGTTGTAACGTGTTTAAATATTAATTACAGTCTCAAGTGAGTGGGAGACATGGAGAGTGCAACTATCCGCGATCCTGCATCACGTGATCTCCTTTTTGTTTTGTTTTGTTTTATTTTTGGTGGGGATGTGTGCACACTTGGGGCCAGATATTTAAAACTTTGCACTGGACGCAAACTGTTTGCACAGGTTTAGTGTGAGATTAGCACGGGTCTGCTATATTCAAAAGGCCAAATAGAATGCACAAACTGCATTAGCGCCAGGCAAAATCATAATGTATGCAAGGGGCAAAATGAGGGAGCATGTACATGAATACAGGCGCAATGCTATATTCAGTGACTAGCGCCATGAAAAGTGGTTTTGCGTGACACTTTGTGCAGTACAAATTACTGCCTAGGAAAAGGTAGTCTTAACCCTAGGCAATCCAGTTTTGCACAACATTGTGGCTTTGTGTGGCATTTGTGCGGTTTATGCATGGCTGTGCATGACCCTAACCAATAAGTATGACACATAGAAAAAGCCAGACATAGAGGAAACATGTTGCTCACTGATGGCATCACAATGATGCCATCACCTGCCACCAGTCCTAGTCATGCCAGGCAGTAAGTGGTGACCCTGTCCCAAGTGGACACCATGACAGTGTGACCATATAGCACACACCTGCAGACAACCCTTCTGTGGACACCAGCAAATGCCAGCACACACATGCAGCACTGTGGGCATGGAGGGTGTTGGGGGAGGGTGTTTGTGTGGCCAGGCTGTGCCACAGACCAGGTGTGGTGAGAAAACTGGGACACATAACACAGTGCACATGGGTCAGTATTGGGACTACCCCAATACCTGTGTGCCTGTCTGATCATACATGCCCCCCCAGCCACATACTGCACAGCTGTACAAACACCAGAGCACACACAGCCGGCCATGTATATGTCACTGTGAGCATCCCATGCCAGAGGTGCAGCAACTGTGGGTCACACAACAGCATAACAGTAATGTCCACTGTCAGCAAACACCTGCAAGTTGGGCCTGTCACTGTGTACAGTGCAGTGGTCATCACTGCCTACACACCATAGGCATTGCTGTGTCCCTCACACTACTGGCCCCCTTGCTACTGTAGTGTCTGCTGTGCACTGTAGCATGACCTATAGTGTGACAGTTGCATGCAGCACCACCACCACCTGTGCCTATGCTGTGTTGTCCCCTGGAGCACAGTATGCTATGCTATACTGTATACATGTAGCCTGCAGCTACCATCATGCACCACCAGACAGACCTACAGGTGGAACTGTGGGCAGACCCAACCAGCCCCTGTACTTCCAGACTGACCTACAGGTGGAGCTGAGGGACCCTGCAGTAACGCTGGGCAAACTGCATGCAAATCAGGGCATAATGAGATGCTAATCTGGATGTTTGCCCAGAGACTATCTAAGTAAGCTCATTTGCATGTCACTTTTGAATATGGCAATGTTTAGCCCCAGGCAAATGTGTTTGCACCGGGCAAATGGCTTAAATCCACAGTAAACCTGTGCAAACGTATTAGCGCTGCACAAACGATTTGGGGAATATTATACAATTTTGCACACTGTACTTTTACATGCACTGCTGCCTGCAGCTGTACTGGGTCCACACATTTGCTGGCACACACGTTGGCCACATAGTTCACCTCTACATACCTTCACGTCTCTGTGCACTTGGCCGCTGTTGTGGTGTGCACTTCCTGGTTGCTATATTCACAACTGTCTTATTCCCAGGCTATGTTTGCACTGCACTCCCAGCCCAGTTTTCCCAGCTTCCTTAGCATGCTATATTCAGCAGGGTTAGCACTGGGGCTATCCCTTTTGAATATAGTGGGCTATTGGGTCCGGGCTAATTTAGAATGCCAGGCAGTGCTAATTTAGCCCTGGGGCAAAGTTCTGAACATCTGGCTCTGGGTGTCTTGCTTTATCTTATTTGGGCTATAACTGGTTGCATCCCAGTGAGAAAAGCAACTTAATGTTTGATTAAGTGAATGGGTTGAGCTGTTAATTCTAAATTTGGTACAATATTACTGTAGAATGTGAATGACTGTATTGTAAAATTTACTGTGCAATTTCTAATAAAAAAGAAAGTAACAAGAAAACATTCTTCAGCAAATTTCACTAAATGTTCACACTTTGGATATCCTGTCACATAGGGAAAGTATTTTAAATTTCAGGTTCCTAGGTCAAATGGCATTGAGGTGATAAGTGGGCAAATAACAAGCCATTATAATATCATGTCTAATATCTCCTATTTTATTGTACTGTATCTAATATATGGTGTTAAATAATATATTTCATCCTAGCCCTGCTTTTTGTACCTCTTTTCTCTAGACAATCTTCTTGATTTAAATCTCCCAAAAATATACTTTATGGGCTAGATTATAAATTGGATCCATCTGATTGTTTTACAACAGTCTCTGTTTATAAACTGGGAATTCATCCAAACTGTAGACCACCTGTTAGGTATACTAACAGCAACCAACCTTCATCCCAAAAATTGCAATTGTGAGTTGGGGAGGGGAGGGACTACAAATATGGTGGATTTTGTTCTTTAAGGTATTAAAACAGTATTGGAAAGGTAAATAAATATAATAAAAATTGAGCACAAGATTTTGAGCTGAAAAGGCAATCCTTTGGGTATGATGAAAGGCAGAATGTCGTGGGTTTAAAGGGACACAGTCAACCCCCTTAAGACTCAAAGTGTCCCACGTTTACAAAACATATTTTATAATTGCTAACATTCTGTAAAGATTGCTGATATAGCTAGTAGTTTGATTCTGATTCTGTTTTTCATTTTAAAAGTGAAAAAAAAGACTGCTCATCATACTGGTGTTACCACACCAAAACAGATTAATTTACATTCCTTGATCAACTCCCACTACATCTTTCTTGGACTTGGAAACACCTCCAATACAGTCTAGCCACTCATGCAGTGGGAGTTTATGTGGTCACTTCCTCATGAGTGGCTGCACTGTTTGTGGGTGCTTCTAATGTTTAGGAAGTATTCAAGAAGAATAGATTCAGGATTTGAAACAAAAAGTTGTTTATAAATATACATTATCATGCATTTCAGTTCTACTAAACAAGAAGACAGACAAAACAAACAGCAACATTAATGAATTTTAGAGAAAGGTAAGCAAGCATAGAATCGTGTTTTTTAACTATAAATAATATGATGCAAAACAGGTTGACAGTGTTCCTTTAATTAGGAAAACTTCAGAGAGACAGGGAGTTAGAGAACAGTTATTTTAAGCAAATGTCCCACTGTTAATGTGCTTTCCAGAAAAGAGGGAAGTTGACAATTAGGTATACAGTACATGAATGAATGAATGTGATGGTTTGGTCCCAGAAAGAATGCAGATAGACAGAAAAAGGGTGTTGCGTAACTATTTAAAAGGAAATTGAATTTTTCAGGTCATTTTGTTCATACCAAATGACTCCAATGTTTTTATCTGAGCAATTGAAAACATTTCATGCCAGTAAAGATCTTTTTGATCGCCAGGTTTCTGAATGGTAGTTATGCAAATACCAACAAGCTAGCAATGACTGAATTAATTGAAGTGCTTAGTGACCAAAGTGCAAAATTTTTATTTAATGGAATATCTGTGGCTACTAAAGCATTTCTTCAAAGAATTCTTTTTGGGGGCTACATATAGCTCTGCACATCACTTACATTTGATAAGGTAAATCACTTGTTTTGTCCCATAGTCCATGTTTTCTTTAATCTTATAGCATGTTCCTGTGTCATAGCTTTGAAAGTTGTCATTTTCTCTTAGATGCAGACAAGTGGAGCATCTCTTAGATTGGCATACAATATGAAGGAACCAGGAATATAAGCTGGGGAGTTAAGAGGGGGAAACAGTGCTCAAAGCAATATATTTAAAATATTTTGCATCTACAGAATGCAAGAAAGGGGGAAAGTTGAAACCCAGTTCATATGTGCTGTTGCAGCAGGGATTATGTTTCTTAATCATGAAATATAGAGTGGGTAATCCAGGATTGTATGTCACCACAAGTGGTATTCTGTTTGAATTGTTCTGGTTCCAGGGTCTGGGCAAATCCTCTCTTGATATCAATTTTGCTGGCTCAATCTCTTGTAGAACCTTCCTTGTTCGGTATCCCCTCTGTAGCAGGAAATTGTTCACTTCCTTGAACCTTCTATTAAAGTGGAGTTTTGAGAACAGATCCTATGTAGTCTGAGTGACTGTAGATACTGTTTAATTATAGTTTGTTTGAGACAGCAGGACTTGGGTGAGAAATACATATATTTGTCAGTTGGCTTGATGAAGAGGATTGTTTCAACTTTCCCATTCTGCATCAGTACTGATACCATGTATTAATTTCTAAAGCTTAATTAACAGTTTGTCACAGTACTGTGCAATAAAATAAACAAGGCATTTGAAACAATTTATAACATGGATTGCATGGAGGAGAGCAACCAATTGGTCAAACAGCATCAGGTGACTGTGGATTAAATTCCCTTTTTAATCCACACTTGGGTGACCTGCACTTCTTCCCTCAAAGCAAGTAATGTGATTATTCCCTTAAAATCATATCCCTACCCACAGATGCAGTATAGTGGTGACACAGAAAATGTTGCTGATAACTGTAATGTCATGAGTAGAAATGAAAAGATGTTCAGCAAGTAATTCTATACATATTTACATGTGATCATTGGCAGTAATGTGTCTACAATTTTTTTTGTTTACTTGCCTTGTATTTTGCCTGCTGCTAATTGAAAAGAATCCAATTGAATCCCTGCATTATGAAGTCAGAAACTCTCTCCTGGCAAGGCTATTTACATACCCGTAACGCAGTGCTTACAACTCATGGAAGTGATGTATTCTCATACATGGTAGAAAAGCAAGTAAAACAGATGTTCTAACATGTTGTATTGATTACTGTAGGAAAGGAGCTGTGCTATTTTGCTTTCCTGTGTGTTGAACACTAAAAAGAAGTATTAAAGTATTTATGTCATTACAATATAAATAGTCTGCTCATAAATTCTAGGAAGCAAATGACTATGTAAAGAAAAGTATTACACCTGTATTCTGCTGCTGATTAAAAATAGAGCAAATTCCCACAAAAGTATGCAGTCCATAGCAAATTTGGCAGAGCTCAGTTGTATTTTCTACATGTTGTGCTTTACTTAGTTTAGATGTGATCATTATCAATATGTTTACAATGCTTTTTTACGTTACAGAAATTATTAGTAAATCTCTATACATTAATTTTACATTTAACATAGAAACATAGAAACATAGACTTTGACGGCAGATAAGGACCGCTAGGCCCATCTAGTCTGCCCATTTCCCTTCCTACAGGATAGGCCGCAGATCCTAGTTAACCAACAGCCTATATCTTCCTGCCCCCCACAAGAATTGCCTTATGTCTGTCCCATGCATTCTTGAATTCTCCCTGATATAATACTTTTTTTCTAACTTACTGTTAGCATTAACTGTTCAGAAGTGTATTTCTCAGATAATGACAGAGCTACTGCATAATACATATTATTTGCATACCCATAATGCGGTGCTTGCAACTTATGGAAGTAATGTATTCTCATACATGGTAAAAAGCAAGTAAAACAGATATTGTGACATGTTTTTATTTATTACTTTATGAAAGGAGCTGTGTTACTTTGCACTCCTGTGTTCTGAATGCAAAAAAAGTATCAAAGTATGTAGGTCATTGCAATATAAATACACAACACTGTACTCACATACTCCAGGAAGCAAGTTAATATGTTAGGAAACATGTTATACACAGTTATTCTGTTGTTGATTAAAAATAGAACAAATTTCCACAGAATTGTGCAGTATACGGCAAACTTGCTAGTGCACATTTGTATTTCCTGCATGTAGTGTTCCATTTAGTTTAAAAGTGAGCATTAGTAGTAATGTGTTTACAATGCTTTTGTACTTTACAGAAAAGTCTAACTGAACCATGAAATGTTTATCCTCAGTCTACATGTGTAACTATTTTTTCAGATGGAAGGATACACAATAAAAAGTGTCTTTCCCAGCCTTAAAATTATCCTTTCTGAGCATTATTTGTGTCCTTCATGCAACCAATGTTATAAGTGCAAAAACCCACTCCTGGCTGTGGGGTTATAGGCATTTAATCCACACCTGGGATGCTGCGAGGACACTCGGCCTCACAATACACACCAGGCATGGATTAAATGCTTATAACCCCACACCCTGTCATGGGATAGTGCTAACTTAAAACATAACAAGCCTCATAAAATATTGCACTTTATCAACCCTGTGCATGTATTGTGAATTTGAATTCTGCAATAACCAGTACAAAAAATGAGCATGACCTTCATTCCAGCCAGTGATATTTTGTGCTTGGGACCATCAATAGACTCACAGTAAAAGATGTAAGTGGAATGGGGAAATGCATTTTATGGCTGTATCCCTGCCTACAGTCCTAGGAATATGTGTTCACTGTGTCTAATGAATATAAGACACCTCCCCTTAGTATCTTTTGTTATCTAACAGCAGATAGACAAAGTTGGTGATTTTATAATTGGACCAACAAAAAAAAGTTTCACTACACCACCTTTCAGGTCTGTACAAGGCCCCTTCTTCAAATGGTGACAGATTTTGCATGAGGCATGTCTTATATTCATTAAGTTGTGCTAACTTCTGAAAGCATTCAAGATTCTCACAAAAAGTAAGGTGTTCTGAATAATTTCTTTGTGATTCTATCATAGAGTAGTGAGTTGCCTGAATCTGTATTTATTTACATGTGAACTCTTTCCTGAGGATTCATGTGAAGTGTGTTTCACATTCCAGTGAAATTACCCAGTAAACAGACACAAATACACACAATAAAAAATACACAAAATAAAGTCATCAATTTTAAGAAATAAAAAGGAACATGATCTGAGGAATAGGCGTATGAGGCACTGAAACAGAAGGGACCAATCACAAAGGCAAGAGAAAGTGCTCCTAAGCCGGGGGGGAGAGTTAAAAGGTTTGGCTGAGTCCACTGTACTTCTGTTCTCCCTCAGATAGCATTGCAGCAGCATTGTAGGACAGAGCAGAGCATAAGGAATGTCTTCTAAGGTCAGCAGAAGTTTTACAAGGGGAGAGCCATAAGGACATTAACTGACATGTTTTCTCCTTTTGTTTAAAGTTGCTCACATTGATGTACTATTTTTGTTTTATTTACTGGTTACAGGGGGTTGATATTCTTCACTGAAGACAGCTGATTGTTTTTCTCTGATTCAGGGCAACCCAGGCTCATCCTGCCCCCCTCACCCCACCCACCTCTGAAGTGGGTGTACCCTTGTAGGCTTATCCCCTAGAAGCTTTTTACCACTTCCTGCCCTAAACAGGAAAAGGTGCAATCACATACAGCTTCCCAGGGATACCTGTAGAAAGTACACCTGAAGAAACAGAGTAAAGCTAGGACAGTGTCATCATCATCAGTTAACACCAAGCTCTTTGTTGGGAATTAATTGTTACAGTCAAATCCTACTGTTATACTGAGGGGAGGAACATTTTATGAATGTATTCTAACTGGGCTGCTTGATTGTTTTAAAAAATAACATTTATTATTATTGCTTGGGTGACTAAAGCTTATTAGGGAGAAGGCAAGCACTGGACATAATGGGAGTGGTGCAATGCAGTTGTTGTGGGGAAGCAGTCTTCCGGGAGATGTTCTGGAAGCCTGCAGTGCTGTCTTATCTACAGTCACCTCTCTGGGTTGAGGGAGGAGGTTGCTCATCTCCAGGCTGAGTTGACTGGGATTCAGAAAGACCTCTCCCCCAATACAGGGACCACCAAGGCCACCCACGCTGCCTCAGAGAACTTCAGTAAGGAGTAACGGTTGGACAACAGTGAACTCAGAAAGGGTGATGGAGGTTGGTCAGAGGTGCATCCCACCTATGGTTCCACTTCACAACCCCTAAACCATTCTGTCAGAGCAAGGCTCTCCCATAGAGGCACCCACAGTGGTGAACATATGGATGCGGGGGACCTCCGCAGTGGAGACCCCTGGGTGCTTACCCTGCACATTGGCTCGAAGTGATATGAGGCAAATCCTAAGGATCTCTGGGGCTATTGCATGGGAGGGGGAGCTAGACATCATTATCCACCTGGGAAAAAATGACCTAGCTGACAATGAGGTTAGGGAAATGCAGAGGGAGTTCACAGAGTTGGGGCGGGATCTTAGACACATGGCATGCACAGTAACCTTTTTGGGAGGACTATCTGTCTATGGCATGAGAGAAGCAAGGGTACTCTGCACCATGGGATTCAATGAATGGCTGAAGAACTGGTGCAGAGCTGAGGGTTTTATCTTCATTGGAGACTGGGGACCCACCTGTAAGAATGTAGACTTGTACACGAGGGATGGTCTGCATCTGTTCAGGGGGACCAGAATCCTGAGTGAAAAGATTGAATGTTTCATTGGCAAACATTTAAACTAGCTAAGGGGGGAGGCAGAGATATACAGGGGAATATCAAACTGCCCCCCTCACAGATTAAGAAAGTCAGACAAAAGGATCCTAAGGGAAGAGAAAGCACAAGGGACTAAAACAGGGGGTAAAGCCAGGAGATGCACAGAGAGAAGGGTTAGGATAGGAACAAATAGGGAAGTAGCCCTCAAAACATGGAGGGACATGTGTACAAATGCCTGTAGCCTAGGTAACAAAATCCCTGACCTAATGGCCTTGATGACAGAGGAAGACATGGATATTGTGGCAGTCACAGAAACATGGTTTACAGGAAGCCATGACTGGGATGTTAACATACCTAGGGTACACAGTACCTGTTGTTGCCCACAGCCCACTCATTAATATTCAGTGGTCCACTTCCATTCCCAATTCCTGTGCTTTCTTCCCTTCTCACCCAAAGCACTTAAACAGATAGCTCTAGGCATGTCCCATCCTCTTACTGCTCTCCCCTTTACTCTCTTAAGCTAAATACCACAGTTTCAAATTACTCCAATCTCTCCTGTCAACTCTGTTTTTCCATCATCGCCTTCCATCTGCTCAGTCTCTGCATCTATTTTCATTGCCGGCCAACTTATCACCTCTACCTTATTTTACTACACTATTTCTCTTTTCTCCTTTTGCCATCTGGTTGCCTTTTTTTTCACCAGTTCTTATTGTAATATACCTGTGTTTAGTACTGTATGTCCATAGTTTATACCTGTTAGCTTAATCTGATCTTTTTAACACTGTGAATAAGATCATATACTACTATAAATGTTACAACTGTTTAAATGATGTTCACACTACATACTCTTTTTGGCCTCTGTAATATATTCTTTATTGTCTCTGTTATGATTTTTGTTTACTTTCAACACTGGAAGTTTGTGAAAGTGGGCTTTTTTGCTCACTTATCTTTCAAGTGTATCAATAAGATTGATTGATTGATTGAAAGACATGGAGGGACAAAAGGGAGGTGGGGTTGCTATCTACATCAGAGAGGGGAAGGAAAACAGGGAGGAGGGAGCAGTATGGGTCACACTGGAGACAGGAAATAGCACCACTATCCACACAGGGGTGAGGAAATAGATAGGGTAATGGTAGAAAACATCCTTAAAATGGCTGAGAAAGGGGAAGTACTGTTGGTAGGAGACCTAAATATGCCAGATGTTATTTGGAGCACCTATGATGTAGCCACATCCAGGAGCAAAGACATCCTGGATGCCCTGCAGGGGGCATGCCTCCGTCCGCTAGTGGTGGAACCAATTTGTGGTGGAGCAATATTGGACCTGGTGCTCACAAATGAAGACAGAATAACAGATGTATTGGTAGGCAGCTAGCTAGGGTCCAGTGATCACCATACAGTATGCTTCAAGGTAAACACATTAGAAGAGACAAGCCACAAGAAAGCAAGAGTCCTAGACTTCAAAAGGGCCAGCTCTACAAAAAATCAGAGAATGCCTCAAGAAAGCACTGGAAAAGGGAGAAGGATAAAGGGGGTAGAGGAGCAGTGGGAGAACCTCAATAGAACCATAACAGAGGCAGAAAGTCTTTATGTGAAACAAGTTAACAAAGAAAAAAGAAAGAAAAAACATTATGGTTTTCTAAGGAAGTGGCAGGGTAGGTTAGAGAGTAGAAGGTAGCATTCAAAAAGTACAAAGAAACCCAGAGTGAGGAAGACAGGGAACTGTATCAGACAAAGTAAAGGGAGGCAGGAGGAGTAGTCAGAAGTGCAAAGGTGCAAATAGAGGAAAGGATAGCCCAGACAATAAAGGAGGGGGAGAAAACCTTCTTCAGGTACATTAGGGAAAGAAAGAAGATAGACTAAGAGAGGGATTGTAAGGCTAAGTAAAGCAGGAGGGAAGTGGGCAGAAAGGGGACCTAGAAAAAAAAAAGACTCTAAATGAATACTTCTGCTCAGTATTCATACAGGAAGATGAAGGGGAGGGACCAAAATTAGGTAGTAAAAACACACAGGGAAGAGGGGTGGACACCAGTCCATTCACAGAAGAGGCAGTGTTAAAGAAACTCCTGAAACTGAAAGTGGACAAGGCAATGGGGCCAGATGGGATACACCCCTGAATACTTAAAAAACTCTGACAGGTGCTAGTGGCACTACTGACTACCCTATTAAACAAATAGCTGGAGGAGGGAGTGGTACCAGAGGACTGGAAGAGGACAAATGTGACACCCCTTCACAAAAGTGTGAGAAAGGTAGAAGTGGAAAACTATAGACCAGTCAATTTGACCTCAGTGGTAGGGAAGATGATGGAATCAGTATTGAAGGAAAGGATTGTAGAATATCTAGAGGTCAGAAGGGTGCAAGACCCAATTCAGCATGGATTCACAGCAGGAAGGTCTCATCAAACTAATCTGATAGATTTCTTTGACTGAGTGACAAGGGTAGTAGATTAGGGAGGGGCAGTGGACATGGCCTACCTAGACTTTAGCAAGGCATTTGACACAGTGCTACACAAGAGGTTAATAAACAAGTTTGGCAATCTGAGAGTGGGTCCCAATGTGATAAACTGGGTCAGAAATTGTCTTAGCAATAGGACACAGAGGGTGGTGGTAAATGGAGTTCAATCTGAAGAAGGCGTAACCAACAGGGTGCCACAATGGTCAGTCTTGGGGCCAATCCTCTTTAATGTCTTTGTAAGTGACATTGTGAAGGAACTAGAAGGAAAGGTAATGTCTCTTTGCAGATGACACTAAGATCTGCAATAGGGTTGACACTCTGGGGGGTGGAGGAATGAGAAGACACTTAGGCAAGTAGGCAAGAGTGTGGCAGCTTAGATTCAGTGCAAAGAAGTGCTAAATCATGTACTTGGGGGGGGGGACCCAATAGAAAAATACACCTGGGGTGGTCATAACAGACAACTTAAAGGTTGCCAAACAATATGAAAAGGCAGTGAGGAAAGCTAGTGGGATGCTGGGGTGCAGAGGGAGAGGTATCACCAGTAGGAAACAAGAGGTGATGCCACTGTACAGACAGTTGGTAAGACCTCATCTGGAATACTGTGTGCAGTTCTGGAGACTTCATCTCTGAAAGGACATAGACAGGGTAGAGGCAGTCCAGAAGAGAGCAATGAAAATGGTTCAGGGAGTACACCAGAAACCACATGAGGAGAGACTGAGGAAACTCAACATACCTCTCTGACTCCTCACTTTGATCCTTGCACCTTCTGTATAACCCAATGTGTTCCCTGGTACACAGAGAATGCTGGAAGTATCTGAACTCCTGTTGGTGCTGGATCTGTTGCCAGTAGTGTACCTTCAGACTCATTTGACTTTGGTGCTGCTGCTGTGGTACGATCAGCAGTGAGCCTAGTAACCTCCCAGGCTGAACTCTCCATTTCCTAGTAACAGACACCAGTAGTGGTGATTGAGGCAACTGTTTCCCTCAGTCTCACCCTGGTCCTGATCCTCCTCAAGAATCAATTATGTCCCCAAACCATGTTTCCCAAATTTCCCAATCTAGGGCTCCACAGGAGGAGGGTTTGCAAGATACCCTGGAGGAAAAGAGGTAGAGTGGGGATATGATAGAGACTTTCAAGTACATCAAGGGCATTAACAAAGTTCAGGATGACAGCACCTTTCAGAAAAGGAGTTGTGCAAGAAAAAGGGGTCCCAATATGAGGCTGGGGGGGGGACTCAGGGGCAACGTGAGGATGTATTTTTTTTCACAGAAAGGGTGGTGTATACATGGGACAGCCTTCCTAAGGAGGTCATAGGGGCAAAAACCATAGGTGAATTCAAGAATGCATGGGACTGACAAAAGGCAACCCTAGAGGTAGGAAGGAAAAGATAAACTACAGATCAAATAGGATCTGGAGTTTTATACAACAGTTAGGGAAATTGGCAGACTAGGTGGGCCAAGCAGTCCTTATCTGCTGTCAAATTCTATGTTTCTATTAATATAAAACACTAACCAAGCTGGAGGTGAAGGGTGGAAGCCTGAACATACTGGCAAAACTCATGCAGCAAATGCTGGATTAGAACCAGGGTCCTGTGACTAGATTAGGCATGGCTTTCATTAATTTATACTGCCAATAGTGAACAATGGATATTGTCCAGCTTGCAGTGGAGGTGGTGGCATGGATCAGTGCCGGAGACTCACCAATGGGCTCAGTCTACAGCCACTACATTCCCTGTCCTAATAATATTGTGGTAAATGTTACCGTACATTATTCTCTGGTCCCAACCCTCCACTTATTGCATGCTGCTCTACTTGTTACATGTTGTACAATGTTTTCATTTAGTGGTGGGAATTGGGTTTGGTCAGACTGATAAGAAACCCTCATCTTCTTTTTTGTAGAATTGTGAGGCTTTTTAGTCACTTTTAATTTTTCTGTAAACCTTTTTTTTTTCAGCACCGCTCTGACTCCTCACTTTGATCCTTGCACCTTCTGTATAACCCAATGTGTTCCCTGGTACACAGAGAATGCTGGAAGTATCTGAACTCCTGTTGGTGCTGGATCTGTTGCCAGTAGTGTACCTTCAGACTCATTTGGCTTTGGTGCTGCTGCTGTGGTACGATCAGCAGTGAGCCTAGTAACCTCCCAGGCTGAACTCTCCATTTCCTAGTAACAGACACCAGTAGTGGTGATTGAGGCAACTGTTTCCCTCAGTCTCACCCTGGTCCTCATCCTCCTCAAGAATCAATTATGTCCCCAAACCATGTTTCCCAAATTTCCCAATCTAGGGCTCCACAGGAGGAGGGTTTGCAAGATTCTTCCCCCTCAATATCACCACCTTCTTTCCTTCCTCCCACTCTGTATTTCAGCCTCTTTCTTTCGTATATACATATGGTCCACCATTTAAATATTTTTGTGGGCCTTACCACAGAAGGTACTCATCCCATATTTGGTTGTGGCTGTGCAAGATTCCTACATGTGCACAATATGGCTTGTTTGAGGGCACCCCAAGCCGCTGAATATGAGTAAAATACATCATTACAGTGCTATGGCAAACTATGCTGGATGGTGCAATAAGTCTCTGGGGAAAATGCATAGGGAGAACTAATTGAGCAGAAGTTAAATCCGCTTTCCCACATCCAGAAATTGGACCAACCAAGGTAAATTACATAAATTTGTTTTAAACAAAGATTGAATGGATTAATAATCCAGAGATTCTTCATTAAAGAAGAGGTGATCACAGTTATTAAGCTTTGCTGCCTGCAGAGCCAGCCAAACTGAGGCCCACTAGAGTATGCTGAGGCCTCAAGTGCCAGCTACCTTGCTGGCTTTTGTGTGGCCTACTGGAGCAGCATAAACTTTTAGCAGACCTCCAAGCCAGGTTCCCCAAGGCATACCTCCCCTGTGGTTCCCAATGTTCCAGCTACCTTGGGGCCTGCTGGAGTGAGAAGATGCCTCCAACACTAGCCATTTTGCTTGCTCCCCTAGGCTCTACTAGAGATAGCAGGATTAATCCTCCAGTGCTGCTTTCCGGGCAGCACCCCACTCGCCTGCCGCCCTGCTGCCTGCCGACTGACACCATCGGTAGGGCTGTACTCCCATTGGTCCACAGTGTGAGCCAATGGGCATGTGATCCATTCACATATCTGGAATGTGTAGTACGGTATGGGCTGCACACCCATTGGCTCATGCTATGGGCTCCCAGTGTGCCAGACTAGTGGAGGGTGGATCAATGCCACCTGGGGATTGGGCACCCCGAGATCAACTGAAGAAAAGGGGGCATGGGGGGGCGCATCCGACATTGGGAGTGGGCATCCCAGTGTCGGAAAAAGATAACAATTACTTTGGCACACTTTAGTGGGCTCCCAGTGTGCAACAATAGTGGGTGGGGGCATGCCGACACAGGGATTGGGCACCCTGTTGTTGGCAAAAGATATGTTCGGGCTTGGGGGGCATGCTGACATAGGGATTGGGCACACTGTCAGCTTTGGGGGGGTGTATGGTGGGCAGCAGGAGATGCCAATTATGCAAAGCCATGGTAGGGCTCATTTATTTATTTCACCAGGAAAGGCACATTTAGCAAATGAGTTACTCTTAAGTCCAGCCATGCGCATTACTGTGCACTGTAATGTGGATGGCTGGAATGTGCCTGGTTGCTAGGAAGGTGGGGGGGAGATCTGCCACTGCAGTGATGAAACTATCCATGATTGGATCTGCAGGTTTCTTTCATGTCTGGCACTCACTCTGAAACTGCCGTTAAGGCAGAGAGCTTGTATGAGCCATCTTACAATATCTTGTCATGCACACTAGCCGCGACAATTCCAGGGTCTCCATGTCTATGACGACTGAACAGTGATGCCTCATGGACTCTGTAATACGAACCTTGAGGCCTTTTAAACATGCAACACAGGCAGTGAGTGGCAAGTCTGCCTCCATTAGCCAATCAATTTCACTGCTGTGGGTGCTGAGGCAGACACTGATGAATGTACACCATAGCCTTGATGTGTCAGAGACGGTGCTAGCAGTGTGTTGCTAAAACACATGCTGACAGTATTCGACCAGAATCATCACATCTTGAGCACTCAGCATAGTGACAAATTTGCAATAGCAACAAAGCTGGACCCATGATACAAATGTGGAATTGCCTCAGTACTGGAGGGCAGGCCTGAATGGGTAAACAATGTCAGTGGGCAACTGATGCACTTGGTTCATGGGGCACAAAAGTTATGTGCCAAGGTCAGGAAACCTGAGGAGCATAATTAGGTTGAAGGTGAACCTGGAGGAATAGTATCAAACCTATCCTGTAAGGGGAAGGGGACTGCAATTCCAGGTGGTCTGTCGTCAAAAGTGGCTGGTGTTAATCCACTTTGGGAGGCTTTGTCCCAAGTGGGGATTTGTGACATAAATGATTCCTGAGAAGCAGATGTTGCATCAACCACTGGACTTAGAGCAGCACAGCCAATGGTTGAGTCATATGTGTCTGAAAACAGGCATCTGTCAATCACTGATGAACCCCTTTTATACTGGCGTGGAAAGGTCAGTGAATGGCCAGAGCTGACCGCTGTGGCACTGAAGTACCTGCCATGCCCACCCTCCAGTGTGATTATTGACAGGGTGTTCAGCTCAGCAGGTGCAATAGCTCAGGATCATCATACAAGCCTCTCTCCTGCAAATGTTAGTTTGCTGACATTCATAAAAATGAATGAGAGGCACATACCAGCTCAGACTGCAACCTCAGTATTCGTACCCCGGCATACTCATGGTTTTGCTGATGTTGAAGAAAGGGACCATCCTGGTGGCAGTGACAGCATGAAGTGGCCTACCACTGACGTAGATGATAACACAATGGAAAAAGAATGTCCCCGTGGTCTGAATTCAGACATAGAATACTGTGAGGGCAGCTTTCTTTCTGAGGATGATGATGAATGATGATGATGAGGTTAATGTTGGCAGGTTTTAATTTAAGTGGTTAAAAGGTTGTAACATGTGTTGTATGATACATGTTCTCTTTTTCATAAAGTGAAATCACTGTCCCACTCATATTGACTCAAATTCCATATGTCACATCATCACATTAATAACACTGAGCACAATAAATCCTGGTCCCCAAACTACCACCACCATAAGACCGCTGTTCTCCACTGCCACCATAGGGAACGTGACCGTGTGTTCCCCTGGACTACCACCACCATAAGACCACTGTTCTCCACTGCCACCATAGGGAATGTGACCATTTGTCCCTCTTGGACTACCACCACCATAAGACCACTGTTCGCCACTGCCACCACCACCAGCTGCAGGAAGATGTAAGAGGGAATGTCATCATGTGCCACCGCTATGACCACCAGCACCCACCATAAGTGTCATTGTGACAATGTTTTTCCATTACATTGACCATGCCAAGTCAGAGGGAGTTGAACAGGAGACCACATCCATCAGCATCAGGCACAAGGCTTCTTACTATTGAAACTATAAAGTGAGTATGTGTACTAATGTTTTTTATGCTATTCAACTTCCTTTAGCTTTGTGTTGTGTTTTCTGTTTCTTTTCTGAGCTGCAAAGGTCAAACACATACAGTCAACTTATTTGTTTTTTTATGGGTTAACAACAAATGACTCTCCTTCACTGAAGGTCTGTATCAATGGTACAGCAGCAGTACTGTCTACAGGAACATATGGAATACCCATTTCCAATCCATACTGGTAAGTATATAAATTTTATTTCATCTGTTCCTTTTTTTTCATAAGAGTGCAACAAATCCGACTGAGAATTCAGAAACTAGGTGACATGTATGTCACAAAACATATTTCTGCAACATATCATGCACTGTATTCCAAATTTAGGGAGGCAGTATAGAGCAGTGGTTTAAGGCTCTGAGCTGCAAATCTGGAGACCTGGGCTTGAATCTCACAGCCCACAATTGCATACTGTGGGACGCTGAGCAAGTCACTTAACTTCTCTGTGCTCCCAGGTTGCACCTGTAAACAAGCTTTTAGCTTAGTGTGTCTCACCTGGTTAAACAATTGGAAAAAAAATTGCAGCTATGCAGCCATGACAGTGTTGAAAAAGTTGGACCCAGATTGTGTTACTTGACAAGATGTGATTTTGAAATGTAACTTGAGTTGAGATGCAGGGACACTGACCTAGTGTATTTATTACACAACCTGGTACTAAATTAAGTTGCGATCTGATGATTGCAGTGTGACAGCTGTGTTAATCTAGATACCCATGGAACAGCCATGGCTTAAACATAATGTCTTACTGCTGCAATCAAGTTGTAATAAGTCCTTCATTTCTTTTTTTAGGAAAGTTCCAGATGCTTTGTTGTATCATAGTTGCCTTATCCAAAGAATGTCTTCAACATCTGCCCCCCCCCCAGGCTGGGGCAGACATGCAACACGCAGAAGTCATTTCAATCGATGACCAGGACCATCATTACCAGACTGGAGAAGGATGCAGATGAAATCTGTGAAGAAGTAACCAAATAATAAACCATTAATGAGACCTACTTGCAAATTGCAAATATGCTCCCCACCCCAAAAAAAATACTTACCTTCATTGGCTTGAGACTATTCCAGTTCCAGTTTCAATGCCAAAATTTCTCATCAAGCACTGGAATGTGCACATCAATAGTATGTGACCTGTGATACAAAATAATAGAATGAGTACATGTCTGTATGTCAACCCCCACCTAGAAAACACACACACACACACATATATATATATATATATATATGTATATCAACTCACCAAGGCTGCTATTAGTGTACACACAAAGGGCACCCTTCCATGCAGTTGAGGTGATTGCATCGCATTTGCGGGAATCACAGCACACATTGGACCAGCAACAGTTCTGTCATAGTCATCATTTCTGATGGAATACTGAATGGATTCATGTCATGTTGTCCCTTCTTCACATGGTTTGGCAAGACACTGTGCATCATGACATCATCATCACAGAGTATATAAACTTTCTGGACACAAGACAGTTGTATTTTGGGGATCCAGAAAAATTCTGGGAACTCTGTGTGACCACTGTGCACATGAGTGACTGCGCAATACATTCTGGGGGACTTTGCATGTGGTGTAACACCCCAATTTCACTTCCTGAGCACTTGGGAATGTTCTGGACACAAGACAGTTGCATTTTGTGTGTTGTGATTGTGAGCACATAATGTCATACTTAAATTATAAATTAAAGCAGCAGTGCAACAATGTGGTGAAAATTTTGACCTATACATTTTATTCTATTTTATATTGCCAGCCACTAGTTACTCCTTCCTGACTTGTGTGATACCCTTCTTTTCACAATTTGTGTCTGCTTTACTACTTTTTCTCATGTCTGAAAAAAAGGAGCACATCTTTAATATGGTTCTGACCAGATTTTCGTCACTATTTGCAGCTGCTTTGGAACAAATATTGTTCTGTAAGGTCATAAAACACTGCCTGCTGCATAACTGTTAATTGTACAACAGAAGTAAAATATAACAACTGATGGAGAAAAAACAGCGTAAAATACTGATGAATACCTGGTCTGCACCGTATTAAAAGGAGTGCTCCTTTTATTATTTCAGAAATGAGAAAAAGTACTAAAGCAGACTCAAATACTGGAAAGAATGGTATCATACAAGTCGAGGGGGGGGGTAAGTAAAGTGGCAATGTAAAATAGCATAAAAAAGTATAGGTCAAAGTTTTCACCAGATTGTTGCACTGCTGCTTTAATGTCTATTTCAAAAAAGAGATATTTCTGGAGCCTCAGTAATGTTTACTTTGTGTCAGGACTCGTGATTTGACTGAGTAGTGCAAGTACGTTTGCTAAACTGCATGTGTGCCATCAGTGTTCTTTCCTGTGTGTGCAGACATTGTCCAGCTTTGTGCAAACATATGTGTGGTGTGACTTGTTGCAGTGTGTCAAGAATAAATATAAGAAATAATATTTGATGTGTATTTTATTTGTACCATCAGCACCAGTGCAGAGCCAGATTAACCATAGGGCAGAAGGGGCAATTGCCCCGGGGCCCCTAGTTTGAGGGGCCACTGATTTCATTTTTATGTTTTCTTCTTCCCTGACCACTATACATTCCCACTAAACCTAGGGAAGGGAATCAATTGTCTGTGGCCACAGGTGCCACCGATCATTTGCCCTGCCGCCTCCTTTGACCATTCAAACAGTTCAGGCATTTTTGTTTACCCATGGATTTCTCACTGTGGCAATGCTAGCCAATTAAATGGCTCCATATCAGGTCCATTAATGATTTGCATTCTTCCCCACACCTGGACCCTAATGTTTTTGTCCCCCCTGCCCTCAGGTGGTCCATGCATCATGCACTGTGCCGTGCGTCAGTGCGTGGTGGTCCCGTCATGTCCTGCTCACTTGAAGTCATGCCTGAATAATAGAAAATGGCACTATGTGCCTCCACACAGACCCATTTCTTCAGACAGCTGCGAATCCATCCTCCTGTCATCGACAATAGAGAGAGCGTGCATCTGCGGCTGTGGCCTGTTACTAGGCCCACTGTCTGGCCTGGCCATGACCGTCGTGTCAACTCTGTCTAGTCTGTCTAGTCTGGTGACTTGGGTCTCGAGGTCTGGTCAGAAAATATTTAATTTAGTAACCCCCCCCAAGGAAAATAAACACAAGCGGCAACAATAGATGAATTATCAGCCAGGCCCAAGGCAATGCAGAACAGAACGCGCCCACCACTGCCTCGTGTCTGAGAGACAGAGAGAGCCAGTCACCGAGTTACAGTAGTAGGAGCCATCAGCAAGGAGCGTGAGCAGTAGTTCCCTTCTTCTTCTTTCTTCTATCAGGTAAAAAAATAATAATAATTACGCTCCCGATCAACAACTGACTGCAACTGAATGTGACTATTTCTGTTTGTGTGTGTTAGTAACACAAGTGTTAGTTACTTAAAAAAATTCTAAATAAAATGATGTGAGAAGAGGATCATACTGTATGACATACAGTATCCTCTTCTCAAGGGTATGTGATTCTCTTCTCCCTTCATTTAATTTAGAATATTTAGTATGAGGGAGTGGGAGAAATTTGGGCTCTCGCTTTGCACCAGCCAGCTTCTCTCACTTCGTCCCTGACCCCAGTGCTTTGTTTGTGATCATGCCACCAGTCAGTGAAATTTTGTAGGGCAAGCAGCAAAAACTTACTCAGGTCTTGCTCTCTTTCTATGGTCAGTACTGTGTGACCCCAGCAAACATTCGTAGTAGCTACAGCAGGTCTGTATCTGGGTTACCTTCCTTGTCCCTCACAGCACCCAACACTACTTGCTGCCTGACAACACCAGGTACACCAGCCCGTTGATCCAAGGATGGCTAACACATTTAAATAGCAGGCTGTCCAGACTGGGCAAGAGGGAGAGCAGTAGGGGCTTATTCAGCAACATTGCAACAGCAAACTACAGTCCTTGCCAGTTGGTAGACAGGAGTAGTGGAAAGCTGGAGGAAGCTGAATCAGATGTATTGGAGACATCAGACTGCTGTCCTGGGTGTGAGCTAGATCTGGTACTGCCAGAAGCTTTTAAGGATAGTGCTCTATTACTACTTATGCAGTATGTGAAGTATTTAATCTTTTCCATCTTCCTAATCAAAAGATCAGTGTCTGATACTTTTGTTTTCTGTGAGGAGTAAGGTTTGTCTCTTTGAAAAGCATGCATGTCCAATATTTGATAACTTTTTCATCTATATCATTGATATATGCTAGGGTCCTGGGAATGTGGATAACTTTAATATAGTATATGGTTACCCTTTGTTATGTATAAAAATCGGCCTGCTCAAAATCCGTGTTAAGCACATTCTAAACCGTTATGCACATTCTAAAGTGTTGTTATGCGCATTCTGAACAGTTGTTATGCACAGTTCAAAGGTTATATCATTTTTAATTTCTCATTTATTCTACACCTAGCTACTTGCCAACTACTGAGTGCCCAAAGTCATACCATTTATCTTTCAAAAGTCTGGAAACTTGATTTTGATATGTGAGTAGAACAAAAAAATGGCAAGATTTTTTGTTTTCACTTCAGTGGGGGTCTGTCACGTAGTGTAAAAACCATATACTATAAAAAATTAAATATGGTCACCACACACAACTTGGCATGTGTTTCCATCACAGGGTTGAGATGACAGCATGGACTTCTCGAGCTTCGCTCTTGAGGTTCATATGCTGTCATCTTAACCCCTCGATGGAAACACAGCCTTGTTGTGTATGGTTGCCCATACATCATTCTCTATATTTAGAACTCAGTTATTGACCCAGCCTCCCTCCCATAAACCCCTGTTGCTGCACATGCTGCAGACTGTGCTCATTTGAATGCACTACCAATCTTTTTTTAGTATGGTCTCCATGAGTTTACAAATGACAAAGGCCAGACTTACTGATCTGTAATGCCCTGGGTGGTCATCCTTGGGACCGCTCTTATGGAGGTCAGGACTGTCCACCACACACTCACAGGGCCAGCTACCATCTATTCGGGCTGCCGCAGTGACATGTTAGCGTGGAGGGGGCCAGTAACACATGGTTTTGCTTGGGTGCTGACACTCAGAGTGCATGTACTCCAGCCATCCAACATCAAACAATAACCTTCTGTTTCCACCCCAAGAATGGCATTCAGAGTAGCTAGAAACCCCTCCAAATGCATTTTAAGGCATTGAAAATTGTTCAACTTTCGGGGGCCTAGGCAGCCCCTGAACCCCCAGCCTATTGGTTAAGTCACAGGAGGCTCCACAATTCGAAATTGCCCAGGGCACCACAATTTGTTAATCCAGCCCTGCACCAGCGGAGTAAGTGATATGATCTTTTTTCAGAGGTATCGAGTCGCTGTACACATCAGTCACTCACAGTGCACACATAACTTTGCGGAGATCATAGCACAAAAAATATATGCTCTCCTTTTTTTTTATTCAAATTTTATTGAAGTTTTCAATACAGAGAATGAATCATAACAGTATAAACATAATCCCTCACATCAGGTACAAAGTGTGTAATGATTCATTCTCCCCTCCCCCACCTACCCAACACCCACCCAGAACAACCCAGCACAACCTTTTACACTCAGCACCGTACCTATGGATGTGGCCTACGAATGTTTAAACTTGCAGTGCATAGAGAGTTTGTAACGGGCCCCAGATCTTGTCAAACTTCCTGATTTTATTGTAAAGACTGGCAATAGTCCTCTCTGTTCTGAGATTAGCAAGTAACTCCTGGAGCCATTCAACATACGTTGGTACCTCCGAATCTTTCCAATGTCTTAGAACCACTTTCTTAACAGACAGCGAAATTAAAGCTATAAGATACTTCCTGTTAGCATCCGGAATGGAGGAGAAATCCCCCAGAAGACATATTTCAGGGGTGAACAAGTCTGAGAGCCCTAGAAGAGGGTCAACATGCTGTTTAATAGTAGTCCAAAGTGGGACGATTTTAGAACAGCTCCAGTAAATATGAAGAAAGATCTCCTCTTTGCATTTGACATCTTGTGCAAAGAGGAGAGGACACCAAACCCAGTCTGGCCAGCTTCTGCGGAGAATAACAATTGTTGTGCAAAATTTTGAATTGCATTAACCTGAGTCTGTCCTGCTGGAGAAACTTATGGCAGCTTTGCCACAGAAGAGGCCAGTCCAAGTCTTTGCCCTGGAAAAGGGAAGCCCAAAAGGTAATGGGAGCATAATTATCAAGGTAGGCCCAGGTAAATAAAGCGCTATATACAGTATTTTGGATACAGCATGGGGTGAACCCACCAGCTCCGTTAAAGTAGCTTGAAAGCTGATATGGGTGGCCGGTGGGGGGGGAGTCAAATGCATTACCTTAACCAGGAGATGACGAAGCTGGAAAATCTTAAAAATACTTATACGGGGTATCATAAACTAGTGCATAATATCTGCTGAAGAGCACCATTGCCTGTTGGGTGTTATAAGCTCATCAAGTTGACAATCTCCTATCTGAGGAAGCCAGCTGACTGAAAGGGACTTGTTATCTAGTAGAACATTGGGGTTACCTCTCAAGGGTTGAAATAAATCCTTGAGATTCTCATATTTCAGAAATGCGCACAATTGAGTATGAACCTTAATCGAAACTGCTATAGGGGATCTGCGTAGAGATTCAGGTAGAGAACTAACTTTGGTGTATAACAGTGCAGCAGGGGAATAACCATGTTTTTTTATGGAGGCAGACTCCACAACTAACCAGATCAGGGTGTACATGGCCAGAGTAGACAACTGATCCGCGGTCAGCCACCTGAGATACTTGTTGGCCTGGCTGGCCCAATAGTACAGCCCAATGTGGGAAGCCTTAATCCTCCTTTAACTTTCAGAGCGGCTAATTTATGGAATGCCATCCTAGCCTTCTTATCCCCCCATATAAACGTAGAAATCATACTGTGCACTTTTTTAATCCAAGACAGGGGGAGCCATATGTTTAATATATTGAGGGGGTAAAACAAGCGAGGAAAAACATTCATTTTAATTAAATTGATTCTACCCCAAAGAGAGAGGGGAAGTAGGGCTCATCTGCGAAGGTCTTGCTCTATTTTGTGTACCAGGGCATCAATATTTAATTGTCTAAGCTGGGCAGCATTCCGAGTTAAAAGGAGCCCCAGATATTTAATACAGTCAGGCTTCCAAGTAAGCCCAAAGGCGATAATTTCTTGTTTATAAACTCTATGATTAAGAGAAAAGACTACAGTCTTTCCTACATTAAGTTTATAGTTTGAGACCTTACTGAAGTCGTCTATTGTCTTAAGAATAACGGGGACAGATGTAAGTGGATGTGTTATTTGCAACTGGAGGTCATCTGAATATGCCGCTACTTTAACCACCTGCTCACCTAAAGAGATGCCAGATATGCCCTGGGCACCTAATAACATCCTAATAAAGGGCTCTAAGTATATATTGAAAAGGAGGGGAGACAGGGGGCATCCTTGTCTGGTCCCCACATGCAATTTAAAGGGACTAGAGACAACCCCATTACATGAGATTCTGGCAGAGGGAAACTTATATATCGAGCTACCCTAGTTCCGGAATTTCATGGGGAAACCAAATACCTCCATCGCTGCAAACAAATAATCCCAATGGACTCTGTCAAATGCCTACTTGGCATCCAGCGAGATCAGGACCATTGGATGAGGAGCATCCCTGGATGCCAAGAAGACATGAGCCAGAGTCCTCAGATGATCCACCGAGGATCTCCCCTTCATAAAAATCTACCTGTTCGGCCCCAATTAGAAAGGGAAGTACCGCCTCCAAGCGATCGACTAGTAATCTTGCCAAAATTTTAATATCATGGTTGAGAAGGGAGATCAGCTATAACTTGAGACCTGGTCAGACGGCCTGTCCGGCTTGGGCAGCAGAACAATCAACGCCTCGAAAAGGGAGGGATTGGATACCTGACCAGAGAGGATAGACTGAAAAAGTCATAGGAGAATGGGAGTCAGTTGTTTAGAAAAGGCTTTATAAAAATTAGAGGAGAACCCATCTGTGCCCAGAGATTTGTCTGATGGAAGGGAGTTAATTACCCTTTCTATCTCGCCCTCAGAGATGGGAGACTCCAATGCCTTCTGCTGGGTCTGTGTAAGAGAGGGCAATTGTAAATTCCTCAGATATTCGTAGAGCCTATCCTTAGATGGGGGTTTAGCCATAGGGCCATATAAAATCCCTGAAATAACTTGTAAACTCCTCCGCTATCTCTGAGGGTAGGACTTTAAAGGAGTCTTTAGGGAATGGACCGCAGGAATTAATCTGGAAGATTCCTGCTGCTTAATGTGCAACGCTAGCATTCGACCAGCTTTCTCACCCTGATCGGTATATACGGCTTTTGTTTTCAAAATTGCAAATTCAACTTGCTCTGCCAGCATAGCCAGGTAGGCTTCTCTCAATTTCGTTAAGTCTTGTTTAAAAGTCTCTGAGGAGGATGGAGAGAGAGTGGTCTCCATGCCCCTAATCTGAGAAAGGAGTTCAGAAACCCGAGATGCCTTCTCTGTTTTCCTTCTCTATGTTAGGCCAATTATAATCCCTCTTAAATATGCTTTACAAGCTCCCCATACCATATCAGGCTTCCCTATGGTTAATATTAGTAGCAGTGAACTGCTCTATTTGGGATACTATATATTGAACAGTCTTTGGCTCCTTCAATATTTGATTATTCAGCTTCCACCTGCTCCCTTTGTTTGGCAAGGAAGCTAAGGATACTAGGCAGGTGACCACTGAATGATCTGATGGGGGCCCTGAGACAATACTGGAACCTATAACCCCTGGTAAAAGAGCTTGGAAAATTATGATGTAGTCAATCCGCGAGGAGGTTGCATGAACCTGGGAAACAAAAGTGTACTCCCTTGTATTGGGATGCAACACACGCCACACATCACAGAGACCTACAGAGTCCAGAAAATTCCTAAAAGCTCTTTGTGCTGGGGAGAGACCTTGATGGGATTGACCTAATCTGTCTAGAGCCTGATCAAAAACAAGATTAAAGTCGCCCCCTATGACCATAGGGGTATCCAAAAATGGAGCTAAGGCTTCAATTATCTGGACAAAAAAGCTAGGGGAGTCTACATTAGGACCGTAAACAGTGCCCAAGACAATGTCCAAGGTATGCAATCTGCCTTTTACAAACAGAAATATGCCCAAAGGGTCAGGTACTACTTGGAGAGGTTTGAACGGAACCGACCTGTGCAGAAGGATCATAACCCCTCTACTCTGGGTCATGCCCTCCGCCGCAAAAGTCTGCCCAATCTGTTGCCGTCTCATTTTGTCAGCCTCCCCCTTAAGCAGGTGCGTTTCCTGCAAAAGCATAATTTCTGCCTTCAAATAGTTTAAGTGCTTCAAAATTTTATATTGTTTAGTTTTATGCCTCACCCCTTTAACGTTCCAGCTAATAAATTGAATGCTTCTAGTCATCACCCTTGTCACCATTCAAAGACCTTTTAGAGTGCCACTTGTACTCATATATAACATCGATACTGCTCCAGATGTGATGTGTGCTGGGCTGTTCTACTCTCCCCCCAACCCTACCATTGCTTAGTGCTATGCCCAAATCGGCCCCGAAACTCCTCTCACTAAACACCCCATGAACCCTAACCCCCCTCCTTCCACTCTCATCCCCCTTTTGCCCAGTACATGATGATCGGCAGCCTGAAAAGTCCTTCTCCCTCCAACCTCCCCGCCCTCACAACCAAAAAAAATACAGGACAAAAGTACCCCTTTGTATCTGGAACATTCCATGAAGTATCCCCATTTCCTTCTACTTAGCAGCACCCCTTAACAATTCAGGGGAATTATCTAGTCATGCCCCACAAAGAAAAATAGCCCTCCCCCCTGCAACCCCCACAAACCATGCACCAACATGTACCACAGAGCGCAAGGTGTGTAAAACCCCCGACAACAAAAGTAAAAATAATAATCTCAGATGCCCTCTTGTGGCGCAACCTGCGAACAACGGGCACAACAGACCGAGAGTGGGCAGACCGCTAACACCCTCTCTAAAAATAAAGGAGAGTCTATGCACTCCAAGGTCACTGTCCAGACCACTTTACTTACTCCAGAAGCAGTGACTACGTCATTCTTGTAGGGGAAATATAAGGAGGGGACCCTCCAAGGAGAAAAAACAAGCAGGGTCATAACAAAGAAGCTTACAGACGCCTGATTGAAGTGTTAAGATGCCTCGTTGTCTAAACCTATCTGCAATATCGAGGTCCCCGCTTGGTATTCCAGCTTACCATATCTAGTGCATGCTGGTATTTTGGGACAAAAGAAGGGGAAGCCGTGGAAAGACCAGAGCTTACTATATAGACCAAGATGGGACCACGGTTACAGACGGGATCTCATTATAGACACAAAGAGAACTGAGCGTCCCCCCCCCATTGCTTTGAAATCGAGGCATCACCCCTACAGAAATAAATAGCTATTACTGTCTGATATAAAACTTAGCTTGGTCACACTTACACCGCCCAGACACCCATTATTTGAAACCAAAAATGAATAACCACAGGTGCCCACTTGCACCTCGCTTTTATACCCGAAGGCAAGGCTGGGCTTCACATTAGCTAAAACATACAAAGTCAGTATAATGTTGGGCAGTCCTGGGGATAGCAGCCAAAGCAGGAATGAAATGTCTTTTTTAGGTCAAAGAGGTCACTCTCCACGATAATTGCAGCATACGAATGGGTAACCGGACAAAGCAACTTGTCACAGAGCTAGCCCCAGAGAGTTTATTGAGATCTGTAGATTAACAGCAACTAAATAGCTCCACCAGAGGTCAGCACAGCATAGCAGACTACTCCAGGTCGATATTCAGGCGGACTGGAATAGGTCAGGAAGCGCTTCTTTAAGCCCTGCAGTTGCCAACTCCACTTCCTTGTAGGTCACCCAGGAACCATTCAGAAAAACTTGAAACCTTGCAGGGAACCCCATTCAGAACTTGATTCCTGCTGCAATTAGTTTGAGGACCAGTTTGTGAAATGTGGTTCATTTCTGACACACAGATAAAGGCAGATCTTGCGCCACCCTCAACTTTTCGCCTTCCCATTGCAAATCTTGTGTGTCTTTAACTTTGTATAGAAAGTGCTGCCGCTCCTGAAAATTCAAAAAACGAAATATAAATGACCTGGGGGCTCCATCAGGGAGGGCATAGTGCATGATAAGCTCTCTCTATAATATAGCCTGCTCCAAAGGGGGAAGGACCCACCTCCTTCTCCACAAACTTCTTAATAAACTTAATAGGGTCAGAGCCCTCTTCTCCTTCGGGCAGACCTATAATTACCTCATTATTGTGGTGACTATGACCCTTCTGATCTTCCACTTTATTTTCCATCTTCACTAGCCTTTGCCTCATGGCTACCAAATCCAGCTCGGCTTTGTCCTGTTTCCTCTCAACAGAGTGTATACGTGCTTCATTATCAGCTGTTTTCTTAGAAAGCTCCTCCAAAGTGTTCGAGATGCCTTTTATTTCTCCTGCCGTGTTCTGCATTTCGACCTTAAAAGGTTGAAACTCCTCGAAAAACTTAGAGAGGGTAAGGGGATCTGAGTCGGAGCTCTCGTTAGTGGCAGGCTGCGAGGACTGCAAGGAGGAGGCCCTGGCTTTTTTAGAGGCCTTCTCCGGTGTTGCAGGAGGCGTGTGCTTGGTGGCAATTTTCCGCACCTCCTCTTCCATCGACTGCTTGTCTAGGAGGCACAACCACTTAGGAAGCTGAAAATTAGATGATCAGTGGTGAATTTCACCACAAAACAGTTTTTTTTTTAGAAAATTTAGTGGGCGGAAGGTCAGAGCAAACAGAGAGGTGTCTTATTCAGCGCACCGCATCACGTGACTCCAAAATATATGCTCTCCTAAAAAGGCATGTGTGCAGTATGTGACTAAGGTGCACTCTGGCCAGACACCTCTGAAAAAATATCGTATCACTTAGTCAGCTGATGATGATGGTGACAATAACATATATGTTATTCTTATCACTATACTTTATACCATAAACACTGTAACAAGTCAGCAATATATGTTTGCAAGAAGCTGGACAATGTCTGACATCACACACACATGCACACACACACACACACACACACACACACACACACACACACAAAACAACACTGACTGCACACATGCAATTTAGCACATCATACTTGCACTGCTCACGCCAGCTTTTCCACAACAGAAAGTAAACATTACTGAAGCACTGGATTATAATAACAGGGCAATAAGGAGCATGTATGTCTGTATGTGTATGTATATATTTAAAGGGAAGCAGTCAACAACAGGAGCTCCTGCCCCCTGCAAGGCTTACCCTCCGGTTAAGCCTTTTAAGTATGTTGTGGCATTTTTATCATGCTGCAACATACTTTCTTTTAATAAAGAAAATTCAGTGACCTGGAAGTATGGCGGATGCTATGGGGACTGCATTATGTGTAGAGGAAAGGTGTAGTGGAGATGCACCATGCGCTTTAATACTTTTGTATTGAAGCACATGGTGCATTGATGTTGCACCTTTATACAAAATGGAGCCCCCATAGCATCTGCCATACTTCCAGGTCATGACCCGGAAGTATGGCAGATGCTATGGGGGATCCATTATGTGTAGAGGAAAGGTGTGGCTGAGATGTACCATGCGCTTCAATACTAGAAAAGGGAAAGCGCAGGAGGGAGAGGAAAAAGTTCACCCAAAGGTGGCCTACCTTCTGGACTAGAAAGTAAAGAGATAACATGAAAGAGTGGTTATAACCAGGAGATTTTAAAATAAAAAATGGTCCGATTCCAGCGGAAGGGATGTTCCCTGTCACATCTGTGAAAAAATGTTTTTTCTGAGTTTGGCTTTGCTGGGTAAGCCTTTCTATAGTGCTTTCACATGGTGGCTCTGATGATTGAATTACTTTATCTCATTCCACTCACTATGTGAATAACAAAACTTATATTGTGTTCAGTTCCATGCTTCCAATGAGCTTAGACAATAGAGGTTACCATCCTGGATTAAATTTATGGAAGAAAGGACTGATACCCGTCTAGCTAAAGGTAGAGGTTCCTTAACTGTAGCCTGATTTCACATCATTCTTTTTCATCTAGCAAAAAATTATTGCTCTGACTCATAACCCTGCTGAAAAGTAAGTTCCTCCATTAATATGCTGTTTTGATCACTATATTATTCTTATTAAATACAATAAATACTTTTATAATTCCATGTTTATGCTAGTATTTTCACTCGTTATATGTAATTTGAAAAATGTGCCTTTTAAAAATGTGTACTGATATCATTAAGCCATATGGAAACTAGTCCATACATATATGCATGATTTAAACTCATGAGAGCATTACATTATGTTAATTTTGCAATTGTCTGTTCTTTGAAAAATGGCTTCATTAGTTGTGGCTTCACTGGATAATCCTTTCTGCAGTGCTTTTGCAGGGTGGTTCTGATTATTAAATTACTTTCGCTCATTCTGTGCACTACAGGAATAACAAAGAGTTTTGATTTGTTACGTTTTATGCTCCCAATGAGCAAAGGCAACATATCAAGCACACTGCTGGGTTCTAACAAGAATGATCAATGTGTTTGTGGTGTGCAAATTACAGCCTTTGAAGAATATTATTCAAAAACTGAAATTAGTGCTCTGTATATGAAATGTATATATGTAACTTCATCAGAGACACGTACTATACCATGTCCATGACAGACCAATGGAGATGTCTTTGTCTTTCAGAGCATTGACATTCTGTATGCAATGTCAGAGAGATGTGCAGTACCATGACAGATCAACAGAGACCTCTGTCCTTCAAAGCAGTGACATTATGTATGCAATTTCTGAGAGATGTGCAGTACCATGATAGATCAATAGAGACCTCTGTCCTTCAAAGCAGTGACATTATGTATGCAATTTCTGAGAGATGTGCAGTACCATGATAGATCAATAGAGACCTCTGTCCTTCAAAGCAGTGACATTATGTATGCAATTTCTGAGAGATGTGCAGTACCTTGACAGATCAACAGAGACCCCTGTCCTTCAAGGCAGTGACATTATGTATGCAATGTCAGAGAGATGTACAGTACCATGATAGATCAACAGACCTCTGTTCTTCAAAGCAGTGACATTCTGTATGCAATGTCAGAGAGATGTACAGTACCATGATAGATCAACAGAGACCTCTGTCCTTCAAAGCAGTGACATTATGTATGCAATTTCTGAGAGATGTGCAGTACCAAGACAGACCAACAGAAATCTGTCTGTCAAAGCAATGATATCCTATATGAAATTTCAGAAAGATTTGCAGTACCAAAGTACAACAGATGTCTCTCTCTCTCTCTCTCTCTCAACTGCAATACAGTGACATGGCAAGGCATTTATATTTGTTTAGTGCCTCATCCAAAATAGCTGGGAGTGTTTTACATACTGTAATTCCACCTGCTGTATGTAACTCACAGGCATACAGTACCACAAGTGACCGATGAAAGTCTTTCTGTCTCTAAAAGCAGAGAAATGTCCATCATTGACCAAAAGAGGTCACACACACACACACACACACACACACCATACACACACACCAGTAACATTGGTGAACAGTAGCTGATCTTGTTGGGGCAATGTGCAGGCAGATTTCTAGGACACTTAAAAAATAACTGTTGATGCTTTTACTTAAAAATAAGTCCACTGGCCACATTATTTAGTTGTCTTACTCTATATTTTGCTTGTTAAATAGAAGAAATAATGTTTTATTATACTTTGTTGATGTTTGGGTTTTCTTATGTTACATGTAATTTGAAAAATGTGTATTGTCAAAATGCATGCAGTAGTGAAATTACAAAAAAGATATGCAAACTAGGTCATATATGCAATCTTTTATGCTCACAATAACATTACTTAAGGCCATTATGTCATTCTTTGTTACACTAGGGCCCAGATATTCAAAGTGGTTGTGCCTGGTGCAACCATAGCAATGCCACCCGGGGCAATATTCAAAAAGGGGACTTGTGCAGAGCAAGTCCAGATAGGCCAGGGTGCAACGTTGTTGTATGCGGCATATCTGAAGGGGGCGTACCCATGCATATGCGGCACATCCCGATATTCAGCCCAGGATGTGCAGCACACCTGCTGGGACAACCCCTAGATGCACCACATACTGGGGCAAAAAGTTGAGCCTGAAAAAAATGACTCAAATGCTGGTCACCCACAGGCAGGCTGCTGTACTGCATGGCACAACAGAGCAGCCTCCAGCTGTGGGTAGCCACCCGCCCACCCAGAACAATGTCCACAAGCACCCATATGTTCCCTGATGGTCTAGTGGTACCCCATTCCTCCTTGTACATGTGATTACCAGTAATAATAATAATGAAAGAAATCCCTGGTAGTCTAGTGGCACCCCCCACTCTGCCCGTACCCCAGCTGCAGGTAAATCCTACATAACATTATCCCTGGTGGTCCAGTGGCACCCCACCCCCCACAGGACCCCCTGCCCACCCAGCTGCCCCCTGTCATCGGTGGACAGCGGCAACCCGCTCGCATACCACCTGGCTACCCCACCGAATGACATCTTACAGTATGAGCTGTAAGCCAGTTGGTCCATACTGTGGAAAAATGGGCTTGCAGGCCATACTGTACTAGACAATCACAAATATGTGAATGAAGTCCATTCACATATTTGTGACTGTCTAGTACAGTATGCCCTGCTAGCCCATACTTTAAGCTGTCATTTGGCAGGCAGCTGGGCAGTATGTGGGTGGGTTGTGGCTGCCTGCCGATGACTAGGGGTCTGGGTGGGCAGGGGGTCCTGTGTGAGGGGAGTGGGGATGCCACTGGACCACCAGGGATTACACATGGGATTTACCTGTGATCGGGTATGGGCGGGGTGTGCCACTAGACTAACAGAGATTTCTTTCTTTATTCTTACCAGCTATTGCAGCTATGGGGAGGGGGGTACCACTAGACTACCAGGTTTACATCTACTCTTATGTCATGGCAATCACCACTATGGGGCAGGGGTAGTCCCAGGGCCCCCTCTGTCCATACCACATGCTGTACAGTTTTCTAGGTGCATTTTGCCTGGCTGCCCTGCTCAACTCCTGTAAATGAGGCCATAATGACATGCATGTAAACCAATTTGCACCTTGCATACATTATGGCCCCATTTGCATGTCCAGGTCTGAACATCTGGGAAATGCACCCAGCGCAGCTACAGTTGCGCTGGAGCATTCCCAGTCCTACCTGTCTGAGGGATGCACCAGCACATTGTATATGCACCCTGCACATACTGTTCTATATTTAAAGGTGATGTGCCATGGTGCATCTCCTTTGAATATCCCCGTCTTGCTTCAGCGCACCTCAGTTGTGCTGCACCTCTACTTGTGCCATCGATGGGTAAAGTCTTAATATCTATCCCTAGATGTACTGATTTGGTCTCATTGGGTAGCCCTTTCTTGGTATCACATCATATGGGTGAAGTAAATTGAGCAACTCAAATATGAGCATCTCAGTTTGCTCGCCTGATGGGATAGCGAGTGTGGAGATATAGGGATGGTAGGAGATAGCGACTGTGAAGTGTTGCAATGGTGAGGGTGAATGATGGGGGATCAGTATAGTGATGCTGGTCAAGTACTGCAATGAAGCCTACTGCTGCTGAGCTGTCTGTCTGGCATGGTGGATATGATAATCAACTAGCGTGGCGATGCTCCTGGGTTCAGGACTGCCTGCAGGCAAAAACTTTTTCTTACAGGTTTGGCTGTTAGATTTTTTTTTCTCCTGGTGTTCCCTGAACTGAAAGTGTGCCAGCCATAGTATCTGTCCTGCATACTGTTGCCCGCTCCTGTGTACTCCCCTTTTCCCCCAGTGTCTGCCCCCCCAGAGCTGAATATATTAATTTGGGTGTGGGGGGGCATAGCCCCTTGTATTAAATGTTAATTTTAACATCTGCCTGGTTATCCTATTGGCAGTTGTTGATGTGGGTTAGGGACCAATTTTGATTCGATGATATGTACTCGCTCTTATGCGAGGCACCATAGAAATTTTGCCCTTATGACATGGAACCCCTTTCTTCAGTGTGTTTGCAGTTCTGCTCATTAAATTACTTGAGCTCATTCAGATCACTTCAGAATAACATGATGTTGTATGACTAATCCCAGTCTCCTACTGAGCTAAGGCAACAGGTCAGATATATTACTGGATCCTAACAAGAATGACCAATGTGTTTTGGTGTGTAAATTGTACCCTTTGAAGAAGATCATTTAGGGACTTAACTTAGTGCACTTTATCAGAAATGTGTGAAGTACAGTGACCGTCCAACAGTGATCTTGCTCAAGCAGTGTTGTGCTGTTTGTGACGTCATCAGAGACATGTGCAGTACCATGACAGACTAATATAGATCACTATTTCTTTTAAAGTGGTGACATTCATATGTAACATATGCAATATCATAACAGAACAAGAGGTCTTTCTTTCAAAACAGTGATATGCTACATGTAGCTCAATTAAAGATACATGCAGTACCATGATAGATCACAATGGTTTTTCTCTCTCTTGGCAGTGATATTATAAACTCCCTCAGAGACATGTGCAATACACAATGAATAATACCTGACAGGGTTGCCATTATTTGGCTATACTGGACAGCCCATGGGTGTAATGTGGCCCAACACTGCAGGCAGAGGGCCTTACAGCCCCCAAAAGGTCTGGTATAGCCCACAGTGCCCACACTGGGAGGTATTATTGTGGTTAGTATATGGGATTTCATTTTTTTAATAATATAATTTCAGAAGGAAAAAGGTCAAATATTAATAAAAATAAATTGAAACAGCAGCTCTTGTAAAATAGTCCCTGTATTGGTTGAATTCACAGTGGAGGGTGTTGTCACTTATCGCACTATTTTTTTTTTTTTTTTACGATTGTCACTCTTTCCTACTAATTATTTTTTCATCACCGCCCCCATGACAGACAGAGTGATGGGGTGAAACTTGCTGAATGGGGCTAGTGCTATGTTCTTTTTTAACAGAAAAAAATGGTTTGGTGTTGGGAGAGTGTGAGTGGGGAGCAAGTGATAAGTGCTGCAGTGAGAATGGCATTATGTGTGTTTCAGGTGCGATCAGATGGCAAGATTGCAGTGTCGGGTGAGGAATTGTACAAGAGGAAAGAAAAAAAGAGGTACCTTAAATTTCCAGAGAAATATGTCAGGTAATGGCACTGAAGTTGTGGTGGTGATTTCTTGGTGGCTCGCTTACAATCCTCCTAAGCATGTTGGAATGTACCTATGTTTTGTTCCAGGCACTAATCTGCTCCTGGAGCTAAACATTTAGTGGGCATAATCCAGGGTCTTCGAATACCCTGACCTATAAGTCTATCAAGTCTGTCCTGATGCCTAGTGATGTATTGCTTTTTAATAAGCCCCAAAAAGGAGTCTGGTATTTTGAAGTAAGCTATAATCCCATTATTGACCGCATTGTTTGGTAGGCTATTTCATCTTTCTACCCTCCCATGGAAACAATACGTTCTAATATCCTTTTTAGGGCTGCAGAACTTCTGCTATAAGAAAAGGACTCCCGCATTACTTCCACCTGAACAACATGTTGGACACAGAACACAGTCATCTCCATGTCCTTGGCATCCCTGTAGTACTCCACTCCTTGTCTCAACTGGCACTGCATTATTTTTTGCCTGATCTCAACACAACACAGGGGGATTGCCCCCCCCAAGTGTCACTCTTATGTTTCTGTGGAGGATGTGGGATGGTGGATGCTGAAAGGGAGGGTCAAGTGGGAGGAGATCTATAATTAAAAATTAAAAAAAAACTGGCTGTCATGACACACTCTGCCATGTCCAAGATGGCCACTGCACACAACTGCATATGAGCTAGTGATCATGCATGTACAGTAGATTGTGGCAGCCTTCATGGACATGGTGCATTGTGCCATGACTGCCGATTTTGTTTTCTTTTAAATTATAGATATCCCCCCCCCACTCGACCCGCCATCTCAACACTCACCACCCCGCACCCCCCAGAAATGTAAGAGTGACACTAGGGGTGCCCAATCCCCCTGTGTCATGATCAGAATGCCACCAATTGTTTTTCCATATCCCTCCACCTGACTCCCCCCTCTCAGCACCTACCACCCCCCAAGAAGATAAATAGTGGCATGGGTTGGTGCCCAATCCCAGTGCAGAAATCCTTGGTCTTTTTTTACTGTACCTGTAAAAAGAAAACCGTCCAATGTCTTTTGTGGCCAAGCCTCCTGCCACCCTACCCTCCCACTCAGCACCCACCACCTCAAGCCCTTACTTACTGATCAGAGATCCAAAGCAATAATGCTTTCTGGACCGCAGATAGATACGTGTGAAATTGGAACATTTTTGCCTAGCTAAATATTTTGCATAATTTCTGCAGTACGCAAAATTTGTCACCTAGGCAAAATGTAATTTTGCTTCTGATTTTGCATTCACATAATGTGAAATTTTGCCCAATTTTGCAGATTTTGCTTTCATGTAAGGTGACATTTTGGCAACTTATGCTGAATTTCACCAATGTTTTTCAATTTCACCAGCTAAATTGCAATGCATTGTAGGTAAATAGCTAAAATATCATGTGCAAGCTGTTTCCTGCACAGTATATTGTCTGTTGAGTTGGAGAGCAGTTCAGTGTGGTGCATCACAGCCAATACACCCTTCAGAAACCTTACTGTTTGTGATTTTTGAGAGTTAATTGATCCCAGAATCGAAATTTTGTTCTTAGTGCTGCTAGTGGAACTTTTTTTTGTTTTGGTATCTTTGGATAATACTTAGTTAAACTTAGGTAGTGTTTTCAGTTTTATCTGTGTCTGTGAGGGAGTTGAGTGGGGGAGGGTCAACTGTGGTGTGTGTGTGTGTGTGTGTGTGTGTGTGTGTGTGTGTGTATGTATGCATGTGTGAAACCAGAGCAGGCTAGTTCCTAATATTTGACAGATTTCTCACAAGTTGTGAGCTAGTTTCTGTAATTTCTTTTAAGTCTTAATATTTTTATTGGTGTGCTACATATTTGTTATATTTTTCTTACATATTGACCTTTTGTTGGGTAACTTTATCTGAACAGTTATTCATTCTGAGTAGTTCTGTTCATGTTTTCCTTTGCTTAATCAATTTTGACTGAGACCTGATTTTGGTCTGAATTTGCTGTGACATTTTTTTGGGAAACATTTCTGGACTTGTAGGACAAGTTTTGAACCAGTAGCACCGAGATTATTTCTGAAATCATTGGTAAACAGGGCCAAAACATCAATTTAATGTCTGGGTGGTGTGTGTGTGTGTGTGTGTGCGTGTGTGTGTGTGTGTGTGTTTGTGTGTGTTTGCTTGTGTGTGGAAGGGCACCACACCACATCACATCATGACTCAGACCATATTTCTGTCTCAGCTTTATGTACCATTTTTTCTGTAACATTTCTGGACATGTACAGCCTGTTCTGCCCTCGCAGAAACAAGATTCAGTGTGAAAACTATGTAAACATTGGACCAAAGACCATGTTTTGGTGTGGGTAGTGGCTTGGGTGCCATATAACAACGTGGCTGAGACCTGATTTCTGTCTGAATTTACTGTAACATTTATTGGGAAACATTTCTGGACTTCTGGGCCATGTTATACAGTGGCAACACCATGATTAGGCCTTAAACCATTGTTAAACAGTGGGCCAAACAACATTTTTTGGTCCAGGTGGAAGGCGTGCAACATACAACAGCATGTCTGACACCTGATTTAGGTCTGAATTTACTGTAGCATTTGTTGGGAAACATTTCTGGACTTCTGGGCCATGTTAGGCAGTGGCAACACCATGATTAGGCCTTAAACCATTGGAAAACAGTGGGTCAAACAACATGTTTTGGTCCAGGTGGAAGGTGTGCAACATATAACAGCATGTCTGACACCTGATTTAGGTCTGAATTTACTGTAACATTTATTGGGAAACATTTCTGGACTTCTGGGCCATGTTAGGCAGTGGCAACACCATAATTAGGCCTTAAACCATTGGGAAACAGTGGGTCAAACAACATGTTTTGGTCCATTGAACCAGCATAATATTCTGTGGTGATTTGCATATGCAGCCCATGATGCTTTGCATTTTGGGGGCATGTGTGATTTTGTATTTCTATATAACAGCATGTCTGACACCTGATGCAGGTCTGAGTTTGCTGTAAATTTTTTTGGGAAACATTTCTGGACTTATGGGGCATGTTAGACAGTGGCACCATCATGGTTAGGCCTGAGAACCATTTGAAACAGTGCAGAAAACAGCAGTTTGGGGTCCTGATGGTGGATGTGAACCATGTAACTGCATGTCTGACACCTGATTTATGTCTGAATTTACTGAAACATTTTCTGGGAAACATTTTGGTAATTCTGGCCTTCTGGGGCATGTTATCAGTACTGGCACCAAATGTGTTACATCTTCATAATGTTATACACAACAATATATGATACAACATCATGTAGCATTGTGAAACCGTTTTATAAAAGGCACAATGCTTGACATTTGTCAATAGGAGGAGGAAACACCTGAAAGAGCAGGTGACGCCTTCAACATAACTTTAAAAAAACATAACATTGACCAACAATTCAGTTGCATTCCCCTTATATGCGCTAGCAGGTAAATGACTAAGAGTACCAGGACAAGGCTACAGTGCTCTTTGGAAAAAATCACTAGTACATACAAAAATGAAGAGCACCCATAGCAAACAGAGACAGCAGGACTGCTAAAAATGGTATCAAAAGAAAATAGTCCTTATTAAATAAATATGTGCAAACAACTGCTGCAATAAAATGTCCAGAGCTCTGGACTTTTTACTACAGCAGCTTTTTGCACATATTTATTTAATAAATGACTATATGCTTTTGATACCATTTTTAGCAGTCCTGCTGTCTCTGTTTGCTATGGGTGCTCTTCATTTTTGTGTGTACTAATTCCCCATGTATGGAGTTTGCAAAGGAGGGGCAGCCACCAGTCGAAGTCTGTGGGCCATTGGGGCCCTGTGCACAGAGTTTGTATTTTTTGAATTCAAATACCTCGTGTGAGTTGCTTCAACTCAAAGTAAGAAGTAATCACCACAAGCACATATTCATAAAGTGCTCTTTCTTTATTAGTGTGTCATGCAAACAATGTAAAAAAGGCTCCCATATAACTAAGATAAAAAGTGCCTGCTCTCTCAAGGCACTGGATGTCGTGATACATATAAGGAATGATGGTGCCTTGGGGAGCAGACATTTTTAACTTGGTTATATGGAAACACTTTTTACATTGTTTACTTGGCACAATAGAGAATCGCATAAAGAACGACCACCTTATGGACATGTGCTGTGGTGAATACATCTAACTTTGAGTTGAAGCACTCACACAAGGTATTTGAATTCCAAAATAATATGCACTAGTCTGTGCACAAGGCCCAGATGGCCAACAGCCTTCGGCAGGAGCAGGCATCTCATTTGCAAACTCAACATATAGGGAATGAAACTGCATTACACATCATCATTATGTTGTTAAAAGAAATCTTGTAGGTGTAACCAGCTCTAAGAAGTAACACACACCACAAATAATAAGGGAATAAGGTGTTTATTAGGGGAAGGGTACACGGCATGGTACAGAATAAGCATAACAAATGACAGGCAGGATCAGGAGGACAAGGGTAATATAACAATGAGCGGGGAGAACTTTAGAGAGAGAACAAGAAAAGGGACTGAATTCTATAGGGATCATAAGATAGTAACAACCACAACAGCTATGGTCAATAAAATTATTTTACATACAAAATAAAGAAACAAGGAATGGATGTAGATTAAAGAGGACAGACTAGCTCTTTTTTTGTTTTTTTGTTATTTTTTTTTTTTACAGGGGGAACATACAAACAACAGAATGGAAGATAGAAAAATGAAAACAAAAAAGACAAATTAATTTGTGCTGTCACATTAAGTGCCAGTGAGTACACCATGGAGTTCAGACAGGATGCTCATGATTTTGTCAACATCACACTGCAGTTTAGAAATCTTCCCCCCTGGCATCACTAAATTACTATCTGAAATAATTTAACTCCTGTCAGAGATGCTGGACTTCAGACAGGGCAGCTGATAAGTCAGCATGTGTCACTGTCACTGTCACTGCTGGCAGGGTGGGGGCTGCCTGTGCTGCTGGCTTTGGATGGGAGGGGCTCTGGAGGGGTCTTGATGTTACTGATTGCTGCGTTTGTTTGGTATGACAAGCATGGCAAGGACATTTAACTGGTCCAGCCAAGCCTCCCTCCTGCTCACCCCCTTCAGTGCTTACACCCGCACTGCTCCTCATAGCTGCACTTGATGATGCTGCCACCTTCCACAATTTGAGGTCCCATTGCAATGGGTGGTGGCGGACCATGTGGCTATGCTGGCCGGTTGTCCCAAAGTGGGATCCACACTTCCCTTGATGCACTTCCTGCCCCCATAGATTGCAGTTGACCACTGGGTCACCAACCAATATTAATTAAAAGAAATCCCAGAGAGGAGAACTTCAGGGATGATGGGGCCATGGGGGGGTCCACAGATAATGCCCCAGACACTGACTCCTCTGGTTGCTCAGGAGGGGGCACGGTCTCCTGCTGCCTCGGTGGAGGAACAGTATCCTCCTTGGGATTGGGAGGGAGCACTGTCTCCAACTGCTGCTGGTGCTGCTGCAGTGGAGGGGCCATGGTCTCCTCCTGCTGCTGGGGAGGGGGAACAGTTTGCTGCTGGGTGCTGGTGCTGGAACCAAAAGCCTCCTGATGTGGCATTTCATTTGTAATGATTAGCTGAAATGCGCGTACAGGTGCCCTATTGTCTTCACCCTTCTCCATTATGTCCACAATTCACAAACACCACCAATTCAAACAAACAAACAAACAAAGAAAAGAAAAGAAACAGAGATAGAGACTCAGAGAGAGACGGGGGGAATCACACACACATAATCACATGCAAACACACACACACACACACACACACACACACACAATCACCAGTTACTAAAATATGAACTATGACAAAGACAAACAAGAAAAAGTTAGAAAACAATTGCACAAATTAAGCAATTTAGGTGCAAAAGTGCACTCTGTAGTCACGGGGGGGCATAAATGCTGCCTATTTCCTCACGATACATAGCATAGGAAATTAACCACTCACTTCCTGCCTGTTTAGACTTAACCATGTGACCACCAGCACAGCGAAAAACCTAATTTCACCTCAGATGCACAAACACAATTTGCAGCGAAACTCATAATTATGCAAAATGTTTCACTGGGCGAAACTGGTGATTTCCCCATAATTTCACCAGCAAAATAAAGCTTCCCTGCGTCTCTAACCGCAGACACATCTTCACTTTTCAAAGCCATACCACGGACTGAAGAAACAGGTATGTGGTTCAATGTATTTCAATGGTGTTTTGAACTTAGTGACATAACTTGGGCATTTTTGCATATTTTTGACCCAAACTTTTATCATGCCTTTTTTGGGACACCACCTCATGAACAATGTAAGTGACATTAAGTAGTTCTGCCCCAAAAGGTGATTTCACGGTTACTGCACGAAATAAACTTTTAGGCAGGAGTTGAAAATTTTCTCCACCATTTTTCATGAAGTGGGCCATAAGATGTCTATGTTGAAAATGTGATGTAAAAATATTAAAAAATTAAAATGTTATAAACCTACATTGAATTTTGCGAATTTTGTGAATGCAGATTCATAACTTTGGCCATTTTCAATATCTTTAAGCAAAATTTATAACATAGCCATATCTTTATAGCACCTTATGAATATGACAGCTGTCATTTTTAAAATCCTGGCCAAAACATTTTTTTTTCCTGACACAAAATCACGTTTCGGGCATAAATTGCAAATGTTCTCTGCCATTGTTCATGAAGTGGGTCATAAGAAGACTATGTTCTAAATTTGAGGTAAAAATATTTAAAAACAAAAAAGTTATGAGGCTATGTTGAATTTGGCAAATGCAGGCTCATAAGTTTGATAATATTCAATATTTTTACACCACATGTTCAACATAGCTATTTCTTTACAGCATCTCATGAATGTGACAGTTGTCATTTTTCAGGTCCTGTCCAAAATGTGTTTTGCATTCTGAAAGTTGATTTTGAAGTCCCTGCACAAAATCACCTTTCTGGCAGGAGCTGAACATTTACTCTGCCCTTCTTCACATGACAGGATCATAACAAAGCTATGTTGAAATTTTGGTGTACAAATATTACAGAACAACAAATTTATGAGCCTATGGGCCTGATTCCATAAGTGACTGCGATCACCACAGGGGACTTGTGGCAGGCTATTTGACACAAGTGCCAACTTGTGTCAGACTCGGGATTCCAGAAGCCGATGCCACAAGTCCCTAATGCAGAAAAGTTAGACCATCTCCCCAAAGATCTAACTTCGCATCTGTGGGGGTACCCTTACAATGGGGCTTGTGCCATAACTTTGGTGCAAGCTGCCGCAAATCTTGAAAACTGTTGCAACTGCACCAGCCCTTCTGGAATAGCTCAGAGTTGTGTCCAAGGGCTTTGGCGCAGTTGAGGCAAACTTTGTGGCAGATGCAGGGCATGGGGTAAGCACTGTTTCTACCTTCTGGAATCAGGCCCTATGTTACATTTTCTAATGCAGACTCATAACTTTGGTAATTGTCAATATTTTTAGACTTGATGGGGCAGCAAAATGGCTGCAATGCTGCTGTGCTCCCTGAACCTCCATCTGTTATAGCATTTGAAAGTTTTCTTTTTTCCCTAAAATGCTGTTATTTTACCCAGTAGCAAACTGATGAATGAAAGTCATTTTTAATTTTGTTTTAGTCTGTTGTAATGCCACCATTTTCTGCTTCCAGCACCCAGGGTCCACGATCTGGAAGCTTGGTTTAATATCTTGATGGCTGGCATTTTGTGCCTCTGCTTCTTTTTAAAAAAATAAAACTTTAGCTAAAACCTACTGTGAGTCTAAGCTGTTTACCTTGTGTTTTTGGGTCTCTCCTGAAAGTTTTCTTTTTGCTGCTAAGTGGATGAACTGGTTCCTATCATCCTGAGTCATCAGCAGCATTCTTTGCTTTGTTCGCGATGATTTGGACACCCACAGAACCATAACCAGCATATGAATAGCCACAGAATTTAAACCAGTATGTAACCAGCCATGGCATTTGTGTTATGGCATTTTTTGCCTCATGCTGTTTCATTTCATTGCATGTGACTCTGAGGAGAAACTGAGAAGTCTTACTCTGTGTGCCTTTAATGTCTATTCCTAAGACAGCTGAGGAGGCCTGCAGTGAAATATAAAAATTACAGGCATGTGTGTTCAACACAAAAGGTATGCCAGCATTGCCTGGGGTTTGGTGGGATGAATATTCCCATTTATATGAAATTTACTACGCTCAGTGGAGTGCTTGTTTTCTTGTATTTCAGGTGTGTTCCAAGGAGGACTTCAAAGGAGCCTGGGATGAGAAGCTGATAGAACGCATCCGACAGACATTTTTGGGGGTAAAGAACTGCTTTGAGAACCTGAGTAGGAATTACTGAACAGAAAATATTCCTAAAGTGAATGCTTCTGTTTACCCTGGAGTTTTGTTTCTACTCTAACTCCTCAAGGTCAGTGCAAATATTAAAGGGAAGCTGTTTCTTTCTCAGCCATTCGCCGAGGTATCGTCTCGTTCTGTATTTGTAGTATGTTATTTATGCGCGGCGAATGACTCAGATATGCATTCTACCTTGAGGGTAAGATATGTATCATGACACTGCCTTTAATCTCTTCTTAAACTGCTGAAAGAAAAAAGGAAGTAGTGATTGAACTTCATGTGAGTCATTGAAAATCACAAACTCATATAATGTGGAAGCCTCTTGTGTGCAAATACAGAAACAATTTGATTATATTTAGGAGACTCATTTACCAATATACAGCAATTCACAATGGAGCCAAAATGTGCTTATTGATAATGCAGACAATGATTTAAAATTTTAGAAAGGAAAGTTATAATATCCTAGATGGCAAAGATGCCATTTTGTTTGTGGATATGCTTAAAACATGGACTCTCGAGTTAAGGGAGTACTGAACTTCCTGTTTTAAAAATACTTGGACTCCCAAATTTAAAGGAGCCGTACATTTTGCTTAGTAGAAATTTATATATTAGGTTATGTGGACTTAGGATGTTAGAAGGCATGCTTTGAAATACAGTATAGTATATAGAATTTACTAATTAGTAGATTGTTGCTGAAATTGTGATGAAAGCAATGAATAAGCCATATTGTTTCTGATGGTGTTGCTTTGTGGTGAGCCTGTGTCAGCTAGCCTGATACACCTGCCCCACCAGCTGCAGCCCTATTGGCTCTGGCCAGAGTTTGTTTAATTTCCCATTACCACCTCCAAGGAAGACATCTGAAGCACCTCATTAAGCCTAATTGCCTCCTTGATATGTATTTAGTGTGTGTGTGTGTGTGTGTGTGTGTGTGTGTATATATTTCCATACCTCCTGTAGGATATATATATATATATATATATATATATATATATATATATATATATATATATATATCTCTACAGGAGTGAGTATGAAAAATATACTACATATATATATATATATATATATATATATATATACAGTATATATCTACAGAGAGAGAGAGACATCTCTAATGGGCAGGAGTGGGGTATGGAAAAATATTCTCACTCCTGCAGAGTGAGCTCTGTATTCTCACAAGTGCAATTTATACCATGGGGTGAGAGCTATAGAAACATTTTTTTCTGTTTCTGTGTGTTTTCTGTTCATTCGGTGTGTGGTGTGAGAGAGTGTGTGTGTGTGTGTGACAGTTATTCTGAATGGACTGGGAGTCAGAAACATAATGGGACACAGGTGAGTGTGTTTTGCAAAGCTAACTGAGTAAGTTATATAGTTCAGTGAGAAAAAGAAACTGTTGCAGGTAGCACTGAGAAAGAGACATTACTTTGTGAAGGAGTTTCATTTAGAATTCAGGTCATTTTGAAGCTGAGATCAGTACAGTAATGGGCTAGGAGTATTAGAAACACAATGGGACATAGGCGAGAGTGTTTTGCAAAGCTAAGTGAGTAAGCTGCAGCTTCAGTGAGAAAGAGAAACTGTTTCCTGAAGCAGTTTCATTTAGAATGCAAGCTGCAGTGAAGATATCCTCACTCTGGTGACATCAGCAGAGTGTGGATAAATGGCATTTATCCTCACTCTGCTGATATCATCAGGATTTATCCTCACTGCAGTGGAAATAACACAGGATATTCTACTGAGAAAGCTCTCACCCCCATGGTGTACGCATATGTGTGTATATATATATATATCTATATATATATATATATATATCTATATATATATATATATATATATATATATATATATATATATATATATGTGTGTGTGTGTGTGCAAAAAACTTTGTTAATGCATCAGTGAGGTTATTTTACAGTAACAAAAGTGAGGAAATTCGACATGGGGTTTCCACACTTACCCCACCCACCTACCCCCACCAACAGGCATCCGGGTGTGCGTTGGGGTCATTGGGCTTAACTCTCACCCCATCCCATGTGTAAACAAGCTGAGGTGGTGCAGTGTAGGAGAATGGGGTGAGAGTAAGGGCCAGTGACCCCAATGAACAACCCGATGCCTGTTGGTGGGGTGGGGGTGGGGTTGGGGTGCAAGGGGTGGGAACCCTAATGTTGAATTTCCTCACTTTTGTCACTGTAGAATAACCCTAACTGATGCATTAATTAAGTTTTTTGCATAGAATTTCCTTACTTTTAAGAAAAAATCGAAAACTTGTAAGTGCCAGGCCACATTACACACCTAATGGCTAAAAAGTACATTGACAACACCACGGTCAGCCACCAAACAAATATTAATGTAGTAGAACAGTAGAAAACACTGTCCACAAAATGTAAACTGTGCCACACAATATCTCTCCCAAAAATATATTGTCTGACACATAAACACTGCAATTTACATCTACAGAACATGCTGTCAACACCCTCCAAATTTCAAGTGAAAAGACCAAACCATGTCCGAGATATAACATGTCAAAGTTTGAAATTTTCATTCGTCAGAGTGCCACGGTTCCATACGTGTTGACATTTAACACACACAACTGAAAACTACATCCATGACACAAAGGCTAGCTATCCTATCAATTTCAAGCCACCACCACAAGCAAAACACTGTCTGCAGAACTTAAACTGTGCCATACCATATCTTCACCAAAAAAATATGTTCCAGCACATAAACATTGTAATTATCATCCACAGGACATGCTGTAAACACCCTCCAAATTTCAAGTAAAAAGACCAAACCGTGTCTGAGATATAACATTTTAATGTTTGAAATTTTCATTCATCAGACTGGCACAGTTCTGCACCTGTTGACATTTAACACACACAACAAGTGAAAACTACATCCATGACACTAAGGCTAGGTATCCTATCAATTTCAAGCCACCACCACAAGTAAAACGCTGTCCACAGAACGTAAACAGTGCCACGCCATATGTCCGCCAAAAAATTTTTTCTGACATGTAAACACTGTAATTAACATCCACAGGACACACCATAAACACCCTCCAAATTTCAAGTAAAAAGACCAGTTTCTGAGATATTCAATATCAAAGATTAGTAAAATGTCCCTATCTATTCCATTATAAAAAATTTGGCCATCTTGTCCCTATTTTGTAATCAAAGATTGCGATCAAAGAATCTCACAATCAAAGAATTTGCAGGCTCGTGATCAAAGAATTTGAAGGCTCATGAACAAAGAATTAAAAATCTTATAAATCAAACAATTAAAGGAATTGCAGTAAACCACCACCATGGTTCGACAGAACGAAGTTCCCTAGTAAAACCCACCCTCGTTTGACTTCCTAGGGCACCCCTGGGCTGAGAAAATTGATTTTTAAATCGGGCCATCTCGTCCCTCATTCACGATGCATGATTGCAATCAAAGAATCTCACGATCAAAGAATTTGCAGGCTCACGAACAAAGAATTAAAAATGGTGAAACGTGATTTGTTTCACCGATTTGAAGTGAACCAAATCCATGCCTCAATAGAAGGAAGACTCCTGAATAAAACCCATCCTCATTTGTGTCCCTAGCCCACCCCTGAGCCAAGATATTAGTGTTTTTAGGTTGCAATGCAAGATCATGATCAATGATGTTGAAGCAGATTCTGGAATTTCAATAAACTTGAATTTAAAAAAAAGAATCTCACGATCAAAGAATTTGCAGGCTCGTGATCAAAGATCATTTGCAAGCCGTGAATTAAGATTTTAAAAGCTTATAACTCTATTTTTTGACTGATTTGGATGAAACCAAAGGCATGGCTCGATATATCAGAGCCTCCTGGGTAAAACCCATCCAAGTTTTACTTCAGAAGTGACCCCTGAGCTGAGATATTTGTGTTTTTTTGATTGGAAATTAAAAAACATGATGCCGGACCTCGCAATCAAAGAATTTTGAAAATTCTCGGGGACAAAGATTCTTGAACCGTAAGGCTGCAAATTCTTTGATCGCCATGTGGAACCAGATGGCCAGAACCCCATTCTTTGTTCGCAAACATACGTATAAATTTTCCTATTGACTTATAAGGGGAACTTAAAAGTGGCATAACTTTTGAATGCCTTAATATTTTTTCACCAAACAAAATGCAGCACATTCAGTCACCAAAGCTCTTTCAAACAAGTCATCTTGCAGAGTGGTACACCACATGACAGCCATGCAGGGCCACATCCAAAATCCAAAAAAGCTGCCTCCAAAAATGGATAATTTTGCATTTTTCAGCGTTTTTGTACGCAATGACCATACGTTCGACCAAAATGCAATTTGGCAAATCAAGAGATCTACCATGCCCCACTGCACATTCCAAATTTCAGACAAATTCATTGAACGGGTCCAAAGTTATTAATGCCCAAACCTTTGACTTTAGTATGTAAGTGACTGCCGAACCCTAACTATAGTGGAGTGACCGTGCCACTATATTACATACATATATATATATATATATATATATATGACACACACAATAGGGGTGAAGGAATAACTATCTAAATAAATTGTGTTATTTTCACAGGTGTTGAATATCAGGCAACTAACATAGACACTGTTATATATTCAGACAGATATACCAACAGTGATTACATCGCAGGTGATGTGATGTTCTCACAGTGCTTACTCACCTGCCTGGCTGAACTACTTTTAAATGAAAGCCACCTGTTACAACTGCACAACAGATCAAGTTCAGCACGAATATGTTGAAATAACAATAAAGGAAAGCAGAAATAAACTAAAAGAGCCCCAGAAAATAAATAAGCACTACTCAAAAATTGCACTAAAAAGCAGCAACAACTCCTGGCACTTCTTCAACACAGTTCTGATATCTTCAAGTGTACTACATAAATATGAGACACACACAATATGGCTTCATTTATTTGAACAGCCCCAGCTCCCTACCTAAAAAGTGCTCAAAGCAGAAACACAGCCCCAAACCAGCACTTTCTCTTCCTTTTCAAATGACAAGGACACTAACCTTTCCAAATGTCAGGCAGTTCCTGGACTCTCCAAACCTCCCAGATAGCGCTCTTTCACTCTTTGCCATCTTCTTAATTCCACTCACCGACTCAGCCCCAACGTCATTTGACAACACAGACACACACAAATTAAATAAAGCAACATTACAGAACATATTAAAAAGGAGCAAAAAAGAAACAAAATGAGCTGCTCTCAACACAAGGTAAAATATGAAACTATAGCCACGATAAAAACAGAACCACATAATCTCCAAACTCTCTAGCCCTCCCACACTGAATAGTAAACCAATAGCATGCACATTCTACACAAACATGCATTTGCTGCATAGCATCGCTGTGACCAACTCTAACAACCTGCCCTACTACAAGGATGTGCACAAAAAAGAAACCTACAAACTACAGGAAAATTATGACCGAAACAAACAACATGTGCAGAGCAACTGCCTCCCCTAATAATCCTGGCCGTATTGTATAAATCGCACACATGATGTGCAGACTTGTGAAATATGGCAAATATTAGCAGTTGTGCAGAGTGAACTGCAATAATATCAGGAGTGGCGAAGCCACTCGTGATATTATTATAGTTCACTCTGCACTCATGCTAATATTTTCCATATTCCACAGTCACCCATCATGTATCATATATCATGTATCATTCATATATATATATATATACATACACACTAAGAGTGAGCTATATTTTTCACTGATAAAAGCATGTATTGCTACCACAGTGAGACACATGCAAGCCCAGGCTAACACTGTGATGATAAATGCTGTTTATACACACTGTGCTTACCTCACCAGCATTTATTGTTGCTGTGGTGATGTCACAGACAAGCTTATTAACTCTCCTTCAGTGCTGCAACTTGTTTCAGCTCTTTAAAACAAATGAAATTCACCTGTATTTCAAGTACCTGAAGCCCCAACAATAGGTTTACTGCATTCAGTCTCACAGACACTCACATGCTGAGAAGATCTTTAAAGTTCCTACTAGAAGAAAAAAAAGAAAGAGCACTGACTGCTAAATGCATCAAACCATGCAGACTTAAAGCAACAAGCAAACCTGGATTCAGCTGAACTATACTGGAAGAATAAATAAATTCTCTTTACAGAAGAAAACAAAACCAATGAATGTGGAAGAAGTTTTTCTTTCTTGCACACAGTTTGAAAGCAACACAGAACCACTTTAAAAAAGCCTATTGTATAAATCACACACATGATGTGCAGATCATGTGATATGTGAAATATCTTCACTCGTGAACAGTGACCTCTGGATGCTCTTACTCATGCCTTCGGCATTCGTGAGTATCCAGAGGTCACTGTTCACTCATGAAGATATTTCACACATCACACTCCTGCCCATCATGTATCCTATATATATGCACAGTAGTGCAGGTATAGTTAGGATTGGTGGGCCACTTTAATGTTAAACCCCAACATTTGCACTTTAACAATTGTGCAACCGTTTGTCCAATTTGCCTGAAATATTGCATTCGTGGAATCCAACCATAGAAATCTAGATCTGGAAAGTTTCTTTCTGGTCAGATGTACCGTTGCGGAACTGTAGAATGTCAAAAAAGTGAAAAGTCCTCAACTTTTATCCATTTTTCGGTCAGGCTTAAAGGACTGAAGAATTCATCTGAGTGGATTCAAAGTTGCATGTCGACATGTGTTCTGGATTAAACTGGTGCTTTTTGAAGATTTGGTGAAAAAATATTAATCTGTTCAAAAATTATGCAGGTTTTTTATGTCCCATTTTAGCCTATGGAAAAATTTATATGTGCACTGTGAAAACGTTTGTGACATTTTTTTTTTTCGTGCTCTGGACTTTTGTTTTCATGTTGCTGCCATCTTATTTACAGTTAGTGAGAGACAAAAATATTGTAAATCAAAAAATACTGACCCTTGATAAACACTAACACTTGTGTTTACCTAACCAGGCCCTGGGAACATGACCCCAGCATCTGTTTTAGTGCAGGTAGCCTGGAAAACCAATTTTCAAAATGTTTCCACCATCTTGCTGATTTGTTGCTGCAACAACATTTTTTGTTTTTGTGGCAATGACCACGAAAAATAAAAAAAGTACCTCAGCAACATTTTTTGTACATGAAAGCATTTCATTATAAGGTAAAGAGGTATCACAAAAACATTTCTGTTTTCATGAAAACAATGCTCAAAAGCACTGTCCAGTGTGTTATTTTTTCACTTCATTGTGCCAAGATGGATTGTGCTTTTGGGCTGAAATTTGCAGGCTGGAAAGCCCTGGTCCCACAGATATGCCTTTTGGTGGTTTGGTCTCCAAACATTCAACAGACCCATAGTTACAGTATTCTGAAGTTGACAAATTTCCCATTGGATAATGCTGTGGTGCCTGTATCTCAAAAACTATTCAAGATACAGATTTTTCACTACCCGCAGCTTAGTCCACCTTTAGGTGACTAAGCATGCGTGGAAGTTTTGAAGTCTTGATTACAACTGCAGTGGAATATTTCCATAGTTGCTACAGTTTCTGAGATATTGCCAAATAAGTGTTACAAGGGTTCCTTTTCAGTACTATGGGGCTGCTGTATGGCCCCATATTTATGTGCAAGTGGGACCACAGGGCCCAAAGGACCCACACTCCCACATACACATACCATTATGTGAAAAATGGACACTGTGAAGGGATTGCAGGGTCTGGAGGGCCAGTGCTCCCAAAAACACATACCACTAACCACTTACATTACACTTTCTCAAAAAGAAGGGAACTTCATTGAAAAAAAAACTCCATTAATGCATCAGCTAAGGTTGATGTCACAGTAACAAAAGTTTGGAAATTTGATGTTAGGGTTACCACCCCACCCCCCACTCTACTGATACCAACAAGCATAGGGGCATACCATGGGGGTTGTCAGACCTAACTCTCACCCCATTCTCCTATACTGTATCACCAGCTTGTATGCACATGGACTGGGGTGAGAATTGGATTTGACGATGCCATGGCATGCCAAAATGCCTGTTGGTGCTTGTAGGGTAGGGGTGGTAACACTAACATCGAATTTCCAAACTTTTGTCACTGTGACATCAACCCTAACTGATGCATTAAAGGAGTTTTTTGCAATGAATACATTTTTTATATCTATCTATCTATATATATATATATATATATATATATATATATATATAGATGCTTTGATTTATGCAGTGCCTGCTGTAGAAAAGTTTATCAGTCATGCGTCATTCAGTGGCAGGGTCGGTATACCAAGCGGTACCTCGTTAAACAGTAATGCTACAGTGCTGTATGCAGCATTTGGTATTTGGGTATGCGTCATTGTGTTAGTGGCTTAAATATTTAAATTCCCCTCATTGTTTGTTAAAAGACACCAGGTGGTGCTGTTTGCAGAGTAATTTTCCTGCCATAGCTGCAGTGTTCCGGCAGGTGTCTCCACAGTCAAAAGAAAGCATTTCACTGACTTTCTATAGAGGATCAGCAGTGAAACTGGAAACCTGTACAGTACAGTAAGGGAGAGCTGCAGATCCAAACTTTTGATCTATGGTCCCAGTGTTGACTTGCAGCTGATACACTGTGGGTGCAACGTAACATGGATTGGATAAATTGTTCATTTTATTTTAATTTTTGTGACAGCTCCCACATGCTTTTCTTTTTGTAACCTTGTGAGCATTCTAGAAGACAGCCCATGAAGTAAGCAGAGGATTGTAAGAAAATCATGCAGCAAAACTTAGAACAGACAGGGTACCAAATAAGTGTCAGAATTCATTTTGCACAGTTGAACAGTCTATACTCTGTAAATCATAACAAAAGTGAAACAGCTGAATATTGGTTTCTATTTCCAATAAAACAGAATGGAAACAACCTAAAAGGCATTTCCCTGGTAGAATAAGTATGTACTGAATATACAAATTGATCCATGCATAAGTGTAAATACGAATCAATAGCAGTGGTTTCATCATAATAAATACAATAAATAAATACATTACATAAAGTGTCTAGATGAGGTGAAATGCAGCTTTTTATAATGGTTAGGTGTATGAGTACACCATTCATAACAACAGACAATGCTTTCCCACAACATACTTCCAGAAAAAAAAAAGTTTCTCTAAAAATTCATACAACTACACAGTATGAAGGAATGTGAACAGAGTGAACAGAGGGAACGAGAGCAGATGTGATTGTGCTACTCAAATGTAATTCTGCTAGTCAGCCATTCAGCAAGATGGTATCAGTAGGGCAACCATGGACCAGGACCAGGGTGGGGCACTACACTACACTACACAATAAAATATATATTACTATCGGGTGAACAATTGGGGCTAGGTGGGACACTACACTATGGAATAAAATATTTATGAATATCAGGTTGGCGATTGGGGATGGGATGAAACACTACACTAGGGCTTCAAAGATGGAGGGCTTAAGAAAACATTATTTTACTTTATTTTTAGCTGTTACTGTAAACTGCTGTACCTGAGCTTCACAGCATGTCCTTTGGTGCACTGTCCAATATCTACCATACTGTATGCTGTGCTGTACTATAGCCACCTGATATTAAGAAATACTTTTTCTATACTGTAGTGTCACACCCTGCTCCCTGATCCCCACCCAATATTAAAAAAAATGTTGTCATAATGTAGAGCCCCATCCTGGTCACTCGCCCACGATTGAAAATAATTTTGCTATAATGTAGTGTCCCACCACAGTTCCCGATCACTCACCCAATATAAAACATGTTCCATAGTGTAGTGTTCCAGTCCCAGTCCCCGATCACCCACCCAATATTACAAATATTTTTTCCCATGGTGTAGTATCCTACCCTAGTCCCTAATTGCTCACCTGAACCTAAGAATCATTTTTCCGCAGTGTAGTGTGCCACCCCGGTCCCCAGTTGTCTGCCTGATAGTAAACCTCTGATGTTTTACAGAAACAGGCACCATTAAGGCTGGACTGAAGAAAGTTAGAACTTGTTTGCTGAAGTTCTATCTGCAGTGACAGATAAATTTATCCAAAAAGTCTGCAGTTTGGGGTGTTATAATTGCATTGGATCTCAAAGCTAAAATTGTCTCAACTAGATAATAAGGTACTGGAAATACAAATATGAAACTTATGAGCTTTATTCATTTCTGCACCCTCAAAAATTGCATGTATGCTTGAAACAGTCCCCATGTCTCCAAGTGAGAGTGTCTTGATTCAGTCTTGAGCTGTTTGTTTCAGCTTTAGCTCCCTTCAGTTCTAGTTCTAAAAGCCTCTGGCTACTAAGAATTTTAACCTCAGTGTGCATTCACAGTCATACGGCAGAATTTCAGGTACTGGCATCTCAGCACAGCACAGAGTGCCAATTTCATGAGCACTTCAGCTGCCGTAGACAAAACCAACCAGATAGAACTGCATTCAAGGCATAATTCTCTAACCTTGTGTGAGCAAGACAGTTCCTTACTAAACCAAAATTGGAGGGGCTTTTTCTGTTAGGCCGTTTTCATTTAATTTATTCGGGGATAAAACCATTGAGCAGTATTAATTTGCAGAGGAGCCCGGGGATACATTTAATACCTTAGTTTGTCATTTAGTTTTCCTGCTCAAATGTAAAGGTTTAATATGTATCCAAATGAAGTTCTAATAATATTTAAAAAAAAAATCATAATATTAAATGGACTCCTTAGATAGCTCGGTAGCCTAGCTCCCTCTTAAAATGCGTACTGCATATGATATTTGATGCAAAGAATGGTTAACATTGTGTAAAACCAGGTAGAAAAGTAACATACTGTACAGTACAACAATGGAGATTTTTTTCTGGTTGTCCACAGAATCAGGTCAGCAAAGGTTATTTTTTATTTACTATTTTCATATTTGGTATACTTTATATTTATTGGTTGACAAAGCCATCAAACAGTAGCAGGCTGATGGTCTTGGAAATAACTTGTACTACAGTATTTTATGCTGAAATGCATGAAGTAGCTTAGCAGGAAGTGCCTCTGACAAAGCAAAATTAGGGTTCAATCATGGAAGTAAGATTTTGCAAATGTTGGCTTACTGGGTTTGAACAGCACAGACTTCCAGCTACTGTAGTTCAGCAGCAGTTTATTGTAAAATATGCCGCTGGGTTTGAATCACCAGGGAATACAAACAATGCTTTGCCCAGCTGCAGTTCAAGTCATGGTGAGCTTCATTTTTCTCTGAGCCTTGGTAAAGAAAGAAAATAAGACTGGGAATGTAGCAGTACAGTACTTGGCATCAAGACAATGGATTGCAGCAAATAAATGGCCTAAGCAATTCTGAATCGAAAGTTTTTTCCAGGGTTTTCCCAGAACACAGGGAGGTTAAGAGATTTCTTAGTGTCACACAAGCAGGGAATGCTGATGCTTAGCCCATTTATTTGCTGTGACCCATTGCCTTAATCCCAAGTACTGTATTGCACATTCCCAGTCTTATTTTTTTCCAAGGCTCAGAGAAAAGTGAAGCTCTGCAGTTCTCACCATGACTTGAACTGTACCTAGGCAAAGCATGACAGTGAGCTCTTGAAGTTACCTTTAAAGTGATTAATGTGTGGGCAACAGTCCTATACATATAGTGTATGGGTAAGGGCTATTGTGTATGAAAATCAATGGAAATACACGATGTGATGTCAACATGCTGTTGTATCATCTTGAGTATGTCACATCTATGGTACAACAGCAACGATCGTCATTGCGCATGTACACTCAGTGCACTGGACTCAGGGAAACTGCCATGCCGTGAGCGCTGGCTTCAAATTGGAACCATGCAGAGCAAACCCCTCCAAGTAAGGAAAGTAGCTACATTTAAAATGTGTATGGTAGAGCGAGGGACCAAGTTTAATGGAAAAAAAAGATGTTAATGTGAAGAGGGGTGATCGGTTAATGTGTGAGGGGGTCGAGACAGATCTTGTTCTTGAGTTGAGGCGGTGGGTGTCCAAGTCATAAAATCCATGCGGACCATTGATTTTACCATTTAAAAGTTGCTGGTGTTGATTTTACTGTTGCCCCATACTCTATACTAACTAATGGATGGGCAACAGTAAACAACAGTTGCTCACTTCTTGAGGTTGTATGACAACTGAAAACCTCTCGAGCTTCGCTCTCGAGGTTTACTTGGTTGTCATAACAACCTCTCGAAGTGAACAACATTGTTGTTGTTCACTGTTGCCCATCCATTATCCTCTATATGTAGCCCCAAAAATAAGGAATGAGATACCAATGGGTATTAGAAAATTGGGAACCTATTGTCTTTTTTCTAAATCTTTATTTCAGCACTTCAAGATATTATGTGATCATCATTGTTTTAACTGATTTCATGTAATATATGTGACATGGAATTTTGTAATTCCTATCTTTTGTACTTGCTGCTATTATTCATTGTTATTGAATGTTTGTATTTGTATGAATCATGCTGGGTCACACCTGAAAAGTGAAAGCTATTATTTCCAGTGTGCTTACCTGTAAAGCCAATAAACAAACAAACCAATTAATGTGCTAAGTATCAGTATTTCCCTCTAGCAGCATCCTGAAAATGTTTGTTTGACCCAAAGAAATCTCTTAACCTCTCTGTGCTCAGGAAAAGCCATGGAAACTAACTTAGCTTCAGAGTTCTGTGCAGCCTGACTTCTTTGCTTTCATGCCCAGTAGTGTTTGTTTCTTTTTTTTCCTAATGTCTTTATTGTGCTTAGCTTATTGAAGTTGTATTTATGCCTTATCCTTGTTTTCCAGCAATATACAGTGTAAGGAACTGCTTAACCGAAGTTCATTTCCAAGGCTTTCCCAGAGCTCAGGGAGGTTAAGTGATTTCTTACGGTCACACAAACATTTTCAGGATGCTGCAAGTGGGGAATGCAGTATGTTATATTAGCTCCTAGCATGTGGCACCCTCTTGGTCTGCAGTTCAAGAAGGAGTAGTAAGGTATGAGAATGAGTGGAGGTTTTTAAAGAAGGCTGTGAACATCTGAGAATGGCTTGTAAATTTTGAGACTGCAGAAAGAGTAAAGTACTAGAATGGATACCAAAGTTGAAGAATAGGTAGTAAAGTTTGAGAATAGGTAGTAAGCATCTAGAATGAATAGCAAATGTCAAGAATAGGTAGGAAAGTTTAAGAACGGTCAGCAAAGTAGGAGAATATGCACAGTAGTAAAGTTTGTGAACTTGTACTAAAATTTGATAATGGTTGTAGCTGGTCACATGTGGACCCTATTAATGTTGCATTCTTGAATCCTGTAACTCTAGTCTTGTGTGAAATAAAATAAAATGTAAAAATATATATATCAATAAATAAATAAAATGCTGCTGGCAGTATAGCCTACACTTTAGAGTAATGAGATGTGGATGAAATTGGTCATCATCAAGCATCATAGTGACAAAAAGAAATATAGGGAATGAACCAACAGAAAACTCTGGCTCTACAGTATTTCAGTTGGATTCCATCTGAAGGTGCACACACACACACACACACACACACACACACACACACACACACACACACACACACCAAAGTCTGAAAATAGGCAGATCTGCTTAGTCCTTTCTGGTCAACAATAGCTATAAATTTAATTAATTGAAAACCAGTCTATCAATCAATAATGCTTTCTGTCACTGTGGTTATTGTAAAGGACTGTGCCATCACTGTATTCCCCAATCTTTAACATGTGTGAGACAATCACCTGTTTTAGTGTGATCTTACAGTCACTGTGGCCAGGGAAAATTAGAACAGTGGTAGCCATAAAGTTATACCTCAACAGTAGAACAAAACATAAACAATATCATAATTAGTGCATACAGTCTGATACACTGTGCAGAATGTACATTACTAGTGCCAACAATTACTGAATTACTGCAGAGTACTTGTGAATAGTCCAGGAACAATTGATAACTGACAAAAAATAAAAACCAAATCAGATTACTGCCCCCTTCCCACACACACATATGTCATTCATGGACACCAAGTACTTGCATCCATGACTATGCCATCATGGGACCCAGTCCCTGCTCATTGTCTCTCCATCAGCACTTTTTTTAAAGTGAAAGTATTTTTTTTAGTTAACCTGCATATCCTGTTTAGTTGAGTTGACAGCAGTAACCCTATGGCAATTTTTCAGCATGTTTTATAATGGCAGATAAAATGACCCTGTACAGCAATGTTTGACAGCCTCTTAGACTGGTATTTTACTATAACAGCAGACTGAAGTTAGTTTGGGGGTGATTACAGATGTGCCCTAGTCCTTTCCAACTCAGTATTCCAAAGAGGCCAACACTGTCAGTAGGGGGATGGTTGGATTCCTTTAATCTGTAATCATTTACAAGGTGTGGAATGCATTCCCCACAGAAAGAGCTGTTCAGAATTTTAATCAGAAAGAAAAACCCTGCTGGTCTGCTCCTATAGTTTGCAGAACAATGCAGGTGGGAAACATTAGGCCTGTACAAAACAAATAATACATAGTGCAAACAATTTTTACAATTAGTGATTTAAAAACCAAAAGTCCCAATGACATCTCCTGTAGTGTCTGTTTCTGTTATGAACATGTACTCCTGGAAGACAGGAGAGAGACAGGGAACATGATTGGGACATTCAAGTACTTGAAAGGCATAGATAAGGTTGATAAGGAGAGTCAATTCAAGCTCAGTGGCAACCATAATATGAGGGGGCACAGTCTTAAGCTGAAGGGTGGGAGGTTTAGGAGGGAGGTCAGGAAGCACTTCATCACAGAGAGGGTGGTGAACACTTGGAATGAACTGCCGGAAGAGGTCATCTCATTGAAGACAGTGGGCAGTTTTAAGAGAGGCTGGGATAGGCATGGGGAAGGTAAGGATCATGGGTAGGGAGGATGGGAGGAGTGGGGAGGGAAGGCATGGACATTAGCTTCAAGCTGTGGACTAGGCAACATGAGCAGACTTGATAAACCAAATGACCTTCTTCTGGCTTCTTTGTAGTGGTGGGTGAAGTGGCCAAAATTCACTCCACAGAGTGATTCATGGAGTAATGTGGAATCCGTAAAATGCCTGCAACGCGAAGCGGAGTACTTCACGTTATAATGAGGAATGTGAAGTCCATTGAAAACAATGACTTCATGCTATTCTGTCTTCCCCAAACCACTTCTCCACCAATTTTAAGGTGAAGTACATTAAAATCAATGTACTTCACATCACTTCGCCTTGTAATTGAGCTCCAAGGTGAATTTTGCAGTGTTTCATGGGATTGCAGGTCACATGAGCTCTAGATTGTTTTGCACAGCCTCAGTTCTGTGTAGTGTGTGTGTAGTGGAAGATGGATACAGTTTCTTCTCAGAGCTCTGTGATTCAAATCCTCTAAAAGCTGTTAAAAAATCCCTTTTGAGGCATTTTTTTTTGCTCAAAATTGAGTACATCGATTGTAGGAAACCCTCCTGTGCTCATATCATCGAGTGTTTATTGTCTGTGTGCTGATTTTGAATGTTAATTTAGAACAGTCAGTCTGTGTACTGTGAAGCGTGCTTTGGGAGAGGGGTGTCTGTGGTGTAGGTAGATTAATTCAGAGAAAAAGGCAGTCTTTCTGTTTTGGTTATATGTTTCTTGTATAACTGTGTTAATGTACACACAGTAATATTTTCAGTAATTCTTGAAATTTTTTGCTGACTGTTGTGGTGCAGCAGTGTATAATTTCAGTTTGTTTAAAACATTTGGTTATATTACTAAAGTTTTTCAATTTGCTACACATTACTTGTAGAGAGAGTGTATGTGTGTGTGCGTGTGTGTGTGTGTGCAATGCATGCCATTAAATCAGACACCTTTTATTGTGCCACAAAGTAAATGCAGCAGTGTGAACCTGCTAACCACTGCACCTACATGAATTTTTTTATGCTGCTTTGTGGTATCTTTACTGGTAGTGGACTATTACTGCCGTGCTCTACCACCCCTCCCCCAAACCAGCAAAAGGTATTCTTTTATAGATTTGGATTTGTGACTTGTGAGCACTGGTTAGGTCGTATTGTACCTTTGCATCTGCATCTCTTGAGTGCAGAGCACAATCTTAACCTGTCTGTGTTTGCACTTTGCAGTACACCATTACTTCTGGGAGACTTTGCATTTCTTGTTGTGCTATCATTTCACTTTGTCAGCACTGGGGAATTTTCTGGACACAAAACAGTAGCATTTTGGGGATGCACATTAATTCTGGTCACTGTGTGTTAGCACTGCGCACATGACTGAGTGCACCATTAATTCTGGGAGGGTTTGCATTTCTTGTTATGCTCTCATTTCACTTCATCAGCACTGAGACATTTTCTGGACACAAGACAGTAGCATTCTGGGGATGCACATTAATTCTGATGACTGTGTGTGTGAGGGGCTGCCAATATTGTTGTCACTCTGCCTTATTTCACGTTAAGGTGGAATGACAATGCAAAGTGATAATTACAAGGCAAAGTGAGCCTTTTGCTTTGGCCATTCCACATAGCAGAGTGACAAAGCGGTCACTTCACATTCACTTCGCCAGCAGAATTTAATTTCGCTGCATCTCTGCATCTTCGTATGTTCGTATGTATGTTATTTTTGTTTCAGGTACATAGCCCACAACATGCATTTGTCAATGCCTAATGTTTCCCATCTGCATTGTTCTGCAAACTGTAGGAGCAGTTCTTTCTGTGGAGACTGCATTCCACACCTTGTAAATGATTACAGACTAAAGGTATCCAACCCTCTCCCAACTGACAGTGTTTGCATGTTTTGAATACTGAGTTGGAATTAACTTCATTTAGACACTTAGATCCAAGCAAAGTATTGCCATTAAATATAAACATCAGCCCACCCACATGTTGTGTGTTGTCATGGGAACTAATTGCAACTGATTGCTCATTCTCACACATACTCTGATTTGAATGGAGGGCAGCCTGCAGCACAAATGGGGCAAACTTGTTTCCTATGGGTAGTTCTTCCTTGGTAAGGGAAGGACCAGCAAGTAAATTGGAACTCAGTGTTGCATTTGACACTTACATTTCATTTTACTTGGGAGAGGGGCTTATTAGAGAGCTGATTTCCCACTTGATTTAAAAGTTTACTCATACACAACCTTATTTTGGGCACAGGAATTCTTTAATTATTATGTTTCCTGGACATTTTCTAACGTAGGTTAACTTCACTCTAATTAATCATGTCAGCTACCTGGACAGGGCATGGACTAACTAAATATTGGTTAAGGTGTCCCCCATCCTACTGTGCCCAGTACTGATGTTTTTACTGTGTATCTTATTCAGAAAGAACCTGGCACAGTTCCAAATCCATGCTTGGGAAATCAAAATATATATATATATTTTTTATTTATGTATGTATTTATTTTTGAGCATATGTGCATTTTCTCAGATACAGTTCAAATAGCTTTTAATAATGTCTGACTGGTGAGGGATTTTGGTCTCCTTCCTTTGCTGGGGCACTGGTTGAGTGAAAGTTATATATATTTTCTGATGAAATTTCAAGGTACCTGGTCTCCTGGCCACCATTTACTGACACTGGCACACACTGCCAGTCTCAGTGTCACCCTCTTCCACTGTATGCTGATAATCAGAAAGGGAATCTCATCTAATGATAGTCAGTCTGGGACTAGAGAATTTATAACCCCAGGATTCAGAGATATTGCTTTAAATGGAACTTGGTTATTATGACCAACAAATTCTGATATTTTTAAAGTGCATTTTGTACATAAAGTATTTGTACCACATGTGTGCCTACTCCTTACTTGGGAAAGCCAGTTATACAAGATGTTTTTGGAAAACCAAACCCATTAACAACAGCCTCCTGTGTTAAAATATATTATATAGTATTATAGCAACCCGAGTTGCTTGCTGCCACTGCCTTTTGTGTCCACTGGTAAACTCACTATGTGCTAATCACCTTGTTAATGGTAGGATTGTTGGCATCAACTGGCTGTGGGCTAGCTCAATTTTTTTTTAATTTTAACTCGACATCCGTTTCACACAGCCAACGCAAGTTGTTTTTTGTTTTTTTATTTTGTTTTCACACAGACCCTTAAAATACCTCAGTACGCATGAAGGAGAATCCCCCTTAAATGTGAAATCTCCATCTTGTTTAATGAGAGGGCCAGGATTGTGGTTGATGGCCCCACATGCTAATGAGGTTGTAAACACACACATTAAATACTGTAGTACTTTAGTCTCATTATCTCCCACCTACCACCTCTTAGATGTAAAAAATAGCTGGTAGACTACAATTACTGAAATCTAAAAATGGACCCAAAACATAGATAAAAAGTACAATATTACTAAGCACAATCATGAGTATGACACGACTTAATTTGGCACATAAATATAAAGTTTCTGTAAATATATAAATATAAAGTTTATATATTAAAGTGCTAGTGGATCGAGTCCTACTTGCATAGTTGTTCTGCCTGGACTAGTATGACAACACATGAATGACAATCAGTGTGGTTCACTAACTTGGGGTTTTGTGGCAAAAGTTTTTTTAAATGAACAGAACATAGGACAATTTAATTAACTGTTCACACTATCATAGTATTACAGGTTAGAGATTTTGTACAGCAGCAGCTACAGACACTGCCAGATATTTCCCAAAATGTCTGTGATATTTCCAGAAATGCCTCCTACTTTCTGAATTTCCATAGTAGGGGCAGCAGAGAGAAACTCTTCAGAAATTTCTCAAAATATCTGTGGCAGGCAGATGGGATGCTGCCGCCCACTACTGACCGGGGGAGTGGGGGAGTGGGGGTTCAGTGGGTGGGTGGGGGGGTACAGCTGGACCACCAGGGATATTGGACATCATTTGATTTTATTACAAATGCCCATGATTGGGCTGCCAGCAGTCCACTGGACCACCAGAGACATTTGAACTCATTTTATTAATACTCAAGCCCGCAATCAAGCTGTGAGCAGTCCACTGGACCACCAGGAATATTTGAACTTAATTTATTAATACTCAAGCCCGCGATCGGGCTGCGAGCGTTCCACTGGACCACCAGGGATATAGGAATCACTTTTATTTATACTTAAGCCTGCGATCGGGCTGACAGCGGTCCACTGGACCACCAGGGATATAGGAATTACTTTTATTTTACAAATGCCCGTGATTGGGTTGATAGTGGTCCACTGGACCACCAGGGATATAGGAATCACTTTTATTTATACTTACACCCGCGATCAGGCTGACAGCGGTCCACTGGACCACCAGGGATTTTGGAGGGTCATATTTATACCTATGCCCATGATCGGGCATGGGGGGGTGGCACCAGGTGCAGCTGGAGCTCGGGTGGCCACCCACAGGTGTCAGCTGCCGTGTTGCACCCTGCAATATGGCAGCTCACCTGTGAGTGGCCAGCTGTTGTTCCTTTTTTGGGGCTTTCCTGTGTGCAGTGCAAGTAGGGGTTGTGCATGCATGGACTCAGCACATCCCAGGCTGAATATCGGGATGGGCAGAGTATGCATGGGCACACCCCCTACCTGTGCTGCATACATTACTGATGCGCTCCAGTGCATTGGGATTTGTGCCAGGCACAATTCCCATTTGAATATCGCACCAGGGCACATCAGTGGGTTGCGAATGGTGCAACACTGTTGCGCCATGTGCAACCCTTTTGAATATCTGGGTCATGGTCTGTTTATTTTCTCAGGGGGGCTATGCTCCCCCGTACCCCCTGTCATAGGTGGCTGCACCTCCACTCATATATCTATAATCACCTCCCCTACTCTGTATCAGGAGGTGATGTGCACAGTATACCACAACCCAAACTCCAGCAGGGCAACATTGGTTGTGCATCATCATAGGCTCCTAAATTACAACACTCTCTTTACTATGCCCTGGCAATGGTATACATAGGTAAGGTAGAACCCAGAGGCAAATTATTCCAAACCTATGGGAGTCTATAACAGAGGGCAACTTTGCCAGAATTTGTCTTTGGCATGGACATGAGGAGTTGATTAACATGTAAGCACAGGTTGTGCCTAGAGTTGGAGATAGGGGTAAATAGTGCTAACAGGTAAAAGGGGAGTTCATTTATTTATTTGTTTGAAAATTATAAACTGTGAAAGGTACATTGAGCAAAGGTTCATTTCCAGGTGTTACCGAGGGAAGGGAATAGAGACACAGTCAAGCAAATGCAGAAGGATGGATGCATACCACAGAAATAAAGTGCAAAGGTAGTGCAACATAGTGTAATTGCAAAATAACAATAGTGGATAGCTGGAGCTAGAGCTATGTGCAACTCTATAGCCCAAGATAAAAGGTAACAACTGGTTGAACACCTCAGTGCATTTATAATAACCCCTGAGCAGTCCAATGTGCTGTGATCACTTATAACATAGTGAAAACCAATACACCTGGTCATACAAGGAACAGTGGTAGATCCAGAAAAGGTAACAGAGTATAAAGCAGCAGAGGGATTGATTCAGCATATCAGGCCTAGAAAGATGATGCTTGGGGCAGTGGCATAAGTAATATCTCCATAATAAATCATGGGAAGAATAGTTTGCTAAGCTAAACACTTTCCCATTCCTTGTGGAGAAAGAAGGTTAACAAAAATGTTGAAAAGGAGCAGGCCCTGTTCAGAATCTTGGGAGACACACATCTTTACTGGCAGAGAGTTAAAGAGAGAGAGATTAATCCACATTGGCAGACTGTGAACACTGATTAAGATGAAAATGAAACCAACAGAGAAGGAAAGAAGATAGATCAGAGGGAGAGAGTTTAATAGAAAGTTGTGAATGATCAGCAGTATGAAACGCTTTAGCAAGGTAGAAAAAATGCTACCAGCAGGGAGATCTTTTTCCATGTTTGAAAGAATGAAATCCATTAAACAGACAAGGAAAGTAGTGGTAGAATGAGCAGGACAAAAATACTACATGGAAGTCAACGAAGAAGACAATGGTACGGAACAGAAGGAAGATAGTTGATTGGCCACTGATCTTTCAAGGAGTTTGGAAAGCACAGGGAGGAGGAAGATATCTATAGTTACTAGAGGAGCAAGTGGGGGCTGCCTTTCTGAAGTAAACTAACAACAGCAGTCTTCCAGAGAGTGAGGAAAATTCCAGAGATAAGTAAGCAATTGAAAACATGAGCCAGGGGAGCAGCAATACAACGGGCACCCAACATTAGAAGCTTAAGAGGTAGGTTGTCTCCCTCTTGCCATAAGATAATTTTTGATTTAAAGCCAATCTCTGAGTTTTATTTGTCAACTAAATTTTAATACATCTAGTTAACCCTTCTTCTAATCCTAGACTCTCCCTCCTTCCTCAGTGACTCCTATGTGAGACTGAATCAAAGGTCTAGCTGAAATCCAGGAAGAGGATGCTGTCACCATTTGTGTCATCAAATTAAAAAATTCAGTCAAGTTCATTTAACATGTACACAGCCAGCTGCGGAACCACCTAGAGCTCCACCACCTGCTATCTCCTCAGCAACATGGTTTTAGGTGCAGTCAGGGAACAGACACTGCCATAGAGAAATTCACTGCTAATGTCCTGCATGAGCTGGACAGCAGTATCCCAACAGGAGCTATCTTCATCGACCTCACAAAGGTCTTTGACTTGGCTAATCATAAACTCCTCCTTGGAAAACTAAAACAGATAGGCCTAGACTCTCATGTGATTAATTGGTTTTCCTGCTACTTAGCAAGTCATACCCTGATAGTCATAGGGCATGGAGCCATGTCGAGACCCCTACCAATTACAGAAGGTGTTCCTCAGGGATCCATTTTTGATCCACTGCTGTTTTCCCTGTTAATCAATGATCTAGGGAACATCTGCAGAGACAGTCATCTCATCTTACATGCAGATGACGCCATGCTTTGCAGAAGTTAGAGGGATATTAAGGCACTCAGCTCCCAGTTACAGATACACTTCTCTGCACTTGAGAAATAGACCCTAGAGAACCACCTGGTGCTGAATGCCAAGAAAAAAAATGCAATTTTATTTGGCTCCAGAAGCTTAGGTCAGGACAGATCTGGCCTGCTCCCTCTCATAACCTCTATTGGATCTCAAATACCTTGGACTGACACTTGACCAATCCCTTACACTTAAACTGCAACTGTATTAGGTCACCTGCACACTTCACCAGAAACTAGGATTACTATATAGGTTAAACACCCACCTCCTCCCGGAGTCTAGAGTCATCATAGTGAACAGTGTACTTATACCCAATCTCATTTATGTAGCCCGAGTGTTGCAGTCCCTAGACAAATCCAGGAGCAATAGATTAGAATTGCTCTACCATAAAATTGGACGCTTCACTGCTATGACCCATAATAGGAAACATCACTGTGAGGTGCTGACCTCCCTAAGTTGGCCTACCTTACCACATAGGCTACAGTACTCTGCCCTATGTGCTACTTACAAGCTGATCTCCACTCAACAATCCCCTGGTCTGATTGGTCTACTTGTTCCTAAGTGCACCAACAGATTACTGTGCACCTCCAGTAAAAAAAAAAAAACTGCTTGAAGTGCCAAGGGTCAAGACAACGCTGAGCAGTAGCTCCTTCATCTACTTTGCTCCCAGTCTCTGGAATGCCCTCCTGCACCCCTACAAATGGCTAACTCCTTAGACTCATTCAAACATAGTCTAAAGTGAATTACCTAGAAAAATGTATGTGCATGTGCTATCGCTGATTGCCTGCCTTCTCTCACTCACTGATGTCCAGTGGTACAAGTTTACTTCCACTACTGTTCATATGAGGTGTGCTAATGTGACGTTTCAGTGTTAAATTAAATACAATTACTCTAATAAGAAATGTTAAACTGTTGAACTACTGTATAGCCTTCTATGTCTGTGCAGTGGCATTGCCTATATGTCAAATAATAGTACGAGTGAATTGTTTTTCACTTCCTTTAATGTATTTCACTTTTTCTCTGTAAGACAAAAGCTCCCTGTATATGTCTGGTTGAATGATTATATAAACTGTCATTAATTCTGAGTCACCCCCTAGAAAGGGAACATTCGTTCCAGTGGGTTTACCCAGTTACCAAAATGAAATAAATAAATAAATAATACATGACCTGTGCCTCAAGAACCAATTTTATTTCCAATCCACAAGCTCATTCACTGTAGAGTACTTTTGGGAATGTAGTTATCCACTCCTTTGTAATTGCTGCAAGTACAGTATAGTAGCTGGCCACAATAGATGGCGGGATCACTCGCCTTTAAATTTCCAGATTCTCTCTGTTGCCACTGTTGTGCAGTGAGCATGCTCACCACTATCCAGTCCCTTAGCACCACACACTTTGCTTGTAATTTGTTAAATAGGCCTGTCTTAGGTGTTGCCAGGAACTGTCTTGTTCCTCTATGGTTTTATTTTATTTTTTATATTTTCTATATTTTAAGTACTTTGTGAAGTTCATTATATTAACTGATCTTTAAACAAACCATGCTAATAAGATAATATGGTAATTATCTTCTGTCATTCCAATATGGTACAGCTTGTTTAAATGCATACTCTTGGGACCACCCAAAAGTATAAATTATTTCCAAAATTCTGTAAGAAATCAGATTTAGGTCATTTTTACACACCATAGTCTCTACTTTTCATATAGCACCCAATTCCCATTCTTAGTAACTCAGTTTACTGTAGTCATGTATTTCTCACTCTGCTATTCAGTGATTGGATGTCATTTTATATCTGTCTTTTTGGCATGACGTAGAAGACTTAGCCCAATTTAAACCAATGTATTTCAGAAACCATTAGCCCTTGATAAATATTAATATTAATGTCTCAGTGCTCTAATGTGATTGTTTCACTCACTTGCTTTCCCTGCTTCCACACTATCATTCTGATTTCAGTTTGAAGTCTCGCTCCATACTAAGAACCACCTCTTATTGACATCCTTAAAAAGCCATGTTCGTGTTTTGTCCCACTGTGAGTTGAATTGAATGTCATGAGTGTATGACATCACTGTGTCACTTTGCAATAGTGTAATGACATTTCTTACTGGTTGCCACGAAGATCATTAATAACCAGTTGCCCAACTCGTAGCAAGACAGTCCCTGTTTGACACTTTCTGGAATCTGATTAGAATTGCCAAAGCAGGGTCAACTCAAGCTTATGTGGCAAGAAGGTTACAAGTAATATTTCATTCATACTGTCCCTTATGTCTATATGTTTAACTAATTTTGTCAATATCTTATTCATTCTCTTCCTTATGGTATCAGCCACTTCAGTGAAAAATAACATCCCTTTGATTGTGCCTCCACAACCACCTACCTGCCCAAGCATATCCCAATAGAAATTGCATTTAAGAAAGACTAATATGTGATCACTATTGGTGGGCAAGATATGCAGTGAATTTAAACTTTAGCTAAATTGATGAGAAGTTGGAAACTTTGGACTTCATATAACTGGACAAAGTATTCCTGACTTCACTCAGCTTTGCAAAGCATAGTTTATTTCACCCTGACCCCACCCACAATACAATGTTTCCTATCTTCTCCTCCACTCCAGACATCCATGAATAAATCCCCAAGACCCCACCATCATAATACCACTGACCTCCTCCTACACCCAGTCCCAGGCAAAGTACTTGACAATAAAAATAACATTTATATCTTTACCTCATACAGGCATTGTCTCAGTGTTAACTTCCTTCCCATATCCCACCCTCATACCATCCCACCACCCTCCTTCCTCTCAAATCCCAGGCAAAATATTTTAATAAAATAAAATTTATTTCCCAGTGTCAGGCAAGCACTGTCTTCAAGTTAACTTCTTACTATCTTGCCCCCGACATCCACTCTATGCAAATCCAAACAGCCTCCCCCTTATCCAACCCAATCAAGACAGATACACCACCACGCCACAACGCCTATCTGAGACCTACTCGACGCTCCTCCCACTCCTTCTCACCAACCAGCCACCATTTACTGAAGGAAACCATCTACATGCTCTATACTAACTACTGGTTCCATGTCATAACAGCGAAAATAAAGCAGTGCCAAACACATAAGCTAACACACAATATCTATAACAACTGCAGCCCATTCCAATGATAATGAACGTCAAAACAGCAACTTTTGGACAAAAAAAAAACAGACTAAAGAACACTACAATCAAACACCACAGTAATCCACCCTCTAATTCCAGACAACCCACACCTGAGATGACCAAACCCATTACAGACAACAACCCACACCTGCCTAAACCTGCAAAAAATGGAAAGTCAATACCACACACATTCTCTTACACACACCCAACACCCACCCCTGCACCCAGTCACTAACATTACAGTCACTATTAATTAACGGTCGCTATTGAGACTGGCATTCAATTTGAGTCACTCATATTGAGCCACTCAAAATGAGTCACCCACTTCATGGGATACCCTAATTACCTGACTGCTCATTCTAGAACCAATCAGTTGATTACTGCAGGAGTTCTCTCCCCATTCCATTTATCTAAAGTGATGTCATCCAACCTCCACCTCTCATACCACTCCAAGAAAAGGATATTACTGAAGAAATGGGATGGCAACCAGCATAGATGCTCCTCTCATGACTTTATGTCAGCCACTGCCTGGAGGCAACATGCACACATAGCGACTATCTATTTTTACTATGACCATGCTCTGCCTCACATTTATTCAGACAGCAGCTGATCAGTCAGCCTGTCAGTGCAGTAGTATCGCAACCACTTGCGAAGATGGTGATCCTGGTTTGGGATCGAGCCTGGATTGCCCGAGGGATGGCCAGAAGATTTTGGGTGAGCATCCTAGGGGGATGCTTCTCACCTCAGGGAGAAAGGACTGTGGTCTCTACCACAGTGCTGCCACATGGGTGACTACAAGTGGCAGTGCAGGCAGGAGCCAAGGATCAGAGAGGGTGGATGCCTGAGTTCTCAGGTGGGGGTGGTATGCACTGGTTTGTGTGGAAGAACATTCTATTGTTGTCAACAGGAATCAGGGCACAAATCTAGAAACATCTCTGACTGCAGCAGAGATGATGTCTGTCTCTCACTGCAGGCCTCGAACCACCAAATGAGGTGCCTTCCCGACACCAGATTCTAACTCCACTGGGGGCATGGTCCCCCCAGGTAGCCTTGCCCTGGGAGTAAGCCAGGGAGGAACATGGGAGCGGTATGTCCAGGGCTCCAGATCAGCTGAGTACTGGCCTATTTTACTCACCTCATTTTAGGAAATACTCTTCAGAAACTTTTTTTAATGAGTACCAGTACTCACCCATTTGTAAATTCTCCACAGTCTATAGAATAGTGCTTCATAACATAACTGGTTATCCTAAAGGAGCAGGGTTTTTTTTTGTTTGTTTTTTACAGATCACTAGACTTGTATGCATCATAATCTTTTATGTTAAAACTGGTGAGTAAATTACTTCTACTTGCCAATATTATCAGGATCATTGTTGGCACCTGCTCAATTCTTATCTAACGGAAAAAAAAATCTGCATTGAAAATGTAGAATTTGGTTTTACTAACCTCATTTTCAGAATGAGGAGTGCAGTACTCATCCCAAAAAATCTTATCTGGAGCCCTGGGTACATCCCAGAAAAGGCAGGTGATGGGGCTGGGTGAGCAGTAGGTCAAATATTGGGCAGGTCAGGACTGCAAGGAAAAAGTACAATAAATGAAAAAAAGACAGCAGCTGACCAAGATAGTGAAAAGCAGATCTGTGTCAATCGTTATTCCTCTTCTTTTGTGATATCCCTTTTCTTGGGGTAGCATAGGGGTAGAGGGTGGATGGTTGTTGCAGTGGGTGAGTGGGAGTGGGTGCCTAATTTGGCCATGGTGATTTGAAAGGAAGAGGATGGGACTGAGCATTCTGAATAGGTAGGAGAAGGGTTCTTTCTTGCTAGGGTAGGGCGAAAGAGGTTGGTGGGATGTGGATGTGAATGTTGCCAGTGTGTGTGTGGGGCGGAAAGAGAAAATGTTATATTCAAACTCAGTATGGCTAGGTACTTCAAGAGGGTGGAAGGAGGCAACCTTTTCTTTATAACCAAACAAGGTGAAAGTTGGTGGTGCAGTGTTAGTCACTGCTAATCAACTGAAACACAAATTGTAATAAAAGAACAAATAATGTGATCAAACTAGGACCTGGACCCATGAATATAAGTCTGGGATGGCATTCCAGAGTATTTGCTTAAATTCCCCTTTCAGTCACAGTACATTATTTCTTTCTCATTACAGTTCAGTTTCCTTTGTACATTATCGATGATTAATAATACATGACTCATATTACTCATCCCTAAAGACAGGGTCTGGGTATGTATGGTTGCTTCTGGGGGGACAAGACAGATAAACAAGAGTTGGGTCTGACACTGGAACAAATAACTTTCAGCCCCTCAGTCACCTCCATGCACACTGGCAAATCATAGACACACACACACACACACAGACACACATACACATAACCCTCTGCATCAAAAACAAACACATGCTAATTTCACCACAGCACCATCAGCTGACAGATTTGCTGTTTGTCCCCACAGGTGCCATGGTTTTATTAATTTTAGCTTTGGATAGTTCTTTCTTCAGTGCTTTTGCAGGGTTGTCCCGATCATTAAATTACTTTACTTACTGCTCACTACATGCATAACTTTTTTATTGTTTTGTTAATTTGATTATGCTTCTCCAGTATAGGCCCTATAATCCTGGTCTGACCCCCCAGTCTCAACACGTGGCATCCCAGTGGCTTAGTTTGACATCCATTCTTCCTCCACACTCCTCCACACCTGTGGTGGGATCAGCAGGCCTTTTCTTTCCTGTCAGAGAACATATGCGGTTCCTGGAGGGAAGGCTCTGTTGCTGGTCTAGGCCCTGCATGGGGTTGAACCTCTCATCATTGCTCTATTTGGGATTTTCCCTCTTAGTTTTCTTCCCATAGACAGTGGCATTGTCGTGGTACACAAGGTCAAACACAAGAGTGAAGCATGTCACCACCAGTGTCCCAACCCAGTAAGTCTCTCTCGGGGGTTAGTGTCTCCAAATGTTTAGGGATTTCTAATACCGTGGCAAGAATGGACCCCATTCTTTAGCCAGGGCATATTCAAAACTCAAGAAATTAGTACTGTATTAATCTTTGATGTTTGCTGAGAGTGCTCTTCTCAGCACACGCAACGTCCCCAAAATAGCTTCCTTTTGCAGTTCATAAGGTGTCACAAATATTGGTAGCATATTTAAATGTGCCTGAAAATTCTTTTTGATTAGTCCCATTGCTCCAAGCACTACTGGAACAATCTGTGTCCTTATTCCACATCAGTTTGGTTTCTGACTGCATATCTTGGTATTTCATGATTTTGTGTTCTCTGTACGCAGCACACTGTAGTCACTAGGGTGGCTATTTCAATCAGTAATGCTACCTTTGTCCTCTTTTCTTGTATTACAATATCAGGCTTCTTGCTTCCACTTTCTTGGCTGTTGGTATGGGGTGATCCCATGTATCATTACTTCTTCATTCTCTGTGATTCTTTGTGGTTCATGTTTCCAGTGTCTCTCTGCTACCTGTATGTTATAGTGTTTGCACAGTTTCCAGTGGATCAATCTTGCTACATTGTTGTGTCTTTCAGTATACAGGCCTTCTGCCATAAGTACTTCACATCCAGCCACAAGATGCGCAACTGTTTCTAATTCTGTACTACAGAACCTACACTTGTCTGTTTCTCCTGTTTTTTCTATGGATTTTGTGAACCATCTTGTGCGTAGCCCACTATCTTGGGCTGCCATTATTAGTCTCTCATCTCGTGGCCTAAATTCACCTCTTTTTAACCAATCATGGGTCAGGGCTTGATCGACCTGTGGTTGCTCCAGTAGCTCCCTGTATTTTCCACTATAATTATGGACTTTCCAATTGTTTTTTCTTTTCTGTTGGTCTTTATCCTTATACTCCTTTTTCTGATTCTTTGCATTTTCTGTTGCTGACAATTCCTTATCTACCTTTGGATTGACATCAATCTCTGCTACCCTTCTGAAGGCTTCTCCTAATTTGATGAGTGAAGTCATTTTAGGCTTATTTTCTTCATGATGCAAGACCTTGACTATATTTGGGTCTAAGGATGTCAAGTATGTATGTAGCCCACTATTGTGGATCTATATGTGTAATCAATCTCAATGAGGCCCATGCCTCCCTCTGCCTCTGGATGTATAATCTTGGCATACACTGATTTTTGTATATTAATTGGTGAGCATGAAACATTTTTCTTGTTTTATATCTAGCTGGTTCAACACTTTCTGTGCCAGTCTATCACACCAAAGCTGTATGATATCACTGGAAGGGCGAGTTGATTTATAGCTTGCACTTTATTTCGTGTTGTCAAAGCAGTTTTCAAAATTAGCTTTAACCTTCTAAAATATTCCTTGCTTATTTTACCTCATTTGTTCATGTTGTGCTGTTGCTCCTTCTTCTATTCCCAGATATTTATACCCCTCTTGCTCAAGTTCTTTTATGTCACAAACCTCCAGAGATTCATGTTTTCTTTACGAGTTAACTTTCCTGCTACAAATGTTGCTTTGGCACATTTGTTCAGGACAAACGTCATCCGTATGTCATCAGAGAAGGTCTTAACAATTTGTAGTTGTTCTTCAAATGTTTGTCAGATGAACTGTAAAGTTTTAGGTCATCTACAAATAGAAGGTGAGATGTTAGCTGTTGATTGTTTTTGTTTCTGGGGTTCAAGCTGTATCCATAGCCTAGGTTGTTGATTAGGCTACTCAAGGGATTGAGGGCAAGGCAAAACAGAAGTGGTGACAAAGAGTCACCTTGAAATATCCTCGTTGGATACTTATATTTGGAATGGTGATTTGACCTTTCTCATGATTTAATTGCAGAGTGGTTTGCCACTTTGTCATTGTTGTTGTGATGAAGTTTATCAGTGTGGGATGTATCCTGTAGATTCGTAAACACTCAGTGATCCAGGAGTGTGGGATACTGTCAAATGCTTTTTTGTAGTCGATCCATGCTACACTAAGATTTCGGCATTTTTTGCAGCTCTCCATAATGGCTTTGTTCAACATGAGATGGTCCTTTGTGCCATATGATTTTCTTTTTTACCTTTTGTTCTATTGCCATGAGTTTATTGCAGTCTAAATGGTTGTAGACTCTATCTGCATCGATTCCAGTATATAGTTTATATGTTGTTGGTAAACAGGTTATTGGGCGATAGTTCTTGGGAGACTGGCAGGTTCAGATTTAATAATAAGGTGTGGTATTCCTGTTGTTAACCAGATGGGTGTCAAGTCAGGTGCGTATAAATAGTTTTTTGAGGTAGCTAAATCTTGGTGCAAAGATGTTAGTACTTTCAGCCAGAAGTTGGGTACTGCATCTGGACCTGGGTTTTCCAGTTGGAGCCTTCCTTATCTTCATTTCTATCTCCTTAGCAGTTACGTCAGGCCACTCCATATCTCTAGTAGTACCATTTTTAATGCTGTCTTTTATTTCCTGTATCCACTCTGCATCCCTATTATGTTCAACTGGGTCTTCATAAATACTTCTCCAGAATTCCTCAATTTCTTTCTTTACTGGTGGAGTTTTTTATGTTAGCTGTTTTCTTTCCCAGCTCCCTATAGAATTTCTTCGGGTCTTCTCTAAACCATCTATTTTGCATTTTTTCATTGTTCCTTTCTACGTATCTCCTGAGCTTCTCGGCTTGAGCAGAGATCTTAAGCTTGTTATTTGAGATGGTAAAATTTAGGTCTTGATCTGTTTTAATACAGCATTTTTCTTTGATTTCACCCACTTTCCTGATGACTTTCATTGATCTATTACCTTTTCTAAACTCCTCCAGCAGTGATACTTCTGATCTTAGTTCCATAATTGTCCCTTCTATCCGCTTTTTCTCTCTGAGTGTGTTGTCACCTGTGGTCACTCAGGTGGAAGTGTTGCACCTCAGCATGATTGCTTTCCCCTCTTTGGAGGAGGACAGCATCTCTGGGACATTCAGTCCTTCTCCTCCTGGCCCAATGACCAAGGCTCAGTCTCAAGCCTGGGTCACCAATGTGGTGGCAGGTCTGATATTCAGCACCTCAACCCTCCACACCACTAAGCTGGCCCTGGAGAACTATTTTTAAAGGCCTATAGTTGTCATTTGTGTTACTGTATTTTGTTAATTTTATGAAGAGTATAGAGATTTGCCAGCCTTGGCTTTTGCACCAGAGATATCGGTGCCTTACCTCTTGATATGTAAGTTGCTGTGCAGATTTTCCACAATAGTGCTAGTTTAAATGTAAAAACACTTGTAATCTTACTTTCACCATGTCCCAAGGACTTCCAGGTGTTAAAAGCTGCCCACACTCCACCCCCACACTCATCAAAGTTGTGACATGATGCTAGGAAGAGCACAGGGACAAGCTCCATTATAATCTATGGGGGCACCTTTTTGATCATTAAAATATAAAAAAAGATTGGAAAGGTGCCCCCATAGACTATAATAAAGCTTGTCCCCACACTCTCCCTAGCATCACGTCATAACCTTGCTGAGCATGGGGGCTGAGCGTCAGTGGCTCTTAACACCGGGAGGTCCTCGACCCAGTGAAAGTAAGATTACACGTGTTTTTACATTTAAACTGTAGCACTATTGTGGAAAATCCGCACAGTAACTTACATATCATGAGGTAAGGAACTCACACTTATTCTTTTTCCCTACGCTTACCTTAGCTGTTTCTGTTACTATGAAACCACCATGTGGTCTCTTGTCAACCTCTCTGTGTTCATCCTCTGTCTGATCTTATCTCTCCCCAATACACCTGCCTCCACCACCTCACCTCTGCCTTTGCCTGTACTCTCCAATTTCTCTACCGCAGCTGTCTCTGTTACAGTGTGTGCTTCTGTGTCCCTCTCACCTAATTTTCTGAATCAGACTGACAGCTTACCTTACCCCCACTTTCATCTTTGTCACCTTTTGCATCCCCATATTTTCTATCTCCCTCTTCCTGTTACTGATACTAAAAATTCCCATAAAATACAACCCCCCCTAAATTGCTTAGACATGTGTTAGTTCACATAGGTCTCCTCCTACTTCTACTTTCCAGTAATATCCACCATAACCCAGGACTGGGCTCATTGCCCTGCCCCTACATCCACCTCGCAGGTGGACTAAAGCTTGCTTCGGTAAATATCTGCAGCCTGACATTAAAAGTTGACCTACTCCAAGCTTGGGTTGTACTTCACAAACTGGATGTCCTCTCTGTGGTAGATAACTGGCTGTCTCCCAGTATACCTGACTCAGCAGTGGCCCTAAATGGCTACACACTTTACAGGGAGGATAGGTTGGGTAAGCGCGATGGAGGTTGTGTCATCTATCTGGCCAACTCTTTAATAGGGCAAATGCTCCCTTGCTCCCTACATGGCAACGTTGCTCAGGTCCTGGCGATTAAAATTGCAATTGGTAAAAGTGGAAAAGATTTCACTGTGCTTTCTGTCTATATCCCCCATGTTCCACCAACCTGGGCTTTCATGCTGTCCTGGACTGGGGTTTCCCATCTCCCCTCTTGGTCTGAGAGTATCCTACTTGGTGACTTCAGCCCATGCCATGGCTTCTTTTAGGGATGCAGCTGTGACCCTGAACTTATTGCAGGTCGTAGCCTCTCCCACTAGGGTTAATTATAAAACAGGAACAAGCACTCTCATTGACCTTATACTCACTAATTGTCCTGAAAGACTCTCTTGCATTGAAGTCTTACCTGACTCGTTAAGCGACCATTCCCTTACCCTCTGCCAGTGGTTGAATGGTTCCATTAGAACCCCTCCTGTATCATTCTCTCAACATACCCTTAAGAAAGGCATTCTTGGTCAATTCCAGAACTAGCTTCTTAACTCCGATTGGTCCCCTCTTGACTCTGCCACTAATATTGATGATGCCCTTCCATAATTTATTTCCACTTTTAACTCTGCATATGACATTTTTGGCCCCTTCGTGACACGTAAGGTGAAAAACTGGGACAATCCCTGGATAACCCCGGCCCTTTTAAAATCAATGGCCCACTGGGATAACCTTTGGCACAAGGCTCTGGGGTCTGGATTTCCTGCAGCTAGACAGTGCTATCAGGCAGATAGAAATGACTGTACTTGGGAAATTAGATGTGCTAAAGCTGAGTACTGTACAACCTGCCTTTCGTCCTCCTGGGGTAATGGGACTAAATTCTGGCAAAATCTTAAGGACCTAACGGGTACAACTAACACCTCCCCCCATTAAATATCAGTGGAGCTACTACTCAAGACCCATTGCTCATAGCAGATACATTCAATAATGATTTTACCAATCTAAGTACTGTTCTTCCTCCAGATTTCTTCAGTGACCCCGCTAACCCTCCCATCCCCCTCTGTCATCTGCCTCTATCAGTATCCCTCCCTTTTGCTTCAGAATAATATTTCCAAGTGAAGCTAGATCCTACTTCTCATGAGTCTTGGGCAAGTCCAGATTCAGTGGCGACTCTCTTGATCTGAAATTACTTAATTTAACATTTGATGCAGGATTCCCACCTCTCAGCAAAGTTCTTAATCTTTCTTTCTGTCTCAGCCAGTTTCCCTCCCAGTGGAAATCTGCGATAGTCACCCCTGTTCACAAGAATGGTGACAGAACTGCCCATGGTAACTATCACCCCATCTCTCTCCTTCCCCTATTTCTAAAGCCCTTGAAAGAATGGTGAATGATCAAATATCTCAATATCTTGCCAAGTATAATCTGCAGTATAGCCAGCAACATGGCTTCAGGAAGGAGCACAGTACTTTCACAGCCCTCCAAGAGTTCACTAGCTTTATACATAAAGCTCTGGATTAGGATCACTTGGTTGGGTCTGTGTACATAGACCAAACAAAAGCATTTGACATGGTCCACCATGGCCTTCTCTCTCTGCCTCTCACCTTTAACATTGGAACGATTCCTACTGGAATTCCAGCCATTTAAAGAAGAGGTACTCTCCCTCATGTCGGACATGAAAGCACTATCAGATACAGTGGAGGACATCACAAGGAAGGTGTCCGATACTGAGGCCATGGTTATTTCTGCAGAGAAGCATCTTAACAAAACAGATTCCTTGATCATGGTTAATAGACAAAGTTTGAAATGACTTGAGTCCAAGATAGAAGATCGCGAGGGCAGAAGTAGGCACAATAATATAATAGTTATTGGCCTACCTGAGAAGGAAGAAAGTGCAGATACCATTCCATTTGTCCAAGGTTCCTAAATAAAATAGTTGGGCCCAGTCCTTATGGTGCCTCCTATACACTAGAAAGGGCTCATCGGGCTCTTCGCCCCATTCCACCCACAGGAGCCCAGCCCAGGCCTCTCGCATGTCATTTCTTGAATTTTCAAGAAAAGCAGCACATCTCAAATAAATTAAGATAAATCCAAGATGTGCTTTGGGAGGGAAGAAAAATACAAATAACGCAGGACCTTCCTGCCTCTGTGCGAATTCGTAGGGCCGCCTTCCATCCCATTGTAACAAAATGTATTGCTTCAGGGATAAGGTTTCAGATGTCCTATCCTGCCAAGTTCCAGATATTCCTAGATGACACCTGGTCGTCTTTTGAGGATTTGGATCAGGCTCTAGATTTCTGCAAGTAAAAGTGTCCAACTCTGTTTTCAGATAGCTGAATTTTGGTAAAGCCAACATGGGTTACAAATTGGAATCCGTACATATAAATGATACAATTGGCCTGACTTGATTTTGGAACAACACCCTCTGTTTAATCGAGACACCATTAGCACCCAGTTTTGAATGGTTACACAAGTTTTAGTGTCCCTTCTGTCAAGTTAAACCAAGTAAACAGGCACAACTCTCTCCAGTATTTGCTGGCAAACCTTTTAACTGACTGGTATATCTCGCTAGCTGAAGTGAAGGACACTACATTTTTTCCTAGGATGGTAATGTACATATAAATGATGCAAGGGTATTTTCAATTGCTTTAACACATCTGTTTTAGGTGGCAAAGTTTGACGGGACTTGCCAGCTTGTAGAAATTGCTACTACTATTAATGTAAGGGGAGACCCAGTCGAAGTACTTTCATGGCAAACTTAAGTAGAGAAGATATAGCATAGCTAATGGGCTGTGTAGCCCAATTTCTTGTCTGTTATTATTATCTTTTACTAGGCTAATGGATAGTGGTTGGGGGAGGGGGGGAATGAAGGCTCACCGGAAAGTTGATTGCCACGGGCCAGATATTTAAGGAGGGGATAGTTCTGGGTTTTTCAGACTTTGGCTATTGGGGTATAATTTCATAACTGTGTATGATGTGATTTGCTCAGTTAATAAGGATACAGCTCTGCAGAGAAGGGTGGGAATATGACATCCCCTTAAACGGATGAAGATCTTAAAACATCAAGGTTCTTTGCATTATGATGCTGTAATGCTACAAGAGACCCACTTGTTAGAAGTGGAAGGGAAGCTGCTCAGGAGACAGAATGTGGGCCAAGTATGCACTGCAGGAGACAGTAGAAATAAGAGAGGGGTAACAATACTTTTTTCCAGAAATTTTCTTTTTACATGTGAAAGGTGCATTGTAAACAAGCAAGGTAGGTATGTTTTCATCAAAGGGAAAGTACAGTCATTTGATTTATTATTAGGTTCTACATACGGGCCGAACGTGGACTCCACAGCCTTTTTTTGCAGAACTCCTCTCCCTCTTGATCCCCTATCTTAACATCCCTATTATCCTGGGAGGTGACTGGAGTCTACCTTATGATCCTGTTTTGGACAAATCTGGGATGGCTCAGACTAAGGGCCTTTCCCCAGCCCATAGAACTATTAGGGATCTGGTAGACAATTTGAATTTATGTGATCCCTGGAGATTATTGCATCCCCAAGACAAGGAGTTTACCTTTGTTTCCCCGGTTCACAGCATGGCATCTATAAAGATTATTTTTGGTTCGGTAAGTCATTGGTCAATGGGCCATGAGTTAGTTCAATAGATTCCAGTATGGGCTCAGACCACTCATCGATATCCTGTCGTATCACCCTGTCTCTAATTGGGGTACTGATAGAGTCTGGAAATTGAATACTCAATTACTGAAAGATAAAAAGATCACAGACAGTATCTCTACCTCCATAGATCACATCAAAACAGAAAACTGTGGATCCACTCAGTCCCCATCTATGGAATGCAGCGCTCTCAAATGTTTCATTCAAGGTGAGTTTCTCAAACTGGCATCATTTAAAAAGAGGAATAAGAAAAAGGAACTAAAAACACTCCAGAATCAGATTAGGGAAAAGGAGAGATACATGTCTAATCGCATGTCAGAAAAGGATAGCATTGAGTTAATACAACTAAAGAGCAAGTACTTGGAGTTATTGAGGGAGAAGGCAGAGTGGGTAATTTTAAAACCAAAGCTAAGTACACAGAACGAGGGGGAGGAGAAGGCTGATGGGCTACTAACTCTTAGGCTCAAAAAAGAAGAGGCATCAAAATGTATTGCAGTTCTACAGCCTGACCCGCATGGTCCCATGATAACACATTCCAAAGAAATTATGGCACATTTCGAGCAATATTACAAAACATTGTATACTCAAATGCCACACAGACTGACTCAGCAAGTGGTAGATTAATATCTAGACAATATTCCACTTCCTGTACTGACTCCAGAACAAACTACACATCTGCTTGCCCCAATCACTGAAGATGAGATATTACAGGCGATCAAGGAGCTCCCACTGGATAAAGCTCCTGATCCAGATGGCTACCCAGCCAATTTTTACAAAGCCTTTGGCAAACAGCTTGGTTCATGGCTCACAAGATTGAATGCTTCAATGTTGGACAGGGAAAAATTTGATGGTAGGTTGCTGGAAGCAACCAACCATAGTGGTTCTTCCTAAAATGGATAAAGCTCCGATTAAAGTTTCAAGTTATCGCCCGATATCTTAGTTCAACTGTGATATAAAAATCTTAGCCAAAATTTTAGCCTGTAGACTGAGCAAAGTTCTCCTGCCCCCTTGATTAGTAATGACCAAGTGGGTTTTATGCAGAACAGGTCATCTCTGGACCATCTGCGCAGATTATCCCATGTTTTCTCTGTGTCAAGGGACTCCCGACAAGATGCGATTCTGGTCTCCCTCAATGCAGAGAAAGCATTTGATCTAGTCGACTGTCAATTTTTGTTCAGGACTCTCATCAGATTTGATTTCCCTTCTAAATTCATTTCATGGATAAAAATCTTATATCTCAACCCCACTGCTCGAATATTTTGTAACGGGAACTTATCCCCCAGTTTCACACTACAAGCCGGAACGAGGCAAGAATGTCCCTTGTCACCGTTATTATTCAATCTTTACATGGAGCCCTTAATCAGAATTATTCAAATGTCCCCAGAGATAAAGCATATCCAGTTGGGATCCAAAGAGGTAAAAGTTGCTGCTTATGTGAATGACATATTACTCCATATTACCAACACACTTGCATCAATTAAGGGCCTTATAAAAATAGTACAAGAATTTTGTACACTTTCAAACTACAAATTTAAATACAGACAAAACAGTGGTTTCCCATTAAACAATAAAGTAATAAGACAGGAAATTATAGATCTGGGCCTCACTTGGTCCCCTAAATCCCTCAAATATTTAGGTTTATACCTCTCCACTAACACCACTCGCATGCACAAACTGAATTTAGGTGATTTAAGTACCCACATTCAGCAGGATTTAAAAAGATGGAGTGATCTTCCCTTAACTTTGTGGGGCAGGGTGAACATAATCAAGATGAATGTCCTCCCACGCCTTTTTTGCTCCCTTAATCTGCTAGATGTATGGCCACCCAAGAGTTGGTTCAAAAACATTCACACCCACATCTCCACTTTTATTTGGAAGGGGAAAACCCAGAGGAGAGCCTTCCATAAATTATCTGCCCCGAAACGACTTGGTGGATTATGTCTTCCACATTTTGGCCTGTATTACTGGGATAGCCACCTCAGTAAATATTTGAAATGGCAATTCTCAACCGGTTCGGCAGAATGGGGCGACTATACACCAACATGGGTCAGATTTGAACAAGAAATGCTCATAGCTGCGGGGCTTAACCCCCTCTCAATGTATTTTCTTAAACCCTGTAAAATCCCTCATTCTCTATGTGGTTCACCATTAACTTAATCTCTGCGTATTCACTCACAATTGTGTAACACTTTGAATTATGTCAACACTCAGGACATAAATCAACCGATTTTTCAAAACCCAAATTTTCTAATAGGAGGAAGTATGATTCCTTATAATTGGATCCTGTTTCACCAAGAGGTTCTTGCTAGTCAATTAATTTCACAAGACTTAGTCTGGTTGACAACACAAGAAATTCTTGTTAAATTCAATTTACACCCCAAATGGGCCTTTAAGTTCTATCAACTCTGACATATGTTGATGTCTTATTTCAACCCTCAATTTATGAACAAGAACTGGGGGGATTAGAGGGATTTACAGTATGCAGTAACTTAATTTTGGCTTCACATGCTGTCTCCTCCATATATGCCTTGCTTTATCCTCTGGTTTTCCTGCAAGTCACAGGGATATCTAGATATTAAGCTGACAGATTTCCTAATTTCGCCACCAGGTGGCAACAAATCTGGGAGAATTTCCATAAATATATTACTCAGGACAGGCTGTGTTTAATGCAGTTACAGATTTTAAATAATATGTGTCTAACACCATATAGATTGTTTAAAATTGGAAGGGCAGCAACTCCTACCTGTAACAGGTGCATGCAGGGTGAGGGGAATGCTTACCACCTATTCTGGGAATGTTCCAAGATTGCACTGTTATGGGATATGAAAAGAACAAAGGCTGACCCATTACTGGATTACAGGATTATTTTACCCCGAGGTGTGTATTTTGGGTGATTTTACCAGATACTCTAAAATGGAACGTCAGTACCATATTATGATGATTGCAGCATCTGTAAAGAAAATTGTACTGAAGCATTGGAAAGACTCCTTGCTGCCTTCTTACGCAGAATGTTTGAATGAGTTACTTTTTAACCTAAGGGTAGAAAAAAACATGTCTAATGTTTACAATCGCATGAGAGTTTTTAAAAAAAGATGGGAGAAACTTCAGGTTTTATATACCTTGGATTGAAAAGGGAACCATGAAATTGTACTAAATGTGATATCCACATCCACCTGTTATAGTTGCTTGTCAAACTTGAGGCACTTGGGGGGTGGGACACTGGGGACGGTATAGTGGGGAGGAAGGGGGGAGGGGTGGAAGGTTATCTTTTCCTTTCCCGTTCTTTTGTCAAGTATGTTCCTGGATACCTTCTATTGTAACGTTGAAAAGTTAATAAACTTCTAATTAAAAAAAAAAAGAATATTACACCTAAATATTCAGTTTACTCCCTTAAGTAGATCTTCTTCAGCCACTAACTGTCTCACTTGCCCCTGACATTATCATTCTTTCTGAAATGTGGCTTAACAGAAAGTGAGCGTCCACACTCTCTCCATCCCTGGGTTCAATATATGCCGACAAGACAGGCCCACCAGGGGAGGTGGAGTAGCTATCTATGTCTCCTCGGGCATACAGTTTGCCAATTTCCTTGCCTCATTAGTCCCCAGAGCATATGAGGTCCTCATCCTAAAATTGACTCTACCTTTCTCAGTACCTATCTGTATTGTAGGTGACTACTGTTGGCCTTGTTCCCCTCCTTCTACTGTCACTGAGCTCATTAGTAGAATAGTCTCCTACATCCCCTCAGGTGAAGCATATATAATGGGGGACTTCAATCTGAATTGGCTTTCACCCTCCCTCAGTAAAGTTAAAAGTGACATCAAAGCCCACAACTTGTCCCAGCTTATTCTAGAACCTACCCGTTTGAATCCTAAAACTGCTGATAACTCCCTACTTCACTGGTCCCTCATCTCCCACCCCCACAGAGTTGTTAAATCTGGACTACTACCAGATGCCCTGAGTGATCCCCACATGACCTATATTGTACACAAAATTCATAGGATTAAGGCCCACCAAAAACTGTACAATACCGTTCATATAAAACACTGAACCTCACCCCCCTTCTGCAGGACCTGACCCATACAAACTGGGAACCTTTAACTTCATCAATTACTATCGATGATGCCTTCAGTTATTTCCAAGCTGAATTTTTGGAGTGCTGGAACAAACACGTCCCACTGCAGCGTTCCAGCATCAGGGGCAGTCACCCCCCTTGAATCACTACTGAACTTCTGGCATGCCAAAGAGCCCGTGACCTAGCCTGGAAAATGCACAAAGTGTCAAGACTACAACATGACTATGAAATCTACAATTCCCTGCAAAATAAGTGCACTAAAGCCACTCATCTAGCTGAATCAGAATACTTCTGCTGTACCTTCCAGAACAATATAAATAAACCATCCAAATTCTGGAAAGTGATCTACTCCCTCTGCCCCCCTCTTCCCTTTCGACCCCCCTCTCCTCAATATAAACAACACTGTGGTAGATGATCATCTTAATGTTGCTACTGGCTTCAATTGCTATTTCACCTCTTGTGCTGCTACTCTCCTTTCCTCCTTACCATCTCCTCCACCAGATGTCCCTCCCTACTCCTCCCACAGTCAATCTGTCTCACCAGACTCCTTCTCTTTTTCTAATATCTCCCCATCTGACACTTTGGAAGTGCTCTCACCCCCTCTAAAGGCAGCTCACCTGATGGTCTGGACCCTAAGTTACTATTCCTGTCAGCTCCAGCTATTGCAACTCCATCATCAGTACTCTCAACCTGTTCTTCACTACTGCCTCCATCCCTTCTGTATGGAAACATTCCACAGTACTCCTCCTGCCCAAGGGAGGTGACCCCTCCATTCCAGCTAATTATCACCCCATCTCTCTCCTGCCAACCCTTGTGAAACTCCAAGAGCATCTAGTTCTTTCTCAGCTCTCTTCCTACCTCTATGATTCTAACTTTGTCACTGCATTCCAATCTGGTGTCAGCAAGAACCACTCCACCACCACCTCCCTGATTAGATTAATGGACTCCATCCTCTCAGGGATAGGCTGTGGTCAAATTACTTCAGCCATTTTTATCGACCTAGCAAAGGCCTGCCACACCATCTCCCATACCCTACTTCTGGATGCCCTCTTCTTGAATGGCTTAACCATATCTGTCACAAACTGGTTCAAGGCTTACTTAGTAGGCCAGACCCAATCGGTCAGAACTGCAGACTCAGTTTCCCTGCCTCTTCCCATCAACACTGGCGTACCTCAGGGGTCTGTTCTTGGACCCATCCTATTTTCCATATTCCTTAATGACCTTCCTTCAGCCTGCTCATCCACCTCTATCCATATGTATGCCAATGATATGGTCATCTTCTCATCTGGCCAGTCCCCTGTTGATGTAGAATCCAAACTTCAGCTCAACTTCAATAAAGTTCAGCACTGGTTCAGTGCACATCAACTATCCTTCAATGCAAGAAGACAGTCTCCATGACCTTTGGCACTAGGCAAAGACTCTCTTGGCTCACCTCCCTGCCTTCATTCCGTACCTTCGACTAGGCCATCCTTGAGGACACCTCATCATTTAGGTACTTGGGGATCTGGCTTGACCAACACCTCAGCTTCTCTGGACATGTGGATGCCATCCTGAAGAAACTGTGCCCCAAGCTTGGTGTTCTATTCAGGAACTGCAGCTGTCTCCTGCTACCGGCAAGCTGCAAACCTGTCCGGAAGATGATCCTACCTATCTTCAACTACTGCGATGTAATCTACAGTACCACTACCAAGTCCCTTTAGCCAGATTGGGTACTCTTTTTAACTCCTTCTGTCACTTCGCTCTGGACTCCTCCTCTCTCACCCATTACTGTAATCTCTACCACTCCCTGTCCTTTTCTTCCCTAGAAATGTGCTGCCTTCTCCACTGTGCCAAATTTGTGTTGAAGTTTTGGTTTGGGATGCTCCCCCCTTATCTCTCTTCCTTATTATCTACACTACCTCCTCTGGATCATTCCCTTAAATCATTCAGTTCTTGTCTACTGGTAACTCCTTGCTGCTCAGCTACTATTGGCCGGTTGGCCTTCTCTTATCACTTCCCTATGCTATGGAATGACCTTCAACCCCAAATCTGCTAATCCTCCTACCCACACTCTCTCTTTAGCCCTAAATAACTTTCTCTCATTAAACTGTACCTGCAGCTAACCCCCTGCCTCCTCCCTTTGCTGTTTTTTCCACCTACTCTGTTCTAGTCTCTGCTGTTGTAACACTAACCCCCCTTCAATTAAGCTGACACCCTAAAGATTGTACTTATCTGTCCCATCAAATGGTCAACACATACACTTCACGTATGCCCAATAAGCAATTCATGATTATTGCTGTATGTACAGTATTTTTTGTAACCTTTTATGATGCTTACTATGTTTTTTGTCTTGTTTACCATTAATCTGTATCTGTAATAAAGCTAGTTGATGTCTAATTGTAAGTCTTGGCATGTAATTTTCCCTGTTTCTCTTACCCCCAGGAAGTACCATGAGACAAGCAACTTGTTGTTCAGTGTGCCTTTCCTGGTGAACTTTTTCAATAAATAAATAAATAAATTCCATGAAAATGTTTTTGCGGATGTCTTTTTTTAAATCTCCCTTTCTAATTTAAATGAGTTCCACTCATCCCCTACTTGAGCTCAAGAAAAAGAGTTCCTTAGCATCCACACTGTTTATCATGTGTAGGTACTTGTACATTTCTATCATGTCACCCCTTTTCACTTCCCCACTCTTTTACAGGGTGTACATTCCAAGTCCTGCAGTCCTCCTCCTGTGACATGCCACTATGCCATTTTGGTTGCTCTTCACTGTACTGCTTCCACTTTGTCACAGTCTTTCCACAGCTATAGATTCTAATACCTTGCATAGTGCTCTTGATGTGGTCTTACTAATGACCTGTAAAGTGGTAGGATCAATCTGGCTTCTGCTGCTCCCGTTAATACGCATCTGAGCATCCTGTTTTCATTTCCCTCTGCTCTGTTCAGTGTGCTGTTGATTTTACAGGCTCTAATATTTGGATACCTACTTCCTTTTCCTCTATAGTACTTTCCAGCACCACCACCCTCATTTTATATTGCACTCTTGGGTTAATTTTTCTGAAGCCCATCACCTTATACTTTTTTGCATTAAAGGACAGCTGCCAGATATTTGACATCTCTCCAACTTATCCAGATCCTCCCTGAATTCCCTTATTCCCTCCACTGTGCCAATCCTTATGCAGATCTTGTGCTGTGTTCAAAGTGGCAGATCTTGCCCTTAATGCCTTCTCCTATGTCACAAATAAACAAGTCAAAAATAACTGGGCCCAGCACTGATCCTTTCAGCACTCTGCTTGTAACCTCTCTTACCTCTGAGAACTCCCCATTTGTTATGATCCTTTGCATCCTTTCCTCAGCCAGTTTTCCATCTAAGCCTCCAATTTTTCTTCCTCATCAAAATACTTCAGCTCTTGACCAGCTTCCTGTGGAAGACAGAGTTAAAGTCCTAGCTGAAATCTAAGTACATTATATTGACTGCCTATCCCTTGTTGACTGCCTTGGTCACCCAGTAGTAAATTAGGTTTATGTGGCAAGACCTCCTCTCATGAATCCATGTTGTCATGGGTCTTGTAGCCCATTTCCCTCCACTAGTTCCACCCTCAGTATGGAACCATTTACCTTTTCCACTATAGACATCAGGCTGAGTGTTCTATAGTTACCTGACTTATCTTTTCTTCCATTCTTGTGCAGAGGGACCATATCTGCTGTCTTCCAGTCCCTAGGGATTCCCCTGTAGCCAACAAGCAGTTGAATATGTCTGCCAGTGGTGCTGGCAAGTGTTCATTCTAGGTCCCTGTTCGTTAAAGTGAGGGAAGCTGAAATAACAGACAAATCATTTAGTATGTTACAGTTTTGTGTTGTATTCAGTAATACTATACTGTATGTAACAGCATGCTTGTGCCTGTCTTCCATTAATTTCAGCTATTTTATCAGTGTCGGTTACAAAATTTCAAAGTACTGTCTTTTGTATTTGAAAGTTCAGTAATGCTGTTTGTGTACTGCATCATAGCTGTCACGTGTTTTGTTTTGCTGCCCATCCACCCGCCTGCATCTCTGCGATCTACCGTTAGCAATCTGTGGTAAAGTACTAAGTTTATTTAGTTACTTTAATTCACTTTCTGCATTTAAAAAACTTACAGTAGCATATGAGACTGATGAGATTGAGATCACTCACACAAACAAATCCAACCTGGAAATCAGATGATCAGTGATGCTGTGGCGGTGACAGTGTAGTGAGTGTTGTTACAGTACTGTATTTTCAGTGCAGGTGCTTTGCTTGGTCATTTCTCCTTTGGTTCCTCACTTCCCCCTACTCTTACACTAAAACATGTACTGACAGGTAGAAGAGCACTGTATAGGTGAGCAATGAGGTGGCTGCAGGGTTTCTCATAGTAACAGCTGTGTTTTCTGTCAGGAGGCAAGGGCTTCGTTCATAATAGTTAGGATTTTGCTATAGCAGGGTTCACTACAGTGAGGGAGCACTGTATCACTTCTGCAAACTCAGTAAGCATTCTAGGGAGCAAGTCATCTGGTCCCATGGATTTATTCACTTTCTATTGTTTTAGCTTTTCCAACACCATTTCCTCATTATTTTGCCCATGCTGCGTGTGCACCTGCCCCCTCTCTTTCCCTCTTCTCCCCGCATTCTGACAATGGATGATCCTTCTCCCTAGTAAATACTGAACAAAAATATTTGTTTAGCATCTCTTCTGTACCTTTGTCCCTTTCCTCCCATCCTTTCTCTGTCTCAATCCTCATTATTTTCCTTTTGACCTTGTGCTTCTCCCAGCTGTATCTAAAGAATGCCTTTTGCCCTTGCATTACTCTGTTGTTAGCTAGAATTCTGTCACCTCTTGTGCCTTTTTGGCCTACCTATTAGCTTCTTTGCTGCCATGTCCTCCTCCCTTTAGCTTCACTTATATTTCATGAACACTTTCCTCTTGGCTTTTGCTGCCTACTTTACTTCTAGCATAATTACACTGATCCTGTTGAACTTTTTTCCTTCAACACATTTCCAGCAGAGCTTTCTGACACATCTAGCATTCCTTTTTTAAATGCTACCAATTTCCTCTGCTTCCTGTAAGTACCCTGTTCTTTCAGTGCTTGTTCTCAACAGCCACTTCCTATTGTCAAATTATGCATACCTGATATCCCATACATTTAATGTATTTGCTTCTTTTGTGGTCCCTGTTTGGACCTCTAACATCTCTGTCTTGTGGTTGATGGATGTTAGCAGTTTGTGGAACATCACATTTTGAATACTTTTATACAGGGGCAATGTACCAATTGAGTGGGAGGTATTAACAACCACAAGACAGGAAAGAGACCTGGGGTAATCATTTCTGATAACCTGAAGGTAGCCAAGCAGTATGACAAGGCAGTTGGGAAGGCTAGCAGGATGCTCGGGTGCATAGGGAGAGGCATCACCAGCAGAAAGAGGAAGGTAATATTACCCCTGTATAGCTTGCTGGTATGACCCCATCTTGAGTATTGTGACCAGTTCTGTAGGCTCCACCTCCATAAGGACACAGATAGAGTTGAGGCAGTACAAAGGAGGGCTACGAAAATGGTGCACAGCCTGCATCAAAAACCCTATGAGGAAAGACTCAATGAATTATGTACACTCTAGAGGAGAGAAGGAAAAGGGGATATGATAGAAATGTTCAGTTTCCTTACAGGTATTAGTAAGTAGGGATGGGTGAACTGGTTCATCAAAAATATAAACCTACCCTAACATGCGGAAGCATTCATAAATGAACGGCTTCCGAACACTTTCAACTGTTCAGATTGGTTTGGATGGCTGCTGTATCATGGGAAATGTGGTGTGAGGAATGCCAGAGCAAGAGGAACCCACAGGAGGGACCAGTGACCAGTCTGTGGCTCCTCATTGGATGGCCTAGCTGTCCATCTTCCTAAGGTGGTGCCTGATTGGGTTTGCTGTTTTAGCAGCCCATGTGGCCCACTGTAGGAGGTATGCAGAGGAATCAGGATGGAGAAGGAGCAGCAGCTTCTACAGGCTGCTCCATGATTGTGTGCTTGTGTTTGCCCATTGAGCAAGAACCAGAACTTCTAGAAGTCAAGTCATGGACTGGTAAAAAATGAAATAATTTTTTTATATATATTTTTGATGTTACTAACAAAAAAAAACAAGAACCAACTGAATTAGAAAACTTGGAGGTGGGGAATTGATGTCTGGGAGTCAGGGACTCAGCAGGAGATTGAGCCAAGAACTGGATGTAGGTGTGGGAGTTGAGGATTATGGCATAGTTAACTTGGGAGAGAAGACTTGTGGATGGTAGGACGAACTTGGAGACTAGGGGCAACATGTTGCAAGTGAGAAAGACAGACATAAAAGAAGAGAACAAGAGAGAGACTGAACTTAAATTAAATTAGGTACCAGAGCTACTGTAGACTGCCCATTTTTTGGGGGGTAACAGTGTAGTAGAGGGGTGAACTTGAACTGCTCTAGTGTGCCACCCATGCCACACAACACCCAGTTAGCCTTCTTGCTGTTTGCCCATTTGCCCTCCAACAACAAGTCAGTTCTTTCACATCTTCTGCCTGTGTTCAGTCACTTCAGTGGGTATTTCTTATTTTATTTTTATAATCTCAGTGGGCATTTTATACACTTCCTCCGAGATGTAATATGAGTATGACATCAGAACATGCATGCCATCATCCGTCATGTCTCTCCCTTTGAATTTGGCTCGGGCATGCTATGCCTCTGGCTTCTGCCAGAGGCCAGTCATGCACCACATTGAGTACCCCTCCACCTCCAGAGGAGGTGAATGGTCCAAGGGATGCTCAAACATCCTCCCCCTGGCTGGCACTCCAGTGCCCCAAGCTCGTTCCTGAACCCAGGTCACCGGTGCCGTGAGCAGTAGTACTACCACTGCACTTGCAGGCCTGCAGGTCATGTAATTCTGTAAGGTCCTCTGTTTTACCAGCCATGGCATGTAGTTGTACAATACCCCAGCCAAGTGTAACTTTACCCCCGATAAGAGACATTTGAAGTTAAAAGAAGTTTTTAAAAGAAAGCCTTAATATTCACAAAACCATCCCATAGTACTGGCAATAAATTGTAAAATAGCAGAAATTATTGTACTTGACTTGCAGTCATACTCTATTGTGGAAGATGTGGGTTTCAAATGGCTTATGGAATGCTTAGAGCCACAATATGTAATGCCAAGTAGAAAATACTTATCAGAAACTGCTATGTCCAGGATGTGCTACAGCTTAGTAGTTCAAGTAAGGTATTCTCTCCAAGAGGCTGAGGACAAGGTAGTTCACTTCACTACTGATATGTGGAGCAGCAGCCAAACCGTTGCCTATCTTTCTCTTACTGCACACTGGGTCAGTTTTGCAGGCAACTCCTCATCATCTTCATGTACTAGTCTGTCTGTCATGCTTATGTACTAGTCTGTCTGCTACCACTTCAATTAGTACTACTACTATGTCTCAGAGCTCAGAAAAACTGTCACGTTTTAGAAAATGGCAGTTCTCCATGTATCTCACTTTCATGACACACACACACACACACACACTCGCACACAGCACAGAACATTCAGGAAGAACTGGAAAGACCATTTACTGCTTGGGTTTGAAAGTTGTTTTTTTGTTGCCGAATATGGTTCAAATATTAAAAAAGCACTTCACAATGGTAACTATATACATATATGTTGTTTTACCCATTGTCTTAATCTAATCGTTTGAAGCTTACTGGATAATGAATGACAAGTATCAACCACCATGGGTACAGTATGCAATGTGTGTGGCCACTTTAACCATTCCGTAAAAGCCTGTGACATCCTTGCTGATATTTAGGAGGACAAAGGTCTTCCTCGTCTCCAGCTCATTCAGGATGTAGCAACAAGGTAGAATTTAACTTACTTTATGATTGAACACAACCTTGAACAAAAGGTAGCTATCATTGAGTATATCATGTACAATGATATTGGGGAGGGCATTGAACGTCATTCTACTCAATGGTCTCTGCAGGAGCAGCTGTGTCACATTCTGAAACCATTCATGAGTGCTACAAAAGAGGTCAATGCAGAAAAGGCATCCCTTAACCTAGTTATACCACTCATTCTACTTCTAAAAAAAGGTTGGAGAAAATGAGGAGCAACTTAGATATGAACCAATCTCTAGTCAATAACATGCTTATTAGACTTAGCAATGATGAGAAATTATCAGCCATGACACTGAGCAAAGAGTATCTCTTAGCAACATAGCTAGATCCACATTTTTTGAACAAATACCTTCCTGATGTGGTTTCTGATGATATGGAGGAGTTGCACTACAGGCAACTTTTGACTGATGCAGTAGGTGAGGTTTCATTAGGATGATTAGCAAGCAGTACTACAATGATACCACCTCAAATTCAAAAGACTGCTTCAAAAACCAGTACAGAAGCAGACAATGAGGAGGATGACATTTGGGGTCAGCAGCAGGGCATGAAAATTCCACAAGGAGAAAATGCACGCTCAGTAGTAAGCATGGTAGATGCATATCTGTCTGAGGCAAATATTAGTATTAAGGATGACCCTTTAGCTCACTGGCAAGAGAAAAAAATCATGCTGACCAAAGCTGGCAACCCTGGCTTGTAAGTATATTAGATATCCGCCCCCAGTGTCTGTTCTGAATGTTTATTTAGCTCTGTTGAGGATGTTGCGACTGATAAATGAATAAGGTTAACACCAGACACTGTGGAGAAACTTTAACTTGCCCAACTTTGACTACATATGTGATGCTAATCTTGAAGAAGATGACACTGACAGCAGTACCTGTGCTACAGCTGTGGAAGGACACTTCAGCTTGCAGTGTTGAGACTGGACTGCTTAAAAGTAGAGATCTGGGACTTGCCTGCCTTTTGACCCCATCATCATCATCATCATCATCATCCTGAGGGTGGGTGCGTGGGAGGTACAGCTAGTGCATAACATCATCATGTACTGGTAGCAACTGTGGCAGACAAGTCCCCGATCTCACACACAGTCGCTTTATTATTCTGATGGGATCATTTACCTAAATGCACCTAAGAATAATTATTTCTTATATGACCATATTGATACATGCTGCTAGCTCGATTTTTGCCCCCGATAGTAGTAGGAGTGGTGAAGTGGTGGTCACTTTGGACTGCTTGGTGCTCTTCTTTCACATTGCTTCACATTGAGTTACATACTGAGACCTGTTGCCATGCTAAAGTAATTGGTGACATAAAAAAACACGATGACCCCATCTAGGAAAAGTCAGACAGGAGATTGGTTTAAAATAGAGATCTAGTATTTGCCTGCCTTTTTGGCTGCATCATCATCATCCTGGGGGTGGGTGGGGGGTGCAATCAGTACAGTACATCATCATTGTACTGGTGCAACTGTGGCAGACAAGTCCCTGATCTCACACACAATCGCTTTCTCATTCTGATGAGATCATTTACCTAATGCACCTAAGAATAATTATTTCTTAAATAACCATATTGATATTGATACATACTGCTAGCTGTTTTTTTCCCACCTGATAGTAGTGGTAGTAGTAGCAGTGGTAAAGTGGTCACTTTGCACTGCCTGGTGCTCTTCTTTCACACTGCTTCATTTTGGATTCCATACCGAGACCCATTGCTATGCTAAACATAATTGTTGACATACAAAAACCACACTGACCCCTTCTATAAAAAGTCAGACTAAGGAGACTGGTTAAAAAAAATAGAGATCTGAGACTTGCCTACCTATTGAACTGCATCATCATCATCCTGGGGGTGGGTGGAAAGTGCAGCCGGTATATTAGTTTCATATCATCACGCATTGGCAGCAACTGTAGCAGACTACTCCCTGTTCTCACACACAGTCACTTTCTCATTTAGGAGCTCATTTGCCTAAATTTGTATAAATGAATAACCATATTGATAAATGCTGCTAGCTCTGTTTTTCCATAGGTAGTATTGGTAGTACAGAGTACAGTTATTAAACACACTATTCCTTTCTAAAAATAAGACTTAGGAGGAGACTTCATTATTTACAAACTAGAGATCTGGTCTGGGACTTTCTTGCCATCACAGTCACTTTCTCATTCTTTTCTAAGCAGTCATTTTTATGTTTGCTTGCACGCATGTGCAAGCAAACATAGTGCCACCATATGAATTTTTGTAGGCGTACCACTCAGCTTCCAATGCCCTATTCCTTTTTGCAGGTGCTGTCTCATAGCACCATTAAATGTCAGAGCTGTCTATGACAGCAGTTCAGATGCAGTGGCATACAGCTGAAAGTGAAAAAAACGCTGCAATCAGCGGTGGTTACGTAGAGGCAATTTGCATACTGCTGTTAGCAGTACACAAATTGCCTACACACCACACTGCATCTGAACTGTCATAGACAATTCTTCACCCCCCCACCCAAAACACCTACATAGCATGCTGGGAGACCACCATAGTGTGATCATGCACTCCCCCCACCCGTACACCATATCACTGATGGGATGCTAAATCCCCCATCGGGTTCGCTGCTCTCCCAAACAGATTTCCAGATGTCACGCTGGGAGCCCACCCCAACTTGGCAAACATCCGTATGGCTGATGGGGTCGCCCAATCCCCCGTCAGCTCCACTACCCCCCCAAAAAAATAAATTTCCAGTTGCCATGCTGGGAGCACACACCAGCATGGCAAAAGTCCTGCATCGTCTTCTAAAATAAAAAAAAAAAAGACACCTGTAAAAAAAAAAGGTCCCTCATTGCCTGTCTTGCCCCTCCCCAAACCGCACCCACCCTCTGCGCACCCACCTCCCCACACACCCCCACCCCATACTTTCCTCTGGAGCCCAGCGTAACTAGCTTCAGTGGACCGGGAACACATCTGCATTCTTCAAAGCCAACCGTGAACTGAAGAAATGCTGTTAAGCTGTATAATGGCATAAATGGGTTTTTTTCAACTTTGGTGCATATCTCTGCCATTTTGGGGAATTGTTTTACCAAATTTTCAACATGGTGTTCTTTGGGCCCCTCCTCATGAACTCAGTCACTCTCATTTTGTTATTCAGTCCCTAAAGGTGATTTTGTGGTTACTAGTAATGAAATGACAGTGTCACAGTTCATGGGATAGGCCCCCAATACCCTATGTTGAAAATCTGGTGAAAGAAATTCCCCAAAATGACTGTTTCACGAGCATGCATTGCGCAGTTCCTATGCATGCTTGTAACTCGCAACTTTTTAATATTTTCACTCCAGATTTTCAACATTGCCATTTTACCACACCTCCTTATAAAAAGTTCAGCTGTCATTATTCACATCTAACCCAAAATGTGTTTTCACACATGTAGCGCACAATTGCTCAGTCAGTGTGCGAAATCAATGTTTGGGACAGATTAAGAAAATCACAGTGACACTGTTCATGAGCAGAGGTCTTAAAATGGCTATGTTGAAAATTTGGTGACAAAAGTCCATAAAATGACTGTTACGAGCATGCATTGCTCATTTCCATGCACCCTTGTAAGTTCACAAACTTGTAATATTTTCAGTCCAGATTTTCTACACTGGCATTTATCCACACCTCCTTATGAACAGTACAGCTGTCATTTTTCACACTTTCACCGAAATGTGTTTTCGCACTTCCGGCCCAGAAATGCGTGGTTGCTGTGGGAAATCAGTGTTCGGGACAGATTACAAAAATCACAGTGATACTGTTCATGAGTAGAGGTCCCAAAATTCATATGTTGACAATCTGCTGTAAACAATCCCCAAACTAATTACATTACGGGTGTGCGTTGGGCAGTTTCTATGCACACTCGTGACTTCACCAGTTTTTATATATTTTCACTCCAGATTTTCAACATTGCCATTTTTTACACCTCCTCATGAACAGTAAAGCTGTCATTTTTCACATCCTGTTCAAAATGTGCTTTCACACCTATGGCACCAAACGGCGTAATTGCTGTGCAAAATCTGCTTTCAGCTAATGGACTAATATTGCCACTGTTCATGAGGTGGGGTCACAAAAAACCCATGCTGAAAAATTGGAAAGAACATACCAATTAATGCCTGGGGTATTAGGGTTTCCAGCCATAACGCCCCACCCTGTAGAGACTGATAGGCATCAGGGGTGTGACTTGGGATTGTCAACTGTAATGCTCATACCATTCCACCCTCACCCACACCCTACAGCTAGTGACAGACATTGGGTTGTGCCTTGGACTCTTCGGCCCCAAAGTTCACCCCATTCTCCTATACTGCACCCATCTCACCATTCCTTATGGAATGGGGTGACCATAAGGCCCAAAGACCCCAAGGCACACCATGACACTTGTCGGTGTCTGCAGGGTAGGGTGTGGTGAAATGGTGTGGCTGTTATGCCTGATGACCCAAAGGCACACCACAATGTCTGTCAGTCTCTGCAGTGGGGTGGTGGTGGGGTTGGCTTCAGTTCAATACTTCACTGCCATTCCTATTATGCATCTCTCTAACTCCTACACTACCAATGCCAATGACATCAAGCAAACATTCAGCATTGACAAATGCTTGTTAGTTAATGTGCCTTAACCATATTGATTTCAGTGCTGGTAGGCTGTTTCTGGTTTCTCCTGATTGTAGTAGGCAGGGGCAGTAGCAGTATGGAAGTGGTAGTTGGCTGACTGGCTCTCTCTGGCTGGCTGCCCTCTGCTCTGGTCTGGTGCTGTTTTTGTGTTACTGGCTTCTTCTTCTTCTGTAACTTACTATCTAAAACACATCTGCACACTGGCGCCTGCCTGTACCTGTTGAGAAATAAAAATCCTTACTGTTAAAATTATAACTTGTACACAGGGGCCCAGATATTCAAAAGGGTTGCGCCATGCACAACAGGGTTGAGCATGCGCAAGTCCTACATTGCGCCATTCTGCGATATTCAGCAGGAGGCAGTTGCGCCACTGAAAACAGGTTGAGCAACAGCGCAATGCAAATGAATGCATGCTCAACAGGAGGGGGAGGAACCATGCATAAGCTGCACAACCCAATATTCAGTCGGGTTGTGCAGAGTTGTGCAGGCACAACCCCCAACCTGCGCCTGCACAACTTTGAGCCAAAAAAAAGAATCAAGTTGAGGGCCACCCACAGGTGAGCTGCTGTATTGCAGGGTGCAACACAGCAGCTGCCACCCGTGGCTGGCCCCCAACTCAGTCCCTGTGCCCCCCCACCAGCCCGATTGTGGACAGAATGTGAAAAGAACTCCCTGCCCAAACATCTCCCTAATGCCCGATCGCGGGCAGAATGTATACACAACCCCCAAACATCTTTCAATGCCCAATCGTGGGCAGAACGTGAAACAACCCAGTGCCCGATCACGGGCAGAATGTAAAAGACCCCCCAACCCGAATATCTCCCTGGTGGTCCAGTGGATCGTAATGCCCAATCGCGGGCAGAATGTCCAGTGACAACCCCAAACATCTCCCTGGTGTCTAGTGTCCCCACCCCACCCACTCCATGAAGCCCCACCACCCCGCCTCCCCGCAGCCGGCTGGTGGCAGCATCCCACCCGCCTGCCCTCGCCGCGACTGATCTGTCCGGTAGGCTGCATGCCCATTGGTGCAGAGCTAGAGCCAATGGGTGTGCAGCCTATACATAATGACAGTCCAGATTTGTGAATGATGTTCATTCACAAATCTGACTGTCATGTGCGGTATGGGCTGCACGCCCATTGGCTCTAGCTCTGCACCAATGGGCGCAGCCCTACCGACAGTCAGTCGGCGGGCGGCAGGTGGCAGGTGGATGTGCCGCCCGCCGCCGCCGGGGAGCGGGGTGGGGCTGTGCGTGGGTGGGGTGGGGGACACTAGACACCAGGGAGATGTTTGGGGGTTGTCACTGGACATTCTGCTCATGATCGGCATTACGTCCACTGGACCACCAGGGAGATATTCGGGTTGAGGGGTCTTTTACATTCTGCCCGCGATCGGGCACTGGGGTTGTTTCATCGCTCTGCCCACGATCGGGCATTGGGAGATGTTTGGGGGTTGTCAGTATATCGCTCTGCCTGCAATCGGGCATTTCGAGATGTTTGGGGGTTGTTTTACGCCTGCCCGTGATCGGTGCAGGGTGCGCCGGTCCCTGATGGCTGCTGCCTGGCAGGGCGGCCAGGCGTAAGTCCTCAGGGATCGGCGCACCTACATGCTAATGGCATGCAAATGGGGCCATAATCAGATGCAAATGGCCCCCCCTGTGCCTTGCATGAATTATGGCCCCATTTGCATGTCACCTTTTGAATATCGGAAATTTGCACATGGCGCAATGGTACTTGCGCCACCACAAGTTTAATGCTCAACTCTGACAACTTGCGGTGGCGCAAGTTCGCTGTGGCTGGGAAGTGATATTCAAAGGAGTTGCTCAATAGTGCAACTCCTTTGAATATCGCCCCGGCCACACCCCTGCGCAACTATTTTGAGCAGCGCAAGGGCTTGCGCCTCAGAATGGCGCAGTTTGAATATCTGGGCCAGTATCAGTATTACTTTCTTAAATGTCAGAAACACAAGAGTGATTAGAGAGCATTCTCTACTACTAAACAGTGGTTTAATTGTTTTTTCTACAGATATGTTGATTAAAAGCAGTTTAAAATGATTTTTTAACATACAGTTACCATAAAATAATAAAAGCCATAAAAGGTTTGGAGAAGGATCCAACCTTTTTTTGCTTATCAGAACCTTTTAAAACCTCAGAACCTTTTTGAGGTTCTCCCATCCCTATTAATGAGGCACAGGAAGGTAACATTTGTCATGGAAAAAGATACTCCAGGACAAGGGGTTACAATATGAAGCTAGAGGGGAGAGGGGGGCTCAGAGGAGATGTGAGGAAATACATCTTCATTCAGAGGGTGGATGATGCCTGGAACAGCCTCCCAGCAGAGGTGGTGGGTGCTAAAACAGTGACAGGATTCAAGCATGAATGGATAGACACTAGGGAATTTTGGAAGTGAGGCAAGGGAACGAGAAGACTGGAGACTGAGTAGGGTCTGTGGTGGCAAAGTAGGAATGGAATATAGGGCAGACTGGGTGAGCCAAGTGGTCCTTATCTGCCAATGACTTCTGTGTTTCTATGTTTCTATATTTCTTTCACTGTTGGTGAACACCAGACCCCAAAAAATCTCTTCTTTGGTTGGGTTCTGGACCAGTTGTGCTAGGAATACATCTTGGCGTGCTGCCAGAAGTTGCTTCCTAGTACTAACTGCAGTTGAGCTTGCCAGTCCATAACAGGCATATAAAACTCCTGTAGTACTACCACCACCACAAAATTGGCCATTTTTTTCTAGCATCTCCCTCAGTTCTTTATCTGCACGATGATCATGGCCTGGTGGTCTGTAGACCACTCCAGTCCTAATTTGTTTTCCATTTTCTGCTGCTGATAGTACCCTCAAGGTTTCTAGTTTTTCTTACTCCTCCTGCCTATCTATACCATTGCTGCTCTATGCTCCGTTATATACAGTGCTACTCTACCTCCCCTTTTCCTTTTTTTGTCATTCCTGAACAGCAAGTATCCTGATGTGGACATGTCCCATTCATGGTTCAGGGTTGCCTATGTCTCAGTGACAGTCACCAGGCCAAGGTTTCCTTCCATGATCGATGCCTTCAGTTCCAGCATTTTGTTCTCAAGACTCGTTGTATTGGTTCACATCTTTCTCCAGCAACTTGCCCTGCCCCCTTTCAGCCTGACCAAATCAAGGGTTTCAGAAATACTCCGTAAATGTCAAGAAAAAAAAAAATGTAAAAACATTGGATTTTTCTTTTTAGAATGTCCAGCAGCCAGACCTACATTATATTAAACCATAAAAAGTGATGGAGTAATAGATATTTCCTCAATTCACATGGAAATGTGTTACCTAGATCTACTATTATAGCTATTCCAGGGGAGCCACCCCTTTTAACCAAACAAAATGAAATTCCAATCATACTGGCAAGTGCTAAGGTTTGAATGACTGTGTCCACAAACACACACACACATATATACATACATACACACTACTTCTTTCAGTGACAATGCTTTCCACCAGAGGGGCTTTATCAAAATTGCAAAACACTGAGGTGTCTCCTACTCCTGAAGGTCTTTCTTCATGTTGTCACTGGCAGCAAAATGTCCCAGATACAGAGGACCTTTATCAATGTTGCCACCAGCTGTAGTGACTCTCCTCTATGACAGTTATCCGAAAAGCGATGGAGAAATAGAGTTTGAGCAGAGTGGTAAGTAGATCGGAATGAGATGAATGTGTTTCTGACAGAGACTACTAGGTGTGTGTTAGAAATGCATGCTGGTTTCCTCCTGTTTCAACCAGAACTACAGTCCACTGGACAGCCTTCTATACAGACTGCAACACTGAAATACATCTGACTCAGTCACACAAAAGGTAACTTTAGTTTTGACAGAATTAACACTAAACTAACACAGGTAGCAACTGGCCACAAAAGGAAAGAGTTGTGTTTATATCTAAAATATGTTTGACTTGCTTTATAATATAAGTAAATGGGGATCATGAGATCTCTTCTGGCTAATAAAGACTGTCTCCTTAAGATTTGAGAAACAAAACTGAGTTGTTTGGAATCCTAAAAAATTACAGTGGGTTGCTCTCAACTAGCCAAGAAATCTATATCCATAGCCCAATTTACTTTTTAAGAATTTTTTTTCCCACAGAAATTCAACTCCTGGGGGAGATCACAGGATGCAGCTGAATTAGAAGCAGCCTGGCTACTAAGGCTGTACTGTACAAGCTACTAAATTTGTGATCTGTGCCCTAAATAGTGATTTTTCATCTTGCAAGTAGCAGGTAACACACCTAACAGTCAGCCTGATATGTCCGAAGAAGATAAGATAGAGATTCTAGCAGCTAAAATGCATAAACATTTGGGTTCTTCTCTACCAAAGACATCACCATGATGGCTGAGCCAAGGTATGAATGAGAGACCGAGGCTGGTATGCTGGCCCATGAGCTGTGTGAAATAAAAGTCTTCATGAGTGGGATTCATTCAGATTTAACAGACATTACTGTCACCTTGGCAGCTATAAGGCTTCAGTCAAAGCCTTAGGGACCAGAGTAGAACTAACTGAAACTAGAATCAGCCATCTTGAAGACTGGGCTTACCCAGCAGTGCTCCGACTGGCCCTTGTAGAAAAAGAAGTGTGTCAGCTGTGGAACTGTATTGATGATAAAAAGACAAGGGATCAACAATGTCCAGCTATTTGGTCTGCCTGAGGGAGCCGAAGGTGCAGAGATTATTGATTTTTTGCAGTGTGTGCTGCACAACTCATAAACTATTTTTGGGACACAAGTCAAAATAGACAGGGCCCACTGGGTCCCCTGTAGCCCACCACCATCCAACTCTATTACTCGGCCCTGATCTATAGCATTTCATTTACTGAGGTACCAGGACAGAGAACGCAGCCTTACAAAGGCACATGCCATCAAGGAGCTTGTGTGGCAGGGAACTATACTCTCCCTGAAGCCAGATTTATCCAAAAGGATAATAGAAAGAAGAAAGGCTTTTGACAGAATATGGGACCTAGTGAGGAAAAGGACCTTAAAATGCTAACTGAGTCCCCCAACTATTCTGCAAATTTACTTGGGCAATAGCATCAAAGCTTTCTCTTGCCTCAGGGAAGCTTGACAGTTTCTGTTAGATAGCAGTAACTTCCCACCCTCAGATCTCCATAATGGCACTCGCTAACATCAGGACCTGAAACCGCAATGGTTGCCACAAGCCTCAAAGACTAAACCTCCTTTAATCACCATGGAAGACAGACAGACAGCCAGCAACACAATCTCATCCTTCAACAGAAGAGCTTATGGACTGTGTACAGTTGACAGTGAGCTGAAGCATTTTCTGCTCCTGAACCTGGAACAGCTAGTTTAGTCATTTCTACCTTATTAGCTCCATGTCTGCATTCATACTGCAGGCTATTACAGAGCCCACTTACTACCCTTTCTAGCTATAATTAAACCATTAATTAATACTCGACCTCCAGGTAATTTTCTCTTCAGTAGTGTTATGTTACAGATTGTAGCACTGTGGGAGTTTCTCCATGGTGTTGCGGTGGCTTGTGAGCAGGGGTGAGGGCAGGAAGAGGAAGATCAGCCTTTTAGTTATCTTGTTTTCTCTTCTCTTTTATACCGTCTCCAAATGCAAGCATTAGTTTTCTTTTTGATATTTAAGTTAAGGCCAGATTATGCCCCTACCTCTTTTGTGGATTTGTCCCCCATTGCAACTCGAGCAGCTCAGCTCAACTCAATGCAGCTCTCAGACCCACATTCAGGATCATATAGAAAATAAGCTTGCTTTCACCCACTGGAATTTTCTTCGTAGTCACTTTTGACTATATTTATGGAAAATGCGGTCTGAGTGGCTCTGATATTTGTATCTTATGGCAGCCTGTTCGAGGAACTTTCTGACTTCTATGCCCTGGCAATTTGTCAGTAACTTGCATACTGACAGCAGAAAAGGGGGAGTATGTGGAAAACAAGAATTCTGGCTGTTCAGAGCTATTATCAAGAACCCCCCCCCCCATACCTCCGATTGTCTTCTGCTATGTGAACCTGGAATCTATGCACTGAGAAGTTACTCCTTCATTCATTTAAAGGTACATAAGCTAAAAACACACTGTGGAAGAGTGGCTATAAGCTTTGCGCTGCCGTCTCTGTGGAATACAATGCAAAAAATGCTGAAGCTTAGCTCTCTGATCAGCCTATCCTCCTTCAAGACCTTATATGACCATTCAGTCAAGGAAATTTTTAACTGCTTCCCCCACCTTTAAAACTCCCTGCACTATGGCTAACCACGTTAGCGTGGTCCCTATGCTACAACCTGGATTGTGTGGCCCCCTCATTTTCTGTAACTACCAATTGTGTTCCCTGCCCCTCTGTCATGCACCCTTTCTGAGGCCCTTCTGTTCTGTAGGCTATCCCTTTCAACTCTGTCAGTACCGATCTTCCCTCAACTCTGATTCCCTCCCTTGCTGCCCTGTTTTCTGTTATTATTCTCACCTTTAACCTACTGTTTGCCTGGTTCCCTATGGATAAGTATGAAATTCAAAGCTACTTTAGCTGTTATCTTTTATATCTCAGCTTCTGAACTGGTCACAGTTATTCCATTCATGAATTGAACCTTTATTCAAACTATTCTCCACTCATGTATAGGGTTTACCACTGTACACCAGTTTTGCATAATATCACTGCATTGTTATGATTGTAACTGTATATATTGTACATTGTCATGACTGTGACTGTTTATTCCTTGTATATCATGTGTACCAGGTCCATCTTGTAAATGAGCTTGCTCAATGGTGATCGCCTGGATAAATAAAGATTTGATTGATTGATTGAATAGTAACTTGCTGAATATTGGAGAGAAAGAGGGACTGCTAAATCTATGTTAAAAGAGGTGCTTCTTATAACTATAAGATCCCCTAAATTCTCTAGCTGGTCTGCTTTCTGGTTGTAGATTTACTGGCTTGTCTTCTATGAGTTTTGTAACAGACGGGATGAGCACTACTTCATCTCACTAGCTAATTTAAGCTGGAGAGCCTTCCACTACCTCTTACTCGGAGTGCACTGCAATATTTTTTTTTCTCTTGAATTGTCTGGAGAGTTTTTGTTGGAAACATTTTGCCATGGGATGTATGAGTTACAGGCCCATTTAGGAATTCTGTTGGATTATATTTGTTGTTATCAGTGCACTATGTTAGCTAATGACCTTTTTGTCTACTGCAAAACTGGAGAGGGGGCATGGATTGCATAGCTGTCATGGAGTATTGCCTTATGCTTATTCTGTATCTTTGAACTAGGTCTTTAGTAGTGTACTAAGCTCCTGCAGGACAGTTCTCCATGTACTGGTTAGTTGAATCCCATGAGGTTATACCTCCCTCTTGCTTCTTGTTGTATGTGAATGGGGCACATTGAGGGGATGTAGAATTACTTATTCTTGTACAGTTATTCATGGGTGAGCCTAGTGGTCTCATGCACAGCCACTCATCTATGATGGACAACAATTGGATTACTGAACTGCTTATTCCTTATCTAGTTTCAGGATACACTGATTTTAATAGTTGTCCACTCTGGTTGTTAACATGTCACAGCCCTGTTTATCTGTTTTACCACTGCCTGGGATGATGGGGGGAGCTAGGCTGGGCTGAGGGATGTAGACTTTTACCACTATGACTTTTAAGGTCTTATCGTAAGTGGCCCAGTCAAGTGAAAAAAGGGTCTTCTCACATAAAAAAATGGGGGGGGGGGGTCACATTATTTTGCTTCAGGAAACACATCTAACCAAGATACAGGGGAAAGCTAAAAAACAGGTAGAAGGGGCAGACCTATGCTGCCTCCTTCACAAGTAAGTGGAGAGGAGTGATTATACTCTGCACTAAAGACGTTAACTGGGTTACTCATAAGGTCCATAGGGACAGTCAGGGTAGGTGGGTCCTATTGCTAGGTACTTTGGATGGCTCACCAATGAACCTGGCTTCGATTTACAGACCCAGTGAGGATGGTCCCCCCTTTTTCACTGCTTCTTGAAGGTCAGAAGGGGGGGCCCTTGTTAATGGGGGAGATATAAATGAGGTACCTGATCATTTTTGTGGCCACAGTTGTCACCCCACCTACCTGGACACACCTAGTTCTAAGGATCGGAGTCAGTTAATGGAAGAATAAGGATTGCAGGATATCTGTCTATCAGGCTACCCTTCTGATAGGGATTAAACTTACTACTCATGTTTACATGAGTCCTACAGTAGGATAGACTTGTTTCTAGTTTTCTCTATTATAGTTAAGGGGATGTTAGCTTCTGCAATAAAATCCATACTTATCTCAGATCATTTTCCCATTACATTCACCTTCCAACAGGAAGGGCCAGGTTCAGAGGCAAAGAGCTGGCGGTGTAATGTCAGTTTACTCAGGGATGTCAGTTTTAAGAGTTGGCTTAGGCAGGAAGTGCTGGTTATCTAACACTTAACTACACTGGAGAAATAGCCACAAAATTGCTTTGGGAAGGTGTAAAAGTCCATCTATGAGGCAAAATAATTGCTTATGCCTCAGTCCGGAAGAAAGAGATGTCGTAGGCTTCAATCATTGGAAAGGAAGTTGGAATCTTTAGAAAAATAAGATAAGGCTGGGCAGGCTGATCTGTCCCTACTTCAAACTCTCAGACACGTCAGGTACGAGATCAATACCCTGAACACACAACAAGCTGAGTTTGGCCTATATAGAACTTGGCAAACTTATTGGGAAGGGGTTGGAGAAGACAGGGCATCTACTTGCCTATGGCCTTAGGCAAATGGTGGCAGATAGGACAATTCCGGAGATCAAAGGGGGGAAGGTGTTTTTACTGACCCCATTAGAAACAGCATGCCCTTCAGGAATTTTTACTTGGACCTTTATGCTTCTAAGATAGCTGCCACTATGAACAATGCCACTATTACAGTTCTTGCTAAACCAGGTATGGGCCCTTTCCAGTGCTCCAGCTACCACCTCATCTTGTTTTTAAATGTGGACTACAAAATATTTGTCAAGATTTTGGTGTATTGGCTTACCACTCTTACCACTTTTAGTCAACCATGACCAGGCTAGTTTCATGGCAGGAAGAGATGGGGTGGTCCACATCAGGAGGTTGATTGACCTGATGTGGGCTTTGGCATCCTTGCCAGATGCCATGGCAGCTGTAGCCCTGGACATTGAGAAGGCATTTGACTCTGTTGAATGGCCTTATCTCTTATTTGTCCATCATAAATTTGGTTAGGGGGATCATTTTATTCAGTGTATACAAATTATTTACACTTCACCCCAAGCTGAGGGTCTTACTAATGGATGACTCTCTTCACTTTTTAAGTTAGGCAGGGGTACCCGGCAAGGCTACCCCTGTCTATTGAACCTCTAGCCTCATATGAGGTGTTGAAATAGGTCACAATATATATAAGACCATACTTTTTGCTGAAAATGTACTGTAAAACCAGTTATTTTCACGCAAAGTAATTTTAGTGCAAACACAAATGCAACTATAATTGCATAAATTAAATTTAGTGTTACACTATTAGCACCACATTCACTATAGTGGAAAAAAGTGCTATTAACACTAATTAGCACAGATTTATTTCAGCTCGATTTAGTGCTTCAGGAAAGATAGTGAAAATTATGACCTTTGAAATAATTGGGGAAAGATGGAAATTCTCCCCATAACTCCTCATTGTACTGTTAATATGCTATCGGGCACTGGATTATGCTGAGTGTCCCAACCTATTAAATATTTGGGCATCTTCATTTCCTCCAGTTGGCAACAATGGCCATCTTTAAAATGTACCCTGTTGCTTAGAAAAGTTAATGAAGACATTTCTAGATGGAAACATCTAGACCTGTCTGTAACAGGGGGGTCCTGTTTTGGAAGTAGAATTAATTATATAATCAGATGCAATACTCCCCCCATATCTTTTCACTCGATCCTATCGCCTGTTCTATTTTCACATCTATCCTATATTTTCTTGTTAGAGTGGCCAACCTGGCAATCTTCTTTGTTGTCTTTACTGTGACTTTTGCCCTGTTATTAAATTTGGCATCTAGTTGTAAAGTTATTCAAAAAGTCATATTCAGTGGCCACTAATTTCAGTAATAAACCTCTAAAGAATTAGTGCATCATCCCTTGTTCCTGTTCCCTATTGGAATTATAGCCTTAGAATTTAGTTTTAAATAAAAGAACAGGTCCTTCCAGCACTATGCGCTTTAGTAAGTAAGCGAGTGTTGCGGCAGTGAGGTGTGCGTATGTTTGCACCATCGCACACTTGCACTCTTGTGCAGGACCTTGCACAGGTTAGGCAGGAGCAGGTCTGTGTTTCAGAGCTGCTGGTAAAATAAATCACAAGCACTTGTTGCGATTTAGAAGAGTAGCTGCTTTACAGCCAAAAAGGGGAAAACTGGAGCAGTGCTACTGTTTTCAGTTACCATGGTGTTTTGTCTCAGCTCTGTAGCACTTCTCAGAGACTTTTAAAAAAGAGGCTGAAAATGAGTTAGGGACTACAAGCGCAAAAAAGGTTGGAGTCCTGGGTCTCAGAAACAAAATATTAAAAAGGAGCTGTATCACTTAAATTAGAGCCCTCTAAGAGACAGAAGGCTGGGTTGTAAAAAAGAAAAGCCATTGGCTTCAGTTTAAGCCATTAAGTTGAGTTAAACAGTAAAACTGGGGGAAACTGTGCACTAAGGTTTTAGGCAAAGGGTAGAGCTGCAGGAAAGTATTATTTATGCCTGTGATATTATGGTGTGAGGTACATTTATGGTTATTCAAAGAAGTTTTGTAAGCAGATGAAATTCTAAAAACCTTACAGGAAGCCAGATAGGGAGTGCACCCCTCATCTGTTCTCCCTGTTAAGGTTCTAGATTCATCTGATAGAATAAGTTAAGTGGTTATTTTGTCATTGAAAATTATATTAAATTAAAAATAATTTTGTTTACCCGAGTGCATATGTTGGTTGAAGAAGTCTGTTTCATGCAGTAAGCTCCTCCTATAGGGCAAGCTGCCTCTGAAATGGCAGGTTTTATAGATGCAAGGGAAGGTGATATCACTAGGGGAGGAGTTAAACTAATACTCTGACATCACAACTATATAATTAAGCCTGTAGCAGTATTCTCAGGCAGTATTTTGAGACAAGAATAAATGTGAGTGAACCCTAATAGTACTAGCATTTGGCTAGATGGCTTAAATTATATGTATAGCTTCCTTTATGCTTGTTATTTCCTTTATTCATCTTAATTAGTGTGTCACATGATTGATGAGGTCACCATTTAGCATTATAAAGATTCATGTAGGAGAACCTGGTTAAATAAGTTGGCCAGTAGGGTTCTGACCAAGGTAAGAGAAGGATCTCAGCAAGAAGTTAATGTGCAGGCTTTCACATTAACTGAGGAACGAGAGAACCCAGGAATTCTTTATAGCATTGGAAGCAAGAAATATATCCAGATGTTTTGACTGATGTGAAGAAATAACATCATATTTTTCCTTTCTGTAAATATTGGAATTTTTTTGAGTGTTTTCTATAATAAAATGATAAATGCAGAAGTATGCTTTTTTATGCATCATAATCAGGTTGTATGATCTGTTTATTGAGACCCACACGTCCACACTATCCCTCTGGGAAAGGTACAAACAGTTCAAATAATGGCCCTACCCACATTGCTTTATGTTATTCATTATTTGCCCTTAAGCTGCCTGAGTTGACTGGCCAGGTGGTGCTGAGGGTTGATGTGCTGGACGCCACACCTCGTACCACACCGGTGACCCGAGTTCAGGAGCAAGCTTGGTCACCTGGGATCAGTTGGGAAGGGCATGGATCGAGCATCCGCTGGGCTGCTCTCCACTCCCGGGGGGGGGTTGTCCAGCATTCAAGTGGCCCCCGGTGGAGATCGGGGGTGCTGCAGAACATGGACAGCACATACAGTAATGTGGCTGAGTTGGCAGGGTTGCCTTACGCCATGACAACAGGTGATCACCACGCAAGGTGGAGGAAGGACGGGGAGCTCACCAGAACAAGGGAAAAACCCAGCTCTGTGGGGGTAGGTGACAGCACCTGACCCCCATGCCCAGTGCTAGATCCATCTCTCCTGGCCTTCCAGTTCCTCCACCCAGGCCCTGACCTGCAGCCAGGGTCTGTCTCTAAGAGCACACAATGAGGAGGGGTGGCCCCACCCCAAAAGGGTCAAGCCGGGGTACTGGTTGCAGGAGGAGGGGGGAGAGAGGAGGCTTACGGTTGAGAGGACCTCAAGTGGGCAGGAATAGGCAGCATGCCTGAGAGAGACTCCTCAGGCCATAACTGGAGGGGAAAAAGAAATGTTAAAAAAAAAAAAAAGCTGCCTGAGTCTATATGGAAACCACTGTCCATCATTATTTCGGATCTTTTATAGAAGGGTGGGAAGGCCCACTTCTCTGCACTACATCTCATTGCCCATTAAACTAAAGGCGACTTTCAAGCTCTGTGGTTGAAAGGATATTATTTAGCCTCAGGTTTAAAGCAAATTGAGATATGGTTTAATGCAGAAAATGTGAGGGCAGTGGCAAGATGGCTGGATTTAGAGAAAGAAATCAGTGTGGGGATTCTTCACTTCAAGGAGTCCATTGGAATTTGACTTAGTAGATACACTGTACCCCTACCCAGCAGCTTGCTTTCCATGTATGGAAAACAGTAAAGACTATCTTGGGACCAACTTAGGATGTACCCATTCCTTGCTGACCCTTGTGACATAATACACAGTTGAAGGTTGAAGGTAAACTAATGTTCTGGCCCATTTGGATGCAGGGTGGCCTAGTGCAGGTAGGTGACTTCTTCTTTCCTAGTACTAAATACTTGAAGTCTTTCTTTGAATTGTAAAAAGAAGCTTCTCTTCCAGCTTCTCATCACTGGCGATATTTGCAGCACCGTCACTTACTATCTATGATAGTGGGTAAGCAGCAGAGGCAAGTGGTAGGAAATCCTAGGGAGTCCAGCTAGTGGGAAACAGTGCAATATCCCTCCCTGTATGGGACTAATCTATAAATCTATTCTTGAGGAACATATCCCTGATACAACTTGCTTAAAAGCACAATGGTAGAAGTTGCTGGGTCATGCCCTTACAGACGAAGATTGGAATCGAGCATGGGCCAATACTTATGGCACTCATAAGGACACAGTGGGTAGGCTGATGCAGCTCAAGACTTTGCATCTTTGGTATCACACCCCAGCTATTTTACACAGAATTCTCCTGGCCCGCACCCCTGAATGTTGGTGATGTAATGCTACCAAAGGCACTCTTCTCCATCTCCTATGGGATGGCCCCATAATATCCAGTTGGTTGGACACAATACTTTCCCTTATGGAGAAAGCCATAGATTCCTTCATCCCTCAAGATGCATCCTTGATTGTTCTGGGGAGTACCCTGAGACTTCCTACCCACCATAAACTACATCATGATTGGTCTATGGCTGCCACCACAGAAGCAGTGAGACTTTGGCTTCAGCGTTGGTGAACCACAGACATTCCCTCTCTTGAGGAATGGATTTTTTTATTTATTTCAACATTTGGTAACCGGGAAAGGCACAGTAAGCCAAGGATCATTTCCAGGTGCAGCCCGGGGGCAGGACCAAAAGAGAAGTTACCCACATAATACAATAATAATACATGATAGAAAATATAAATAAGGAATACTTAGTCAGCAATTGGAAATTATAGTGCAAAAGTACAACACGTGACTAGGAAGCATACTATCGAATAATATACAAACACTGGAATGCGGGGTATATACAGGAATATAACAGGTGGGTACATAGGTGAATATATTGATTTAGTAGAAAACACTGGTTATGCAAAACCCATTGAAAAAGAGCCTGGAGAATTTAGGACTGATTGCAATGGGAGAAGAAGGTAGGTACTAAGCAAGGTGGAGAGGAGAGAGATGTGCTGCCTGTTGTTATAGGGTATTTGCAGGTTGGGGTAGGCAGGTGGCAGAGTTTGAGTTTGAGAGAGTCGTGATAGAGTGAGTTACATAGGAAAGGTGGTTGAGTGTTTTATAGTGAAGGGAATCTGAGGAAGGTTTAGGGAGTGAGACAGAGCAGGAATCCCTAGAGTGTAGTGTATAGTGTGAGGAGAATGCAGGTGTTAGATTCTTAAAGAAGTAAGTGGGGAGCAAGTTAAACCAGTATTTGGAAATAAGGAAGATGGAGTGTATGAGATGCCGGTAGGACAGTGGTGAGGTATAGAGGGTAGAGAGAAAAGAGCAGTGGTGGGTTCTGAGGGGAGAGTTGAAGGCAAAGCAGCAGAAAGCATAAAAGAGGGAGTCAAGCCTAGCAAGTGAGGAGGCTGGCACAGTGCAGTAAACTAAGTCTGCATAATTAAAAGTGGGGGTTTCATTTTAGCAAGCAATTTACACCTCACAGAGAGAGGGAGTAATTCTGTGTTATGGTATCAGATACCTAGCTTATGACAAAGCTTCGAGGAGGTGGAATAGACATGGTTTGAGAAATTTAGCTGCTGGTCCAGCCATACACCTAGGTATTTATAGGATATGACAGCGCTAAGAGGAGTACCACCCAGACAAGTGACTGGTGGGAAGGGGGTACTCAGGCAAACTTCTGAAAGATACCACAGGTCATAGAAACTGTTTATGATGTACTAATTTTGAGTAGATTTGCCTGGAACCAGGATTGCACAGAGAGGAAGTCTTGTTGCAGGATAGACTGAACTTCGTTTAGGACTGGGCCAGATGTGAAAAGGATGGTATCATCCACATACAAGTGGATAAGAGATCTTGAGCAGACAGAAGGAAGGTTGTTTACAAATAAGGAAAATAAAATGGGGCTGAGGGTCAAGCCTTGGGGGATGCTAGCTAGTATGGGGCGGAAGGGTGATATGGAATTAGCAATCCTTACAGATTGAGACCTGTTTACAAGGTACAGTTTAAACCACTGAATAGCAGGGGCCAAGCCCTGTGTCCTCGAGTTTGTTTAGCAGAAATGGGTGTTAGCTTGACTCAAAGGCCTTTGCTAGGTCAATGAAGACCGTGGCGGTGAGATGGCCTTGACCTGCAGCTGAGTGGATGTGACCAGTGACAGGGAAAAGGGAGAATATGGTGGAATGGTGGAACGGTGCTTTCTGAAGCTAGATTGATATGGGAAAGGAAATGTGTGGCAGAGAGGAAATCAGTCAGCATGGATTACACTAGTGTTTCTTGCAGTTTGGATAAGGCTGGGAGGAGGGAAATGGGCCAGTAGTTGCCAGGCACTGAGGGATTACTGCCTTTGTGAAGAAGGATAATGCAGGCTGATTTCCAGGCTTTAGGGACCATGCTGGAGGAGAAAGATAGGTTTAATAGGAAAGTGAGTGGGAGGGCAATGGCTGGGGCTGAATGTGCAGGAGTCTAAGGTGTATGTCATCAGGGCTTGATTTAAAGGGGATACATCAAGGACTCCAGCTGCAAATGTCCTTTGGGAGTAGGAAGACCAGACCCAGTCAATAAGGGAATGGTTTCAAGATTGAGTGTTATAGCGGGTGGACTCCGTAATTAACTGGGTGAGGTTGTAGGATTCAGTTTTGGAGGTGGCAGACATGGAGGTGGGAAGAGCCAGTTAAGGTTGTAGTCACCTAGAAATAGTAGTTCACCGGAGTTTGCAAGATGTGGAAGGGTAGAGATGCAAGTTATGAGTGCATCTTGGACAAGCCGAGGGGAGGCGTAGACCAATTCGATGAAGATAGAGAGAGTAGAAGGCAGATCAATTTGGTCAAGGATCAATTTGTGTGAACTGTGGCAGGATTCTTTTTTGATTGTTGTGCTGGCGAGGGGTTGCTTCATAAGCACTGCAACTCCTCCTTCTTTTCTCTCGATTTTGCTGAATAATTGAGTAGTTGGGAAACATCAAGGATGAGTCAGGAGTCTTAGCAGAGAGCCATGTTTTGGTAAGGCAGAGGGTGTCAGGGGACTGTTGAGTTAACCAACAATTTATAAGATCAAGTTTAGGCAAGGGACTCCTGATGTTTATATGCATGAGTTTTAGGTCTTTGGGGAGGTGGCATTCTAGTGGACTACAGGGAGGGCAGGGTTCTGCTCAACATCACCTGTGAGGAACAGAGTGAGTAAGAACATAGAGGAGGTGGTTGGGAATTTCCACCTCTTTGTGATAATGAGGATATTTGATGTGTTGCAAGGGCATTTTATGAGGGTGATGCTGGAAGCCATCTGTGGTGGCAGGACACTGGGGGTGATCACATGAAAGGAGGGCAGTGGCAAGGGGTTAGGTGAAGGTGGGGTGGGTGTCAGTTGTTGCTTTTGGTAGAGGGGAGTGGTGTGGGCTAGTAGGAGGTAGGGTTTAAGCATCTGAAGAGGAGGATTGGGGGAAGAAAGCTGTTAGGAGAAGAATTTCATTTCATTTTTTCATTTTTCATTTTATTTTATACTGAAAAATCTGTGGGCTAAAAATCCATTTGCACAGGCATCCAGTTTAGACATATACAATGCATAAAAATACACATACTGTAAGTTATACACACAAACACATAACAATGACAACTAACACCTTAAAAAGACAACAAAATTACTAGGTCTTAGTAAAGCACTTACAAACTGTGTTGATGAACATATTCTTCCTAAGTGCAGTCGTAAAGGGTACCTACTGTAAATAAGCAGTTTTTTAAAACTGTATACTCCAAAATATGACTTCATAGTGAGGTAAAGTAAAGCCTGCTGTTTATATTTGTGCTAAAACTTCATTTATGTAAATAACATAAATGCAGTTTCATAGTTTTTGAAAAATGTAAACATCAACCTTTCACTTTCAAAAAAACAGCCTTGCTTGCTCCCTTAAAATGTCTGGCAAGTGTGTTAAGTGATGAGTCATGATGACATAATTAGAGCCAGAGACAGAGACCCACATGGCTCCCAATAGTGCTAGCCAGTTCTTCTTTCCCCCTTTGTTTTGAACTGTTTCACCAGAATGATCAACACCATGTGTTAACAAGTGGATTTGAGCAGTACACATCTTAGGCTATGGTTTTGTTCATTTTGTTTACTTTAACTTGCTGAAAATGGTTTGTAATCCAGCTGACTTGCTCTTTGGCAAAACACAGTACAGTACAACACTTCAAATACCTGATGATCTAGTGTTTATGTGATGCCCTGAACTTTGTAACAAAGTACTGGTCTAGTCCAATTCCAAAGCTCATGCTTTCTTGGTAATCCACAAATAAGCTTCTCTTGTAGTCTTTTTCCATGTGAACCCCCTGCACCTAGCCTGCCTTCTGTTGAACACCCCACTATACATACTCTGTCCTCAGTACTGTCTGGGGCCGCATATGGGCTTGCAGTCTCATGAAGAGAATGGTCACAACTCAGATTGTAATCTTGTACCTCAGAGAGTTGTGCACACCTGTACTGATATGCTTCATCAGCTGGCACTGTTACAAAATGCCTCCCAAATCACTCCCCAGTCCACTTTCTCAGTGTTTGACTTCTGCTCCCACAGCAAACATTGAGTGGATCACCACCCTTCTGCAGAGTGAAGGCAGTATGTACAGTCCCCCTGTTGTTCTTTTTTTCCCACCTCATTAACCAATAACTAGGTCTTCCCGGAAGGCCAAGCAATAAGCTTCAGGACACACCAGAAAAACTGCTGTTCATGCCCTCATAGGGGCTGTACTTAGTATGGATAACAATATCATTAGCAAGAGAGGCATACTAATGCTTTGAGTGAATCCACCAACATCCAGTGTCAATCTGCTCCTTTACCTGTGATCTGCAGGACCCCGCAGTGCAGTTCCTGGCAATTCTTCTCCAGCACTTTTCTGTGCCCTACTCCACAATGTGAGTTGGCTGGCTACCGCCCTTCTGAATCTTGAATGAGCTGTACACAGCTGTCTTGATACTGTCCTAACAAACATCATCATCCCCCTCCCCACCCGAGGGTAATCTCCCTATACTGAATTCAAGTAACAGTTTAGGTGCAGCCCTGCCACTCTGAGTATTTGTCGTTGCTGGCTGCTCGCATCCACAGTCAGGTAGTGATCATGGTGCTGGCAGACCCTCATCTCAGCTCTCACAATGATCTGCTCAATGTCCCCCTTCCTCTCTTCCCCTAACCTGAATATAACTGTACCCTGCTGGAGTAGCCTCTTCAGTCCCTCTCTGGCATTCATTTTTCTCTCTCCTGTGCCCCACACTAAAAACTGGTGAGCTCACTACCCTTCCGTATCATGACTGTGGTTAGTACAGTCTCCTGTGTTATTTTTACATATTAATAAATGTGATCTTCTGGTAAGCCAGGCTAATAGCAGCAGGGCACATGGGGAAAAATAGGCTTTCCTACCTATATAAGATCTAAGCCACCTATGATTATGTTCTATTAAATGACGTGCATAATGATGCACACACCCATCATTTAATAGTGCCTAATCAAAGGTAGCTTAGATCACTTAAGGATAGGAAAGCCCATCTTTTCTCTTGTTCCCTGATGCTGTCAGTCTGATTTACTGGAAACATTTGTTTATTTTTGATATGTGAAAAAACCCAGGACTGTACTACCTGCATTCATGATGCAGAAGGGTGATGAGCTCACCAATTTTTGTTGTGGGGAGGAGTGAAGAATGAATACCAGAGGGGGGGCTGAGAAAGTCACTCCTGCAAGGTACTGTTATATTCAGGGAAGGGGGAAGACAGAAAGGGTAAAATATGAGCAGATCAGTGTGAGGTATAAGATGTGGGGCTGCCAGAACCATGATCACTGCCTGACCCCATTGTACTGGCCAACATTCCTCTTCCCATAAAACCAGTTCATATAATTGTGCAAGGCTGTGTGTGGGTATTAATGTGTGAAATGGCTGCCACTACATGTTCAGTCACTTCACTACCAGTTTAGCATTGCTTGTAAAGCACTTTGGGATACAATGTACATGAAAAGCACTATATAAATGCTGATTCTTCTTCTTATTGTTATTTCCCATGGAAAAAAAAAGACAAGATGAGCATATTTTTGATTTCTGAGAAAGTATGACCTCTGGCATTGGACTGCACAACAACTTTGCTACAAACAAGTGGTGGATCTAGGGGGTGGTGAAGGATGCGGCTGCACCCCCCCCCTTCATTGTAACATACTTGCTTGCTGCTGCTGCTGCATTTTACTTTGTTGAAGAAGTCTGATTTATTGATTGCACCAATGTTTACATTCAAAACTATGGATTACATTTGTTCTGTCAAAAACTTACTAAAAAAGAATAATAGAATAATAATAATAGCAAACAATATAACGATTTAATAAAAATGTTAAAAAGTGCATATCAAGTATGCACAGCACCTCAGCACCCCCCATTGTAACATCATAGATCTGCCATAACCACTAGACCACCAGGTTATTTAAGATTTGTACTGCACTGTGGTTTGCCAAAGAGAAAGTCAGTTGAATTAAAACACAATTTCAGCTTGTTAAAGTAAACAAAATGAACAGAACCATAGCCTAACATGTGCATTGCTCAAAATCATGCATATGATTTTGACCATTTTAGTGCAACAATTCTATACAAAGGTAAAATTAACTAGTTAGCACTATAGAGAGCCATATAGCCCTCTGACTCTGTCTCCAACGATGTCATCAGGTAACATATTTGGTGGCCATTTTAGGAAGCGGGTAAGGCAGTTTTTCTGAAATTGGAAGGCTGATTTTACATTTTTCAAATGCTCTGGACCCGCAGTTAGGAAACTTATATAAATACAGTTTTAGCATTAAGGAATACTGCAGCCATTCCTTTAGTCCCCCATGGAGTCAGATTTTTGAATAGTTTGTTGTCAAAAGTGTTGTTTAGGTATCCTTTAAAAGTTGATGTCTTTGTGCAACTTACTAGGGAGCTTGGTAGATCATTATATTGTTTTAAAGCTAATAAAGTCAAGGAATTTTGTACAAACCAAGTGTTGTAGAGTGGGATAGTAAAAGAAGTTTTACTTTGCAATCGGGTATAACCAGATTTGTGTGTTCTTGAGAACAGAATTAGTATTCTTTCAGGGAAAACACCCAGCTTTATCTTTTGCATAAAAATTAAGGATCTAGAGCTAAATCTTTCAGCTAATGGAAGACAACTGAAAGATTTATATAAAGCACGATGATGTGCAACTCTGGTTTGACTGGTTGCAAAATGAATTGCGAATGATATGCTGCCCAAAATTTGATTAATAATCTTTGGGATGTGTTGGAATAAATTGCTGATCCATAATCAGTTATGAAAAAGAGAAGACTATGGGTTAACAAATGTCCAGTACCTACAGTAAGTTGTTTTCTAATATGGTAAAGGAACCCCAGTCTTTTATGCAGTCTGCTAATTACATCCAAGCTGTGCTGTTCATATGAGAAATTTGAGTTCAACATTAACCCCAAATATTTGAACTCCTTAATTAGTTTAATTTGTTTACCAAAGTTGTCATAAACATTAAACTCAGAAGGAGTTAATTTCCTAGAACTAGAAAAGGCCATTGTCTTTGTCTTAGTTGAGTTCAAGACATTTATGTTTATCAAACCAGTGATGGAAAACACTAAAGTCAGACTGGAGCATCTTTTGAAGGGATGTCTGACCATTCCCTGAACAAAAGTTCACCACATCAGCATAGATGGTAATTATGAGAATTGGACCTAAGACCTGATTTGAAAATAGGTTTTACTATTGAGCTTTTCCAAATTTTAGGGTAAATGCCAAAGCAAAAGGAATAATTAAACAATTTAGTCAGTGGTATAACAAAATGACGAATGACCTTTTTCATAACCCTAAAATCAAGGTTATCCAAACCTACTACTGGTCTTGGATTCATTTCAGAGACATAACCGATTATATCGAATGGTTGCAAATATTGAAAATAAAATGTAGGAATTGTACCTTATTTTATATCATCAGTAAATGTCTGGTGTAATGAATCCAACATATCTCTGTCCTTATCCTTATCTAACAGATCACTTCTATACCCCCAAATTAATAAAATGGAGATCGAATACTTCAGCCATCATTTATGGATCAGTAAGGAGTGAACACTCTGATTCTAAAGTGTAATTTTCATGACCTTTTGATTTTCCCATTATGACATTTAAAAATGGTCCCATTGGCTTGTGAGTTTTCCCTAGGTTGTAGATAATGTTTGCTTAAAAAACTCAAGTTTAGCAGCTCGAATAGCTGATTGCCATTTATTCTTGAGTTCCTTGTATTGAAGTTGATGACCTATCTGTCTAGTTCTCTTGTAGGTCTTCTAGGCCTTATTTCTCATTCTTATTAACATCAGTAAGCTGGGGGTTATCCAAACTTTATTATCCCCTTTGACACTCATGATATTAAGTGGTATAACTTTATCACAGCTACCAACAAAGTGTCAACAAAAAATCTGATAAACTTCATCTGAATCTACAATATGATCCATGAATGACCAATCTATGGTTTGTATCTTTTCCTGCAGTTTTTGCTAATCCAGATCTGGTATCTTTCTGTATGTAATATTCTTAGGGGTCCTTTTAATATCATTACCTCCTGGGTGGCCATTTTGTGTCAGGTAAACAATGGATAGTTTGGACTTCATATGGAGCTATTGGAGGTAATGAGTTAATGGCCTTAGCTGACCAACAAAATAACACAGGACTATGATCACTGATTCTATCAGGGGACAAACCAACAATAATGATATGCTGGGGGTTGCTAGTGATAACCCAGTCCAAAGTGGACTCATAGCCAGTTTTATAATTCATCCTGGTGGACTCAGTGATCAATTGGTGGAATCCTAAGTCACTCACCATATTTCTAACTTCTAAGATATTCAAATACTGCCAATTAAGATGGAAGCTCACTACAATAATTTATTTATTTACAAATACATTGAATATGAAAATTGTTAAAAAATGCTGGAACCCCCTCTTTAGATTTTTCAGGGGAGACATAAACAGTACAGATGGTTAAGGTCTTACTGGACCCCAGGGTAATTGAAATTGTAAGTGACTCATACAAATTATTATCTGGGATAAGGGCTAACTCATTTGCCAGTAGAAAATCAGCCACATAGAACAGACACCCCCCTCCCTACCCTATCTTTCCTAAATATAGTGAAACCCTGAAGGTTAATTTCTTGATTAGGTATCCTGTCCATAAGCCATGTTTCAGACAGGGCCACCACATCCAGTCTGTTCTCAAGACCTCAGCACTCTGAGATTTTTTTGTCAAATAAACTTCACATATTTAAATGGGCCATTCGTAAACAACTTGCATTAGAATTCAATTGATGGTTAGATGAAACTGCATGCACAATTGACCCAGGATGAGGATGTACCGAAATCAATAACAATACTAACATCAGGATAACACTTCTTAAGTAACAAAAATAATATTGACTCTTCCTTAAACTTCTGGAGGTCCTAAAAACTTTGTAAGTAAAAAAGTTAGACTGCATATACCTATAACAGCGATACAAATAAACCAACCTGTAAATCATAATAACAGATTGTGACAACAGAACCTGAGACAATGTATTCAGATGATACTCGTGATAGCTCAAGAACAGTTGCTGTGGAATTCTAAAAAAGAATAGTGTCCCTGGGCAATTGGGCTGCAATGAACAATGATCCAGTTTTTGATATCTGAGTGTACTGTCATGAGTGAATGTTTTCTAAATTGTGAAGCCCCACTAAACAGCATGCTAGAATGTGTAGCACTACTAGACCTGACTCCATTTTGTAAATAAAAAAGAAAAGAAAACTACTTACTATAATGAAATTATGTTTCAGAACAAAACATTAAAATACTATCTAAATAAAAAAAAATTAAAAGCAGCCTCTCTGCAGCCTTCAGCTGTAGATGCCCACTGGTGACTCTTACCACTCCTGCAAGAGCCACTCACATAGAGCCACAATTGCAGCTTTTCTTTTAAAGTGGAGAGTCCTGCCCCTTCTCAAATGTCAGCTCCTCATGCCCCCATTTATTGGCTCCTGCCACCAGCTGGTCCTGGGAGCAGAAAGAGAGACAAAGGGATATAAAAGCTTCTGGTTGCTCTAGATCTTCTTCCCCTGATTGAACAACTGCAGGCACAGGCAAGGAGACGTGTGTTTGCAAAGTCACTGTTGTGGCTTTTCTTTTAAAGTGCAAAGTCCTACCCCTTTGCAGAAATCAGCTCCTCTTGCCCTGTTTACCGGCTCCTGCCACTAGTCGGTCCCAGGAGTAGAAAGAGAGATGGGGACAATAAAAGTATCAGGTGGCTCTAGATCTTCTTCCCCAGACTGAACAGCTGCAGGTACAGGTGAGAAGAAGTGCAGTTCCAAAGCCGCTGTTGTGGCTTTTCTTTTAAAGTGCAGAGTCCCACCCCGTTGCAGATGGCAGCTCATCATGTCCCAATTTACTGGCTCCTGCCACCAGCCAGTCCCAGAAGCAGAAAGAGAGATAGGGGATACTAAAGTCTCTGGTGGCTCTTGATCTTCTTGTCCTGATTGAACAGCTGCAGACACAGATGAGGAGAGGTGTGGTTGCAAAGCCACTGTAGTGGCTTTTCTTTTAAAGTGCAGAGTCTCACCCCTTTGTAGACATCATCTCCTCATGCCCCTATTTATTGGCTCCTGGCACCACCTGGTCCTGGGACCAGAAAGAGAGATTGGGGATATTAAAAGTCTCAGGTGGATCTAGATCTTCTTCCCCCAATTGAACAGCTGCATGCACAGGTGAGGAGAAGTGTGATAGCAAAGCCACTTTTGTGGCTTTTCTTTTAAAGTGCAGAGTCCCACCTCTTTGCAGTTGTTAGCTCCTCACACTCTCATTTATTAGCTCCTGCCACCAGCTGGTACTGGGAGCAGAAGGAGAGATGGGGATATTAAAATCACTGGGGGCTCTAGATCTTGTTTCCCTGATTGAACTGCTGCAGGCACCGGTGAGGAGGCGTGCAGTTGTAAAGTGAATGGAGTATAGAGTACTGTAGCTGTGTGCATGTTGAGAAGTAGTGGTATAGGTGTGGTGCAAGGAGAAATTTATGCAAAGTTCCTGACCAGCCTTGCTGAAAAAGAGTGTGAAGTGGCAAGTGGGGGTTCAGAGTGGCAAGGAACCAAACCAGTAAACTAGGAGAGAAGAGCAGAGGGACATACCAGTAGCAGCTGTGAAAAGGTAAAGTTGAGCAGAAAGAGGTACCAAGAATGGCGGGGGGGGGGGGTTGGCTGTGAAGCTAATAAAGCAAATCAGCTGAAAGCAGTTACTACAGCGCAATGGCTTAGAGGTCAGAGTAACAGGTTCAAGTGGGACAGGCACGTAGAGCTTGGGGTTTGAATCCCATGGAGAAGAAAAACAGTATGTTTCAACTTGCTGGATATGAAAGGCTGGCATACATAGCAGTGGGTAAGTATAATTGGTTTCTGCAAGCTTGAGATCCTTTCATAACAATGTATTCACCTCAGACTGTTACAGGTGTGGCTGGGATCTTTCCTCAGCAGCCATAACAGTGAGTGTGTGTATGTGTTATTGGGACTGATGGATTTTAGTCTCCAGGTTAGGGGCAAAACTTTTATCTTCTTCAAACCCAACCCTTCCCTCTCTCTACTTTCCCAAGGTAGTGGCACCCAGTTATCACCAGTTGTTTGCTCCATTAACAAATTATTGTTAATTAGAATGACTAGACTCTAAATATTGGTTCCTGCTTTTCAGTATCTTATTGCTATGCATATGAATAGGTGGGGGCTATCTTTCTGAAGAACAACTATGTTGCATTTTATATGCACAGCTGAATGGTTCAGGTTATAAAAGAAGTGGTGTGCTGCTGTACACAATGAACACATGTACAAGCATCACATGATTCTTTGTGCAGATAGCCATTCATCTCAGTATGCTTCCTTAGTTTGTAATCCATGCACTAGAACTCTGCTCTGGCTAGGCTCTGATATGATACACAATATTTGGAATATTGTATTGCAAAACCTTAGGAAACTGTTTTAAAAGAAATTCAGTTCCAATTGGAAACTTGATCACTTTGGAGTAAACGGGAAAAGAAGGAATGCCAAGTTAAATATTTGATACACCTAAAGAGCAGGATCATGTTCACTTACCTGGTTTACATGTACCATGAGACCGAGGAACGGGGATCAGTGTTGGAAGTTCCAGTTTCAATGCTGTTCAGTATACATGAATAGCTTATTCCAGTTCCAGAGATGCGATTGAGTTTACATGCACATCTCTGGAATACCGTCATGGATTTAAACTTGAGGTGAGCATGCTCAGTACATGCAGTTTTAGGTTGAAAAGAGAGGATGCATTAAAAGCGCATGTCTCCGGGAGCGATCTGGCAACTGATGACATTTACATGTGGGGCACGATCAGGTTCTACAGGCATCAATTCCTGTGAACCCAATACCTTCAACCTGGTTTCAGAAGCAACTGGGTTAGTGCACTGGTTGCTTTTACATGGGTCTGTAAACCACGATTTGTTCCTCTATCACCATTTTTTCTGTGTTTGAACTAGGTTGACGTGCACATGTAAACGAGGTAATTGATTACTTCAGTGCCTGGGTGTCAGCTTGTGTCAATGTTGTAGCCATTTTTATAAAGAACACAGTCTCTTGTAATTGAACAAACTCACAATATTTTATGATCCAATTGCCCAATAGCAAAGGGAATGGTGTGTCCCAAACAGATTAGCACCGTTGTTACTAGGTGCAGTATTCAGAGGCCTGCATGTTAATGATGTCAAATGGCATGTAAGGTGCTAATGGAACATTTCCATGCCATTATGTTCATATTAGTAGATCCGCACAATGTCTTCCTGCATTAGTATGTGCAGAGACAATGTGCTGAGTTCAGACTATTGCCCCCACCCTCAACCAATCTATACATTAAGGTATAAATTCCTGCCACTTTGGTTGTACCCCCTCTAATCCTTGTTGTAAAATGAAATTACCCTTATTGTCCAGTGGTACCCCCTTCCTCCCCAATCACTGTTCTGAAATAAAATTACTCTGATAATCCACTGGTATCCCCCTCCCAACTCAGATCTCATTGAAAAGTGACATCCTTAAATTTGCAGAAGCAGAATCCCATGGGAAATGAGATGCTACATAACAGCTGGGCTGCACCAAAAGATAGGTAGCCTGTGATGTGGGCAACTGAATGTCGCTGACTGGTCATGCACAATGGCACCAACAACGTGGGCGACCTTGGATTTCACCTCTTTCCCTGAGTTGTGCCCCCCCAGAGTAGGAATCCTAATTAAGGGGGGTATATGGGGCTTTGCCCCCCCACAAGGGGAGGTGTGGGGGGCAAAGCCTACCACATTAAATAACATACTGTTTTTCAGTCACCCTTGTGGTTGTGTGCCCTTATGACCAGTCACTGACATTCAGTCACCCTTGTCACATAAAACCCTCCAAGTATATAAACTGTAAAAATACAAAACTGCCAGCAGTCACTGGTTATCCCCCCACCCCCACAAACAGTGGAGACAGTGTGTTATAGTCAGAAGCATTGTTGGGAACTAGAGACTACAGGTTCAAATCCCGCTAGAACCAAATATTAAATGTGGCACCCTGAGCAAGTCACATAATCTCCCAATACACTCAGTTGCAAAAAATGAGAAGATACAGGACCCGACTGAAACACAGAGAAATAGAACATGTTGGAAAATAAAGGCCTATCAGTCCATCTAGTCTTTTTAAATTGAAATGCCACATTTCAGTTGGACTATCCTGGGTAAATACATTGTAAAAATGAACAAAATCAGTCATCCTCCTTTAAATTAATGTACCCTCCCTCATTAGCTAATCATAACACTTTTATTACAGAACTTGCAGACAACATTGCAGCATTGACCAATGCTTGTTTTTTTTTGTTTTTGGTTTTTGTTTACTGTTTTACTTTTAAGGATAACTTGTTCAAGCTTCCAGTAGATAACTGGCCATATTTTTCTTTGCTATGCATCAACATGTTAGTATTCTTAGCCTCCTTTTGTCATTTCAAATTCAGATCCCCATTCTGTATGAGTTCTTAATACAGATGTCCTCCACATTGTTATTAGATTGCTTGATTAGCACAGGATAGGCAAGGCAATTTTATTTTTAGGACATCCAGTCCCAGAGGTTATGGGCTCATTACATTCAAGACAGACTGAAATGACAGCAGATACAATGAAAACTAAAATAACATACTAAAAATATATCACCAAACCAATAACAAAGATTTAGAACGGGGGAGGTAAATGAGTTTTAAAGTTGCCTGCCGAGAGGACTCCCAACATCTGGGGGTAGTGTTGGGTAGTGTGTTCCATAATACCAGGACAGTAATCCAGAAAGCATGGTCCCCAAAGGACTTAGTATGATATCTACAGATGCAGAGGATACCCACCTTGGAAGAATGAAGAAAGTGGCTAGCGGTGTAAGGGATCAAAAAGTCTATTAGGTAGCCAAGGTCCAGACCATGTATGGCCTTTTAGGTCAACAAACACACCTGAAATTGATGCACTTATGTATTGGCAGCCTGCTGAGCACTGGTGTGATATACTCTGACTGGGAGGTCCCAGCAGTCATCTGGGTTACCACATTCTGCACTAGCTGCAGGTGGCATATCAACCTCATGGAGAACCCTACTGTAGGTAAAGGGCCTTGCAATAATCCACTCTAGATGAGATAAAGGCACTGGCCAGTGTCCTCAGGTCAGTGGGTACAAGAAAGGGCTTGATCTGAGTTATGCTTCAGGGATGGAAAAAGCCACTGTGGAGAACAACTGACATGTGGTGTTTTAACATCAGCTTGGAGTCCACAATTTCACCTAGATTCCTAACTCTGTGAACAGCTATGAGCTTGTTGTTATTTAATTATGGTACAATGACATCAACACTGTTCAGTTCTGACCTACACTGACCTGGTTCCACCAGTAGCCCCTCCATCTTTAAGGTATTAAGGCTAAGCCAGCTGCTGGCCATCCAGTCTTAACTATCCTGTGACTGCTGAACCACTCAATCGGAGCACAAGGCAGATACAACTGGGTATAATCCGCATAACTGTGAAAACACAGCCCATAAAGTCTAATAATTGTTCCCAGTGGTAGCATGTACAGTACATGGCAAATAGCACTGCAGCCAGGCTCAAGCCTTGAGGCACACTACAGCAGAATACAACACTACCCAAAATGTAAGGACCCAATATCACCTACACAGATGGTGTGCAGCTCAGTAATTATCTGCAGTTTGAGTGCTTTCTGTCAGGCTGCATTCAAACCTATATAGTACACAAGCCCCAAATGTAACTAATTTGGATGTACTATGTAGAACCCCAGTCCTGTTATTGTCATAAGCAAACTGAATCATTCAGCGTGAATGTAACTCTAATCATTAGTAAGTGTAGAAAAGAGTAAAAATGACTACTGTACATGCAGTACTACAAACTACTCTTGCTGATGTCTAAAATCTGCAAAAGAGATGGAGCAAATGAGGCAACAGATTATTTATTCATAAAATAAAACCTTACATATCATGAAGTACAAACATGCTCAGAGGGAAACACCTGACTGACTCCCCAAAGTTTTTCTTGTCATAGAATCTTCTTTTGAGGGTGGAGTCTGTGCAAAGGGCCACTACAAACTGAATATACAGCCCTGTTTAAACATAGAACATTTATTGCAGTTACTTTTCATTTTGTATGATCTTTAAGTAAAGTGGCTACTGCTAGCTCCATATAAGGCAAGAAAAAATACAACAGTAACAACTCTAAAGTGACATGAGCGAAAGTCCTAAATGAAAGCACTAAATACAAAAAGTGCACATTTAAAAAGCTTGCATGTCCGTCAAAGCAACAAATGCATGTTTCACTTTTCTAATGGACCAGTGATTATGTTAGACTGCTATCCAGTAGAGTAGCCAGATTTTCTTTGTTACTCACTTTTTACATTACATTGATAGTCTACTACACTATGGGGGATGGAAGAGTGGGGAAAACAGGAAATCAATTAAGTGGGGAAGAGTGTGACTAAGAGATAGGTTGCTTTGAACACGTGGGAAGAGGCAGGTTTACTTTATATTTTTAATGTTTTCCTCAGTTTGAGCCAAATAGTAAAACAACAAATAGCCCAAGATCTGGAATGCCATGCACAAATAATTCCAAATACTTTAAAAAAGGGTCTTTCACATCCCTAGTTCCTGCCATGGCAGTGTGACTCAATAAACCCAGCTTTGGCAGGGGACATTTCTAGCAGTTGCAGTGCCACTCAGTCCTGTACAGACTAGGCTTTTAAACCATTTTAAGCAAGTTAAAATGGTTTAAGAAGCACTGACATGGTTTGTGGCCACATTACAGCATGATTTAAACAGTTCTTAAAAACTGTGCTAAAACCCTGCTAGGTACTTTAGAATGGCTTTAAAAACAGCTTAAGTTAACAAAAGTTTGACTTACTAGTGTGGACACGCTGCTTGTTGCTGGACTTCTAGGGCCCTGTACACACTGGGGAACTTAAATCAGTTTAAGTGCCTTAAAACACTTTAAATCCCCCTAGCACTGTTTGCATCCAGACTACAAGACCCTTAAAACATTTTAACAAAAACATTTTTAAGCTCTGCTAAATACCTAGTCTTAAAACCATTTTTGAAAATGTTTAGAGGTAGCCTGGTTTTACTCACAGGTCTGGACAGGAGTAAAAACATTTTAGGCTGTAATGGTTTAACTAAAACAGTTCTAGCTGCAGTGTGTACAGGCAAGCACAGTGCTGTGTGTTGGACTTAACTCAAAATAGTTACGAGGAGAACAGGTTTAACAATAGCAGTGTGGGCACACTAAACCATTATCAACAAGCATTTATCAATGCCGAATGTTTGCTTGCTGGTATTAGCATTGGTAATACAGGAGTTAGACAGATGCAGAATAGGAATGGCAGTAAAGTATTGAACTTCACGCCAACCCCATCTCCATTTCGTAGAGATGGACAGGCATTGGGGTAAGTGTTGGATCGTCGCCCATGATGTTCATGCTATGTCACTTTACCCTATTTTGCAGACACTGACATGTGTTGAGGTGTTTCTTGGGGTGTTTTGCTTTACAGTCACTCCATTCCATAAGGACATATGGTGAAATGGGTGCAGCATAGGAGAATGGGGTGATCTCTGGGGCTGAAGAGTCCGAGGTACACCTCAATGCCTGTCACTGGCTTGGGGGGGAGTGGGATGGCATGAGCAGTTCAGTTGGCAATCCAAAGGCAGACCCTGATGCCTGTCAGTCTGTACAGGGTGGGACGTTATGCTCAGAAACCCTAACACCCCAGGCGTTTTGTTGGTATTTGCACTACAAATTTTCAACATGGCCTTTTTGTGACCCCACCTGATGAAAGCATTTGGGACCTCTTTTCATGAAGAGTGGCAGTGTGATTTTGTCAATGTGTCCCGAACTTTGAATTCCAACAGTGACCATGCCATTCTGCACCACATGTACAAAAACACAGATCGGGCAGGATGTGAAGAATGACAGCTGGAGGTGTGAAGAGATGGCAATGTTGAAAATCTGTAGTGGGAATATTAAAAATGCTTGCACTTTCAAGCATACGTAGAAACTATGCAACGTATGTGCATAAAACAGTCATTTTATGGACTTCCATCACCAAATTTTCAACATAGGCATTTTAGGACCTCTGCTCATGAACAGTGTCACTGTAATTTTCTTAATGTGTCCCAAACACTGATTTCCCACAGCGACCACACTATTCTGTGCCGGAACTGCGAAAATACATTTCGGCCAGGATAGGAAAAATGGCATCTGTACTGTTCATAAGGAGGTGTGGAAAAATGGCAGTGTTGAAAATCTGGAGTGAAAATATTGCAAATTCGTGAAGTTACGAGCGTGCATGGAAATTGCGCAATGCATGTTCATAACACACTCATTTTATGGACTTCCATCGCAAAATTTTCAACATAGGCATTTTAGGACCTCTGCTCATGAACAGTGTCACTGTGATTTTCTTAATATGTCCCAAACACAGATTTCCCACAGTGAGCATGCTATTCTGCGCTGGAAGTGCGAAAACACATTTCAGCCAGAATGTGAAAAAAGGCAGCTATACTGTTCATAAGGAGGTGCAGAAAAATGGCAATGTTGAAAATCTGGAGTAAAAATATTGCAAATTTGTGAAGTTATGAGTGTGCATAGCAACTGTGCAACGCACGCTCATGAAACCGTAATTTTTTGGATTTTTTTTCCACCAAATTTGCAACATAGACTTTTTAAGAGCCCACCACATGAAGACTGGCACTGTCATTTCATTAATCATTCCCAAAAGGTGATTCTGTGCAATGACCTCAAAATCACCTTTTGGGATGGAATAATGCCATGACAGTGGCTGAATTCATGAGGATGGGTCCCGATAATCCCATGTTGAAAATTTGGTGCCATAATTCCCAAAAATGCCCAAGATATGCACCAAAGTTGAAAACCCTATTTATGCCATTATACAGCTTACTGGCATTTCTTCAGTTTGCGGTCGGCTTTGAAGAGTGCAGACGTGTTCCCGGTCCGCCAAAGATCATCACACCAGGCTCCGGAGGTAAGTATGGAGTGAGGAGGGTGTGGAGAGGTGGGGAGCACAGAGGGTGTGCACGGGTTGGAGGAGGGGCCACTGGACTTGACGAGGGATCATTTTCTGTTTTACGGGTTAAACAAACAAACAAAAAAAATCACAGGATTTTTTTTTTTAACAGGGACAATTGGCACTCTTAGGTGGGCTCCAGCATGCCACTCTAGTGTTTTTCTTTGGGGGTAGTAGTCGATGGGGGATTGGGCACCCCCGTTGTCACATACCGGGCAGAGCCGAGGCGGAGTGTACCCCTTGGAACAAAACAACATTTTTTGATGGGGATATAATGCTGATGGGAAGTGGGCTCACCATCAGCAAATTAAACTGGGAAGGGAGGGATTGAAGCCGACAGAGATTGGGGCCCCCCTTGGCAAACAAATGATGTTTTGGGAGGGTGCATGATACCGAGGAGAATTGGGCACCCCCTTGTCACTGGGGGCTAGTATTATTGTTTGTAAACATGGTGGCAGCTTGCCGCCTGTTCACAAACAATATTAAACTAGGCAAGGTACCGCCCTGCAATAACGGGTCACTCCCTCATTGCAGCGGAATGCCTGATGCTGCAATGACAAGGCAGCCACTGATTGCTGTTTTGAAAACCTTACAAGTTAGTGGTGCTTTTAGAAGCCAGTGTCATCAGCACACTGTGCCTCCATTGGTCCACCAGTGCCAAGCCCCCAAATGCAATGCCTCTGTTGGCTGCCACAGTGCCACCCCTCCACAACCTGCTTCTCTCCTAAGCTGCCATATAATGTTTCTTGCGCATGCGTGCAAACAAATATAAAAATGGTTACTGAGTAGTGTGGATGCACTGAAATGGTTTAGCAAAACTTGTTTTAAAAATGGTTTTCAAAAACAGTTCTATAGTTTGTACAGGGCCTTAGTTGTGATATCCACAATACTGGAATTGCTTGGGCTTCTAGGACACAGCCATCTGTGGCATAGCACAATTGTAGGCAGAGTAAGGTTCAAAACCCCAAAAAGTACCCAGTGTGAACAGAAACAGGGCTGAAGAACCATGTTTAAACACAGTTTCATAACAATGTGGATGCTCTAACATGGTAAGACTTAAACTGGTTTATAAAATGATTTTCAACTTGCTTTCACAAGTATGTACAGTGCCTTAGAATATGGGTAAAACAATCTGAGACTTCTGATTGGCTGAAATACTTGTTTAGGTGGGCATTTATGAGACAACAATGCCCACTTAAAATAAGTCCTTCTGCCAACTGCCCCATTACCCACTAAAATTGTTCTGCTACCTCAGAAATGCCCAGCCAGCTTCCTCATTGGCTGAGGCACACAATGCACACTTTCAAAGTGCTGCCATTTTTTTTATCACTTAGCGAACAAGTAGTCACAACTTGACTGCAGACTCTACAGCATACAACAAATGAAGGGCATTTTAGGACAAAGCACAGTTTTTCCCCAGCTGCTTCTTTCTTTTAAAAAAAAAAAAAGCTCTGAACGTGCTGTACAGTCCACCTCACTCACTTGTTCGTGCCACAGCCTGGTGCTCTGCTCTCCCCTGCTCCTGCCCGTCCAAGCACCCGCTCATTATAAAAATTAAACCATTTAATTCCAGCTGCTCCAACACTTTTTTACTCTGTTTAAGTACCCTATGTTATGATCGGTAATGTCAGTAAAATGATCCTGCTTAGGTATTCTCTTTTCCTGACAGCTCCCCAACTGCTACCCGCCTTGTCACGAGTAGCATGCCATCTATTGCACAGCACAGCAGCTCCTCACTGCACTCATAGCTCCAAACACTACCTTTGCACAGCATTATCACTCTCGTAGTACCACAGCCCCCAAGTAAAACAAGCACACACTGACAGAGAAAATGAGGCAAGAGGCAGAAAAAACAAACAGAGACAGAAGGTAACCATCTGTCAAGCACATTAAGGTTAAAAATAAAATTATTTTAAAACAAAAGCGCCTAATACTGTCAGCTCTAACAACAGCTGAGGGGCAATTTTACACCAGAATAACTTCTGTTACTCTATATTACTTTTTAAATAAAATTGTGATATGTTTAAGTTATTTTATTTAAAAATGTCACAAATGCCCCATTTTCTAAGCGCAATATTACCCTCCAGGATGGATGGTATGGGCTATACCTGCTCTTCTAGGGGTTATAAGGCCCTCTGCCTGCAGCTTCAGGCCTCATTACACCCCTGGGCGGGCTGGTATAGCCCAATACCGCCCACTCTGTTGGATATTATTGCTTGCTTAGTAATCTCAGCCCTGTTGGTTAATAGTTCCAGTTTTTGCACTGCTGTTAAGTAACTCTGGTCTAGACTGTGAACAGTTCCAGCTGCTTCAGTGCTACTCAGTACATTTGGGCTGGAAAAGCAACTGTTTCAGCTGTTGCAGTGCTGCTCAGTAACCGAAGCCTAAATAGGGAACAGTTTCAGGTAAAGTGGCCCCACATTTCTAACCCTGCCTGCTTTCACTAGCAGTGGTGCTGCTTGATAACCGAGGTTCAGACAGGGAACACTTTCTCTTCTGGAGAATCTACTCAGTATCACTGGCCCAAGCAGAAAACACTTTCTCTAGGAGCAGTGCTGATCTCTCTCTGGGTGTCAAACACATTCACATACAGCAGTGCTGCTCAATAACCCTTGTCCCGGCAGAAGAAGCATACAAGTTCAATAGTGCCACTCAGAAACTTTGGTTTGTGTGGGGAAAACATTTATTTATTTAGTTATTTAGTTTTGTTGACTGGGAAAGGAGGACTAGACAATTCTGCCTATTTTCAGCCTTGTTCCAGGGGAAGGGGTACAGATGGAAGCAAACTTTTAACTGCAGAAGTGCCACGAAATATCCCTGGGCCCTGGCTGGGACAGTTCCAGATGTGTTAGTATCTTCAAATGACAAACATAGCTTATTTTTATACAACAGTAGTTCACTAGTTGTTTAATTGACTAGTAATCCCTTGTTGTCGATGCAAGTTTATAAGGATTAATAGAAGAATAAGAAAACCTCTGACAATATTTTCATTGATCACAGTGCCTTCAAATGTCTTGCTATAGTCCTCTTCTATGTCCTAAGTGGGGAATGCAAACCTGAAAAGTTTGTTATCCCCGTAATACATCCTCACAGTAATGATTTGCTTCTGCTTCATACTGTACAAGTCCAGTAAAAGATTTGCATTGCTTTTGGCAAGCTGTTGTTTATACAAAGGAGGACTGATCTTTTATCATTTGTCTCATAAAGGGAATCCGGGTGCCTCTCATGATTTTCAGCTATATTTATATGCATTTTGATAGCAAGACAGCAGACTAGACTAGGGAAAAATGAGGCAACACGTTTTTAACCTTCATGGTAATGGGTACCACTTCTTCACCATTCTGGACAATTTACCATGATTAGAGCTTTTCTCCAATAAGGCAGCAGGCATGGACCAATTGCTTAACACAGTGATTTCTAGATGCTGCAGCAAGCATTAGTAAGGCAGACACAGCTGGCATTGTGAGGTCAGCTCCGGAACTATCTGTGAGTATCAGCAGCAGCACTACCGTTTCACCTTCAAAAGCCTGTCTTGACTGCTCAGGTAAAAACAATACTGGTAAACTGCTGCTTACATGGTAAGCTAAGGAAAGTACTTTAGGATCTAGTAAAGGAAAAGAAGAGAATGCTGCTGCTGCTACAATGGAAACCAGTTTGTCCAATCTGTTAGAGCGTAGAGCTGTAAATCTAGAGAGTCTGGTTTGAATCCTGCAATTACTGTGTGGACACATTGTGTGCTCTGAACACGTCCCCATGCTTAAACTCTCTTTGATTTCTGTCTAATCTGTCTCTGTGCTGTTTCAATCTCCCTGTGTATCTGACAAGGCAGCAACATTCTCCTCTCTCTCTTCTGGATTGCAAAACACTTTGGAATGGAGTTTTATGAAAGTTTTAATTTAAATCCAATTTGTTTCCTCCCTCCTTTTCCTCTGTCTCATCTATCTCTGCTGTTTAAATCTCATTGGGCAACAGCAATGGCAGCAAGTATGAATCATTCTGTTTAGACAGGGTGGAGGCTGTCCAGAGGAGGCAACCAAAATGGTGCAGGGTCTGCACCAGAAGACATATGAAGAAAGACTAAAGGAGCTTAAGATAGGGAAGCAGACACATTTGCGTCTGTAGCTTAGTTTTTGTGGATTTACATGGTTTTCTGCTTGGAGTAACTACACCATTCTTGCTCACTACATCCGTGAAAGTCTACCGAACTGGATTTCTGCAAAACATCATCACCAGATATCTGCATTTTTCATTTAAAAATCAACTTTTTGGAAGCTATCCCTAGCAAAACATAAGTCAAGCAACTAAGTCTGACAAACTCAGTGACTCTAGGTCTGCTTGAATCCACATTTTCGTCTGACCTGCTCCATGATCTGTATGTGGGCTTTTCAACAACCTCTTTGAATGACAAAGAAGCATGCAGACAAAAGGATTTCACATCCTTCATATGCACAGGCACAGTTCATCACCTTCAGGAATTCTAACACATTCTGTGACTCTGTACCTCAGCTGTTGATCATTTCTTTTGGCTTGTGACTTAACCACCAGGTATATACTCCTGTCTCTCTGTTATGTACTTATACTATACTACTCAAAGGGGTTGTACCTACCTATCCTCCACTTCTATCTCTTGGGCAGTCGCATACCTAAAATTAAGCCAGGCATGTTCCCTGTAGACATGTTTATACACCTGGCTCAGAGACTCCTCCTGCTATCTGGTGATATTGAATCTAACCCTGGTCCCAAACTCTGCACCCCACTCTCTACCTCAACTAGCACTAAAAAAGGCCTGGTACTAGCCCATATGAACATTAGAAGCCTCCTGAGTCACCTGGCTGAACTTGAAGCCTGGGCTAAGTTGGTGGATCCTGACATACTATGCCTCACCGAAACCTGGTTGGAAACCTACTGTATCAGTACCTCCTGCCCTCTACCTGGGTATAATATTCTTGGTGAGATCGTCTGGGTCCAAGGGGGGTGGGTCTATTTACTATAAAAGTCATCTGTCTCTTAGCTCCTACCTAACCCCTGATTCCCCCATGCTATGTGAAGCGCTGCATGCAACCCTGACACTGGTCGAAACACACCACATATCGCTTGTGTGTGTATAACCCGCCAACCAGTGGGCTGAACGGTCTCCAGAACCTACTGCAGTACGTTTCTCAAAATGTAAAAAATGAAACACTCCTCCTCGGTGACTTGAACCTGAACTGGCTGGGCCCACATCACAATCTCCTTGCATCTTTGATCCAGAAGCACAATTTTCACCAACTTATAACTATCTGCACTAGAACCACGTCTTCACTATCAGGTTCGATTCTGGACTGGATCCTTACAAATAGACCGGATCATGTTTCCAGCTACCGTCCTGGCTGACTCACTCCACAGATCCCTCACCAACGCTCTGTCACTGGCGCTCCTGCCCACGCCTGCTCCTCAACCACGACTGATTACCTTCACGAACTATGCTGCCCTCGATACACAAGCCTTCTTATCTGACATATATCTGACATAGACTGGACTGACGCTTTCTCCACCTCCAATGTTGACACTGCCTTAACATATTTCTCACCAGGTTTGGCGTAGTACAAAAGAAACACCTCCCAAAGGTAAAAAGAAGAGTCAGAGGTCAGCAGTCAAGATGGCTAAATAAAGAACTCCTATGTAAGTTAAAAGTCCAAGATAAGCAATGGAAACAATACAAAAATCTGGGCTCCCTGGATCTTATCCTGTACAAGCAGTATAGAAATGATTGCAAAGGCGATCAGGCAGGCTAAAGCATATACTGTCAAAACCTGCTGACTAACTCCTCCAACAACCTCGAAAATTTTGGAGCCACATTAAAACTTTTTAGGATCTCACGCAAGCTGTCACCCTCAGAAATGGTCCTGCAAGGTGTCCACTGTAATGACTCCTTCACTATTGCAAACGCTGCTTAACCAGCAGTTTCAACACCCATCTGCCTACACAGCTTCCTTCAATCTCCTGCTACACAACTGAACTCAACATTCCCTGGCGATTCACTCTACCTCATCTAAACCATTCTACTTCAAGCGGTCACCAGGCATCAAGTCTTCAAGCTGCTCAAGGCTATCTCTGACAATACCAGCCCCGGCTCTGATGGAATGGAACCCCGTCTATTAAAGATGGCTGCTCACCTCATATCTGGACCTATAGCTAGAATCTTCACCCTATCCCTCTCCAATGGCTCTGTCCCTGAAATCTGGAAGGCCGCCAGAATTACTCCCGTGTTTAAAAAAGGCAGCAAAAATGACACGACCAACTACAGACCAATTGCTATACTATCAGTCCTTAGCAAGATCCTTGAGAAATTAGTCTCCATTCAAGTTACCAAATTCGTTGAAAACTCCAACTTACTCAATACAGCACAGCACGGCTTTAGAAAACACCACAGCACCATGACTGCACTAGCAAAATTCTCCTCTGACATTCTTACCAACATGGACAAAGGGAAGCTAACAGGGGCTGTTTTCATCGACCTCACTAAAGCGTTCGACCTTGTTGACCATCCTCTACTACTTGCCGCCCTCAGAAATCTGGGCTTCTCCTACCCTGTCACTACTTGGTTCAGCAGCTACCTTGCCAACAGGACTCAAGCAGTGAAATTCAACTCGGCGATCTCTGACAGTGCTGTTATCAATATTGGCGTCCCTCAGGGCTCCATTCTCGGTCCTCTCCTCTTCTCACTATTTGTAAACAATCTCCTGATGTAGTAACCTCCGGCCACTCACTGACTTTATGCTGATGACCTGGTCATCTATGCCCACTCTGACAATATCACCAACCTGAATGCTGCCCTTACCACAGACTTCCACTTGGTGCAGCGCTGGCTACACCCAACACCTTGTCCTTAACTCCAATAAAACTAAAGCCATGCTATTTGGAACCCACACAAATTAAGAACCTGCTCTTCTTCTCTCTGTGCCTGACATTAATGGTAACCCTCTGGAGTCTGTTAGCTCTTTACGCTACTTGGGCATTCACCTTGACCAAAATCTTGACCTAAAGCTGCACATCCAGGAAACTTGTAAATCTGTCAATTGTAGCTAGGGGCTGCTTACAGGACTAACTACCTGCTTACCCTGCCGCTAAACTGGCAATTGCTAGAGGAATCCTGTTACCAACCCTCACCTACGGTGCTCCCATCCTAACCATGGCCAGCAAAACTGCTCTGCACCAATGGGACACCACCTTCAACAATGTTTGCAGGTATGCAGCTAAAGCACCGTGCCTGAAGCACCATTGTCAGCTATACAAAGACCTGGGCTGGCTATCTCCTCCTCCACCAGGCAATATTACCTCTGCAACCTTTCGGACACCATCATCAGAGCATCAAAGCCAGCTGAGCTCTCAAAACTACTCCAACCGGTTATACCTTCACGGGACCTTAGATCCTCTGACAAGTCCTTATTGAATATTCTCTCTGCTGCACAAAAGAGCTCGGAGCCTTCAGTTATGCTGCCCCTCACTTTTGGAACTTGCTGCCCCAGGGACTAAGAAATGCTCCTTCTCACGATGCATTTAAGCACAATCTCAGAGCTTTCCTTACCTCGATGGACAAATGTGTTGTTTTGATCCCTCTTGAATCCCATGCTCCTAACCTGTTCTCCTCCCCTTCCCTATTATGTATTATAGGCACTTGCGCCTTTTTTATTCTTGGTTGTTTTTTGCTTTTATGTTTCATGTTTGTTGATACTGTATAACATTGTTGTTCTGATGCCAATTGTAAAGCTCTAATTACTGCCTAGTCACTTAGCTTGCCTCGCTCCTGAGCTGTTTTCCCCACCTTCATTCCTTATCCTGCACCCTCTTTCCTGTAACACTTACTTTCCCAGCCCGCTCTCTTCCCTTCCCACTTAGCCATTTCTCCAGTACCCCTGTCATTACCCCTCCTTTCCTGCCCTCCCTCTCCTGCTCTTTGCCACCTCACCTCCCCTCTAACCGCCCTCCACTCCCCTCTCTGCCGTCTTTCGGTTCCACCAGCCGGTAACAGGTTGCTACCTTGTACCGCCTAATGCCGTAACTTGCCAGCCACCCTTCCTACCTTTCTTTCACCTTTCTGCCCCTCCCTGCCAGCTTTCCTCCTTCTTTTATTCTTCCTCTTTCTCCTATGCTCAGTCCTCACCCTCCCTCTCCTATTTTATCCCGCCTCCCACCAGTTTGCGTGACCTCTCTCTCCTGTGCCGTCTCATAGTTCCACCGCTCTGGCCGCAGGTTACTACTCTACCCCGCCAATGCCGCTTTCACCGCCCAGCCTCTTGTCCTCCTCCTTCTTCTGTTCGACTGCGCCTTACTAGGTGCATTCTATCTCTACTCCCCACTCATTTCCCTATCTGTTCCATGCCCTTCATCCCTTTCCCCTATACCCTGCCCTTCCCACCCTACCCTTCCTCCCCATTCCTTTAGTTCAAATCCCTCCTCACCCTTGCACCTAGTCCCCCCACCGCCCTCCCCTGCACATCACCCTCTCTCCCTCTCTATTTTTGCACCCATAGCTTCACTGTCCTGTTCCCCGACCTCTCCGTCTCTCTTGCCGACTCCCGGTTCCACCATCCCGGCCACAGGTGGTAACCTTCTCCCGCTAATGCTGCACTTGGCACCTTAACCTCCCTCCTGTCCTCCCCTTTTTTGCTATTCACCCTACCACCCCTGTCTCCGCTCTCCTGCCCTACCCTTACACCTGTCCCCCCCCTCCCTAGTTCTCAACAACTGAATACATGTAATTTTATCCTTATTGCTATGCTTGACTACACTGTGTGACTTTGTCCTTTGCAAATGTATCCTGCTCTGTGTAATTTCTTATGTATCCTGCAAATGTATCCTGCTTTGTGTAATCTCTTATGTATCACTGTGTTCTGTAACTGTACCTCCTGGGTCGTGCCTGAAAATAGTCACTTGTTGGCTAGCGCACTTACCCGGTCAACAAAAACTAAATAAATAATAATTAAACTTCTTTCCTTACTTTATTTCCCTTTTTTGGGGGAGACTTTTATTCTAGAAGTATGGTCCCCTGAGTGCTGGACCAATAATTTTTGAGGGGGGGGATATTTTTTTGCATTTAATCTTTTTATTATTTTTGAATTGTTTTGTTCAAACAGTGCATAGAAGCCATGTAACAAATACTCAAGGTCAGATAGGTTGGCAGAGTAGTGCCATATACAGTTCTTAACAGAGTGTCATATATGCCTAAGATAGAAAATATACATTGACATTTATAATTCCTGGTACAAATGGTTAACTGGTGATACTGATTCTCATATAGTTAACAGTTGATAAAGATGAAGAACATTATGATAAGATGGGCCGTTAGTCAGCCCAAGTAAGCATTCTATGGTAAGTATCATAGGTGGTGCAGCAAGATTTTACTGGCGATATTTCTTATATGAACAGAACTGCTGGCTATGAACAGGAGGTATGGGCCCATATGTAAGCAATAAGACATGAAGATGTGCACATGAAACAGAAATTACCACATGCACGAAGGCGTAGTGAAGCATGAGGCTGCAGGCCAAGTGCCTTCAGCCCCTGGAAGTGCAGTGGTAGCTGTTCCATGCACAACCCAGAGTGTCTTACTGCACTTATAAAATGGGCCTCTCTAGTTTGCATGCATTTAAAAAAAGGAAAAATGGATTTTTATATAGAAAAACATTAAAATCTTTAAAGCATTTTGTTGTAAAATAGTTCCTCTGCCTATATAATTTTTTTTCCATTAGGTATTCTGTCCTATAGTGGGCACCATAGCTTAAACTTGTTGTCAGCAGAATGAGTGGAGATCAATAAAGAGTGCTGCTAATTCCCCCCCCTTTGGTTTGAGCACAGTGTTTTTAGCTGCTGCCTTCTTTGCCACTGCCTTCTGAAATTGCATTAGGGTATTATTACCTGTAGTGTGGGAGTTTGTATGATGTAAGTTCAGTGCAAACCACACAATGGGACATTGAGCTCTGCCAAGTCCCCCAACCCCCACCTTGAAGCATTAATACAAATTATTAATACAAAAAAACCCCACCAAAAATTAATCAGCGTGCATCATTCTGCACTCATTCAGTGCCCTTTTCCTTTACTGAGCATACAACTGCCCCCCCCAACTACATAGTATTGAAGGGTGCTGGAGTTTAATGATTGGCTCCTGCCTTCCTTCCTCACAGTCTACTAGGGAATAGTGTTGTGCAAAACTGGAAAGTTTCACCTGGCAAAATATTTAGCAGAATTTGTGCATTTCGCAAAATATTTCGCTGGGTGAAATGCAAAATTTTGGCCTCAAACCGGTGAAATTTACCTCTCAAGGGTAAAATTGCAGCACCAGTCCCCAATCTTTTAAAAAACCCAATCCCCTCCCTGTCCCTGGTGTCTAGTGGTCCCCCCAAGCTGTTGACTGTACAAATTCAAGAACCATCCAGCCCCCCAGTCACACCAAGTTATCCCAGGGTCTCAAGACTCCAGTCTTTGAAAACAAAAATCCCCTTCCCTGTCCCTGGTGTCTAGTGGACCCCACCATGGGAACTGAGTAAAAAACCAGTCAACTGAGTTGTTTTCCTCCCTTGCCTTGACCCCAGCCCCCAATCTTCAAAAAACAAAATAAAACCTCCCCTGTCCCTGTTGTACAAGCACATGCTCACTCATTGAGCACTCAGACCGGCTGCCAGCCATGAAGGTGAGTGGAGAGCTGTGCTGGTGGCCCAATTGGGGTACTGGAGGGGAGAGGGTGGGCTCTGACTTAAGGAGGGGGGTTAGGAGACCCACTAGACACCAGGGACTGGGGAGGGGATCTTTTTTTATTTTAAAGATTGGTGTTTGGGGTCATGGCTTGGGGGAGAGGAAAATAACTGGGGTTGACTTGGGGGAGGGTTCTTTACTTCAATTCAGCTGGTGATAGGCTGGGGTGTCCACTAGACACTAAGGACAGGGAAGGGATTTTTTTCAAAGATTAGCGGGGCCTGGTGAAAACTTGGGATGACTGGGGGAGGGTTCTTGAATTTGGCTAGTGATCACCCGTGGGGACCCACCAGACACCGGGGGGGGGGAATAAAATATAAATGATGGGGCATATGCAGGTGAAATTGAGAGTGAAATTTCACAAAATATTTTGCCATGCAAAATTGTCAATTGTATGGCAATTTTACTGGTGAAATAAAATTTCCCAACATCTCTACTAGAGAATGGAGTAAACATGAAGTTAGCCTGTCTGAAAGAAAGCAGGACCATGATTTTTAACAGACACAGTGGTTTTGAGTCTTAGTTAAAATGTGGTAGTGAATCACCGATGAAGACGGGCACCGAATTATCAATGAGGAAAGAGGGAAAAGACATGCGGCAGTGCTATTGCCAGTGGGAACCAAACAAAATTTGTGTAATACATACTTGCACTTCATTTTACTGACAGATATTTGTGGAGATATAATATGTTCTCACATGTACAAACTATGTTTTACCTTTCACTTTTTAACTTGGATGGGGTTTGTCATTGCTAACGGATGGAAAAAATAGTGGATTTTAAAATCTGTGCATTCTAAAGCAGAGTGATTTTTTTGATTACTGTGGTTCTGCATTTTAGCTCTAGTTTTTACCTGTGCATCGAACATATTTGATGCACAGATAACAACCGAGTTTTTCCTCACCCCGTTTTATAATACAACATAACATTTCAAGGTGTGCAGAGAATAATGTGACATTTTTAAGTAGTTGGTAAGATTTTCCTAGAAGATGAGCCATTTCAAAAAGGGGGTATGTCCACAGATCTCCATTTTCAGAGGAGTAATCATTTTACCTCAGTAGTGGTTACCAGGAGCCATTGTCTGGAGGAAACTGGAAGCTGAGCTCCTGTGGGAGGCATACCCAACAGTATCAGTTCTGGAGAGGAGGGAATTGTTTTGCCTAGTATTTTGGAGCAAAACTTTATTACCTGTTGCCAAAAGTTGAAAATGGAAGGACAGTTCCACAAAATGTGGAGAAGGTCAGCCCCAGGAGAGTCACAGCTCAACAATTATCATGAGGTAAGAGGCACATTTTTTTAAGTTGTGCTGGGGTGTGGTACCATTGATGCAAAATTCAGATTTTTATCAAGAGGCCACATTGGTCTACACAAGCCTTATAGGAGAGTTTCCAGCACTGGGACAAGGCACTGTCAGTAATGAGAGTATGGAGCACAAGCTGCCATTTATGTTTAGGTGAGGCAAATGGGTCAGGGGTAGCATTCCTTAAGCTCTTATAGATGGTGTCAGCCAGGCCTTTTGCTGATTTGTTCCATGCCTAAATAGGAACCCTAGTGGACTTCTTCAAAGTTGTTGCTCTACAGGTAGAACATATACAACTGACCTTTTGCAACTGGGTATGCATACTTTTCTATACAAAGAAAAGGGTTGTTACATAGGGAAGTATATGTTTCCCTAGCAAAATTTAATAAAGCTGCTCACCCACCCTACTGATGTTTCTGACTCTGCTCCTCCTATTCTGCACTTGTTTCAGTTGACGCTTGCTGGGACTGCTCTGGGGGGGTGCACTGTTGTTTTACTCCTCAGCCTTTTTACCTCTACTGCATGTATATGTCTTGTGTTGCCTGTATATAATTTTGTGCTTATCCTATTGATCCTGCAACATTCACAGTCTCCACCCGAATTATACTTACTCCTGTCACTAACTTGTACCTGGAATGCACAAACCTATTGTATATCTTCATATGTGTATTTTGTACTGTGCATTGAACCAATGTATGTTTTGTATTCTTTTCTGTGCCTATTGGCCCGGGTCATGCCTGTAAATGGTCCTCTACACCAGTGCACCTACGGACCAGTGCGCCTACCCGGTTATCAAAGACATAAATAAATAATCCAGAGGTATTTCCAGAAATCAACCTGAGGGTAAGTTATGTCTAGACTGTATATTTTGAAAGAAATCAGTAGTGCTGAGGTCTGGAGTTAGTAGGTCCCTGATAGTGCATATTTTACTAATTTCCCAGTCTTTCCAGTTAAATGGCTGTTTTTCAATACAAAGAAAAGGGTTGTTACATAGGGAAGTATATGTTCCTAGTATGTAACAACTTTTGGTGAGTGTACCTACTTTATTCCATGCAACATGAGCAGCTATTATCATAAGCCATTTGTGATATTTTTTTGGCAGTGAATGGCTTAGGTATGCTGAGGGTGTGAGTCATCCAAAAGTGCAGCTTCTATATCTATCCATGCAGGGATGTCCACCCACGGAGGATTGAACAACTGGTAGGTCTTGGCTGTAATGAAGGCGTACCAGTAATGTAAGTGTGAGGCCTCATCCTCCCTTGGACCAGTGAGCTTGTAACTTTGCTCTACCATATTGGGGTGGTGTACCATCCCATAGAATGTTACCAATGAGAGATACTAGTTTTTGAAACCACATAGGATCTATAATGATTGGACGATGTACAAGTATGTGAAATACTTTTGGGGCTGTCATCATTTTTATGGAAGTGATTTTCCCAAAAAGGGATAGGTTTAAGAAACACCATCTTTTTAGATCATCCTTAAGTTTCTTTATCAGTGGTTACATATTGTCAGAAACCATGCATTTAAGGTCAGGAGTAATTGTGATCCCCAAATACTTGATACTGGTTGGGACTCATGCTAGTCTGAAATTTTGACAAGGTCTGGCATGGTTGTGGAATTCAAAGGGAGAATTTCTGATTCAGTTAAATTAATATGGAGCTGTGACAGCGTAGCACAGGAATCTAGTAAAGAGAATACAGGTGTGAGACATTATGTGAAATCACTGGTCAGTTCTAAGCAGTAATACTTGTATAATTTGGTACATAGAAACATAACATAGAAACATAGAATTTGATGGCAGATAAGGACTGCTTGGCCCAGCTACTCTACCCATTTCCCTACCTGACGGATAAGCTGCAGATTCTAGTTAATCAACAGTTTACTTCCTCCTACCCCCAACTAGAATTGCCTTATGTCTGTCCCATGCATTCTTGAATTCTCCCACTGTTGCTGACTCCACAACCTCCTCAGAATGGCTGTTCCATGCATCCACAGCCCTCTCTGTGAAAAAATACTTTCTAACATTACCTCTGAGCCATTCCCCCATCTTCAAATTGTGCCCCCTTGTTCTTGCACATCTCTTTTCTGAAAGATGCTACCTCTTGTACTTTGTTAATTCCCTTAAGATACTTGAAAGTTTCTATCATGTCCCCCCTCTCCCTCCTTTCCTCAAGTGTATACATATTAAGCTGCTTTAGTCTCTCCTCGTATGTCTACTGGTGCAGACCCGGCACCATTTTGGTTGCCCTCCTCTGACTAGGCTCCACTCTGTCTGTGTCTTTGCGGAGATGGGGACTCCAGAATTACACACAGTACTCCAGATGAGGTCTCACCAACTGTCTGTACAGAGGGATAACAACTTCCTGTTTTCTACTGTTGATGCCTCTTCCTATGCATCCCAGTATCCCCCCAGCCCTCTTTACTGCCTTCTCACATTGCTTGCCCACCTTTAGGTCATCTGATTTAATTACTTCTAGGTCTCTTTCGATTTTTGTTGTTGTTATTAACTCACCCCCATTGTGTACTCTTCTCCTGGGTTTTTGTTTCCCAGATGCATTACATTGCACTTCTTTGCACTGAATCTGAGCTGCCATATATTTGACCAGTCCTCCAACCTTGCCAAGTCCCTTTTCATCCTTTCCACCCCACCTTGTGTATCAACCCTGTTGCAGATCTTTATGTTGTCTGCAAAGAGACATACTTTTCCTTCCAGGTGCTCTCCAATGTCACTTATAAAGACATTAAAGAGGACCGGTCCCAGTACCGAACCCTGCGGTACTCCACTAGTTACCTTCCTTTCTTCACTGTGGACTTCGTTTACTACTACCTGTGTGTCCTGTTGTCCAGCCAGTTTTTTTATCCAGGCTACCACCTTGGGACCCACTCCAAGGCTGGCTAACTTGTATATTCATCTTTTGTGTGTGACTGTGTCAAAAGCCTTGCTAAAATCTAGGTAGGCCATATCTACAGCCTCTCCCTGGACCACTGCTTTGGTCACCCAGTCAAATAAATCTATTAGGTTCATCTGACATGACCTTCCTGCTGTGAAACCATGCTGCCTTGGGTCCTGTGCCCCACTGGCCTCTAGGTACTCAACAATTCTTTCCTTCAGAAGTGATTCCATCATTTTCACTACAACTGAGGTCAAAGTAACTGGTCTGTAGTTTCCCGCCTCTGCCCTGCTCCCACTTCTGTGAAGTGGAATCACATCTACCTTCCTCTAGTCCTCAGGTACAACCCTATCCCTCCCATGATTTGTTAAATAGAGTAGTCAGTGATTTTACTAGTTCTACCCTTAGTTCTTTTAGAATTCTGGGGTGACTCCCATTAGGCCCCATTGCTTTGTCCACCCGCAGTTTCAAGAGTTCTTTCAAAACCCTTTCTTCTGTGAATGGACTGGTATCAACCTCCCTGTTCAGATTGTTTCTGTTGCTTGGTTTAGGTACCTCCACCTCCTCTTCTGTTGTGAATACTAAGCAGAAATATTCGTTCAGTATCTCTGCTTTTCCACTGTCACCCTCTGCCCACATTCCCTCCCCTTTATTAAGTCTCTGTATCCCTCCCTTGGTCTTTCTTCACTCCCTAATGTACCTGTAAAAGGTTTTATCCCTCTTTTTAACTGAGTTAGTTATCGTTTCCTCAGTTTGTGCCTTTGCTATTCTGACTGCCTTCCCTGCCTCCTGCATTAACTGATAAAGTTCTCTGACCTGCTCCTTCTGTGTTTCCTTATATTTCCTGACTACTATCTTTTTCTCCTTAACCTTCCCTTCCACCTCTTTTGAGAACCATAGTGTTTTTTTCCTTTATTTTGTTTTGTTGATTTGCTTCACAAAAGGCTTGTTGCCTGTGTGATGGCCATTTTGATTATTCCCCATTGTTCCTCCACCCCTCCTTCTTGCCTGTTTGCTAGTGCTTTTCTGAGGCACTCTCTCATTTTCCCAAAGTCAGCTCTCCTAAAGTCCAATACTCTTGTTTTTGTATGGCTTGACTCTATGGCTGTGTTTATTGTGAACCACACGGTTTGGTGATCACTTGTTCCCAGATGGCTACCCACTTCTAGATCTGTGATCCTTTCTTCTTCCCCATTTGAGAGTGCCAGGTCTAAAATTGCTCCCTCCTGAGTGGGTTCCAACACTAGCTATCTGAGGCATGCCCCCATAGGGCATCAAGAATGACCCTGCTCTTGGGTGTGCTTGCAGAAAAGGTACTCCAGTTAACATCTGGCATATTCAGGTCCCTCATCAACAATATCTTGCCTTTTTCTGCCATTTTAAGGATGCCTTCTATCATTTTCTTGTCCATTTCCTTCCCCTGAGATGGGGGTCTGTACACAACCCCCATGCGGATTGTGGTGCTGTTTCCTGTCTCCAGGTGACCCATAGTGACTCATCAACTTCCTGTTTACTCTTTAGTTCTGTTGCTTTAATCCCTTCCCTTATATAGAGAGAGCTACTCCTCCTCCTCCTCTTTTATCCACCCTGTCCCTCCTGTAGATTGTGTATTCTGGTATCCCAGTCATGGTTCTCTGTGTAACATGTTTCAGTGACTGCCACAATATTCTGGAATCCCTCTTCCATCAAGGCCACTAGTTCAGGGAGCGTGTTACACAGACTGTGGGCATTTGTACTCATCACCCTCAATTTTTTGATGGCCTTACCCCTTTTTGGCCCATCCCTGTCCTTACTGCCTTTTTCTGCATTTACCTCTGTCCTGCTCCCTACTGACTTCTCCACCTTGGTGTTTACCTCTTTAACTACTGTGTTTTGTGGGGGGTTGCTAGGATTTCCCTGCTCCTTTTCAGTGTCTCCCCCCTTGGCTAGATTAAATGCTTGCCAATTAAGCATTTTAACCTATCACCTAGGATCCTGGTTCCCCCCCTGGAGAGATGCAGACCATCGCACCAGTATAGGTCTTCATCCCTCCAGGTGGCTCCCCAGTCCCCAATGAAGCCAAAACCCTGAGCTTCACACCAGTTTTTCAACCATTCATTGAATCCCATGGTGCAGAATGCCCTAGCATCATCCTTGTCATAGACAGGCAGCACCTCCGAGAAGGTTACCGTACATGCTACTTGTCTTAGGCCCCTTTCCAACTCTACAAACTCCTCTTGCACTTCTCTGATCCCATTCGCAGCCAGGTCATTTGTCCCTAGGTGGACAACGACATCCAGTTCCCTCCCTTCCTCATGCAGCTGGTCCCGTGATCCTAAGGATTCACTTCCTGTCCCTATGAGCTGTGGCGCCAGGTAGGCACCTTACCTCCCTACCCCCTTCCTCCCCCACTTCTACCCCCTAATGATTGAAGCCCTCATCAGGAGTTGTTTCCTTCCCCTGTGGGGTCTCGTGTCACCCTTCTGTGGATCTCCTTTGTGGAGGGTTCCTAGCATCCTCCTTGGTCTCCACTGCAAGTGTCTCCTTAGAGGAACCACTCTTCACCAGAACAGCATATGAATTGTGGAGAGGTACAACTGGAGGGATGCACCTCTGTTCCTCCACTCTCTCCCTCCCTGAGCCCACCTTGGTCCAACCACTCCTCTTTCTCTGCGATCTCTGAGGTAGCAGTGGTGGCCCTGGTGGTCCCTGGGTGGGGGAAGAGGTTTCATGAATCCTAGCCAGGTCAGCCTGGAGAGAGGCAACCTCCTCCATCAGACCAAAGAGGTGCCTGCAAATAGGGCAGCATCTCAGCCTCCAGAATGTCTCCTGGAACACTGCTGCCCCACAGCCATTGCACTGCACCACCCCCATCTTGACTTATTTTGTGTCCTCTCTCTCTTGTTGCCATGTATGCTTACTATCTCCTCCGTTCTATGTATTTTTATACCTACTTCCCTACTGCCTATGTGCCTTTACAACTCTCGCCCTTCCTGTTCTGGGACAGGAACTTCCTGTAGTCTTCAGTAGTCTCCTTCTTCCTTGCTTGGATTCAGACCTCTAGCAGCCGGGGAGAAAGAGCTATTTTTCTAGGTTCCTTCAAGGTTGATGAAACTAATGTGTCTCAGTGATCCTTCCCTTTCTATTGCCAAACAGGAAGTTCCTGTTGTCAGTCAAATCCAGTGGCTATAAAAGTAGAATTGGCTTAGGGGGGGTGGGAAGGAGGGCAATTAGTAAGAAAACTGTAGTTCTAGTCTGTTACTTGCTCTGAAAGCAAGATTCTCCTCTGCCAAAAACTGACAGCAGGAAATTGTAATTGGAGACACCTGCTTTTGTACTGCTAAGTTCCTAAGCCACACCCCCAATTAGCTTCTCTCCTCTGCTCCTGACTCAGCAAATTAAGTTGATATAGTCCCTTCCCCAAACAGAGAAACAAATAGTGACTTTTTTGTTTTACTTAAATGAGATTCCCTGTTTCTAATAAAGTATCTGTTTGCTTAATCCCAACAGGCACTGACTCCTGCTGAGATAGAAGTGATTTATCAGTAAGAAAGCTGTAGTTCTAGTCTGTTACTTGCTCTGAAAGCAAGATTCTTCTCTGCCAAAAACTGACAATAGCTTCCTCTTGTTCAATTTTAAAACCTTTTATGTTTGGATGGTTTTGAATTGCAGCTGCCAATAGTTCTATTGCTGTTATGAATAGCGGGGGGGGGGGCAGCTTGGTCTTGTCCTGCGGAATATTGAGAATGGCTGGGATATCATGTTCAAAATTCAATATTTTATTGAATTTACATTACACATATCCAGAAAGGAAGCTACAAAGTTGACTGTACACAATACTGGCCAGGATAGATACGAAGTAGCATACATCAGACTGTCTCTGGATCAAGTAAAACCAAAACAATACCAATACCCCTATAAACCCTCCTTCCCTCCCCTCTTTACTCCCCCACCCCGAGTGTGCCTCTATAAACATAACAACACAGAAATATTCGTGAATTAGAAAATAATAGTCAGCATTTACCAGTGATGAAGAAGACCAACCAATTAAAATAAGCAGAGACATGTACCTTCCATATTCAATTCAAATATAGAGTGTATAATTTACCCCATTTGCGATTAAATGCATCCGTACAATTCTGGGAGCTGGCTATCAATCGCTCGGTATTGAAGCAAAGTGACATCTCCTTCAACCATTCCTCATGTGTTATGACTAATTGGTCCACCCAATGCTTGAGAACCAATCTTTTAGCCACAATAGAAATTAAGGCCATGTGAAATCTACGCTCTTTAATATTAATGGTTGAGAACATCCCAAGGATACATATCTCTATAGTAAACAAGTCTCCTAATCCCAATAGAGGATCTAGGCTAGATTGAATTGCACTCTAGAGTGGAGCCACTTTGCTACAATGTCAGAAATATGAATCAGATTCCCTTCAGATAAACCACATCTGGTACAGGTTGCCACAGGAAGCCTACCCAGCTTGGCTAGCTTAACCGGAGTGTAATACATATTATTTAAAATATGATACTGAATAACTCTATGTCTATCTTGGGTAAGATACCTATGTAGGTCCTTCCAAACCTGACTCCATATGGGACTAACATCAGTCAGAAGGGGAGTCCAAACTTTAGAACCCAGAAGAGCATTCAGGAATTTGATTCCCAAAAGAAGAGAGTAAATCACTGATATGCCATGGGGTTTACTGGCATATATCTGTACCTGTTCCAAAAAGGGCTTAACCTGGGATTGTGACAATGCGATTCCAAAGTTGGACACCATAAGGTGTCTCAACTGAAACACTTTAAAAATATATTTCTGAGGGATGTTGAATTTAGCTATTATGTCGGGGGATGACAGAAGAGCGGTTTGACTGTATAGGTCCTCAACTGAAACTTCCTGTAGCTGAGGAAGCCAATCCGGAAAAAGTAGTGATCCCCCAATTTTAATATTTGGATTCTGAAAAAGGGGTTTTAACCATGTATTTTTTGTGTGAAATATTTAAAAAAATTCCAGCATTGCGCTAAAACTTTAATGGAAACTCCGACCACTGAATTTTGTATGGAATTTGGCAACACAGAACTAGGAGAGAAAAATATTCCTGTGGAATTAAGGCAATGGAGACTGAGAAGTTTCCTTTCTAATTGTAACCAGATTGGTAAGTACCCATCGCTTGTGTCTGAGAACCATCTTTCCATTTTTGACAGGTGGCTCGCCCAATAGTAAAAGTTGAAATTAGGGAGACGAAGTCCCCCTAATTCCTTAGGGAGGCTAAGTTTGGTGAAAGAGCACCTGGGAAATTTGCCCCGCCAGATAAATTTGGAAAGGATGGAGTGGAAATGATGAAAATAGGACAATGGGAACCAGAGATTTAATAAATTTAGGGGATAGAAGAGATGAGGGAGGCTGTTCATTTTAACAATGCTGATACGACCCCATATTGAGAGGGGAAGGTTTCCCCATCTTTGAAGGTCCTGTTGAATGTCCGTTATTAAGTCATCCAGATTAAGCTTCCTAAAAGTCTCTGGGTCATTGGTGAGATGAATACCCAAGTATTTAATAGAATGAGAGGACCATTTCATGCCTAGATGAGCAAAGCTAGCCTGATGGGTAAGAGCATTTAGAGGAAAAATTACAGTTTTCGATAAGTTTAATTTAGACTTGGATACAAGTCCGTACTGTCTGATTTGTAATGCATATAATAATGATATATCGGGATAGGCCAAATGGAGGAGAATATCATCTGCATATACTGAGAGGGCTAAAGACTGTTGATATACTGTACAGCCCATGACCTGGGAGGCACACTTGATACTACGTAGAAGGGGCTTCAAATATAAATTGAAAAGGAAGGGAGATAAGGGGTAGCCTTGCCTAGTACCAGTAAATAAAGAGAACCTTGGAGAGAATACACCATTACAGTAAATTTTAGTGGAGGGAGCTTGATAAACCATCTGTATCCATCGAATGAAAACTGTTGGGAAGCCCATTTTCTTAAGAGTTGTCCACAGAAACTCCCAGTTTAGTCTGTCAAAGGCTTTTTCTGCATCTAATGAGATTAAAGCCATGGGGATCTGGGAGTCCTGGGCAGCCTGGAAGATGTGCGAAAGGGTCCGCAAATGATCAGCTGAAGATCGACCCCATACAAATCCCACTTGCTCAGGCTCAGCAGATGAGACCATACCTGCTTAATTCTGAGAGACAAGATTTTTGTTAGGATTTTGATATCGTAGTTTAAAAGCTTAGATTGGACGATAACTGCAGGATCATTATGCGGTTTGTCGGGCTTCAGGATGAAAAACTATTGTGGCTTCCAACAAGGAAGGATCCAGAGTATCTAAGGTAAACATATATTCAAATAAATTTAAGAGGGCGGACTAATTCACTGGAAAGGTTTTGTAGAAGTTGGAGGGAACGCCGTCCGGTTCTGGCGACTTATCTAATGAGGCCCTCTGATCGCCTCCTCTATCTCCCCCAAGGTGATTGGGGAAGACAGACTTGAGCAATGGTGTGCTTGAAGGGACAGGAGGTCCAGACTATCCAAATATTGCTCTATGCTTGAGGGTGTAGCCTGTGCAGGATTTTTACTGTATAAATTTTTATAACATTTTTCAATAACCTGAAAGATATCATGTGGGGAAGTCTTAATACAGCCATCTGAGGCCAGAATAGAGGGGATGAGCCTTGAGCTTTCTAATTTCTGTAACCGGAGGGCCAGCATTCTTCCTGGCTTCTTGCCTTGATCAAAGTAGTGGGCTTTAGTTTTTAGGATGGCATATTCTGCCTTTTCTTTTAATAAATCTTCATATTCGTTTCTAAATTTCAGCAGGGTTTCCAAGAAACCTGAAGGGGAAGAGGTGGGTAAGATATTTTCGGTCTCCTTGATTTGATTTGACAGAGAAATAATTCTTGCATCCCTTTGCTTTTTCCATTTCGAAGCTAACCTAATGAATTCCCCCCTTAATATAACATTTAAAGGAACACCATAGTTGATCAGCCCTTGTGATGGAACCTTTATTAGTTTCCATAAAAGTTGAGATTACATCCCTTATGTGAGAGATTATGCCCTCCTCTTTTAGGAGTTGTGTGTTCAATTTCCAGGTAGTGTCCTTTTGACTGCATGGGTCAGGAGAGATCACTATCCATGCCATCGAGTGATCTGATGTGACAATTGGTTCCATACCAGTCTGGTGAAGGCCAGCTAAAAGTGAAGTACTGGTTAGGATATAATCCAGCCTAGACCACGACTGATGAACCTGGGAATGAAACGAGAAGACCTGACCAGAGGGATTGAATAGGCGTCATGGATCGCACAGATCCAGTTGTCCCATAAAGTCCTTTAGGGCTTGCTGTGGAGGGGATAGGGGCTTTAGTGGCCTGTATGTTCTATCTAGTTCATGTTGGGGGATATTCCAATCTCCCCAATAATTTACTTGAAGGCAGAAATCTACTCAGCTTATCTGCCAGACACATAGGAACTCTGGACTACCTCCCACTGGGCCAAAACTGCACCTAGGACCACCATATTGTCGTACAGTGTGCCTTAACTAAAATAAATCTGCCTTCTGGGTCCAAGAGAGTTTCCTCCTCATAAACGAAACATGCTTCTGACCAGAATTGCCACCCCCCTGCTTGCAGACGATCCACAGGCAGTAAAGACTTGGGAGAACCCCTGTCTGTGTAGCCTATTTGTTTCAGTAGCCAGAAGATGGGTTTCCTGCATCAAGAGGATGTCTATATTTAAGAGAATGCAATTTTTGAGAAATTGATATCTTTTAGTCATGTCTCTGACTCCTCTGACATTCCAAGTGGCAATTTTAATTGTTACTGCAGTCATCACCATCTTTTTGAAGGAAATAATAATCCCATGTCAGTGAGTGAAGACATAACCCCAAGTGGCACACTCCAGTCCCCTTCCCTACCCTCCTCCCCCTTGAACAAAGATAGAACTGAAACCAGAGAACCTCTCCCGATATTTGCCAGTATACGTTTGTAATTCTGAGAAAATGAGGAGATATAGCTGTTCACTTTTAACCTCCACCGTTGCTATATTCAGGAAAGTGATCAGCTTCGAGAAATCCCCCTCCCCCCCAAAACCCACTCAAACTATGTACAATGGGTCCTTCTTTGAAAGTAATTTTAGGTATGTAAATCTCCAGTATAGAGGAACCAACCCAATAAGCGACCTTTCCTTGGGAAGCTGTAGCTCCATATAAGTACCAGGACTGAACATTGGTGCCATAGACTACCTCAGTAAGGTATATCAGAAGTGCCCAGCAACTGCCTTGCTCTTTAAACCTCCACAGGAGATCTCCCTTCCCCCCCTTCTCTGGCGCGATATGCAGTTTTCCCAAAGCTTGTTCTGTCCCAAAGCCTCCCGCCCACCACCTCTCAAAAAGAAACACAAATGTTGGTTAGTCTAGATCAGGAGAGTGATTAGAGAAAGTGCAGAACTAATTTCAGGGAAAGTGAAAATAAGTCCATCTAGATGTAGGTTTACCATCCTACACGAGATCGAGAATGTTGTCCCAAATGAGATTAGATATACCCAAAGAACTCATGAAGTAGACCTCAAGGGATAGAGAGCTCAACAAAAAACCTTTGACACTTAACTTATTAACGTCTATGGGAATAAGATCACTCCCATGAGTGGGGCCGTGATCGGGGGACCTGAAACTGATGGGACCAACACAAGAACCGTCCCCATTAGCAGCGCAGGGAAATGAGCGCTGATCAAAACGTTCCTACCCCCCCCCACTTGGAGACACCAGTGATCACACCGCTGTACCAGGCCTGCTAGGCCTCAGAAAACCATGGCAGCCCCTCAAAAGCAGCCCGAGGGAAGGAGAAGAGAGAAGGAAGAGAGGGGAAAGAAACAGAGAGAAGGGATCCAAAACAGGTATGCAATTCATTCCCACAAGATGAAGGACTGAAAGCCTGAGATATTGAAGTAACAGTTCAACAGTCTTAAATAGATTAGGTAGCTTGATTGTGAGATCTGAGTTGCCTGCTCTGGGATTCATAAGAATGCCAGAGTCCTTCAATCGCCACTTGCAGTTTAGCTGGTAGACCATCTTGAAGTGAATTCCTGCCGCTATTAACTTGCTGACCGTGGATGGAATGCTGATCGCTTTGATGAGTTTCCAAAAGGAGATCCTGAGTAATCCTTAGCTTCATTACACCCATAGGAGAGATTGAGCTCCTTTGATTTGGAAATGACATGCTGCCTCTCAAGATAGCTAAGGAATTTCACTATTGTTGGCCGCAGTGGTGATCCAGGTGGGGTTTCGGCTTGAGAGAACAATGGCCCGCTCTATATGGTACTATGGGCTTAATGGAGATGGGCCCATGATCTTAATAAGAAATTTCTGAAGGAAACCAATGGTATCAGGGCCCTCTTCTGTTTGCAGGTAGGCCTAGTATCACGACATTGTTCCTTCGGCTTCTCCTCCAAATCTTCAGTTTTCAGTTGCAGCTTTGCTGTAGCCGAGCTGAACAATTTCAGGATCCATTCTTCCTTCCACCTCTCCAGAGAGGTGGTTCTCACTTCAGTGTCTCCCATTCTTTGCAACAGGGAGCTTAGGTTACCCCGAAGCAATTTTAACTCCGCCGATATATCCTCGAGTGTCTCTCTGAAAGGGAGCAATTCTTGCAGAAAACATTCCTCCGTTAGAGGATTCGTCGAGAGCTGGAAGCACTTGACTTGAGGTACCCCCGAGCTCTGATGTTTGATTTTTTCGGTAGTTTTCTGGGGTAGCCTGAGGAGTATGCTTGATGGAGACCTGTCATCTCAGCCCATCGCAGTTTTTAATACTAAATCTCTTGTCCAAAAACGCCTCATTGTGAATCGCTTAGTGTTCCAGACTCAGTACGGCGTGTAACTAAGGTCTGCAACTAGTTCTATACTTTAAATTGGGCAAATTAAGCTTTAAGCTCAGCGCTGCATCTAGATGTCCTGCATCACGTGACCTCTGGGATATCATGTTGTTAGTAAGAAGACATGTGGTGGATTCATGTATAGTGTTTTAATCCATGTATGAAATCTGAGCCAAAGTTCAGATGTTCCAGGACTGCATGTAGACAGTCCCACTACACTGAGTCAAAGGCTTTCTGAAGATCTATGGCTATAGCTGGAGTTGAAATATCCATGGTGGCCTGCATTAAGGAGATTAGGAGCCTTTGAGGTGGTCTGAGCTTATCCCACCTTTATAAACCCCTAATTTGGGATGAGTATATGAGGGATGGAAGGAGATGTTTGAGATGCATTAGAGTAGTTTGGTGATAATTTTTGGGTCTGTGTTGATTGGTGAAATCAGTCTATAACTGGATGGCATATTCAAGTGTTTACCTTCCTTAGGTAAGACTGTAATAATGGCTTCTCGATGGATCCCAGGAAAAGAGTTCAATGCATGAGCCTCCAAAATCATGTGACGTAGAGGCTGGGATTTGATGTCATGTGTTAGATGCGCTTTGCTTATTCTATGTAGTTATTCCCTCCCCTTTTCCCCCCAGGACACTTCTGGAAATTAGCTTTATGGCTCAGTATGTTTTTCCTGGTGAATGTCTTTCAATAAATATACAATATATTTTTTCTTTTACCAGGAGAGACACACTAAGCTGAAAGCTTGTTTTCAGGTGTGACCTAGGAGTACAAGGAAGTTTAGTGACTAGCTCAGGGTCACACAGTATGCAAGTGGGAGCTATGGGATTCAAACCCAAGTCTCCAGGTTTGTAGCTCAGAGCCTTAAACCACAGCACTATACTGCCTCCGATGGTAAAAAAATTGAAACAGCCAGAGATCGTGGAGAGCCATCACTTTAATAGAAACAGAGAAACATAGACAATAATAGCAGAAAAAGACCAGAGGTCCATCCGGTCTGCTCAAGTTCCCTATGATCCCTGGATACTGTTCTTCCAGGGTACTAACCCTCCCATCATCTCTATTCTCCTCCATGGTCCTTTGCCCCAGTAACCACTGTTCCTTCATTATGTCCCAACCCTGCTTGAATCCCTGACTGTTTTCACACCAGCACATCAGCTGACAGATTGTTTGAAGGTTTTACCACCCTTTCCATAACATAATACCTCCTCACATCCCTCCTGAACCTACTTCCTGTTAATTTCCATTCATGTCCACAAGACTGCAAATTGGTATTCAGGCTAAATAGTTCCCCACAGTTCACTTTGTTAATTCCTTTAAGGAACTTGAAGGTCTCTATCACATCTTCTCTCTCCCTACTGATCTCCAGTGAGTACATATTTAGTGCCTTGAGGCACTCCTCACAGGATCTGCCCTGCTGGCCCTGAATCATGTTTGTTACTCTGTTCTGCACTGTCTTCAACCTGTCCTTATCCTTTCTGAGGTGAGGACTCCAGAACTGGGTGCAGTACTCTAAGTGAGGCCTAACCAGGGATCTTTAAAGGTAAATATTATCTCTTTCTTCTGCTATTAATACCCTATTAACACATCCCAGCATCCTGCTAGCCTTGCTATAGGCCTTTTTGCACTGACTCAATTGCTTATATGAGTGGCTAATTAGAACTCCCAGATCCTGTTCCTCATCTGTAGTGCTAAGTCTCGCTCCTACCATACAGTACTCTGTCTTGGGGTTCTATTTCCCTAGGTGCATTACCTTGCACTTTTTAAATGAATTTAGCTGCCAAACCATTAACCACCCCTCTAGCTTTTATAGGTCTTTCTGCATTTCCCTTATTCCCTCATTACTATCCACCCTCCCAAATAGTTTTGTGTCATTTGTGAAGAGACACAACCTGTCCTGGATTCCTTCTTCAGTGTAACTAATGAACATGTTGAAGAGTGTCGGACCCAAGACCGATCCCTCTGGAACCCCACTCATAACCTCCCACTCTTCTGATTTAACCCCATTGACCACCACCCTCTGCTGCCATGGAGTAATTGTAGCAATAACAGTTGTGAGTCGGGGGTACTTATAATACTAGGAGGTAAGAGGCCAGCCCAGTGGTGATGAGGGTTGAGGCACTGGATGCCACACTGGCTACACCAGCAACCCTGTTCAGGAATGACCTCGGGTCACTGGGATGCCAGCATGGAGGAGGGTGGAGGGTGGAGCAGGATTGAGCTTTGGCTTTTCTCTCCCAGTAAGAGGTGGGGTCATCTGCTCAGGGTCCCGCCCATCACTGAATGGAGGTTCAGGCCATGCAAGCGGTCAATGGTGCAACCAGAAGGGAGGGGCATCCTGAACGGCATGTACACATGCGTCCACATGCACGCACTACATCAGGGATGTGTGGGCATAGGGGCCAGGAGAAAAAACTAACAACCCTTCCCCCCAGAAACTACATATGAAAAAAACCAAAAACTAGGAGGAAATAAACTGTATTTAAACCAGAGTGAAAAGGGGTGTACAGTTCCACTTGTATGGTTCCCTAGCTCATTTGTACTCAGCACATTTTATATCAGAGGCATATTGTTGTTACCTACTATATAAACCCTGACCTGTGGATTAAGGATCCATGAATTGCTAGCAATTGTACTTAATAAACAACTTTTGAAAACATTCAACAGAAACAGGAGTGCATTGCAGCAATATACAGAATTAAACATAACATATTAATAGCTTGAGGGCCCCAAGTTGGACTAAAATTTGTAGCAGAGAAAAAGGGTATTGGATGGGTCCTAGGGCCTAGTGGGAGAAATAGTATGATTCACCTTTGCAACTAAATGCATGCTAACATTATGAACAAGAAATATGTGAGTGCTCGTGTCGCACACAACTGATCATGCCATGGAGGTGATGCAATGAGCTGCACAGCACGATTCCCACAAAAGCTAGGAAAACATACTTTACTGAACAAGCCAAAAAAAACAACACCATTAACAAGGTAGAATACACCTCTGAACAGGGTAACAATTTCTAACTGGGAGCAGTTCAGCCTACAGTGTTACGGTTCCATGTTGCAGATAAGAGAAATTATTCCAATGTTAGTTCATCTGTCAGCTCTGAGCTCTAGTGGGGATTCTAGATACGGCCCATCCCCTTCGCATAGAGTGAAATGGCTTAGGGTAGCCAGCAAATGGGAGTCTTACCTGAAAACATAGAACCCCCTCATTTTTTCATAAACCTGTTCTAGACATAATACAGTCTAGTGTTGTACACTGCTGTGGAAAGGACCAGGAAGGAGAATTGGTAAGGGAAATGGTATGGTGGGCCAGTGGCCCATCATGCCATTTCCCTCCCATACTGACCACCAGCTGGTGACTGGCTTAACCCTCTTATCTCTGCCATGTCCGGCTGCTGACTGAGCTGTCATGTCAATGAATGAATGCACGCTTGTACAAGCATCGCGGCTCATTCACTGACAACTCAGTCAGCAGCCAGCCATAGTGGACAGCAGAGAACTGTGCTGGTTGCTGGATCGGGTCAGGGTGAGGGAGTTGGGTGGTAGAGGCACTACCTGCCAGGGTTGGGGGTCTGCTAGATACCTGGAAATGGACTAGTGTGAATAAGAGGATTTCTCCCTCAGTGATGTACTGTGCATAATTGTGCTGCCATCCTGGTTTTCAGATAAATCCCGCCCCGAGAACTTTTCTAAAAAAAAGTATGGAAATTGATTAAAAAAACTTAAGCAGTAAAGGTAGGTACATAGAAAAATGCAGAAAGTCAGGAAATACAAACTTGCACTATGAGTATTCGCTTAAAGTTAAAGTTCTCCAGATAATAACCCTAACAGGAACAATTCTCTTAAACAGGGGAACAGAATTTCATGGTTAGTTGGGTAACATACATTTTGGTAGAGCAACTGCAATAGCAATAAGTTCTGTCAGAGCCAACACAGCTGTGGTAGCACTATAATGACCAAGACAAAAGTGTGAATGTAACTGAGTAGTGGAGTTTTTCCATTTTTTTCCTCGGTGGGTTAGTTCACAAACAACAAATCCTGCTATTGACATGGCAATTGCGCCTGCCATTCCAGTCTCTGGCAGATCTCCTATTCCTCAATCACTCAGTTACATCCACAATCTTTGTGTCAGATCCTTATAATGCTGATGCAATTGTGTTGGCTCTGACCAGAGTTTGTTTAGTTAGTGATCTGCTTGATCCAGTTTTGTAGTGGAGGGTGACTGAAGTACAGGGAAATCACGTGATTGTCAGTGGCTATATCTGAACACCCTGGGCTGGATATTCAAAAGGGTTGAGCCATGCGCAATAGGGTTGCGCCTGCGCAAGTCCGAAATTGCACCATTCTGCGATATTCAGCAGGAGGCAGTTGTGCCCCCAAGTCATGCTGAGCAACAGCACAATGCTAATGAAGGCATGCTCAACCAGAGGGGGAGGAACCATGCATAAACTGCACAGCCCGATATTCAGCCAGGCTGTGCAGAGTTGTGCAGGTGCAACCCCCTACCTGTGCCTGCACAACTTTGAGACAAAAAAAAAAAAGGATCAGTTGAGGCCACCCACAGGTGAAGCTGCACATTGCATGGCGCAGCAGCTGCCACCAGCCGGATGGCCCTCCATTATTCCCAATGCCCCCTTGCAGCCGATCGCGGGCATAATATTAACCCCCGTGGCGATCGCGGGCAGAACCTCCCCTGCCACTAGCCGATGGCGGGCATACAGTATAGGAACCCCCTGACTGGCCCGATCGTGGAGCATAATGTATAAGAAACCCCCGACTGGCCCGATCACGGGCAGAACGAGTTCAACCCCAAATACCAATATCCCTGGTGGTCCAGTGGACCGTGAAGCTCTTGTGGGCATTAGAGTCAAACCCACCCCCAAAGTCCAATATCCCTGGTGAGTCCAGTGGCCCCCCACCACCACCCATGGAGCCCACCACCCTGCTCTCCCTCCCATCAGCCAGCAGGTGGCAGCATCCCACCGTTGCTGCCCGCCGCCCACCGACTGACAGCTCGGGTTGCACGCCCATTAGTTCAGAGCAAGAGCCCGTAGGCGTAGCTAGCCCTCATACAAGGTAGTTCAGATATGTGAATGAATGATCATTCATATCTGGACTGCCTTGTACGGCAGGCTGCATGCCCATGGGCTCTTGCTCTGAACCACGGGCATGCAGCCCTACCGAGCTGTCAGTCGGTGGGCAGCGGGGTGGCAGGCAGGTGGGGTGCTGCTGCCCGCCGGCTGACGGGGGGGAGCGGAGTGGTGGGGCTCCATGGGTGGGGTAGGGGGTCACTGGACCACCAGGCATATTGGTATTTGGGGGGTTGAACTCCGTTCTGCCCATGATCAGGCCAGTCGGGGGGGTTCTTATACAGTATGCCAGCGATCGGGCCAGTTGAGGGAGGTTCCTATACTGTATGCCCGCCATTGGGCCAGTGGGGGTTTACATCATGCCCGCGATCGGGCTGCGGGGATTTAATACTCGTTATGCCCGCTGTGGATCGCCAGTTGGGGGGAGATTTACTTCATGCCCGCAATCAGGCTGCAGGAGCGTCAATCCTCGATGGCTGCTGCCTGGCAGGGCGACAGGCGTAAGTTGTCGATCGGCGCACCTGCATGCTAATGGCATGTAAGGCTAGTAAGTAGGCAAAGCCCCCTGCACCTTGCATAACTTATGGCCCCATTTTCATGTCACCTTTGAATATTGGATATTTGTGCATGGCGCAATGGAACTTGCGCCATCGCATCTTGAATGCTCCACTCTGACCACTTGCGGTGGTGCAAGTTCCACTGCGCCATGCATAGTGGCTGTGGCCGGCGGGGCAATATTCAAAGGAGTTGCTCAATAGCATAACTCCATTGAATATCACCCCAGCCACACTCCTGCGCAACTTTTCTGCGCAGCGCAAGGGCTTGCGCCACAGAATGGCACAGTTTGAATATCCAGCCCCCTATCTCTTAGGTTCAATTTTAGCACTTTATGAAAGGTAGTTTTAGCCCATTTTAGTATTTTACCCTAAGAAACAACTTTTCTACAGTCCGTGATTCCTGAATGTCTTGTTTATACCAGGTCTGAGTAGAAAAGTTGTGCTATTGTTTCAACAGAACCCCACTGTACTGAAATATATATGGAAAACAATGCAGTTTGCTGCTGGCTTTTGGATACATTTGAAAAATCATTGCATTTCCATGCAGGTTTGGTTATCAGAAAATAGAAACTGTATCCAAAAAAGCTATTGACAAAATGCTGGCGTTTGTCTTTCAGTACACTGACAAGTGGGTATGTTGTGAAGGGGGGGGGTCATCCTGCAGCACAGGATAAGCTGCCTGTTGAAACAGCCCATTTGAGAAGTTTCTCATTTTCAATGTGGGATCTGCTTCGACTCAGTTCTGCAGCTGGAGATGAGTGGAGCACTTGGGAAGTTAAGTGACTGACAGTGGCTGGGGTGGGATTCGAGCACCCTACCTCCTACATACAATAGCTACAGGTTTTGCCGTTGACGGGCTTCATCTCCTGCTCCTGCAGCTGCTGTGGCTCGCTCTCTGGAGCTGAAGGCAGCCCACCGCCCAACCCACCCAGCATTCAGCTTTAACCCTTCACCAAGCTTCATCTTCTGCTCTTGTGGCTGCTGTAGTTCACCCACTGCTCCCAACCCAGCTCAGCATTCAGCTTTTGCCCTTGACTAAGCTTCATCTTCTGCTCAGGAGGCTGCTGCAGCTCATTCTCTGGAGCCGACGGCCACCCACCGCTCCCAACCCACCTCAGCATTCAGGTATGCCCTCTGATCTATCTGTCAAGCCACGTGATCAAAAGCCGAGAATATTACTGGCTCTTCCTTAACCATTGGCCTGTTATTGATGGTGCTTTTGTACCCAAGCCACACTATAGAAACATCATTCCTCTCCACTTTTGCTTGCTTTTTCAGCATTTCATTTTAGTAGAAACGGCTCCTCATCAGTCTAAATGTTCTCCCGCCCCTGCACTCTTTAAATGCTCCTGCTGCCTCTGAATCTCCTCCCATCGATCAATGTAGCCACTCATAGTGTAGCTACCAAGGGTGTTTTCCTACCACATCTCTGTCTCACTGTTTTGCCCTAATTTTAACTGCAACCATATTTTAGCAGCAGTGTTTCTGCTGAGTCTGCCTCCAAATTACAACCATTAGTTGGTCTCAAGTTCAGAGCCTGCCAGTTTTCCTGCAACAAGCGTCTTTTCTCTGCATCTACCCTCAGCACTAAATCTAGCATCATTAATAACTCCTAAACCTATAAGCTGACTGTAACTCTGTACTCTCTCCTCTGCTGACCTTAAATTACTCCATACTCTCTCCTTCCTGATTACCTACTCCCAGATCAATGCTTGTTATACATCTCTCTACTCTTCTTCTCCTTTTCTTCCCCACCCTCTCCCTCCTCCCCTCCTCTCCTCTCCTCTCCCTTTACTAATCCAAATGTCTCCACACTTGCTCACTTTACTGCAGCTAATTCCCACACTTACAACCATGCTATCACCCCTGCTCCCTCTCCCTTCACTCCCTCTCCCATTACTAACACAAATGTCTCTACATTGACTCACTTTACTGCAGCTAATTCCCACACTCACAATCATGCTATCACCCTGCTTCTTTCCTCCAGCTCTGGAATCTTTACCTCCTTCCCCCGGCAGCCTCATTATTATCCATACCCACCTCGATTGCCTTTATTAAGCTCCTGTTAAATGGCACATCACCCCCTTTACTCTCTACCCCTACCTGTAAATCTAATAAGTTTCGTCAATTCTACAAAAATCTATTACATTATCTAATTTAGCCCTCCTGCTACTGTCATCAGGAAACATCCATCCCAATCCAGGACTGAATTCCATCAATATAACTGGGCTTTCCCAAAATAATCTTGCTTTTGACCCCATAAATTCCTTAACCCTAACAAATGGACTTAAGCTGCTTCATCTAAATATACATAGCTTACTGACCAAATTAGACCTCCCTCAAACTATGGTTGTCTCACTGTCTCCAGACATTCTAATCCTCTCTGAAAAATGGATCTAGTAAAAGATTCCTGACCATGCCATCTCTATCCGTGGCCACTCCTTAGTCAGACAAGATAGAAATGGTAGAGGTGGGGAGGGGGTTGAAATGTACACCTCCTTCTCACTACAATACACTATCACCCTTTCCATCTCCCTCCCAGAAAATTATGAAGACCTTGTTATTCAGGTATCCCTGCCCTTCTCTATTCCTATCTTTGTGGCGGGCTTCTATTGTCACCCAAGCCTCCCCTCCTAAGTGGCTACTGACCTCACTACTACCATTGCCTCCCACTCACATTCTGGTGAACTGTTCATTATGGGGGATTTCAACTTAAACTGGATGTCTCTCTCACAGTCTAAAACACGTAACACCATAGCCTTCCTAAATTTAACTCAGCTAATCCAGGAACCCACCCACCTGAACATTAAAACTCAAAATCACTCCTGCTTGATTGGGCCTCACCACCCACCAGCTTCAAGTCATCCAATTAGGCATTCTACCTGACGATAAGTGACCATCATCTGATCTACCTGGTAAGGATGGCACGCAGGCCTTAACTCCTCATAAAATATTATTGACATGTTAATATAAATCTCTTGATATAGCCTCTCACTCCATAACCTAGCTAACACCAACTGGACTCCATTAACCTCCACACCCCAAGTGGATGATGCCTAGCCTACTTCAAAGAAAAATTCCTCACCATCTGGAATCATTATGCCCCATACAAGTGTACCAGCGTATGAGCTTATCATGTCCCTGGTCACTCCAGAACTGCTGGCCTGCCTCAGCACACATGATCAAGAATGACGAAGCATAAAACAACAAAATTACCAAGTGACTTTCTTTACTTATCAGAACTCCGCAATGCTTGCACCTAAAGCTACTAGGTTAGCTAATTCCATGTGTTTCAACACCACCTTCCACACAATTCTAAAACTTTCCAAAGTCTGGAAAGTTGTTACCCCACCCCTCTCCCAGTCCTTAAAATCCATAACTCCTTGTAGCGGATCATGCAGCAGTGGCTGAGGAATTCAATTCCTACTTCACTTTGTGTGCTTTGGCCCCACTAGCTTCTCTCCCCACCTGTCCAACTACGGCACCTCCCTCCAAAAGCAACAATTGTGAATCCTGCCCAAATCATGATGGTTATCCTTTCTCATTCTCCCTGGTATCACCTGCCGACACCCTTAATGCATTGCTATCTATCAACCTGACTAAAGGTAGCTCCCCTGATGAACTTAACCCAAACTTCTCTATCTCTCTCCCTCAGCTACTGCCTACCCTCTTTCTCTAATTTTAAACCTCTATTTTATGACAGTTGTGGTCCTCACACCCTGGAAGCAAGCTGTTGTCCTCCCACTCCCTAAGGGTGGTGACTCCGCTTCCCCAGGGAACTATTGACCTATGTCCTTGCTCCCAACCCTTGCTAAACTACAGAAGCATCTAGTTCTCATCCAAATCTCCTCCTTTCTCTCTGGCTCTAATTTCTTTACCCTGTTCCAATCTGGATTTCAGAAAAACATTCTACCACTACCCTTATTCAGGCTCACTGATTCAGTCCTCACTGAATGGACAATGGCTTGATCAGCTCTGCCATATTTGTCGGCCTTGCCAAGGCTTTTGACACAGTTTCCCACACCCTGCTTCTTCAGTCCCTCTCCTCAGCTGGACTCTCGCAATCTGCAACAAACTGGTTTAGGGTCTATCTCACAGGGTGGACACAATCAGTTAGAATAACTGAGTCCAGACCCCTTCTCACCAAATCCACATGAGAGTACCTCAGGGTTCAGTGTTGGGCCCCCTACTTTTCTCCATGTTTCTAAATGACTTACCATCAGTCTGTGCCTCCTCATTAATCCACATGTGTGCTGACAATACCATCTTGTTCACCTCTGACCAGTCTCCCTCTGATGTGGCAGCCAGACTACAACTCGACTTTAACAAGATCCTGCACTGGCTTGCCTCCCATCAACTCTTTCTAAATGCCAAGAAAACAGACTCTATGACCTTTGGCACAAGGCAGAGACTTGCTAGACTCCCTGTTTTGTCCGCCGTCCACACCCTAGATGGGACCATGCTTGAGAACACCTCCTCTTTTAGATATCTTGGGGTTAGGCTGGATCAACACCTCAGCTTCTCTGGGCACATCGACGCCATCCTGAAAAAACTGAGCCCCAAGCTCGGTATTTTATACAGGAACCGTAATAGCATTCCTCTTAAGGCCAGGCGTGAGATCACCCAAAAGATGATTCTGCCTATTTTAGACTACTGTGATGTAGTCTACAGTGCTGCTCAAAATCCACCTTCTCCAGATTGGACCTCTTTTTCAACTCATTCTGCTGCTTTGCCCTGGACCTCCTGCCTGTACTCACCACTGTGATCTCTATCGCCTCTGTCATTCCCTTCACTTGCTAATAGGTGCCTCCCATTGTGCCAAATGTATCTCTAAATTCTGTTAGGATCTCCACCTCTGTATTTATCCTCCTCTCTCTCATCCCTCCTCCTCCTCCTGCCTATTCCTTATGATCCACGGACTCTCACACATTTGTGATCCTCACTGTTCTACCTTGTAGGCCAGTCTGTTTCATATATCATTTACCCAAATTATGGAAAGCCCTTCCCAAAAATTCATCACCTCATCCTCTCACTCCCTCACCCTCACCACCTCACCACTGCCTTCATACCTTCCTCTCCTCTAACTGTACCTGTTTTCTCAGTCTTAATTGCAACCCATTATCTCTACCCAGTACTCCCCTAGCTGGGACTGAAACATACTTTTTACCAATTCGCACTTATCTGCAATGAATTTGCTCTTAATAGTCAATTAATTGTTCTGTTTTACCCTATTGTATATTGCATTCCTATACTCCTGTCACTTGCTGCCAATTGCTGCATCTCATTTATTGTTTACATGTATTACTTGCTCCTAATGTATGCAAGTGTTATATTGCATGACATTTGCTGTATCTTGTGTATTGTTTGCATGTATTACTTGACTCTAATGTATATAATTGTTATAGTTCTTAGTACCCCATCCCCACTGGTCACACCATGAGATGAGCAACTTGTTCAGTGTGCCTTCCTGGTGAAACCTTTCAATAAATAAAAAAATTAAAATAGCACCTTATCAAAGGAAGTTTTATCACATTTGAGTATTCATTTAACTCTAAAAACAGCCTTTCTAGTGCCAGGTCCAGCATCTGTGCTGCAGGATTATTGAATCAAATTTATTTCAGGGCTTGTGTATCCAAGGTCTTACTTATGTGGCACCTCACTTTGCTGAATTAATCTGAACTATCTGATTGTCTTAACAGTAGACAGTCCAACTGAGAAGCATCTCCCTGTAAGTGCAGTATCTGAAGAATAGCCTGGAGCCTCTAGCAACAGATTGCGAACAAGCTTGGTACATTTAGCAGATCTGAGTTTGATACCCACAACCTCCACTTGCATACTGTGTGACCCTGAGCAAGTCACTTAACCTCCCTGTGCTTCCTAGTCACTCCTGTAAACAGGCCTTGTTCCCAGTGGGTATTACCTGGTTAGCAAAGAACAAAAAAGAATTGTAATATCTCAGTGGTCCCTAGACTCTGGGAAGCAGACCTAAGTTCAGGCAGCTGTGCAGTCATCAGGTGGGTTTAAATGTGATTTATGCAGAAATGCAGCATTTGATCATATGAACAGGTCCCCATATCCTTTCCCTCCCTCTGCATGGAGTGAATGAGATGGTATGGGGAAGGTGCTGCCATGCAGATACAGTATGCCACCAAGGGGGCACCTGGCAGCACCCACTGAGCTGCCTGTCAGTAAAACCCAACTGAGAAGCATCTCATTTTCAGTGCGGAATCTGCTTCAAAGTAGTGTTACAGATGAGGGTAAGTGAATCACAAGGAAGTCAAGTGACTTTCGTTGGCTGGGGTGGGATCGAACACTATATCCCCTCAGTACAGTACTAGCATCTTACCAAAGGCAGTTTTAGCACATTTAAGTATTTATTTTCCTCTAAAAAAAAAGTTCTACTGCTTGTGATTCCTGTATGTCTTGCTTGCACCATGTTTGAGTAGAAACATTGTGATATTATTCCAAAAGAGTCCTGGAGTACTGAGATATAAAAGAAAGAACAATTTTCTTGGATACATTTGCAACCACCACTGCCTTTTCATGCAGATTTGGTTATAAGAAAGTCATTTGTTCTATCATTTATCTTTTAGTACACTGCATTCACTATGGGGCTACAGCTCTGGCTAAGCTGCCTGTCAAGACAGCCCAATGGAGAAGGGTCTCAATTTCAGTGCTGGATCTGCTGTAACCCTGTTTTGCAGGTTGGGGTGGGAGAATGAGTGAAGCACTGGGAAGTCCAGAGACTGTCAGAGGATGTGATGGGATTTGAATATCACAGCTTTTGGCTCTGTGCACCACCACTGGACGATGCAAGTTTCCAGGTGCCTGATTACAGTTCCTGATCTCATTGGTTATTCACTAGTGACAGTAACATTTTTAAACATTTCCAACATTATTCCTGAAGGGAAACAGGATTTTACTCTTGATCTGGAGGGATGATGGCAATACCCACATTTTTTGAGCAGTGCTTTGTAAATAGTAATTTTAGTGGCTCAGTAGGTAGCACACTTACCTCTGAGGCCAGGAGATCAGAGGGCTGTGGATTCAGTTCTCACATCTGGCACTTGGGTTAATATCCAAGTACTGACACTGTAGTGCAGCATGAGGGGTGCTGTACTTGAGGTGCCATCTTTCAGATGAGACATTAAACCAAGGTCCCATCTGCCTGGATTGGTGGTAGTTCAGGTGGATGTTAAAGATCCCATGGCACTTATCAAAAAGAGTAGGGGAATTTTTTTTTATTATTACAACATGAAGAAAAATAATTACAAATAGTGTTCAGTCACACTAAGTAATACAAATCATATTGTAAACAATAAAAGGTATTACAGCCATACATGATCAGAGAAATGTGGAAAAGCACTATATATCCCCCCTTTTTTCAACAACAATCATAAACTGTGTTAAATGCACACAATTTAATCCAGAAACATAAGAAGGAAAAAAAAAAAAAGAATTGCCTTCATGCTATGTCTATAGTGTTCCAATATGGACTTAAACTCTGAGGATAAAACTCAAACTAAAATTATCCCCCCAACCACCTTTATGAGAGGTGATGTAAATAAATTAAATCCTAGTACATTATGCATAAAGCAGTATTAAAACTTACTAAAACTTTAAATGCAAAAACAATTTTAAACCATAAGTAACTCCCATTCTTCCGTAACTCCATAAAAAGGAAGTTTATTTGAGTCTTATACCTTTCTATATTACTCTTATCTAAAGTCCCAAAAGCTAACCTCTCTCTTCCACCACTTAAATGTGGTATCTAATGTATCCCAACAAATTTTATGAATCAATAATGCATTAAAGTGGTAATAAAATGAATCTTAATGTATGCTCTTTCGTAATATTTAGTAAAGTCATGATTGTCTTAAACCTAGAGTTTAACCTATACAATCATAAGATTGCTATAAACTCTCCCAGTATTCAAGTGCAAATGTAGATTTCTCTATCAATTTAAGTCTGCATATCTCACTTTCTATTATATGGATCAAATTGATTGGCAGAATTTCTTGCTGTTGAAGTAAAAGTCTACATATATTAATCCATATCCAGTAAAGAAAGAAAATAAGGATAACTGGTAAGGTACAACAAGAACCTTGAGATATGTCAGTATCGAAAAAACATAATATAAATTCTCAGCAGAAGGAGGAATCAATGAACAACTCTGTCATCGATATTTTACAATGTCCCAAAATTCCATAGCGTAAGGACATTTAAAATACAAGTGCTCCATTGCTTCAGGAATTAGTATACTCTTTCCCCTTGGACAATAGTGATTTTGTATTGTTTTATGCTTTTGGTTACTAAGTACATTTATTCTCCCATAAATCCCCAACCATGCAGTGTCCCACATATATAGCGGAATATGGGGATTAGAGATATATTTTGAAATATTCAATTGCACTACTTTTGATAGTGTTAAAAAAGGAAAATCGCAGAAATATTGTTGTAAAATAATATTATACAACTCCTTTCTGGAGATACTCCTAATCTCCTCCCAACTAATATTCCAGCCTTTTATTTTATCAAAAATCTCACTCCATCTATCTGCCAAATGAGGGTGCCTCTTATTTTTATGCATAAAATTTTCATTCTTCCATTCTTGCAGCACTCCCTGTAAATGTGTTTTAGCCAAATAACCTGAAATTTTAAAACTATCTTTAACTATAGGTATCAAATTTGAATATAGAAAAATAGTAAAGAAAAAGAGAACCGGATTAATCATTTTCAAACCCCCTGCTTTTTTGTCCAAATACAATATATTTTGTTTAATTGGATTTAATCTACTTCCCCAAACACCACAAAAAAAAGCATCTCATCAATGTGGTTTCCAGACTTTTTGGTATAAAAAAGATGTTGCTTAAATATAAAAAAAACTGGTAACAAAAGAGTTTTTATTAAATAAACTCTTTTCTTTTTTTGAAAATTTACTGCAGTTCCAACAGGAAATATTAGAATTACCTTCTTGTAAAGCCATTTTCCAGTTATAAACTGCACTATTTGGACCTCAAAGTATATTCCTAATATTTTACAAGGTTGTTGTTCGATCTGAAGCCTCCCACCATGGTTAAGGTATTTGGAAAACCTGTAATACTTAAACACTTTTTAAATTTGTTTATTCATGCTCCATAATTTTGCCTAATACTGTTATAATCATGCAAGCTACCCTTAAAGAAGCCTCATCAGGTAGTAATAACACAGATCATCTGCATAAGCAATTATTTTCATCTGAATTTGTGATCACCAATGATTCCTTTTATTAAAGGGGCCAGTTAATTATCCTTAATAAAGGATCTAAACCAAAACATATAGGAGTGGACTCAATGGACATCCCTGTCAGACTCCTTTTACTACTCTATGTTTTGCTCCTCTCCTTCCATTTTCTAATGGTATTACACATGCCAAAGTGTAACACATCCATAACCATTGAACAAATGTATCAGGGAGACCATAGCCAGTATGCAGTTCCATAAATATTCATGTGATAATTCATCAAATGCCTTGGCTTGATCCAGACTTATTAAAAATTCCTCTATTATGCCTATTTTTTTCTGTCCCTTTCACCATAATTTCATGAATATAAATCAGTGCATCATGAATCTTTCTTCCTGAAACTGAACAAAATTGGGAGTCACTAATTAGATCTGGCATCACCAAGGATAATCTATTCCCTACAAATTTTGAAAAAGTCTTAAAATCAGCATTCAACAGTGTCAGTGGCCTCCAATTTCCTATATCCGTGTGAGCCCCTTTTTTAAACAAAAAAAATTAATAAACTCTCATACGTTTGTAAAGGTAGAGTCATTTCTGCAATAAGAAAATTATACACAGCCAATAACTCTTTAGGCATCAATTTCCATAATATTTTATATAATTCTCCAGGCAATCCATCTGAACCTGGGGAAACTTCATTTTTAAGAGAAATAATCACTCTTTCTAATTCTATTTCAGTAAATTCCGATACCATCAAAGTTTGTAAATCTTTTGCTAAGGAAGGAACATCTGCTGCTTGTAAAAATTGAGTTATAAATTCAGAATCTAAATTCTGTGTTCCAAAAGTATTTTCTATATGGCAGTCTAGAAACTCCATAATTCCTATGTTCTCAGAAACCACCCGATTATCCATACCTTTCAAGCTTGAAAAAAGCCTTTTTTCTTTCCTATTTTGGCATGCTAAAAATGGATTAACCTGCGCTGTTTTACCTTGCATGCCAAAGGACTGTTCTTTAATGAGAGAACGTAACCTATCATACTGATAAGATGCCATATCCTGTTTTATAGTTGTAATGGTTTCAGATAAATCTACCCCACTTTCAGATTGTGTAGAAATCATCCTTTGTAAAGTATGCCGAAGAATTAAATATTTCTCGTTCTGAGTTTGTACACGAGATTTACCATATGCTTGAAAATATCCTGTCAAACATACCTTAAAGGCCTCCCACCAACTAACTATATTATCGTGTAAATCAATCATAGTAATTGGATCTCTAACGATTTGTTCCAAATCAATTAACACATCCGGAATTATTAATGTTGAAATATTCAGTTTCCAAAAACCAAGACCTTTTTTTCTGCATGGGGGATTATCAATTTCAATGGCAATCAAAATATGGTCATACGACTGTATTGGGACATAAATCAAACTAGAAATTGTTAAAGATTTTTGTACAAAAATGAAATCAATGCGGGTTGATAAAGTTCCTTTAAAAAATGTAGTTTTAGCTTTATTTCGTCCCATTTGGTGTGAATCACTCAGACTGGCTAGGGAAAGAGGAGATTTTAAAAAAGTTTTATCACAATACTGTTTCCCCATTTCTTTTTTTGTTGAAAATTTACATTAAAGTCTCCACAAAAAAATAATTGCCTGCTAGTGTGTAAATATGGTTGAATCTTTTTTAATAATACAATCCTGAGAGCTCTTGTCTGAGGACCATATACTGCATTAATCTGCACTGTAAATCTTTGACAAGGACGTCCAGTAAAGTGCCTTACCTGGTTTAATATCAACTAACCTATATATCTTAACATCGGAGTGGTAAAGCAAATTCCCTCCACTACATCTATCTTCCCCGAGGACCAAACAATTTACCAATGCCATTCTCTGGTAGCTAGGAAATATCAGACATTGTGTGAAAACGTGTATCTTGTAATAAAAGTATGTCATGCTGCAATTGAAAATACTCCAAATGTCATCTGACGTTTATATTGTGATTTTTAAACTATTCACATTTAATGAGACAATTGACAGTGTAGAAGGTTTTAAGGAGGAGGTTAAGGGTTTTTATGCTGGATCTAGTAACTCATTTCTGGGGTTCTAGTTGTTGTCTCTAGATGACAGTTCGGGGCTAGTTATTGATGTTACAGAACTACCAGAATTAATTGTGGGTTCTAACAAAGGGTGAGCCTGATCTACTTGTTCACCCCACTATGAAAAAACTGAAAATCTATTTCCCAATGGTAATGGAGAGAGGGGCACATTCTGACTATCATTATATTCAGCTACCCCTCTGGGAGAAAAGGGGAGTAACATATCACTTTCGGAATCAAGAGGTTCCTCTTGTACTTCCTTATTAATCAATTCTGAAGGGATGGGCAAACCTTGAGAATCTAGGCCCATGGATCTTGAAGGCAGTTGTGGGGATCCTTGTGGGGTCACAAACAAAGTTTCTCTTTCTCCCTAGGTGACCCTCAGGGGAGGATTTAAATCATGTGCTACTGTCTCTACTATATAGGACAAATCGAGGAATGACTCATTAGGTTGTAGATTAATATGGGGAGCAGAGATTGGAGGTGCAAAAAATATTCCTGATCAGAAGAATCATCAGTGTCAGTGGTTCTCCATGGACAATCTGAAAAAAAAAATGATTAGTTTCATTACATAAATTACATACTGGGGGGGGGAGGTTACACTGTACTGCTGAGTGTCCTAACATTCCATACTGAAAACATTTTAGTTGGTCACAAGAAGTGTTTAAATGTGTTCATGAACCGCATTTAAAACAGCTCTTAGGCTGGCCAGCATAAAAAATAATACCCCTATCCCTTCCCAAAAAAAAGGAACTCGGTAGGTGTTGTATGCCGTCTTCATTCTGATTGAGTTGTACGCACTCTGTCCAACCACCTGTCCAGAAGCTGTTCTCATCCATAATAGGCTTTGGTTTATTGCACACTGAACATCTTTTCTCCAACCAGAAGAGAATGTTGGCAATATTCACCCCTTCATTCTGGAAAAGAATAGTCACAGTTTTAATGGTGGGTTTAATGATAGGGATGGCCTGAAAGTCTCTCCAAAGCTCTTGGTCTTTAATTTCACTGTAAATTCTCCAGAATTTGTCTAGTGTAATGATAGAACAGAAACTTATATCATACTTATGATCACCAGGTGGGTGTATAAAGGCATACATTTCCGCTGGAGAAAATCCCATCGAGTCAATTAATAATGATTTCCCCACCTGTAATCGGACTGGTACCACTGGAGCTTTTCCCCTATATCTAAGTCATGCCAAGAATCTGCGCTTAGCCACTTCAGCCTCCTTCTTAAATAAGTCTGCATAGGATTTGGGGCCCAAATTTTCTGGCTGACCGGCAACTGATTTGCTATGTACATCAGAGTCCACAACAGAGTTAATAGTTTGGTTATCAAAACTTACATTCTCCCTTCCTTTTTTAGTTGAGGTAGTTGTAGAAATGTCCCTAGAAATTACTTGTTCTACTGGGGTAGATGTCAATTCAGTGGATCCACCAGCATTTTGCGCATCAAAAAAATCAGTAGCATCTCCTTGAATTTGCGCATTCACATTAGGGCCATCAGAGGACTTAGGTTTAGAGTTAGTATCGGATGCGACATTGCAGAGGGACTGGAAGGAAAAGTATGTCTCTTTGCAGATGACACAAAGATCTGCAGCAGAGTTGATGCACAAGGTGGGGTGGAAAGGATAAGAAGGGACTTGGCAAGGTTAGAAGAATGGTCAAATGTATGGCAGCTTAGATTTAATGCTAAGAAGTACAAGGTAATACACCTGGGAAACAAAAACCCAGAGGAAGAGTACACAATGGGGGGTGAGAAACTAACAACAACAAAAATGGAAAGGGACCTGGGGGTAGTCATATCAGATGACTTAAAGGTGGGCAAGCAATGTGACAGGGCAGTAAGACGGGCTGGGGGATACTGGGTTGCATAGGGAGAGGCATCACCAGTAGAAAACAGGAAGTAGTTATCCCTCTATACAGACAACTGGTGAGACCCCATCTGGGGTACTGTGTGCAGTTCTGGAGACCCAATCTCCGCAAGGACATAGACAAGATGGAAGCTGTCCAGAGGAGGGCAACTAAAATGGTGCAGGGTCTGTACCAGAAGACATATGAAAAGAGACTAAAGGAGCTTAATATGTATAGCCTCGAGGAAAGGAGGGAGAGGGGGGACATGATAGAAACTTTCAAGTACCTCAAGGAAATCAACAAAGTCCAAGAGGGTAGCATGTTTCAAAAAAGAGCTGTGCAAGAACAAGGGGGCGCAATTTGAAGATAGAGGTGGGGCGGCTCAGAGGTAATGTAAGGAAGTATTTTTCACAGAAAGAGTTGTGGATGCATGGAACAACCTTCCTGAGGAGGTTGTGGAGTCAAAACAGTGGTTGAATCTAGCATGCATGGGACAGCCATAAGGCAATTCTAGGGGGTTGGGGTAGAAAGAAGTAGGCTGCTGGTTAACTAGGATCTGCAGCTTATCCATAAGGTAGAGAAATGAGCAGAATGGGTGGGCCAAGCGGTCCTCATCTGCCATCAAATTCTATGTTTCTATGTTTCTATGCGGTAAATGAAGGTTTGGGAATAACCATTTCATCTTGAGTTAAAACGGACACACCTGGTATAGGAATCATAGGGTCTGGAATCCATTTATCTACCACCCAAAGCCAGCCTGCTTGTCTAAGTGCATCTCCTGGGGACCAAGCAGTTAAGATACAGGGTTGGGAGAAAGAAGTATCTTGTGCAAGTTCTCCATTTGGTTTTCCAGTATCATTTTGCAAATCAGTATCACTCTTTAAATCTTATTGATCAAAAGGCAAACGTTGCCCTCCGTCTTTAGATGGACTAGTGGGAGAATGTTTCTGCTTGTTTCGTTCAGCATCTAACTTCTGCCTACAAGAATTGTAATCTTGTTCAGCAATTGAAATTAAGTCCAATAATTGGTGTTTTTTTCTTTCAAGTTTTTGCTGTAGTTGTATTTCTTCTGCCATCATTCCCCCATCTATGGACTGGGAAGCTGAAGAATTAACAGGTACCCGAGCCTGTTTCTTGATCAGCACTCAACACAGGTTTGTTTGTTCTCTGAACTGAAATATCCAAGAACTCAGGCTCAATCACAGCATGACCACTCTCCTTCACAGTCTCCTCCAAACTGGGATCCTCCATCCCTGCAGACAGACGGACAGTGCCACCTGCCTACAGAGAAGGGGAATTTCCCCGGTGTCCTGGCCAAATTTCCCTCATTCACTAAAAATACTACCAACAGCTTAATCTGGTTAAAGGTCAGTTGGCATTCATCTGTATCCCCTCCCCTGGGTCGGGCCTGAAAATAGGCAGGATATGTCTAGTGCACTTACCCAGTCAACAAAAAATCTAAAAAATATGGAAGAGGTTATGTCAATCCAATCCATTCTAAATCCAGAATAGATTATTCCACTTCAATCCTTTCTTTTGGGTACAATTTATTTTACCAAAGACATCACAACAAGAAACAATGTCTCATTAAATATCTGAGCTAAATAATAAAACATGATCAGACTTCACAACCTGTAGATCTAAATTGTGTGTATTATTACTGTGAAATGATTCCAGTTTCTGGCAGATCTCCTATCCCTCCATCACTCAGTTATATCAACACTTTTTTGTCAGTCCTTTATAGTGCTGATGCAGTTGTGGGCTGTTGAAAATTAGAAACCTAGCTTGTGTGCTTTTAGTGGTGCTGTTTTCCTTTGCTGTCTTTACTTGCTGTTTTGTTTTAAACCGAGATTTGTGGGCTTTTAGTGGTATTGTTATTTCTTTGAAAGACAAAGAACCCCCTGTGCGCAAACACTGAGGCAAGGGTTACCCGAAGGGCATTTGGCTGGGAAGCCAAGTTTCAAGAAAATACAAAATCACACATGCCCACACAATGCAAAGCATCATGGGCTGCATATGCAAATCACCACAGAATGTTATGCTGGTCCAACTTTAAGCAGAATTGCATGGTGCCGAAAGGCCTCTCACACAGTTTGCAAAGGGTGCTAACAGAAGACATAGACACGTGTTTCGTCCTACTGGGACTCATCAGTATGCCTCGTCTGTTTGACACCCCAGTGGAATGGACCAGCTACCCTAAGACAGAGTCTTGATATGTTGTGGTGAACCCATTAAAATAAAAAACTATTTAAAAGACAAAGAACCTCTGTGCTAAACACTGAAGCAAGGGTTACCCTAAGGGGCATTTGGCGGGAGCCAAGTTTCAAGAAAATACAAAATCACACATGCCCCACAATGCAAAGCATCATGGGCTGCATATGCAAATCACCACAGAATGTTATGCTGGTCCAACTTTAAGCAGAATTGCTATGGTGCCGAAAGGCTTCTCACACAGTTAGCAAGGTGCTAATAGAAGACATAGACATCGCAGCCATTCTACCAGGACTCATCAGTATGCCTCGTCTGTTTGACACCCCAGTGGAATGGACCAGCTACCCTAAGACAGAGTCTTGGATATGTTGTGGTGAACCCATTAAAATAAAAAACTATTTAAAAGACAAAGAACCTCTGTGCGCAAACACTGAGGCAAGGGTTACCCCAAAGGGCATTTGGCTGGGAAGCCAAGTTTCAAGAAAATACAAAATCACACATGCCCCACAATGCAAAGCATCATGGGCTGCATATGCAAATCACCACAGAATGTTATGCTGGTCCAACTTTAAGCAGAATTGCATGGTGCCGAAAGGCCTCTCACACAGTTAGCAAAGGGTGCTAACAGAAGACATAGACACGTGTTTCGTCCTACCAGGACTCATCAGTATGCCTCGTCTGTTTGACACTCCAGTGGAATGGACCAGCTACCCTAAGACAGAGTCTTGGATATGTTGTGGTGAACCCATTAAAATAAAAAACTATTTAAAAGACAAAGAACCTCTGTGCGCAAACACTGAGGCAAGGGTTACCCCAAAGGGCATTTGGCTGGGAAGCCAAGTTTCAAGAAAATACAAAATCACACATGCCCCCACAATGCAAAGCATCATGGGCTGCATATGCAAATCACCACAGAATGTTATGCTGGTCCAACTTTAAGCAGAATTGCATGGTGCCGAAAGGCCTCACACAGTTTGCAAAGAGTGCTAACAGAAGACATAGACACGTGTTTCATCCTACCAGGACTCATCAGTATGCCTCGTCTGTTTGACACTCCAGTGGAATGGACCAGCTACCCTAAGACAGAGTCTTGGATATGTTGTGGTGAACCCATTGAAATAAAAAACTATTTAAAGACAAAGAACCTCTGTGTGCAAACACTGAGGCAAGGTTACCTCTAAAGGGTATTTGGCTGGGAAGCAAGTTTCAAGAAAATACAAATCACACATGCCCCCACAATGCAAAGCATCATGGGCTGCATATGCAAATCACCACAGAATGTTATGCTGGTCCAACTTTAAGCAGAATTGCATGGTGCCAAAAGGCCTCACACAGTTTGCAAAGGTGCTAACAGAAGACATAGACATGCAGTTTCATTCCCACCAGGGACTCATCAGTATGCCTCGCCTGTTTGACACTCCAGTGGAATGGACCAGCTACCCCTAAGACAGAGTCTTGATATGTTGTGGAACCCATTAAAATAAAAACTATTTAAAAGACAAAGAACCTCTGTGCTAAACACTGAAGCAAGGGTTACCCTCAAAGGGCATTTGGCTGGGAAGCCAAGTTTCAAGAAAAATACAAAATCACACATGTTATTTCTTGCTGTCTTTACTTAGAATTGTGTTGGGGCTCTTGAAAATTTGAAATCTACATTGGTGTGCTTTTAGTGGTGCTGTTTTCCTTTGCTGTCTAGACTTGCTACAGATTTTAACCCCCCGCACCACTCTTAATTATATGTCCTGTTGAATTTAATTGACAGGAGCCAAGTACAGATAATAGCAGGGGTTGTGGGAGCAGGGTGGGGCATAAGGGGGAGGAAGCTACCATCAGCACAAGTGTTTTGACTCATTTTTTATTGTTGTTTTCCTTCTTAAAAAAAAGAGGGATCTTGAGGATTGGTGGCAGGACTTTCAGGACAGTAATTTAATAAAGGGGAACTAGACGGAAAGCTCAGTAACAGGCAATTACTGGAATAGCAGTGTAAGTGCAGTATCATGTGGGAATGGTGCAATGCAGTGGCTGCGGGCAGCCACATTCAGGCAGACCTTCTGGATGCTGAGGTGCTGCCCATCTGCAGGCATCTCTGGACTGTGGGATGAGGTAGCCAGACCCAGAGTGGAAGTAAAAGGATCAGGAGTACCTGTCCCTAGCCATAGACCACCAAGTCCAATGCTGCTGCCTCAAAGGATGCCAAGAACGAGGAGCACTTGGATGACAGTGGGCTTGAGGAGGGTTGGAGCAGTCAGGCAGAGGCACATCCCAAATCCTATTCCACTCAAGAACTCATATGCCACACTGGCAAACGGGGACAACCAAACAGAGGTACCAAGAGAAGTGGAAGGGAAGAATGTGGGGATCAAACAAGGAGGTGACCTCAGTGGGGAAAGCAGTGGACCCCAGAGGAGGAGGAAGTGAATCATGGTGCGGGACTGTATCATAAGAGGGTTCCAGCTAGGAACACAGGAGGGGGAGGACAGGGAGGTAAGGTACCTACCAGGTGCCGTGGTGTGGATGGATGGGAAGAAGATCCTGGGGATCACCAGGAAGGCAAGATGGGACGGTGAGATGGATGTCATTATCCACCTAGGTACTAATAACCTGGCAAATGGGGAGACTAAGGAAGTTCAGGAAAAGTTTAGGAAACTGGGGATGGGGCTCAAGCAAGTAGCTACTTCTGTCACATTCTTGGAAGTACTACCTGTGAGAGGCATGGGAGAGAGTATGGGTACACACACCAGGAACTTTAACTCATGGTTGAAAACTGGTGCTGTAGGAAGGGGTTTGCATTCATTGGTGACTGGGGACCCACCTGGAGGATGGGGCTTTTCAAGCCTGACCATCTCCATCCTTCCTGGAGGGGAATCAAAGCACTCAATGATAAGTTTAGGCTGGCTGGGTGATGCTGAGGGCTGAGGTGCTGGACATCATACCACGCCACGCTGGTGACCTGCCCGGGAAAGGACCCGGGTCACTGAGGGTCGGTTGGGGGAGAGAGGATTGAGCATCCCTATGGATGCCTCCTCCCTGGGATGGGATACTAGGGTGCTTCTAGCACCAGATGCCCCTGAAGCCAGTGGAAGCATGGGCTTTTGGGGCACCAGCGGCTCTACTGGAGTCAGGGAGGGGGGGATGCTGTTAAGCGCATGGCAGTCGGCGTGCATCAGCATGTCATCAGCCTGGATGTATGTCCTACATGCAGGCATCCCAAGGGGATGGGAGAAAAATAGGGGAAAAAATGTAACACCCCTGGTCCTACATACATAAATGAAACTGGGGATGGGATACCTTGGGGATTACCCTTGGCGGACGGAGTAGGAGGAGGTATGAGGCCTCCTCTGAAGCTGTGGGAGCCTGGCAAATAACAAAAAACAAATGATAAGTTTAAATGCTACATGGACAAGCATTTAAACTAGCCAAGGTAGGTGGCAGGCTAGCAAAGAGGGTACCTAATTGCCCACCCCCACATAGCAGTGGAACTAGTGAACAGGCGGAGGAGATATCTTTACAAAGCAGTGTGCAAAAGATGTAGATAAGCACCCAAGGGGTGGGTAGGCAGAAAGGGGGCAAAATTCAAAAGAAAGGCAGACAGCGGGGAGAACCAGGGATAAAGGACAACCAGGGGTCTGGAGTAGAACAGCTAAACAGTCCAGGGAGTTCACTTCATGGAAAGCCATATGTACCAATGCCAGGAGCCTTAGCAACAAGAAAGAGGATCTGGAGGCTGCCATGGTGCAGTCAGACCTGGACATTGTGGCCATCACAGAGACCTTGTGTAATGATAACCACAACTGGGAGATCTAGTGTAATGATAACCATGACTGGGAGATGGCCATACCTAGCTACAACTTATTCAGAAGAGACACAGCAGGCAGGAAGAGAAGAGGAGGAGGAGTGGCACTTTAAGTGAAAGATTGCATAAAGGCCACAGAGATCCAGGAGGAACAAAATGGGGGAGAGATACTGTGGGTTGTGGTGAAAAGGAAAATGGGGTCAGCCATCTGCATGGGGTGGACTAGAGGCCACCAGCCAAGGAGGAAGAAACAGATAGGGACTTGATGCTAGCCATCTAAAGGATGGCAGACTAGGGGAAGGTGGTGCTGGTTGAGACTTCAGTATTCCAGACGTGAACTGGAACCTGCCAACAGCAGCATCAACCAGCGGCAGATCTATCTTGGACTCCTTTCAAGGTGCCTTCCTTAAGCAACTGGTCATGGAACCAACTCAGAAGGCAATACTGGGCCTTGTGCTCACAAACAGGGAAAGTGTGATGGGGTAACAGTGGGGGAGCAGCTGGGAACAGTGACAAATGGTCACTGTGGTTTAAAATCACAGAAGGAGCAGAATCAAACCGCACAAAAACAAATATACTAACATACTAAAATGCCAGCAGAATAGGACTAATGGTCTTTCATGTCTGCTCATTTGGTTAGCCCCCACCCTGGGTGCTGACCTTGCTGCCCCCCTCGCCTTCTCTGGCTTCTCCCTTCCCAGTTCTGGATATTCTTGCTGCATTGGATTTTGCTTCCAGAACCCTTCCCCTGTACCTGTCCCACCCCCTCTTGAACCCCTCCACCATCTCTGCCTCCACCAGCCCCCTAGACAGTGCATTCCATGGCTCCAAATATCCTGGATTTTAGGTGGGCAGACTTTGGGAAAATGGGGAGATGCTTGAAAGAGGCACTAATGGGAATGGGGAGGGAATCAGGGGTGGAGGAACAGTGGGCAATATTTAAAACAGGGATTACAAGAGCAACAGAATTATGCATTAAGCAGGTTAGCTAGGGGAAAAGGAAGAGGAGGCCATTATGGTTTTCCAAGGAGGTAGCGGAGAAAGTGAAAGCTAAAAAGATCACATTCAGGCAATACAAAAAGACACAGGCAGACATGGATAGGGAGAAGTACCAGGAGAAGCAAAGGGAGGTAGAGAGGTCAGTAGGGGAAGTCAAAACTCAGACAGAAGAGTGCATCACAAAATCAGTGGGTAGAGGGGACAAAATCTTTTACAGGTACATAAGTGAAAAAGAAGGGCAAAGGGAGGGATAGTGAGGCTGAAGAGGGAGGACAGGGGCCACATGGAGGAGGACAACAGCAAAGCTGACATACTGAACAAATATTTCTGCTCAGTCTTTATTGAGGAAGAGGAGGGAATGGCCTGAAGGGGAGTACAAGGCAGGAATGGCACAGAATGGACACAAGTCCCTTTACACAGGAAAGGGTCCTAAAGGAACTGGAAGGAACAAGTCAATAAAGCAATGGGGCCAGATGGGTGCACCCAGGGTCCTAAAGGAAGTAGAGAGGTGGTGGCTGAACCTCTGGCAATCCTGTTTAGCTGCTCACTGGAAACAGGGAGGTACCCAAAGACTGGAGGACAGCAAATGTAGTCCCTTTATACAAAAGTGGGAACAAAGAGGAAGGGAACTACAGACCTGTCAGCCTGACCTCAGTAGTGGGGAAGATCATGGAAGCACTACTGAAGGAGAGATTGGTGGAACATCTGGTTGCCAGCAAACTACAGGACCCAAGGCAGCATGGTTTTAATGAGGGGAGGTCATGCCAGACCAATCTCACTGAATTTTTCGACTAGGTGACTTGGGAGGTGGATCGGGGGAGGGCAGTTGGCGTGGCCTATCTGGACATCAGCAAGACCTTTGACACTGTACCACATAGATGGGTACTAAACAAACTGGGGAATATGGCAGTGGGCAGGACAGTAGTGTGGTGGGTGGTATTTGGCTAGGTGGCAGGACACAGAAGGTGGTGGTAAATGGTTATCACCCTCAGATGGAAGAGTGACTAGTGGAGTACCACAGGGATCAGTGCTTGGACCAGTCCTATCCAACTGCCTTCATCAGTGACATTGCACAGGACCTAGAGGCAGAATTTCCCTGTTCACTGATGATTTGAAGCTCTGTAACAGAGTGGATAATCCAAAGGGTTTAGACAGAATGAGAAGGACCTGCAGAAGCTTGAAGAATGGGCATGGGTTTGGCAGATGAAATTGATGCAAAGAAGTGCAAGATAATGCATGGGGCACAAAACTCTGTAACAACATATCAGTTGGGAGGTGAAGATATAGCATGCACCAAGCAGGAAAGGGACCTTGAGTTATTATCTCTGATGACCTTAAGGTAAGGAAACAGTGCAACAAGGCAGTAGGTAAAGAATAGGATGCTGGGATGCATAGGCAGGGGCATCACCAGCAGGACAATTGAGGTCATAATTTTACTATACAAGACACTAGTAAGGCCCCACCTGGAGTACAGTGTATAGTTCTGAGACCTTACCTATGTAAGGACATAGACAGGATAAAGAAAGTTCAGACAAGGGCAACACAAATAGCCCAGGGATTGCATCACAAGTCCTAAGAGGACAGGCTGAAGGACTTGAATATGTACTCCCTGGAGGAAAGGAGGGGGAGAGAGGGGATATGATAGAGACATACAAGTACTTACAGGGAGGAACAGGGTGCAGGAATACACTATTTTCCAGCAAAAAAAGATGTTCCAGGAATAAAGGGCATGGGATGAAGTTGGAGAGAGGGCAATTCAGAGGAAATATGAGGAAGAATTTCTTCACAGAAAGGGTGGTGGACAAGTGGAACACCCTGCCAGAGGAAGTGGTGGGGGCTGAAACAATCACAGGATTTAAGAATGCATGGATAGACATAAGGGAATTATAGAGGTCAGGGGTAAGTGGAAACAGACTTCTAGAAAAACATAAAGGGAACTTACAAGCTCAAATGGTCAGACTGGGTGGGCCATAGGCCCTTATCTGCCGACAATATCTATGTATGTATCTATGTGTTGGCTCTGACCAGAACTTGTTCAGTGTGGGATCTGCTTTGTTCCAGTTTTACAGCTGAGGGTGAGTGAAGTACAGGGAAATCAAGTGATTGTCAGAGGCTGAGTTGGGATTCAAACACCATATCTCCTAGGTTCAGTACTAGCACTTTACGAAAGATAGTTGTAGCCTATTTTAGTATTTACTCTAAAAAAGCAACCTTTCTACAGTCTGTGTTTTATGAATGTCTTATTTACACCAGGTCTGAGTAGAAGAGTTGTGCTATTGTTCCAACAGAATCCCACTGTACTGAACTATATATGGAAGAACAATGCAGTTTGTTGCTGGTTTCTTTGATACAGTTGGAACCATCACTGTATTTCCATGCAAGTTTGGTTATCAAGAAATAGAAACTGTATCCAATAAACTATTGACAAAATGTTGACGTTTGTCTTTCATTACACTGACACGTGGGTCTGTCACCACGTAGGGGGGAGCATCTTGCAGCACTGGCTAAGCTGCCTGTCAAAACAGTCCATTTGAGAAGTGTCTCATTTTCAGTCTGTGATCTGCTTTGACCCAATTTTACAACTGGGGATGAGTGAAGCACTTGGAAAGTCAAGTGACTGTCAGTGGCTGGGGTTGGATTCGAACAGCGTACTGCCTAGATAAAATACTAGTCCCTTATCAAAGGATGTTTTATTACATTTGAATATTCATTTTACTCTCAAAACAGCCTTCCAGGTAGGCATGTGCGAAAAAAACAATTCCGCTGGTGGAAAGTCGGACTTTCGCTTCCTCAAAAGTTCGAAAATCATTTTGCCAACTTTTGTGGAAATTCCGCCTAAAAACTGCAGAATAAATATATGAACTCTGCAGGTTACTGTATTAAACTGCAGGAAGAAATTCCACAGAAATGATCACTGTCAGTGTTCAGCTCTGTGGCTTTTTCCCCCACAGTTTAAGTCATTAACCCCCACCACCACCAATCGCTGGCCCCTGGCTTTTTGTGCCCCGCTGATCGCCGTCCGATATATAAAAAATATTGTTGTCCCTCCAGTCCAGTCCCATAACTGAGGTTCTGTACAAGATTGCAACCAGAAGCAATGTAAGGCAGATAGATGGAGAAATGCTATGACACCCCAGGGCTATTTAAAAGATGTGGCTGTTGATGACAATGACGAGTCACATCTGACTGTTAAGTTATTTCTAATGTTTGTTAAGGGTACCACGGGGTGGAACTTTCAAAGAGAGGGTGGGTAAAAGCTCCATCCTACCCTCAGGGATTTGGTAGGTTGTCTTAAAAACTCTGGGATTTATTGAAATAAATGGTGGTTTTCGCATAACGTTGGGGGTGTGTCAGAGTTGGAACCCCCCTTTCTTTTTTGTTTATTATATTTAGTGACATCATGAGGCATTTCATTCTCTGTCTCTTTATTCTGAAAAACCTATTGCAGTAGTGCTTATTTCTGTCCTTTATCTACCTTCACCTTTGTATCATGATGGAGTGGCCTCCCATTATGATATCTTAATCTAACTGCCCCGTTTTATATTCTTTCCCTTGCTCCGTGGTGTGATTTTTTTTTGTTTTATTTAAGTTTGGGTAATGCAGCTGTAAGGAGGCTCAGAAGCAGGCGAGCTGCACTGCATTCAAGAATAAGAGGTATAAGTTGTGTAATGCCTAAAAGACAGCTAGAGAGTCCCATATACACATTTGAAACAGGCTTTGAAGTAATAGGTACAGGGACGCCTGTACAGAATTGCATTTAAAGTAGCGGTAATAATATAGTCTTGCTTTGAAGCAGACAAGTGACTTTTTTTATTAATAACCCTTACCTGCATACCAGCACTTAAATGAAGGTCTAGACCTACTGGGAAAGGTTCGTGGGGTTTCCAAGATAATGTGCCTTTTGTTTTCTTGATTTGTTTTGTTTTGTCCCTGTACCTGAAATAAAATACAAAACATTGTACGGTTTTGCAATACTGTTTCTAGCTTATCTAAGCACAGACTGAAGCGGCCCCTCATCTTGGGGAGAAAAAGGTGTCTTGCAAATTGCATACATTACAGAATTAAAATGAAATCATTAGGCTTTCAAGTGATTGAAAGAAAAAGGGGCTCCATTAGGTTTTAGTTGGGCTAGACCAGGGGTTCTCAAATGGTGAGGCCAGCCTCCCTGGGGAGGCCCCAACCTGTTCCAGGGGAGGCTCAAGCAAGTCTGAAAAACTACTGTCTTTAAATTTTGGGTTTTATATATTTTGTGTGAAGAGATGAAGCAAACTGAAAGAGGATAATAATAGTAGGTGAATTTTATGTATTTATTTACTAATAGGTGACAAGGGAAGGTGAATGAGCCAAGGCTCATTTCAGGTGTACCCGGGAAGGGTAGGGAGTGAATACATTTCAAAAGGTAACTGCAAAACAATCAAGAAATATACAATGAGCAATAGTGCAAATAAATATGAATACATTAATAATGAGTGGTGGTAATTGATCAATTTGTAAACTAATGACAGAACAGCCAAAACAAGGGTTGAGTATAGAAGTGCTAAAACAATAGCAGGAAGGAGCAAAATAATTCCTGAGATGTTGCTTAGGAGCAGAGAAGAGAGGGTGAGGCAAAGTATGTAGGAAGGTTATTTCATATAGAGAGGAACACAGGAAGAAGTCTGACCCATGAAGTTACTGCAAAAAGAGGTAACAATGGTTCAAGAATGAAAATAGCAGAGCAAGTACTTAGCCTGTTAGGGGGTTACAATAAGCTGAATAATAATATTTGTTTATTTTATTTATTATTCAGAAAACACCTTTCTAAGCACAGGAGCTCTTTTCAAAAGTTCAAGTCAGTATAAGACAAAGAACTGAATGAGTCAAGTACTCAAAGGGGTTCATTTTATTCATGGTGTACTGCACAAGTACAGTACGTTATTTTTCTTTGGGGAGGCCCAAGATTATTTCAGTTTTTTGGGGGAGGCTCAAAATCTTTTCCATGGATTTGGGGAGGCTCACTGGGATGAAGTCTGAGAGCTACTGGGCTAGACCATAATAGTCTCAAAGCAACCCATAATATCTAAGACACCTGGATGAACTTCTCAGTCTGCAGCTCACATTAACGAGTAGTTCTAAGAACCAAGTAGCAAGGCTTTAATTGTAAAACATTATCATTATTTAATAAATAGAACTTGTGCAAGGGAAACATGTCCTTTGTAGGTTAAAAACTTCCCTTTTCCTTTTTTACGGCTGCAGTGGGCGGAGCTGCAGACGTTTGCATGTACAAAATTAGTGATGTCATGTTTTCTGTCCATGGAACTGACTGAAGGTGTAAAGAGTCTCTTCCACCTTACCCTCCTCCAAGCAATGTTTTCCGCCCTCAAATAAATACACTTTCATATTAGTCAATAGTTACAGGGTACTATTTTCTTTCTTAAATGGGTGGTACAAGAACTGGAACCTGAGTAGTGGGAGGCAGCATTAGGTTTTTTTTGGGAGTAAGATCCACCCCCACCTCCACCCGAGAAGCTCCTAAAGATCCACCACAAACTTTTTTCTGATTCATGTGGGAGGGGCATGAGATAGCTCTCTCATGCTGTAACAAGGTACACTAGTTTGGGACCTGTATCAACCAAGGAGAACAAGCCTGTGCAGTGGAGAACACAAGTTACTTAATGTTACTTAAAAGTTAGCTTGCTCTCAGGTATCTGCTTAAACTGTAACTGATGCCATTTGTACTCCCTGGATAAGAATATTTACAAAGCTCTGCTGTTGTGAAGTGATTTAAAACTGATTTTAAAGCAGTACACATGCTAAATCTAAGGGCATGGCTACATCATTGTCACATGGGACAGGGTGCATAGCAGGAGAAAGAAAGCCAATAAACCTATTTGTGATGGAGATCCCTAGGGGTCGTAAAACTACCATACAGCTAGCAGGCTAAGTTAGGAAAAACTCCTAATAGCAGACAGAGGAAGAACACACTAGGACTTAACATACATATCAAAACACTCTGCATAACATGTTTTTTTGCAAATTCTAGGTGGACTACTCCTTTAATCATGAAGCATTGGTGTTAGTAATGCATTTAGAAATACAATTTTTAATTTTATTTACAGTTAAACATGCAATTTCATGTTAGAGCACATTTTTGGGTGGAGGTGTTCAAATTATTTTAATCATGGGCACAGTATTTAGTAAACACAGACACTGATGATGAAATGTATTTTTATATCAAGTTTGAGATGTATTATATACAAGTGTAACCGTGTTGTTATATATGGAGATACCTAAATAATACAACAGTATCCCATACAAAAATCCGGTAATACACTAGTAGCCAAAGTGATAATACTCATCGTCATGAAGCAATGCTGTCGTCAGAGCTCATAATACCATCGCTCGAGCCTGAACGATAGTATTATCACCAAACCTCAAGAGCGCAACCGCAAGATCTTTGAGTAGCATACACTAGTTCCTGACATCCTCAAGGCAACCTCCTAGCCCTGCGTGCTGACGTTCCTAAAACCGCGCCTCCTGATTGGAACTGATTCCTCTGTGAGTGGGCAGAACAATTCAAAAAACATGACGGCTGTCTCTCGCTAAGCGAGAGAATATCGTCCCTTCGCTTTACGGGCAGCATTTTTTTTAATCCCCTCAACGGTCTGATTAAAGAAGCAAGGTAAAACGTTTTTTTTAAATAAAACAGACACAGACTGAGTTTGTGGGTGGATGGCTGAGCAGTGGTGATGGGTGGACGAAAAGTACACACACACACACACATACAGACTGAGTGAGCGAATCCTCACTGCAGCGGCAGAACGGCTTCACAGCACCACATGCACAGGACTGCTGCAAACAAACTGGGCTCATATATTACAAAAATAAAAAATAGATGAGGGTCTATCACTCGGGTAATACCATCTCAAGGTTCTGGGGACAGGAGAACCTCTCGAGCTTCGCTCTCAAGGTTTCCTTGTCCCCAGAACCTCTCGATGGTATTACTCCCTTGTAATAGACCCTCACCTATCTATTATTCTATTTGTAAATGGGACTGGGGAATAAATAATGGTTAAATAGGCAGGTAGGTTAAAGATGCAGTATGACACAGTGGTTTAAGGCTCTGAGCTACAAATCTAGAGACCTGGGTTTGACTCCACAGCCCACACTTGCATACTGTATGACCCTGCGAAATCACTTAACTTCCTTGTGCTCCCAGGTTGCACTCTAAACAAGCTTTCAGCTTAATGTGTTCTCCTGGTAAAAAAAAAGTGCCTAGAATTATTTTTTTTTTTTTAGTATAGCTGAGTTTATATGTGGCAAATAGTAGGGTATGGTGTTTTGAATGTGGCAGTAGGATTTAGAATGTGCACTGCTTTAAAATCATTTCACAACAGCAGAGCTGTGCAACTGTTTTTGTACAGTGAGCATAAATGGCAACAGTTATTTCAGCTACGCATTTGATTTCATATTACAATGGTTCACTGCACTGCACATTTAGCGTATCACACCTTTTCAAATAATGAAACAAATATTCTCCAAACTAAATAACTCACACATACATATTTTATACTTTATTAAAAAGATACTCCACATTTGTGTGGAGACTATGGGATACAAACTTAGATCTTCAGATTTGCAGTGAAAAGCCTTAAACCACTGTGCTATACTGCCTCCTAGTTAAGGAAGTCATCTGTTTTATGGTTCATGATGTTGGTATAGTAAGCATACCAACATACTAACATACAAAAATGCCATCAGAATAGGCCTAGCGGGCTTTGTGTCTGCTGCTTTGGTCAGTCCCCACCCTGGGAGCTGACCTTGTTGCCTCCCACCGCCCTTTCGGGCTTCTCCCTTCCAAGTCCAGGGGCGAGCTAGCTAACTGGGGTTTCTGTAAGACAACAGCTACTAAATAGCTCTAATTCACTATTTTTGTTTTCTATGTGTGTCAGGTCTAGCTAGCAGGAGTGTTTCAATTTTAAAACTTTTAATTTTATCAAACTATACACAACCATAAAAGCACAGAAACTGCCCAGATCATCAATGCTATAATTAATAACTCTAGCTGTTTTTTTACAGAAACCCCACTCAGTTAGATTTCAAGTATTTGCTAAGCTGTAAATATAGGTAGCAGCATTCTATGAGCAGTTAGTGCTGATTAGCTCTGTAAGAAAATGTGCATTTTTTAGGGGTGGGGGCTGTGGGATTCAAACCCAGGTCTCCAGATTTGCAATGAAGAGTCTTAAAACACTGTACTTTACTGCCTCCCTAGTTATGGCACTCATCTGTTTTATGGTTCATGATGTTGGTGTAGTAAGCATACTAACATACAAAAATGCCAGCAGAATAGGCCTAGTGGGCTTTCGTGTCTGCTCCTTTGGTCAGTCCACACCCTGGGAACTGACCTTGCTGCCCCCCCACCCTCTCGGCTTCTCCGTTCCCAATCCAGGGTATTCCCGTTTCATTGGACTTTGCTTCCACAACCCTTCCCCTGCACCTGTCCCACTCCCTCTTGAACCCCTCCACAGTCTCTGCCTCCACCAATCCCCCAGGCAGCACATTCCATGGTTCTACCACCCTCTCACTGAAGTAGCACTTCCTCCTTTCTCCCCTGAGTATCCCCCCCCAGCTTCCACCCATGCACTCTAGTTGCCCCCCCTTCTTCCTTCTGAGCACCATGGCTTCACCACCCCTGTTTACCCCCTTCATGTACTTGAAGACCTCTATCATGTCCCCCGTCCCTTCTCTCTTCCAACGTGTATGTATTCAGCTATTCGAGCCTCTCCCCTTAGGTCCTTTGCCCCAAGCCCCAGATAATTTTGGTTGCCTTTCTCTGGACTCTTTCCAGGAGTTCAATGTCCCTCTTTAAGTGTGGCCTCCAAAACTGCATGCAGTACTCAAGATGTGGTCTCACCAGAGTCATATCAGAGGAGTATCACTTCCTCCTTCTGGAGTGATCCTCCTAGCGATGCATCCCAGCATTGTGGCCTTAACCGCTGCTCTCTTACAAGTCTGAGTTGTTCATCTTGACATTCACCACCACCCCCAGGTCCCTCTCAGCCATACAGCCATAGCAGCAGTACATTGCATACCAGATATAAAATGTCAATAAGCAGGTCATGCAACAGATGTGCTGAGCAGTTACTGAAGCAAGAAATGTATAGCTGTCATTTTGTACATCCTGTTCAAATGTGTTTTTACACCACCAATGGTGCTAAATGGCACAGTCACTGTGCAAAATCTCCTTTCAGCTAATGAACTGATAGTGTCACTGTTCAGTGGTGGGGTCACAAAAGCCCATGCTGAAAACTTGGAGTGAAAATATCAAGAAACACGCAGGGCACTAGGGTTTTTGACCATAACACTCTGCACTGTAGGGACTGACAGGCATCAGGATGTGACTTGGGATTGTCAATAGTAATGCTCACGCCTTTCCATCCCCACCCCCACCCTGCAGCCAGTGACGGGTATCAAGGTGTGCCTTTGACTCTTCAGCTCCAAAGTTAACTCCATTCTTTTATACTGTACCCATTTCAACATATTTCTGAATGGAATGGGGTGAGTGCAAAGTTTTAAAACCCCAAGGCACACCTTGACTCTTGTCTGTGTCTGCAGGGTAGGGTGAGGTGAAATGGCGTAAGTGTTATGGTCAATGACCCAAAGGCACACCCCAGTGCCTGTCCATGTCTGCGGGGTGGGGGTGGGGTTGGTGTCACTTCAATACTTCACAGCCATTCCTATTCTGCTTGTCTGCCTGTGTCTCTCGCTGTCTGTCTATATGTCTATGTAATTATCTATCTTTCTATTGATTGTATGTATTAGGCCAGCCCGGTGGCACTGAGGGTTGAGGCGTTGGACACCACACCTCATGCCATGTTGGTGACCCAGGTTCAGGAATGAGCCAGGGCCGTTGGGGGTCAGCAGGGAAGGAGAAGATTGAGCATCCAGAGGACTGCTGTCTTCTTCTGGGATGGGATCCTGGGTGTACCATGCTCCGTGGTGGCTCCCGGCGGATACTAGGAGCATTTTCATGAAATAGCATGGCACGTAGAGGGGCATTGGCAGGATGTCTGTGGGTGGTCCTGCGTTGGCATCCATTGCACACCAAGCCAATGGGGAAAAAAGTAAAGTAAAATCCCTTCCTGCCTCCTGATGGGTGAAGGATGGTCCAGGGCCTGACCATCGCACCCAGTGTTGGGTTTCTCCACTTGCTCCTCTGTTCTCCTCCCTGCCTAGGCTGCTCTTCTAGATTGTAGATAGAGTGCTAGATAGGCGTAACAGTGGTCCCTGCCTCTCGGGAGGCTCAGAACTGGGTGTTGGGCAGCCAGGCTAGTGGATGGAGAACCACCTCCAGAGGAGTCGGGTGAAGGACTTCAGATAGGCGGATCAGGCTTCAAGCCATGTGTCCATCTGGAGAGTTTAGGATAAGGTAGAGCCATAAACAGAGTTAAAAAAGAAATTGTATGTATTGCTATTTTACCTATTTTCTAAAACAAACCTGCATATCACATTTGGCTGCACTCTGAGCACATGTTTATGAAACTGTACATATTTTTACTCCACTTCTGTAGGCCTCATACTTTCCTAATATTTCCATCATCACACACATAACTACCTTGCCCTTATCAAAAGCGCCCCCCTCTGAAAGTTAATATCACATTTTCTCTAACAGTCCATCATCATTACACCTGACTTCCAGACATCAACACATTGCTTAAATATAACTTACATCACCTCACAGACGAAAACCCTGTTTCTCTTAAAAAAAAAATAAAAAAAAAATGTGTAAATAATCCCAAGGCTGAATATATGACAGCCATTACTTTTTCATGTACTGCCACCTTCTGTACCATCATGGGGATTTGCATATGTTTCCCTTGATGCTTTGCATTATTGGGATATGTGCAATTGTGTTTTCTTTAAAATGTGTCTGTCTGGCTGATATCATCTGGGATAACACATACATCAGTGGCATTTGCTCTGGGGTTCTTTTGTTTAAAATGTACACCTCCATATATTTTCCTAATAATGTGTATGCCTTCCTTAGAACAGAACGAAAACAAATCTTACTACTTACAAATCATTGTGTTGTTTCTCCATACCTCCTTAAAAATTTCACGCAAATTCACTATCTTCATTATGCAGCCGTGGTGGATCTGACCAGAATTTGTTTTATTTTAGTACCAACACATTCTCTTGCCATATTGTTTGTGTATATTACAGTTGTATTCTTACCTCTCTCAGGTTGGTCTTGTCATGGACAGCACTGCATCGCTAAGGGCCAGCGGCTCTCAGCTGAAGTATATTTATGATGTTAAGAGGAATGAGGTCAGCACCTCATGGGAGGAGCTAAGACCTTTAATTATCAATTAAGCCTTTTCTAGATTTTTGAATATGTTCATAGGACTATTGCAACTGCAGTGTGATGATAATGATGAATACAATAAATTACGGTCATGCAGATCCCCTGCTTTGTGTATTAGAGTAGAAAGAATGTTTATTAGAATGGGGGCGGATCAGCTGAAATATGATGTCAGATTTTCCACCTATATAAGGTGGATGCTTTCTATAGAACTGAGATAGTTTTGAGCACAGAGGATAGTAGAGATGCTGGAGGGCAGTACGTCTACTCTGTGGCAGTACTTTTCTGTTAAAGAAAGTGCTGAAGTTTCTCAAGTCATGACAAAAGCCTTGGGGCTTTATTTGCTTTATTTTCTTTATTTTATTTTGAAGTCATTTATTTTGAAATATAAAATAAAATTCCACACACATTTTGTGTGTTCTACAAAGAAAACTGTGTCTCTGACTTATCACTTCCCATGCATGCTCACAGTCACCTGCTAGGGGTTGGGATGGGGGGAGCAGGGTGGTGTTGGACTACCTGCCAGGGTGGGGTGGGGATGTGGGGTTCCACTAGACCCCAGGGAATGAGGTATGGATATATTTTATTTTTTATATGGAGGAGCAATTGGCGGGTGGGGGCACTAGACACCAGGGGATGAGGGTATTTTATTTTTTATATGGATGGCGATCGGTTGGGTGGGGGAGTGACACCAACAATGTTTTTATATGGGGCCAGCAATAGGCAGGTGGGGGGCCACTAGTCAGCAGGGAATGAGATATTATTATTTTTTATATGGAGGGCAATCAATAGGTGGGTTGGGGGAGTGGTACAAATAATTTTTTAATATGGGGCCAGCGATCAGGGGGGGGGGGCACAAGAAACCAGGTGTCAGCGATTGGCCGGGGAGCTACAGTATATCACTAAATAATACATTAAACTGCTGATGGAATAAATTCCACAGTTTTATGTATTATTACGCAGTTCAGCCCAAACATTCAGTGGAAAACAACGAAAATCCACGGAAAATGATCAGAAGTTTCCAATATCACCATAGGTGAAAGAGCTAAAACTTTTATGGAATTTCCGAAATTCTGCGAAAGTTCTGCCATGGCGGAATTTCCAACTTTTGCCCATCCCTACATGCCAGGTCTATCATGTGAGCTGCAATAGTATGGAAGCAAATTTATTTTAGGGCTTGTGCATCTAAGGTCTTTCTCATGTAGTCCCTCACTGTGCTGAATTAATCTGAAATATCTGATTTTGTTAACAGTAAACAGCTCAAAGAAGAAGCATCTCATTTTAAGTGCTGTATCTGCAGAATAGCCTAGAGCTTCCAGCAATGAGTTATGAACGACCTTGGTACATTCAGCAGATCTGGGTTTTATTCCCAACCTCCACTTGCATACTGTGTGATTCTGAACAAGTCACTTAACCTCCTTGTGCTTCCTGGTCACTCCTGTAGATGGGCCTTGAGCCCAGTGGGTCTTATTTGGTTAGCAAAGAATAACAAAGAATTGTAAGATCTCAGCTGTACCTTGAGTCCGGAAAGCAGACCTAAATTCGGGCAGCTGTGCTAGTGCAGTCAGTCAGGTGGGTTTAAATGTGATTTATGCAGAAATGCAGCATTTGATCATGCATGGAGTGAATGAGGTGGTATGGGGGAGGTGCTGCCATGCAGGTACAGTACTGTACTGTATGTCACCAAGGGGGCATCCGGCAGCACCAGCGGAGATGCTTGTCAATAAAACTCAACCGAGAAGCATCTAATTTTAAGTGCAGACTCTGCTTCACAGTAATTTTACAGCTGGGGTAAATGAACCACAAAGGAAATCAAGTGGCTGTCATTGGCTGTGGTGGGATTTGACAAAGCTTTTGGCTCTGTGCACAACCACTGGATGATGCTTGCTTCCAGGTACCTGATTACAGAAACAACCTGTTCCTGATCTCATTGGTTCTGCCCTAGTGACAGTAACATTTTAAAAGATTTCCAGTATTATTCCAGAAGGTAAACTTTATTTTCCTCTTGATTTGGAAGGGTGATGACAATACCTGAATTTATAAGCAATGATTTGTAAATCGGATGTTATGTCAGTTCAATCCATTCTAAATCCAGAAGAGGTATACCACTCCAATCCATTCTTTTTAGGTACAATTTATTTTATTAAAGACATCACAACCAAGCAACAAGTCTCATGAAATATCAGAGTTAAATAAAAGTGACCAGAATGCACAACCTGTATATGTAAATTGCCTGTGTTACTGCAGTGAAGTAATATGACATTTGCATTAAGAGGTGATATAGGTAGTTTACACTAAGTAACATACCTATGCCACCAAATTGAAGCTCTAGGTAAACTACCAGTATAATCAAAGGTTAAAACTCAGATTTGTAAACTTGAGAGCAGTAGGAGTGTGGAAATGTGAATAATTAAACACCTGTGCTTAGGGAGACAGGCATGTAAAACTGAATACCACCTCATTCTCCAGCCTGAATCTCCATTCACCAGGCTGTAACTAATTTCTCAGTTTTAATGCTGCTTCACTAAATTAAATAAACCAAAGACTGATATTTGAGACAGGAAAGTACTAGATGGCTAACTTAAAAAGAAAGAATCAGTTTAAATGTATTCATTTATTTACAATAAAAAAAGGGTTGCAAATGCTTCATGCAATTTGCAAATGAGATGGCAAGAAGGATTCTCTCATTGGCTCTGTTGCTAAAGGGTTGGAGGGCATGTCAAGAGTCCATTTCCCTTTTCTAGCAGCAAACTCCACACTTTGAGAAAATGTATTTTGTCATTCATGCATAAATGAGTAACTCCTGTTCATGAACGAGTTTAACTCTGCCTGGCAGGCTGCAGAGAAAAAGAGATAGAGAGAGAGAGACATAGTAATGAAATGAGTCCAGATGTAGTGCAGGCAGGCTGACAGGAAATAATGGAGAAGGCAGACATGAATAGACAACAGCCTTAAATGAGAAAACCTGGACTGAAACACTAGTGTATGTCACACTGAAGCACTCATTTGATTGACACAGTCATTGGCCCAGATATTCAAAAGGGTTGCGCCATGTGCAACAGGGTTGCGCGTGCGCAACTCCAAAAATGCGCCATTCTGCAATATTCAGAAGGGGCCAGTTGCATCACCGAAAACATGCTGAGCAACAGCGCAATGGAAATGAAGGCATGCGCAACCCGAAGGGGCGGGTCCATGCATAAAGTGCGCAATGCGATATCCGGTTTCACTGCGCAATGCGCAAGAGTGGCTGAGCTGGAGATTGCGCGGTACGGATTTGAGCCAAAATAAAAGGCTCAAGGAAGGGCGCAAGAACCCAGCAGGCCGCAAACTGGGGATAGAGACAGAGAGAGAGAGAGAGAGAGAGAGACAGGAGCTGGAAGGGCAGAGAGGGACAGTGGGTCCAGGAGGACAGAGAGGCCAGTGGGGGTGCCGTGCAGTGGAAGCAGCAGTGGGGGCAGCGGGGTAACACAGGAACAGCAGCCGGGGCAGAAGCCAGGGAGATGGACAGTGTCAGCTTCCACATGGAAGCTGTAATGAGGGGTGAGACACCATGCTGCAGGGGGGCGTGGCGCAGAGGGGCCATCGGTATGCCCCGACAGGCGGTGTCGATGCCGCATCCAGCCGAGCTGTATGCACAGGCCGTCGAGATTCTGGCCGGTACCACCTGAACAGGGCAATACTGAGGACGGCTCAGCGAGCTGTGCAGTGATGTGATGCAGGCACCCTCACGATGGAGTCATGCTCTATCCGTGGAGACCAAGGTGACAGCCTGCATGTGCCTGCTCACCACGGGCACCTTCCAGAGGCCGACAGGGACACCACAGGCATTACACAGTCGGCCATGTCACGCATCCTCACCCAATTCCTCAAGCGCACTGCTGCTTCATGCTGCGGGAGTACATCCATTTCCCCAGCACCGCGCAGAGCGTACAACAAACATGCAGGAGTTCCACAGGGTAGCACATATGCCTGGCATGCTAGGGGCCATAGACTGCACCCATGTGGCCATTCGCACGCCACCTGGCCCCGACGGCCATGCTTATCGGAACCGAAAGGGCTTTTCCAGTGTCAACTGCCAGGTGGTGTGTGATGCCACTGGGTGCATCATAAATGTCTGTGCCACACACCCTGGTGGAGCACATGATGCCTTCATATGGCACCAGTCTGCACTGTGCCATCGATTCGAGAGTGGGAACATCCCCACGGGTCATCTAGTGGGTGAGTACACATGTATGGAATGCAAACTCTGTGCAAGGGTGGGAATGACACAGGTGCCATGGTAGTGGCACACAAGGATATGGGCAATATGGACCTGACATGACACTGATCTCCACTATCTCCACACAGGTGACTGCAGATACCCACTCCGTCCCTGGCTGCTCACACCATACCGGCACCCCACGACCCCAGCGCAGCTCGGTTTCAATGAGGCACATGCCGCAACACGTAACATCATAGAGCGGGAGTTTGGGATGCTCAAGGCACGCTTCCGATGCCTGGACACCTCCGGCGGAGCCCTATAGTACAGCCCCCAAAGGTCTGTGGGATATTCCTGGCCTGTTGCATCCTGCACAACATGGCCAAAGACCATGGGATAGCCGTACAGGTCCAAGAGGGGGACAGCGATGGGACTCCAGTGGCGCTGGTGATGTGGGTGATGAGCAGCCCCTAGGACGGAGGGACCCCGACTGACCCGGCAGGCCCAGCTGCACCGGGACACCATTGCAGAAGAGCACTACACCCAACACAGGTAAGTCAAGGGACATGTGCAGGCAACACTGTCCATGCGCAAACCACAGGCACACAGGGAACACACCGTGCATGAAGGTCGGGAGTTGAAGGGTCCAGGCATACCAACACACCATCAGAGAGGGTGAGCACTCCATATGGACACACACACACACAGGCAGCATACAGGGCAGCAGCACAGTACGGAAATGACATTGCCAACACACAGCACCACCAACCACCCCACCACCTGGACTGTCCACGACGTCGTGTGTCAGGACCTGGGCAACCTTGCACCTTGGTGTACAGTGCAATGCAGGCATCATCATGCACACGCACCTGTGGACAGCAGTTGGGAGGTGTGCGTGGTCCGTGTGTCAGCAGGTGAGCAGAGCACCGCAGTGCACCGCCCACCATGACACACATTAGTACACAGGGCAGCACCAGACAGGGCCTGCATTGGGAGACAGCTCAGTCAGGTAGCACTGTCCCACGGCCACCACGGATGCGTGGGGCCCCGCAGGCCTAGCAGCACTGGCAGGCTGAGAGGGGCCACATCGGGTGGCGCTGGTGCACCACCAGGGGTCCCAGTGCACGACTGCTGACCTTGCCCGCACAGGGGTCTGCATGCTGCCAAACAAACTTGTACCAGGGTGCCGGGATGCCCACAGCAGAACCCGCGCCGACAGGCCTGGTATCACACTTCCACGCCAGGAACGGGAGTGAGTGCGCACTGTGTGTGGGTGTGTGGTACAGGGGCACCTGACAGTGTGGCCATGCGTTCTCCACAGAGACCACTGCCTGGGTCAGCCTGTCAATGGCAGCGGTCACATCCGTCCGCATAAGGACCAGCTCGGCTCGGTCCCGAGCACACTCCCTGCTATGCCGCTCCACGGACACAGACAGTGCCTCCACGGACCTTGCAACCCACCCCTGCAGCTGTACCGACTCCTGCAGCAGGCGGGTGTGCGATCAATGGGTACTGTGCCCCAATGGCATCGTCACCCCCAGGGTGTGGACGGTCCTGGTGCACAGCACCCCTTGAGGGTGGGCGCTGTTCGCCAGGACCAGGTATGGGTGGATCAAAGGGCGGTGGACATGTGCCACTGCTTGACACTGTCCCCCCAGACCTGGTGTGCAACTGCTGCTGCCGCCCCTCCAACTGCTGAGCCCCCAGGTCCACCTGTTCCACCTCCATGCTGTCAACAGTGCCAGACACCTGCACAGCCACCGATGCTGCCCCACCAGTGCTGACAGGCACAGCCTGGGACTGTGCCAGCATGCTGGTACACAGGTGTGAACCAGGAAGGCCCAGGGGCACGTGCTGGCCTGCCATGTGTCCGTCGTGGGACACACACCTATCACTGGCCATTGCAGGCCTGCTATCATCAATGGTGCAGGTCGTCACATGCCATAGGCACAGCATGCTGGCATACCTGCATGCCAGACTGCTGTGACACAGGCTGTGCACCCCGTGCACCCGTATCACTGACGCCGGAGTTGTTGGCCCAGCCTGCATGCTGCTGCAGTGCCTGCAGGCTGGTGGCGGAGGTGGATGGTCCCTCCTCCACGTCCAGCAGGTCTGCCTCACTGTCCGGACCCACCACCACCACTGTCTCCTGCAGACGAACAGGATCTGTAACAGAAAGAGAGTACATGTGAGTGCATGTGAACAACAGCCACCCCCCCAACAACATCACCATGTCATACCGTGCAGTGATGGGCTTCCACCTGTCTGGAATCCTCCTCCTGAGCGCCTGCAAATGGCACTTTCGGCTGCAATGGCCACGACCAGTGTCTCCTCTGTAGGGTCAGCTGCAACACCACTGGTGGGCCCCCACCAGTGCCAGCACGTCACCACCCTGAAGGCTGCCACCTTCTCCTTCAGCCTCCTGCGGTCAGTCCCCATCTTCTTCCGGCATTCCTCGCGGGCTGGTGGCTTCCGTGCAGGTTGACGGCCGAGCTACCCCCTCCCATGCAGCTGCACGCTCCTGAGGTGCCCTCTGTCCACTCAATACTGGCTCATCCTCCAGGTAGGCCTGGAAGAGGGCCTCGGTCTCTGCCGTGGTGAAGTTTGGCCTCCCCTACGCCGCGTCCCACACCTCAGCCTGGCTCTGGTCAGTCATGGTGATCTGTATGGGTGGAAGTGGACACCTGTCACTGTGCAGTCCACAGCATTTCCCCATGAGCATAGCTGCCGGCCGCGGGGGCAAGACCCCGTTTCTCCTCCTCATGGCAGATACTGATAGAAAGGGTGCCCTTTGTCCCTTTCTAAGTGCCCTTTTCATGCTCAGCCCCCTCAACCTTTATCATCCTCCAGCACCCCTGCCCATGAGCATTGTCCTGAGCATCACACAGCATGTAACTCACCTCTCACCTGCAGCAACCAAATCTGGCCGGCACAACCCACTGTCGCAATTTTTATAGCGCAACACATGCAAATGAGGTGTGGCGCAACTTTAATGACATGCTAATCGCGCCACTGCGCCTTTGAATGGCTGATCGAATGATTTGCATATGTCGGCTGAATATCGCGTATTTGCGCTTAGCGCAATACGGAAGGTCCGGCTGAGCCGATGGCGCATGTTTGTGGCAGCGCATTACTACACTGCATTGGCGATGCCCAGACAGGTTACGCAGATGCGCTAATCGCGCTGCAGACCTGCTGAGCGCGATGGAGATTCAGGCCATGGCCACCATTGTGCCAGTGGCGCTACAGCACTGGGCACTATATGGCGCTGTGGCACTTGGGCGCGATAGTCCACTGTGGCACTGGTGCTCTGCTTGGCAGCTGCGCAGGATGCCTATCGTCCTATGGCGCTGTGCGTAGCCTGCGCTCATTGCCGTGACCTTAGTGTATGCCCTCTGACCCTGGCACTGTTGGCATGCCATGTATACGTCCCTATTGCGCTGTCTGCAGACAGCGCTTATGTAAAGTGACGGGCGTTGTTCAACAGCGCCATTGGAGCTCTGTGTTGGTCTACGCGCAACAACCCACGTGGGGTTACGGGCGCAGCGGGTGCCATATTGCCTGCTGTAAAGTTGGTGCCATGGCTAGAGGAGGGCGGTGTCCTGAAGCCAGCTTGAAGTGGTCCAACCTGGTGGGCCCTGGTGGAGCCCCACTGTGAGGCACTGTATGGTGAGGCCCCTCACCATGCCTTAGACCCATGTGTGGCAGCAAGTGGCCACTGACCTGGTGGAGGTCACTGGCGGGGCGGTCTGCTGAGCAGTGCCGGTACAGTGACCTCCGCCGGAGGGAGCGGAACTGTGGCGCTGCTGCGTTCACGCGCCAGGGCGGGCGTGGTGCCTAGGCCAGGTGGAGTGTACCCATCTATGCACCTATATTCTCTGTAGGGGTGTGTGTGCTTGGGTGGCTGTGCATAGGTGTGTCAGTGTGTGCAGCTGTGCGATGGATGGTTATGGCTGTGTGGGCAGGCACTCTCACTGGGGCAGGGGGCACTCTGCTTTTGAGTCACACTGATGTTTGTCTCAACATATGTCTCCCACAGGCCGGATTGTGAGGACACAGGACCAGGGTGATGTGGGCCATGCCAGGGCCCCGGTGCCAGGGGGTGTTGTGCCACAGCAGCAGCAGCAGCAGCAGCAGCAGCAGCAGCAGCGTCAGACCCAGCTGCTGGAGGAGTGTGAGTATCATTACTTCATGGATGCTATTGCATGCTGGGGGGGCAAGACCACCAGCCATGCGGGACACAACCAAAGGGGAGGTCATAGTTCCACTATACAAAACACTAGTGAGTCCCCACACTGGAGTACAGTGTACAGTTCCGGAGACCATACCTGTGTATGGACATGGACTGGGTGGAGAGGGTTCAGAGGAGGGCGACATGGATGGTGCATGGATTGCATCACAAGTCCTATGCAGACAGGTTGACGGAACTGAACATGTACTCCTGGAGGGGAGGAGGGTGGGGATATGATGGGGACATACAAGTATCCTGCAGGGGAACAGAGTGCAGGAAACAATATTTGTAAGCGTAAAGGATGTTCCAGGACTAGAGGGCATGGGATGCAGTTGGAGGGGGGTCGTTTAAGAGGAAACATGAGAAAGTATTTCTTCACAGGATGGGTGGTGGACAAGTGGAACACCCTGCCAGAGGAAGTGGTGGGGGCTGACTTGGTCACGGGATTTATGAATGCATGGGTTAGCCATAAAGGAATTCTGGAGGTCAGGGGTGAGGGGGAATGGACTTATAGGACAACAGAGTGAACATACAAGGTCAAATGGACAGACTGGGTGTCCCATAGGCCCTTATCTGCCGACACTGTCTATGTATCCATGTATGTAGGCATGACACAGGTGACCTGCATCACAGTGCAGCATCACGGCACGCTCTGTGTATGCATCACAGGTGGTCCAGGCATGCACTGGGCACATAGCTGTGTAACTGGCATCGCACCACGTTGCCACATCACTTGCCAGCCTAGTTTGTACTGTGATTGGCGTGGGCAGTGTGTGTGGGCGGTGGTGCGATAGCTGGTGCCGCCTGTTTGTGATGGCCATGTGCATGTTCACTGTGGGGTGTGCATGCCATCACAGGTGCGGACATTGGGTTATAAGGCTTGCAGGTTGGGTGGTGTTCAGGGTTGTGGTCAGTCTCAGCCATTGACTGTGTTCCCATTTTCCTAGGCCTCGAGGTACTCAGGAGGATTGAGAGGGGTATTCAGCACCTCACCCAGGTGTCACAGGAGAACCAGGCGATACTGCAGGCCACACAGCGCCATGGTTCCAGGAGGCGGAGGCACAGGACGGGACACCAGCAGGGGGAAGACCGGCAGCCAGCTGAGCCATAGGCCACATTCCCTTCCCACTTCTCCCATCCCTATCACCCTGCCTTCCCTCTCAGGTTTTATTCCCTCCCCCTTGAACACCCCTGCCTTTTACCCGTCCCCCCCACTTGTACATAGTTTCACCTGTTTATGTTTATATGTTGATCTTTTAAATATACATTTCTATTTTGATACGACTGCTGTGTTGGTCTCTGATTTGCAACTGGCTATGGGTGCTCCGTTGCAGGGGTGTACATGCCATCTGGGCTGGTATGGTCCTGGGTATATGTGTGTGTGTGTGTGTGTGTGTGTGTGTCCATGGGGAGGTATCACCAGCATGGCATTGACTTTCTGTTGGTCTTGCCATCTGCTGCCACCCACTGCTGGGTGCACAGGGTGGGTCTGGCTGGTATGCTTCTCTGCAGCATGGGGTTGACGTGTGGCAGGGGGGATGCATGGTGTTTCCTGCAGTGCCAGTCACTGCACATGAGCGGTGTCTTGGGGTCATGGTGCACGGTGTGCTGTGCGTCTGGGGGGCTGATGTGCACTGTGGTTGTCAACCCCTGTGTGTGCACTCTCTGCCTGCCAGTGGTTGTGCTGGGGTGTCATGGCTCTGCTATGCATTGTTGGCTTGTCCCCATGGGCACGTGGATCATCCATCCCACCCCAGTGATGCTGTGCTTGGGGTGTGCCGGTGTGGTGTGGATTCTGCAGTGTGTTCCTGTGCCCATGTGTGGCATGGCTGGCGGTGGGCCCAGCCTGCCTCCCTGGATGTGCAGTTCCATTGCTCTGGGGGGTGCTGTGCTTGCGCTATGGCAGCTCTGGAATGCTCCAGCTGAGCTTCATGGTGCGCCATAGTGCAACGACCCCTAGCTCAGCTTCTCCCTTACTGGTTGCTGTGATGGCGCGGCGTGTGCGATATTGAGACGTTGGTTGCTTGCGCAATTTGCTCTGCTCCATGTTTGAATATCGCACCTGTTGCGCATGGCGCAACTGGTTTGGCGCTTGCTCCTACTGTTGCGCCAGTTTTCAGCGCAGTTTGAATATTCAGGCCATTGTGTCCTGTCAGACACCTCTCTCGCTCTCTCTCTCTCTCTCCTAGTGATCCCAAAATGTCTGCAGGGCTCCACCCATGCAGTTGTAAAAATTGGCAGAACAGACACAGTTAGGGATTATCTGCTCGCAGACCTTGCCTTTTGTCCAGTGACTCTAATGTTATCTTGAGGTTTTTGTGATAGATATTTATTTAAGAATTATTATCCTGTAATGACCTATGAGATATAAAAGCATCTCATTTACAGAGGTATCCTGGGATGGCAGTGTCAGCAGTACACGGTAGTTTATGATATGTACCTATACTGGATTTTTGTGGATGGAACCTTGAAAGATTTATTGAGAGTAGATAGTAAAGTGCAACTGCACATGCCTGCAGGTGATAAAAGAAAATACTATGTAAGTATTATAGTGCTTTATCATTTAAACAATTGTCTGTACATGACATTTCTGCAGTGGCATCTCTGATAACAAACTTTCACAACCAACCACATGTGAAACAGAAAATGTGTTTATTAGTTATTCCATGAAAAGGGTTTTAGTCTCAAGGAAATGTAAAAATATGAAAATTGAAAAAGTAATAATGCTTTTGCTGCATGGCACTCTGTAGGGTCCTGGCTGTTTACAACACAGTGCAGATACTAGGAATGCAGTATGATGCATAGCTATGGTATGAAAATCTGAAACTCCCTTAACAGATAAATAGATGTGCTGTGCTCATATACTGAATGTCAAGGCTAGCACAGGCTTTGACTAATAATTTGACTAAATGAATGTACTAATGGAGAAACTGTACCACTGTTTCCAAATTTGATCATAAAAACATGGAAACATAGAAATGTTGCAGAAAATAAAAGACTTGGAGTAGAGAGGAGCAAACTGTCTCTGTTGCAAATCCGAACCTAACCAGACCGGGCCAACTCAGCTCTCACCAGCAGAACTGAGCCTTTCATGGCTTGACATGGGTTGCCAAGTTGGCCCAGTTCAGAAGCATGGTCTGGTTTGGTCCACACTCTACAGCTGTTCCATGCTTAATTGCATGCTTACTGTATGCCAAATCTAAGGCACAGTAATTTGACAGTTAAAGAAAAAGAGGCATTAGTCAAATTACATTATCGTTCCCTGGTGTCTAGTGATCCCTCCCCCCACCTGCACCCATGCCGATGTTATTTGTAGGGTATTCACTAGTGTTTTGCAGTCCCTTCCCTCACCCACATCCATGCCTGTTCCATGCTTCATTGCGTGCTTACTGTATGTCAAATCTAAGGCACAGTAATTTGACAGTTAAAGAAAAAGAGGCACTAGTCAAATTACATTATCTTTCCCTGGTGTGTAGTGGTCCCTCCCTCCACCCACACCCATGTTCATGTTATCTGTAACGTATTCCCTGCTGTCTAGTGGCCCCTTCCCTTACATGCACCTATGCCCATGTTATCTGTAGAGTATTCCTTGGTGTCCAGTGGTCCCTCCCCCCACCTGATTACCCACCTGACATAATGTAACAAGTTTTCCTGGTGTCCAGTGGTCCCTTCATCCTGATCCCCTAGAAGTTATATACCATTCCCTGGTGTCTAGTGGATCCCCCTTCCCATCCCTGTTCCCATGTAATAGAATAAGGTACTAGTTCATTCCCTGGAGTCTAGTGGACTCTTCCCCCCATGTCCCAACAGGTGGTGCCCCCCCACCCTGTCATCCCCCACCTGACCCCCAACTGCTGACCAGCAAGGCCCTCCACTCTGCACCACTGCTGGCCACTGACTGAACTGTCAGTGAATGAGCACATGGTTGTAAGTACATGCTCATTCATTGACAGCTCAGTTGGCAGCTGGACATGGTGAAGTCAAGACAGAGGGCTCTGCAGGTTGATGGCTAGTGGTTGGGATGGGGGGAAATGGCCTGGTGGGCCAATGGCCCACCAGGCCATTCCCCATTATGCTGACCCCCAGCCGGTGACTGGCACAGCCCTCTGCTCTCCACCACGACTGGCTGCCAACTGAGCTGTCATGTCAGTGAATGAACACACACTTGTACAAGCACATGCTCATTCACTGACAGCTCAGTCAGCAGCCAGCCATAGTGAAGAGTGGAGGGCTGTGATGGTTGCCAGCTCAGGGTCGAGATGAGGGGGAATGGATGGAAGGGGCACTACCTGCTGGCATTGGGGGGTCTGCTAGGCACCAGGGAGTGGACTTATGTGGATAAATGGGATTTCTCCCACAATGGTCTCACTGTCAAAATTTTGCTTCCATCCTGGATGTTGGCTAACTCCCCTGCCCCCTCCCGGGAGGACTTTTTAAAAATACTATGGAAATTGATTAAAAAAAAAACTTAATTGGTAACGGTAGGGTACATAGACAAAATGCAGAAAGTCAGTAAATACAAAGTTAAGGTTCTCAAGATAATAACCCTAATAAAGCCAATTGTTTTTAAACAGGGAAACAGAATATTATGGTTAGTAAGGTAACATACATTTTGGTAGAGCAATCACAATAGCAAAATTTGACAGAACAGACACAGTTGGGGGTTATCTGCTCACAAACCTTGTCTTTTGTCCAGTAACCCTAACATTATCTTCAGGTTTTGAGGCTAGATATTTATTTAAGAACTATTATCCTATAATGACCTATGAGATGCGAAAGCATCTCATTTACAGAGGTATTCTGGAATGACAGTGTCAACAGTACACGGTAGTTTATGATATGTACCTATACTGGATTTTTGCGGATGGAACCTTGAAAGCTTTATTGAGAGTAGATAGTAAAGTGCCACTGCACATGCTTGCAGGTGATAAAAGAAAATGCTGATGATTACAGTGCTTTATCATTTAAACAATTGTCTGTACATGGCATTTCTACAGTAGCATCTCTGATTACAAACTTTCACATCCAACCACATGAAACAAAAATGTGTTTATTAGTTATTCCATGAAAAGGGTTTTAATCTCAAGGAAATTTAAAAATATGAAAATGGAAAAAGTAAAACGGCTTTGCTTCATGTGGATTCTAGGAATGCAGTATGATGCATAGCTATGGTATGAAAATCTGAAATTCCCTTTAGACATAAATAGATGTGCTGTGCTCATATACTGAATGTCAAGGGATAGCACAGGCTTTGACTAATAATTCAGCTAAATGAAGGTACTAATGGAGAAACCGTACCACTGTTTCCAAATTTGATCATAAAAACACAGACACATAGAAAGTTTGCAGAAAATAAAAGACTTGGAGTAGGGAGAGCAAACCAACTCTGCTGCAAATTCTAACCCCACCAGACTGGGCTGACTCAACTCTGACCTGGAGAACCAAGCCATTCATTGCTCGACCCGGGTTGCCAAGTTGGCACGGTTGAGAAGTGTGGTCCGGTTCGGTCCAGCACTTTACCGCTGTTCCATGCTTAATTGCATGCTTGCTGTATACCAAATCTAAGGCACAGTAATTTGACAGTTACATAGAAATATAGAAACTGTAGGCAGAGAAGGACCATATGGCCTGCCTAGTCTGCCCATTGCTCTACTCACTGCTGCAGCCACAGATCCTATTTGATCTGTGGCTCTCCTGCTCTGCACATCTCCAGGGTACCCTTATGTCTACCTTATGCAATCTTGACCCCCCTATTGTTTTCATCCTCACCACTTCTGCTGGAAAGCTGCTGCATTGCTCCACCACCCTTTCAGTGAAAAGGTACTTCCTAACATTACCCCCAATTCTTCCACCCTTCAGCCTCATATCATGCCCCCTTGTTCATGTGCCATTTTCTCTGAAATATGCTTTCCACCTGTACCCTATTTATTCCCCTAAGGTACTTGAAAGTCTCTATCATATCTCCCCTCTCACTTCTTTGCTCAAGTGAATAGATATTAAGGTCCTTAAGACTTTCCTCATAGGGCTTCTGGTGAAGTCCATGTACCATCTCCGTTGTCCTTCTCTGGACTGCCTCTATTTTGTCAATGTCCTTCCAGAGATGTGATCTCCAGAACTGGACATAGTACTCCAGTTGAGGCCTCACCAGTGATCTGTACAGTGGCATAACTACCTCTTCCTCCTGCTTGTTATACCTCTCGCTATGCACCCCAGCATTCTGTTTGATCTCCCTGCTGCTTTTCACACTGTTTGGTCACCTTCAGGTCATCAGATATGATAACCCCAGGTCTCTCTCCTGACCTGTGGTGACCAGAATTTCCCCACCCTTCCTGTACTTATCCCTTGGATTCTTGTGACCCAGGTGCATAATCTTGCACTTTTTAGCATTGAAACTCAACTGCCAGACACCCAACCACTCCTCTGATAGGCTTAGGTCTTTTCTAATTTTTCCAGCTCCTCTGGTGTGTCCACTCTGTTGCAGATCTTGGTGTCATCTGCTAAGAGGCACACCTTTCCCTTCAGACACTCAGCAATGTCACTAATGAAGACATTGAATAGGAATGGCCCCAGCACCGACCCCTGTGGCACCCCACTGGCCACCTCCCTCTCCTCAGATTTCATGCCATTTACCTCCACCCTCTGAGTCCTGTCCCTTAGCCAGTTCCCATCCCACTTTACCACTGTAGGACCCACTCCCAGGCTCCCCAATTTATTTAGCAATCTCATGTATGGGACGGTGTCAAAGGCCTTGCTGAAATCTAGGTAGGCCACATCCACTGCCCCTCCTTGATCTACCACCCTGGTTACCCAGTCAAATAAATTTATAAGATTTGTCTGACAGGACCTTCCCACTGAGAATCCATGCTGCCTTGGATCCTGTGCCCTGCTATTCTCCAGAAACTTTACAATCTTCTCCTTAAGTAAGGAGTCCATTAGTTTTCCTACTACTGAAATCAAGTTTACAGGCCCGTAATTTCCTGCCTCCTCTCTGCTTCCACTCTTGTGGAGAGGGAGCACATCTGCCCTCCTTCAGTCCTCAGGTGCCTCCCCTGCCTCAAGTGATGCATTGAAAGGGGCAGCCAGTGGTTCCACCAGCACTTCCCTATGTTCCTTTAGTACTCTGGGGTAGATCCTATCTGGCCTCATTACCTTTGCTGCTTTTATTTTCCCCGAGTTCTTCTAGGACTCTTTCCACCATGAATGGACTGGTGTCTACCTCCCTCCCTGAATACCCCTCTTAATGAGTTTCAGTCCTCACCCTCTGCTTCCCTGGTGAATGCTGAGCAAAATTACTTGTTCGGTATCTAAGCCTTATCTAGGTCATCCTCCACACTATCTCCTCCTTTCTTCTTTTGCCAGACAATCTAATTTCTGTCTTTTCTCTCTCGCTAATGTATCTGAAGAAGGTCTTGTAGCCTTTCTTAATAGCCTTGGCTATACCTTCCTCTGTCTGCGCTTTAGCCCTTCTAATTATTTTCCCAGAGTTCCTCTGCTTCTCCAGATATTGTTCTCTGTCCTCATGCTTATGTGTTTCCTTGTATCTTCTGAAGGCTCTTTTCTTTTCTTTTCTTTTCCTTACTTTCTTGGTCACTACCATTGAGAACCATGATGGCCTTTTCTTTCTTTTACTCTTGCTATGCATTTGACACAGTTAAAGAAAAGAGGCATTAGTCAAATTACATTATCTTTCCCTGGTGTCTAGCGATCCCTCCCCACCTGCACCCATGCCCATGTTATCTGTAGTATTCCTGGTGTCTAGCAGTCCCTCCTCACCTGCACCCATGCCTGTCTCATGCTTAGTTGAGTGCTTACTGTATGTCAAATCTAAAGCACAGCAATTTGACAGTTAAAGAAAAAGAGGCATTAGTCAAATTACATTGTCTTTCCTTGGTGTCTAGTGGTCCATCCCCCCACTAGCACCCATGCCCATGTTATCTGTAGATTATTCCCTGGTGTCTAGCGGTCCCTCCCCCCACCTGCACCCATGTTATCTGTGGAGTATTCCCTGGTGTCCAGTGGTCCCTCCCCCTACCTGATCACCCACCTGACATAATGTAACAAGTTTCCCTGGTGTCCAGTGGTCCCCCCATCCCAATCCCCTAGAAGTTATATACCATTTCCTGGTGTCTAGTGGCCCCCCTCCCCATCCCTGCTTCTCTGTAATAGAATAAGGTACTGTCCTATTCCCTGGTGTCTAGTGGCCCCTACCCCTCACCCCAACAGGTGGTTTCCCCACCCCAACCCTGAGTCTGTGACCAGCAAGGACCTCCTCTACTTGCACCATGGTTGGGTGATGGAGCTGTCAGCGAATGAGTGCATGCTTGTAAGTACAGACTCATTCACTGACAGCTCAGTCACCAGCCAGACATGGTGGGGAAAAGAGAGGAGGGCTGTGCCAGTTGCCAGCTCATGGTTGGGATGGGGTGGAATGGCCATTAACTAACTTGAACAAGGAAAAAAACTAAGCAGCCTCCTGCTGTAGACCCCAAATAGTGGCTCCACCACTCCAGTGGGAGTCACTCAAGCAGAGAGCCACTCCATGGAGAGTCGCTAGAGTGGCTTTGCTTTTATAGGGGAGTGCTGCCCTGCCCCCTCAGCCCATGTCACTCCTGTGTACCAGAACCAACCACTGCCACTAGGTCGGCCCTGTTGGCTATGCTACACTTGAGGCAAAGTCCCGCTGGTATGCTGGTGCTGGAACTGGAGGGAGAGGAGAGAAGAGAACAGCTGGTAATGTGATGCAAAGTTTAAGTGAGGTAGTGCCAGAAATTGACTAAGGCAGCATTGCTTTTGTAGTGGGGTGCTTCCCCAACCCATCAGTCCATGACACTCCCATGTAGCGGTGCTGACCGCTGCCACCAGGTCAATCCAGTCAGCTATGCCTCCCCTGAGGCAAAGTCCCGATGATATGCAGATGCTACAACTGGGGGGAGAAGAGAGGAGAGGAAAGCTCAGTTGGTACTGTAATGCAAAGTTTAAGTAAGGTTACACCATTTTCATATCCTACAAATGAATATTACTAGGGAAGAAAGAAAGAGTGGAATGCTATTTACAGAACAACAAATTGTAGTCCTACTAACACTTCTCTTTCTGACAAACAGGTTCTATTTTGTGGTTGTTGCAGTCTACCATGCTAGTGATCATACAGCCTATATGTGAGCACTAACATCTGAACATGTGATGTAGACAAGTACTGTATCTACAGTACTTGACTTCAGCGTTTGTTTCTATAGTCAATGTTCATTTGCTGTTTTTCTTTTGTATTATGTGTAGTTAACCATGCTGTATAATTTTGAACACATATGTGCTGTATGCAATCCTGTGTTTGTGATTTTGATCACTGTTCAGTTGTATGGCTGCAATTTGTACTCTCTCGGGTTGTACCTGAAAACTAGGGATGGGTGAACCTCAAAAGGTTCGGAAGTTCTAAAAGGTTCTGATAAGGCTAAAAATATTTGGATGGTTATCTGAACCGTATCCAGATCTTTTAGATCCTTTGTGCTGCAGCATTAGGACAACTGTTGTAGTTGTCCATGGGCACCCCTTCCTATCCCCGATTGAGCCCTTGTCATAAAAATAGTGTCCTCATATTACCTGGTATCTAGTGGACCCACCTCCCTATCCCTGATTGATCCCTTGTAATAAAAACATATTTTGCTCAATAAATTATTTCCTTGGTATCTAGTGGACCCCCCTCTCTATCCATGCCAATCCCCTGTCATAAAATAAAATGTCCCCATATTCCCTTGTGTCTAATGGAACCCCAGCTCTGGCAGGTACTGCCCCCACCCTGCATGCAACCGGCACAGCCTTCCTCTCTCCATCACGGCCATCTGCCCACCTGACTGAGCTGACAGTGAATGAACTTGTATTTGTACAAGTATGTGTTCATTCATGGCCAGCCACTGCTCATTTCCTGAGGTCTTTGGGTGCAGCAGAGATGAGTGGAGGGCTGTTTTGGTCACCGGCAAAAGGGGCAGGATGGGGAGGAACAGCATTGTGGACCCGGCATCCACAATGCCATTCCCCCATTCTGCCTCCTCTGCCAGTGACCAAAACAGCCCTCCTCTTATCTCTGATGCACCCAAAGTTCTCAGGGAATGAATGGGAGCTGGATGGCTGGCAATGAATGAGCGCGTGCTTGTACAATTATGTGATCATTCATCGTCAGCTCAGTCAGTTGGGCAGCCAACCATGATGGAGATAAGTGGAGTCTTCACTCTCCTGGTTCCCCGATAAATCTTCTGTTCCCTGACTACTCACCCAGTTCCATGAGCACCTCCTGGTTCCCCTATCACTCTTCTGTTCCCTGATCTCTCTCCTGGTTCCCCTATCACTCTCCCTGTTCCCCATCACTCTTGTTCCCCGATCACACTTCTGGACCCCTGACCACTGTATTCTGTTGGTTGGTCAAGCTGGTCAGCAGAATAAAAGGAATGCCAAAGCTGAGCTGCAGAAGAGAAGAGAAGAGGTTGGGCATTAGCAGCTAAACATATCATTCAGAGGTTCCCTGAGCACTCTCTTGGTTCCCCCATCACTCTCCTGTTTCCTGATCACTCACCCAGTTCCCAGATCACTCTCCCAGTTCCCTGATCACTTTCTCTGTTCCCTGATCTCTACTAATGCCCTCTCTGTAATAGTTTGTAACAGTTTACATGGCACTGCACTCCAAACTGGCTTTTTCACATTCACTGATTACCCTCCTGGTTCCCTAAGCACTCTCCTGGTTCCCTGATCACCTCCTGTCCCCAGTCTTGCCCAATAGTATGAGCACTCTCCTGGTTTCCTGCTCACTCTCCTGTTCCCTGATCATTCTCCTGTTCCCTGGTCACTCGCTGTTTCCTGATCACTTTCCAGATCCGTAATTACTCTATACTGTTGGTCGGCCAGAAAAAGGAATGCCAGAGCTGAGCTGCAGAAGAGGTCAGTTGAGCTGCAGAAGAGAAAAGGTCAGGGATTAGCAACTAAACACATCATTCAGAGGCAAGAAAAATTCATAGAGCTGCTGAAAAGGAAGATGGGAAACAGGCGCAACTAGTGAACAGTGCAGTTCACACCTACCATGTGTGAAAAAGGATTAGTGAGGGCTTAATAAATGACTATGGGATTGGCGAGGGAATGTTGGACAGTCATCCTAAATTGTCCCAATTTGGTGATGAGTATCCACATTAAGCAACAGTACCTTCCATAGTATTGTATTGTCACTTAATCGGTTCCTGGCTGGACGTCCCAATAAAGCTGATGTCCCTATTATCCGATCCTGATTAAGTGACTTGTACTGTACATACACTATCTACTGAAATACAATACTAAGTACTGTAAATCCACATACTGTACATTATATACTGAAACAAATGCACTTTATATTGAAACACATGCACTGCCTATTGAGATACATATACTACAGATTAAAAAATCCACATACACGGTCTACAGAAATGAATACACTATAGATTGTAACACATACACTATATTCTGAAAAACAATCGGCATACATGATATAATGAAACAAATACACTGCATTTTGAAATACATACACTATCTATTGAAATACATGCACAACTCATTGAAAAATCCACATACTCTATTTACTGAAAGAAATACACAGTGGGCAGGATTATCAAAAAGTATGTGCCCAGCACATCCGAGATGTGCTGGCTCATCCCTGACTTGTGCAGTGGCGCGATTCTGCACAGGGACCGATGTGCTGCATACCACCCATAATGCTATGTAATGCATCTGGAGGGGCTGTGAAGGGGCCATGCCCATGCATATGGTGCACAGCCCCATTCACAGCCTGACCAGGAGGCAAATCTCTGGGGCAAGTCTGGAGATATGCCTCCTAGAGATAAGTCTACAACAAGAAAATTTAAATCCCTTGCCACGCACAGGCAGGCTGCCATACTGCAGACAGCAGCATGGCAGCCTGCCCACCCTGGCAGTCCAGGGTGCTCCCCCCACCCTGCCCAAGACTACGTATCCATGCTGCACACAGTGATGATAGTATAATGTCCAAGGAAACCGTCCACCACACCTGAGACTACATATCCATGCCACCCAAAGTGGTAGTAGTATAGTGCCCAAGAATCCCCACCCTGACTGCTTCCCAATTCCATGCAACACACTGTGGTGGTAGACATTCATATAATGAACCCCCACTCCCTACCCTGACCTGTATGCACTGCCAACAGTGCTCTAGAAGACACCCCATCAGGCCAGCAGACCCCCCTGCCCACTCAGGCACCCTCTCCCCATACCGGTCTCCCCATCTCTGCAGGCCCCAATGATCAGCAGGCAGCACAATGCACCCACATTCTGCCACAGCTGTTTGCAGACAGAGCTGTCTGGGAATGACAGTTACTGTACTACTGAAAGCCCATAGGTGGACCTTGTCAGCCAATGGACTTGCAGTGAGTACTGTACTCTGCCATTCACATGAAAGTTGTTCAGGACAAAATGACACTTTAAATGAGGGTAGTCACTAATCTGAATTCATTAGATTTATTTAAATATAGCCATCCAAAAGTTAAAAATTGTGAAGAAAAATGAAAATTCAGGTACTCATATGGACATAGTTTAAACAACATAATTAGTGCAGCTTAATGAGTAGCCTCATTGGAAAGGTATTTTTGTCCTGAACAACTTGCATACTGATGGTTTTGTGTAACACATATACTTTTAGAGATATTTACATTTTTTGGCATAACTTCTATGAAAAATGAAAACTGAGGTAATCAGATGGCCATAGTTTACAAAATATAATTAGTGCAGCTTGATGAATGTGCTCATTTAAAAGGTATTTGTGTACTGAACAATTTTTATATTGCTTTTTTATCTGTAACTTGTAAACTTTTAGAGATATTTACATTTGTTTAGCATAACTCTTATTGCACTTCTAAGCCTCAGTTTTGCAAATAACTATGCCACTCAAGTGAAATTCTAAACCAGACCACCTTGTTCATCTCTTGTCATGCCTAATTAAAACTGGACAGGAACTGATTACTTATGTGCAGCTGTTTGAAATGTCCCTATTTTCATAAATTACATTTATACCACTAAATGATCCATATTTAACTGTGCCTGAATAAAAGCTGAAGCTGTCAGTTGTGTTTTGTATTGTTTTCTTTGTAAGGACACTATTCGTGCAGTTCCTTTCATGGAACTAAGAATTTGGAGTTTTGACTATGTCACTTCATGGTTTCAGAAGCGTGAGCACTGTACTGATAAGTTCCTGCTAAAATATCTGAAACTGTGAAGCCACAGAAAAACATGGTGCTGTATTGGTCCTTGTAACACAAGATACACAGAAACAGATCATTTAATACCTTATATTGGACCAACAGAGTAGTTACTAAAAAACACAGGTGCTTTTAGCTTTTGGATTACACAGAATCCTTCATCGGAAAACACTGGCAGTTGTTTAAGAAGAACATACTTTCTCAAAACCCAGATCATACAAAAAATGATGAAAACTTGTTAAGGACCCAGTTGGTTAAAACTGCATTCAAAAAAAAAACATGCCCATATAAACTCAGCAAAAGTTCCATCAAAAAAAAGCCACCCCAAGGTCAAATGTCACTGACTTGAAAGTTCACTCCCTGAGAAAAGCTTTAAACCAGCTGAAGCTTCATTTTAAAACCATCTGTGTATGTGTCTGTGACAGCATTAGTAAATGACAATGATTAAAAACCACAAGGAAAATGAGCTTAAGCAATACATAGTAAATAATGTTAAACGTCTTATACATATGAAAATATCTATGTGGTAAGTAAAAAAAATAGGCTAAAAGACAACCTGCCCTAATGTAAATTAAGCATTCACCAGCTTCTTTCACACAGTGGTATAAATCAAATTTACACAGTGTACTGTTCAGATGTATTTATCTTAAACTCTGTGTACAATAAGTCCATTTTAATCATGAATAGTCAAACTTATACTGTCTTAAACATGGTATATCTGCAATACTGTAACAAGCGACTAGTGTATGTATATTCAAAGCCCAAACCTAACACAGGCCCTTAGTGATTGAGATACTGTTATCCTAATACTGTATGTCTATGTATCAACATGAGTCCATATGTACACAATATACTTTTGTATTAAATAACAGTTCTGTAAATCTAAAACCAAAACAAAACACAACTGACAGCTTCAGGTTTTTTTCTGGCATAGTTAAATAGGTATGCTTTAGAGGTATGAATATAATTTATGAAAACAGAGACATTTCAAACACCTGTACATAAGTAATCAATTTCTGTGCACTTTAACTCATCCAGAACCACTGTGTCTTTAGAACATTGAAGACAGAACTCCAACATAGCAGTTACATAAGAACTTACCGTAACAGTAGATCTTCGAGACAGGTTCCTGCAGTAGGTGTTCACAGAGTAGGACTGCACCCCCTGGCATCAGGAATGCATGGAAAATTTCTAGCTAACAATCTATAGTGGGAGACTGCCCCCAGCATCACATGACAGACGTCAATGTGACTGTATAAAGGGGGTGGTCCCATGCCCACCCTTCAGTTCTCCTGCCAGAGACCTCAGAAGAGAAAAACAGGAGAAAGGAGTAACAACTCCTGAAGCCCTTTACTGCTAATGACAAAGCTTGGGAAAGGAAAGGAAAAGAAGAAAGATACAGGAGCTGGGTGAAGGTGGGAGGGATATCTAGACCTACCACTGGAACCTCTCTCGAAGATCTACTGTTACAAGTTCTTGCGTAACTGCTATATCTTACTTCAGAGGATTCCTGCAGTAGATCTTCACAGAGTAGGACTGAATACCAAGCAAAGAAAAATGAAGTTGGAGACTAAGTTCCGGGAGGAGGAAGAGTCTATCAACTAGAGGAATGACTGTGTAGGTAAAGTATTAGAAGGACTGAGGGCACTAAAAGTGGTCAAGACACCAAAGCCAGATGGTATCCACCCCAGGGTGCTGAGTGATATGGCAGAACTGCTGGCAGATCTGTTCAGCACCTCCCTGGATATGGGATGTGTGCCTCAGGACTGGAGGATGGCCCATGTGGTGTTGATACACAAGAGCAGCCCAAGGGATGAACTGGGCAATTATAGGCCGGTCAGTCTCACTTCCATAGTGGGCAAGCTTACAGAGATGATACTGAAGGAGAGGCTGGTGTCATTTCTAGAGGACAAGTACCACCAGGATGTGAGGCAGCATGGGTTCATATCAGGGAAGTCCTGTCAAACTAACCTAATGCAATATTACAACTGGGTATCAAGAAAGCTGGATAGGGGCTATGCAGTGGATGTCCTCTACTTGGATTTCAGCAAGACCTTCGATTCAGTACCTCATGGGTGGCTTGGGGGGGAAGATAACTGGTGTGGGACTGAAGGCGAAGATGGCAAACTGGATTACAAACTGACAGCATGGGAGGCTACAATGGGTGGTGGTGGGGGGAGAATTTTCAATACCTAGACCAGTGATGAGCAGGGTACCACAGGGCTTGGTGTTGTGCCTGGTGCTATTTGGGGTCTTCATCGCTGACATTGCACATGGAGTGGTGAGCAGGATCAGTCTGTTCACAGACATTACCAAAATGGGTGCAGTAGTGGATGAGGAGGAGGGATGGAAGCAACTGCAGGGGGACCTAACCAAACTGGAGGAGTGGTCAGAGAGGTGGCAGCTGAGGTTCAATGCAAAAAGTGTAAAGTTATGCACTTTGGGGCAAAGAAAAAGGAGACAATACTGGTTGGGGTGAAGCTGAGGTTCACTGAGGAGGAGAAGGACCTAGGGGTGATGGTAACAGAGAGCATGAACAATTCTGCCCAATGCAGGAAAGTGGCAGCGAAGGTGAACAAGATGCTGGGGTGTATAGTGAGGGGATTCTCATCCAGGTGGAGGGAGGTGCTCTTGCCCCTCTACAGGTCACTGGCCAGGCCGCACTTGGAGTACTGAGTGCAGTTCTGGAGGCCATACCTGAGGTGGGATATCAAGCTACTGGAGGGAGTGCAGCAGAGGGCAATGAGGATGATACAGGAAATGGAGGAAAGAGACTATGAGAACAGGCTGGGGGAACTGAATATGTACACCCTGGAGGAGAGGAGGGATGGGGGACATGACTGGAACTTTCAAGTATCTGAGGGGAATCAACAAGGATGGAGACAGCAAGGTTTTTTTTTCATTTACTATGCTTTTTCCCCCAATGCTATCTGCCTGGCATCTCAGTCCGGTCACAGACCTCAGCTTCCACCTCCTCACTTGGGACCACGACCCTCCGATACCCCCTGGCTTGCCCCCCAGGGTGGAGTTTGAGCCATTGACCCCTAACAGTGCCACAATGATGGGGACTTGGTCAGAGGGCCAGCCTGGAGGAGGCTAATCAAAGCCGAGGTGGGCTGCATCAAGGGCAGCTGGCAGAAAGTATTTTTCTGTGTTTTTCTTGGGGGAGGGGACATGCAATGACATCCCGTGTCCATTCCGCCCCATGAGAGCTCTCAAATGCCAGTTACTGTGGTACCCATGGCCTCTGCCAGGGGTCCATCAAGCACTGGACATTCACCCCACCATCCCCCCAGAGAAGGAGATCAGTCCTAGGGATGCTCCATCCTTCTCCCCCTGGCCAGCCCTTCGATAACCCAGGTCCATTCCTGAACCAGGGTCACTGGCATTACAAACAGAAATCCAACTGCTGTGATGACTGGACAACACCAACAGGGTTTTTGAACTGAGGAAGGGAAGGAACACTAGAGGGGTGTGGGCTAAGAACAGAGGGGGGAAGATTTAGGAGGGAGATGAGTAGGCATTATTTCACAAAGAGAGAGTGGATTTGAAGTGGAACACCCTACCAGAGAGGATGATATCATGCAAAACTGGGGGTAGTTTTAAAAGGGCATGGGACAGAGAACAGGGGATAGTATGGGTGGGTGAGGCTGAGAATGTCCGAGAGCAGACAAAACAGCTGCAACTTAGGGGAGCTAGCTGCACACTCGAGCAGATGTTGACAGACCAAGAGGTTAGTTTCTGCCTGCACATTCATATGTTCATATGCTTGTATGTACTTAGGACAGGAGGCCTTGCAGGACTGTGATGCTGAAACCAGCCCTGGCATTGAGGCAATGTCCAGACTGTAATGCTTGGTGAAGGTATGGACAGAAGGCCAAGTGACCACTGCACAAATATCCACAGTGGACACGTTCTCAGGAAGGTCATCAACTACAATGCCCTGAGTCAGGTGCTTTTCATGTCTCGGACGGGCTCCTATACTTGTTGTAGATGTACTGAATGCAGTTAGCTAACCATTTTGACATACCCTGTTTGAAATGGCCTTGCTTTTGACATTTGGGTGTGAAGGCAACAAACAACTGGTTAGACTTCAGTACTCTTTGGTCCTAGAGATATAATATCTCAGAATCCTATGCACATCCAAGGTGTGCAAGAGGTATTTCCTGTTGGAATACTCTGGTTAATATACCGGCAGTTCAACATTCTGATTCAAAATAAATTCTGAAACTACCTTTGGAAGAAAAAAGGTTAACCCAGAGCCACCCGGCCTCTGTGGAAAATCAAATAAGGCTCCTTACAAACTAGGGCCTGAAGTTCTGAAACTCTTTGAACAGCGGTAATGACAATTAAAAGAGTATTTTTCAAGATAAGTAATTCATGTCACAACTTGCTGCTGGCTCAAAAGGGGCAAAGTAAGTTTTTCTATAATAAAATTCAAATCCCAGGGTGAACCAGATTCTGGACTGGAGGCTTAAGGTGGAGAAACCCCTTAAGAAATGTTTGGAGACCTCCAACAGAGCGATGGCTTTTCCACCACCAGAAAGTGGTAGGCAAACTGCAGATAGGTGGATCTTCAGTGGAGGAATAGCTGAGGCTCGAATCAGACAGGTGCAAGAGGTACTCGAGGACCTGGGGTGCTGAGCAAGAAAAGGGTCCAGACCTTTGGCTTCAGCCCAAATAGAAAATTTCTTCCATTTCATAGCATACATGGATCCCGTAAAGAGCTTTCTGGCCTCCACTAGGACCTGAGCAACTCTGGAAGATACGCCAAAGCATGAGACGGCTATGTTGAAAGGTGCCACGCATGCAGGTGGAAAGGCCTTGAGGCTCAGATGCAACAGGCTTCCCTGCTCCTGAGATTGAAGTTCATGAGAGAGAAGAATAGGTACCAGGGATTCCATCATCAGCTGCAGCAGCAGAGGAAACCAAATCTGCCAAGGCCACAGAGGGGCAATGAGAATCATGTAAGGCCCCCTGCCTGGAGGTTCAGCAGAATTTTCTGTTTAATAGGAAAGGAGGAAAGTGTACAGAAATCTTCCTGTCCAAGATAGAGGCAGCTTGTCTCATCAGAAAATACCATGCTTGGGAACAAGTAAGAAATCTGGGTAGTTTTGCATTGGATGGGGAAGTGAATAGATCTATTTTGTCCAACCCCATTGAAGGACGAGATCTTCCACTACTTTCTGCTTTAGCTCACACTCATCAGCCCAATGACAGTGTGACTGAGACTGTCCACCAGAACATTGTGGATTCTTGGAACATGGACTGCTATCAATGTCAGGATGTGCTGGACTGCCCAGTACCACATCTGCATTGCCTCCCTGCAAAGGGGGTATGATCGAGCGCCTCCCTGTTTGCTTATGTACCAGACCATGGCAGTGTTGTCTGCCTAGATCATAAGTGTTCCCAGGAGCAAGAGGGATAGGAAGGCTTGGGGAGTCTAGAGCACTTCCCTCATCTCCAGAATGTTGATATGCAGATGGCCCTCCAGGGGAGATCAAGTTCCTTGTGTCAGGTGGTCTCCAGGTGGGCTTCCCAACCATGGCCTGAGGTGTACATCATGAAGGTCATAGAGGGGGTAGGGATGGAAAGGACCCCAGAGAATGGTTGGCTAAATCCTGCTACCAGAGGAGATCCTCTTCAAGCTGCTGGAGACTAGGACCCTGTGATCCATGTCATCCATGCATTGATCCCACTGTACCCAGAGGATCACTTGGTCACCCTCATATATGGTCTGGCAGGGACTGTGGGCATGGCAGCCACCATAAGACCCAACAGGCAGAGAAAACAGCATGGTGTGGTCCGCCAGGATGAGGACACCAACTTGGCTTGTTGAATCAAGGTTTCCACCCTGTAAATAGGTAAAAAAGCCCTGCCCTGGACCATGTCCAGAACTGCTCCAATAAACTGAAGGCACTGGGAGGGTGAGAGCTGAGACTTGGTATAGTTCACAGTGATGCCAAGTCTGGAAAAAGGTTCAGGGTGGTGGAAAGAGAATCCATCAGACTGTCCTGAGATGGAGCTGACAGCAGACAGTTGTCCAGGTAAGGAATACATAAACTTTGCAGGTACAGAACCACAGCCACCACTGCTAGGCACTTGATAAAGACCTGAGGTGCTGAACAAAAGCCAAAAGGAAGGGCCTTGAACTGATAATGGTTTTCCTGAAAGGAGAATTTCAGGAAACGGCAGTGGGCCGGGAGGATACAAATGTGCAAGTAAGCATCCTGCATGTGCAATGAGCGCAGCCAATGATTTTGTTGGAGCAGGGGATGAAGTCCCTGGAGAGTCAGCATGTGAAACCTCTTGTACTCTATAAAGAGGTTGAGTAGACTGAGATCTAGAATGGGTCTCTGATCTCCCATCCTTTTGGGTACTAGGAAGAAGTGGGAGTAATATCCCCTTCCTATCTGCCCTGGTGGAACCGGCTCTATGTCTGACTTGGTTAATAGAGCCTGATTTTCCTGTTGAATAAGGCCTAGCTGTCCTGACAGGCAGTGGGACCTTCATAGCGGATTGCCTGGGGGTCTCTCCAGGAACTCTATGGAGTGTCCTCTTGCGATGAGCTGGAGAACCCAAGCATCTGTGGTTATCATCTGCCATTCTTCCAGGTGGAGAGTGAACCTTCCCCCCCCCACTTGCTCCTCTGGAACTATGTGAGGAGATGGAGGGGACCCTCACAAGTCAGGAGGTGGAGGGGAGAGCTGCTGTGTTGCTGCCGGTGGTCTTTTGGGACTTCACCTGAGGAGTCTGGGTACTAGAACTGGTGGCAGGACGCTTGCCTGTCATCTGCCCTAGTTGTACCTATTCCACCTCTTCTGGGGGAGATGAAAATTCTTCTTGGGTTTCTGACTGGAGTGGTACATAGTGCAGAAGTCTTTTAGAGATCTCCCACTCTCCTGTAGCTCAGTTATTATGTCTTTGGTGTCACCCCCAAAAAGGACAGCACCCCTGAAGGGAGTGACCAGCAAGGTGCTCTGGACGTTTTGTGCCAGTCCCACAAGATGGAGCCAGGCCAGGCTCCTCAGGCAAACCCCAGTAGAAGTGCAACAAGCCACAGAATTCGATGGAGTCGTAAGTGGCCCATAATGTGTGGTGGCAGGAAGACTTTAAGTCTTACTTTGTCTAGTAGCCAATTCCTGAGGTCCTCATCCGGATGGCCTGGAGTTCTTTTCTAAGTCAGACAGAGACAGTTTCTGAAAGAACACCATGTGGGCCACATAATTTAAAGAACAAATGGTGCAGGTTGAGGAGGCATAGACCTTGCGGCCATATTGGTCTTTTTTTTTTATTTAGTTGTTTAACCAGGTGTAGTACACTAAGCTGAAAGTTTTTTTACAGGAGTGACCTGGGAGCACAAGGAAGTTAAGTGACTTGCTCAGGGTCACACAGTATGCAGGTGGAAGCTGTGGGATTCAAACCCAGGTCTGGTCTGCTGGATGTCACCAAATTTGCAACTCAGAGCCTTAGATCACTGCGCTATACTGCCTCCTCATGTTTGGACTCCTTATGTGGTGGGGAGGCACTCAGGTGCTTAGGCTGGGCTAATCTATCATGGGCTGCTGTAATGACAATAAAGTCAGCTTTAGGTTGAGTCATCAAATGGCAAGTCCCTTCTGGGAGGGTGGTAGGTCCTGTCAGCTTTTTTAGAAACTGCAGGTATAGATGACTGTTGTTGCCATATAGTGGAGGTTAAGTCCTCTTGCAGTCCTGTCCATAGAAGAATGGGAGGGATCTGCATTGGTGAGGTCCACATGTTTTGTCAGCCTCTTTCTCTGGGGTCCATCTCCTGGGATGCCCAACCATAGGCGTGTTGAATGGGGCACAGGAGTTCTGGAAAGGATGGATCCTCCAGCAGAGACTTTGGAGACTCCATGGGCTTAGGCTCTGTAGAGGAATGAGACTCTGACTGGACAATGAGTTGGAGTCTGAGTCTGAATTGGAGGACTCCAGTCTGCTGGGCAAAGGAGTAACTTCTGTGACTTCCTCCGTGCCCTGGCACCTAAGAAACCCCTGTCGGATCGCTGTCCAAATCCTTATCTGATGTCTGGTCCATAGGGATGGACTCTTTGACCTGCGGTTCAGAGTGGCCACCATGACTGGTTAGGTTTGGCCCAACTTGCAAAAGTTGGGACCTGGCATTCTTCCACCAAGCCAGGATGGTCTCTTAGGGTTCCGTTGTGGGTGGCAGAGGTGGAGGAGGCTGGTAGCCCAGGTACCATGTTGCATAATGGGGTTAGCCAGGTGGTTGGTACCAGTAGTGGTATGGGTTATACCCATGGTACAAAGGACCTTGGCCCGGTGTTGAGTACCCTGGTGTCAGAGCTTGCAGTGGGTAACATGGTGATGGCGACCCCGGTGTTGGGTAGTAGGGGAACTGAGGCAGCAGGTAGCCAGGATAGTTGCCCATGGGGCCCAACAAAAGAGGGGCAGAAGGCCCAGGTACAGGCAGTGCAGAGGGACTGCTGGGGGTAGTGTGGTCTATCAGCAAGCCTGGAGTCAGGGTGGGAACCCTGAAGGGCCAGAAGGGTGCTCTAGCATCAGAGCAAAAAGTCCCTGGTCCATGTCCAGATCTGAGGGAGTGTGAACTGGGGAGTGGCCCGGCATTGGGGATCTAAAGGAGCCTGATGTCAGAATAGAGACAGATGAGGGGGATAAGGGAATAGATACTCCCATCGACAGGTCTGCCAGGGAGGCAGGCATCTCAGTAGGTTGATGCGATGCAGGAGTGGACTCCTGGACAGTAGTGCTTGCCTCCCAAGGGACCAGGGAAAATGAGACATTGGGCTGGGTCAATTAGGCCCAGGAGGGGGAACCCTTGCAGGACCTAGGGGAGCCTGGAAGCTTGCTCTGCTTGATCTTAGAGACCACATGGGCATCTGACAGAAGAGAAACTGCTGGTCAGAAGTCAGGCAGGCCAGTGATTGACTTATCAGTATCCACCTGGTGGGCATCAGAGGAGTTGACATCCGACTTACAGGGAGAGGTCAGGCTGACAGCAACCGGGAGGCTGGAGTCTGGCAGGATAACCAAGGCAGACTCCCAACAGTAGGACCAGAGGGAGACTTACTGAACAAGCTTGCAACAGGCCCAGAAAGGAAGGTTCTCTGAAGAGGAGATCCTTGACTGCCCACTGACCAAGGCAGGAGGGGGAGAAGGCATCCAGTCCACTGGGGTGGATGGAGGCCTATGAGGTGGAGTACTCACTGATGTGGAGGCCCCACCAGATGTTGCATCGGCTGTCTGATGACAATGAGTGGAGGGAGAATGGTCCCACTCCCGGAGCTTCTCCTTCTTTTTCTCCACGGAAGAGGAAGAGCATCCCCTCAGCTCCTGAGGTTCTTTCTCCATCGATGTAAGGCATTGTTTTAGGAGGTGAGCATCAAGGGCCTTCTGAAGATGGGAGCATGTGGCCTGGTTAAAGGATAGGCAGATTTGGCAATCTGCTACCTTGTGGTTGGAGCCAAGGCAGAGCACGCAGCGGGAGTGGTCGTCTCTGTGCGAGATCTGTGCACCTCACTTCCAACACTTTTTCTTTGGTCTACGTGAAGACATGCAACATAATGTATACAGAAAAAACATGGAAATACTAATACTTAGACTATAAAGAAGGCGGATGACTGAAGCTGTTCAACCACAAGATCCGATGATACAGGTCAATGGCAGAAAAGAACTGAAGGGCGGTCTTGGGGACTGCCCTGATTATACAGTCTGCGCCCATCATGTGACGCCAGGGTGGTCCTCTATAGATTGCTAGCTAGAAATTTGCCGTGTGGTTCTGATGCCGGGGTGCAGTCCTACTCAGTGAAGACCCACTGCAGGAACCTCTTAAAGTAAGATCTGCTTTTCATTGAGAATCTTCCTAAGGCATTGTGCAGAATTCTTAGCAAATGTACACATTCCAAACAAATCTAAATATCTTTAAAACTATTCTAGGTGCACAAAAATAACCATTCTGAAAGTTGTCCAGGACAAAAAGACCTTTCAAATGAGGGTAGTCACTAATCTAAATTTCTTATATTTTGTAAAATATGGTCATCTTATCACCTGTATTTACATTTTTGGTTTTACAAAATTCACATTTATGATGGCAATAAAAAAAAATATAAAGAATTTAGATTAGTGACTACCCTCATTTGAAAAGCCTTTTTGTCCTGAACACAAAAATTTACAATAATGCACTTGGGGCACAGAAATCCAGGGGCAGAGTATAAAATGAAAGGAGCAGTATTGACAACATTAAGAAAGCACACATTCAAAAACCAAAAACTTTTACATACAGTTGATTACTGTTTAACAATATTACGCATCTATGGCTGCCACTGCTCATCTGTTGCAAACCCATAATCATATTTCTCACTTGAAGTGAAAAGGGTTGGGGGTGGAGACCAAAATGTTTTTGTGTTAAAAGAGTCAGTTTTTTTTACAGCAAAAACAAGGAAAGGGGTCATTTCTAAAATGTGCAGACAAGCATGGGGACCACTTTTTTCAGAGCATGCCACCATCAGTAGCTACCACTTCAAGACTGCTTCTACCCCACCTAATACAATCAGGGGAAAACCTGAAGTAGTCTACCAGCACTGAGATCAATATGGTTAAGGCACATTTACCAGAAACTACTGCTTAGAAAAAGAATGAGAAGTGACTGTGATGACGAGCAAGTCCCATATCAGATGTTTAGATTGTTAATAGTCTCCTCCTGAGTCTGATTTTTACAGCTGTGTGGGCCAAGCTCCACAGATGTTGTGCCATTATCAGATTTGTATAAGAGCACTGTGGAAGCACATAACTGGACTGCTGTCTGATGTTCTGCCACAGTGCTCCAGCCATACCTCTCAATCTTTTATCACCCAAATGTGGAATATTGCATCTCAAAATGTGGAACAAATGGGTAAAATGTGGAACACTTAATTAAATATTTACCTAAAAAGCTCAGAACACTGTTAAAATGTTTGCCTTTATGTTCAGAAAGTCTGTTATTAATTGAATAATATATTTTCTGCATCATTTACCACAGATTTTCACTTTAAAATTATAACACTGAATGTGGAAAGAGTCCTCGCAATGTGGAACAGAGAGCTTTTGTGAGGTAAAATGAGGAACTGTTCCTTGCAATGTGGAACAGTTGAGAGGTATGGCTCCAGCATAGTTTCCAGTGTTTCTGTTTATGTTGCCTTTCCGCTCTGGAGTTGCATAAACATACCCACTTCCTGGTACACTACTTTTTCCTTTCCACAATTGCAGAAGTGACAGCCGCGTGTGCCATATGGTGGTGCTGACTTAAAGTGTGCATGTATGAGTATTGTGTATACATATATAACCCCAAACCACCTTTGGCTAGCTGGCAACCCCCTTAAAGAACTGCTGCCAACTACATGGCAGAGCTACACTCATGGTACCACCCCTAGCACTGGAGTGTATACCAGGCTCATTATCTACAGGACAGGGGGTTGGGGCATGTACTCAAATTAACCTTTTTATTTTCAACCAGGTCCAGAGGAGAGGATGCTAGGCATATGTTAGTCCTAACTGCTGAGTGGCACCGATAACGTTCATACTAGAAGCAACAAGCGGAATGTCCAAAGCAGTAACTTGGATTTTGCAGTATGGCTTTGTTTATAGATATTAATTAAAGCAAGGGTGATCCCCCAAAGGTTTAGATAGATAAAAAGATAGATAAAAACTTTAATTTTTAAACAGGAAATAACTGTTAGGACTATGAGGCCCTGTTTTAGAAGTTGTCCTGTGGAAGATTACGGTTTCACAGAAAGTGTCATAGGTTTTAATACACAGGTTTCACATTTAAAACATGTAATAATGTATAATAAAACATGTAAGAAGCAGAGGTACATACAAAGATGGCCCCCCTGTCAAATCGCCCCCAGAGATAGACCCCCAAGATGTATCCACAAGATCATTTTTACACATCCTAATCACAACATTGGCAAAAGATGTATGTCTTGCTGCTAACATATGGATTGGCCTGCTGCACAGGCACAAACACTGTATGACCACAGAGGCCCTTAGACTGGCTATCTACAATTCTGTCACCTCCATCATAAGCTATGTTCTCGTCATCTATGGTGCCGCTTCTCCTACAGCCCTCTGCTGGATATCTGTGGTGCTCAACAAAGTACGAAGACTTCTTACGGGCGCTGCCCACCTAACACATACTTGTGACTTGTACGCCCAGTCTGGGTGGCTCCCTCTCATCAGCAGGATCAAATACCAGACATGCCTCTTAACCAAAAAGATTCTCCTTGGGCTCATGCCATCTGGGGTTGAAAAGCTTCTGACTGCCCACTGCAGCACCCAACACACCTTAAGTACACTAAGTCAAACCTTCCAGGTTCCCAAATGCTGGACCACTATGGGCCAGAGGTCATTTGCCCACAGGGCCCCCCAGTGGTTTAATTCACTCAATAAGGAATCCCTTTCAGCTACTATGCTTGGCCCATTTGAAAGACAACTATGGCTTCACCTCTCTAATACCAGCCAATGTGACTGCTTCTCCTAATTGGTCAACCTCTACACTGACGCCTGGCATCATGTGGCCCTAAACTCCCTCTGGCCAATTATCCTTGTCCTCCACTTTCCTCCGTCTTACCTCACCTCTCCCCTACCTCACTCATACCCTCCCATCTTTTAGCACTTCAGACTTCTGTCCCCTCTACCTTGCACTTCTCATATCAACACCCCCCAGACAATTGCCCTTCAGCCTGCCCACCCTTCCTGACCCCGCCCACCCTCCCTACTGATTGCTCATCTGGCCTTACTGTCCTTTTGCTGTCTCTCCACTTGAAATACGGTATTTTGTTTTTGAGACTCTGTATTAATGTTTACCTTTGTTTGTATGTTAACCTTCCATCCTTTGACGTGGAACCTTTGTAAACAAGCAGTTCTTGCTCAAAGGTATTTGTAATCCTACAGTTTAATAAATACAAAATAAATAAAAATAAAAAAATTAAAAAGAAGACAGCGGGAGGACCAGAAACATTATACATAGGGGTCATAACATATACGTTTATCTTTCCAAGCTAAATCCAAACATCATTTAAATTGTCCTGGGTTGTTCACATTTCACATTTCTGGGTCTAATTCATTCCACAGTTTTGATAAATGGAATCTTCTTTGCATCCTGCTATAGATGTTAACCTCCAAAGGGATTTTCAAACATCTAGTACTGGGCACTAGACACACGAGTAAGTGAGCCTCCTAGACAAACCATTTGTACTGTTATAGTATAAAAATGTTAAAAAATCCACCCACATATAGTATGGAGAATCTTACAGTAGTGCTGAAAACAGGGGAATTGGGCATAAAATGCAAACAATGTAACATGTTTGGAGTAGGGGAAAATGCAGGTTTACTGGGATACACATGTAATAACTGCACTGAATTGAAGAAACTGAAAACAAAACCAGCTGGTCTGGAAATGCAGCTGAAGTGTTACACAAAGCAAGTAGGTCAGGACACCATGGAGCAGGCAAACATAGTAGGTGGGGACCAGACTGAAATGCACAAAAGGGACAGAAATCCAGTGGAAACTGATTATGAAATAGGAAATATGAACAAAACAAAGAAAGGAAGACAGGCTATGTCCTTTGTAATACCCCAAAGTAATACATGGGTACAAGTAAAATGGGAGGCAATATAGCGCTGTGGAGTGCAGTGGTTTACGGCTCTGAGCTACAAATCTGGTGACATCAGCAGACCAGACCTGGGTTTGAATCCCACAGCTTCCACTTGCATACTGTGTGACCCTGTGCAAGTCACTTAACTTCCCTGTGCTCCCAGGTCGTACCTGTAAACAAGCTTTCGGCTTAGTGTGCTACTCCTGGTTAAACAATGAAAAATATATATATATTTATATATACATTTGGGCCTTTGTCTGAAGAGGAAATCTCAGAGACAAGTAATGGAAAAGTTGGATACGTAGAAGATCTGTCAGGAAATATGATTACAAATAAAGAAATGGGTAAAGCATAATAAACTTGGAAGAAAGTGCTGTAGTGCAAGCTGAACCATCGAAGTGGAATAGGCAGAACTGTGAGGAAAGCCCTTTCGTGAATAGGACCACCCCCCAGTCAATGAGGTAGATGAACACATGCATCCCCAATCAAGTCTTACAAATCATACAGAAACAGAGGAACTAATTTGCCATACTGAAACAGGGCCACAAAACAAAATAGATATGGAGTATGAGCAGGAACAAGCAGTAAAGCATAGAGTTCACATTATAGGAGACTCCATTATAAGATACACAGATGCCTACATGACTAAAGACTTAAAGGAACAGGTCTCAAGTTCATATCTGCCTGAAGCAAGCATTATTGATGTGAAAGAAATATTACCCAAAATGATCCAACTAAAGGACGATAAACCTCTTATCATAGTGCATGCAGGGACAAATGATATGAAACAAAACTAAGGAAGATCAGATTTACCTAAAATTCACTGAGATTCATAAACAAGTTAAAGAAGTAAATGGTACCCTTATAATTTTTGAAATGTTGCCGGTTCCCAGGGCTAATGATAGAATAAATGAAAAAAAAATGAAGAGTGAATCACTGGCTCAGAAAATGGTGTCTGATGAAGGGTATACAGTGTATGGCAACATGGGAGAAGTCTGAAACAAATTATGTTTTGTTCTGTAAAGAAGGGCTTCATCTAAGTTGTAAAGGCTCAAAAGAATTAGGTATGATGTTCAGAAAACAAATCAAACAGTATTTAAACTAGTCACTAAAAGCGAGTAAAGGAGGAAAGGGCATGTAGGTCTAAGTATGGGCAGAAGGGACAGGAAATTAAGCAAAGTGAGCATCATACTGATACTCTGAAGTATTATTAATTAATGCAAGAAGCATTAAGAACAAAATAGACAAATTAAAGTTAATATTACATAATGAGAAAGTGGACATGTGTGCTATCACAGAGACCTGGCTCAGAGAGACAGATTGGCCTGAAAATGTAAAAGGTTAAAACTTTTTTCATAAGGCTAGGCAGCATAAAATTGGAGAGGGGTGGGGGTGTATATAGCCACTAATTTGAAAGCCTCAGTTATAGAACAAAGCGTGACTGTAGCAGATGTAGAACAATTCTGGGTAAACATTCATATAAAGGCCCATAAACAGGTTAGAATGAGGGGTGTTACAGATCCCCAAGTGTGACTGAGAAAGAAAACTTAGATTTTATGACTATGCTAGATTCTATGATAAAAGAAAATACAGTGGTTCTAGGAGATTTTAATCAACCATCTATCTGTTGGCAGAGCTCGACAAGAAAAAAATCAATAGAGAATATGTTTTAGACATGGGGCTGGATATTCAAACTGTGCTATTTGTGGCATTTGCATCAGCTGCACAAAATAGTTGTGCAGAGGTGGCCGGGCGATATTCAAAGGAGTTCCGCTGATTGAGCAACTCCTTTGAATATCACCCCCACAGCCACTGTGCATGGCGTAGTGGAACTTCTAGCCACCGCAAGTGGTCAGAGTGGAGCATTCAGAAGTTAGTGCACAAGCACCATTGCGCCATGTGCAAATTTCCCATATTCAAAAGGTGACATGCAAATGGGGCCATAATTCATGCAGGCGTAGAGGGGCCATTTGCATCTATTTATGGCCCCATTTGCATGCCATTAGCATGCAGGTGTGCCGATCCCCAAGGACTTGCGCCTGGCGCCCTGCCAGGCAGCAGCCATTGGGGACCGATGCCCCCTGCAGCCCAATCGCGGGCAAAAGTGTGAAAATCCCCCCTTCCCCCAACTGGCCCGATCGTGGGCATTAGGTTAAATAAACCCCCTCACCAACCCAATCGCGGGCATATTTGTTAAATGTCCCCCACCAGCCCGATGTGGCAGCACAGAAGTCCCACCCCAGAACATATCCCTGGTGGTCCAGTGGACCGCTAAGCCCAATCTCGGGCAGCAAGTGATGAACCCCAGAACAAATCCCTGGTGGTCCAGTGGACGCTAAGCCCGATCGCGGGCAGCAAAGTGATGAACCCCCCCACAACCATATCCATGGTGATCTGGTGTCCCCACCCCACCCACCCACGAGCCCCCACCACCCCGCTCCCTCCCCGGCAGCCGCGAAGGAGCAGCATCCGCCTGCCACCCCGCCGCTCGCGATTGATTGTTCGGTGGTAGCTGCACCATTGGTGCAGAGCAAGAGCCAATGGGCTTGCAACCCATACCATACAAGGCAGTCCAGATATGTGAATGAATAATGAATCTCAGATCTGGAGATTGAGTGGTAGATGGCTCTGCACCAATGGGCATGCAGCCCTACCGGGCAGTCAGTCAGCAGGCAGTGGGTGGCAAGCAGGTGGGATGCTGCCCCACTGGCTGCTGGGGAAGAAGCGGGTGGTGGGGCTTCATGGGTGGGTGGGTGGGGGACACTAGATCACCAGGGATATGGTCTTGGGGGTCTCATCACTTTGCTGCCCGCGATCGGGCTTAGCGGTCACTGGACCACCAGGGATTTGTTCTGGGGGAGGTTTCATCACTTGCTGCCGCAATCAGGTTTAGCGGTCCACTGGACCACCAGGGATATGTTCTTGGGGGTTAGAAACTTTGCTGCCCGCGATCGGGCTTCACAGTCCACTGGACCACCAGGGATATGTCCTTGGGGGTTACTCTTGCTGCCCACGATCGGGCTGGTGGGGTGGTGTTATTTATCCTTTTGCCCTTGATCAGGCAGGTCAGGGGAGGGTGTTTTAAACATATGTCCGTGATCGGGCCAGTCGGGGAGGGGTTACTATATGCCCATGATTGGGCTGCTGGGGGCACAGGAGAGGTTAGGCCACCACAGGTGGCAGCTGCTGTGTTGCACCCTGCAATGTGGCAGCTCACCTGTGGATGGCCCTCGACTTCTCTTTTTTTTGGCTCAAAATTGTGCAGGCGCAGGTTGGGGTTGCGCCTGCACAACTCTGCACAGCTGAATATCGGGCTGTGCAGTTTATCATGGTTCCTCCCTCCAGTTCAGCATGCATTCATTTGCATTGCGCTGTTGCTCAGCTTGCCTTGAGGCGCAACTGCCTCCCGCCAATATGGCAGAGAATGGCAATACTGACTCCGCAGGCGAAGAACCTTGTCAGCATGGCGCAACCCTTTTAAATATCCAGCCCATAAAGTACAAGTCATGACTTGAATCAATTAGTGACATCAGGTACCAGAGGAGAATTAATTTTGGACCTAGTTTTGTCAAATGCAGAAGTCACAGTCAAAGAAGTAAAAGTGATACAGCCATTGGGAACCAGTGATCACAATATGGTACAACTCTGTATTACAGGGGTAAAGGTAAAAAGTATGGGGAAAACAAAAATACAAATTTTTGGTAGGGCAGACTATGAAAAAATTAGGCTTTTTCTATCTAGTATAGATTGGAGAAGTAAGTTGGAGGGTTTATCACCACAGACTATGTGGAACATAATAAATGATGCTATCCAGCACTGCATTGCAAATTATGTACCCAAAAGGAGTAAGTATAATACCAGAGGCAGAATACCAAAGTGGTTCAGTAAAAATATCAAATCTCTTGTAAGAACAAAAAGCAAAGCTTATAAAAAGGTTCAAAGTTATCCTACACAAGAAAGAGTAAACAGATATAGGAAACTGTCACATATATGCAAAAAGGCTATAAGGAAGGCAAGGGCAGAAATACAGTTGGCAACAAATAAAACCGGAAATTTCAAGCACTTTTACAGTTATGTGGGAAGTTTATGAAAGTCTAGTAATACTATAACGAATCTCAGATCTGGAGATTGAGTGGTAGATGGCAAACATAAAATAGCAAACTGCCTAAACAACTACTTTACCAGTGTCTACCATGATAAGGATATTGGCTCCCCAGTCCACATTAGAGAGAAAGAAAATCCTGTTGAAACACTAATTATAACTCCAGACATGGTATACAATAGTCTAATAAGTACAAATCAGCAGGACCTGATGGCATCAGTCCTCAAGTTTTAATACAGACAGCAGGGGAACTTGCAGAACCTATATCCATCCTGTTTAACAGGTCCCTGAATGAAGGACAATTGGTCGATGAATGGAAAGCAGCCTACATTATTCCCATTTTTAAGAAAGGGGATAGAGCCCAAGTAGAAAATTATAGGCCCATTAGCATTACATCCAGTCTGGTGAAACGTTTGGAAGGTTATATAAAATGTACCTAGAGGGAAAACTTTAAGCAACTAGGATTGATAGACATAACCCAACATGGTTTCAGGGGTAGATTGACGAGACCAATCTAATGCCTTCTTTGAACCAGTTAGTTTAGCACTGGACCAGGGCCTATCAGTGGATGTGGTGTATCTTGATAATGCAAAGGCCTTTAAATATGTCTCATATGACATTGATACAGGTCTTGCAGGGTATGGAATAAACCAATACTTATGTAATTGGATACAATCCTGGTTGGAAAGCAGGGTACAGAGGGTGCAGATTAGGGGTTATTTGTCGGACTGGGGAGAGGTGACGAGTGGGATTCCTCAGGGGTCAGTGTTAGGGCCTCTGTTGTTTAACACATTAGTATACTCAATGCAGGTGGCAGATGGTGCCTGCATATGTAAATATGCAGACGATACAAAGTTGGGGATGATAATAAATGACGAGAGGTCAGCAAAGAAAATGCAAAACCAATTATTGGCACTGGAATCATGAGCAATGAAACATAAATTACAGTTTAACGAGCAAAAATGTAGGGTAATGCATTTTGGTAGAGGAAACAGGATGTATAAATACAGTTTAAATGGCAAAACTCTACAAGACACAGATAGTGAGATGGACTTGAGGGGTGCACATATCAAACTCCCTCAGTTTTGATAAACATAATACGGAGGTGACGAATAAAAGTAATAGGGTTCTGTGGATTATTTTAAGGAATATAAAAAGCAGAAGTAAAGAATTATTGGTGCCCCTGTACACAACTTTGGTTAGACCTGTACTGGAATATGGGGTACCTTTCTCCACTCCACAGACAGTAGCAGTAATAAGCAGAGTAGAGAAAGTTCTTAGTTATAAAGATAGGTTGCTAGGGCTCAGTCTGTATTCAATGAACTATCGTAGGCTGAGGGGGGATCTGTGCTTCTTGTACAGGGCTTTCAAAGATGAAGTTATATGGGAGACATTAGCATTAATAAAGAAAACACAAGTTGCACATAGAACAAGATCTCGTAATAAGCAACTTGTGGGAGAAAAGAATAACACTACCAGGAGAGCTAACTAGTGCAATCAAAGAGTTGTAAATGCATGGAATTCTCTCCCCTCGGTGGTGGTAAATGCAGGTACTATGGACAGTTTAAAAAAAATTACTAGATGAACACATGGGCCCCAAAAAATGGGAAAACTTATCACTTTGTGGCAGGTTCTACATTAGGCTGTAATAGTCATCTGAACCTGAAAAACTTACCTATGTACCTATCTATGTTTTAGGTGCCTTAGGTTATGTTTAGTGGGAACTTGTAAATGTTTAGTTACTTTACATTAACTCCCTCCATATTCATGATGCTTTATACCCAAATATATTTTTCCTCGATTTCCAAGGGAAGCCCAGTTTAATTGTTGTAAGAGACTAGTACGGTGATGGTGGAGAAGGGACATTTTAAATCAAATCTAGCCATTTTATAATATGTTTTATCCAATGTATTTAAAGGAGTCTTAGAAGCATGCTGGTATATTACATTGCCATATTCTAGTGTTGGTAAAAGTAATTGCAGGGCCACCCTGTTCCTAGTTTCTCTGGAAAGAATTGAGGTTTATTATTCATTCGTTTATTCATTTATTTATTTATTTTGTTTGTTTGCTTGTTTATTTCGATTATAATTAATATCTTTGAGTCAGAGACTCATTTTCAAAGATTCCAGTCAGGACAAACAGAGCAATACAATACAATACAATACAATTCAGATAGCAGTGAAAAACATGGTAGGCATCATGAAATCATAAAATGTCACATGAGGTTCAAGACTTGCTAGTTACAGGTACATCTTAACAATAGAATAAATTACGTTACATCAAATTGTTGCAGGGCAGGGATACACAGGCAGGAGGAAACATGTCAGTCAGGTTTTTCTTCTGAGGACACCCAGTCTGATATTGACCTTACTAGCAACACTGGTTATGTGTTCTGCAAAAGTTAGGCTATTGTCTATGTACACCCCCAGGTACTTATAAGATGTGTTTTTGTCCAAGTTATGTCCATCTGATGTTTGTATATCCAATTTCTGATTATGAGATTGTTTGCCTTTTTTATGAAACAGCATTACATGGATTTTCTTTGTACTGATTACCATTTTGAAGCTTTTTAACTAGTGTTGTAGGATGTCAAAGTCAGACTGAAGGTATGTTTTGCAAACAATCGATATCTTTTGCTCTAACTATTAAGGCCATATCATCTGCATATTAATAAATCTTACTGCTTTTTATTTGTGATGATAGTAGATTTACATATACTAGGAACAACAGGGGGCCTAGAGTTGAGCCCTGGAGTACACCCCTGTAAGTTCCTTCCCTAGCTGACAGTGTTCCATTTATATATACTTGTGTTAGCTCAGTCAAGTAAGAAAACATCCATGTCTGAACATGTTCAGACATGCCTATTAATGCCAATCATCTTATCAATAGGTTCTAGTAGACCAAGTCAAAGGCCTTTGAGAGGTCAACAAACACCACACTGACAGACTTCCTCATTGCAATAGAGGCACACTCTTTTTGGCAGGACACTTTGCTAGGCAGTACTGTTTTCCACAAAAACATCTATATCTCTCTCTTCCAAACTGTATCCCTGTGGGATGTGCCACACACTTTAAACATTTTCCACACATTTCCATTTCCAAAGAGTATCTGTGGATGTGCCACACATTTAAAATCCTCCTGGTGCATGGTCTTTGCCCAGGGAACAGTGGTGCCCATCCACAAACTATTTAGCCCTGCCTGAAACTCCAGATGGAGTTCCTCCCACCTTTTGCTCCAAACAGCCTCTGCCATTACTTCAGGGTTACACTAAATGAGTCTCCAATCCCAAATGAATTGCTAAAGACTCACAACTTCAACTTAAAATTCAGCACAGTTGTGGTGAAAGGAGTCCTGACTGGTGTGATCTAGCCTTATCTAGGGCACACACTCCTCAGACAACTCCCTCAGAGAACAGTCTCAAATTCTGCACTCACAGATTAGTTGTTCCTTCCTCCCAGTCATGGAAAGAACAAAAGGCACCTTTCCTTCTCTGGTAGCTATCAGATTCTACTCATTGTTCTTCCTTAAGGTAGCTATGAACTTCAGGGGATTGCCCCTTGGATCAACAATAATTGCCTTCCCTCTCACTCACCCTTGAGTGAAACTAAAGAGTCCTACAGGCAAACTGAAGATTTTACCAAACTGGGGTGAGAAATACCAGGGCTTCCTTAACAGAGCCTCAATGGCAGAACTACTGCCACCTGACTGCCACACTTGAACTTACTGATGAACATTTTAAGCTTCCCAATGATCAGCTGACTCTAAAATGGTTATGATGCTGTGAGAGTTCTAAATGACACAGTCATCCTTCTCTCAAGCTAGTTGAGTAAACAATGATATCATTACGTAGAAAGCCCCTAATGAGCTCCCCACAAGCTGCCTTTTCCTACCTGCCTAAGACTAGTACTAATGAGATTCTAAAAACCTGAGGTGACTGGGATGTTACAAGGGTCTTCAAGGAATACTCCAGGACAGTTTGAAGACATCCATTCGCACTACCTCTACCCTCCAGAAACATCTACCAGTAGCATTGTGCACCCACAGGCTTTGCTGGTGTAGTACCTCACCCTATTTCAGGAATTAAAGTCTTGCAGACCCCAGACAGGCCTTGTCACTTGATGCATGACCAACCACCTGATGCAGACTCTGCACAGACAGATGCATTAGGGAGGAAGGTTTTCACCTTAGCTCACACTGTGATGTGCATCTCTGCTCATCAGACACACCTGGCAGCTTATAACAAGCATCTGTAGGTGCAGCTAGGACAGCTCAAGCTGCCATGCCCCACACAGACTTAGCTGGGCAAGCCATCTGCCTTACTGCCAAGGGCCTGGAATTGGTGAGGCACCTGGACAATGGCAGCTTATGATGCCAATGAGGTGACCTCCAGGCTGGTGGAAACTGGAATCAGCATTTAGTGGACAGTGTGGCTTTGCCTTTCTTGACTGGCACCTCTGGCCCAGTGAAAGGTGCCACACTTCCAGCTCCAGGGGAATAACTTTTTCTCCTGGAGAGTCAGATGTAAATTTGTGGGGTGTTACTACCTCTCGACTGACTCTGAACATTCTCAAGCTTTACCAGGCCTTTGAGGGGTCCCTGTCCTCAGGTGTTCCCCCACATGCAGAGGGCTGAGTCTGACATTACCCTCAAGGTGAGCCAGCTCCTCTCTAATTGGAATGCTTGGTAATCTGGCCTATGTGCATTAATCAGTGGTAAAGATTGATTTAGGGAAGATATGACAATTACATACTCAGTCGAACTGTTGATCTTTCTGAATATCTTCACCATTGATTCAGATGCCAAGCCTCCTTTCCCAGCTCATCTGTTTGCCAGGGCCTAGGGCAGCTCACCCTGTGGGTGCTTGTAGCTGTACTACCCCATCTCCTCTGAGTGGCCCTTATGGGTGACTACTTGTTAAAAAAAAAAAGAGGGTTGGGCATCCTGGTGCCAACCCTCACTCCACAAAAAATGGAAGTTGCTCCACATACCACCAAAAAAAAGGAGTTCTTCTTTCATGTAGTGGGTAGGTAGCCACCTTTCCTTATTTTCTTCTCCTTCCTTTCTCTGCCAGGCTATACCTCCTATTGGCTATATCCATGTGTATTGCTGTATGCAACATGTGCCTGGCCACTATCCAATCTACCTCCACTGAGCAGATGCTTTAGCTGTGTATTGGTACTATTCACTTGCTTGGAGCAATGTACTAGCCTCACACAAGGTACATCCCTCTGGTTGTGGGGAGAAGCAGGGCATGTTCTTCTCATGTTTGAATTTTTGGTAGGTATCTCTTGTGTCTTTCTCTGTGCATTGGTGTTACCCACTCCACCTGGAGCATACCAGAGGAGATAGCCACATCTTGACTTCCCAGGACTGCTAATTCTGCAACTCCTGTGCTACTCCCTTCTCTATTTCCTGGAGAATACAGGGTTATGAATTTACTTTCAAGTCTATTCAAACTTATATTGTAGCATAGGGCTGTTACCTTCTAGAAGTCCAGGTGTCATTTTCTATTGTCTGGCACTCTTCCATTTCATTTGTACAGTGTCCCATTTGGCAACCCTCTGCTATTTCTGCCAGAGCCATTTGCTCAGGGCTGATGCCCTTTCTTATCCATCACTACCCACTCTGTCTAACTAGTGATTGGAGGCTATGGCTACCCTTGTGCCACCTAGAAGGCCCAACCTATGGCCTCTAAGTTGGTAGTTGGGTTCTATTGTTTGTTTGTTATATCCTATATCCTTTTGATACATCCCTTTGGATAGAAAGTCTCTAGTACTCCCTTTATATGTCTCCATTTTGTTTCTTTCCTTGTGAACAGAACTGAGGTGCTTAAGATAGATGACAGCAGTTATTGACCGATATGTTGGTACATGCTGCATAGGAGGCACCAGTAGCTGATGTCAGCTACCTCCCAAGAGAAAAAGCAGTTCCACAGGATCCTAGTGTCTCTAGCTCTAGACACATGTGTCTGAATTAATGTTGATGATATTCAGGAAGATCAGCAGTTAATGAGTACATAATTTTCATTTTTCTGTCTTTGGTTTCATCCCTTGGGAAGCCAAGCATGCAGTGATGCCAGTGGGGTTGAGGTATGCATTTGCTTTGTGCCTGCTTGGGTCACTACCTTATGCTGCTCTGCTGCCCTGTCACCCATCCTCTTTAGGTGGCAGTTGAAGAGTGGGGTGGTCAGACTCCCCACCCTGGAAGAGGAGAGCAGTCCCTGGGATGCTTAATTCTCTCTCCCCAGATGACCCCCATATGACCCAAGTCCACACCTAAAACTAGGCCACTAGCATGGCAGGCAGTTGTGCTACCACTGAGCCACCAGGCCAGACCACCAGAATGTTTTTATAAGTAAGTAAAGACAGTACTCAGATGAAAGAAGGAGAAACTGTATTTTAATTGCAGTTGTTATAAATGTTTTAGTCACATCTGAAATTTGATAAAAGTATTGCAATCAAAATAAGATGGAAAAAATACATAAATAAACAGACAAGATAACCCTTTTTTGTTTATTTCCTGACCAGTATTTTTAATCAGTTAGGCCCTCATTTTTATGGCTGTGGGTGGAGCCTACAGCCATCTTGCTCTAGCTTGAAAAAAGGGTGTCACCATGGAACACATTTTTGGATGTTTCAGTTTATCCTTCCATAACTGCAAATCACTATGACAGTTAAATAAAATACTCCCTTCTTTCTGTTTAGAATGTTGGAGAACTCCAAACTGCTTTTCTCTGAGAGCAAATGTGCACACATTCCAAACAAATCTAAATATCTTTAAAACTATTCAAGGTGCACACAAATAATGGTCTTGTTTAGTAAATCAGCCACATGGATTTACTAGAATAAGTAGCAATCATTAGCCATGTAGCATCAAACAGTTCTAACAGACAGCGCCTGGCTTGAAGTCTCACCTTGAACTGACCTGCTGGAGTTAGCCTGTATCAGCATTCCATCTCTCCTATGAATCTCCTAAGACTAACAGTCATTAACCCTTTACTCACAGAACATCCCATTTTCTAAAAAAACCAAAAATAAGAGTGAACAAATTCATGCTAACCTGAGGTTATTGTGAAGTCCTTTAACTATGTATTATCTAGTAACATGCACCATCTCATCTACTTGCAGTCTATTATATTCATGCACTGTAAATAGATTATACTGATAGTATGCAGTATATCTCTATTTATAACAGTATTTGTTCTGACTAGCATGAGGGATTACTCTGTTTACCTGACTTGCTATCTGAATCCTAGACACCAGCAAACAGGTTTACATAGATAGATAGATAGATAGATAGATAGATAGATAGATAGATAGATAGATACAGATATACATAAAATATAGAAAACATGTTTTTAGTAGTTGGAAGTTTAACAGGTTTCGATAAGTGTCTATGGTTGTTTGATTAGCAAACAGGCTAAAGACCGCACTCCTCAGCTGGATACAAAATGCTTTATTTTAGAGATTAGAACTAAAGTGCCGTGCAACCAACATGCTTGTTCGTCACTGATTGCTTAGGGGATAGGTGACAGAGGCTGGTAGTAAATGGAGTTTAACTCCAAGGAAGAGACGGTGATGAGGGGGTGTACCTCAGGGATCAGTGCTTGACCCGGTTCTCTTTAATGTCTTTATAAGTAAAATTGAAAAGGAGCAGGAAGGGAAGGTTTGACTCCGCATGATTATACCAAGATCTGCAGCAGGATGGAAAAGTATGAGCAGAGACCTTACAAGACTTGAACAGTGGTCAAGGGTATGGCAGACAGGTTTTAATACAAAAATTTAAAATAATAGCCAGCCCGGTGGTGCTGAGGATCGAGGTGCAGGTTGCCACACCTCGCACCATGCCAGTGACTCAGGTTTGGGAATGGACTCTGGTTGCTTGAGGTCAGCTGGGGGAGGAAGGTGTGAGCTTCCTTAGATAGCTCTCCTTCTTTGGGGTGGGGGGATAACCAGTGTGTGCTGTAGACTTACACCAAGCAGTGGCTGAGTGTCAGCACAGGTACACAGCTGTGTATGTGAAGGGCCCATATCCAGAGCAATAGGCTGCCTCCATGGAGGAGGGGACAGCCTGGCTGTGAGGTTGTGGAGAAAATGGAGGAAAGAGTGGGGAGCTGATAGTACCAATGATGGCCCAGTCATTCTTCTGTGATGCCCTTGGTTTTGGATTTGTGCTCTGGGGGGAGGAGTATGCTGGCACTCCTCACCCTGGCTCTGCTGTGGGGGAAGGGGACTGGGGGGGTGGTTGGCAGAGTAGGGATGCCCTGTACAGGAGGAAGAGCCCTCAGAGGAAAGGGTTGGAGCCCCATGTTGGCTCTGTGGAGGAGTAGAAATTAAAAATTTTAAAAAATGTACAATAATGCACTTGGGACGTAGAAATCCAGGGGCAGAGTACAAAATGGATAGAGTGGTATTGACAACATTAAGAAAGCATACATTCAAAAAACAAGCTTTTCCATGCCATTTATTACTAGTTAACAATAGTATCCATCTATGGCTGCCACTGTACATCTGATGCAAACCCATAATCACATTTTTCACTTGAAGCAAAAAGTGTGGGTGGGGGTGGAGGTTATAGTTAACTCCTTGTTTTTGTGTTTAAGGGGTTAGCTTTTTGACATCAAAAACAAGGAAAGGAGCAATATCTAAAATGTGCAGGCAAGCATGGTTGCTATTTTTTTTCAGAGAGTACCACCACTGGCAGCTACCACTTCAAGACTGCTACTACCAGCGCTTAATACAATCAGGGGAAAACCAGAAGTACTCTGTCAGCACTGAGATCAATATAGTTAAGGCACATTTACCAAAAATTACTGCTTAGAAAAGAATAAGAAAGTGACTATGATGATGAGCAAGTCCCAGACCAGAACTATAATTTGTTAATAGTCCCCTCCTGAGTCTGATTTTTACATCTGAATGGGACAAGCTCCACAGATGTCACGCCGTCATCAGATTTGTATAAGAGCACTATGGAAGCAGATGACCGGAACACTGTCTGATGTGCTGCCACAGTGCTGTGGCATAGTTTCCAATTATTCTGTTTATGTAGCCCTTCCCCTCCACAGGCTGCATAAACACCCCCTTCCCAGTGCACTACTTTTCCTTTCCACAACTGCGGAAGTGACGGCCGCTGTGTGCAGCATGGCAGCGCTGACTTGAGCTGTGCATGCACGAGTGTCATGCCTATGTAATCATGTCAGCACTGCCATGTTGCACACAGCTGACTCTGGGGCAAACTGCACATGTGAGAGTATCACACAAGTGCAGTACTATAAACACTGCAGTATTAGTTATGGCTGACTCCAGTGCAGCAAGAGCACCTCATATTCTTTTTCTACTGTCTTGCCGCTCCTAAAAGCTCTCCATAGTCATATTGGATCTGGCCAGAGTTTGTTCAGAAGGTTAGCATAGACAGCACTGAGCATGTTAGCACCTCACTTGCTGGGAATAGCATGGTCAGGTGGTTGACATGTTCTGCGGGTTCCATGTCATACGGCGATCACGGAATAGCAATTGTTGTTTGAGCATGTGTACATCACTGAAAATAAATTTTGGCAATGTACACTCACTGCTAACAGCAAATGGGCACACAACAGTTAGGTTTTTCTATGTTATGCAGAAGGCTGTGGCCCCTGCACCCTCCACTAAAGGATCCTAAACTCAGGGAGTGCATGTCGGGGTGAAAACTAAAAAAAAAAAAAAGAAACCCCCGACCCAGCACAAAAACAAGCATGCCCAAACCAAACCTGACACCCTCCCAAGCCCAGCCTGCCACCAACCCACCATGCCACATAGCCAACTCAGCAGCCCACCACCACATTGCATCCCACAAACCCTCCCTCCCTTCCGCCCCATCACACGGCATGGTCCCTCCCCACCCACCCCATACACATGTATACAAAGTGACATCCTGTTGCTATATTTGCCTATCCCCCATCCAGTCCCCTCGCCAGGTAGCCCTATGCACAGGTGCCATGAGTGAGTCACCCTTTTTGAAAGTGCTCAATCGTCATCATCCCAGGCTACCTTCTGCAGCCCTTGATGCTAACCTAATCATGAATACATGCATATGTACCACTGCAGCCATGGAAATGGAGGACTTCCTGCTGCATACAGGGTACAGCGCTATATACAAAGGTTTAGAAAGCACTAAACTCCTAAAATTGCAATGCTGTTTATACTTCCAGAACCTCCAATCATTTGAGAACACAGTGATATGTGTTGTCACCCCACCACAGGTCACCATTCTGATGCCAAGTAGTAGAGCAAAACGATCCCAGGCACCTAGTGCTTCCCCCACCCCTGGTTGCAGTGTAAATGGTCCTGATTATTATAGTAACATGATCTCTTGTGTCTAGTGGTCCCCCCACCCAAAATTGCCATTCGGGTGCCAAATTATTATAATAATGTGGTTGTAGAAACTGGTTGAAAGAGAGGCACCAAAATAATAGATAGTTTCAAGCATGACTAGGACAAACTGAAGGGTACAATGGTTACTCAGGGTAGGCAGTAGTAGGGAAGGGAATAGGGGGTGGATAGTGAAGGCTGTTTGGACAATAGGTCCTGGGGTTTAATAGGGAACTAGGGCAGACTGGGTGGACCACTGATCTTTTCTGCCATCATTGATTATGTTTCTATATTTCCATGATACCTGAATCTAGTAGCCCCCACTCTCATCACAAATCCAAGCCCCTCCCATCCTCACTCACCCAGGTCTCTCCAACCTCCCATTGGCCCACCCACTACACAAGATAGCATTCACTTCTGTGACTGTGATTGGAACAGCCCTTCTGCTCAGTACCTTGGCCAGCCACTGTCTGAGTGATAGGAGTGAGTGCATTCCTAGTGTAGAACATCTGTTTCTACAATAGGTGTGCACTCATTCCCTGCCACTCAGATAGTGGCCAGCTGAGGTGGTGAATAGAGGGTCTGGATCTGTCACTGTTACAGTAAGGGGACTCATAGCTGAGGTAAGTTAAGGGCCACCGTGGGGAGGGGTGGAAGGACCTGAGTGGTTGAAATGGGGATGCTGCTCGGATTTGCAATCCAGGGTGAACTACATGCCAGGAATCATTTTAATCATTTTAATCTACTAGTTTGGGAGCATCTGAATGCAATTAGGAGAAAATACTAGATGCCAGGGATCATTTCATGATAATACTCAGGGGCATCTGAATGGTGATCAGGAGGTGGGGAACTACTAGATTTAGGATCATTTCAATATACTAACTGGAGGCATCTGAACAGCAGTTGGGGTGGGGGAAAAGAGATGCCAGGGATTGTTTTATTACAATGCTTGTGGGCATCTGAAAGGTGATCAGGAGGTAGGGCTGGCATGCTTTGCACAGTGCCTCCATGCAGTTTAGCAGCAGTGTGTGTAGATGCTAATGAACCCATAATGGCACGCAAATAGACCCTTAGCACCTTGCCGCCTGCCCTATGGGCTTATTAGCATGCTGACAGTTGAAAATGTTGTACGGGGTAAATGTGCTATCCTATTTGGGACATGCTGTCTCTCTTTGCCCCTCAGAATCCCTGTCCTACAGGGGGCTGTAATAGCACATAGACACGTCACAGTGAGCTGTCTTGTGGGAACCAGTGATCACCGTACAGTGTGGTTCAACATTAAGATGGGTGCAGAGGCAATCCACAAAAAGAAGATGGTCCTGGACTGTAGTAGGGTGGATTTTAAAGAAATTGGAGACTACATCAGAAGCAGCCTAGCAGGGGAGGATTGTTGGGGTGGGACAGAGGAACAGTGGATAAAATTAAGGAAAGGAATAGGGAAGCAACCCGCATCTTTATGAAGGAAGTGAGCAAAAGCAGGAGGAAAAAAGGACTATTATGGTACTCTAGGGAAGTGGCCATGAAGATTAAGGAAAAAGGGTGCCTTTCAGGAAGTACACAGAAACACAGAAGGATGAGGATAGTGAGGTCTACTAGGTAGAACAGAGGGAAGCAGATAAGGTAGCGAGTGGAGCAAAGGCTCAAACAGAAGAAAGAATGACCAAAGGAGGTGCAAAAGAAGGCCAGACTTTCTTCATGTATATAAGTGAGGAGAGGAAGGCATGGGGAAGGATAGTGATGATAAGGAGGATGGCAAAGGGAGACTGCACAGAGGAGGATCAGGAAAAAGTAGACATCCTGAACAGGCACTTCTGCTCAGTATTCACAATGCTGAGACATCCTGAAACAGGAGTGGTTCCAGAGGACTGGAGGAGAGCAGACATAGTCCTGTTCTACAAGGGCAGCATCAGGGAGGAGTCTAGAAACTATCTGGTCAGTCTTTCTTCAGTGGTAGGGAAATTAATGGAATGCCTACTGAAGGAGGGTGGTGGAGAATCTTGAATGCAAAGGGATGCAAGACCACAGGCAGCATAGATTCGGGGGGAAAGGTTATGCCAAACAAATCTGATAGATATCTTTGACTGGGAGACCATGGATATAGATCAGGGGAGGAGACTGGACTTGACTGGAGTTTTGTAAGGCCTTCAACATTGTGCCACACAGGAGTCTGATAAAGATATTGAACAGCCTAAGGTTAGGATCCAAAGTGGTGAATTGGATTAGAAACTGGTTAATGGATAGGAGACAGAGGATGGTGGTTAATTTCATTCACTCTAATGATGGTTCCCATACCCAGGGGCTCCACAATTAATGGGCAGGATGCTGGACCAGCCTCATCTGCCTATTCCTCTCGAACAGTGTTGTGCAATGCCAGATCTATTAAAATCAAGTCTGCAATTATTGCTGACATTGTGGCTACATCGGATCTGACTTGCATCAACGAGACCTGGCTGGATGAAAGTACTCAGCCCCATGTTGGAATTGGCACCCAACTGGGTACTCAGTGATAGAAACATAGAAGCCGACGACAGATAAGGACTGCAAGGCACATCCAGTCTGCCCATTTTTTCTACCTTATGAATGTGCCATAGGTCTTTACTCTGTCAATGGCCTATCTATTCATGCTCATCTGTATTGCTCCCTTATGCCTATCCCCTGCCTGTTTGAAGCCCTGCACTTTATTCATATCCACTACTTACTGAGGTAGGCCGTTTCATGCATCCACACCCCTTTCTGTGAAAAATAACTTCCTCACATTACCCTTTTATCGGCCTCCTCTAATCTCATACTGTGTCCTCTTGTCCTGCTATTTTTCTTATATTGCAACATGTTAAACTCTTTCACCTTGTTAATGCCCTTAAGATGTTTGAATGTTTCGATCATATCACTCAGTCTCCTCCTTTGCTCTAGGGTATACATATTGAGCTCCGTTAATCTGTCCTCATATGTTTTCTGATGCAGTCCCTGCACCATTTCGTTGCCCTTCTTCTGGACTGCCTCCATTTTGTTAATGTCCTTGTGCAGGTGCAGCCTCCAGTACTGCATGAAGTACTCCAGATGAGGCTCAACTAGTGTCTTGTAAAGAGGGATTATCACCTCCTCTTACAACTTGTGATACCCTACTAATGCACCCAACATCCTCTAGCCTTACTCTACAGCTTTAGTCGCCTGCTTGGATGATTTCATGTCATCTGTGATGATGATGCCCAAGTCTCTTTCTCCCTTGTGATTGCTAGCAACTCCCCTCCCAACCTATAGGTTGCTTCAGGGTTTCTCTTCCCTCGTGCATGATCTTGTACTTCTTTGCATTAAACCCCAGTTGCCACTTTTCAGACCATTTTGCCAGTTTTTCCAGATCTCTTCTCATTCTACCCACTCTTGGATAATCTCTGTTGCAGATCTTAGTGTCATCTGCAAACAGACAAACCTTACCCTCCAGTCCATTGCAATGTCTGATGAAGATAATGAAGAGGACTGGCCCCAGGACTGATCCCTGAGGTACCCCACTTGTGACTTGTGTCTCTTTTGACTGTATACTGTTTACCACCACCCTCTGTTTTCTGCCTGTCAACCAGTTTGCCACCCAGTTGACCAACTTCTGACCCATCCCGAGCCTACCCAGCTTATTAATCAATCTTCCATGTGGAACAATATCAAAAGCTTTGCTGAAGTCAAGGTGGGTGACATCAGCTGCACCCCCTTGGTTCACCACTCTGTTTACCCAGTCAAAGAAATCTATGAGATTAGTTTGACAGGACCTTCCAGTTGTAAACCCACTATGGATTCCAGGTGTTGCACTATACCTTCCTTAAGGAGTGCCTCCATAAGTTTTTTTTCCTTTAGTTGTTTAACCAGGATTAGCATACTAAGCAGAAAGGTTTTTTTACAGACACGACCAGGAAGAACAGGAAAGTTAAATGAATTGCTCAGGGTCACACAGTATGTAAGTAGAAGCTGTGGGATTCAAACCCAGGTCTGGTCTGCTGGATGTCACCAGATTTGCAGCTCAGAGCCTTAAACTACTACGCTATACTGCCTCCCACTACCAGGGTGAGACTGACTGGTCTGTAGTTCCCTGCCTCCTCCCTGCTACCACTGTTGTGAAGCAGGATCACATGAGCCCTTCTCCAGTCTTCTGGGACCTCTGTGCTCAGAGACTCACTAAACTGTTCTGCTAATGGCTCTGCTAGTTCTATCCTTGGCTCCTTTACTACCCTGGGATGTATGCCATCAGGTCCTATTTTCTTGTCCACCCTGAACTTAGTGAGCTCTTGTGGGACCCTTTCTTTTTTGAAGGGACTTGTGCACACCTCCCTCCCCCCTGTATCCATGGTGCTGAGCTGTGGGCCTTGCCCAACCTTCCCCTCAGGATACACTGTCCAAGAGTGGATAGTACGGGAGGGTGACTGGCAATATTTTTAAGTCAGACTTGAACATCACAGTCTTCCCAGATGGAACAATGAGATCCTTTGAATGTGTAGCCATTCAAGGGTTGCAGGTGTAGATTGCAGGATCCTTCTTATCTACCAACCTCTGGGAGATGGGAAGGAATTCCTGCAGGAAGTCAAGGACTTCATCACTGAGCTGGTGTTGGAGTCTCCCAGATGGATTATTCTCGGGGACTTCAATGCCTGGGTCAACAACGAACTCTTGCAGTTTGGTCAAGACTTCCTCTTCCTTATGTGTTCATTGGGCATTACACAGGTTGTTTCCTCTGCAACCCATATTCATAATCTTTCATTGGACCTTGTCTTCTGGCTGGGAATGGAGGTTCATAGGAGTTTACGAATTTGAGGGCAGAACCCATAAATGAACTCACCACAAACGAGGCCTAATGGCGTAACTGAAATTTTCTATTGCCCATAAATTGGTCCAGGTTTTTCTTAAACTGTTCCATATTAGTGCTAGTCACAACAGACACTGGTAATGTGTTCCAAATAGGTGGAATTCTCTGAGTCATGAAGTGATTTCTTTTAGTAGTATGATTAATGTTAGCTTGGAGTTTTAATTTATGTGATCTTGTGTTCTTATCTGTAGGTTTGTATTGAAAGCATAATGTTTCAAAAAGAGCTGGATCCTTAAAGGCCTTATAAGTTAAACAGTGGTCTCCCATAAGGTCCTATACTCAAGGGAATAGAGCCCCAGAGTAGTCAATCTTTCTTCATACGTAGGTTATGTAATTATGAATTTTTTCATCATTCTTCTTTGTACACATTCTAGCATAGTTTTAGAACCAGTAGATGGGCCTGAAAAAGGGGCACAGTAATCAATTTGTGATCACATCAAGCTGCAAAATAAAGGAATAATAACACTGGCTACATGACTTTTAATATGTTTAAATATACAAGCTGTAATACCAGAACATTTTTTATTAGTTTAATTTAAATGTGTACTAAATTTCATATAATTTGTGATAGTAATACCTAAGTCAAGTTCAGTTGTAACTACTTGTAGTAAAGTATTGTTTAATGTATATTGTGCTAGTTTATTGTTAGTACCAAAATGCATAACCTTACACTTATCTATATTGAAAGTCATCTTACTTTGTTTGGCACATAAGGCTAAATGATCCAAATTATTTTGTACAGCTTGGATTGATTGCACATTGTTTGTAATACAGTCAATCTTACTATCATCAGTGTACTTGTTTATCCAGACACCATTGAAAGTTTGCACACAGGATGTCATGATGTTGAATAGTGCTGGCCCCAGGACTGATCCCTGGGGCACCCCACTGGTAACTTGTGTTAAACTGTATGATATCCCTTTGATAGTATCATGCTGTACTCTGTCACTTAGCGATGAATCAGCCCATTTGATAATATTTGGATGCAAATTGATCTTAATAAGTTGTTCTAATAATATTACATGTGACACAGTATCAAATGCCTTTTCATAATCCAAAAAATAAATCACATCTACTGGTAAACCACAGTCCAGTGCACGGCTAACCGGCTCAAAAAAGTTTATCAGATTACTTTGGCATGGTCTACTATGTGTAATCCAAACTGAGTTATGTCCATGTTGACAGTATTCAAAATGTGTAAATTAATTTTATGAAGAAGTAACCTTTCCATAGTTTTCCCGACACAGGAGGTAAAACTAATGGGATGATAACTTGCAGGGCTATGTTTATTACCCTTTTTATGTATAGGAATAACAATAGCAGTCTTCCAATCCTTTGGAACAGTGTCTTCCCTAATAGAGGTATTGAACAGCAAAGTTAGCATTCTAGATAATTCATTTATTAACTTTTTTAGAAATGTAGGTGTTATGTTATCAGGTCCTTGAGAGGAATTGTTTTTTTTATGTATTTTATGGTAGTCCTGATATCTAATGGGGTAAATAATTCTGGAATACTAGTGGATGGGAGATTATCTAGTTGTATTTTGTCTTTGGGCTTATAGATGCTACTAAAGTAGGTGTTCAATTCCTCAGCTATGTGCTGCTCATCAGTGATGATTGCTTGATTAATTAGGAGAGGGACTATTTTAGTTGAATTTCCATTGAAGAAGCTAGCATAATTATAGAAACATTTTTTATTGTCTTTAGTTAAGGTTGCTAAGATTAATTCCAAGTTATTTTTTGTATTTTTTTATAGTCGTTTTAGTTAATTTAGCCTTAGTTTTGAAATTTAGCCACCTATCAGTTGTAGGGTGTTTTTTATATTTGTTGTAAGCCCTTTGCTTGTGTTTTATTAACCTTTTTATTTTTCTATTCAGTCACATTGGTATTCTTTTTTTTTTTTTTTTGCTGTGACTATATTTATTATATGATGGTACCCAATGATGGATATAGTATTCTAGTTTGTCTTTAATAAGAGTGCACATTCCTTCAGTATCTTGATTAATTAAGTCAGACTCCCAATTCCAAGATGCTAGAATTTTTTTATTTGGCTGAAATTTGCTTTATTAAAATGTTTTGTTTTAGTAATACCTTTTGTAATGGATGAATATTGTTTCAGTGACCATAGTATCATATTATGGTCACTATCCGCTAAGTGCTAAAACCTTAGGTGGATCCACATAATCTTGTATATTTGTTAATATTAAATCTAGGATGGAATTAGATCTAGTAGGCTCCTGAACCAGTTGTTCCAAATTGAGTTGTAGTACAGTATTTATAAATCTGGTTTCTAAGGAGCCATTCCCTTGTAATGAATTCCAGCAAATATTTAGTAGGTTAAAGTCACCCATTATGATTAAGCCATCCTTAGTTATGATATTTTCAATAGTATTAATGAATACTTAATTTGCCATGGCATCCGGATTAGGTGGGCGATAGCATAGCACAATAGTTAGCCAGTCTTTGAAACTTTGAATTCTGGCCCATGTGATCTCAGTATCAATCTCTTCTGTTACAGTATTATTGATTTCATGCTACTTAAAATTGTCTCTAATATAAGGTGATACCACCTCCCTTGCAGTGTGTGCGATTCTTATATATGGATGTATAGCACTGAATATCCTGGCTCTAGTCAGAGTTTTGACCTTATGGTGGAACCCGTCATATGGTTGGACCACAATACTATGAGGTTCTCTGAGGTCCCCCAATAGACCTTCCCTACAAAGTTGATCCAGTACATACCTTTAAGGGCTGACCCCACAAGATCTGATAGCGGTGCTGGACCTATCAAGTTTGATGAGTGTGTGAGAAGCAGAGGGAACTGGTGTTGACTTGTAACAGGGTTATTGCTGAGGCCCTCAACTCCATCATGCCTGTTGGTGTTCAGCCCTAACCTCACACAGAAGTCTCCTTGGTTTGATGGGACTATCAGGGAGATGAGGAGTAGGGGTCAAAGTTTGGAGCAGCACTGGCAGGGGACCAATGAGGATGTGGACAAACTTAGATTGATGACCTATTACAGAGCTTATCAATCAGCAATTGCCTGTAAGAAAGCATAGTTCCTGTCCAAGCAGATTACTGCAGCACCTAACAGACCAGCTCAGCTCTTCTGCACTGTTGATAGGTTGTGCAATCCAGCCAGTCTTCAGCCCGGAGGAGCTTCTTCACAATTTAGATGTGAGAAGTTTGCTCTGTTCTTTGCTGATAAGATTGCTATCATCTGCAAGCGGTTAGAAAATCGCAATAATTTTCGGTTGCGGTCAAAAGGTCATGTGCAATGGCTAGAAAGGACATTGCGCCACCATTTAAGTGGTTGCAGTCAAAAAGGCGCCAGTTAGTGAGGCAACCATTAAAAAAAAAGTGAGGGCAATGTTTTTCCGGTAGTAGATCTGCGTGTTGACAGTAACACTGACAAGCACTGACAGCACTTCCGTTTCCAGTCAAGGTGGATATCCAGTCTGCTCTGGTAGTCTACTCTACCTATTTATGCTGATGAAAACTGAATTCAGTCATTCACCTATTGGCAGACATGGAGTACATGCAGACACAGAAAGGCAAGCAAAAGCTTGCATTGGACAATTACCTTTACATGAAGGAGAAAGACTATGCATAGGGTAAGGTGTTCTGGAGATGTGAACTGTGAACCTGCTGTGCCCATCTACATACTCTGGGGATACAATTACTCTCCCTCCTTTAGAGCACAATCATGCACCTGTTCATGGCAGACTTGAGGTGCTTCGCAGCTCATCTTGGACATGAAACGCTGAGCAGCTGAGTTGGAAGAAGCTACAAGAAATGTTGTGCACGGGCACTCCAAATGTATCAGTAATGCACGCTCACCAATTTTGTATTGTCCATATTGATGTAATAAAAGTTTGAACTCTATCTGTCTGTCTGTCAGCATTTTGTCCTATCAGGGTCTAATCAGTTTGCATTTTGTCCGTGGACAAAGGTTGCTGTCAACAATTGATATTGTCGACTAGTTATTGTGTCAACTAAAAGATTGGCTACCAATTGTCCATGCAGTGAATAGTCCATGGCAATGCGACTGACTATTTGTCTGGTGGCTATTCGACCTCTCACAGCCACCATCAGGATGGAAATCCAATCAGCGTTCTCTAGTGGGCCTTGCAGTGATGGGCTTGAGATCATGGACAGTTGTCATGTCTGGTCCGACTTTGACCAGTTGGCTGTTGGGATGCTGTGAAGGTCATCCAGAGGTTATGACCAACCTGCTGTAGTTTGAATCCAGGACCAATGCACCTCCTATTGAGGTGTGTTGATGTCATTGGCCCAGTCCTAGCCAGGATAGTCCAGGGTTCTTTAGTGACTGGGGCCTTTCTGGAGCCCCTGAAGGAAGTGATTGTAAGATCATGCCTGAAAAAATCTTCACTAGACCCGGACTGCCTGGCTAACTGCAGACCAGTATCTAACATACCCTTTGTGGAAAAGGTTAAAAAGAAGGTGATGGCCTCTCAACTGGAGACCCATCTAACAGCTCACAGCATTTATGATCCTTTCTAGATGGGTTTCAGAAAAAGGCATAGCACAGAGACTGCCTTGGTTCAGGTGATGAATGATATCCTTGTGGCGAGAGATCGAGGGAGTCGTACCATCTTGATCTTCCTCAATCTCTCAGCAGCATTTGACACCATAAACCATGGGATTTGATTGAGTACGTGTGGGTTTGCTGTGGACTGGTGGGTGCAGTTCTCAGCAGGTTTAAATCTTTTCTTATGGGCAGGTTGCAGAGGGTGGTGTTGGGGATTTTTTATTCAGCACCTCTGCCCCTGCCATGTGGGGTTCTGCAGGGCTCAATCTTATTCCCCATGTTGTTCACAGTGTATATGCTACCATTATGGGACATTATAAGATGGTATGGGCTAAGTTTTCACTGCTATGCAGATGACACTCAGCTATACCTGTCTTTCTCACCCCAAACAATAGGATTCAGTTGCTGTGTTTAAAGGGACACTGTCAACCTCCTTAGGTCTCAAAGTGCCCCTAGTTTAAAAAACACATTTTATGATTGCCAACATTCTGCAAAAACTGATGATGTAGCTGGTAGTTTGATTCTAACTCTTTTTTTCTTTACAAAAGTGAAAAACAGACTGCCCATCATACTGGTGTTACCACACAATCTCAGGTTTGTTTATATTCATTGATCAGCTACAGCTGTATCTTTCCTGAGCTTGAGAACACCCACAACACAGTCTAGTCCCTCATGATACAGTGGGAGTTTAGGAGGCTACTGCCTCATGAGTGACTGCACTGTTTGGGTTTGTTTCTAATTCTCAGGAAGTATGCATTAAGAACAGATACACAGGATTGTAAACAAAACAAGGTTGTTTATAAATATACATTAGCAGGCATTTCAGTTCTACTAAACAAGGAGAAACAAAGCAAACAGCAACATCAATGAATTTTAGAGAAGGTAAGCAATTATAAAATGTAGGTTTTTAACTAGAAATAATATGATGAAAAACAGGTTGACAGTGTCCCTGCCTTATTGTGATTCAATGCTGAATGGGGGCCACTTGGTTGAAGTTGAACCCAGACAAGACTGAGGTACTGGTGCCAGAACCTGGTCAACAGGGGGTGAAGGGGCAATCTGGCCAGTTCTCTGGGCTACAGCTTGGAGACTCCCAGTTGCTCACCTTGGATCAAGTAAAGAATCTTGGCATTGTCTTGGATTGTGGTCTAATGATGAAAGGTTAAGAGCCAGCTGTGGTTCAAACCTCATTTTACTAGCTGAGGAACATCACCAGGATTAAACATCTGATACCCCTGGTGACATGTCTGCACTGTCTATATGTCGACCTCTCACCTCGATTACTGCAATGCCCTATAACTAGGGCTTTTGGGGGTAGATCTTCACCAACTGAAGTTAGTGCAGAATGCGGTGGCCAGGTTGTCGACTGGCCTTTCCAGGTCCTGTCATAATACACATGTGCTCTGCTATCTGTACTGACTACTGGTTAGATGGCAGGTCACCTTCAAGGTTGGTTTGCTGACCTATAAGGCCCTACATGGGCATGGGCCTGGCTACTGTACCTGCAAGACCTCCTTTGTCCCTACTGCCCCTCTTGCCCTCTTTGCTCCTCAGATAAGGGATTGCTGGAGATTCTGAGGGTCAATTTACAAACATCTGGTGCTTGCACTTTTGCACATGCTGCTCTGACCCTCTAGAATTCTCTACCTCGTCCCATCAGGGAAAGTGAGACTGTGGAGCAGTTTATGAGGGGATTAAAAACTGTTTTGTTCAGACAAGCTTTCATAAAGTATGTTTAATTTTTATTGTTCTTTATAAGGATTTTAATGTTATGTGTGTAATGTACTGTTTTCATTTGTTTTATATATGATGTAAAGTGCACTGAGTCATAATGAGAAGTGCGCTATACAAATAACGCTGAATTGAATTGAACCAGTGTGGTACCACAGGCTCAGTTCTGATGTAGGGGACATTGCAGAAGAACTGAAGGCAAGGTATGCCTTTTGCAGATGATACAAAATTTGCAATAGGGTGGATACTAAGGAGGGGTGTAGAGAATGCACAGGGATCTTGTAAAACTTGAGGACTGTTCAAAAGCATGCAGTTGGTTCAATGCTAAAAAAAGTGCAAAATCACTTCTCTAACTGCTGTATGCAGACTAAGGAGATAGTATAATGTTTAATAATAGTCTTTCAGTGATCTCCAGAGTACAGTGACATTTTGGACCGGGCTTAGAGCGGCGGTGGCTGCTGTCAGCAGGCGGGGGTGTGCAGCTGTCATAGCTTCAGTGAAATGACATGCAATGAAATACAGTACAGAACAAGAAAAACATTGGGGAAATGGTATGTCTTAAATTCAAGAATTTTAACACTTAGACATGTCTTCTCCTGTGGGACAGAGCATACCACAAATCCCTTCACCAGGTACATTAATATAATGTATGGTAAGTGCCAATTAACCACCATAATCAGCAGTCACACAGCTTTGTTATGCACTGTTTAGAATTTTAAAAGTTGTTACCCACACTTCGGAACTTCCAAACAGTGACATAACAAAAAAGAATGCACCAGAGTTCCATAATTCTTACACATAGAATGCAAACAGTGTTTTTTTGACCATACGCTATGAAGTTGATGGCTGAGGTTGGGTGACAACCACGCTGAAATCACCTCTCGTGGTTGCTAGAGCTACAGTAAACCTCTCGAGCTGCGCTCTTGAGGTTTACCATGTTGCCCTAGCAACCACTTGAGGTGATTATAGTGTGGTTATCACCTGATTCCCAGCCATTATCCTCTATGTATTAAGCTGCCCTGGAATGCTGCTCTGTACTTTATAGCACTGTTATTTGGCTCAGAGAGCCAGTACAATGGAGGCTACTTCATTGGCAGTCTGCACTGTTGAAATGATCAAAAGCATAGCTTGACATGCATACTGGTAAAAATGATATACATGTTAAGTCATGATTTTGATAATTTTAATAAAATACTACTGCAAATCAGCATGTAAAAACAGAAGGGTACTGTATTGCAATGTACAGTCACAGTACTGAAAATGCAATGATGGAGGAATTGTCATTGAATGGGAGGAGACTAACAGCTCTAAAGGATTACTGTCACAAAAGTACTGCACTGAAAATGCATTGCATCAGCATTGCAAAGGCACTGAGGAAATTTAGAGAACAGTTGAAAGTGAGCTGCATCTGAGTTGATGGGTGGTTGAAAAACAGTTTATAGCTGTAGAATTTAGAGTTGCCAGAGCATTGTCATCACAAAAAATGCTTCACCAGTGAGTTGCAGGAAGTTTAATGCGATTTGTACTGTACACGTTTGCTGCCTTGGTAGATCCTCATAAGATCCATCCTGCCAGCTCTGAATCATTCTGATCACCCTTTGTTACATCATCTGTAGCCTGCTCTTATCTTTTCTGAGCTAAGGACTCCAGAACTGGGCACAGTACTCCAGGTGCAGCCTCACCAACAATCTATAAAGAGGTAGTAATACCTCTTTTTTCTACTATTAATACCCTTCGGATACATCTCAACCTTCTATTTGCCTTACTACAGGCTTTGTTGCACTAGCTTGATTGTTTAAGAGAGTCACTAATGATGACTTCTAGGTTTGTTTCTTCAGCTTTAGTGTAGCTTTACCCCTCTTATGAAGTACTGTGTCCTGGGGTTCTTGTTCCTTAGGTGCATCACCTTGAACTTTTGGCATTGAATTTCGACTACCAAACCTTAGATCACCTCTCTAGTCTTTGCAAGTCACTTTGCATCTCCCGGATTCCCTCATCACTATCTACCCTTCCACAGAACTTAGTGTCCTCTGCAAAGAGACACAGCTTGACCAAATTCTTTTTCCTGTGTTGTTAATAAACATATAGAAGAGGACAACACCTAGGATGGATCCCTGTGGCACCAACCCATGACCTCCCTCTCATCTAACTTGATACCATTAATCACAACCCTGCACTGCTTCTCTTTTAACCAATTTGATACAGATATTATTATAATAATTGGGGCATCTGAATGGCAATTTAGGGTAGTGGGACCACTAGACATCAGGGATAATTTTACTACAATAATCAGGACCATTTAAACTATATAGAGAAACACACATACCGTATATTGAAAGTCATGGGTGAGGGAACTACTAGATGCTAGGGATCATTTTATTATACTACTTAGGGTTATTGAAGCCGTGATCAGGGAACGGGGTGACAATGCACACCATTGTGTGCTCAATGAAACATGTTTTTGAAAGTGGCAAATATCACTGCAATTTCATCTGTTAAGCACTTACAAAACCTTTGAATATATTGCACTGTGCCTTGTATACAGTAGGGGATCCGTCATTTGCATGGCCAAGGTAGTATATATGCAGATGTACTGTATGTGTTTAGGTTACATCTGTTCAACTGTGCTGTTCCCACTTAGTGTGGTGTTTAGATGTTTAGCGCTGTGCTAACCTTCTGAAAATGGGACCCTAACTGACTAAAGATCCTGGCCGATACCTCTTAAAATGCAGAAAATTAACAAAAAATGGTTATTCTATCTAGTTCTTTATGTATTTCTTCCTTCTTATTTTGCTTGCAAAACTTTTATTAAATTTCAAAACATTATGATGTGACTTGAAACATTTATAACAACTGTAGTTAAAATACAATGTCTTCTTCTGTCACCTGAGTGCTGTCTTATTTTGTTATAAAAACACAGCCTGGTGAGATGGCCTAGTGACTTGATGGTAACAGTACTGCCTGCCATGACAGAGGCACAGTTTCAGGTGTGGACCTGGGTTGCACGGGGGTCAGCTTGGGGGGAGAGAGGATTGACCATTTCAAGGACTGCTCTCCTCTCATGGAGGGGGAGTCTGACCACCCCACTCTTCAACTGCCACCTAGCTGAGGAAGGGTGGCAGGATAGTGGAGCAGCATAAGGGGGAGATCTCATGCAAGCACAAAGCAAGTATGTGCCTTTACATGCGCTGGCATCATTGCATGCTTCGCTGCCCAGGAAATGAAAACAAAGGTGGAACACCCCAATGACAGAATGATCCATCAACTTGCTGCAGGTTCTGCACCACTAACCAGGCTCTGTTCCAATCTGGATATGTGTCTCCTTGTGGATGGCCTGCCCACCATGGGAGGGAGGGTCTGTGGGGATCTCAGAGCAGGTAACTCCTGGGAACTACAGGCGATGTGCCTGGACAGCTCAGTGGGCAAGGGGGTTGCTGGGTGACTAAGAAGATAAAAATCTCTATGGAAAAAGAACAAAATAGAAACAGTTTGGGAAGCAAACCACATAACATAGTCATACCATATAAGCAGAGTATGCACAATGTGGCTAGACCATAGCAGGCTTATTATTGGAGACCCAGTGCCTGGCAAAACTCTGTCCAACTTGTAGTGCTCTGCAGATAAGTTATGGGGAGGCTGGGAACTGTGAATGTCACCAGTGAGGCATCAAGATGCAGAGTTATTCAGAACAGAAACTTGTAAATCATGCATATGCCAACTCAGCTCCTGATGAGAACTGGGCCCTAATTGCCTGCTGCAAAACATTCATTTTTGTTTCTTAACCAAGAACCTTTATTAAAACAGTAAAACAAAAAAACAAACAAAAAACAAAATCAATACAAACTCTGTAGAGTATAAACTAGGAAAGCTTTTTGCTTGTAGTTTCACAGTTCCTGCAATGTTTCCCAAGCATTCAGCTCAGATAAGTTACTGGACTAATGCTGTAATTAATGCACTGAAATTTAATCAAAACCTTAACTTAGAAAAATGCATGCAGTCACTGGCCCGGATATTCAAAGGGGTTGTGCATGGTGCAACAGAGTTGTGCCTGCATAACCCCACGTGTCTCTAACTGGGATATTGAAAAGGCTGCCTGGTGCAGTGCAAATCCCAATGCACCGGGTGCAATGTAAGTGTATGCAATGCAGATGCAGATGGCACAACCCTGCATTGCGCCACATAAAGGGGCTCAAAGTTGAGCCCGTGAAGCGAGGCAACTCCTGACCACCCACAGGTGGGCTGCTTTATTTCTGGGTGCAACACAGCAGCCATGCAGTCAGGGGTGGCCACCCGCCCACCCAGAACACCACCCACAAGCACCCACAGCACCCTGGTGGTCTAGTGGTACCCCCTCCCTCCCATTTCCCTGATAGATGTCACATAAATCATTCCCTGGTAGTCTAGTGGACCACCCCCTCTTAATTCCCCAATAGATGTCACTTAAATCATTCTCTGGTAGTTTAGTGGTCCCCCAGATCCTGATCATGGAAATCACCATAACACAATTCCTGGTGATCCAGGAGCAGCCCCACCCTCCACCAAACAGGACCCCTTACCCACCCTGCTCCCCCATCATTGGGGCGGCTGCAACCTGCCGCATTTCACCTGGCTGCCCGCTGAATGAGAGGTACAATATGGGCTGTAAGCTCATTGGTCCACAGTGTGGACTGAATGGGCTTGCAGGGCATGCTGTACTAGACAGTTCTGAATATGTGAATGAAGTCCTTCACATATTTGGGACTGTCTAGTACAGTATGCCCTGCAAGCCCATTGGTCACACTGTGGACAATAGGCTTTCAGCCCATACTGTACCTGTCATTTGGATGGGGGGAGTGGGGTGGCAAGGGGTCCTGTATGGGTGGAGGGGTGGGGTGGTGTCACTGGATCACCAGGGAATTGTATTATGTCTATTTCCCATGATCAGGGATTCAAGAGGAAGGGGACCACTAGACTACCAGGAATTAAGGTAAGGGTCATTTCATCATGAATGGGAATGGGAGGAGGGGGTCCACTAGACCACTCAGGGAGTCATTCTACGGCAGTTAACTGATGGCGGCTGTGAGGCAGGGGATGCCCCGGGACCCCACTGTGCACACGTCATTCTGTGCAGGGCGCTAGCAACAAGTCGCCGGCTGCCCTGCACAAGGCATGCAACAATATAATGACATGCAACTGGCCCCTTTTGCACCTTGTATATATTATGGCCTCATTTGCATGTCCTCCGCTGAATATCATGGATGATGCAAGCGTAACTACTTTTGCACTGGTAGCATCCGAATGCTTCCTATCTGTGGTTTGCACCAGTGCAGTGCCACTGCCGTGTGTAGTCGTGCCGCCGCATTCAATGGTGCTGCACCATGGCGCGTACTGTTGAATATTGCCTGGTCCTGGCCCGGCACATCCCAGTTGCGCTGCACCCATGCTCGTGCACTGTGTCAGGCACAGTCTGAATGTCTGAGCCCCTATGTCTATATGGTATTACAGTGATAAATTAAGACTGTACTAAGTATTAACTTCCCACACAAATGTGCTTCCAATAATAAATGAAGGCAGCACTCAGTTAAATGAATAAACTACTGTATATTTGAATTAGCTCTAACAGCTTCTTGTCACATCACAATGTTCTGAAATTTGATTAAAGATGTGCAAGCAAAACAGGATGGAAAACCTCAAAAAGAACTAGATGAAGATAGCCCTGTTTTGTTTACCTTCTGCTCTACAGCTTTAGATACCCTCTCACCAGGCCAGCAGTACCCTGAGTGCAGCAGGAAATGAGTGCAGAGGCAGGAGATTCCAGGGGCTGAGCTAATTTCAGTATATAGTGTATTTGTTTCACTATGTAGTTTATTTGTTTTAGTATATAGAGTATGTAGAATGTTTCAACATAATTGTATGTGTTTCTCTATAAAGTGTATTTGTTTCAGTGTTTAGTGTATGTGGATTTTCTGTCTGTTGTGTACATTTCAGTATATACAGTAGTGTATGTGTTTCACTACAGTATGTTATGTATTTGTTTCAGTGTATAGTGTATGTGATTTTTCAATCTATAGTGTATGTATTTCAATATAGAGTGTATGTGGTTCACTATGCAGTGTATTTGTTTCGATATATAGTGTATGTGAATTTTTTGATATATTGTGTATGTGCAGTATTTCAATATGTAGTGTATTGTTTCAGTATATAGAGTATGCAGATGTTTCAATAGATACAGTATGTGTTTCAATATAAACAGTAGTTATTTGTTTCAGTATATAGTGTATGTGGGTTTTTCAATGTATAGTGTATTTATTTCAATAAATAGTGTATGTGTTTCAATATATAATGTTTATGTTTCAATATATAGTGTATTTTTTTCAGTAGATAGTGTATGTGGGTTTTTTGTTATATTGTATATTTGCAGTGTTTCAATATGTAGTGTATTGTTTCAGTATATAAAGTATGCAGATGTTTCAGTAGATACAGTATGTATTTCAATATGAAAGTAGTTACAATATTTGTTTTAGTATATAGTGTATGTGGGTTTTTCAATGTATAGTGTATTTATTTCAATAAATAGTGTATGTGTTTCAATATATAGTGTATATGTTTCAGTATATAGTGTACTGGTTTCAGTCGATAGTGTAGGTGGATTTTTCAATGGACTTTTCAATGTGTAGTATATTTCAATAGACAGTGTATGTATTTTCAATATGTAGTGTATTTTTTCAGTATATGGTGTATGCTGATTTTTTCAGTATATAGTGTATGTGTTACAATAGCCTTGTATCACTTCATGGGGCCGCCAAAAGTGGCGTGACAGAGGTGCAGGGTTGAGGTGCTGCTGCTGACTGAATGCTTGTTTGATACGTTTTATAATATTCTAAAACTGTGTTTACTGTACCTATATCCGCCTGTACTAGCAAGGGGTAAACAGGAAGAAGGCTGGGAAGTGTGATTTCCTGAGCTCTCTGGGAAACATGACGAACTACAGAAACAGGAACTAGGTTGTCAAATATGCAGCCTTACTTCTATAGCTCTTTCTCAGAGGTGTAAATACCAATATTGCAGAGTTTAGAGTATTTTAAAAACAGTTTTAAGGGGTTTGATGTCCATGGCCCTTTGATCCACTTCAGAGTCACGGGTGTCTATTAAAAGCAGGTGCTCAGTGAGCGGCAGTAATTATAGCCTTGTATCACTTTGTGAGGCCACCAAAAGCAGCATGACCGAGCTGCAGGGCTGAGGTGGTGCCGGTGCTGACTGAATGCTTATTTGATATGTTTTATGACATTCTAAAACTGTGTATACTGTACCTATTTTCGCCTGTACTAGTGAGGGGTAAACAAGAAGAAGGCTGGGAAATGTAGTTTTCTGAGCTCTCTGGGGAAATGGAACGAACTACAGAAATGGGAACTAGGTTCTCAAATATACAGCCTTACTTCTATGTCTCTTTTCAGAGCTGTAAATACCAAGATTGCAGAGTTCAGTGTATTTTATAAATGACTTTAAGGGGTTTGGTGTCTTTGACCCTTTGATCCACTTCCAGGTCATGGAGGTCTCTTAAAAGCAGGTACTCAGTGAGTGACGTGAACTGGTGGGTGGCACATGCAGAGCTGCGCTCAGAGACACACGCAGAGACACGCACCTCTGCATGTGTTAAGCATGTTGAATGGAGAAGCGAAAACAGAAGTATAGATAAAGGGTAGAAGAGTTGGGTAAGGACATCAAAGTAATAAAAGACGAAGTAGCATGAAAGTGTTGGCAAAAACAAAGTATAAATGGATACCAGTGTGGTGAGATTTGATGGGGGGATGTTGAGATTGAGATGAATTAGGTGCAAAATGATCAGTACAGAGGTGGTTAACGAACTTTTGGTATTTACATGTGAACAATGCCAGTTGATTAAGGAATTGCAGGGGAAATTGGTAGAGGCTGATATGCAGTTGATAGTGTGGCAACAAAAAGCAGTGTTGAATGATGATATAGGCAAACATCAGGGCAAATATGAGAAAGATCATTTAGGAGGAAATGTAACTAGGAAGAGAGGAAGGGAAAGGGGACAGGAGAAGGAATGGGAAATCATGGAAAGAAAAGCAAAAAAGAAAACAAAGGGATGAAGACGGGCTATGGGGTTTTCCTTAGTAACTACAAATAGCTTTGAGCCCCTGATAATGTTGGATACAGAAACAAACAGCAGTAATGACTAGAGATGCACAGATATCACTTTTAGACTGGCTATCGGATCTGGATATCCTACATCTACTATCCGATCAGATGGGTTCAACATCGGGTCGGATAGTAGTTAGGTCAAACCTATGATGAAACAGCCAATAAACAATATAAATGATTTTCTTGCCGCAAGTGCGTTTACCAAGTGCTTAGAAAGTCTTGCAATGATGCACCTTTCTAGCACATGGGATGCGATCGGTGGCACAAGAAGTAGGCTGCAGGGTTAACTTTGCCATGATTGCCTTACTACCCATTTCTCAAATGGGCGGGGAGCTCTCTCTCTGCTCTTTTCCCGCTCTGACAAACTGTTTCACTAAATTGGCCTCTCTCTGTCTCTGTCGCCACCTACACCACACTGACTGTATGGCTCACACTTCAACAAAGGAAGAGAGGACTGCAGGATTTGTGATTAAAATGTCCCTTTGTCTGACTCATTACAGTGGAGTGCAGACAGGACAAGATAATACTAATGCAATGATGTTTAAAATGTATCTATTTATCCTCAGTTTGTGTAAAAATCCTTCTGAATAGTTTAAAAAAAACTCTTTTCAGGATGCATTGATGTATGTTTGAAATATTGTAACACATAGGAATTGATAAGTACACAGATGCTGCTCCTGATGTCATAAGCTGCACTAAAGAGAACAGTGCTGTTCAGGTATCCTGCTGTGAGATGCAACAATCCCTAACAGCGAACAGAAAGAGAGTGAGGATGTCCCGATCTTGCTGTCACTGAGCGATGATGTATGGGTGGTCGGGGGAGCATGGCAACAAGATTCTGCTCACTTTCTCTCTCCCCCCCCATCTCTCTCTATGTGTCTCTGTCATATGGGTGGTTGAGGGGGCATAATGGCAATGACCTTCACCTCGCTGTCATTTCCATCTGTCCCTCACAGAGACAACACTGCTGTTCGCCATTTTACTGTCTTGCTGCAGGAATAGTGCATTACATGTCCTGATCTGGCTGTCAGTCTCTCTCTCTCACTGCAACATTTTGCTGCTGAGTCAGAAGGAAATTAATGCCGACTTCCACCTGACCTGATCTGATTTAATATCATTATCTGATCTGGTCGGATATGGTGAAAAAGCCTGATATCCGACAGGATCGGATCTCCGGGTCAGATATCCGTGCATCACTAGTAATGACAGTACTGAAAATGGGACCCTAAATAAACCACATGATGAGAATGAAATAAGTATATTACCCATGAGATACTTTTTGCAAGCACAAATAGTTCAGAACAAACAGTAAATAATGATAGGAAGGCAGATGAAGAAAGACAAAACAGATTGGATGAACAGAATACATGTATGGAGGTGGGAGATACAGAAAGCAGTGATAAGGGTATAATGAAAAACAACCAGAGGAACAAGTGAGAATGGAGAAACAAACAGTGGAAAAAATAGAAAACTGAAAGATTCAGTGGAAATAGGAAAGGATTATTGACCAGTACGAATAGTGAAACCACAGGTCTATGGAGTAATAAAGAACTAGGAGGGCCATGAAGGATAAAAAGTATCATTACCAGGTGATTCTGTATTAAAGTATACAGATAGATATACCTCAAATAGTAGCAAAAGAAAATATTACTACAGTACAAGTTATTTTTTGGGCCAAAATAAGAGATGTTAAAGTAATGTTGGGAGACATAGTAAAAGAAAAGTATGGATCTGCAACTTTGATTCTACATCTGGGAATAAATAATATAAGAAAACAGGAACAGCAGGAAATAAAAAAAAATTCTGAAGATATTAGAAGAGAAGTGGAGGCTTTAAACTACAAGGTGTATTTTTCTGAAATGTTACCAGCACCAAGGGAAAATGGATTTAATACAAGAAAGACTAAAGAGCTGAATAATTGGCTTAGACAGTGGACACTACAGGAATGCTTAGGATGTATAACACATTGGGAAGACTTTGTTAATGAACTATCATATTTTTGTAAAGATGGATTACATTTGAGTAAAAAAGGCAGTAAGAAATTAGGTTTAGATTTAAAACCAATAGTGGATGAAAATTTCAACTGAATAAGAGGGGGAGGGGGGAAGAGAATATAAAAAGGGTAGATAAAGGACTGCAGGGTAAAGCGAAAGAGGGGAAGAAGAAGCAAGGATTAAATATATGGTCACTACATGCAAGAAGTTTAAATAGTGCAAAAAAATCAGAACTGTAAGTTATGTTAACAAACACTGGTCAGAGCTGATATGGCTGTGGGATGCTTTTACCCATTATTTCTAATGAATTTGCACAATGCAGATCTGTGGAGAGGCAGTTTTAATGTGGTCTTCCTTTTACATATTTTTACAATGTTTTTCTTAGAATATGCCTGCAGATTGCATATATTTAGCCTGGATAGTTCACAGAAGAAATGGCATCACATTTTCAGTTGGGCTCTACATCTACACAATATTATGCTGCATTGTGTAAAATCAGAATGCACTAAACACAATATTTTACATCTGAATGATATATTAAGTGCCGGATCAATGCATGAGCAGAAGGATGTGTTGTACAAAGAGGGTGTGCCATTCGGCACTAATACAATATTTAAAGAGAATGCGGCACCGGTACAGGGTGTGCATACAGTGAAGCCCACCAGGATGAAGTGCAGCACTGCAGAATTCTGCAGTAGAATTACTGCAGCAAACAATGCAATTTCAAAGGAAGCTAATTAAGCAATAATGCCCAACAGGTTGTGTCGTACTGAGGATAACATCATGCCTCAGGTGGTTGAGAAGCGAGGCCGTGGGCCACTACCTGAGGTGTGATGTTATTCAAATAACCACTACCCTGGAAACGTATTACTAATATACTAATATTTCGTTGTTATATATAAAATAAAAAAATAATTTTAAAGAATGTTTTATTAGTGTGGAAAAATATTTTTGTTATTTAAGAGGAGATGCAAAAAAAGATATCTAGCTCATATAGCTCATCTGCATTGGTTCACAGTGAGGCTGAGACCAGACCAGTGATGTTGTGCTGGGATAATATCACGGGTCCAGTCCCAGACTGTGCAATCAGAGACCAGGATTCTTTCTTGCCATTGTATAATCCCTTTTGTCATGCAGTAAACCTGTGACACTGCAGTTCATCCTTGTGGGCTTCATTGTCCCTGTTGAAAATGTGACCCTGGATGGGAATTGCAGTGCAGGCTGCCAAGTCAGGTGCATCCAGGGTAACCCCGACTGAATACCTTCCAGTGGCAAGCGTGACACATACCGGTATGCACTGCAGCCCCCATGGGTGATATTCTTCCCAGGAATGCAAATGAAGTAATTGAGCATGCAGGGTGCAAAGGGGCCTTATGCATGCTCAATACCAGCCCATTTGCATGTTGGCATGGGGATGAATGCACCAGAACAGCTTCTACCCCCAAGCCCCAACCCTGATCGCTCCATGTGAGACAGACCCTGAAGTCTCTGGTGGTTTAGTGGTACCCCCCCCCCGTCATAACGGAGTCCATCCTCTATCAGTTCCATATTTTAGGGACCCCAATACCATCCCCAATTACACCTGACTACACCTACAGTCCATGTCCATAGTGTAGTGGCCACTGCTCCCTCTCAACAGTGCATAGACACCCCCTCCCTGCCCATCCAATTGTGACAACTGACTCTGTAATGGGATTGTACCACTCTATTGGTGGTGCAATGTGTTCTACTTAGGCATGAGCTGTGTGTAGGTGATAACACCCAGTGACCATACACCTCAGGCACTGCATGTGGATCCATCATCCCAGTGCCCTTGCACTGCTCAGTGTGGGTGATGGCCAATGCTGTACCCTCTCATATAGGTCCCAAAACAGGCATGTTACAGCTGAACTCCCATTCATTTGTACAGTTGAGGAACTGTGGATGAACTATCTATAGCCTGAAGCATACACTGCAAATGGCATTACAGGATACTGCACCCCATGGCACCCGGGATACTTCAGCAGTCTGGAGGGTGGCATGTTACACAGGGGAACAGGGGAGAGTGTGGACTTGAAGTAGTGTATGACAACAGGAAACATAGAAACATAGAAACATAGAAGTTGACGGCAGATAAGGACCGCAAGGCCCATCCAGTCTGCCCATTTCTTTTTCTACCTTATAAATGTGCCATCGGCCTTTGCTCTGTCAGTGGCCTATCTATTCATAGTCATTTGTATTGCTCCCTTATGCCTATCCCATGCCTGTTTGAAGTCCTGCACTGTATTCATAGCCACCACTTCTTGTGGTAAGCCATTCCATGCATCCACCACCCTTTCTGTGAAAAGAATTTCCTCACATTCCCCCTTAATCGGCCTCCTCTAATCTCATGCTGTGTCCTCTTGTCCTGCTATTTTTCTTATATTTAAACATGTTAGACTCTTTCACCTTGTTTATGCCCTTAAGGTGTTTGAATGCCTCGATCACATCACCTCTCTCCCTCCTTTGCTCAAGGGTATACATATTGAGCTCCGTTAATCTGTCCTCATATGTCTTCTGATGCAGTCCCTGCACCATTTTGGTTGCCCTTCTCTGGACTGCCTCAATTTGGTTAATGTCCTTGTGAAGGTGTGGCCTCCAATACTGCACGCAGTACTCCAGATGGGGCCTAACCAGTGTCTTGTACAGAGGATTAATACCTCCCTCTTCGACTTGTGATACCCCTACTAATACACCCTAACACCCCCTAGCCTTACCTACTGCTTTAGCGGTCTGCTTGGATGATTTTAGGTCATCAGTGATGATGATGCCCAAGTCTCTTTCTTCCTTTGTGACTGCTATCAACTCCTCCCAGCCTATAGGTGGCTTCAGGGTTTCTCTTCCCTATGTGCATGATTTTGCACTTCTTTGCATTAAATCCCAGTTGCCACTCTTCTGCCATTCTGCTAGTTTATCCAGATCTCTTCTCATTCTGCCCACCCCATCTGGATCATCTACTCTGTTGCAGATCTTGGTGTCATCTGCAAACAGACAAGCCTTACCCTCTAGTCCATCTGCAAGGTCACTAATGAAGATGTTGAATAGGACTGGCCCCAGGACTGATCCCTGAGTGCCCACTTGTGACTTGCATCTTTCTGACTGTATACCATTTACCACCACTCTCTGTTTTCTGCCATCAACCAGTTTTCCACCCAGTTGACCAACTTCAGCCCACCCGAGCCTACCCAGCTTATTTATCAATCTTCTATGTGGAACAGTGTCAAAAGCTTTGCTGAAGTCAAGGTAGCGACATCAACTGCTCCCCTTAGTCCACCACTCTGGTTACCCAGTCAAAGAAATCTATGAGATTAGTTTGACAGGACCTTCCTTTGTAAACCCATGCTGTCTTGGATCCTGTGCAGCTATGGATTCCAGGTGTTGCACTATCCTTTCCTTAAGGAGTGCCTCCATAATCTTGCCCACTACTGAGGTAAGACTGACGGTCTGTAGTTCCCGCCTCCTCCCTGTTACCACTCTTGTGGAGGCGGGATCACATGAAGACCCTTCTCCAGTCTTCTGGGACCTCTCCTGTGCTCAGAGACTCACTAAACAATTCTGCTAATGGCTCTGCTAGTTCCTCCTTTAGCTCCATAAGTACCCTGGGATGTATGCCATCAGGTCCCATTGCCTTATCCACCCTGAGCTTTGCAAGCACTTGTAGGACCCTTTCTTTTGTGAAGGGAGTAGTGCTCCTCCCTCCCCTGTGTCCATGATGCTGAGCTGTGGGCCCTGCCTACCTTCTCTTCAGTAAATACTGAGCAAAAGTATCTATTTAGGGTAGATGCCTTTACAGGGTCCTCCTCCACATGCTCCCCTTTCTCCATTAAGCTTAGCAATACCCCCTCTGGACTTTCTCCTTTCACTAATGTATCTATAGAAAGTCTTGTCACCTTCTTTTACTGTTCGTGCTAGTGTTTCCTCAGTTTGGGACTTTGCCTGCCTTACTGCCTTCCCTGCTTCCCTTAGGGCAGTTTGGTATGCCTCCCTATCTTCATCCCGCTGTGTTCCCTTATATTTCCTGAAGGCCAGCCTTTGGCTCTGACCTTTCTGCTACTGTATTTGAGAACCAAAGTGGTTTCCTTCTTCTTTTGCACTTCCTTTTCTGTCTAACACAATGGGATGTTGCTTCAAGTATTGCATCCTTAATGCTTGCCCACTTTGCCTGTACCCCCTCACCTGTGTTTCTTTTTGCCAGGGCTAGCTTAACTCTGTTGGCCATCTTATCAAAGTCAGCTCCTCTGAAGTCCCATATTTTTGCCTTGGAATGGGATGATTTAGATGTAGTAGCCAAATTGAACCATACCATGTGATGGTCACTGGCTCCCAGGTGACCTTCTACCTGGAGATTTGTGATCCCTTCTTTGTTAGTCAGTACTAGATCTAGGATAGCCCTGTCTCTTGTGGGTTGCTGTACCAGTTGTTTGAGGCCCTCCCCCTGCAGGGAATCCACTATGAGTCTAGTTCTGGCAGATGTTCCTGCTGGTATTGACCAATCTGTATCTGGCATGTTGAAGTCTCCCATTATCAGAACCTCTCCTTTAGCTGTCATGTTTTGTATATCTTCTAACAGTAATGTGTCTACGTCTTCCCTCTGGTCTGGGGGCCTGTAGACAACCCCAGTTCTTATGGCTGTCCCATTTCCTGTTTCCAGGGTGACCCACAGTTCTTCTGGCTCCTTATATGTATTCTGAATTTCTGTAGCTTTGATATTTTTCATTAACATACAGGGCCACTTCTCCCCCCCTTTTTGCACCTCGGTCTCTTCTGAACAATACATAGCCAGGTACTGAAGTCTCCCAAGTGTGGTTACTGGTAAACCACGTCTCACTAATTGCTACTATGTCCAGTTTAGCCTCTGACATTATTGCCTGCAGGTCTGGGATCTTATTTCCCAGGCTGTGAGCATTTGTGTACATGATTTTCCATTGGCCAGATTTTGGTGTGTTAGTTGTTGGGTGAAGTTTGGCATTACCCTGTCGTCGTATGGGGAGACAAACCTTTTTCTTACCTGGTGATGCAAATGAACAGCAAACATGCTGAATTCCTGTTTGACCACTAGCTGAGGGGGAGGGTGTTCTTCCCATTCGACATATGGGGTGCTGCCCCTCTTCCCATTTGCTAGTTTAAATATTCTGCAAAGACGTCAAACTTCTGCCCCAATGCACTGACTCCTCTTTAGTCAGATGCAGTCCATCAAATTTAAAGAACTTTCGCTCCCAGAACTGTTGCCAATTCCTACAAATCTGTGTCCTTTTCCTGACACCAGCCCTTGAGCCACATGTTTAGCTCCCCTATCTCCCTTCTCTGACCTTCCATCCATCTGCTCCCTCTCCCAGACTGCAGGATCTCGAGAAGGAGATGCCTGATGAAATAGATGATAGTTTGTCACCCAGCCTAGTCAGGTGTTCCTTGGTCTCCACAACTGACCGGCTGGTGAGATCGTAGTCCCTATGTGTACTAGGACATCAATGTTTTCTCCTGCTTTGTGAACAATTTTAGCAATGCGGTCAGTGTCTCTCCATGCTGATGTACCTGGGAGACATCTGACCATCACCCCTGGCTGGAGATGGGTATCAACTCCCCGAATCATGGAGTCTCCTATGATCAAAGTTTTTGGTTTCCTTTGTGCTTGTTTTGTTTTGGTCCTGGTTGGGTGAGTTTTGTTGTGCTGGCTCCTGTGCCGCAGTGTCCTGCTCTGCAGTGTCTTCTGCCTCTTTATTTGATTTCAGAGATAGAGATTCCCTGCCTAAAAGAAGAACCACGGACGAAGAACAAGGAGGTAAGAGCAGAAACAATCAGTCAACAACAAATGCAGTAACCCTGAAAGCTTATCCTAATGTTAGATAAAACTGTAAAACCTGTAAAGCACCACCTGTAATAATTTCAGAGAAGATATACGCTGTAAGAAACACTTTGCTCCAGAGAAAAATAAAGCAGTAACAGAAGATATACCTTGCAAAAGACAATTTGAATCAGAAGATTACAGAGTAATCTGTTAGCACACACCTGTAGGCACACCTTGTAATAATGCAGAAGAAGGTATACCAGCAACAACAATTTGAATCAGAGAAAAAATAAAGCAATGAAATGTTAGCAACAAACAGTAGCAATCCCTGTGAGTAAAAAATAAAAACACCACCACACAGTAAATCTGCTTAGCCAAACTAAGTCTTAATCCTTTTCCCTTGATCTGGTAAGTTTCTCTACTCTGCCTTTCAAGCAGTCTTAGAAGGAAAGAGCTCAGGTGAAGCTAGGTGCCTTGGCCAGCAAACCAAGTCTTCTACCTCCAAGATATCAATTAACCTGACTTTTTAACCCTTCTTTCTGTTGGAAATTACTGACAGTTTGCCAGCTCCACCCCCACATACACACCTAATCCTTTGGAAGAGCTGTGGGAGGAAAAGCAATTAGCTCCTTCAATGTGAGAAGGAGACTGAAACACCTCTGAGACAACAAACCTTTTCAACAAACAAGAATAAAATAAAACACAGTGTCAAACAGTAATTTTGCTTAGCCCAATGATAAAAAAGTCACTAAAAATGTAAGCTCCACCTGTAATACAGTAATTTCAGAGAAGATATACCCTGTAAGAAACACTTTGCTCCAGAGAAAAATAAAGCAGTAACAGAAGATATACCTTGCAAAAGACTATTTGAATCAGAAGATTACAGGAGTAATCTGTTAGCACACATCTGTAGGCACACCTTGTAATAATGCAGAAGAAGGTATACCAGCAACAACAATTTGAATCAGAGAAAAAATAAAGCAATGAAATGTTAGCAACAAACAGTAGCAATCCCTGTGAGTAAAAATAAAAACACCACCACACAGTAAATCTGCTTAGCCAAACTAAGTCTTAATCCTTTTCCCTTGCTCTGGTAAGTTTCCCCTCAAGGTCCTATACTCAAGGGAATAGAGCCCCAGAGTAGTCAATCTTTCTTCATACGTAAGGTTATGTAAATTATGAATTTTTTCATCATTCTTCTTTGTACATATTCTAGCATAGTTTTAGTACCAGTAGATGGGCCTGAAAAAGGGGCACAGTAATCAATTTGTGATCACATCAAGCTGCAAAATAAAGGAATAATAACACTGGCTACATGACTTTTAATATGTTTAAATGTACAAGCTGTAATACCAGAACATTTTTTAATAGTTTAATTTAAATGTGTATTAAATTTCATATAATTTGTGATAGTAATACCTAAGTCAAGTTCAGTTGTAACTACCTGAAGTAAAGTATTGTTTAATGTATATTGTGCTAGTTTATTGTTAGTACCAAAATGCATACCCTTACACTTATCTATATTGAAAGTCATCTTACTTTGTTTGGCACATAAGGCTAAATGATCCAAATTATTTTGTACAGCTTGGATTGATTGCACATTGTTTGTAATACAGTCAATCTTACTATCATCAGTGTACTTGTTTATCCAGACACCATTGAAAGTTTGCACACACAGGATGTCATGATGTTGAATAGTGCTGGCTCCAGGACTGATCCTGAGGGCACCCACTGGTAACTTGTGTTAAACTGTATGATATCCCTTTGATAGTATCATGCTGTACTCTGTCACTTAGCGATGAATCAGCCCATTTGATAATATTTGGATGCAAATTGATCTTAATAAGTTGTTCTAATAATATTACATGCGACACAGTATCAAATGCCTTTTCATAATCCAAAAAATAAATCACATCTACTGGTAAACCACAGTCCAGTGCACGGCTAACCGGCTCAAAAAAGTTTATCAGATTACTTTGGCATGGTCTACTATGTGTAAATCCAAACTGAGTTATGTCCATGTTGACAGTATTCAAAATGTGTAAATTAATTTTATGAAGAAGTAACCTTTCCATGTTTTCCCGACACAGGAGGTAAAACTAATGGGATGATAACTTGCAGGGCTATGTTTATTACCCTTTATGTATAGGAATAACAATAGCAGTCTTCCAATCCTTTGGAACAGTGTCTTCCTAATAGAGGTATTGAACAGCAAAGTTAGCATTCTAGATAATTCATTTATTAACTTTTTAGAAATGTAGGTGTTATGTTATCAGGTCCTTGAGAGGAATTGTTTTTTATGTATTTTATGGTAGTCCTGATATCTAATGGGGTAAATAATTCTGGAATACTAATGGATGGGAGATTATCTAGTTGTATTTTGTCTTTGGGCTTATAGACGCTACTAAAGTAGGTGTTCAATTCCTCAGCTATGTGCTGCTCATCAGTGATGATTGCTTGATTAATTAGGGGAGGGACTATTTTAGTTGAATTTCCTTTGAAGAAGCTAGCATAATTATAGAAACATTTTTTATTGTCTTTAGTTAAGGTTGCTAAGATTAATTCCAAGTTATTTTTTGTATTTTTTTATAGTCGTTTTAGTTAATTTAGCCTTAGTTTTGAAATTTAGCCACCTATCAGTTGTAGGGTGTTTTTTATATTTGTTGTAAGCCCTTTGCTTGTGTTTTATTAACCTTTTTATTTTTCTATTCAGTCACATTGGTATTCTTTTTTTTTTTTTTTTTGCTGTGACTATATTTATTATATGATGGTACCCAATGATGGATATAGTATTCTAGTTTGTCTTTAATAAGAGTGCACATTCCTTCAGTATCTTGATTAATTAAGTCAGACTCCCAATTCAAGATGCTAGAATTTTTTTATTTGGCTGAAATTTGCTTTATTAAAATGTTTTGTTTTAGTAATACCTTTTGTAATGGATGAATATTGTTTCAGTGACCATAGTATCATATTATGGTCACTATCCGCTAAGTCTAAAACCTTAGGTGGATCCACATAGTCTTGTATATTTGTTAATATTAAATCTAGGATGGAATTAGATCTAGTAGGCTCCTGAACCAGTTGTTCCAAATTGAGTTGTAGTACAGTATTTATAAATCTGGTTTCTAAGAGCCATTCCTTGTAATGAATTCCAGCAAATATTTAGTAGGTTAAAGTCACCCATTATGATTAAGCCATCCTTAGTTATGATATTTTCAATAGTATTAATGAATACTTAATTTGCCATGGCATCCGGATTAGGTGGGCGATAGCATAGCACAATAGTTAGCCAGTCTTTGAAACTTTGAATTCTGGCCCATGTGATCTCAGTATCAATTTCTTCTGTTACAGTATTATTGATTTCATGCTACTTAAAATTGTCTCTAATATATAAGGTGATACCACCTCCCTTGCAGTGTGTGCGATTCTTATATATGTATGTATAGCACTGAATATCCTGGCTCTAGTCAGAGTTTTGACCTTATGGTGGAACCCGTCATATGGTTGGACCACAATACTATGAGGTTCTCTGAGGTCCCCCCCCAATAGACCTTCCCCTACAAAGTTGATCCAGTACCTACCTTTAAGGGGCGTGACCCCAAAAGATCTGATAGCGGTGCTGGACCTATCAAGTTTGATGAGTGTGTGTGAGAAGCAGAGGGAACTGGTGTTGACTTGTAACAGGGTTATTGCTGAGGCCCTCAACTCCATCATGCCTGTTCGTGTTCAGCCCCTAACCTCACACCAGAAGTCTCCTTGGTTTGATGGGACTATCAGGGAGATGAGGAGTAGGGGTCAAAGTTTGGAGCAGCACTGGCAGGGGACCAATGAGGATGTGGACAAACTTAGATTGATGACCTATTACAGAGCTTATCAATCAGCAATTGCCTGTAAGAAAGCATAGTTCCTGTCCAAGCAGATTACTGCCGCACCTAACAGACCAGCTCAGCTCTTCTGCACTGTTGATAGGTTGTGCAATCCAGCCAGTCGTCAGCCTGGAGGAGCTTCTTCACAATTTAGATGTGAGAAGTTTGCTCTGTTCTTTGCTGATAAGATTGCTACCATCTGCAAGCGGTTAGAAAATCACAATAATTTTCGGTCGCGGTCAAAAGGTCATGTGCAATGGCTAGAAAGGACATTGCGCCACCATTTAAGTGGTTGCAGTCAAAAAGGTGCCAGTTAGTGAGGCAACCATTAAAAAAAAAGTGAGGGCAATGTTTTTCCGGTAGTAGATCTGCGTGTTGACAGTAACACTGACAAGCACTGACAGCACTTCCGTTTCCAGTCAAGGTGGATATCCAGTCTGCTCTGGTAGTCTACTCTACCTATTTATGCTAATGAAAACTGAATTCAGTCATTCACCTATTGGCAGACATGGAGTACATGCAGACACAGAAAGGCAAGCAAAAGCTTGCATTGGACAATTACCTTTACATGAAGGAGAAAGACTATGCATAGGGTAAGGTGTTCTGGAGATGTGAACTGTGAACCTGCTGTGCCCATCTACATACTCTGGGGGATACAATTACTCTCCCTCCTTTAGAGCACAATCATGCACCTGTTCATGGCAGACTTGAGGTGCTCTCAGCTCATGCGGACATGAAACGCTGAGCAACTGAGTTGGAAGAGGCTACAAGAAATGTTGTGCACCGGGCACTCCAAAATGTATCAGTAATGCACGCTCACCAATTTTGTATTGTCCATATTGATGTAATAAAAGCTTGAACTCTATCTGTCTGTCTGTCAGCATTTTGTCCTATCAGGGGTCTAATCAGTTTGCATTTTGTCCGTCGACAAAGGTTGCTGTCAACAATTGATATTGTCGACTAGTTATTGTGTCAACTAAAAGATTGGCTACCAATTGTCCATGCAGTGAATAGTCCATGGCAATGCGACTGCGACTATTTGTCTGGTGGCTATTCGGCCTCTCACAGCCACCATCAGGATGGAAATCCAATCAGCGTTCTCTAGTGGGCCTTGCAGTGATGGGCTTGAGATCATGGACAGTTGTCATGTCTGGTCCGACTTTGACCAGTTGGCTTTTGGGGATGCTATGAAGGTCATCCAGAGGTTATGACCAACCTGCTGTAGTTTGAATCCAGGACCAATGCACCTCTTATTGAGGTGCGTTGATGTCATTGGCCCAGTCCTAGCCAGGATAGTCCAGGGTTCTTTAGTGACTGGGGCCTTTCTGGAGCCCCTGAAGGAAGTGATTGTAAGATCATGCCTGAAAAATCTTCACTAGACCGGACTGCCTGGCTAACTGCAGACCAGTATCTTACATACCCTTTGTGGAAAGGTTATAAAGAAGGTGATGACCTCTCAACTGGAGACCCATCTAACAGCTCACAGCATTTATGATCCTTTCTAGATGGGTTTCAGAAAAAGGCATAGCACAGAGACTGCCTTGGTTCAGGTGATGAATGATATCCTTGTGGCGAGAGATCGAGGGAGTCGTACCATCTTGATCTTCCTCAATCTCTCAGCAGCATTTGACACCATAAACCATGGGGTTTTGATTGAGTACTTGTGGGTTTGCTGTGGATTGGTGGGTGCAGTCCTCAGCAGGTTTAAATCTTTTCTTATGGGCAGGTTGCAGAGGGTGGTGTTGGGGATTTTTATTCAGCACCTCTGCCCTGCCATGTGAGATTCTGCAGGGCTCAATCTTATTCCCCATGTTGTTCACAGTGTATATGCTACCATTATGGGACATTATAAGATGGTATGGGCTAAGTTTTCACTGCTATGCAGATGACACTCAGCTATACCTGTCTTTCTCACCCAAACAATAGGATTCAGTTGCTGTGTTTAAAGGGACACTGTCAACCCCCTTAGGTATCAAAGTGCCCCTAGTTTAAAAAACACATTTTATGATTGCCAACATTCTGCAAAAACTGATGATGTAGCTGGTAGTTTGATTCTAACTCTTTTTTTCTTTACAAAAGTGAAAAACAGACTGCCCATCATACTGGTGTTACCACACAATCGCAGGTTTGTTTATATTCATTGATCAGCTACAGCTGTATCTTTCCTGGGCTTTAGAACACCCACAACACAGTCTAGTCCCTCATGATGCAGTGGGAGTTTAGGAGGCTACTGCCTCATGAGTGACTGCACTGTTTGGGTTTGTTTCTAATTCTCAGGAAGTATGCATTAAGAACAGATACAGGATTGTAAACAAAACAAGGTTGTTTATAAATATACATTAGCAGGCATTTCAGTTCTACTAAACAAGGAGAAACAAAGCAAACAGCAACATCAATGAATTTTAGAGAAGGTAAGCAATTATAAAATGTAGGTTTTTAACTAGAAATAATATGATGAAAAACAGGTTGACAGTGTCCCTGCCTTATTGTGATTCAATGCTGAATGGGGGCCACTTGGTTGAAGTTGAACCCAGACAAGACTGAGGTACTGGTGCCAGAACCTGGTCAACAGGGGTGAAGGGAATCTGGCCAGTTCTCTGGGCTACAGCTTGAGACTCCCAGTTGCTCACCTTGGATCAAGTAAAGAATCTTGGCATTGTCTTGGATTGTGGTCTAATGATGAAAGGTCAAGAGCCAGCTGTGGTTCAAACCTCATTTTACTAGCTGAGGAACATCACCAGGATTAAACATCTGATACCCCCTGGTGACATGTCTGCACTGGTCTATATGCTTGCGACCTCTCACCTCGATTACTGCAATGCCCTATAACTAGGGCTTTTGGGGGTAGATCTTCACCAACTGAAGTTAGTGCAGAATGCGGTGGCCAGGTTGTCGACTGGCCTTTCCAGGTCCTGTCATAATACACATGTGCTCTGCTATCTGTACTGGCTACTGGTTAGATGGCAGGTCACCTTCAAGGTTGGTTTGCTGACCTATAAGGCCCTACATGGGCATGGGCCTGGCTACTGTACCTGCAAGACCTCCTTTGTCCCTACTGCCCCTCTTGCCCTCTTTGCTCCTCAGATGAGGGATTGCTGGAGATTCTGAGGGTCAATTTACAAACATCTGGTGCTTGCACTTTTGCACATGCTGCTCTGACCCTCTAGAATTCTCTACCTCGTCCCATCAGGAAAGTGAGACTGTGGAGCAGTTTATGGGGGATTAAAACTGTTTTGTTCAGACAAGCTTTCATAAAGTATGTTTAATTTTATTGTTCTTTATAAGATTTTAATGTTATGTGTGTAATGTACTGTTTTCATTTGTTTTATATATGATGTAAAGTGCACTGAGTCATAATGAGAAGTGCGCTATACAAATAACGCTGAATTGAATTGAACCAGTGTGGTACCACGGGGCTCAGTTCTGATGTAGGGGACATTGCAGAAGAACTGAAGGGCAAGGTATGCCTTTTTGCAGATGATACCAAAATTTGCAATAGGGTGGATACTAAGGAGGGAGTGTAGAGAATGCACAGGGATCTTGTAAAACTCGAGGACTGTTCAAAAGCATGCAGTTGGTTCAATGCTAAAAAAAAGTGCAAAATCACTTCTCTAACTGCTGTATGCAGACTAAGGAGATAGTATAATGTTTAATAATAGTCTTTCAGTGATCTCCAGAGTACAGTGACATTTTGGACCGGGCTTAGAGCGGCGGTGGCTGCTGTCAGCAGGCGGGGGTGTGCAGCTGTCATAGCTTCAGTGAAATGACATGCAATGAAATACAGTACAGAACAAGAAAAACATTGGGGAAATGGTATGTCTTAAATTCAAGAATTTTAACACTTAGACATGTCTTCTCCTGTGGGACAGAGCATACCACAAATCCCTTCACCAGGTACATTAATATAATGTATGGTAAGTGCCAATTAACCACCATAATCAGCAGTCACACAGCTTTGTTATGCACTGTTTAGAATTTTAAAAGTTGTTACCCACACTTAGAACTTCAAACAGTGACATAAAAAAGAATCACCAGAGTTCCATAATTCTTACACATAGAATGCAAACAGTGTTTTTGACCATGCGCTATGAAGTTGATGGCTGAGGTTGGGTGACAACCACGCTGAAATCACCTCACCGTGGTTGCTAGAGCTACAGTAAACCTCTCGAGGCTGCGCTCTTTGGGGTTACCATGTTGCCCCTAGCAACCACTTGAGGTAATTATAGTGGTTATCACCTGATTCCCAGCCATTATCCTCTATGTATTAAGCTGCCCTGGAATGCTGCTCTGTACTTTATAGCACTGTTATTTGGCTCAGAGAGCCAGTACAATGGAGGCTACTTCATTGGCAGTCTGCACTGTTGAAATGATCAAAGCATAGCTTGACATGCGTACTGGTAAAATGATATACATGTTAAGTCATGATTTTGATAATTTTAATAATACTACTGCAAATCAGCATGTAAAAACAGAAGGGTACTGTATTGCAATGTACAGTCACAGTACTGAAAATGCAATGATGGAGGAATTGCATTGAATGGGAGGAGACTAACAGCTCTAAAGGATTACTGTCACAAAAGTACTGCACTGAAAATGCATTGCATCAGCATTGCAAAGGCACTGAGGGAAATTTAGAGAACAGTTGAAAGTGAGCTGCATCTGAGTTGATGGGTGGTTGAAAAACAGTTTATAGCTGCAGAATTTAGAGTTGCCAGAGCATTGTCATCACAAAAAAAAATGCTTCACCAGTGAGTTGCAGGAAATTTAATGTGATTTGTACTGTACACGTTTGTTGCCTTCAGTAGATCCTCATAAGATCCATCCTGCCAGCTCTGAATCATTCTGATCACCCTTTGTTACATCATCTGTAGCCTGCTCTTATCTTTTCTGAGCTAAGGACTCCAGAACTGGGCACAGTACTCCAGGTGCAGCCTCACCAACAATCTATAAAGAGGTAGTAATACCTCTTTTTCTACTATTAATACCTTCGGATACATCTCAACCTTCTATTTGCCTTACTACAGGCTTTGTTGCACTGGCTTGATTGTTTAAGAGAGTCACTAATGATGACTTCTAGGTTTGTTTCTTCAGCTTTAGTGCTTAGCTTTACCCCTCTTATGAAGTACTGTGTCCTGGGGTTCTTGTTCCTTAGGTGCATCACCTTGAACTTTTTGGCATTGAATTTCGACTACCAAACCTTAGATCACCTCTCTAGTCTTTGCAAGTCACTTTGCATCTCCCTGATTCCCTCATCACTATCTACCCTTCCACAGAACTTAGTGTCCTCTGCAAAGAGACACAGCTTGACCCAAATTCTTTCTCCTGTGTTGTTAATAAACATATAGAGAGGACAACACCTAGGATGGATCCCTGTGGCACCCAACCCATGACCTCCCTCTCATCTAACTTGATACCATTAATCACAACCCTGCACTGCTTCTCTTTAACCAATTTGATACAGATATTATTATAATAATTGGGGCATCTGAATGGCAATTTAGGGTAGTGGGACCACTAGACATCAGGGATAATTTTACTACAATAATCAGGACCATTTAAACTATATGAAAACACACATACCGTATATTGAAAGTCATGGGTGAGGGAACTACTAGATGCTAGGGATCATTTTATTATACTACTTGGGGTTATTGAAGCCGTTTATCAGGGAACGGGGTGACAATGCACACCATTGTGTGCTCCAATGAGAGCATGTTTTTTGAAAGTGGCACATATCACTGCAATTTCATCTGTTAAGCACTTACAAAACCTTTGTATATATTGCACTGTGCCTTGTATACAGTAGGGGATCCGTCATTTGCATGGCCAAAGTAGTATATATGCAGATGTACTGTATGTGATTAGGTTACATCTGTTCAACTGTGCTGTTCCCACTTAGTGTGGTGTTTAGATGTTTAGCGCTGCGCTAACCTTCTGAAAATGGGACCCTAACTGACTAAAGATCCTGGCCGATACCTCTCAAAATGCAGAAAATTAACAAAAATGGTTATTCTATCTAGTTCTTTATGTATTTCTTCCTTCTTATTTTGCTTGCAAAACTTTTATTAAATTTCAAAACATTATGATGTGACTTGAAACATTTATAACAACTGTAGTTAAAATACAATGTCTTCTTCTGTCACCTGAGTGCTGTCTTATTTTGTTATAAAAACACAGCCTGGTGAGATGGCCTAGTGACTTGATGGTAACAGTACTGCCTGCCATGACAGAGGCACAGTTTCAGGTGTGGACCTGGGTTGCACGGGGTCAGCTTGGGGAGAGGGATTGACCATTTCAAGGACTGCTCTCCTCTCATGGAGGGGGAGTCTGAACACCCCACTCTTCAACTGCCACCTAGCTGAGGAAGGGTGGCAGGATAGTGGAGCGGCATAAGGGGGAGATCTCATGCAAGAACAAAGCAAGTATGTGCCTTTACATGCACTGGCATCATTGCGTGCTTCGCTGCCCAGGAAATGAAACCAAAGGTGGAACACCCCCAATGACAGAATGATCCATCAACTTGCTGCAGGTTCTGCACCACTAACCAGGCTCTGTTCCAATCTGGATATGTGTCTCCTTGTGGATGGCCTGCCCACCATGGGGAGGGAGGGTCTGTGGGGGATCTCAGAGCAGGTAACTCCTGGGAACTACAGGCGATGTGCCTGGACAGCTCAGTGGGCAAGGGGGTTGCTGGGTGACTAAGAAGATAAAAATCTCTATGGAAAAAGAACAAAATAGAAACAGTTTGGGAAGCAAACCACATAACATAGTCATACCATATAAGCAGAGTATGCACTATGTGGCTAGACCAGAGCAGGCTTATTATTGGAGACCCAGTGCCTGGCAAAACTCTGTCCAACTTGTAGTGCTCTTCAGATAAGTTATGGGGAGGCTGGGAACTGTGAATGTCACCAGTGAGGCATCAAGATGCAGAGTTAGTCAGAACAGAAACTTGTAAATCATGCATATGCCAGCTCAGCTCCTGATGAGAACTGGGCCCTAATTGCCTGCTGCAAAACATTCATTTTTTGTTTCTTAACCAAGAACCTTTATTAAAACAGTAAAACAAAAAAACAAACAAAAAACAAAATCAATACAAACTCTGTAGAGTATAAACTAGGAAAGCTTTTTGCTTGTAGTTTCACAGTTCCTGCAATGTTTCCCAAGCATTCAGCTCAGATAAGTTACTGGACTAATACTGTAATTAATGCACTGAAATTTAATCAAAACCGTAACTTAGAAAAATGCATGCAGTCACTGGCCCGGATATTCAAAGGGGTTGCGCATGGTGCAACAGAGTTGTGCCTGCGCAACCCCGCATTGTGCCCTGGTGGGATATTGAAAAGGCTGCCTGGTGCAGTGCAAATCCCAATGCACCGGGGTGCAATGTAAGTGTATGCAATGCAGATGCAGATGGCACAACCCTGCATTGCGCCACATAGGGGGGCTCAAAGTTGAGCCCGTGAAGCAGGGAGCAACTCCTGACCACCCACAGGTGGGCTGCTTTATTTCTGGGTGCAACACAGCAGCCGCTAGCCGTGGGTGGCCACCCGCCCACCCAGAACACCACCCACAAGCACCCACAGCACCCTGGTGGTCTAGTGGTACCCCCTCCCTCCCATTTCCCTGATAGATGTCACATAAATCATTCCCTGGTAGTCTAGTGGACCACCCCCTCTTAATTCCCCAATAGATGTCACTTAAATCATTCTCTGGTAGTTTAGTGGTCCCCCAGATCCTGATCATGGAAATCACCATAACACAATTCCTGGTGATCCAGGAAGCCCCACCTCCACCCAAACAGGACCCCTTACCCACCCTGCTCCCCCCATCATTGGCGGGCTGCAACCTGCCGCATTTCACCTGGCTGCCCGCTGAATAGGAGGTACAATATGGGCTGTAAGCTCATTGGTCCACAGTGTGGACTGAATGGGCTTGCAGGGCATGCTGTACTAGACAGTTCTGAATATGTGAATGAAGTCCTTCACATATTTGGGACTGTCTAGTACAATATGCCCTGCAAGCCCATTGGTCACTGTGGACAATAGGCTTTCAGCCCATACTGTACCTGCTCATTTGGATGGGGGGAGGGTGGGCAAGGGGTCCTGTATGGGTGGGAGGGGTGGGGTGGTGTCACTGGATCACCAGGGAATTGTATTATGTCTATTTCCCATGATCAGGGATTCAAGAGGAAGGGGGACCACTAGACTACCAGGAATTAAGGTATGGGTCATTTCATCATGAATGGGAATGGGAGGAGGGGGTCCACTAGACTACCAGGGAGTCATTCTACGGCAGTTAACTGGGATGGCGGCTGTGGGGCAGGGGATGCCCCGGGACCCCCACTGTGCACACGTCATTCTGTGCAGGGTGCCAGGCGCAAGTCGCCGGGCTGCCCTGCACAAGGCATGCAAATGGGGCCATAATGACATGCAACTGGCCCCTTTTGCACCTTGCATATATTATGGCCTCATTTGCATGTCCTCCGCTGAATATCATGGATGATGCACCCAGCGTAACTACTTTTTGCACTGGTGCATCCCAATGCTTCCTATCTGTGGTTTGCACCAGTGCAGTGCCACTGCCGTGTGTAGTGCGTGCCATATTCAATGGTGCTGCACCATGGCGCAGTACTGTTGAATATTGCCTGGTCCTGGCCCCGGCACATCCCAGTTGCGCTGCACCCATGCTCGTGCCACTGTCAGGCACAGTCTGAATGTCTGGGCCCCTATGTCTATATGGTATTACAGTGATAAATTAAGACTGTACTAAGTATTAACTTCCCACACAAATGTGCTTCCAATAATAAATGAAGGCAGCACTCAGTTAAATGAATAAACTACTGTATATTTGAATTAGCTCTAACAGCTTCTTGTCACATCACAATGTTCTGAAATTTGATTAAAGATGTGCAAGCAAAACAGGATGGAAAACCTCAAAAAGAACTAGATGAAGATAGCCCTGTTTTGTTTACCTTCTGCTCTACAGCTTTAGATACCCTCTCACCAGGCCACAGTACCCTGAGTGCAGCAGGAAATGAGTGCAGAGGCAGGAGATTCCAGGGGCTGAGCTAATTTCAGTATATAGTGTATTTGTTTCACTATGTAGTTTATTTGTTTAGTATATAGAGTATGTAGAATGTTTCAACATCTGATTGTATGTGTTTCTCTATAAAGTGTATTTGTTTCAGTGTTTAGTGTATGTGGATTTTCTGTCTGTTGTGTACATTTCAGTATATACAGTAGTGTATGTGTTTCACTACAGTATGTTATGTATTTGTTTCAGTGTATAGTGTATGTGATTTTTCAATCTATAGTGTATGTATTTCAATATAGCGTGTATGTGGTTCACTATGTAGTGTATTTGTTTCGATATATAGTGTATGTGAATTTTTTGCTATATTGTGTATGTGCAGTATTTCAATATGTAGTGTATTGTTTTAGTATATAGAGTATGCAGTTGTTTCTATAGATACAGTATGTGTTTTAATATAAACAGTAATTTGTTTCAGTATATAGTGTATGTGGGTTTTTCAATGTATAGTGTATTTATTTCAATAAATAGTGTATGTGTTTCAATATATAGTGTTTATGTTTCAATATATAGTGTATTTTTTTCAGTAGATAGTGTATGTGGGTTTTTTGTTATATTGTGTATTTGCAGTGTTTCAATATGTAGTGTATTGTTTCAGTATTTAGAGTATGCAGATGTTTCAGTAGATACAGTATGAATTTCAATATGAACAGTAGTTACAATATTTGTTTTAGTATATAGTGTATGTGGGTTTTTCAATGTATAGTGTATTTATTTCAATAAATAGTGTATGTGTTTCAATATATAGTGTATATGTTTCAGTATATAGTGTACTGGTTTCAGTCGATAGTGTGGGTGGATTTTTCAATGGACTTTTCAATGTGTAGTATATTTCAATAGACAGTGTATGTATTTTCAATATGTAGTGTATTTTTCAGTATATGGTGTATGCTGATTTTTCAGTATATAGTGTATGTATTAATAGCCTTGTATCACTTCATGGGGCATCAAAAGTGGCGTGACAGAGTGCCGGGTTGAGGTGCTGCTGCTGACTGAATGCTTGCTTGATACGTTTTATAATATTCTAAAACTGTGTTTACTGTACCTATATCCGCCTGTACTAGCAAGGGGTAAACAGGAAGAAGGCTGGGAAGTGTGATTTCCTGAGCTCTCTGGGGAAACATGACGAACTACAGAAACAGGAACTAGGTTGTCAAATATGCAGCCTTACTTCTATAGCTCTTTTCAGAGGTGTAAATACCAATATTGCAGAGTTTAGAGTATTTTAAAAACAGTTTTAAGGGGTTTGATGTCCATGGCCCTTTGATCCACTTCAGAGTCACGGGTGTCTATTAAAAGCAGGTGCTCAGTGAGCGGCAGTAATTATAGCCTTGTATCACTTTGTGAGGCCACCAAAAGCAGCATGACCGAGCTGCAGGGCTGAAGTGGTGCGGTGCTGACTGAATGCTTATTTGATATGTTTTATGACATTCTAAAACTGTGTATACTGTACCTATTTTACGCCTGTACTAGTGAGGGTAAACAAAGAAGAGGCTGGAAATGTAGTTTTCTGAGCTCTCTGGGAAATGGAACGAACTACAGAAATGGGAACTAGGTTCTCAAATATACAGCCTTACTTCTATGTCTCTTTTCAGAGCTGTAAATACCAAGATTGCAGAGTTCAGTGTATTTTATAAATGACTTTAAGGGGTTTGGTGTCTTTGACCCTTTGATCCACTTCAGGTCATGGAGGTCTCTTAAAAGCAGGTACTCAGTGAGTGGCGTGAACTGGTGGGTGGCACATGCAGAGCTAAGCTCAGAGACACCGCATGAGACACACCTCTGCATGTGTTAAGCATGTTGAATGAAGAAGCGAAAACAGAAGTATAGATAAAGGGTAGAAGAGTTGGGTAAGGACATCAAAGTAATAAAAGACGAAGTAGCATGAAAGTGTTGGCAAAAACAAAGTATAAATGGATACCAGTGTGGTGAGATTTGATGGGGGGATGTTGGGATTGAGATGTATTAGGTGCAAAATGATCAGTTCAGAGGTGGTTAACGAACTGTTGGTATTTACATGTGAACAATGCCAGTTGATTAAGGAATTGCAGGGGAAATTGGTAGAGGCTGATATGCAGTTGGTAGTGTGGCAACAAAAAGCTGTGTTGAATGATGATATAGGCAAACATCAGGGCAAATATGAGAAAGATCATTTAGGAGGAAATGTAACTAGGAAGAGAGAAGGGAAAGGGGACAGGAGAAGGAATGGGAAATCATGGAAAGAAAAGCAAAAAAGAAAACGAAGGGATGAAGATGGGCTATGGGGTTTTCCTTAGTAACTACAAATAGCTTTGAGCCCCTGATAATGTTGGATACAGAAACAAACAGCAGTAATGACTAGAGATGCACAGATATCACTTTTAGACTGGCTATCGGATCTGGATATCCTACATCTACTATCCGATCAGATGGGTTCAACATCGGGTCGGATAGTAGTTAGGTCAAACCCATGATGAAACAGCCAATATTCAATATAAATGATTTTCTTGCCGCAAGTGCATTTACCAAGTGCTTAGAAAGTCTTGCAATGATGCACCTTTCTAGCACATGGGATGCGATCGGTGGCACAAGAAGTAGGCTGCAGGGTTAACTTTGCCATGATTGCCTTACTACCCATTTCTCAAATGGGCGGGGGGAGCTCTCTCTCTCTCGCTTTTGCTCTCGCTCTGACAAACTGTTTCACCAAATCGGCTCCTCTCTCTGTCTCTGTCGCCACCTACACCACACTGACTGTATGGCTCACACTTCAACAAAGGAAGAGAGGAGACTGCAGGATTTGTGATTAAAATGTCCCTTTGTCTGACTCACTACAGTGGAGTGCAGACAGGACAAGATAATACTAATGCAATGATGTTTAAAATGTATCTATTTATCCTCAGTTTGTGTAAAAATCCTTCTGAATAGTTTAAAAAAAACTCTTTTCAGGATGCATTGATGTATGTTTGAATTATTGTAACACATAGGAATTGATAAGTACACAGATGCTGCTCCTGATGTCATAAGCTGCACTAAAGAGAACAGTGCTGTTCAGGTATCCTGCTGTGAGATGCAACAATCCCTAACAGCGAACAGAAGGAGAGTGAGGATGTCCCGATCTTGCTGTCACTGAGCGATGATGTATGGGTGGTCGGGGGAGCATGGCAACAAGATTCTGCTCGCTTTCTCTCTCCCCCCCCCGTCTCTCTCTATGTGTCTCTGTCACATGGGTGGTTGAGGGGGCATAATGGCAATGACCTTCACCTCGCTCTCATTTCCATCTGTCCCTCACAGAGACAACACTGCTGTTCGCCTTTTTACTGTCTTGCTGCAGGAATAGTGCATTACATGTCCTGATCTGGCTGTCAGTCTCCCTCTCTCACTGCAACATTTTGCTGCTGAGTCAGAAGGAAATTAATGCCGACTTCCACCTGACCTGATCTGATTTAATATCATTATCTGATCTGGTCAGATATGGTGAAAAACCTGATATCCAACAGGATCGGATCTCCGGGTCAGATATCCGTGCATCACTAGTAATGACAGTACTGAAAATGGGACCCTAAATAAACCACATGATGAGAATGAAATAAGTATATTACCCCATGAGATACTGTTTGCACCAAGCACAAATAGTTCAGAACAAACAGTAAATAATGATAGGAAGGCAGATGAAGAAAGACAAAACAGATTGGATGAACAGAATACATGTATGGAGGTGGGAGATACAGAAAGCAGTGATAAGGGGTATAATGAAAAACAACCAGAGGAACAAGTGAGAATGGAGAAACAAACAGTGGAAAAAAATAGAAAACTAAAAGATTCAGTGGAAATAGGGAAAGGATTATTGACCAGTACGAATAGTGAAACCACAGGTCTATGGAGTAATAAAGAACTAGGAGGGGCCATGAAGGATAAAAAAAGTATACGTACCAGGTGATTCTGTATTAAAGTATACAGATAGATATACCTCAAATAGTAGCAAAGAAAATATTACTACAGTACAAGTTATTTTTTTGGGCCAAAATAAGAGATGTTAAAGTAATGTTGGGAGACATAGTAAAAGAAAAGTATGGATCTGCAACTTTGATTCTACATCTGGGAATAAATAATATAAGAAAACAGGAACAGCAGGAAATAAAAAAAAATTCTGAAGATATTAGAAGAGAAGTGGAGGCTTTAAACTACAAGGTGTATTTTCTGAAATGTTACCAGCACCAAGGGAAATGGATTTAATACAAGAAAGACTAAAGAGCTGAATAATTGGCTTAGACAGTGGACACTACAGGAATGCTTAGGATGTATAACACATTGGGAAGACTTTGTTAATGAACTATCATATTTTTGTAAAGATGGATTACATTTGAGTAAAAAAGGCAGTAAGAAATTAGGTTTAGATTTAAAACCAATAGTGGATGAAAATTTCAACTGAATAAGAGGGGGAGGGGGGAAGAGAATATAAAAAGGGTAGATAAAGGACTGCAGGGTAAAGCGAAAGAGGGGAAGAAGAAGCAAGGATTAAATATATGGTCACTACATGCAAGAAGTTTAAATAGTGCAAAAAAATCAGAACTGTAAGTTATGTTAACAAACACTGGTCAGAGCTGATATGGCTGTGGGATGCTTTTACCCATTATTTCTAATGAATTTGCACAATGCAGATCTGTGGAGAGGCAGTTTTAATGTGGTCTTCCTTTTACATATTTTTACAATGTTTTTCTTAGAATATGCCTGCAGATTGCATATATTTAGCCTGGATAGTTCACAGAAGAAATGGCATCTTATTTTCAGTGGGGCTCTACATCTACACAATATTATGCTGCATTGTGTAAAATCAGAATGTACTAAACACAATATTTTACATCTGAATGATATATTAAGTGCTGGATCAATGCATGAGCAGAAGGATGTGTTGTACAAAGAGGGTGTGCCATTCGGCACTAATACAATATTTAAAGAGAATGCGGCACCGGTACAGGGTGTGCATACAGTGAAGCCCACCAGGATGAAGTGCAGCACTGCAGAATTCTGCAGTAGAATTACTGCAGCAAACAATGCAATTTCAAAGGAAGCTAATTAAGCAATAATGCCCAACAGGGTGTGTGTCGTACTGGGATAACATCATGCCTCAGGTGGTTGAGAACGAGGCCGTAGGCCACTACCTGAGGTGTGATGTTATTCCAAATGACGCACACCCTGGAGGGCATTATTGCTATTATACAATGGCTCGTTGTTATATATAAAATAAAAAAATAATTTTAAAGAATGTTTTATTAGTGTGGAAAAATATTTTTGTTATTTAAGAGGAGATGCAAAAAAAGATATCTAGCTCATATAGCTCATCTGCATTGGTTCACAGTGAGGCTGAGACTAGACCAGTGATGTTGTGCTGGGATAATATCACGGGTCCAGTCCCAGACTGAGCAATCAGAGACCAGGATTCTTTCTTGCCATTGTATAATCCCTTTTGTCATGCAGTAAACCTGTGACACTGCAGTTCATCCTTGTGGGCTTCATTGTCCCTGTTGAAAATGTGACCCTGGATGGGAATTGCAGTGCAGCTGCCAAGTCAGGTGCATCCAGGGTAACCCGACTGAATACCTTCCAGTGGCAATCGTGACACATACGTGGTATGCACTGCAGCCCCATGGGTGATATTCATCCCAGGAATGCAAATGAAGTAATTGAGCATGCAGGGTGCAAGGGGCCTTATGCATGCTCAATACCAGCCCATTTGCATGTTGGCATGGGGATGAATGCACCAGAACAGCTTCTACCCCCAAGCCCCAACCCTGATCGCTCTCATGTGAGACAGACCCTGAAGTCTCTGGTGGTTTAGTGGTACCCCCCCCAGTCATACCGGAGTCCATCCTCTATCAGTTCCATATTTTAGGGACCCCAATACCATCCCCAATTACACCTGAATACACCTACAGTCCATGTCCATAGTGTAGTGGCCACTGCTCCCTCTCAACAGTGCATAGACACCCCCTCCCTGCCCATCCAATTGTGACAACTGACTCTGTAATGGGATTGTACCACTCTATTGGTGGTGCAATGTGTTCTACTTAGGCATGAGCTGTGTGTGGGTGATAACACCCAGTGGCCATACACCTCAGGCACTCGCATGTGGATCCATCATCCCAGTGCCCTTGCACTGCTCAGTGTGGGTGATGGCCAATGCTGTACCCTCTCATATAGGTCCCAAAACAGGCATGTTACAGCTGAACTCCCATTCATTTGTACAGTTGAGGAACTGTGGATGAACTATCTATAGCCTGAAGCATACACTGCAAATGGCATTACAGGATACTGCACCCCATGGCACCCGGGATACTTCAGCAGTCTGGAGGGTGGCATGTTACACAGGGGAACAGGGGAGAGTGTGGACTTGAAGTAGTGTATAACACAGGAAACATAGAAACATAGAAGTTGACGGCAGATAAGGACTGCAAGGCCCATCCAGTCTGCCCATTTCTTTTTCTACCTTATAAATGTGCCATCGGCCTTTGCTCTGTCAGTGGCCTATCTATTCATACTCATTTGTATTGCTCCCTTATGCCTATCCCATGCCTGTTTGAAGTCCTGCACTGTATTCATAGCCACCACTTCTTGTGGTAAGCCATTCCATGCATCCACCACCCTTTCTGTGAAAAAGAATTTCCTCACATTCCCCCTTAATCGGCCTCCTCTAATCTCATGCTGTGTCCTCTTGTCCTGCTATTTTTCTTATATTTAAACATGTTAGACTCTTTCACCTTGTTTATGCCCTTAAGGTGTTTGAATGCCTCGATCACATCACCTCTCTCCCTCCTTTGCTCAAGGGTATACATATTGAGCTCCGTTAATCTGTCCTCATATGTCTTCTGATGCAGTCCCTGCACCATTTTGGTTGCCCTTCTCTGGACTGCCTCAATTTGGTTAATGTCCTTGTGAAGGTGTGGCCTCCAATACTGCACGCAGTACTCCAGATGGGGCCTAACCAGTGTCTTGTACAGAGGGATTAATACCTCCCTCTTACGACTTGTGATACCCCTACTAATACACCCTAACACCCCCCTAGCCTTACCTACTGCTTTAGGGTCTGCTTGGATGATTTTAGGTCATCAGTGATGATGATGCCCAAGTCTCTTTCTTCCTTTGTGACTGCTTAACTCCTCCCAGCCTATAGGTGGCTTCAGGGTTTCTCTTCCCTATGTGCATGATTTTGCACTTCTTGCATTAAATCCCAGTTGCCACTCTTCTGACCATTCTGCTAGTTTATCCAGATCTCTTCTCATTCTGCCCACCCCATCTGGATCATCTACTCTGTTGCAGATCTTGGTGTCATCTGCAAACAGACAAGCCTTACCCTCTAGTCCATCTGCAAGGTCACTAATGAAGATGTTGAAGAGGACTGGCCCCAGGACTGATCCCTAAGGTACCCCACTTGTGACTTGCATCTTTTCTGACTGTATACCATTTACCACCACTCTCTGTTTTCTGCCCATCAACCAGTTTTCCACCCAGTTGACCAACTTCTGACCCACGAGCCTACCCAGCTTATTTATCAATCTTCTATGTGGAACAGTGTCAAAAGCTTTGCTGAAGTCAAGGTAGGCGACATCAACTGCTCCCCTTAGTCCACCACTCTGGTTACCCAGTCAAAGAAATCTATGAGATTAGTTTGACAGGACCTTCCTTTGTAAACCCATGCTGTCTTGGATCCTGTGCCCCTATGGATTCCAGGTGTTGCACTATCCTTTCCTTAAGGGTGCCTCCATAATCTTGCCACTACTGAGGTAAGACTGACCGGTCTGTAGTTCCCGCCTCCTCCCTGTACCACTCTTGTGGAGGCGGGATCACATGAGCCCTTCTCCAGTCTTCTGGGACCTCTCCTGTGCTCAGAGACTCACTAAACAATTCTGCTAATGGCTCTGCTAGTTCCTCCTTTAGCTCCATAAGTACCCTGGGATGTATGCCATCAGGTCCCATTGCCTTATCCACCCTGAGCTTAGCAAGCTCTTGTAGGACCCTTTCTTTTGTGAAGGGAGAGTGCTCACCTCCCTCCCCTGTGTCCATGATGCTGAGCTGTGGGCCCTGCCCTACCTTCTCTTCAGTAAATACTGAGCAAAAGTATCTATTTAGGGTAGATGCCTTTACAGGGTCCTCCTCCTCACATGCTCCCTTTTCTCCATTAAGCTTAGCAATACCCCCTCTGGACTTTCTCCTTTCACTAATGTATCTATAGAAAGTCTTGTCACCTTCTTTTACTGTTCGTGCTAGTGTTTCCTCAGTTTGGGACTTTGCCTGCCTTACTGCCTTACCTGCTTCCCTTAAGGCAGTTTGGTATGCCTCCCTATCTTCATCCTGCTGTGTTCCCTTATATTTCCTGAAGGCCAGCCTTTTGGCTCTGACCTTTTCTGCTACTGTATTTGAGAACCAAAGTGGTTTCCTTCTTCTTTTGCACTTCCTTTTCTGTCTAACACAATGGGATGTTGCTTCAAGTATTGCATCCTTAATGCTTGCCCACTTTGCCTGTACCCCCTCACCTGTGTTTCTTTTTGCCAGGGCTAGCTTAGCTCTGTTGGCCATCTTATCAAAGTCAGCTCCTCTGAAGTCCCATATTTTGCCTTGGAATGGGATGATTTAGATGTAGTAACAGAATTGAGCCATACCATGTGATGGTCACTGGCTCCCAGATGACCTTCTACCTGGAGATCTGTGATCCTTCTTTGTTAGTCAGTACTAGATCTAGGATAGCCCTGTCTCTTGTGGGTTGCTGTACCACTGCCCTGCCTAAAAGAAGAACCACGGATGAAAGAACAAGGAGGTAAGAGCAGAAACAATCAGTCAACAACAAATGCAGTAACCCTGAAAGCTTATCCTAATGTTAGATAAAACTGTAAAACCTGTAAAGCACCACCTGTAATAATTTCAGAGAAGATATCGCTGTAGAAACACTTTGCTCCAGAGAAAATAAAGCAGTAACAGAAGATATACCTTGCAAAGACAATTTGAATCAGAAGATTACAGGAGTAATCTGTTAGCACACACCTGTAGGCACACCTTGTAATAATGCAGAAGAAGGTATACCAGCAACAACAATTTGAATCAGAGAAAAAATAAAGCAATGAAATGTTAGCAACAAACAGTAGCAATCCTGTGAGTAAAAAATAAAAACACCACCACACAGTAAATCTGCTTAGCCAAACTAAGTCTTAATCCTTTTCCCTTGATCTGGTAAGTTTCTCTACTCTGCCTTTCAAGCAGTCTTAGAAGGAAAGAGCTCAGGTGAAGCTAGGTGCCTTGGCCAGCAAACCAAGTCTTCTACCTCCAAGATATCAATTAACCTGACTTTTTAACCCTTCTTTCTGTTGGAAATTACTGACAGTTTGCCAGCTCCACCCCCACATACACACCTAATCCTTTGGAAGAGCTGTGGGAGGAAAAGCAATTAGCTCCTTCAATGTGAGAAGGAGACTGAAACACCTCTGAGACAACAAACCTTTTCAACAAACAAGAATAAAATAAAACACAGTGTCAAACAGTAATTTTGTTAGCCCAATGATAAAAAAGTCATAAAATGTAAGCTCCACCTGTAATATAGTAATTTCAGAAGATATACCCTGTAAAAACTCTGCTCCAGAGAAAAATAAAGCAGTAACAGAAGATATACCTTGCAAAGACAATTTGAATCAGAAGATTACAGGAGTAATCTGTTAGCACACATCTGTAGGCACACCTTGTAATAATGCAGAAGAAGGTATACCAGCAACAACAATTTGAATCAGAGAAAAAATAAAGCAATGAAATGTAGCAACAAACAGTAGCAATCCCTGTGAGTGAAAATAAAAACACCACACACAGTAAATCTGTTAGCCAAACTAAGTCTTAATCCTTTTCCCTTGCTCTAGTAAGTTTCTCTACTCTGCCTTTCAAGCAGTCTTAGAAGGAAAGAGCTCAGGTGAAGCTAGGTGCCTTGGCCAGCAAACCAAGTCTTCTACCTCAAGATATCAACTAACCTGACTTTTAACCCTTCTTTCTGTTGGAAGTACTGACAGTTTGCCAGCTCCACCCCCCACATACACACCTAATCCTTTGGAAGAGCTGTGGGAGGAAAAGCAATTAGCTCCTTCAATGTGAGAAGGAGACTGAAACACCTCTGAGACAACAAACCTTTTCAACAAACAAGAATAAAATAAAACACAGTGGAAGATACAGCATCAGCAAGGCATGCATTGGAGGTATGTAAATTCCCTCTTCAGCTTACCAGGGACTTACACATGGCTGCATACACTGGTGGAACTGCAGCTGGCATGGTGCCCCAATGCACAGTTCAGCCAGTTGGGTCATTCCCGAGTGCAAGTCCACAGCTCAGGTTCAGTGCAGTCAATGGCTGGCCATGGCAGGGTGTGGAAGGCAGTGCCAGTCTTTGCAACAGGTTGGGTATGGTGGGGGCGTGAGGGTGTCTCTGTACAGGGGCAGTGGATGGGAGTCCTCTAGGCTATGGATATGGACCATGGTTTCCTCTGGTGCAATTGGGTCTGGGGGGGCCCTACACTATGCAGCTCTTCAGGGATGGAGTTGTCTAGATTGGGGATGGAAAGGGGGTATCTCTAGTCCACTAGGGCTGCTAGGCTGCTGTGCAGATGGGTGCACATCTGCAGCCTGCCTGTGGGTAGCTGGCCGGGTTAGGCCAGCTATTCATGACCTAACTGTGGGTCGCAGTGCTTTGGACTGTGAGGGGCACATTCCCACTGAGTATGCTGTAGCATGGCATATGCATGGGATTTTCCCCTCGACTTGAATGGCATACCATTTGTGTGTGCCCTGGCCCATTCCCTTGTGGCTGGTGCATCCCACACATTTGAATATCGTGCTGCTGCACATTGTTGGAGTTGTACGGCACGGCTCCCTTTTCCACCAGGATGCACTGCTTATCTCTTTTGAATACAGGGGCCCTGGACTAGGTAACCTGAATAAATACATTATAAAAATGGTAAAATCATGACCCCACTGAAAACAAGATATTGCATCTAATCTGGGACAGTCTGAGTAAATGCAGTGCAAAAATGTGTAAATCAACAACCCTGTGACAATGAGATGTAGCATCTCTCCTGCCATATCCAGGGTACAAATTATAGGATAAGATATAGTCAGTGCTCCCAGATCCAGATAACCATTATTCTGCAAAAAGCCTTTAGTTTCCCTGTGTTTTCCCCACAAAGGCAGAATCAAATCCCTGTATAAATCCCTGTAGATTTTTCCATAAGCCACTGGTTCTTTATTTATGACTTTGTTCTTTATTTATTATATCAGCAGCCTTTTATTAGGAAAAGAGCTCTGATTTGCTGCTCAGGATTCATATTATATGTCACGATGGCCTTGGAATGATTTGGATTTATATGCTATACATAAAGTATAATGGGGGACTATATGAAATAAATATTAAGCTCATTATTTCATGAACTATATTCAAAATTAGTAATCACAAATCAGACAATCAAAATATACTAGTTATGCCTGTAAACAAATTTATTATAAATAGAGACATTGACATATATATATATATATGTATATATATATATATATATACACACACACCACAAATGCTATTTTTGCTTCTTATAGTTGTTAGTTTTCAGACAAATTCTCATAGACTTTTTTCTGTCCACTTGATGGAATCTTGAATGAGTTAAATAAATGTTATTATTTTATCAAGGCCCTGATCCAGCAACTCAGTAAATACACACTCAGTATATCATATTATGAAATGACAAAAACGGTCTTCTGTTTGCAGTTATTTTTGTTACATCTATGTTGGTCCAATAAAAGGTACCAAAGCATTTGCTTCTGTATTACTGATGGTTTGTCAGTAGTTAATTCATTAGATGAGGTCTCCCTGGCCAGGAGTTTGACTGTTTCTCCACCCCTCCCCCAAACGCACACACACACACACACACACACACACACACTCTCTCTCTCTCTCTCTCTCTCTCTCTCTCTCTCTATCTCTCTCTTGCTATAAGAGATCTCAGTAGCTCTTATCTATTATGTTTGGGAAGCAGACCACAGTCCTTTTTGTCAAAAAGAAATATATGTACTTAGTCTGTGTAGTTCCCTGAAGACCTGGCATTTTATCAGATAGGTCTTGGGAGGTTAAAAACTGTGTAAATCTTTACTAAATTTGCTGGGAAAGGGTAACATTTATGAGGTATGAATCTTTCTTGAAAGATATCCATCCCCAACTGAAGTTAGTAGCAAAAATGTTTTAAATGCCAATCATTTAAATGTGCAAGCTGCTGCATTTCGAAGGGGGTAAACAAATTTCCAGTTTAATAGGCAATCAATATTTAACAAGATGTTTCAGTTACCTAACGGCCATCAGCTAAGCAGCTTGGAGTTATGTCTCCAACATTCTAAACAGAAAGAAGGGATTATTTTATTTTAGTTGTCATAGTGATTTGTAGATGTGGAAGGATACATTGAAAAGTCCAAATAATGTGTTCCACGAAACTCCATTTTTAAGCTGAAGATAGCAAAATGGCTGTAGGCTCCACCCACAAACATAATAAATGAACACATTGATATATGTCTGGTGACAGAGACGTAGTGGGATAAAGAGATAAATTGGAATGCAAACATTGAAGGATATAGACTATATGCAAAATCTAGAAATAATAAAAGGGGGGTGGGGTGGCTATTTATATTAAAGAAGATGTACCAAGCAGCCTGTAATAATATGGACACTGAAGGAGTGGAATCTATATGGGTCACAGTAGTAGGAGGATATGATAAATAAAAAGCTATTTGGCCTATATTATAGGCCACCAAATAGCAGTAAAGAAATAGATACCGTATAATAGATGAAATCGAAAAAATGGCCATTGAAGGCGATGTTATTATTACAGGAGATTTTAATTTTCCAGATATAAATTGGGGACAACAAAAATGCACCAAGAAAAGTAATAAGCAGTTTGTTGAAATGTTAGAGATAGTAGGCCTAGAATAGTTAATTTACAGGCCAACTAGAGTGGAGAATATATTAGATTCATTAATAACAAATAGAGGGAGACATGACCCAAAAAATAAAAATAAAAGAACAACTTGGAAATAGTGACCATATTATAGAATTATAGACTGCTAATCTCAGGGAACATACACCCAGTCTAGGCCCAATGTCATGTAGTACAACTTTACATAAAAAACAGAATGGTCTAACCATAGCATCGATAAATATCTGCAGTCTACTGGCAAAAACTGACACCCTACAAGTCTGGGTCATGCAACACCAGCCTGACATCCTCTCTGTGGTAGAGACCTGGCTATCGCCTAGGGTGCCTGACTCTGCTGTACAGTTCTTTGGGTATGCCTCTTTCAGATTTGATAGACTTGGTAAAAGAGGAGGAGGGTGTGTTATCTATGTCAAAGACCACATCCAGGGCCAAATGCTAAATCAGTTTGACACCAATTGTGGGGCTCAACTGCTGGCCATAAAAGTAATACTCGGTACAAACAGTAAAACTCTTACTATAGTCTTGGTATACATTCCTCCGAAAGAACAAGCTGTCGGCTTCAAATCTGTGATCGACTACCTCTCAGATTGGAGCCAGAACACTGAGTTGATAATGGTCGGTGACTTTAATATTAACTGGTCCTCCCCCGATGCTAGCCCCTATAAGGACTTGTTATCCTCACTCAATTTCATGCAGCTGATAGACACCCCTACATGGCTTAATTATCGGACAGGCACAGGTACCGTAATTCACTTGATGGTCACAAACCAGCCTAGTAGAATAACCTCCACTTCAGTTCTCCTAGACTGTCTCAGTGACCACTCCCCAATAATATGCAAATGGCCAAATAAGGCCCCAAAGGTGCCAGCCAAAGCTCTCAATTCCAGATATCTGAAGAAAGGCAAACTGGAAGCTCTAAGAGCTCACCTCAGCCTACAAGATTGGAGTTTTCTTGACTCCAGCACTGTCATCAATGCTGTCCTTGAAAGCTTCGTAAACAAGTTTAATGCAGTATGCAATATCTATGCCCCTACACTAAACAAAAGATCCATGATTACAAGAGCCCCTGGATCACCCCCAGCTACTAGTCCTCATGAAACATACAGACACCCTGTGGTGCAAAGCTAGAAACTCTGGCACCCCAGCAGACTACCAGAATTATAGAACCACCCATAATAAGTACACCTTGGCTATACATAAGGCCAAAAACAATCACTTTAAGAGTGAACTGGAAACTTCTGGAGTGACAGCTGTCAGTTCTGGGAGAACATTAAGTCTCTATCTGACAAAACCAATAAAACTCCTCCCACCTTTTTGAGCATTGAGGGTGATCCAATGCAGGATCACTACCATATAGCTAATGTTTTCAACAAGGCATTTACTGACCTCAGTGGCATACTGTCTTCTAGCTTCCTCCAACCCCCAACTGATATATACCCCCACACAAAACCCAGGGACTCAATCAAACTCTCACACACCTTTCTACCTCAGAGTTATCACCCCTCACGGGGCTAGAAAATACCTCATAAAACCTCTCAGAAATTCCAGGACTAGTAGTGATCAGCTTGACCTCAAACTAATTAGACTTACCCTGGACATAATTCTTACTCCTCTCAACAAAATCCTAAATCTTTCCCTGATCTCTGGTGAATTCCCATGGATCTGGAAGGCTGCACTGGTCGCTCCTGCTTTCAAATGTGAAGACGGAGCCGACTTTGCAAACTACCTCCCAATATCAATCTTACCCCCTCTCTCAAAGGCATTAGAGTGTATCATTTCTGACCAACTGACAGAATATCTAGACAAATACAAACTGCAATGCTGGCAACAACATGGGTTTTGCAAACAACACAGTACTACAACCGCTCTAGTCGAGTATACCAGCTTTATTCACAATGCACTGGACAGAGGACTCTTGGTTGGGGCTATGTACATTGACCTCACCAAGACCTTTGACACCATAAACCATAATCTGCTCCTGGGTCAACTCTTCCTTTCTGGCCTCTCCTGTGAATCTGTAGACTGGTTCAGGAGCTACCTCACCGGAAGGTCCAAAAAGTGAAAATATAAGACACCTTCTCTGAAAACCATAGTGTCACCACAGGGGTTCCCCAAGACTCAATCCTTGGCCACCTACTTTTCAGTTTATTTCTAAACAACCTCCCGTAATCTGTAAACGACCACATTCTGCTTTTCGCAAATAACACGGTCCTATATTCATGCAATGCCTATCCCACTATACTTGAAAAGCAAATGCAGGCTAATTTCTACTCTGTAGAGCATTGGTTCATTCAATCCAAATTACTCCTTAATTGCTAAAAAACAAGACCATGTTATTCACATCATCATGTAACAAACATTGTACTCACCAGCTTCACATTCTTAACAGTCAGAACTCTCCCCTTGAAAGGGTCCAAACATTTAAATACCTGGGAGTGACACTAGACAGCACCCTATCATCCAGCTAACATATTGACTCAGTTGCAAAGTCATGCAATGCAGAACTGAGACTACTGTACAGACATCATCAATGTCTTACTGTTGAAGCACTAAAAATTGCAATAAACAGCTCAGTGCTCTCAGTAATCAACTATGGTCTAGCAGTTTATGGGGCTGCCTCCCAATCATCACTAAAACGTATCAGAACAGTGCTTAACAAAGCTTGTTATCTAGTCCTAGGCGTACCCCACCTCACCCACACCTGTGAGCTATACTGTCAGAAGGGGAGTCTCAACCTTGATTGCCACATTCAATGTCAAGTTTGCCTTCTCGCCAAGAAATCTACTCTTGGACTTACCACTCCAGGACTGCAAAGCCTCCTTAACCAGCCTAACACCACAAGATGCATCAGGGGCAAACAATTTGACCCTAAGCATCCCCTTCCACTGAACCATGCAAGGTCAATGGTCTTATGAGCACTGGGCACCGCTGTGGCTCAATGCACTTGACATAGGCATTACAAAAGAAGTAAAGTTAGGACCTTTAAAATCTAAACTCCGTACAGCCCTAGTCTCAAACAGCAACTGCGATTGTGGGACCTGATCCCCCTCCCATCTACTCTGCTCTCATCAGTCTTCTACCTTCTTACTTGCCCACTAATCTTGCTCCTCTCCCCTACCTACTTACTGTTCTACCTCCCTGGCTCTCCTCCTCCTTTCCCTCTCATGTTCCCCCTTTCTGCCCTCCACTCCCACTGTCCTGAGTCCCAGTGACACTCCTATTTCCCTCACTCCCTCTCCTCCCCCTTCCCTGTGTACCTCCTCCCTGTTTCCTTTCCTTTGTTTCCCCCTTCCTCCCACCCACCCCTCTCTGCCCTAGCTTTCCCCATGCTCTCCATCCTCCCACCTCTCTGCCCATAATCATTCCTTTGCTCCCTCCTCTGCCCTCTCCACCCTCTCCACCCCTCTGTCTTCCTCTCCACCATTTTCTCATTTCCCTGACCCCTCCTCATCTCCCTCAATTTTCTCTTGTTATCCTTCTCTCTCATTTTACTTTTGTTCACCTCCCCTCCACCCTGGTAAGTCACACCCCCTTAAGCTTCAGGGTCTCTGCCTTGTCACTTCTCGCTCTGGTAACATGGGCCTCCTTGCTGTTTATTCTTATTAGTACTTCAGACAATAGAACTGATACATTAACAAGTTCTGGCAACCTAGATAAGTGTTTTCATAATTTACCTAATTTTAGCTCTGATGCTCACCGTGTTTCCTGAAATATCCTATAATGCTAACTGCCTTATTTTCTTAACTGGGCCAAGTGACCTTGTCCTGGTTATACTGCTGTGTGATACCCTGACCCCAGAGCAACTGTCTATATCTGCAAAAGTACATAACTTTACCAACTGAACCTGTTCTAGCATTTTCTGCTCAGTATTTTGTACTCCTCGTTTGATACTTTTACTGGTTGTAACATTGATTTACTGTAAATGGAAAATTTAATGATTGTGTATATGTAACCTCTGTATTTTGAATTTGTACATATGTGATTGCTATGACATGGAACCTTTGTGAAAAAACCTTTGGCTCAAAGGTACTTTCCTAGATAATAAATAAATAAAATTTTAAAAACTATTTGACATATATAAAGGGAAAACTATTGTAAAGAACTATAACAGAGCGGATTTCAGAAAAATAAAACAAGAACTTAGTAGGTGGAATTGGAAATTGAGTTTTGAAGGGAAAAATGTAAGTCAAATGTGGAGTGAGTTAAAGGATAGATTATTAAAGTTGGAGAGTAGGTATGTGCCAAATAGAAAGGTTTATAATAAGAGAGGAATAAAAGCCAGTATGGTGTACAAACAAAGTGATTAAAGCATGTAGGTAGAAAGAAAAAGCATTCCAAAAAATGAAAGTAATGGGGATGGAGGAGGCTGCATCGCAGTATAAGAACAGCTTAAAGAATGTGAAAAAAATGATAAGAAAAGAAAGAAGCAGTGTTGAGGCTAATATGGCATACAGAAAGGACAATGGTAAAAGCTGTTATACTTATATAAATCAAAATAAAATGGATAAACAGGGAGTGAGGCCATTACAAAAAAATGGTATAGAAATACAAGAACCTAGGGAAATGTCAAATACTTTTTTTTGGGGGTGGGGGCATTTATGAAAGTAGTGGGAAAATAAATGATGTTAAGGTATCTAAAAATCACCAAATAAAAAATCTAACTAGAAATAAGGAGGAGATTGAAAGTTTAATAAAAAAGTTAAAAACACATAAGTCAGCGGGACCAGATTTTTTGCATCCACACCTGTTAAAGGAAGTGGTATTGTTAATTGCAGAACCACTGTCTGGATTATTAATAAGTCATTCAGCTCTGAGGATGTACCTATAGACTGGAAACAAGCCTTTGTGGTGCCTCTGTACAAGAAAGGAAAAAAATCAGAAATATTGAATTACAGACCAGTGAGTTTGACTGCAGTTTGGGGGAAAGTCGCTGAGAGTATGCTGAAAAATAAAATAAAAGAAAATCTGGAATTATTAAGGTATGTTGATAATAAACGACATGGGTTTAAGAAAAACAGGGCATGTGTAACAAATCATTTGTGTTTTTATGAATACACAAATAAGAACTTAAATAAAAATATGCCCATGGATGTTATATTCCTGGATTTCCAGAAGGCTTTTGACATGGTGCCACATGATGAGTTAGTGCAAAAAAGGATTAATAGAGGGATTGAAAGTCATATTGTCACCTGGACTAAACATTGGTTGATGGATGGAATGCAGAGGGTAAGAGTTACAGGAGAATTGTCGGAATCGATTAAAGTGGAGAGTAGAGTACCACAGGGATTGGTACTAGGGCCAATTCTGTTTTTGATATACATCAGTGACTTACATTATAATTTATCTGGCCTGGTTGTCAAATTTGCTGATGATGCTAAATTGGGTGGACCAGTTGGAACTCCAGAACAACAAAGGGAGATGAAAATGGACTTGAAAAAATAGAAACGTGGGTACATAAAAATAGTGTGAAGTTTAGTATTACTAAATCAAGTCTAATGCATCTAGGAAGATTGAATAGTAAGAACTTCTATACATTAAATAATGAAACATTAAGGGATGTAGAAGAGGAGAAAGATTGTGGACTCCTAATAGATAATAAACTGAAATTTGCTAAACAATGCTCACAGGTAATACAATGAGCAAATTATATGGTAAGAAATATAAAGCGAAGTTTTGTAAATAGGTCCCTAGGATGCCTTTTACCCACATATAGGTCCTATGTGAGACCATATATGGGTTATGGATCACAACTCTGGAATCCATATACAGTAGGGGAAAAAAGAGTGGAGACAGTGCAGAGAAGATTTATTAAAATGATGGGGACATTAGGAAGGTATGGCTAAGATGAAAGGTTGAAAAGAACTGGTCTGTTCACTCTGGAACAAAGAAGAATGAGAGGAGACTTAACGTCTTTGTATAAGTTTATAAATTATAAAGATTTGGCTACAAAGATGGGGCTTAGACTACAGGGAAAACCAATAGGACTAAGGGGTCATAGGATGCAAATAAAACTAGATGTGGTAAAGGGAAATATATATTACCATTCCTTTGTAAATAAGACTGGAAGAATTTGGAAAGCCTTACCAGGAGAAGTGGTGGCTAGTAACTCACTGGCTGAATTTAAAAGAAGGACAGATGACGTAATAATGATAGATGAGTTAAAATGTACCCACTAAGGTGGGGGACGGTTTATATGGACCAGTGGATCTTCTACCATTCAAATCCCAGTATAAGAACCCGCATAATAGTGTATTTATTTCAGTAGATATTGTGTGTGGGTTTTTTTACTCTGTATTGTATGTATTTCAGTATATAATGTATGTGTTTCTCTATGTAGTGTATTTCAGTACACAGTGTATGTGGATTTTCAGTACTCAATATATGTATTTCAGTAGATAGTGTATATATTTCACTATGTAATGTAAGCATTTCACTATATAATGTATGTGTTTCACTATATGGCAAATGCATTTTAATATATAGTGTATGCATTTCACCATATGATGTATGTGTTTCACTATATAGTGTATGCTGTTCACTACATAATATATGTTTCACTATATGATGTACATATTCATTATATAATGCATGTATTTCACTATGTATTGTATGTGTTTACTATATAGTGTATATAGCTAGAGATTCTGAATTATGTCTCTAATGGCATCCCACATTGTTGCTCCAAAGACACATAGGAGACTATGTACCATGCAAACAGCATTCCTGTTTGTGTATGGCAATTTTGGGGGATGGCTGTAAAGGGATCCTGTGTGCCACCAAATAGCATCACAAACCACTGTGACTGCATATAGGACTCTGTTCTATCAATCCAGGGACAGAAGGAAAACTGCTTTGTGATCTCATTTGTTTGGGTCATGGATAGCACAAAGTAGAAAAGCAATTTAAAACACAACAGGCAGCATAGTTTTATTTTTTTGTTGTATCTGTTTATGCTCCCACATGGTCCCAGCCCACCACTCCTTTGGGTCCACTAATTCCCTTTTGCCCCCCTGGTCTCACACCTGCTGCCTCTCTCCATTGGTCATGGTCCTGTGGACCCTGCATCCAGGGGATCTGGCACTAACGCTACTGGAAGGGCCCCCCCAAAGGGGACAGGAGAGGTGATTACTTTTATGGTGCCCCCGGGCAGACACAGGGGATGGAGGAGGTGCGCTCTGGGGACCTCAGCATGGAGGGAGGAATGACCATCATCCAGCGGGGTTGGACAGCCCATTTTCCCATTTACTGTCCCTACCCACCCCACATTGGTGCTGCCACAGCCTGCGTCCTGTGAGGGGATGTCTGGCAGTGTGAGCACACCCACACTGCCTATGACGACACTTTAGCCCTCCACCAGGAGCTGCTACAGAAGTGGTACAGCACAGCCACCTAATCCCCTTTGGGAGGTAAGCATCTAAGGGATGCTCTGAACCCCTTCCTGCTAGCATCCACTCCTGTCGTCCTGGTCTTGAGGTGCAAACCTGGGTCACCAGCGTGTTGAACAAAACCCCATTGCTTGGTGCCACAGAGCCAGCAGGCAGCATAGTTAAAGTATGAGCAAAGTTCTGGACAAAGTCCTCTATTTGTGTTCAAATTACCATGATATACTCAGGGTTGTATAGTTGAATATGTGCAGAGTAAAGTTTTTTGGCAAAAAAATCTCAGTATCAATTAAATGCCAAAAAACTATATACAATAGAGCAGGAATACTCTTGAACAAGTGCACACATGTGAGAAACATTGGAGGACATGCACTGCTTCTACTGCTGCAGTCTGTAAGTTGTTTAACCTTACATCACACAATCTGGCGCTCACCAACTCAAATAAAAGAACACCACACAGCTTTTCAATAGCAAAAATTTAAATGTTTCAGACTAAGCAGTCCTTTATCAAAGTCCGAAACATATCATGCAGGATACCAACAGGGGTGTTTTGCACACTGTTGTGTTGTTTCGTCAATAAAATGACATTTTAATTTTTACTATTGAAAGGCTGAGTGGTGTTCTTTCATTTGAGATGGTGAGTGCCCGATTGTATGAGGTACTGTTCCTGATGTTTTCTTGAGCACCACCAATCCTTGTGCACACTTTTCCAGTTTAACAAAGTTGTTTAATCTGCATCTATTATGGTGAAATAAGATATAGTATATGGTGGAATGCAGTTGTGCATGGAAATCTATACGACACAAAAAGTCATTCTACTTCAGCAGTGATGTCCTCACTAATGCAGAACGACTTTTCATTCTGCATTAGTGAGGATGTCACAAAGCAACAACCAGCTCCAGCACCATTCATAGGACAGGGGATGGTTGGCAAGCCCTGTGCATGAGCTGGCCAGCGGGATGAAGAGAAGAGCAGTGCGGGTCTCCGGCAGCAAACATTGCCTGGAAAATGTAAGGGATCCTGTTTTGGGGCACCATACACTATATAGAACAGAGTATGGCTTCCCAAACAACTCAGCAACTCTTCCACCTCGTGTTTTCTATGATGGCAGAGGGACCTCTCGAGCTTCACTTTCGAGGTCATCAGTCATAACAGAAAACACTTGGGAGAAGAATTGCCTTGTTGTGTATGGCAGGCCATACACTATCCTATATATTTCTGCTATATATACCGTAGCTTTTCTCACTTTGGTGTGGTAGAAGACTTGGTTTGCTGGCCAAGGCACCTAGCTTCACCTGAGCTCTTTCCTTCCAAGACTGCTTGAAAGGCAGAGTAGAGAACCTTACCAGAGCAAGGGAAAAGGATTAAGACTTCTTTTGGCTAAGCAGATTTACTGTGTGGTGTTGTTTTTATTTTTTACTCACAGGGATTGCTACTGTTTGTTGCTAACATTTCATTGCTTTATTTTTCTCTGTAGCAAAGTGTTTCTTACAGCGTATATCTTCTCTGAAATTATTACAGGTGGTGCTTTACAGGTTTTACAGTTTTATCTAACATTAGGATAAGCTTTCAGGGTTACTGCATTTGTTGTTGATTGATTGTTCCTGCTCTTACCTCCTTGTTCTTTCGTCCATGGTTCTTCTTTTTCAGCAGGGGAAGGGCCCAACCACCCACCCATCCCCAACCACCCCACACTATGCTCCTTTTATAGGGTACCACATTTGTGACATTTCCTGCGGCAGAGCAGGAAGGGTGGATCAGTGGGGCATCCACAAGGTGAGCTCATTTACAGGGCACTAGTAATTTAACTTGTTATAATAAGTTAAACAAAAACAAAACACAATCAAACCATTACTTGCATTTTTTTTCCTTCTAATTACTTTGACTAGGTTATAAACCCAGCAACTTATCTGGAATGGATACCATTAACTGCAGGTACTGTGGAACAATTTTCAGAAGGACAGTCTTACAGGATTTAGGACACTGTCCTACATGCTGGGCCATTGGAGATCTTAGGGCTCAGCTTCAGGCAGCATGGGCAGAGATTGCATGCCTCAAATTTCATATTCAAGAGTAAATACATTATAAAAACCACCCACCATTTCCCCAGCATCCAACAGAAAAACCTCAACCGCAGAGGGTAGTTGGACCAGGAGGTTGGCAGTTGGTTAGATGGGGCAAATCGGGTGGCCCATCACTCTCTGCTCTCCAACATATTACCTCCAAAAACCATATAAACACTACAAACAGGTATCTGCCTCTATCTCTGAAATCAAACAAAGAGGCAGAAGACGCTGCAGAGCAGGACACTGGCACAGGAGCTAGCACAACAAAACTCACCCAAATCAGGAACCAAACAAAAAAAAGCAAAAAGGAAATCCAAAAAACTTCTGATCATAGGAGACTTCATGATTCGGGGAGCTGATACCCATCTCCAGCCAGGGGTAATGGTCAGATGTCTCCCAGGTACATCAGCATGGAGAGACACTGACCGCATTGCTAAAATTGTTCACAAAGCAGGAGAAAACATTAATGTCCTAGTACACATAGGGACTAATGATCTCACCAGCCGGTCAGTTGTGGAGACCAAGGAACACCTGACCAAGCTGGGTGACAAACTATCATCCATTTCATCCGGCATCTCCTTTTCTGAGATTCTGCCAGTCTGGGAGAGGGGGGCAGATGGATGGAAGGTCAGAGAAGGGGAGATAGGGGAGCTAAACACATGGCTCAAGGGCTGGTGCCAGGAAAAGGACACAGATTTGTAGGGAACTGGCAACAGTTCTGGGAGCGAAAGTTCTTTAAATTGATGGACTGCATCTGACTAAGGAGGAGTCAGTGCATTGTGGCAGAAGTTTGACGTCTTTGCAGAATATTTAAACTAGCAATGGGGAGAGGGTGCAGCACCCCATACATCGAATGGGAAGAACACCCCTCCCTCAGCTGAGTGGTCAAACAGGGTTTCAACATGTTTGCAGTTCATTTGCATTGCCAGGTAAGAAAAAAGGTTTGTCTCCCCATACGACGCACAGGGGTAATGCCAAACCTCACTCAACAACTAACACACCAAAATCTGGCCAATGGAAAATCATGTACTCAAATGCTCACAGCCTGGGAAATAAGATCCCAGACCTGCAGGCAATAATGTCAGAGGCTAAATTGGACATAGTAGCAATTAGTGAGACGTGGTTTACGAGTAACCACACTTGGGAGACTTCAGTACCTGGCTATGTATTGTTCAGAAGAGACCGAGGTGTAAAAAGGGGGGGAGGAGTGGCCCTGTATGTCAATGAAAATATCAAAGCTACAGAAATTCAGAATACACATAAGGAGCCAGAAGAACTGTGGGTCACCCTGGAAACAGGAAATGGGACAGCCATAAGAACTGGGGTGCCTACAGGCCCCAGACCAGGGGAGGACACAGACACATTACTGTTAGAAGATATACAAAACATGACAGCTAAAGGGAGGTTCTGATAATGGGAGACTTCAACATGCCGGATACAGATTGGTCAATACCAGCAGGAACATCTGCCAGAACTAGACACACAGTGGATTCCCTGCACGGGGAGGGCCTCAAACAACTGGTACAACAACCCACAAGAGACAGGGCTATCCTAGATCTAGTACTGACTAACAGGGAAGGGATCACAGATCTCCAGGTGGAAGGTCACGTGGGGGCCAGTGACCATCACATGGTATGGTTCAATTTGGCTACTACATCTAAATCATCCCATTCCAAGGCAAAAATATGGGACTTCAGAGGAGCTGACTTTGAAAAGATGGCCAACAGAGTTACGCTAGCCCTGGCAAAAAGAAACACAGGTGAGGGGTTACAGACAAAGTGGGCAAGCATTAAGGATGCAATACTTGAAGCAACATCCCATTGTGTTAGACAGAAAAGGAAGTGCAAAAGAAGAAGGAAACCACTTTGGTTCTCAAATACAGTAGCAGAAAAGGTCAGAGCCAAAAGGCTGGCCTTCAGGAAATATAAGGGAACACAGCGGGATGAAGATAGGGAGGCATACCAAACTGCCCTAAGGGAAGCAGGAAGGCAGTAAGGCAGGCAAAGTCCCAAACTGAGGAAACACTAGCACAAACAGTAAAGAAGGTGACAAGACTTTCTATAGATACATTAGTGAAAGGAGAAAGTCCAGAGGGGGTATTGCTAAGCTTAATGGAGAAAAGGGAGCATGTGAGGAGGAGGACATGTAAAAGCATCTATCCTAAATAGATACTTTTGCTCAGTATTTACTGAAGAGAAGGTAGGGCAGGCCCACAGCTCAGCACCATGGACACGGGGGAGGTGAGCACTACTCCCTTCACAAAAGAAAGGGTCCTACAAGAGCTTGCTAAGCTCAGGGTGGATAAGGCAATGGGACCTGATGGAATACATCCCAGGGTACTTAAAGAGCTAAAGGTGGAACTAGCAGAGCCATTAGCAGAACTGTTTAGTGAGTCTCTGAGCACAGGAGAGGTCCCAGAAGACTGGAGAGGGCTCATGTGATCCCGCTCCACAAGAGTGGTAGCAGGGAGGAGGCAGGGAACTACAGACCAGTCAGTCTTACCTCAGTAGTGGGCAAGATTATGGAGGCACTCCTTAAGGAAAGGATAGTGCAACACCTGGAATCCATAGGGGCACAAGATCCAAGACAGCATGGGTTTACAAAAGGAAGGTCCTGTCAAACTAATCTCATAGATTTCTTTGACTGGGTAACCAGAGTGGTGGACCAAGAGGGAGCAGTTGATGTCGCCTACCTTGACTTCAGCAAAGCTTTTGACACTGTTCCACATAGAAGATTGATAAATAATCTAGGTAGGCTCAGGGTGGGTCAGAGGTTGGTCAACTGGGTGGCAAACTGGTTGACGGGCAGAAAACAGAGTGGTGGTGGTAAATGGTATACAGTCAGAAGAGATGCATGTCACAAGTGGGGTACCTCAGGGATCAGTCCTGGGGCCAGTCCTCTTCAACATCTTCATTAGTGACCTTGCAGATGGACTAGAGGGTAAGGCTTGTCTGTTTGCAGATGACACCGAGATCTGCAACAGAGTAAATGATCCAGATGGGGTGGGCAGAATGAGAAGAGATCTGGATAAACTAGCAAAATTATCAGAAGAGTGGCAACTGGGATTTAATGCAAAGAAGGGCAAGATCATGCAGATAGGGAAGAGAAACCCTGAAGCCACCTATAGGCTGGGAGGGGAGTTGCTAGCAGTCACAAAGGAAGAAAGAGACTTGGGCATCATCATCACTGATGACCTGAAATCATCCAAGCAGACCTCTAAAGCAGTAGGTAAGGCTAGGGGGGTGTTAGGGTGTATTAGTAGGGGTATCACAAGTTGTAAGAGGGAGGTAATAATCCCTCTTTACAAGACACTGGTTAGGACCCATCTGGAGTACTGCGTGCAGTATTGGAGGCCACACCTTCACAAGGACATTAACCAAATTGAGGCAGTCCAGAGAAGGGCAACCAAAATGGTGCAGGGACTGCATCAGAAGACATATGAGGACAGATTAACGGAGCTCAATATGTATACCCTTGAGCAAAGGAGGGAGAGAGGTGATATGATCGAGGCATTCAAATACCTTAAGGGCATTAACAAAGTGAAAGAGTCTAACATGTTTAAATATAAGAAAAATAGCAGGACAAGAGGACACAGCATGAGATTAGAGGGGGGCCGATTAAGGGGGAATGTGAGGAAATTCTTTTTCACAGAAAGGGTGGTGGATGCATGGAATGGCCTACCTCAAGAAGTGGTGGCTATGAATACAGTGCAGGGCTTCAAACAGGCATGGGATAGGCATAAGGGAGCAATACAAATGAGTATGAATAGATAGGCCACTGACAGAGCAAAGGCCGATGGCACATTTATAAGGTAGAAAAAGAAATGGGCAGACTGGATGGGCCTTGCGGTCCTTATCTGCTGTCAACTTCTACGTTTCTATGTTTCTATGTTTTTAGCTGGGGTTTTTGCCAAAGAACTGGTTGTGCTCCATTGTTCTACCTTACTTTAAAGATGTAATTTTTTGTTTGAATAGTAATGGCTGCCTCTCCAATAACTGACTATATCCTCTTGTGAGAAAACTGCAGGCAAAGCCCCTTGCAGGCATATAAAGAGACTGCAGCTAGGGACAATGAATAGGCACCACAATGCACACGTGCACAGGATCAAACAATCTGTATGCACAGTGCAAAAATGTTTGCTCCTGAGACCAAAAATCACTTTGTTGGCACATTACCATGTAAATTACCTCTTTTCCCATACAGGGTGCCAAGAGGTCATTTGTATCTCAGTATGGCCACAGTACCTAGTGGGGTGCAAGCATTTGCTCTGCTGGTTGCACGGAAAGATGTCCTTCCTATGTTGTATAGTTCTGCCCTACTCTCCTACAAGCAGGCATGCTTGTGTGGCAGATAGTAGCTGTCCTTGGCAGTGCTCCCAGATCAGTCAAAGCATTTTCCTGTAGCAGACCCTAATTTTTCCTGTATTTTCCCTGTAAAACCTGAGTGAAATTCCTGTAAATTTTCCTGTATGCTCACGCCAATTTATTTTTGCAATTGGTACATTTATATATCCCAGTATTCCCACCTCCCGCCCTCCTTACTGCCTTCTCACATTGCTTACCTCTGATATGACTACCCCCAGGTCCCTTTCTATTTGTGTTGTTGTTAATACCCCCCAATTGTGTACTCTTCCCCTGGGTTTTTGTTTCCCAGTTGCATTACTTTGCACTTTTTTGCATTGAATCTAAGCTGCTATATTTTTTGACCATTCCTCCAATCTTGCTAAGTCCCTTCTCATCCTTTGCACCCTTTCTTGTTGTGTATCAACCCTATTGAAAATGTGTCATCTGCAAATCTGCAAAGAGGCTACTTTTCCTTCCAGCCCCTCTGCCAGTAGTGATCAGCAGCGTTTTAGTGAGGGCAGTAGTGTAAGGAAGCTGCTACTGGACAAACTGAATAATATTTTTCCCCATCCTCCAGTCACTGAGGGCTGTTTAATAATTTAATTTTATAAAAAAAAAAAAAACTAGAGAATTAGAAGATCTCCTCAAGTCAGACCACATCTCCCCCAACATACTCGGTCACAGCCAGAGCAGCACAGATAGTGTTTGAATTAATTTATGTGAGCCCACAGTCAATGCTGGTTATAATATTTTTTCTCTTACCTTTGCAAAGATCCAGTGAACAAGTCAAGACCGAAGGTAGCTCAGGATCAGGATGTCTCGACTCTTATAGTGGTTTTGGCTGGGCTGTGACCAAGGAAAGTGTGCGGGGTCAGACACAGGGTTTCTCGATGCGGGAGTCAGGTCCGGGGGCCATTTATTTCACAGGCTGGTCCTGTAATTTTCTCTGCACCCGCACCGCGATTCAGGATTGCCAGTAAATTAAACCAAACGGGAGGTTAAGGTACAGTGGCAGCGGCAGGTATCGGAGAACAGAAGCCTAATTTTGCGCGAGGTCAGTCTCTTGATCCGATGCCTGGGGGTCCCATCGGCAGCTGAAAATGCCAAAAACACATGGTGGCGAACAGCTGGACGATGTGGATGTCTCTCTCTCTCTCTGTCTGTCTCGCTGTCTCTCTCAGTCTCTCCGGGCAGCATAGCAGCAATCCAGGGTGTTTGAACACAGGGTGTCCCACCGTCCATAGACAGAGTTTAAATATCCCGGGGCTCATGCTCTGCATCAAACAAAAACACTATTAGCCAATCAGAGACCACAGTCAGTGCATGATCAGAGCATGACTGCGATCTCTGAACCAGTCGGAGGCAGGCTTCAACTTAAATCTCATCCATGATGAAGTTTGAACCCACAGATTACCCACAGACTCTCAGCAACAACGTTTCCCCGTGGGGCACCAGATTTATCCCGTATATTTTAAAAAATATGTAATTCCTTCCCGTAGCCTGTTTTGAGCACACAAAACCCGTAAAATACGGGAATCCCCGTAGATCTGGGAGCACTGCCTTGGAGGTGAGCCAAAGGTTGTGTCGTCTGCTGGCCCTGGGTGGGGTCCACTGGGGGGGTGCAACCTGAAGCCAGAGAAAAAATAGCAATGTAACACATGCTGGTATTGGGAATTAGGAGGGAACTAGATACAAGGGAAATGCAACAGTGATTGGGAATTCAGGGGCACTAGATGCCAGGAAGATGTAGTTATTAACAAGTGACAGGAAATTGGAGAGGGGCACCAGCAAATTAGTGAAGGGAGATATCAGATCATAAAGAACCCTCCAGAATACATAAATTATGTCTTTAAATACTGAAAAGGCTATTGCTAATTTTTATAAATCCGTGCCTATTTATAAATCTAAATGAGAAACCTTATATACTTTTTTTCCTTGTCTTCTCCTACCTAGCTCCTTTTTTCTTTATTTTCTTCATATCTATGCAGATTGTAGGGATGGGGGCTAACTGTGGGAAGGGAAGGGTTTGTTTGTATTTTCATTTTTGTCTTGTTTTTTTTTTGTTATACATTTAGCCATACTGTTAATACTATTATGCCACAATTGTTGGAAGTGTGCTAATTGATTTTTCTTGTTTGTTTGTTGTTGTGTGTTACTCTTATGAAACTCAATAAAGTATAATAAATTGCAAAAAAAAAAAGAACCCACCACCCTCATCTGATCCTCCAGTGACTGGATAAAGGTGAATGATGTTTTGTGCTCTTTTAAAAAGTGATTTTTGCATGCAGTAAATAGTGTTGCTCTGGTAGACTATTAGTATGTGCCAAAAGGTTTATGACAGTCCACTGCAGCCATATTCCTGGCTGTGCATCTCCTTTATGTATGCTCCTATGGGAGCCTTTGTAATTGCAAGCAAACAGCTTTGTTCTGCTCACACTAAGGCTTACAATATTGTAAGTGCAGTGAAAACTGGTGCAGAACTCATTTTGCACAGAGCGAACCCTGACTGCACAGCTCACATGCTTCCAATGTTGCCCAGGGACTTCAGTGCAAAAGCACTGAATAAAGATTTACCCTCCATGGGTATTGGCAACAAAGTCAAATTTCAAAGAAATACCAACTTATACATACCTCAATAATGCAAAGTATCATGGGAAGTATTTGCATGGTGAGTTAGTAGAGTATGTGTAATTTGCTGAACTGTTTATGTCCTTATATGCAGTTCTATATAAGGATATCATTGGGCAGATAGACTAAGGCTAATTTATGAAGAAAAGGTACATTTTTATTTTATTCTGTTTTATCTCTTACCTGTCCAGGGCATCTCTTAGGCATCCCTTGCACAGCCTGCAGCTCCTGACTGCCTGCCTGAACCACTCTCCCCGATGACTACATTGGTATCAGGATCATGGCTCTCCGCCTCCCCCTTTAGAGAGGCTGAGGGTTCCCAGGGGAAAGTCAAGGATTGCGGTCTGCATTGGGTGTGTAGACCTTGGCTTCTGGAGGTTGCCGTTGCCTCACCCGGCAGATACAGTTTTTCTTCTTGGCTTTTTCTCCCCCCCCCCATGGCACTCGGACATGCAATGACGTCCCGACATGGACGTCCACTGCAGCGCCACACCTGCATCATCTTTGCATCACAGGTTCCATGGTGCATCCCCGACTGCCACTAGAGGCCGCTCAGAAGCAGTGCATACCCCCATCCCCTCCCCGGGAAGGGAGAGCCATCCTCCGGATGCTCGATCACTTCCCTCCCCTGCTGACCCCCAGTGGTCCGGACTCATTCCTGAACCCAGGTCACTGGCATGGCGTGAGGTGTGGTGTCCAGTGACTCAACCCACGGCACCACCAGACCAGTGAAGAAAAGGTAATATTTCCAGGTTATGTACCTTTATGCAATGCAAAGTTTCACATGTGTGTCACAAGTTTTATTCCCTGCCCTAGTGCACAGTGTTGTGCACCAGCTCAGAGAAAGGTGTTTGGAGAGTCTGAATTAATGATGGTACTGGGTTGCATGGAATACTGTGTTGTACATGAATATAGTACATGATACGCAATACACAGCAGTTCCCCAGTGCCCTCACCCTGGTCACAAGATACAGTAATTCCTGCCATCATTGAACTGCTAAAAGCATTTCTTGCATAGTCACAGACTCATGAGCAGGTGGAAAGGCTGCTAGAAGCAGTAGAAAAGGGGAACAGGTCTAGGGACAAGGGAGTCCACTGGATGCCTGGGACATGGACAACTAATTAATACGATTCTGCATTGACTGGAACACCATGGAATGGAACATACATATTGACATGCCAATCAAGTACAGGGCAATAGGGAACAATTAAGCAATTTATCACAACAAGGTGTGCATTGAGTAAGCAATAAAGCAGCAGGGTGTGGGCTGTTGTCTGACAAATGCATCCCCAGGCATGTGCTTTCAGCATCTGGGAAGTGCTTTTATCAGACAACACCCCACAACTGGAAGTGTCTTATTGCATTTTTAGAAAATTGCAATGGAAATCCCAGTATCCTGACTGGCTACCAGGATTCCATTGCCATGCAGTTATTTTTAATAGAGCCCTGTAAAGAACTAGTACCAGGTGCTCAGGTACAAACAGATATCCCTGTGCCAGTTTGATTTCTGAACCTCTGTTATCCGCCATCATTTCTCCACTCACTAAGTGAATTGCCGCCTGGCTAAATCCAGCCCCCCCATTCTGTATTCATTTTCATTTACATAAATTTTAAAAAAAGTAAGCAAACTGTACAAGGAAACACACACACACACACACACACACACACACACACACACACACACACACACATACACACAGAAAGAAACATGAAGCTGTGATTCCAATTGGCTTCATTTAACTGCCGGTGGGCAGCAGACTTTTCAAAACAGCGGTGCGAGCCTCTCCATTCTAACTGCACTCCCTTTTCAACTTTCATTTTTTAATATCTCCTGATACAGTCACCAAAGCATAATAAAGCAAAGCCAGTGACTGCCATCAGAAACTGGAGTGTGTGCTGTACCTGACTACCTGTCATGTTCAATTTACTGTGAATGGCAATGCGGCACTCCTGAGATGAAAAGCAGCACTGCTTGTCGCACACACACACACACACACACACACACACACACACACAGCAGCGTTACTGTAGGTATCTTTCTCTGTCTCTATCTCTCTAGCTGAAATAATTTTGTCCCCATTTCCCTGCTAAGTTACAATGTCACCAAATGATCATCTCTTCTCTGTCTGTGTGCATCTGGGGGGTAACCATAACAACCAGCTTGAAAGGGAACAAGCAGAGCAGCTCCACTAGAAATAAGTTCCTAGCTTAAAGAAAAAGAAAAATACAGGCAAAGGAACTATTTTATTGCAAAACTCAGACTAAACTAATTTTTTATTAACAACTTTTTATGAAACTTTTTTTTACAGTACCATTTTTTAAGTGCAATAATACTGTCCAGGGTGGCAGTATTGGGCAGTACCCTACCTTCTAGAGTCTATAAGGCCCTCCGCCTGTGAGGTCGGACCTCATTACATCCCTAGGCAGTCCGGTATTGCCCAATACCATCCACCCTTTCTGCAATTATTGCTTACATAAAACAGGTTTAGGTCTCAAAAAAGTCTTTAAGAAATGTAAATTCATTTGGGAGGCTATAGCTTGTAGTTCAAGGGGGTGGTGCAACTGGCCACACACCCCTTTTGACCTGTTTAAGGGCTGCTCTTCTTACTACACACACAAGCATTTTTTCTTGCCAGCCGGAAGCTCTGTTCATCTGTCTTCTCCATGTAGGCCTGCTGCGGCCTTGCCTCCCCTCCCCCCAAATCTGGTTTATTTTTGTTCTGGACTCTGCTAGGTTTCTGCTGAATGTGTTCCTGTGTTTCTTCTGCTTTGGTTAGTATTTGTTTTGCTTCCGGCTGCTGTGTGCTGTTTTTCTGTTCTACTGAGTTTATGCTTTGGTTTTGTGTATTCTTTTTTTTTTCCTTTTGCGGCTTTCTAGTTGCTCTTTATTTGTGCTGCGTTACTTCTTTGCTGTGCTGTGGCTCCCTCTCCTACTCAGCTATCTGGCATCTTCAGACCCCTGCACTGCTACCTGGCATCCTCAGTTTCCTGCACTTGTTGTATGATTTAGCTCTCATTCATACCCCCTGCTGCTGTTTCCACTTACTTGCCTCCACTTGATCTAAGCAAGCTGCAGGGTGTGGCAGCTGGTACTGCTGCAAGTCCTTCTCACCTGGCCCATAGTTGGAAGGTCCTCACTCCGGGTGGACCTTCAGTCATTAACCGTACTGACAGCACCTCTCGATGTAGCATTTAAGACTTCAATGGCGAAATGGGGCTCTCATAGGAAGGGCCCCTTTAGCTGCCTGAGCTGGTTCAGAGGCACCCTTTCATGCTATTCTCCCTTCGACTGCCTCTGGTTCACCTAGTTTGTTCACAGATCAGTAGGCTGACTGAGTGCCTCAGTGGTCGTTACTCTCCTCCTCCCACCTTGGTCGACTCTTGTTGCAGAGTGCGCTCGCAACCCTCCATGGTGTTCCCATTAGAGGGATAGTGTGACAGTGTTCCCCAAAATTGCAATTCCCTTGGATTGGTCTACTAAACTGCAGTAGCAGAGCCATCACTAACCAAAACTGTCCCAAAGCCTGGAGGGAAGGTGAGCTAGGCCTTGGATCTCCAGAGGTTTCCTCCTCAAAGGGTTTTTTCCTCTCCTCCATGCCAATGGTCATAATACTAGAGAGACATCCTTGTAGTCCCTAGTCACGTAGGTAAATTTCCCACTTAGGTAGGTTTCTGCTGTTGAATGGAGTCAGGTGGATGTTCCGTAATCATCCTGTCTCCCCCTTTGGCTGTTCTCTCTCTCCTTAGGAAGTCAAGCCTCCGTGCCTTATAGTCAGACCTCCGAGTGGGTCACTATTCACTTGTCATTTCCTGCCTACTTTACTCAAACAATATGACCAACTGACCCCCATTACCAACTGACCTACATACAGGTCTTCATTCACCCATGCTACCAACGAAACCTATGGTACCACCCAACCTACATACAGGTCTTCATTGACCCATGCTATCAACTGAACCCATGCTACCAAATGACCTATGTACAGGTCCTCAACCCTGATACATGTTCACTACCTTGTATGCTTTGCTTGACACTCTTTTTGGGCTTCTTCCTAAGGTACTTTAGCCAAGGGAATCACTCCTACAGCACCTCAAGGGGTGGAACCCTCCCTTAGGGTTCCTTGTCTTTGTACCCCTACAGGGTGGTATATCCCAGGGATAGAGAGACGAACAGCTGAAGTTTATCTATGTTACAAAACACGAAATCAGTTGCACAGGCACATTGAAGTGGAAGGCTATAGCCTATAATTCAAGGGGGTGGTGCAACTGGCCACACCTCCTTTTGGCCTATTTAAGGGTTGTTCTCCTCACTCCACACATAAGCATTTTTCATTGCCCCTCTATTCCCCCCTCCTCCTCCTCCAGTGGCATGTATCTCTCTCTCCCGTGGGCTTCTTTCTAAGGTACATTTAGCCAATCGAATCACTCCCATGGCACTTCAAGGGGTGGAACCCTGCCCTAGGGTTCCTTGTCTTCGTACTCCTACAGGGTGGTATAGCCCATGAATAGGGAGGTGAACAGCCAGCGTTTATCTACGTTATACAACATGAAACCAGTTGCACAGGCAAATTGAATTATTTAAAAAAAACTTAGAGGAACAATAGTCTGCAAACACATGGGAGGTGCAAACAGTGATGCTCTTATACAGCCAAACAAAATAAAAAACTGATCAGCCTAGTGACATTTTTTTTGGAAGGTGTTGTGACTTACCTGTTGTTAAAGTTTATGAATTCAACATACGTTTGGAGCACACAGTTGTTCAGGACATAGAGCTGATTTGGACCTTGCTGTTGTAGCTTTTGCTGTTCTTTTTGTTCATTAGATGGTGCCAAAGTTACCTTGCTTTATTTTCACCTGTTGACTGGATCCTCTGTATTCGCAACTGGCTAGAATCCTGCTCCACTTTATCCAGTTGTCCTCAGTAGCTGCCCAGTGATTACACAAGCTAGATTCAGACCTATAGTCTGTAACAGCCATGATCCTGCATGATGTGCCTTGGTTGCTCGTGTATTGTAGTTAGTGTAACAGATGTTCAGTTGGGCCTTGTTGCTTGGAGCATCATGTGCACTAGAAAGTTGATTCTCAGTGGTCTAGGGAGTGCCAGAGTTGTTCCAGAGTTGTGTGCTTGTATCTCCATGGATAGAGATATTTTATTTATTTATTTTAACATTTTTGGCCAGAAAAGACACACTAAGCCAAAGCTTATTTCCAGGTGCATCCTGGGAGCACGTTGAAGTTAAGTGACTTGCTCCTGGTCACACAAGTATGCAAATGGTGGCTGTTGGATTCAAACACAGTTTTCCAGGTTTGTAGCTCAATGCTCTTAATCACTGCACTGTAATGCGTCCCCATACAAGACTGGAAGATCTGGTGGCGGTTTGAAAAAGTATTTTTTATGTGAAATAACAGGACACAGTGAGTTACCAGACAGTCCAGAGAAGTATCGCAGTATTGTTTAGCTTGAGTATGGCCTTATGAGTTTTAACTAGTTCCTTAACTCATTCTATCTTGTGCGGCCATTTTAGGTTGGGTTAAGCAATGGATGGTTCCAATGCCATATGGCACTACCAGCAAGAATGGGTTTCAAAAACCAGGGTTATATGTTACAGACCTTAATGCTCATCTATTTTTTTTATTATTTAAAATTTTGGTAACCAGTAGAGGCACACTGAGCCAAAGCTTATTTCCAGGTGTGAGCCAGGGGAAAGGGAAAGGGGGAAACAAGTGAACATTCAGGCTAGAATACAAATAAGGCATTCAGTTACTAAAAATAAAAGGTGATGACATAATTAAAAGCAAAAAGTGGTTGTACTCTGGTTGCAAAAATAAATGCAATACCAAATATTTAAAGTACAAAATGTGATGAGTTTTTATTTTATACAAAAATGAGAACAGTGACTGGAAACCTTGGCGGTTCGACCACTCGGGGTCTTAATCTGGAGGTACAAAGACAAACAATTTAAACCAGGATATATATAGTGAACAATTAATTACAATCACATTGGTGCCCCAATAAAACACTGTTAAATAACTAACCATCACCTAGGAAACATTAAAAGCTGACAAGGTTGATAACAGCATTTATCCTGAATAAACTAGCAAACCTGGATTACTTGTTGCCTAAGATGTACATTATAAGAGAACAGCAACATAACTAGGCTCTCACATTAATATATATTAAACAAGAATCAAAATCCCCTGTAGCTAAACAGGAAATTGGTAACATCTCAAATAGCTTTGTTATTTACAAGCATATATTTGCTAAGACATGCTGGAATCCATTTAATACTAAGTTAAAGTGAGAGCTGCATTAACCAGCAATGGTAGAAATAACTGCATAGAAGGTGCACCTGGGAACTAACAAGGGGTTAGTCCTATTTCAAACAAATTTATTCTCTGTGGGTATATATTTACTAGCATGGCAGTCTCCATTAAATGGCTGAATTAAAATAATAACTACTGCATTCGCTGACCATAATGAGAAAAACTATGTGCAAAACATGTCTAGTAGCTGGCAATATAAAGATGCCTTATCAATATCAATACAATAACTCTATGAGTGAGAATAAAAATAAGGTTTACAATCAGTTTCTCTATTTAAACCAAAAGGACTCAATGTATGCAGGATAGATATCCATCTGGTTTCCTTCTGTAGTAAAATTTCCTTTCTGTCACCCTCTCTGATTTGTGATGGCACAAATGCTATACCTGAAAACTTTAATGCTTCTACATTTGAATGATGGCATCCTTTGAAATGTGCCCCAAGTGCATTTCTTGTATCTCCATTATAAATGGCTCTGATGTGCTCCTGAATCCTATTTTGTAAGAGGTGAACAGTTTTGCCAATGTAATATTCTTTTTGCAAGGGTACCAGGCAGCATATACAACAAAGGATGTATTGCAATTTATTAGATTTGATATATTAAACTTGTTTCCATCTTTCTCAAAAAAATTTCCTTCAAAAGCATGTTTGCATAAAATACAGTTTCTCCGTGAATAAAACCGGTAGTGTGTGTGTGTGTGTGAGGGGACGCAACCAGTTTCTTTAAACTGTACTTACTGGAAGCTTTTTACTTGCCACACAATGGCTCAAAGTCAGGATATCACCTAAGTTTCTTGCTTTTCTAAAAGTTACCCTCGGTGTGTTTTGTATTTTATCTTTCAAAACATTATCAGCTTTAAGTATGGGCCAAAGTTGATGAACTAAACCACCCACTGTTCCTGCTAAAGGGCTAAATTCAGCTGAAAAAGTTTTTAATCTGATGCCCCAAATGTGCAAGAGTTTGGTTGTAAGAGTGCAGATCTATCCAAGGTTCCTCACCTTATCTAAAGCATTTAACAAGACTGTTTCATTATAGCCTCTATTTAAACAAAATCTGGTCAGAGCCAGCAAGGTTGCATAATGCTATTTTATGAGGATTAGGAGCCATCTACAGGGAAATTGCTTTTATATGAAACCTCAAGCAGCTCAATATTTTTTTCAGACTGCCTGCCAATAACAATATTACCCTGTGATTGTTCGCTCTGTTAAAGTTAACACATTCTCTGGTGTCCACAGGTACATCCCACCCTCTGACTGCTGGGCCTGTTAATAAAAAATCATTCCCTGGTGTGCAGTGGATCTATCATTGTCTGATTGCCTGCTGTGTTAATAAATAATTCCCTTGCTGCAGTATAAGGTCAGTTTGGTCCAGTGGTATGGAGGGATGAGGCACTGTGTGCCTTGACTCCCGCTACATCAGTGACCCTAGCTCAGGAACATGCTCAGGTTGCCAAGAGTCAGAGAGAAGACTGAGCGTTCATCAGACAACTGTTCCAGGGTGGGAAGACATACCGACTTAACCTTTGCTTCCCCCAGGTGAAGGCAGCAATCCAAGGGAAGGGAGAATGCGGAAATGGCTAGCACAGGCTAACCACCTACTTCAGTCACACACTACCACCTGGATGACTGGCTCAGTTCTAGATGTGAGTGACTGGTTGGGAAAGGATGGCTCTCCCCTTCCTGGCCCTATCATGGGGGGGGCATTCCATGGGGAATTTTAGACTCAGCAGTTTGGGACAGGGAAGGGGCAGACATTGGAGGTGGGAACAAGGCTAAGGGCCTTCCTGAGTCAACTAGCAAGGCAAAAATGTTTATGGAGGGAGGAAAATGTTGCAGTATGTATGACCTTAACACATATACACAACCCTCCCATAATGGGGGTTATAGTAAACCTACCAAAGGTAATAGGTTCAGGATCTCCTACCAGGATACTATGGAGCCAGAGGGAGGAGTCTTAAAGGGATGAGGTTTCTTAGACCTGTAGAATAAGGATCAACAGTTCTTAGATAGTTACTAGGAAGTATAAGAAAGGTTAGACATATTGTCATACTTATCTGACAGGGAAGGAGTTCACATCCTTTGAGACTGTGAAGTAAAGAGAAAAGGTTAATATGGAGTAAATACAGTAATGGGAACAATAGAGAGGATAGTGATACAAAAGGGGTATAGTATAGTGTAAAAGGTAAAAGAAATATTGCTTTAGATAGAAAGTTACAGAATTAAATGAAGTAACAGATAGAGAAGCATGTTTAATTTAAGTAGTATACTAATATCATTAACTGTTTACCATGAGCGTCAAAAACAAAACACAAAAAACAGAATAATGAAATGTTCATAACCAAGTTACTCATGTGTTTTCAGCTTGACTTGCACATTGTTTTTAGTGTGTGGTGTATTTCTCTTTAAGAGATCTGTATAAATGACATGCACATTTGTGTTCCTCAGACCCTCCCCCTGAAGGCCCATTGAAGGGTTGAAGCACTGGGGCTAGTGGGTGCACACCAGCATATTGCCAGAAACTAAACCTTGCACTGAATCTATGAGTGCTGAGCTTTGTTTTCTTTTCTTATTACAAGCTGGCTGCTTTGCTCATGCACCACCTTTTCCAGTGCACACCACTCTACATTACTTAAACTAAAGCCACAGCACTGACCATTGACCATCTCAGGACTGACCCTTCCACCCCCTACAGTTACAGGACTGTACCCTCCCTCTGGGAGTCACATCACTGAAACCCTCCACTGTCAGTCACAGCACTGGGCACTCACCCCTGACAGTCACAGAACTGTTCCCTATTCCCAATGGTCACAGCACTACACCCCACCACCATAACAGCACTGTCCCCATACCCCCTAAAGTCACATGGATGACACTCTCCACAGGTAGTTACAGCAGTAATCCCCACCCCTAACTGTCACAACACTACCTCAGTCACAGCACTGAAGACCACCCCACACAGTCGGGACTGACTCTCCCCCCTCCCCGAACAGTCACTTAGTTTGGTGCCTTATACAACCTTCCTGCAGCATGTACAACTTCCTGCAAATACTTCAGTCCCTCAAAGCTATAGAATTGTGCAGAAACTGACCTCCCAAAAGTCACAGGAATGACCTTCACTCTGACATTCACAAAAGTGATACCCTGTCCCTGACAGTTACATATCTGACCCTCTTCCTGATAATCACAAGACTGTACCACTGCTTTGACAGTCACAGTGCTGACACCCTCCACCATAAGTCACAGCAATGACCACCCCTCAACAGTCATAAGACTGTGCCATTGCCCCCCCCCCCACATTCAGAGGACTGTACCAGCCAGCCCCAGTCACAGGACTGTACCACCCCCCACCCCCAGTCACAGAACTGTACCAACACCCCTCCACTGACAGGACTATACCACCCCACTGACAGTCACAGGACTGACACCCACCACCAACAGTCATGACAATGACCACCCACCTCTGGCAGTCACAGCACTGTTCCACACCCCTGAGAGTCACAACACTTTCTTACTGTTTCCAACAGTCACAGAACTGCCCTCCCAAACCTTGTAGTCACAGCAATGACCACACACCCCTGAGACAGAAAATGAAAGAAAATAAATAAATAAAAGAGTCAAAGCACTGATCCCCATTCCCCCATAGTAACAGCACTGGTCAAAGCACTACACCCCACCCCCATCATACAGCACTGATTATCTATCCCCAACAGTCATAGCGCAGACACCTCACCCCCAAAAGTCATAGGACTGACATCTTCTAACAGTACTTAGCCACGACTCTTAATGGTCAACACACTGACCATCCATCCACAACAGCCACAGCACTGCCCCCTCACCCACAACAGTCACAGGACTGAGCCCCACCCCAACAGTCACAGACCTTAACCACCCTTTCAGTAATCACAGAACTAACACCTACCACTCTCAGTCACAGTGGCCACCCATCCGACAGCCACAGTGCTGATCCTCATCCCCTAACAGTGACAGCACTGACTTCTACCCACAACGGTCACAGCACTACCCACCACCACTGTCAAGGCACTGTCCCCATACAACCATAACAGTCACAGGGCTGATACCCTCCACAGTCACAACAGTGACCCACATTCCCAACAGTTGCCACACTGCCCCCCAACTCCCAAAAGTAACAGCCCTGCCCCCTACCTGGTAGTCATGGCACTGGTCACCCACCCCCTGACAATAGCCACACTGGCTCCCCATGATCGACCATTACAACACCGACACCCACAACCACACAAATCACAGTACTGACCCCCACCATTAGCATAGCACTGCCTCTGAACCTTTCTCAACAGTCATAGGACTTACCCTTCCCATTACAGCAATGCCCCTGACAGTCACAGCACTGACCACCAACCACTGGCAGTCCCAGCATTGACCACACCACAGTCATAACAAGCAGTTGCAGAGAGTGCAGGGGTCAAAACTGGCACTAGCCTGCTAGCCACATTCTGGTAGATATTGTGTTAGGCTAGTAAGATGTTCCTTTGACTAGCCCTCCAGACTTGTACTGGAGAGTGTAACCAATAAGAAAATCAGCTGAGCTAGTGGAAGAGTCTGTGGGGTTAGTGAATTTCCCCAGTCACTAATCCTGCTGACTAGTGGCTGCAAAACTTAACTTAGACCCCTGGAGTGGGTCATGCCATCCACAAGATAGCCCTCTAGACATTAGTGCCCACTGACCCACCCTAAAGCTGAGCATCCTGCTAGGAGTCAGAAAACCCTCGTCCCAGTCCCTCCCCCCCACAACTGGACCACTCTTTCAGTACCAGTTACACAGAAACATAGACTTTGACAACAGATAAGGACCACTTGGCCCACCTAGTTTGCCCATTTCCCCACCTATTGGATAAGATGCAGATCCTAGTTAACCAACAGCCTACTTCTTCCTAACCCCCACCAGATTTGCTTTATGTCAGTCCCATGCATTCTTGAATTCTCCCATAGTTTTAGACCCCACAACATCCTCAGGAAGGCCGTTCCATGCGTCCACCACCCTCTCTGTGAAAAAATACTTCCTCACATTGCCCCGAGCCATCTCCCCTCTATCTTCAAATTGTGTCCCCTTGTTCTTGGACATCTCTTTTTCTGAAAGGTGCTACCCTCTTGGACTTTTTTGATTCTCTTGAAGTACTTGAAAGTTTCTATCCTGTCCCCCCTCTCCCTCCTTGTCTCAAGGGTAAACATATTAAGCTCCTTTAGTCTCCCTTCATATGGCTTCTGTTGCAGACCCTGCATCATTTTAGTTGCCCTCCTCTGGACTGCCTCCATCCTGCCTATGTTCTTGTGGAGATGGGGTGTCCAGAACTGCATGCAGTACTCCAGATGGGGTCTCACCAACTGTTTGTACAGAGGGATAACACTGTCCTGTTTTCTACTGGTGATGCCTTTCCCTATGCATCCCAGTACCCCCCCAGCCATCCTTACTGCCTTCTCACATTGCTTGCTTACCTTTAGTTCATCTGATATGACTACCCCCAGGTCCCTTTCCATTTTTGTTGTTGTTAATACCTCCTCCCCCATTGTGTGCTCTTCCCCTTGGTTTTTGTTTCCCAGGTGCATTGCTTGAGTTCTTGGGTTCTTACACTGTACTTCTACCTGGACACCCAAAATGACAGCAACAGAGATGGGTAGACAGGACCTCAGTTTAATCCCTCATGCAAGGGACAGCACACCATGACACTACAACATTACTTCATATACTATATTGTGGTGCCAGTGTTTACAGTATGACGGTGAATAACCTAATAATCAGACTGCCCATACTATATATGTGGTATGTCATACTTATTTCAATTATAAAGTATGTGGGACTCTTGAATGTACTGCAAATACTACAAGAGATAACCAAAAACAGAAAAAAGAGACAGCTGCAAGTACTTCACAGTTCTGTTGTATAAAATACACATAATATATAATGATTCTAAACAGACACGAAGCAGTACAGCACATGGACAACAAGCGCTGTATATTAATCTTTACATTGCTTGGCTTGTTAAATAAGCTTCTGTAATGTATAAATTCACAGCTGCTACAGATAGGGAGCTGATGCTAGCCATCCAAAGGATGGCAGACAAGGGTGAGGTAGTACTGGTTGGAGACTTCAATATTCCAGACATGGACTGGAGCATCCCAGCAGCAGCATCAACTAGGAGCAGATTTATCCTGGACTCCCTTCAGGGTGCCTTCCTCAAGCAACTGGTCATGGAACCAACTCAGCAGAAGGCAATACTGGACCTTGTGCTCACAAACAGGGACAGTGTGATGGGGGTAACAGTGGGGGAGCACCTGGGAAACAGTGACCACCAGTCATTGTGGTTTGAAATCACAGAAAGAGCAGAACCAAAGCACACAAAAACACATATCCTGGATTTTAGGGGGGCAGACTTTGGGAAAATGGGAGATACTTGAAAGAGGCATTAAGGGAAATGGGACAGGAATCAGGGGTTGAGGAACAGTGGGCAGTATTTAAAATGGGGATTACAAGAACAACAGAATTATGCATTAAGCAGGTTAGCAGAGGAAAAGGAAGAGGAGACCATTATGGTTTTCCAAAGAGGTAGCAAAGAAAGTGAAAGCCAAAAGATTGCATTCAGGCAATACAAAAGACACAGGCAGAGGGGATGGGAGAAGTACCAGGAGAAGCAAAGGGAGGCAGGAGGTCAGTAAGGGAAGCCAAAGCTTAGACAGAAGAGTACATTGCAAAATCAGTGGGTGGGGGACAAAACCTTTACAGGTACATAAGTGAAAAAATAAAGACAAAGGGAGGGATAGTGAGACTGAAGGGGAGGGTGGGGGCCGCGTGGAGGATGACAACAGTAAAGCTGACATATGGAACAGGTATTTCTGCTCAGTCTTTACTGAGGAAGAGGAGGGTAATGGGTCTGAAGGGAGTACAAGGGGTGAGAATGGTGCAGAAATGGACACAAGTCCCTTTACACGAGAAAGGGTCCTGAAGGAACTGGAAGTAATAAGAGTTGATAAAGCAATGGGGCCAGATGGGGTGCACCCCAGGTCCTTAAAGAACTAAGAGGTGGTGGCTGAACCTCTGGCTATCCTGTTTAGCCGATCACTGGAAACAGGAGGTACCCAAAGACTGGAGGACAGCAGATGCAGTCCCTTATACAAAAGTGGGAACAAAGAGGAAGCAGGGAACTACAAGACCAGTCAGCCTCACCTCAGTAGTGGGAAGATCATGGAAGCACTACTGAAGGAGAGATTGGTGGAACAACTGGTTGTCAATGGACTACAGGACCCAAGGCAGCATGGTTTCACCAGGGGAGGTCATGTCAGACCAACCTCGTTGAATTTTTGACTGGGTGACTAGGGAGGTGGATCAGGGAGGGCAATGGACATGGCCTATCTGGACTTCAGCAAGGCCTTTGACACTGTGCCACATAGAAGACTATTACACAAACTGGGGAATATGGGTGTGGGCAGGACAGTAGTGTGGTGGGTAGGTAACTGGCTGGGTGGCAGGACACAGAGGGTGGTGGTAAATGGCTGTCACTCCACAGAGGGAAGAGTGACCAGTGGGGTACCACAGGGATCAGTGCTGGGACCGGTCCTATTCAACATCTTCATCAGTGGCATTGCGCAGGACCTAGAAGGCAGAATTTCACTGTTCGCTGATGACACAAAGCTCTGTAACAGAGTAGACACACCAGAGGGTGTAGACAGAATGAGAAGGGACCTGCAGAAACTTGAAGAATGGTCAGGGGTTTGGCAGTTGAAATTGAATGCAAGGAAGTGCAAGATAATGCATATGAGGCACAAAAACCTGGCACAATATATCAGTTGGGGGTGAGGATATAGCATGCACCAAGCAGGAAAGGGATCTTGGGGTTATCATCTCTGATGACCTCAAGGTAGAGAAACAGTGTGACAAGGCAGCAGGTAAAGCAAATAGGATACTGGGATGTATAGGCAGGGCATCACCAGCAGGAAAAGGGAGGTCATAATTCCGCTATACAAGACACTAGTGAGGCCCCACCTGGAGTACAGTGTACAGTTCTGGAGACCATACCTACGTGAGACATAGACAGGGTAGAGAAGGTTCAGAGGAGGGCAACAAAGATGGTGCATGGATTGCATCACAAATCCTATGAAGACAGGTTGAAGGAACTGAACATTTACTCCCTGGAGGAGAGGAGGGAGAGAGGGATATGATAGAGACATACAAGTATCTTACAGGGAGGAACAGGGTGCAGGAAAACACTATTTTTAAGCGAAAAAGATGTTCCAGGACTAGAGGGCATGGGATGAAGTTGGAGGGAGGACGATTCAGAGGAAACATGAAGAATTTCTTCACAGAACAGGTGGTGGACAAGTGGAACACCCTGCCAGAGGAAGTGGTGGGGGCTGAAACAATCACGGGATTTAAGAACGCATGGGATAGACATAAAGGAATTCTGGAGGTCAGGGGTAAGGGGCAACAGACTTCTAGGAAAACAAACTGAACTTACAAGCTCAAATGGGCAGACTGGGTGGGCCATAGGCCCTTATCTGCCGACACTGTCTATGTATCTATGTATCTATGTATCTTAAGTAAATGATTTTGACATGTGTACAGCATGAAGCTGGTATCGCAGGAAAAAGCCTGGCTTTCTCAGTCCTGGGCCAGAATATCTTCTAGCATGTCCTGCAGCCACATTTGTAAGACAGAGGCATAGTCATTCTCCGATCATACTGAATAGCAGGACAACTAATAGCAACTGCTATCTGCAAATGGCTTTGCTTACCTATATTTGTGGATCCTGCAGTTCTGTTTACTCCTTGCTACACTACATGCTATCCCTTAGAAAGATTTCTTTGGAATACCATTGTAATACCTGTTCTTTACTATTGTACTACCACTGCGATTTCCAGAGTATTACCATTGTGGGTTTCATAAATGGTATCACAGTGGATTTGTTCCAGTTCCATTGTGATACCATTGTAACCATTATGATACCATGCAGACAGTTATAGTTCACTGGTAACACCACCTCTGCTGGTATCACAGTGGTAAGAATGTGCACCATTCTGATGCCACTGTTTGTTGGTATCACAGTGGTTTTGTTCCAATTACAGTGGGATACTATTGTGTCAACTGTGATACCATCAACACCCAGTGGTAGCACAGTGGCAAACTCTTGTGCGATGGTAGCACAGTGGTGAATACCACTGTGATACCACCACACTTGGTATCAGAATGGATTTGTTTTAATTTCCTTGCACTATTATTGAGACCACTGTGGTACCATGTGTCAGTGGTAGCACAAAGAGTGCACCTGCAGTGCAAATACAATGGCCTCATTCCATGCCATATGCTGGTGGTAGCACAATGGTCATGCAGCATGGTATCACAGTAGCCTGCACAGGTTACTGGTAGCACATGGACCACATTGTAGGGGAAAACCTGCCAGCAAAGTGATCCAAAAAAATAATTAAGGCACATCCAACAAGATCAGACTCCTAGGACTCAAACTCCCTAAAGTTTTTATTTGTGCACTTTGTATGCTTTGCATTCTTCCACTCTAATGTCTGCATTAACGTAGTTTTTCTGCAGTAAAACACCTTCCTTTTGTGATAGTGGAAACTTAACAGCATAGTGGAGCTATTTCAAATGCTACATCACCAGCTACTTAACAAGTGAAAGACTAGTGTCATAATACTTGGGGTAGCACTGTTACAGGTTAGCATCCTAGCACAGATAAGAGATCTCTTATCTGGTTCCTATGGAGCCTGGGATAAGAGTGTCTCAAAAGAACATGGTACCTGTAAAACAAGAACTGCAATGGGGTCACAAAGGATCTACAGCTCTTTTTGAACTATTACAAACAAGGTAGGGTAAACAAAAAACAATACTTATCAGATACATAAGGCCAGGATCCCCCTACGCCCGATCAACGTCCTGTCAGACCTGTAGATATAAAAGGGGAAATGGGTCACTATAAAGGATAAAAATATTGATCAGCTACTGTAGGTCAGTTGGGAAGTACCTGTAGAGGTTGAAAAATAAAGTGGGTTGTATGTGTGTCTGGATGGAGGGGAGGGATACTGAACCGGTACCACACCAACGAGTTTGGTGTTAGAATACACTGGTCACTCAGGGGCAGCCATGGTGGGAAGGATTCAGTGTCCCTAGGACTGACCCCTGTTGGGGTGGGGGCCATGTTGCTCCACCCATCAAGCAACACAGGGCAGGATGAAGACACCAGGGGCTCAATATTCAAAAATGCCCAAAGTGGAGCACAATAATTAGTGCTGTGCTTTGTGATATTGCATCTGTGCAAAACTGCTATATTCAGATGGATAGCATATGGCACTATCCCTCTGAATATAGGGACATTGTGTCAAGGCATTAAGCTACTTAGTGCTACCCAATAGTGCACCCAAAACTAGGACCTGCAATGGCTTGTGTGTGGGCAAAATCTGCAGTATTCAAAAGTCCACCTGCAAATTAGCCCATTGGGCATACAAGGTACCAAGGGTCATTTGCATGTCCATTATGGGCTCATTTGCATGGGAGTGAGACTGCTTTGCACAGTACCTCCCCCAGCTGCCCCAACCCAGTGAGCTGTCTCTGGTGTTAGTGGCATCCCTCCACCCTCCAAACCTAGTCTTGTGAAAGAAAGATATATCCCTGGCATCCAGTGATGCCCACCCCGTACCCAGTCCTGTAATGAAAGATTTATCTTTGGCATCCAGTGGTCTCATCCCCACCTGATTGCAGTCCCATTCAAGAATGGTTTATCCTGGCATACAGTGGTCCCTCCCCACACCCAATCCCAGTCCATAAAAAAACAATTTCCCTGGTGTCCAGTGGTCTCTCCCCACACCCAATCCCCATCCTGCTTGTTTCATTAAGTCTTTCAAAATGTATCTTACTCTCCCCTGCTAACCACACCATTGCTGTTTGTGATATCACAGTCTGTCATGGGGATCATTAAAACTCAAGGCACTGTGAGGTTAGCAGGGAAGAGGCAAATGTTTTCTATACAGACTTTTCAGATGGACTCTGAAGATGTACTGTAAATTTTGGAAAGGAGCACTGACAATTTGAAAAAATGTATTTTCTACTAAACTGTAAACAGTTGGATCTCATTTTTGATAAATCATGTACTGAAGTGCAGAGTTGCTCTTTAACATCAAGGTAAGAGCAATAGAGATATGGTGATAGAGGATAAAATAAAACAAAACAAACAGAAAAAGCAGCAACTTCTTGTAGTAATCTTTGGCTCCCCATAACCCCCAGTCATGTTCTCTGACCCAGTCAGCTGATCAAACCATCCCATCCCAAAAATGTAATATCCTTACTGGCTCACACTCCATTAATGACAGAGAGACTGACTGAGAGCTGCCTGCAGGAGGACTGGCCTATGTGTCTCAGTGCAGAGCAGACCTCAACCAGATGATCAAGCACCCCCACCCCCATTTTCAACACTGCCAACACAAAATCCTCTTCCTCCTAGCCCCAGCTACACCAACTGCACATCCAGCACTCACTGCAACTTAACCTTCACCTACCTCCCAGCAACCTTCAAATCTTCCATGCATCTGATGACCACTTTAGGCCACTATTGGGGTTGCTATGGGAGTTGGAAGGCAAATCCTCCCTTTCCCAGGCTGCCAACAATTGGAGACTTGGGCTTACTTTTAAATTCAGGTTGACCTTGTGGTGCAGTGCCTCTGGGCTATTGAGTCAGCCTGTAACTAACCCATTTAAACATTTTCAATTTACCTTTAAAAGAATTAAAGTAATGAGCAGTAACAGACCAATTTACATACATGTAAGTATAATTCTACTGTTGTCATTCCTTTCACAGTCACACTGTGGAAAAGGGAGGTTTAGCCTTTGGGTCTGCCACTCACTGGTGCAGCAGTTGAAATGGGAAAGGAAAGGAAAGGAAAGGAGCCTGAAATGATAAAAGAAGCTTTTTAAGGCTAGATATGAAAGGAGCCCGATCCTGCATGGAAGGCATATACCATCAGGTGGACACAGGGCTTAGGGTGAAGGAATGTAGGATGAGGCAGTATGGGAGATTGCGATCTGGGTGGCTGGGACTTCAATACGGTGGCAATTGTGGGTGGACAGGAAAGTGGGGCCCCAAATGAGGTCCATCCCCTTAAGTGCAGGCTGGGGATGTTTATATTTATTTAAAGGGGAGTGCGGGGATGAAGCCCCCTGCAATGGGACCAACATGCAGTTCGACCAGAGAGGTGCACAATGCAATTGATGGGCATGCATCTTGCTGTTGCCTGTCTTCCTGTGCACTGATCGCCTTCATCCAATTTGTTATCACCCTATTGTGGGTATTCCTATGTGAGGGTCAACAACTCAGCACTATGGCATGCAGCACTTCACTCCCCCCACCCCTGTTCTAAGCAGAAACCATGTGATAGACTGAGTTCATGGTGGTCACTGCTTCCCAGCTGCCAGAAGTTCAGTGCTGGTTCATGGTACCCCACCTACCTCCAAACACATGGCTGTGGTTTGAACAAAAGCTTAGGTCTCAACACCTCTGACACTTAGGGTCACCACCTTTGGATGAGGTCAAAAACGGATGCTAAACCACACCCCAAACTCTGCCTCTGGCTCCACTCCCTTTTTATGACTGGCGAGTATATAGCTCCTCCTCCAAAGTTCTGTTGGAATTGACATTAGTAGTGATAGGAAATCATTTTTATACTGTTATTTATTTATTTATTCAGTTATTTATTTTTATTCTTAGGCAACCAGGTTAACTCCCATAGGCCACATAGCCCATTTTACAAGTGTGACCCAGGAGCACAGGAAGGTTAAGTGACTTGCTCAGGGTCACAATGTATGTAAGTGGAGACTGTGGGAATCAAACTCAGGTCTGCTGAATGTGCCAATCTCAACCACACCTTATTGCTCAGCCCTCTGTTAAACACTCTCCCATTTTCCTTTCCATGACAGTCATGTATTCTGATGCTTTGAAAAATTTTTGATAACTTAATTATTGGTGCTTGTGGTACCCTTAATACTGCACTGTGTTCCCCTTTACCTCAGCAGCTACTGCTGTTTCTTTTCATATTTCTAAGACATTCCACAATTTCAGACACACTGTTCCATGCTGTTTATCTGAATGACCTGTAAAAGTGTAGTTAATATCATGGAATGTTCAGGTAATACAATAAATAAGAGCAAATGTAGTGATAAAAGCAATAAAAGTTAGAATATTACTTTAACAAAAATTGATCTAAAACATACCAGAATATAGGACAAACAAGAAGTAACACGAGAGCACATAAAGGTGTAAAAGCTGTTTCCCGCAATAGCAGTAAAAGACCATACTTAAAATTCAGAATGGAAAAGATTAGGTTAATTTACTGCTAATGACCTTAAAGGCCATACTTTACACCTCCCAGACAGACTGGTCTTACAAACAAAGGCAGGTCTGAATGACTGTGCTGTCAGAACTTCTTTGTAACCTGGACATGCAATGCAGCCAAACCGGTGAAGGATTTGATACATCAGTTTTAAAAGTATATGAGCACTCAAAATGGCTCAAAAACCGGACTGCATTTAATCAAAACCGGATGACCGGATAAGGACCCTAAAAACCGAATTATCCGGTCAAAAACCGGATAGGTGGCAACTCTACTGACACTGTGCTGTTACATAGAAGTGATGGAGAATGTTTTATTGTCCTGACCAATCACCACCACCACCACCCAGAAAAATACAGACACTTGATCAGCTAGTCACTAAATCAGTGCATGAATGCATCATGAAATATCAGTATCTCTGATGATGACTACAGCTGCTAGGAGAGGGGAAGGCTGAAAATGCAGAGACATCAGGCATCCCCAGCAACACAGCAGGACAAGTATACTGGGAGGGTTGGAGAGCCCCTGTAGATCCTCAAAACTCCACATTTGGGCCTGAAAAAAAAAGTAAATGCCCGAAAAGTCCCCCAGGTAGCCTAAGGTAAGTTCTGAAGTCATTCACCTTCTTCCCAATGCAATCATTTCTCACCCTCCACCACAATATTTTTGTTATTCTAAATAGGTTTGGTTCCCTGGCACTGTGTGCCAGAAGTCAAGGATACCTCCAATACCACCTAAGCCCCCATAGTTTTGTGACCAATATGTCAATGGTGGGTCCCCCCCCCTCCTGACTTCTGATCTATAATTTTAAGGAGGGAGGAACAGTATATACATTTTGGCTACCTTAAGTCTTCACCCTCCCACAGTGCACCTGCTCCATTAGAGTTCAAAGACCCTGCTCACAGCAGTGTGTGCCTGTGGTCTAACCTTCCTTGAATTAATTAAAGTGTTTGGATTTTTTGAACTTGGCATTTTTTGTAGGTTGCTACATCATGCCATACCTCTCAACCTCCAGATGACCAAATCAGGGACAGAGCCCCAGAAAATCAGGGACAACCAACGAAATTCAGGGACACTTCATTAGCATAACATTTGCATAGTCGCACCCCAAAGTGGGTTTCTTTCCACATGTCGCCAGCTATTTAGAGTCTCCTCACATAAAGCATTTGGAAAATATTACTCTTTATTTCTTTGCCCAGACACGCTTTAACTACATAGAACATTAAAGACCAGTGGCAACAATATTTATTACTTAAGATGTTATTTTATTAACCAAGAAAAACTAAAAAGTGTAACATTTAAAGTGCATTACAGACATTATTGCATCAAAATGTGTTCAAACAGAAACTGACTGCACCCCACCACCATTGCCACCACCACCACCACCACCAATGCCCTCAAAGTGCTTCATAAAGTTAAAAAATGATTACATGAAAATGTGTTAACAGAAAATGACTGCACACCATCACCAAAAGCACCACATCACACACATGTTATACTCAAGTCTATAGTGTCTCTGTGCCACTTCAATGGCTATTGCCATTAAGAGTCTGTTGTTGCTGCCTGTTTTGCAGGATGTTCTTTATTATATGCTGCTGTGGCCTTTCTTGCTGCCTCAGTTACTTCTTTTGGCTGCCGCACAGCAAAACAGTCATTCTCTTTGTTCATTTTTATAGCAGGAAGTGCATTTAATGTTTTCACATTCATAGATTGCCTCAATTCAGTTTTTACTTTCTGGACCATGCTGAAGGCTCGCTCTGGTTCACTGTTTGAATGTGGAATGCATAGAACAGTCAGCATTAGTTTGCGAAATGCTGGCAGGTCTTGCACTTCAACACTGGAAAGAATGGTAGACCAGTAGTTCAGGAAAGAGGGCACTGTATTGCCTGTGCTGTTAGAATTCTGCTGCCATTCAGTCAGCGGGTATACTGAACATTCATCCAGGAGCTGACTGCGTTCTTCCCTGGAGTTGCAGAGCCCCAGGCAGGTACCGATGTCTGCTATAATTGTGGAAGATAGCTGCAGCTTGCATGCAGGATCTAACAAAGTGCCAACATTCTTAAGCAGAGGGTCATGTGATGGGAAGTTTTTCTTCATTTTAACTAGCACTGCTG